>OX438847.1:4800000-7200000 GCA_949315975.1 Eudonia truncicolella | reverse complement strand
GTGTTCTCCCCTAACCTACCTCTCAACAAGACCTGAGGCAGCCATAACAATATTAGGCTTTAAAATAAACGATTGTTACATTACGATAATCGTTTTTCTCCTACCTGTGGCTGGCTGGCGAAAGCCAAGTGCCCGCAATGCCTCCTATGTTCTTTTCACCAACGACGATTATTTTGGCTGGCAGAGCCATCTGTCGATGAAACGCGTAAGCTAATATTTCAATGAAGCTTCGCTTTTGAAGCTTGGCGGCGGCGGCGGATATCCACTATCCACAAACGCCAAGTTTTATAAAGTTTATTTTTTTTGTAAATTCACATCGATTTACGAACTGACATTTTAAAATGGTCACCTTAGAAGTCTCAGAACAGCAACTACTGCAAAAGCAAAATACTGATGTATAACTTCGATCAATAAAATAATCACAGGTCGGTAGGTATATGAATTAAATAATATATATATTATTTTTTTATTTTAACTAGCATAGCTCTAATTTTAAATCCCATTGTTAATAACATACCTTTCTATTTGGGGTCTGAAATAAAAGTTTTTAATTTTTTATATTTTTTTATTATATATATATATATATAACGTGTACTTAAGTTCATACCTTTTCTACATACTTCACATTACATTACATCACTCAAAAATGTTGCAGCTTTCTAGTAGCTTTCTAGTAGGTAGATAATTATTTGTAATTAGCATGGACATGGACTAATTATTGGTCAATGTCGCACAGTTCTTGGACAATCTAGCTAAATCAGCTTAGAGCATTGTTTTGGGTGCATATAAAAAGATTTTTGCTATTCGATCGTACCTAAAGGATAATAAATAATTAAACTATAAGCACTAAGAATTATTGTTGTATGGCATAGGAGCATCACTTACTTGGCAGAATAAGCTTAGACCCTTTACTATGAAAAAATAAAAAAAATAATAAATGTCAAAAAATAAAAAATATTGCATCCTGTTTGTTTTGGTTTTTCTCTAAAGTTTTCTGTAATAATTCTAGTATTTAAACGCTTGTGTCAATTACTATTCTGTATTAAGTGCCCACATTTAGTGCTTAAAGTTAAATGAAATAAAATAAACAAGGATGGCTGACGACGAACGTTAGTAATTAAAAGTATTATTTGTGTTTTAACTATTTTTTAAATTTTACACAAAACAATGCTGTTTGTTGTTTATTCCACATAATCTGACTTGTACGTTGTTGCAGGGCAATGACTTTAACATATTATGGATTTAGCATAGTTAATACATATGTAAAAAAAAAACAACTTTTATTGCAGCACCGTGTGACAGCAGTCTGCTAGTCATCATTGTGGACACAAACCCTAACCAGCGCTACATCACTGAAGACCCCAAGGTGCTTACGGGTTGCCTGGATGCCGTCATCGCATTTGCCAACTCACATCTGATGCAGAAGTCTAGGAACCAATTGGCCGTTATTGGTTGTCATTTTCACAAGAGGTATTTAATAATTATATAAATAGCGTGCTTCGGAGGGCATGTAAAGCCGTTGGTCCAGACTCCATTAGCAATCGTTAACAACCACCAATCTGCACAGGGCAGGTGTAGTGGTTTATGGCCTGTTCTCCCTGTCCATTCATAGGCTCGTGCCCCAGCAGTACATAATATGGGCTGATGATGATAATGCTACATTCAATGCGTATTTTATTCATCACTATTTTAAGGATGAAATCATTTAATAGCCTAGTGTGGATTGGTGGTTGTTAACAACTGGTAATGTAGTTGGGACCTACGGCTAACAAATTATAAATCAAATTATAAATCAGAAAAGTGTTTAGTGCAATGTGAGCTTAGGCCCCTGTTCATAAATAAAATATTATTAAATTGTTTGGTATTTAATTAATAAATAAGTTTGCGGCACTTTGCGGGTAATATATGGTTTTTTTATATGGTATTATAGATGTCTAAGTATTTTGTTTTGCAGCGAATACCTCTATCCTTCTCCTGGCAAGCCGTTAGATGTGCGGCAGATTGATGGACAATATGAATTATTCACTCTAGTGGAGAAGACTATTAAAATGAGGTAATTATTATTTTTATTAAGTAATAGTACAATTACTTGATTAATCCTAGTTTAACTGGTTTCACTGCCTCCTTTTAAGTGATTGGTATGTATGATATCAGAAATTCGTAATTGTTTGTACCTACAAATAAGTTTTATTATTATAATTATATTCTTAACTAGTTGTCGCCCGCGACTTTGTTCGCGAAGACTACACTATCGCACAGGAACCTGTTACCAGGATAAAAAGTTACCTATGTCCTAGCCCGACCCCCAACCGCCAATGAAGCAATATTGAATATCCTATAGCTCGTAAATATCATAAACTATACATGTTGCCAAAAACAGATAAACAGACAAACAGAAAAGAATTCTAAAAACTGTTGGAACATGTTCTGTTATCGATTCTAAGTATCTCCAGGCAACTTTTTTTCGAATATCTTCCATGTACAGACTTTCGACCCTCTTTGCCTTTATTCTATTTGAAATGAAACAACTTTTACGGATCTACTCGCGTTTATTTTACACATTAGTTTTAATTAATGTTTATCCTGACGTTTCTATTATTCTATTCTATTCTATTCGTTTTATTCTATTTATTGCACATGTAGCTACTAACAGGCCTAAAATCTTAGTAATAGAGACATGGACCCTGTTTAAAGAGTGTTGCATAGATGGGCAATTAGTTATTAAAAAAAAAAGATTGTATAGATTACTATAATAAAACACTTTTTAACTAACTGCAAAATTTTCAAAGCTATTCATATTTCATTCATACTCAACTTCAACTTTTGTTTATGGCAACCGAGTCACTTTTAGGTTAGCGACCATTACTGCCAATGAATACACTAACTCCTTAATGCCTTAATGAAATGATACCAAATAGCCATATTGAGTTTCTGATGTTAAGTGTTTGCATAATCATAAAACTTTTAAATGATTTGTGTTGAATAACTTTCAGATTGGTGAATCTAATAAAAAGCCAGCCACTGGATGAGAAGCCTGGTGAATCTTTGCTAGCCGGCGCATTAGCGATGGCGCTATGCTTCATAGCCAGAGTGAGTTGGAAATGTTTAGAGATTATTGATAGATTCTCAAGTCTTGCTGGCTAAACGACAGTAGAAAAAATTTTTGTATCACATTGTAAGTGGCATCATACCTTTCTGTCCGTTGCAATGATGCAGACACTGGAAGAGACCTTCTTCTCCTTAATCGGGCGCTGTCATTAGTCTTGCTTATGGGTTGATCTTAATGATGAGAAGAGAGCTAAAGACATTTTAATGTTAACTTTTTTTGTTATTCATTTAATTTGGACCACAAACCGGTTTACAGTGGTTTATTCATAATAGGAATATACTTATAATATAATATTTATGCAAGACAGACCTAAATTGAGGCTCTTATTATCGAAGGCCAAAAATCACTTTGGGTTGCTGAGCCAACTTAGTAAATATATGATTAAGTAGCTTATTTAAGTGGAACTAAACATGTACATCTTATACATAGCTAATATTTGATATAACTTGGGTTTAAGCAAAATGCGACTTACATAGCTACTTTATTTAAATTTTAATTATTGTGTTAACACATGAATAATAGTACTGTTAATTATTCTGTGGTACTGTTCCAAAGAAAATATATAACTAAATTTATGCAATCATATATAGAAAGTATCAAATTGCATAAAATAGTTGAAAATAGTTAAATAGTTAATAAAATAATAAAATCGGTTGTTGTGGAGATCCTTGGGGGAGGCCTTTGTCCAGCAGTGGACAGTCTTTTGACTGTGATGATGGTGATGTTAGAAGGTTTCATTAAAATTATAATTGGTTTATTGGCTGGATTCGAAATTCATTAAGTTAATAACACATTGTGATAATTATTGTCGTAATAATTGTCATTGACAATTTTCTTTTCCAAGAAGAAGTTTTGAATAAGGTTGTTATGAGATACGGAAATCTAAAATAGTTTTGAAGCCACCAAAAACTATGCTCTATTTACCATTTATTGTTTTCATTAGATGCGTCGTGAGGCAGGCCCCGGTCTGAGAACAAGTAGCCGCATTTTGATAGTGACGGGCAGCTCCGACACAGCCGCACAATACATCAACTATATGAATGTGTTCTTCACTGCACAGGTATTAAATACTATTTTGTACATATAGAAAACCACAAATCTAATATTATTTGGTCCGGTGTGTGTAGAATGAAGCCTAACTAGATCGATTTATCGCCCCCGAAACCCCCTGCATACTAAATTTCATGAAAATCGTTGGAGCCGTTTCCGAGATTCAGGTTATAGAATTAGATGTTTGTGTGGTTAAAAAAATACAATTTATGGAATCATGGAAAAACTGCATTCATCAGTTTTTACATTGTTTCTTAAATCAAATTAACAATTATATTTTTTTTACAATATTTATCTATTTACAAACTATTACTAAAATTTGATGGCTAATATGGGTATTATGTTAAAATTTATTTTAGCATTTAGTCTCAAAATTTCCCGAATTTTTGTTAGCAAAAAAAATGATAGTTGGGCAGCAACTTATGTTCAGCAAATATTTCTAAATCAGTCTGCAACTTATATCATTCTGAACAGCAGTCTTATGCCGCTCCCCCCTTCCGTGACTGGCCCTCGCTACGCTGCGGTTCGCTCGGGAAAAAAAATTAACTTAACCTGACCAACAGTAAGGATGTCTTATGCTGGCCGATTGTATAATTCTGCTGACCAAAGAATAATTTTGCTGACCAAATATTTATTTTGTAATACAAATAAATTATTTCCCAATTTAAAATATGCAATACATTCTATGATACTTACATTTTCAGAAACAGCAAGTCCTATTAGACGTCTGTTCCCTCGACAAGCACCTAAGTTTGCTTCAGCAAGGATGTGATATCACCGGGGGGCTGTATCTAAAAGTGCCTTCGCTTGAAGGGTTGTTGCAGTATTTATTGGTGAGTGAATGCTCATATATTATTGGCTATTGTGTGGCTAGCCAGGTGAACTTAGAACAAGCCCTACCACAAATAAAAAAAAGGGAATCAAACCTGGGATCTCTACAAAAAAATCTTTGCCCAGTAGTAGGACGAAATAGATTAATAAAATAATATATAATTTTATAAAAATATGTTATTATACTTTGTATGTTTGTATTTGTAGTGGAAAGTGTTCTTTGAAAAAATGGTTTTGAATTTTAATGTTATCGCAGTGTAGGGTTCACACTGCACATTACTGTTACGTGCTGTACGACCCTCGCACCTCTCCCTACCTTAAGGAACCTTTCCAATTTCTTGGTACGGATCACAATCGTAGCTTAGGTCTAGGATTGACAACCTGCTGAAACATACTTTGACTCGTCCGGAATATTTCAGAGACTCTTTCACGGTCAAGGCTACAAGCCTTTGGAATAACCTCCCACCTGATATGTGTATACTTAAATAATGTACCTACTGTATATTTTTGATTTGTGTAAGCATAATAAGTAGGTACCTGCATTATACTATATGATGTATGGAAAATATTATTAATAATATTAATAATTATTTTGCTTTTTACTCGTAAGTGCACTTTCATTTTCCTTTCAGTTGTCCTGTACCTCAAAGGTTTTCTGGAAGAGATCGCTTTAAGTGATAAGGCCGCCTTTGCCCACCCCGATTCAAAAATTTCGTTGTCTGTTTTCTATTTTTATTTTCCTGTGTTTATGTGCAATTAAGAGTTGTATCTATCTATATATCTGCTTTTAAGTTTAATTAGTTTTCAGTTAAAAGTTATAAAGCGTGCGAGTTACCAGCGCTGTTTGCCGTAATAAAGATTTTTTTCTATTTTCTGTTTTCTATTACGGGTTTTTTCCTAGCTCGACAACAGTTACATATACTTGCTACTTATTCAAGTTGTATGGTTACTATAATCCTTGTTATGAATTGGACTATAAACATTATGTCTCCCGCCAGTGGGTGTTCCTACCGTCGTCGTCGGAACGCTCGAAGCTGGTTCTCCCCGGGCGCGGACGCGTGGACTACCGCGCGGCATGCTTCTGCCACCGCGAGCTGCTCACCATCGGCTACGTGTGCTCCGTGTGTCTCAGCGGTGAGTTCGCATAATATACCGTTATTTTAAATGGTTGTTTTCCTCTGAGCAGGTGATAGGCGCGCGTGTAACTCTTACAACACTATCGAAGCAGCTTGACATTGATCTGTTCAACACTAGCGAGGCGTCGATTAGGCGACGTCAAAGTCAGATGTTGTTTGATCAGTAGTGTTAGTGGAGCTTCAATCAATACTTACTTCAAGCCGCCGAAGAAGATCAACCAATTTTTACGACCTGTCAAGTGCAACATCCCCCTTCAAGATGCAGGCGTGTACAAACTGGACTGCGACTGTGGGCTCTCTTACATCGGGCAAACAAAGAGAAGTGTAGGAACCCGGGTTAAAGAACATATAGCCGACGTCAAGCATAGGCGCGAAAATAAGTCTGCGGTATGCGAACATTCACTTGAGGGGCCCAACCATTACATCAGATTTGATAAACCACAAATACTCGCCAGAGAACAACGATTCATCCCTAGGATGATACGCGAGGCTATTGAAATTAAAAAACATCCTAATTTTAATAGAGAAGATGGTTGGAATCTACCACCAGCCTGGGATCCCATCATACAGAATATTAAATCCCAGCCCCAACACCATACTGCCAGACCAAAAGATACTGTAAGCTCTTTCTGCGTAAAACGGAATGCACCTGATTAAATTTAAATGAGGGTATACAAGCTACTAACTAATTATGAGACGACCAACACCTCAGTCTCCCTGTGACCACGGACCCTGCAAAGGGTTCGAAACGTCAGGATAAACATTAATTAAAACTAATGTGTAAAATAAACGCGAGTAGATCCGTAAAAGTTGTTTCATTTCAACAGTAGTGTTACATTAAGCTATTTTTAACTCTGGATCCTTTTTGTGTAATTTTGTAAGCATGTCATATTTAAGTAGCCTTATGTGTAGTTTGTTTATGTATCACTTTAATTGATATTGTTTTTATTTGTGAGGACCTGTTAATGGCTTTTCGTAGCTATTTAAATGTTTATCTATACTACTATATAAATCTATATATAGGCTCTGTCTGTACATGCAATTTTGCTGACACATTTTGGGATAAATATTCGTTTTATGACTCAATGACCAATTCTATGATTTTTGAAAATTTTTGTCTATCTGTATGTCGTCTTATAACTCAAGGACGGCTTGACCGGTCTTGATGAAAATTTGTATGTAGTAAGAATATGAGATTGTGCAAATGATAGGCTATAAAAAAAAATTATTCACAAATTTTCGCACAGCGAAGCGGGCGGGTGACGGCTAGTTTATATATAATAGCTGTTGGTCTTCCTAAAATAAAATAAATAAAGAGTTAGCTGGGGCGAAATAGTTCTCGAGTAGCGATTGTGCACGGAAGACGCAGTTTAAGCAGGCTTCCAACAAGGTGGACCGACGATCTGGCGAAGGTCGCGGGATACCGCCGGATGCGAGCAGCATAAAACAGGACGTTGTGGAGATCCGTGGGGGAGACAGACGTCCAGCAGTGGACGTCTAAGTAGGTTTTATTGTGATGGGTATAGTAGATAATAAGGTAACTATTACTCGTATTTTAGTATTTTATAACAATTCTAACGTCCGCAATCACAACTTTTTTTTTTAACCCTCCCTCCTCCCAATTCCTACTCCCTCGCATCAAACGCATCTGCGATTACTTTGGTTTTGCAGGTGTCCATGGACGGCGGTGACTCCTTTTAACATTAAAAAATATATATGAATATTGATAACTTACAAACGAAATGAAATTCCTGTTTTGTCTTGGAATTTTTAACGCGCTAAAGAAGTTAAAAAAGTTTTATTGGCAAAATCAAAATGTCATTAAAGCTTTTGTTGAAGTCCGAGTTATATGCTCAAAGAGGGTCACGCCCTCCCTATTAGTCATCGGTTCAAAAATCGGCCCCTTATTATCGGGCTAGGTATATTTTAGACACCCATTTTCACCATTATACTTCATTAGCATACGCCTGAGCCCAGTTTGAAGTGGGACTTTTGAAGATGATGGTTAATTTCATGTTTTTATTATTTGTTACAGTTTTCTGCAAATTCAGCCCGATATGCACAACCTGTCAGTGAGTATATTATTATATTTATTATCTACACATAAAATAGGTAAAGAGTGTATAATACAGAAAAAGTATGAAACAACACATCAAAATATACAACTAAAGAATGAAGGGTACTACGTCCCTTCAACGAGCACTGTATGTTGATTTTTTATCGGTTTTAGACTTTGTCATGAGAATAAAGTTAAAAATATGTCATTCAGTATATTGACAGAGTACTAAAAAGAGATAATATGGAACAAACATTGAACTCTTGACAACATACAACTGTTTCATACATTTCCCCTAAGATTTTGTGTATTTAAGTCGTTATGTGAATTTCGTTTTATTAATCGGTTGTCTTTTTATATAGTATATAGGGTGTCATTGAATCAAGTGCGTTTTTTTTTCGGGTGTGGCTTTAAACTTTTCAAATTACATAAATAAATAATTTATTTCCTATCTCCAATAAAATAATTAATCTACGTTTTATCAAGTGCGAATATGTGCATCATGCTCGTACTGTAGATAACTTAAAAACTCGTCCACACATGTATATTTATAGCAATAAACGTACAAATGAATGGAAACACCACATTCAAACAGTAGTAGTGTTGTCAGCTGATATGGTATGATGTTTTAAAAGTTTCAGTTTTTGTTATTTAAAAACATTACCACCAACCAACATCGTAATAAGTTTTTTATGCTCCCTCTGCTGGGGCACGAGCTTTCGAGCTTTCCCTATGGATGGACCACGCGGGCCTAGAATAGAAATTAAATTGAATGATTATTGTACGGGATTGACATAAGTCAACGATACGTATAAATGACGTTTTTGGGGCAGGCGCGTTAACTACTACGCCGCCGTCGAGCTCCTCAGTTCGCATATATCATGGATAAAGATATGCTAGGTTATTAGCATATTTTTTTGGTAGTTTTACTTCGTAACCTTAGATTAAAACAAAAAGGGAAGATACGGCATGCTCTTACTTGTAGTCAATCAAAATATAGTCCTACTCAACTACATATGCAAAGACTCGACACGCACACCTATAAAGTGTAAATCGAGCGAGCGAGACAAAGCGGTAAGTTTCAACGTCAGCGAGTAGCGCGTTGACGTCTCGGTCGCTTCGCAAAAGACTTGACGACTGATTCCGACACTAATGTTTACGCAGATGCTTTTTCTCCCTCACACAAACGACTGCATTGTATTCAAGAGCGATGTAGCATGATGTAGCCTGTTCGCTCGTCAAATTGCGACTGAAGTGAAATTGTGCCTTTAGGCCTAATTTTATCTGTATATTCCCTTTTTGTTTTAATCTAAGTTCATAACGGGAAAAAAAGAGCCGTAGATCGGGTGCAGTCTGTTAAGGGAGGCCTATGTCCAGCAGTAGACCGACAGACTGATTATAATGATACTAAGGGCCTGTTTCACAATGTCTGATTAGGAGATACTTGGCAGATAAAGTGACAGTTTTGTATGGACTATCTGTCAAGTAAGCGCTAATGGGAACTTACTTGTAGATCGTGAAACAGGCCCTAAGGCCTATTTTTGTTATTCATGCGTAAAAGACCTCTTACTCGAAAAACACGCATTTGGCTCAATGTACTCAGCGTACCTATTAACAAATCAATTTTAGATTTATCCAAGATACGGATTAGATGTCACTGATAGATAACTAAGGAAATGATTATAGGTTAGCTACCGAATTAAAGTTCAGTAGCCAAAAATGATTTAGGTACGTGAAGTATATCAATATATTTGATTGTTAATTACATGCCTGAAGTATAGGTATGACATGAAGTTGTTACTTAAGAAGAACCATTTCGGTACTTATACCATACAAAATTCAAAGCTCTAATTATTTTAAACCAATAAGCCGATTTTAATGAAATTTTCTATGCAAGGGAAATATAGAGACGATGACAGTTAATAGGTTTTTTTTTTTAATTTGTTTTAAAAAATGTTTGCGATTTTAAACTTTCGTTACATAAATATTTATAAAATACAGTGACAAAATTAAACGCCCACCCGACCCAGCCAGGAATCGAACCTGGGTCTTCCGCAATCCGGGTGGCTGCACTGACCGCTATGCTACCGGGAAGGCTGACGTAAACGCTGAATTTTGTCACTGCTTTTTAATTTTTGAGTGCATTAGCACAGGCCATGCAGATTCACCTTTGCAGATGAAATACCACAAATTTTATAACACAACGCTATAGTAAATTTTATTTTCAAGTGGTAATTGCTGCACTGAAGCTAAGTTAAATATTTATAAAATTTATAAAACACTATTTATTTATGATTTTTTTATTGGTTGCATTGCTCGTTTAGTGGGCGCAGCTATGCGGCGCGAGAGCACACAAAGAGCACTCAAATAGCAATGCAACACGCCCCGCGACGGGCGTCCGCTAACCGTATTGGTTGTATAGCTTCTGTAAAAAAAGTTTTAAATATATATAACTTTTTAGTGTCACATAATTTTAGTTGCCATACCCAAACGGCTCGATCGATTTTTATGAAATTAGATATGTATATTCGGTGAGAATCGGTTGTAATCTATTTTTCATACCCTTAAGTGATAACTGATAAGGGTGGCCACAAAAAAAATTTTTTTTTCACTTTTTTCTAATACAAAATGTTTCGCGATTCGTTTGTTTTGTTGTCATAGAAACTGTCAAAGTGATACGAAGTCCGCCGGGTCAGCTAGCATTTGTATAAAATGCTACAAATCGTAACTGATAGTTTTCTTTTTCTTTACAGCACCGTTTTCAAGATAGGAGGACCTCTGCCAATCAAGCCTAAGAAAAAGAAAATGAGGATTTAGTTAAGAAGTGAGTGCTTTTTACGTTGATTTGTAAATATTAATAAATAAGAAACCTTTAAATTACTGGACTATTAATCCTTTATCCCCAATCGTTAGAAGAATCATAATCGGTCAATAAACGTCTTGATAAATCGAAGGGAAAAATTATAATTTGAATTTAAAAAGGTAAAATAATACTTAAAAATTCTTAGCTATATTTACCCAAAAAACATTGATTATATAAGTACTTACATATTGAATTGAGCTTAAGTCCTTAGGTGCCTTACAAGTAAACAAAGAAAGCTTCGAATAGTTATTCCGTGTTTTGTTCCTGCCACGTAAACGTCATTTCAAATTAGAGTAAAAGAGACAAAACACGAGACAGAAGATTATTCTTTGTTTATTTGTAAGAACCTAGGAAATCACTTACCCCCTTCTTACATATGCATCGAATAGTTATTCCGTGATTTGTCTCTTTTTACTCTAATTTGAAATGACGTTTACATGACAGAAACAAAACACGGAATATCTTTTCCAAGCATAAACGTTTATTAGTGAGGTTTCACTAAAAATAATTTTTGACCTCCGTAGTCGAGTGGCTCGCACGCCGGTTTCTGGTGTTGCCATCTCCGAGGTCCCAGGTTCGATCCCGTTCGGGTCAATGTAGAAAAACGTTTTTTTATATATTTTCTCGGGTCCCAGGTTGTGGTACCGTCATTGTTCCAGATTTTCATAACACATGTGCTTAAGCTCTTGCTTCTTGGAGCTTCTTGGAGTCAGAGCAATGTATATGATGTTATCTAATCTTTATTTATTTATAATGGAGCTTATTTGTTATTTTTACTTTTATTTTTTTGTATTGATAACTGTCCTTTTAATTCATTTGTTTTTTAAATTGTGTTTTGCCGTTTCTAAATTGTGTTGTCTGTTTTGTTTTCTAATTCGCATAAGCGACATATTCAAAATATGGTTTTACAAAGTAAGGATCTGTAATTGGCGTAGGATAAGTTTACAATGTAATAACTTAGTTTATGAAGTGCTGTAGATTATATGTTCGTAAATAAATATAATAAAAAAATATGTTAATCTATTAACACTATAGATGAAGAACAATTTGAAAGTATTGTGAAAATAAAAGATAAAATGATACTACAATCAGTCTTTATATCTATATCTTACAATAGTAACATATCTACACAATAATAGTACACACGCCTGCACATCGACCTACCACAAACTGTCAAATTTCCTCAATAGACTCTGAACTTTATGCCTTTATCATATGGTTGAAAATGTGTTGAAGGAATCGGACAGTTTTGGATAGGTTGATGAGCAGGCGTCTGTACAATAATAATAGTTGCCGCGGCATGATTGCCATTACTTATGTTAATTATACGTGTTCATGGATAGTCAAAAGTGCCTTGTGCTAGTTTTATTCTGCATTCGATCACGTTAACGAATATAAGAATTTGCATGGCATTGAAGTAGCGCCTCCTGTTCACAAACGAGAAACTTAACAACTTAACTTATATAAACAAAACAAAAACATTTTATAAATAGCTTGCCTACTTCTTAACTGATCTTTAGTATTTGTAAAAATATTGTGATCGGGTGTTAATGAAGGTAGTTGTTGACATTGAATTGGCGCCTTTGGCTTTCAAAGTAAAAAAGTAAATAGTGTTGAATAATTTCGGCGGGCTAGAACCACGATAGCTCAATTGGAAGAGCACCTGACCCGGTATGTCAGAAGGGTGCAGGTTCAAATCCTGCTCGTGGAAATTTTTTCAACATTGTGTTTTTGTAATTTGTTTCGCAACAAAATTTGCGTTAAAATTATATAAACAAAACAAAAACATTTTAACAACTTAACTGTGTTAATTTAAAAAGAGCCATAGAAACGTTAATTGTTACTTATCCTTTATCTATCACATGCGACTCATGGTACAGTGAAATTGAATGTTGATTTATTTATTTAATTTAATTTAGCATTATGAGAAACATACAGTACATAATAACTTAAATTACAGTACAAAAAGTATAACACAAATGTTTACACCAATAAAGTTTCTACCTAAAAGTTTAACAAACACCTACTGAAGAAAACCCAAAAAAATTTTTTTTTTTTATATTTTACCGGTAAGCACAGTGCCTTTATCTCACCTGATGTTAAGAGATGATAAGGCCAATGATGGAAGCGCACTTCACTCGCGATCCTCAACTAGTGAGGCACTGGCTATTGTATCTCTGGCTGCCGGAACACAACAATGCTACAAACATTGATGTTATGGCGACATATTTAGATAAGATGGTGGTAGCTAGCCAGGCGGACTAGACATGCGCAGAATAACTCACTTTAGAGAAAAGAGAGATACGCATACTTTATATCCAAGGATATACATCTATCTTTAACTCCTTGGGGCGTAATTGAAAGAACAGTAGGCTTAGCCAAAGTAACATTAAGAAAACGATAGCGAAGTTCGAAAAGAATAAAATGTATGGGATTGACATAAGCCGCGCTAAATCACGTGGTCAATCTTATGTCAATCTCATACATTTTGTCTTTTCGAACTTCGCTATCGTTGTCTTAATGTTACTTTGGCTACCGCCACTGAGCTAGGGAGTTAAAGATCAACTTAGCTTATTAGTTATTACCAATCACAAGAGAGAGAATTATAAAAATTGAATCTCACTTAAAAACACTTACGACTGCGACAGTCATAGCTTATTTATTGTTACTATATTTTTTGGCATAAATAGTTAAATAGAATATATTTGAATCAAAACAGTTTCCTGATTTCTCTTCATACTTAAAAGGCTTAAGACTGTGAACTCAGTTACAAAAATAAAATAATAAGTTTTAACCTGTGGTGCCAACGATAACATTTAATAAACTTCTTCGAAGAAGGCCTACGCGCGCGGGCGAATCATTCTCTCTATATCTACTCACTCAAATCAAAACATTATATTATCTTATGTTTTTGTTTTGTTTATACAATTTTAACGCAAATTTTGTTGCGAAACAAATTACAAAAACACAAATGTTGAAAAATATTCCACGAGCAGCATTTGAACCTGGAAATTGGAAGAGCACCTAACACGTTAGTCAGAAGGGAAGAAAAACATTTTATAATAGCTTGCCTACTTCTTAACTGATCTTTATAGTATTTGTAAAAATATTATGATCGGGTGTTAATGACGGTAGTTGTTGACATTGAATGGGTGCCTTTGGCTTTCAAAGTAAAAAGTAAATAGTGTTGAATAATTTCGGCGGGCTGGTTAGAACCACGATAGCTCAATTGGAAGAGCACCTGACCCGGAATGTCAGAAGGGTGGGTGCAGGTTCAAATCCTGCTCGTGGAGATTTTTTCAACATTTGTGTTTTTGTAATTATATTATCTGTTTCTTTCTATTCTCCGCAATGATCGTGACCGAAATTAATCTTATGACCTATAGATATAAATATATAATTGGAATACAAGAGATATACAGATATAATCACTCCTTACGTGGGATATAATATCTTTTTCGTTAATCACTCTTTAGTTACACATGTCTAAGGCGGACAAACAAGCCCGATCACCAACCAAACCGAGTACACAAACATGTACCCCCGCTGGTAATCGAACCCGGGACCTCTGGGTCTAAACCGATGGTCTTAGCCACTAGACCACAGGGGCGGTTAAAATGTATGTTATGTTATGACATAATGGCAAATAAAACTCGCGCTAGGCACCCTGTTGCCAATCGAGGTGAGTTAAAACTCTGTCATACAAAATGTAGTTTTCGTTAATGTTTTTTATTTATTTGTTGAAGAGGTTCATCAACACTAATTCATATTACAAATGAAACTCGGACTAGCTTTAGCTTGATAACTAAATACCTACCTACATGAACAGGCACGACATGAATTGATCGAAACAACAAACGAGCGATCGAATATATCGTGAAATTTAAGCATATTGAATTATCGATTCATCAATCAGTCCAAGTCCATACATTATGGTAGGACCAATGATATTATAAACTATAGATATGTTACGTTCACAGTAATTTGCGGTTTAAATCTGTTCCGAGCAATCCAAAACTGCACACATTGACAAGTTTCACTGATAAGTAAAACAAAAGATACGAAATAGCACGCAAATGAAAGAGACAGCTATAATTTTAATGATAACACTGTAGCTTGTTTGACGCAAACTGTTGCGACATGAGACAATTGGGCTTCAAATGAGTCTTTACAACGCGCGCGCTTATAACATAATCTGCTTCTCGTTTTTTAAAATATCATTGGGTAGAATTATTTCACAGAAAATGTAAGTAATTTCACTTGACTTTTTATAATGAAGCCTTCATTTGTACAACAGTAAAGTGGAAATATTAATAATTACATCGAAATAACAGTACTTACCTATAGTAGAGTCCAAACGTCCAATAATATCTCAACAGCCTATGACCACTGAGCAAGTAATCACTAAGTTTTACCTATGACCTTAAATCATTCTACACTGTAGAGCCACTAGATGTGTATCACACATCTAGACCGTGAACGTCACAATATCTGACGTTCACGGCCATAAACTCGAATGTCACTCAAGCATCAAGATAAAAAAAAACATTCAATACTTTTCATTAAGTATATTATAGCCTACTTCAAAATGTCAAATGTAAGACGAATCCTCGATTTGTGAACATTCAAAAGGCTGATCCTTACTGGCCAAAATACGTAACGCTAAATATTTTTAAAAATTTATTGATTTTTGTCATCAAAATATGCAGCTACTAAATTGCGATTATTAATGTTATCAATGTATTTGAATGGTTTCCAATCATTAATTTGGTTGTAATTTCAACAATAGTGATTTTTAGTCATGTTTTCGAAAATAATTATGATCGAGTCAAAATTATACAATTGTGTATTTGAGCTCAGAAACTATTCGGCGAGAACTGGTTTTTTTTTTTTTGGAGAGAGTTTGCTGCTTGCCTCTGACGGCATTTTCAGCTTCACTGGGCTTGTTTGGGGGCGGCGAGGAACGTAAAGGGTCTCCAAGCCGTGTGAAACGAATCATCTTCGGAGCTTTTCTAGAGGGAACGGCATCGCGCACTAGTGCGTGTCCCCGTGCCCTACTAGATACATCGAAGTGTTCGGATCGGACCGAAGCGAAAGCTGGTGCGCCGCCTTAAATAGGGTTCAATATAAATTGAGATATTTATTTTTACAAAACTAGTGCGTCTTGGCAGTAATTCTACTTATTGTAAACTCTTTATTTATCTTCTATTTATTTATATATTTATCTTAGAGGTACATTTTGAGAGTTGTTTGTAAACTCAAAGTCACTATTTAAAATAAACTTCCAGTGTTACACATTATTGCAAGAATATATATACAACCACACTTATCTTGGTCATTAAGATAATAATATTATAAGTCTGCAACAAAGGGAAGCGATATATTGATAAATATGTTTGTTAGCGCAAACTGTATCAGATGGCCAGTAGATAACCTTATGCACAGACTTGTATATCAGATGGTAATTACAAATGATTTACGATAATAAACCGTTTCTAAATGTTAAAGAGATCTTTTTTATGACCATTCTAAAGAAAAATGTTTTATGCAGCATGTCACGTTTTCAGTTATATTTTAAACTAAACTACGTTTTACAAAAGACAAGTTTACGAGTTTAGGTACTAGATGCCTACTTATCCAAAACTGTCCAATTTCCTCAATAAATGTTTAACCATATGCCATATACGTAAAGTTCAAAGTCCATTGAGGAAATTTGACAGTTCGTGGTAGTCTGACGGGCAGGCGTGTGTATTCACATTAATTAATTCTAAACAATTTTACAATCATAAAAAATGCAGTTGTCAATTAAAACTTAATAGTAAAATATTTAATTTAAAAGACATCTTCACTTACATTTCACTTGTCACTTACTTTTTTTAAAGGAAACCTAGGAATATGCCTAAAGCAATCAAAATCGCTCACAAGGCAGCATAAATGTCGGTTCCGAAAATTCTAATTAGAACTACTTATTTAAATTTATACTAATAGGGTTAAAACATAATCGCTCACTGGATTAAGTCGAAGGCACGAAAATAAAGATTTTAACAAAAAATAATTCCAAACTATTAAAAATAAAAAAGGCAAATCACGTTAACTTTTCTTCATAATGTTATACAACGTTAGTCGGAAAGGGAGTACTAAGCCGCGGACAACTGACAGTACTACTATCAACTGTTATTTGCAAATATAAGCATTGCATAAAAGTTCATATTTACTTCCATGCTAAATTAATTTTTTGTTACGTAATTTAAAAAATGTACAACCCTGAATAGCTCTCTACAATTTTATTGATAAGAACGGCCATTTTGTTAACACCGGCAATGAACTCAATCTGTCTCTCTCTCAAAAAAGCTAACTGTTTTGAAATTTTAAAAAAGCTGTTAATTTAAAATTATCCATTTTTAAGGAAAAATTATTAGACAAAAGTTATTCACTATCACGTATACTTTACCATCCTTTCGGCTTAGTACCCCCGTTCCGACTAACGTTGTATATATAATTTTTTTGCGAACAAATTACAATTCGAAAATCAAGTGTTGAAAGAAAAAGAGCCACGGTAGCATAGTTGGTAGTGCACCTGACCCGGCATGTCATGGGGTGCAGGTTCGAATTCCGCTCGAAATTTTTTTTTTTCAACACTTGTTTTTTAAAATTTCTTTACTTATAATATATAATTTTTTTTTTTATTTGATCTAATTGCTAACGTCTATGCCTTTGCCACAACACTGCAGTTCTTATTTTAAAACCAAACTTAATCAACTAAAATAGGAGTATGAACTACGAGGCAACAGTTTTATCGATCACTTCGAACGCTATATCTATCTCTTCTTCCGGGGTCTTCTTCTTGAGTTCCGTGTTGATTGAGTTGTTTCTGACCTTCTTCTGTTTAGGGTCGTGTTTAGCCGGCACAGTGTCGTTAGCTGAGCTCGCACTCCGGTCACTCTCCGAGGAAGTTCTAGAGTTTACACTGGGTCTCCCGTGGTTCGGGTTAGGGACTTTGACGGAGGTGGACATCGAACTTACGTGATACTCCATAGTTTTTGGCTTCTCTGGTGTTTGCAGGTTGTCCTGTAGGTGATTTATTTTGTGTTAATAATACGCTACTAAAGATAACAGATGCTTAAGTGCCTTACAAATAAACAGAGAATAAGCATCGAATAGTTATTCTGTGTTATGTTCCTGTCATGTAAACGTCATTTTAAATTACTTAAAGTAAAAGAGACAAAACACGGAATAATTTTTCGAAGCTTATTCTGTGTTTATTTGTAAAATGCTGACTGTCTTACTACAAAAAAGTGTTTAAAGTTAAACAATGGCTAAATACGTGTTTAAAAAAGTGACAGTATTTGATTTAAGCATTGTCTAACTATAGCCATCGTTTTGTGGTAAAGCAGTATAAATCTATCTATTGACTAAAGAGTCTAATAAAGACAGGAATATTATAAGGTGGAAAAATGCAAAAAAAGCGACCAGTGTGTAAGAACTTCAAGCACTTGTTCTTCAAAAACTATAGTAGTTCTATTCTATTTTATGCAAAAACAAAAAAATATGGGTTTTGTATACTATAGAAAATATATCGTAACAACTCGACCAGTCTTGAACACGTCACTTAAGATAGATGTAAGTGGTCGGAAGTTAATAAAGGCCTCATAGATATCTATCTAGATAGATAGTTATATAGATAATAATTGCAACACCAGAAAAATCTTTGTGGGTATTTGTCATATTTAAATTGTGTTTCATTGTTATTTTGTACAAAAGTTGATTTAGAAAAGCTAATATTGAAAAAAGTTACTTATAAAGAAAATCCATTGAATCCCAACAATAATTTGAAAGCAACTTATATTCCATATCACGAGCTCAATTTATGATCCACATTGCCACAGCTGGCACACGAGCCTTCCCAATGGATGGAACCACAGGGAGAAGAGGCCATAAACCACAACACAAGACCAGTGCGGATTGGTGATTGGTCACTGCTAATGCAGCCGGGACCGACGGCTTTATGTATAGCTTCAAAGCATACTTATACTCATTGTATTCCCAATAAGTTAAAACGTTGTATAACTCACATCTCCATAAATGTCCATGGATAGTGACAGTCTTTTCTTCTGCGCTTGCCTCATTCTTCCCGATCTGGATACTGAGAGCTTCCTCCTGCCTTCCATCGGAGGTGGTACGTCAGATCTCTCCTCTTCCGAACCCTCATAGCTGTGGCTCCTCTTCTCAGTTTGGAAGAAAGACTTTATAAACTTTGCCATGGTTATAGCAAAAGAATACGTATTAACTTATAAATAAGGTCTGTATAGCACGCTAATCATTTGCATCGTAGCGTTGCGTTGAAGGCGTCTTTCTGAAACAATTGATTGATTGTAGCAATAGATATGACTGTTTTTGTTAAACGTAAATGCATATTGTTATCTTATAATTACGTCGCGTATTTTACGAGTATAAAAATAAAATCTATAATTGGCTTGGCATGGCTTTCTAGAGAGTTTATGTCTGTTAACGTAAGTTTATGTCAGTGACATAAACTTACATTATTATTTGAATTTTTCAACCGAATTTCAGTTCCAATAATAAAACTATAAAAGTTACTAAGGGTACAAAATGTTTTTATTTTGTTTATATAATTTTAACGCAAATTTTGTTGCGAAACAAATTACAAAAACACAATGTTGAAAAAATTTCCACGAGCAGGATTTGAACCTGCACCCTTCTGACATACCGGGTCAGGTGCTCTTCCAATTGAGCTATCGTGGTTCTAACCAGCCCGCCGAAATTATTCAACACTATTTACTTTTTACTTTGAAAGCCAAAGGCACCCATTCAATGTCAACAACTACCGTCATTAACACCCGATCATAATATTTTTTACAAATACTAAAGATCAGTTAAGAAGTAGGCAAGCTATTTATAAAATGTTTTTATTTTGTTTATATAATTTTAACGCAAATTTTGTTGCAAAATATTAAATTGAATGGGTGCCTTTGGCTTTCAAAGTAAAAAGTAAATAGTGTTGAATAATTTCGGCGGGCTGGTTAGAACCACGATAGCTCAATTGGAAGAGCACCTGACCCGGTATGTCAGAAGGGTGCAGGTTCAAATCCTGCTCGTGGAAATTTTTTCAACATTGTGTTTTTGTAATTTGTTTCGCAACAAAATTTGCGTTAAAATTATATAAACAAAATAAAAACATTTTATAAATAGCTTGCCTACTTCTTAACTGATCTTTAGTATTTGTAAAAAATATTATGATCGGGTGTTAATGACGGTAGTTGTTGACATTGAATGGGTGCCTTTGGCTTTCAAAGTAAAAAGTAAATAGTGTTGAATAATTTCGGCGGGCTGGTTAGAACCACGATAGCTCAATTGGAAGAGCACCTGACCCGGTATGTCAGAAGGGTGCAGGTTCAAATCCTGCTCGTGGAAATTTTTTCAACATTGTGTTTTTGTAATTTGTTTCGCAACAAAATTTGCGTTAAAATTATATAAACAAAATAAAAACATTTTATAAATAGCTTGCCTACTTCTTAACTGATCTTTAGTATTTGTAAAAAATATTATGATCGGGTGTTAATGACGGTAGTTGTTGACATTGAATGGGTGCCTTTGGCTTTCAAAGTAAAAAGTAAATAGTGTTGAATAATTTCGGCGGGCTGGTTAGAACCACGATAGCTCAATTGGAAGAGCACCTGACCCGGTATGTCAGAAGGGTGCAGGTTCAAATCCTGCTCGTGGAAATTTTTTCAACATTGTGTTTTTGTAATTTACTAAGGGTACCCTAAAAATAATTTTAATTTTGCATGTAATTGATTGTTTGTTAAATAAAAGTAGGTAATCAATATCTAATTTTAGAGGATAGGTCAACAGCGCCACAACATCTGTAATTGGAACTAACATTATTCTTGAATTTTTGTAACTAATTGGAAATTACCTTGTCACGCCTTGTTAACGTTAACGATACAATTCTGGTTTTTGTTAACGTGATCGAATGGTGAATAAAACTTGCTGTAGGTACTCGGCGGACGTGGTTCATCAGCTCATTTTATGTACCCACTTCTGCTGGGGCATGAGCCTCCCCTATGGACGGAAACACCACTGAGAGAATGGGCCATATACAACCACGCGGGCCCAGTGCATATTAGTGATTGTTAACGACTGCTAATGCAATCGAAACCAACGGCTTATCGTGCCTTCTGAAGCACGGAGGAGCTCGAGATGGTACATTTTTGGTCACCTATCTGATAAACGGCCTTTGCGAAATCGCAGACCGGGCACGTTAGCCACTGGGCGTTTACGTTAAGTTATGTCATACATGTGACCGTGCAGCGTACACGCGCTGCGTACGCGCCGGGCTCACGACAGTGCGGCCTACACGCACTGCGCATGCGCATTGAATACACTGAATCACTACCGAATGCGGGCCCATAATGATGAATTATTGTGCCACCAGGATGATCCGGGATCGTTATAAACCATCGCTGAAGTATGCCATCTCACCTGGTGTGACGTGATGATAACATTGAAGGTGAAAGCAAACTTCACCCAGAATCCTCAACTACCTACTAAGGCACTAGCTATGTTATCTCTAGCTGCCGGAACACAACAATGCTACAAACATTGATGTTATGGCGACATATTTAGATAAGATGGTTATAGCTATCCAAGCGGACAAACAAACACAACCAAACCGACTACACAAACATGTACTCCCCGCTGTAAATCGAACCTGGGATCTTTGGGTCTGAGGCCGGTAGTCTTAACTATTAGACCAAAGAGGTTCATCCCGGCAAATTATGATATGAATATGCCTTAAAAACACCATATGACTATATGACCGAGATTGTTTGTTACTAAGTAAAGTTGCAAAGTGACAACCCTAGGTCCAGCTAATACTATTCTTGGTCGACAACCTAATGGTCCAAAAAAAAACAGAAGACTAAACAAGGTAAGGTTAAACAAAAATAATTTGAGTTTTCGTAAGGAAAACTAAATCTATTTAAATATGATTTTGCATGCTATCACGGTGTCCTTTATACCACAAAATATGGAAACCGCAGAAGGTGAGCGTCATACAAACACGCTCGAGCAACGCACACATAGATATGCCGGGGACACTGAGTCTTGCAACAGCTACGATCGGGTTGGTTTGAGATGGTCCCAGATTTCGTGTGCGTTGCTCGAGCGCGATATATATAAAGCTTACCTTCTGGGATCTCCTTACTTTTTGTTTATACCTACCTACTATGTTGCAATTGGGTAGTTGACTGGTTAGTCAATGTAGAAACTTTTTAACAACTGTCAAAACTAATATTTTTAATAGAAATTGTATGGGATTAGCAAACTATGTCGTCACTATTTCTTTCCGTAAATTGAGTGTTTATTATTAACCTTTTAGGTTACAGAAATTCATGCTTAGGTCAAATAAAAAATTGGTCAATGTTACAAAGAACCGTTGCGTGATTTCATTTACACGTTTATTGTTCTGGAATTAATTGTTGTTGTTGTCAACTTCCCAATTGCTAAGTTTCGGATTATACACCTATTACCAATCACCCTGTATACGTAGCTAGCTACACACCACTTTACATACTTTTTATTGAAGGTCATTAATTAGTGAGATAATTTATCTACCCTTCGTGCTTCAGTGACTTGGTAAGTATGTACTACTTATTCTAATAATCTCTAAGATAGCGATCAAAGAAGTTATAATACTTTTAAGAAATGGTTGATACCTACTTACACCTAGGGTTTATTTTAAAATACAGTAGATATAATGACGTAGGTACCTAAACTGAGTCCCAAGTCCCAAACATTAGGATAGGAAGCTAATGTACCTTAAATAGATTAACTATCTAGGTAAGTTAAGTTAGAAGAATATTTGAACGCTTGCTACCTAACACGTAAGTTACGCGACATAAACCTCCGATCCGAACCCTTCGGAGAATCTAGTAGAGCACGGGGACGCGCCTTTAGTGCGTGATGCCCTCTAGAAAACCTCAGGTGATTCGTTTCACACGGCTTAGGAACCCTTTAAGTATCTCGCCGCCCCCAAAAAAGCCCGGTGAAACTGAAAATGCCGTTTGAGGCAATCAGCAAACTGTCTCCAAAAAAAGACCACTTAAACAAATTTTAAAATCATATTGTTTGGTGTTCATGCTAGTAACAATGACTAAGTATAATTAATTACAAACTTTAAAAACTTATCATCGTGTGCATGCAATTAAAATTATTATTATTAATATACTAATTAAGAATAGGTACTTGTACTTACAAAACACATCGGCTTCAACCACAGTAATTACCGGGCTCAACGCACACTTGTTGTTTGAAAATTTGTAGTTTTCGTCCGAGAACAGACGTAAGTGTAACGTACCTAACTCACACAGACTGCATCATGTATAAAACAGCGTTTAACATAATGCCATCTCAATGATAAGATAAAGAACTTTATCAATCCTCCTTCGTACCAGATAATATGAATTATCGTTATCAACTTTTAATAATGATGAACTTCTGATTTGGCGATACTGCAATTTGTTTTAAAGGCCCGCGTGTTTATAAGTCTCTGTGATATAAATTAGGTGTAGCTAATAACAGCTATTAAAAAAATACGTTTGCTCCACCGGTTTTTTTTTTAATTCCATACGGGAATCCACTTCGCTTTCATCTCATTTGGTGTTAAGTGATGATAAGAACGAAAGTTGAAGGGCACTCCATACGGAATCCTCAACAAATGATGAACTGGCTATCTTATCTATGGCTGCAAAACAAGCCTTACCACCAACCAGAGTAGGTACATAAAAACATGTAGCCGACGCTGGGAATAACGATACCATGCATAACGTTACATTCAAATGATAGAGGAACCTTTCGTTACGTATTTTTTACGTTACTTAAGATGAATAGACAATGTTTTGTGTGATTTTAATCTTCAACAAGCCTTCTTTAGCGGATCAATTCATATTATGTCGTCAGGTTAAAATTATTTTAAACTAGCGGCCTGTCCCTGCTTCGCACCTGCACAGCTTGCCTATTTATTAGGGTCAAAACTAGTAATTGAAAGGAGAATGACCATTTTACTATGGGAGTTAGGCTAATTTTGCGTAACTATGCGCTTTAATAAAATCAGTAGTAAACAATAGCAAAATGATTCTGGAATAAGAAGAAAAAAATTCAGTTTAATTTTAAGCGGGAATTTGTAGCTATTGTTCCAGAAAAATAAAACCCTCTATTGGTGTTAGTATTTAATCCGGCAGAGCTTCGCCTTACAAATGTTTCGCAGCAAAATGAGAGCGAATAATGATTACAATTGGTTTTATAGAGAAGTCACAACCATAGACTAAGTATAATATAGGGAACAACCATAGACAGTGTATGATACTGGGTCAAAACTACTGATAAAGTTAATACAATGATAATGATGTTCAAAATGTAATGTAATTTATATGTAATCTATATAATCCTGTCATTACGTATTAAATATACGAATAATTATATTTATAATAATCCAATAAATTAACTCATTATTAATCAAATAAATCAATGATAATTATGCTGGCGCTAGTAGGGGATGTAACAGCTATGATGCCTTCTTCATAGACCAGAAGCGGTGGCGGCATTAGTAGCGGATGCTAACACTCGGCCATCCTGCATTGGCCGTGTCCCACGGCGATCACCATCATTTTCTCTCGGATCATGAGTCTGAAAAAAAAATATTGCGAAGTATTTATTCTTTACACACAGTCATGTATGATATTACTTGGAATTTAAAGAAAAGCCACACAGCTCTTGAAAGAAATGGATTTTAAAACACACGGCTTAAGACATACAGCTTAAGACACACAGCTTAAGACACACAGCTTAAGACACACAGCTTAAGACACACAGCTTCAGACACATAGTTTATTTATCACATAGCACACAGTTTTAAGTCACACAGTTTATTTATTACATAGCACTCAGGTTTAGTCACATAGTTAATTTAGACACACAGATCTTATAATAGGTAATTTCTTTGTTTAAAATCTCGCAGAGCAGTTGAGTTAAATTATCAACCAGAATTCAATTACACAATCTTTCATTTACTCCATAGCAAGTATCTAAAGATAGAGCCAATGTCACCCAAAAGCACAAAGGTTTATCAGGCAGGTCGTAGGTAGCACATAATTACTATCAGTTTTTACCAGTTATATGCAAAATATTATTACACTTCTATTTTTTTGGAATTAATTTTATTAATTTTAATTGTGTGTTAATACATTACCTTATGTATCAACGATTTTTAGTTTATTTATATCATTGATATTGATTTCTAAAGTTAAAGACCTCTGTACATTGAATAATATTAATGATACAGTAAATATGGTTATATAATATATAATGATTTAATTAACATAAACATATTAACCTTTCACTTTGATTACTAATGAAATATACAATTAAGTACAAAATAGCTACAGAGCCAAAGCACACGCCTTTAACACAAACAACTAGGCTATTAAATTTAACTTTCTAGAAGATCTATCAAATCATCTCTATCCACATCTCGATCGCTACCAGAGCTATCGTCATCAGACATAGTGGTTTTATAAGGCCGTAATACTTCACCACGAACAACTGCACTAAATCGCCTATATCCTTTCATACCCTTTATACTAGTTATTGTGTAACGATCTAGTGAAGGATCTGCCTTGCATACTTTATAAGGACCAGTATACAGTCCGGCCAGTTTTCTTGTAACTTTAACCGTAGTATCCCTTGCAACCCCTCCCTTCCACAGCACGAGTTGTCCTACCCTGTACTTTAAACATTTTTTATGTTTGCGGTCAAATCTACTTTTCATAAGAGTCATGTTCTTATTGATACGTAATTCAGCTTTGTCTCTTCTAGTTTGCAAATCTTTTTGTTGAAGATCACAGTCTTGAGGAGTATCGGAAGGATATCCCGGAAAGCGAGTATTTGAATGGCCAAACATTAGGCTAAAAGGTGAAACACCAGTAGTAGAATTTGGGGTATTGTTGATCCCCCACACTACTTCAGGTAATTTTATGTCCCAACTACACTCACTTTCAGACATTGTGTTTAAACCATTTAATAAAGTACGGTTTACTCGTTCGACTTGTCCGTTAGAACGAGGACTAGCGATTGCATTTAAAACATGTTTAAACTGAAATTCCTGTGCAAATTGTTTAAAATAACGACTAGTGAAAGCTTTGCCTCTATCAGTAATAATTCTACTAGGATTACCAAATTGAGTAAATATTTCTTTAAGTAACTTGATGCTCTCTAATGAACTACAGTTTTTGGCAGCTTTTGCAAAAATAAATTTTGTAAAGGAATCAATGACGACTAAAACATAGGTATTTCTATTACGTGTTTTAACAAAAGGGCCTAAGTGATCAGCATGAAGTGTGTGCATAGGAATAGCTGCTTTGCTAATTGGGTGCAATTCACCCTCGGTCCTCCCATAATTGCCCTTACCAAATGCGCACTGCAGACATGAATTAATATACTTGCGTATAAATCTTGTCATTTTGGGAAACCAGAATTGTGCCTTAATGGAGGTTTCGCATTTTTCGAATCCGGGATGCCCAATCTGATCATGCAATTTCTGTAAGAGACCATATTTAGCTAATTTAGGGATAACAAAACGTTCACCAGCCAGTGTTTTCCTATACAACACGCCCTCTCTAATCACATAGTTATTTAAAATATCAGAGTTAGCATTTGGCTCGCGGAGCCGAGTTAAAATATTCTTTATTCCGTCATCTTGCATTTGCAACGTCAATAACCAGTCTGCATTATTAATCATAAGTACTGTAGTCGAATGAGAAACGGGATTCCTGCTTAAAGCATCTACATGTTTCATGCGTTCGCCAGGCCTATACTCGATCTCCAAATCAAAGTCTTGAATTGTAAGCCACCAACGGGCAATGCGCGGTATCAAATCTTTCTTTACAAGAGTAGTACGTAAAGCTGCACAATCAGTGACTACTTTAACAGGAATGCCTGTTACATATATTCGAAATCGTCGAAGAGACTCGACTACAGCAAGCGTCTCTAATTCGTAACTGTGATACACTTTTTCTTCCTTAGTTGTGACTCTGCTAAAAAATGCTACTGGTTTTAAACATTCGTCTTTTTGTCGTTGCATAAGAATGCCTCCTAACCCGAATTTACTTGCATCTGTATGCAACTCTGTCTTAGCATCTTTAACATATATGGCTAAAATAGGTCGTTCGATCAATCGTTGTTTTAAAGTTTGGAATGCTATTTCCTGATCAGGGCCCCATTGCCACTCTACTCCCTTTTTGGTAAGTTCTGTTAGTGGTCGTGCTATTTGGGCAAAACTTTGAATAAACTTTCTAAAATAGGAAGTTAAACCAACAAACTGTCTTATTTCATGAACATTACGGGGTCTTCTATAGTTAGCAACACAGGCAATTTTTGCTTGGCCAGGTTGTATCGAACCGGAACTAATATCATAACCCAAATACGTAGCATTGTTTTTAAGGAAACTACATTTTTTTAAATTTAATTTTAAATTTGCATGTGTCAATAATTGTAATACTTTTTCTAGTAGCGCTAAACCTGCTTCGACCGATATTGACGGAAGCATTACGTCATCTAAGTACAGGGCTATGCTTTTATTAACGTCACCTAGTGCCATTTGTATCAATCGTGAGAAAACTGCTGGAGCATTGGCTAAACCAAAAGGCATTTTTAAAAATTCATATTGCCCGAACGTTGTTACAAATGCAGTTTTCTTTATTGACTCCTCGTCAATTGGGACCTGGTGGTAGCTCTGGGCAAGGTCCAAGGTCGTGAAAAAGGTCTTGCCGGCCAACCTACCTACCTGATCCTCAATATGAGGTAATGGGTATCGGTCTTTGACAGTACGTGCATTTAGAGCTCGGTAATCGACGCACAGTCTGTAATCGCCCCCCTTTTTCTTAACAAGAACTACTGGACTAGCATAATCTGACATAGACTCCCTTATGATCCCGGCGTCTAAAAGGTCGTTAATTTTTTCGTGAACTATTTCATTTTCTTTAAAAGAGAGTCGATAAGGTTTGCAAAACACTGGCTGACTTGTTGTAGTCTGAATATGCATTTTAATTAAATCAGTACAACCTAAATCTTTAGTGTCTTTAGCAAATAAATGAGAAAAATTGTTTAACAATTTTAGTAAGTTTGCATTTTGACAGTCGCTAAGGTTTCCCACATTCAAATCGGATAATGTTATTAAAAAATTATCAGTAACACATGAATTTACGGCAAATACATTATTTAAAACCTTGTTTTGCCCCTTACACGTTAAATCTGCCCTCGCTATTAACCTATTAGCTATCCACTCTATATCTACTAAACCTACATTAATTACTTTTATAAAACACTTGTTTGGATAAATAATCGCTTGTGGAATCAAATAAGAAGTTGAGCCCAATTCAAACCACACTGTATGAATCAAAAACGTATGCTTTGTTTCATCCACATCATAACCACAATCTACACTCACTTCAACATAAACATAACTTCGTTTTGGAATGAAAGTATCATATTTCAAATAAACAGGAAACTTTGTAACAAAATCGGTAACCTTAAATTGAAAATTGGATAAATAGTGGGTAGGTACAAAATTTACAGACTTTGCGGTAGTTACTAAACTTACATTTGGTTGGTTTATCATGGTTTGACCAATAATTAAATCAACATCAGACAATTCACAGTTTGTTATTTCGACATCACCATTTAAAGATAAATTGTCAATTATCAAACTAATATGACATGTACCTAGCGAAGCCGCGCACGAACCTCCAAACCCTTTCATAATAACATTTGATGACTGCATTTCCAAATTTAGTTTAACAGCGTTACTGTACGTTAATAGGTTAAGCTTGCTGCCTGTATCTATATACGCTATTAATGGAAACCCGTTCACTGTAACTGACTTTTTGTACAAATCTAAATAAATGTCGTAAGTTATATGTAATATATCTCTAACCTTGTGAGCTGGGTGCCGTGATGAGCTAGCGCCAAACCAGCATGAGGCCGTCGAATGGCCCGCGCGCTGGCAGTTACTGCAGCGCTGCTGGGCTCTGCAATCCTTCGCCTCGTGTCCTGGCCGACGACACGCGTAGCAAATCTTCGGCAGCAGCTGCTGAGACGGAGTACTGCTTGATGTAGCTCTATCGCCTCTTCTCCATGTAGACTTTCTTGCAGTATAAGTTGCTTCTACACGTTTAAAATTTTCCAGCGAAGATAAATACCCAAAATATAGTTGTTCCGGGCCCTCACATCTATATGCTTTTGCATTTGCTCTAAGCTCTGCTGGTAGACCACGGATGATACAAGATATAGCTTGTTCACCGGAAATATCACACTTTTTGAGTAACGATATTTTATCGTGATAGTATTTAGTCATAGTTTCAGAGTCCATTTTTGATCTGGCCATCATTTCTTCTAATCTATCAACAAAATCTGTTGATCGCGGAAACGCAGTCTGTAGCGCACTTTTCCATCCGGTCCAATCGAAATTATAATCATCTAAATCATCGTACCAATCTCTGGCTGAGCCACGCAGACGTAGTTGCATAATATATTGCCGATCTTCGTTACTCCAGCCATATACATCACCGAGCTGATCTATCTTATGTAGCCACCCAGTTATGCGACTATTTTTGTCTTCAGGCTTGAATTTTGGTATCAATTCTGCATCCGTTGGAGAAACACGACGCACCCTGTTTAAATGTAGTAACGGTTTTTCAGAAACGAAAAAATCTTCATTTTTTTCGTTTCCCTTGGCCACTTTTCTTTGATTGTCTTCTTCATCAGACGTTGAAGAATCACTATGTCGGCGTTTTCGTTGACCTAAGCCGCTGATATACGGGCCTGACATAGTTCGGGCTGATCCCACTTCTGAAGTGTTCCAGAAAAATAAAACCCTCTATTGGTGTTAGTATTTAATCCGGCAGAGCTTCGCCTTACAAATGTTTCGCAGCAAAATGAGAGCGAATAATGATTACAATTGGTTTTATAGAGAAGTCACAACCATAGACTAAGTATAATATAGGGAACAACCATAGACAGTGTATGATACTGGGTCAAAACTACTGATAAAGTTAATACAATGATAATGATGTTCAAAATGTAATGTAATTTATATGTAATCTATATAATCCTGTCATTACGTATTAAATATACGAATAATTATATTTATAATAATCCAATAAATTAACTCATTATTAATCAAATAAATCAATGATAATTATGCTGGCGCTAGTAGGGGATGTAACAGCTATGATGCCTTCTTCATAGACCAGAAGCGGTGGCGGCATTAGTAGCGGATGCTAACACTATCTTTATTTTTAGCAGGTACTTATTTTGAGGTTATGACAACTGTATTAATTTGTCAAGAGTTATTTATTTAAAATGTATATAGGTCGTAAAGTAATATACAGTCTTTTCATTATGAATCAAAATTTATTTAAATACTTTCTTAAGTAGGTACTTAACTAATGCATATTAAAAAAAATTATGAGTATAGAATAGATACTAAATTGTTTTTTTATATAGCCTATGTTACTCAGCGCTAATGTTGCATTTTAATGGTGAAAGAATTTATTAAACCGGTCCAGTAGAGTGGTTTGTATGGGAAAAGAAAATTGTTGTTTTTACTATTTTCCTCGGTATTTTTTACGTTTTTTCTCTCCTTAAGAACCTTCCTCAGACTTCATCGAACACAACAAAAAAGAAATCAGCCAGATCGGTTCAGCCGTTCTCGAGTAATGCGATTAGCAACACATTTAGCGATTCATTTTTAGTTATATAGACAACCATGCAATGCAGGGTAGCTTTGATAAATGTACACGCCTGCACATCACACTACCACGAACTGTCAAATTTACTCAATAGACTGAACTGGTTGAATAATTATTGAAGACATTTGATAGTTCCGGATAGCCTGATGTGGCCTGATCTGCAGGTTACACTTGCCAAAACATAAAAAGGAATATGTAAAAAAACATTATAGATAGATAGATAGATAGATAATACTTTTATTGCAACACTAAAAAACATAAACATGAACAAAAGAAAAAAATAAAAATAATTACTAAGTTACAATTTGGCGGTCTTATCGCTTTCAAGCGATTTCTTCCAGACAACCAGTCGGATGGAGAGAGCTAATAAACTTTAAGATCAGAGGTGAAATTATGGAAACATACTAGAATAATGTGTATTTTATAAATAAAGCAAATTAATAATAATGAAAATGATGATAATGATAAACATATAAATAAACCTACTTAAACATAATAGTAGTCTCAGGGAGGAAAGTAGCAGATATGGCAGTTTTGCAGCTGGACAGGGTTAATCGGAAAGGTAGAATTTTTTCACGAGCTCTTTAAATATGTGAATGGATTTCGCACGCCTGATCGCAACTGGAAGCGAATTCCAGAGATGAACAGCTTGGACGGTAAAAGAAGAATCATAAAAGGTGGTGCTGTGTGGAGGTGTTTTAAGGCTTAAGTTTTCTGATGACCGTAATGAGCGCGAACCTGAACAATAATGATAACTGAAACGTTCCTTAAGATAGGAAGGATAGGCGGGATTAAACAATATGTTGTAAAGAAGGGTCAGTATATGAGTATTCCGGCGAAGACGAATATATTATACAATTATACAATTTATTAAAAAAATCTTTTATTCATTTTAAATTGTACATAATAAACAAAAAGTTAAAAGTAGGTAAGCTTTATTATACAAACACGTCCTGAGAGACATCTAGCTAGATTTACAAAAGACTAGCAAAAACTAATTCTTAGTGACCGCTTGAGCAAATCCGTTTATCGAATCACGTGAAAACGAAATAGAAAAAATTACATAACATAATGAAACAGAATTAAAAACTACAAATATACAAGTTGCTTCATATTTTCTAAACGCGATAATACTCAAGTGGCTACCAATATAAAAATATAACCCGAAATAATTACAGATTTATACAATTTTACAATAAATCGTCCCATATTTGCTATGTATGTATTAATTTTACGATTATAACTAAGTATTCATCGGACGCGGACAAAAAGCACAGATAGAAATATCGAATACAAACTAATAAATCGACATTTATCGCAGTCTAATATCACTTTCAGTAAATCACTAAAATTAAGAGGCAAGAAAGACAACCGTTGACACACCGATATTTTTTATCTATTAAAAATTTTACATTTTGTATGAGATGAAGCATATTCTTTCATATTATTATTAAATTATGGTTTAATAATAATATGAAAGTACTAACAAGATTCTATTCTATTTCGGATTAATTTTATTTACCAAATCACGTTTTGTTATCTACCTTCGATTTACATTTGTAGGTACCTTATTATAACATTGACATTAAGTGACTACACACATTAATTATAATATAAAGTAAATATACGTACATTGTACGTAAATTATATTCCGAACTAATTATAATTTCGAAAATGCATTAAAAAACCGGGTCAGAAGGTGTGGGTTAAAATTCCACTAGTTGACATTTTTTCAACCATTTTACTGTAGCATCGTCATCTTCAGCCTGCAGAGGTCCACTGCTGACCGTAGGCTGTCCCAACGGATCGCCACCACACTCGGTCCTCCGCCTTTCGCATCCAACCACTACCCGCCGCCTTCTTCAGGTCGGCGGTCCAGCGAGCGGGTGGCCGGCCTACACGACGCTTTGAGCGCGGTCTCCATTCGAGAACACGTCTGCCCCAACGGCTCTACGACAAATATGCCCCGCCCATTGCCATTTCAGCTTGCTACTGCTATGTCTGTGGTTTTAGTTCTCCGTCGAATCTCTTCATTTCGGATCCTATCCCTTAGAGCATGGATGCACAGACTTATTAAGACTAGGGGCCACTCGGGCAAATTATGAACTGATGGTGGGCCAAATTTCAAATTACTTTTCGAACATTTGTTATTGGTTTTATTCTGGAATAGAACTCAATATTTTCGAATGTACGAGAGTATTATTTTTGCTGTCGGCGGGCCACCAGTATTCGACCGGCGGGCCGCATGCGGCCCGCGGGCCGTAGTCTGTGCATCCCTGCCTTAGAGAGACTCCGAGCATAGCTCTCTCCATAGCACGCTGTGACTTGGAATCTATGAACGAGGCTTTTTGTCAATGTCTACCTCGTGTACCAAATACTGTTACAATAAAAAAAACAGTAATATTACATTTTAATTTGGAACCTGTCATTCTTATATGAACATTCATTGTTTTCTCATTTTCGCACCAATCGGTGTTAAATATTTTCGTGATATTAAAATGGAGTGGGGTGATAAATAGCACCGAACTGCTGTGATAGCATTACACATAGTATGGAGCTAAATGCAATTTTAAACTCTCCATTTGCTTGTTGTTAGTCGAATGTTTGTATACCGGGCTATTAATAGGTACAATGAAACGTCCTCTGTTTGCGACAGAAAAAGATGTGGCCGTCCACGTAATATTCGTACTAAAAAGGCGATCGAAGCAGTAAAGGAAAAAATTCTAAGAAATCCTGTCCGAAACCAAACGATTTCATCTCGGGAAATGAATGTAGCACCTAGCCTACATGGTACGTATTTTAAAAGATGACTTAGGACTTGCAGCATATTAGAGACGCACTGGTCATTATTTAACCGATAATTTAAAAATGAATAGAGTGGCAAAATCAAAACAACTTCATAAGCGGTACGCAAAGGTGGTGACAGAACTTTTTTATTTATTGACGAGAAAGTTTTTACTATCGAGCAACATTTTAACAAGCAGAATGACCGAGTTTATGCTCAAAGCTAAAAAATATTTTCCTTGTTACAATATCTATGGCTAGACTAGGTAAATTGACAATATTATAAAAAATCAATTTTATATTTTTAGTACTAAAATTAAATATCTACCAAATCCTATCTGCAAGAAAAAGCAGAAAAATAAGTCATATTTACGGCCCATCAAGGTAAGACCTTTTTGGGACATAAAATATAATATACAACATCGCGACAATATATATTTTTTATTTCTATTATACAATTTCATATTTAAACGTGCAAAGATTTTGAACTACAGTTTTGGCCCTTTTCACTAGTAAATGACAAATTTTCTCATACAAAGGCACTCTATCGATTCTTTAATCTTTTTACATAGAATTATATTATGAGTTCCGGCCAGTTTGATCCAACATATAACTTTAATAAGACTGAATACTATTTTAATTTTGTTATAGTTTATTTTATATAAATAATTATATAGTAAGGCTTATTTTGTACGAGTCTAATATAAGCATTATAGTTAGATATAGTAATATATTATATATATATATTGTGGTTCACGTGAATCAGAATATAAAATTTCCATTAAAATGGATATCTTTATATATACTAGTGGTCGCCGAGTGGTCGAAATTCGACCGTAATTTTTACATAAGGCTGCACGGATTGTATCCTAAGCAATGAAAAATTAAAAAAAGATAGAATGTGAGTTTGGATTGGCATTGACATATTTCGGCTGCATTCAGCCGCACTAAGACTTCTTGGCGCGAAAGTGAAGAGTCATGTTTGCGGTTTTGTTTTATTTTCTAAAATTTGTGTTCTGTCGAATATTAATGTGAAATAATGGTGGATTATTAACCGTTAAGTGTTCGTGAGTGTGCATGAGTGTTGGCAAATGAAACAAAACAGTGCAACGTTACTTTTCAAATTCTCACAAGAAGTCTGCGTGAGGACTTAGTAAAGCCCCACATCTTTACTGAGATACTCGAGGGGTTGGGGGGTCTATCATCATTTCTCACTTCTCATTTCTATTATCATTCATCATCATCATCATACAGGAAACAAGCTAGGAGAAGAAACAAAGAAGTAACTAATGAAATTAAGAAACTAATGACATGGCAGCATGGTCTATGACCTTAGCCGTTTCCTCAGGGAACAAACTAAACTAAAAAAAAAAATATGCCGCACTAAAGAACAACAATAATAATCTATTCTCAAAAGAGTATAATGCCTGTGTGTCAAATACATGGTAGTGTGTGTAATGTTGATTTTTATTGATATAATATAATTTTTATGCATAATTTTAAAAAAATATTAACATTCTGTACTTCTTTTCTATATAAAACTATGTGTGCGAAATTTCATACTCCTTTGTCCGCACAATTTTCGTAAAAAAGGGTTTTTGCTTTACGTATTAATATATAGATAAAGTATAAAACGAAAAACCTCCCGCTGTCTGTACGCTTAGATCTTTTAAACTACGCAACTGATTTTAATGCACTTTTCAGCAATAGATAGTGATAAAGAGGAAGGTTTATATGTATAATACATCTATATATGTAACCCGAAGTTACTTGCCAATATATATTTATGTGTTTGATTAATTATGTAGGTAGACGTCGAAAGCCTCGGTTGCTAGCGTTGCCGTCTGGTAGAACTCATTTATTGCCTTTGTCGCGGGCACTGCGCACACTGAATCTACTTGAAGAAAATGTTGACCCTTTCTAGATCGGCTTTATATATTATATGTTATAAGCAAAATAAATTATATGTTTTGATGCTACTTTGCCGTTGGGAAAACGTCCTGTAATTGGTAATTGTATGTATGTAATAAATAATAAACAAATAAAATAAATAATTATAATTGGACCCGAAAGGTGGAGCTGCTTAGGATACGGGTACTATAGGGTACTATAGGATACGGGTGTACACTCAAGCGGACGAAATCGCGAGCGGGTAGCTAATAAGTAATAATGATACAATATATAACATATCTTAGGATTTACGAGAATCCTATGTTACAGAAGTACTAAATCATCATGGCTGGATCGGTACATCCGTGCTCATGGCGCATGCAAATATGCCGAAATATAGGATACTCAAAAATAATAAACATGATAGTAAGAATCCCGTCGATAATTACTCTCAATGCAGGTGATCGTGACAGTTTAAAAATCTATATATCCTAATATCTTGTTGTAATATTATATTATGAGACTATTTTAATAGGAAACCTTTTATAAGTGTAAGATGCTAAATAACGAATATAAACCATACGGCATAGACAAAGTTCAATGTTTCGTCTTTTCTACAATCTGCTTATTCGTTTTAAAGAATTAGAGCTTTGAAGTTTGTGTCATCATCACCATCATCATCATCTCAGCCAAAGACGTCCACTGCTGGACAAAGGCCTCCCCCAAGAATGTCAACAACGACCGGTTTTGTGCTGCTGTGCTGTTGATGTAAACAGCTAGTCGCGAGTTGCCCGTTGCCGCAACTCGGAGATCAAAATTGCTCTGTCTACCTAGAAGTAGCCGTATTGCGCAAAATCTTTCAGTTTAATTAATCGATTTTTTAAGTGTTTAAATAAATATATATGTGCTTATACATTTTTTTTTGAGGAATTCGTATTATTTTACGTATTTGGCTGTGTGCAATTTTAAAATCTATTACAAGCTTGTCATGACGCATATAATCATATAAGTATCACTACATAGTATAAAACAAAGTCGCTTCCCGCTGTCTGTCTGTCCCTATGTATGTATGCTTAGATCTTTAAAACTACTCAACGGATTTTGATGCGGTTTTTTTTGTAATAGATAGAGTGATTCATGAGGAAGGTTTATATGTATAATAGGCTTAATTGAAAAGAAATCTCCACCCGTGCGAAGCCGGGACGGGCCGCTAGTGTTGAATAAATATATATTATTATATATTTTAAAATAAAAATAATTATTGTAACAGTCCTGTGCGAATTATACCGAATTTAAACGTATTTTGTTGCTGCCGCAATTAGTTATTGTTATTTTAGTCAGAACTAGTATTGACCAGGGAACATTGAAAGGCCGTTGCCTTCAAGTAAAACTTAGCCTATCAAAGTTAACGCTTTCGATCATAAACTAAAAGTGTTAAAAGGAATTGTATTCAAGAACAAATTATAGCCTCAATGAAAATTTTAAATTGTAATAAATGAATAGTATTGAATTAATATTCAATACAATATCAATTATAATTATGCAGGCGCTTATTATGAAGACTACAAAATACAAAAGTTCTAGAAAATAAGACGACTGAATTTTAATTGAGTTTAGGAAGCAAACTGCATAAATTCAAATACGCGTGTTGTTTTGCTATAACAGCTTTGTCAAGTCAAAACTAGTATCGACTAAGATTTTGATTGTAACTTGAAACCTTGTCTTGATATAAATTAAATGACAGTGGCAATCTCAATACAGAATATAAAACAATATCCAACAGTCAATTATATATAATTAGAAGACGCAATATTCCATAATCAGTCGGCCATATTTTTAATTTTTTTATCACTAACAAACACGTTTTGTAGTACAGTCAAAATTAATATATTTTAAAGCTATTCGATCAGCAAATGATAAACAAATATGACGACGACTGTACGTGTACACTACAGACAAGAAGAACGCAAAGTTCGACAAAAAGGTACATCAATTGGTAAATTCTGTACCAAAGTCAATGCACATGTCAACCGTATCTGCTCCCATCATTTTTACATACATACATTTTTGTTAATCATAGGTTTTAAACGACTTGCTCGGAATCGTCTCGCGTACTGGACACAGCGTCTGTCGTGGTCGCATTACTTCTGTACAGATTTAAATTGGATTCTGTGTAATCGAGAATTTTCCTGCTTGAATGCCTAATGTACAGCATTTGTTTGTGGTATATTTTTAAAGCGCCTTTTATAGTTACATAGGTTAAACCACCTAAGATGGTTCTGTGTAGGTTGTTTTGTATCGAACGGAAGAATATTTTGCCAATAATGGTGGATATTGTGGGGAGAAGGAGCGCGGAACAGAATATCCTTGTGGGCGAGAGGTGTGAACTGGAGTTTTGGTTCTGGTGGTTCACCTGGCCGGTCACTATCGCACCCCTGTCGCCTTCCACGCTGAAATAGAAAAAGAAATACCATAGCAACTAAATCCGATTTTTTTTTTCTAAATTAATAAAACGCATGGGCGTTTTGTATATTAGCCAGTGTCAGCCAGTAATGAAGATATTATATATATTTCCTGTTTCATCATCAGCTCTTTTTATGTCCCCACTGCTGGGGCATGAGCCATCCCTATGGATGGATAGAGAGAATGTGCCATAAACCACCACGCAGGCTCAGTGCGGGTTGGTGGTTGTTAACGACTGCTAATGCAGCCGGGACGACGGCTTTACGTGCCTTCTGAAGCACGGTGAAGCACGAGATGATAAATATTTGGTCACCCATCCGATGACTGGCCTTTGCGAAAGTTGCTTAACCTCTGCACTCGCAGATCGGTCCTCTCCGCATATCTCCGTACTCATAGTGAGTCCGGGCCTCATTCTTTTATAAAAGAGTTGACAAATGTTTCTGCTCAGCCTGATGTTATACCACATGCAAGTTAACGAACACTGAACGGGTAATAAATCCACCATTCAGATTAAAACCTTACACTTACCATTCATCCACAAAGGCGCTTGCAATAGTAAGGATATTTTTTAACCTTCATTTTTTTGTGATAAGGATATATGCCTAAAGCGAAACTTAAGTATATTTTTTGTCTTATGAGTAAACTAGCTTTTGCTCGCGGCTTTGCTCACGTGAGCTTCACGACTTATTTTTATGCGTAATAAAAGCAAATCTTATAAAACGGAAATATTTGTATCTTTACGACCAAAAAGGCCAAATACCGAAATTGATTGAATTGAGGGAACGACATTACGCACCAGTGCCGTCCCCGTGCCGTTATAGGATCGGATCGGGAGCGGAACAAACCGAGCCGGCCCCCCTAAAGGCTACAACCTCGGCTCGGGTTGACCGATTAAACACTCACCTGCCAAATGGTAGTATGTACGCTAGGGCCGGTATCTTCGCACAGTATTTCCTCAGGAATAGCAGCACCGAGTCTTCCCAGTTGTACATCTTGGCGCTGATGAGGGTCACCGGGATGGTTGGGAGGAGGACTAGCAGCACCAGGGGATCGGCTGACTCCATCATTTCCAAGCCTTCTCTGTGTCCTACCACCTGAAATGTTAAAAGTGATGACGTCTTTATAACTATATTCGTATCATCAACTCGTTATATGTCCCCAATACTGGGGTATGAGCCTTCCCTATAGATAACAACGACACAGGAAGAACCACCACGCGGGTCCAGCGCGAATTAGTGGCTGTTAACGTCTGCTAATGTAGCCGGGACCAACGGCTTTACGTGCCTTCCGAAGCATACGTTTTTTGGTCACCCTTTCTGAAAGTGGCTTAAAAAATAAAAATAAAATAAAATATGTTTATTTTTCCATCACAAAATAGGTCCATTTGGCTTAGGCTTATTAACTAATAATTAAGATAGCATCCTATATTTGTGAGAGACTGGTGCCTGTTAAAGGTTTCAGAAAAAAAAGGAAACCTGGGCTACAGCTACAGGTCGCCAGGCCCTCCCTGCAAATAATAACTATTTAATTTTAATAAAGTTCTTAACAAATTATGATTATGGGGCTGGGGGTGGGGGTGTGGGGGGGTGTGTGTGTGTGTGTGTGTGTGTGTGTATGCATGTGTAAGTAAGTGGGCAACTGTGTGAATTGAGAAGAGGCGTCGCAAAGCAGAAGATAGGATAGGGAAATAGGTTAAGCTAGGCTCAAAACTTATTTCAGAGGACAAAGCAAGTCCTCCATAGCCTCGTAGTCAAGTGACATAAAAAATTTTGAAACAGTGGACCTGCAGGCTGTTTTCTGAAGGGGGAAGATACAGAGGGCAGCATTCATCCTGCTATAGAGACAGGGACCGGGGAAATGGAAAAACCTTTGCGCGAAGAAAGTTTTTTGGGTAGATTCGATGCAGACTTTAGTTTTCCGTCGCTTATCCCTAAATCACTTGAGGTCATAGGCTTAACTTCAGCAATCGCAGGCTGACCGTGTTCACCACTGCGCTATGGAGCTCTTTTCATATCTGTATTTAACTATTATGTAATTAGTTACCCCATACTTAATAATTAAATTAACACTTTTCTTAAATGCAGTTTTTTTCAAAATTAGATTTAAGTGCGTTGAGACTCAAACACCAAACCCTATTACTCTTTATTGTTTAGGACTTCCCCATACTGACTTATTTTATTATGCAAGGCGCCGGCGTATACTATTAGCAATACAAAAACTGTAATAGGAAATAGCACGATTGATTAACGTAGTATTGTTTATTAGCTACATAGATTCAGTAGTGATTTTATAGTTTTGGCGTCAAGTGCCTGTGAAGACTTACGGTGAATAAATGATTTGACTTTGACATTCAAGCTTTTTCGTCATGTGTTCAATAATTATTGTTACAAAAAACCGCAAATATTTGAATGTGCCATTTAGGTAATTAGTATAAGATGATCGTTAGTTCCGACCGGCTTATTTCACAATAGAAAGTGTGAAAGCGCGATTGGATACGCGACGGCGGGCGACGGCGGGCGACGGCGGCGGCCGCCAGCGAATGCGTCTACGCGTACGTCACTCGCCTTTGACATTCGATCGCGTTAACAAAAACGATAATTCGTTAGGCATTGAAGCAGCGCCTCCTGGTGGCAATCGAGGAGAGTTGATTTAGAGTTAAAATTTATCGCACGTTAACGAGATCGAACGGCAAATTAAACTGGGAAAGCATCCAAGTAAGTAGTAATTAGCTTACGTACCCTGCCCCTAAGTAGGGCCGTTGTCCAGCTTTGAAATTAAGTAATAATTAAATAACCACGCTTGCCAAATGCGACCCGGGCTATGTATTCAACAATCCGAAACACACTTAGCTCAAACTGAGAATCGAACCTCCTCCGGATACTAATTGGCTGCGACTTTTGCCAGTTAACCACCGAGAAGATTGTTAAAGTGCGACTTTTATTAACCAACCAAGCCGATATGGAGGAGATTTATTTATGTATTTTTGTTACAAGTCTCCGTACTCTGCCGTACTCAGAGACGTCAATTAAGTTTTAATGACAATTAAGTCTTTCTTATGCATAGTGCTTAATAGAGAAGGAAAGACATTTTATTGTCATTAAACTTAATTGAGGTCTCTGAGTACGGCAGTTAGAGTTCAAGAGATGGCAAAATCTAAATTAGTTATTTATTTTGTTGTACATCCAATACAGTCAATGAATTTAACGCAAAGAGTGTTTTAGAAGTTTTGTAAATTGTAGTGTATTACATTTTCATTATTAAAATGACATGAGTTACTAAATGAATAATAGTATGAATATTTAATTATTTATTTGATTTTGTTTTAAATATTCTAACGTGACGTCTCTGAGTACGGCAGTTAAGAGTTCAAGAGAGATGGCAAAATCTAAATTAGTTATTTATTTTGTTGTACATCCAATACAGTCAATGAATTTAACGCAAAAGAGTGTTTTAGAAGTTTTGTAAATTGTAGTGTATTACATTTTCATTATTAAAATGACATGAGTTACTAAATGAATAATAGTATGAATATTTAATTATTTATTTAATTTTGTTTTAAATATTCTAACCGTTATGTTAGAATATTTTAAACAAAAATAAATATGCAGAAAAGACACTCTTATCCATTACCCTTTATAAGGCTCTGCCGATATATGAAGACCATAATTTTACCTTAATTTGACTTAACACCACGATCGAGAACCAAAGAAAAATTTTAACATAAAAACAGCAGGTTTACAATTTATATATGTATACACTTTTGACTCTTATTCCATTTTATTAAGAGTTACATCGTTTACATGTTAATGCTCGTGACTGTACGTGATAACTAATTGCTAACGTAGTTGCTTAAAAATTATGACCCTTATTCCAATTCAACAAGGTATTGTATTTTAAAATGGCGTAAATCAAATATCCAAATACAATGTCGTGACATGACAATACACAAATTAATTAAGTACCGTTAGTCACCACAATGAACTCAATAATGGTTGAAATCTTTGTGAAAAACTAAGAAATCTTCTGGTAAAAAAAATAAACGGTATTTTGTAAGTAACACCAGCGTTATGTATGTAACTTTATGTAGAATATAGCTGTCATCAACCATTGATTGATTTGAATTGTAAATGTGGCTTTGTTGAGTCTGAAGTGCTGTACTACAAGTAAACACCGGCGCCCGTTCTTAAAAAATGGTCGTGCATTGCTCTATTGGGACCGGTCAATCATCAAGGACAGGACTATTGTTGCCAATAAGCCTGATATTGTGATGGTAGACCGGTCTCAACGTCGGGCGGTGCTCGTTGACATCAGCATCCCGCATGACGAGAACCTCGTGAATGCTAAGAAGGACAAACTTAGCAATTACCTTGACTTAGCTCACGAGGTGACCGACAACTGGGAGATTTTTATAAAAAATCCCAGTTGTCCCCCAAGGAGACAAACGCCAGAGGGGACTACTGGGATACACTGATTTATTCATCTATTAGTGTCACACAGTCTTTCACTTTCTCTATCCAGTGCTTTTTTTTTATGAGTTTGTTTTTTATAGAATCGCGCGACAGAGTGGTAATCCAAAATGTGGTCTCCGCTGAAAGCGGCCACCCTGTCACAGTATTTTCTGAAAAACCACCATAAAGAAAAAAACATTATCGCCACGGAAATAATCATTAATTAGTCCTAATAAAAAAATACATGCAACGTTTATTAAAATCTATCAATAGTAAAAAATTATCAATAGTTAAAAAACGCAAAAAAACAGAAAAATTACAGAAAAGAAGAACAACCCATCTGATGATTTTTACAAAAATGGCACTCACCTCTCTCTCTACATCTGAGATTTTTATTTCACAAAAAAATTATGATACACAAATTATATATAAGGCAGTAGTATTCATATAACGCCGGTGGCCGAGTGGCAAAGCGCTCAATTCCCAGGTCAGGTAAAAGTGTGTTTCGGATTTTGGCGATGCATAGCCCGGGTTTGTGATCACTAACCCGTATTTGGCGAGCGATGTGATTAAGCCAATACCCATCAGTTGTAGTGATGACTAGATTTTAATGATGATTGCACAGGAGTGGGACAGTTATAGTTATAGGCTATTTACTTACTATCTATATAGGCAGAGCCTTCCTTTAATACAGCCGAAGGACCAGTCATGCTATTACCTCAATCATTTCTCTTTTTATCACGGTTTGAAGCTAATTTTATAATTTACTTATTTTCATATCCAAAAAGATTAAAAGCTTCTCAGCAAATAAAGAGGAGTTAAAAACAAACAAACATCAAACATTCACTACTGATGTTTTTAATAGCATTAGTAGGAAAAACTTATAAAGAGTAAAATGGCTTACCTGCATAACAGTGACAGCGCCATAAGTTATGGCTATCCAATAGATAGATCCCAACAGCACACCGCCCGCAACGAAAGGGCAGATCTTGTGCGTGATCTCCTCCATGGCGTCCAACAGCGCCACAAACGCACCCATCGATGGAAACACCACTATGTACTCCGCTTTACACTGTGGGCAGAGCACCTTCCGGGTTATGTTGCCTCGCTGCTTCTCGTCCACCCACCGTTGCAGGCAACTCTGGTGAACCTACGAAGATATGTATCATAAAAAACCACTCTGTCACAATTTAATGTAAAAACTTTTATGAATCTGCTCTTTCAATTTTATTCTGACGTTTCGAACATCAAATTTCTCCAATGAATATTGATCCATAAAACCAAACGATAAAGTTCAAAATTTGACAGTTTTGGGTAGGTTGAAATGCCGCCATGTGTACACACGCCTGCACATCAAGCTACCACAAACGATCAAATTTCCTCAATAGACTTTGAACTTTATGCCTTAGCCATATGTTTGAAAATGTATTAAAGAAATTTTACAGTTCTGGATAGGTTGATGTGATGGCGTCTGTACAAGGCCTGTAGTTACAGGGAGACTATCATTTTAATGTGTAGTATTCACATAAACATTAAAAAATAACTCTGTCAAAATTTAAAATGTAGGTAGATATATCATTTTTATTGGTACACAAGGTACACTTGTAACACTATTAGTATATCACTCACTGTTGTTTTGATTAATTATATTGTAATTTAACTCTGGTAATACCAAGGTAAGTAGTTACAAACATTAAAACGCTATCATGTATACCAGGTATATTGATACAGCAATCAGGAAATACTTTTATATTTCATTTATTGGCACACAATAGTTTATTACAAAAAAAAGCAGAATATTTACAATATATGCAAATATAGGTTGCGAAATTTAAACTGTGTACATATGGCATGCATATACTTATTATGTTGTGTTTTGCCAAGAAACTTAACTAACTGAAACAGGGCACTTGAAAATACAAAGGTGATAGATATACCTACACTATTTCTTAGAACAACACTTCACATTCAAAAGCATCTAGTAAATTCTATAGTGTGACTAATTTACAGTATTCATAAGTTATTCTTTGCTAACCTGATGTTATTTGGAAAGTGTGCCAGTCCGACACAATTGTATGAGATTTATCCAGTTTACTTATGATAAAAATATATAATTACTCATTTTCGATAAAGATTATCTCTAACAAATTAATATGATAACATAATTGTTTGTGCTCTAGTCTGTTCAGCATAAACACTATGTATAAAAACTTTTGATTCAACAATACCTACTACTGAGGTAAACATTTCATTAACATTTTTGTTCTAGCTTTTTGGAAAACTCAAAAGCCACACATTGATAACTGTCTATGGTAGATAAAGCTTTTCTTAATACAATTCATAGAGTTTTACTAAAGGTTTTACTGCATTTTATCTCAGCAACCAAGCAACAGCATCCGTTATTGCTATATCCCGGTTTAAAAGGATATGTCATGCAGTAAAATTACTTTGCCTAACCGAATAATAATTAATTGTAAAAAATGACATTGTTTTGATATTATTAGTAACCTTGAAGAGTACCTCTGAGATATATAGGTCAATGTATCTTAGTTTAGTCATTGAAGATAGTAATAAATATTATCACAATACCAAGACTCAATGCACAAAATTATTGTTGTTTTTCTTAACTTAAGATTGAAACATTGTACAAAATATAATTTGGTCTATCTGCCTTTTGATAAGAAAATGACATACATTATTTTAATTAACTACCTATAACATTCACAAATAAATCAAAAAATCACTATTGTTTGTTTTTTTTATTGTTAATATTAGTGATGAAGCTTATTAATGCACCAACTAGAGTAGCAATGGGATGGGTGACCAAAGTAAAAAAATATATTAACATAAGTTTGATTGCTAAATGCTTGTTTTCACAATTTCACACTTTGCTATTTAAATTCATACCTACTCTACTGCAAAAACATTTGAAAGATTTGCATACATCACAATACCTATTCTTGTGTGTTTGTTTGCAATTATTTAAATTGTTATCACTTTTTAATATACCACATTTATAAAACATTTAGTACTATCACTTTATTATTTATGTTCATTGCATTCAAATGTAAAACAGGAAGGTGTCGATCTGTAGGTAGGGTCTGTGTTGTCATCAATTGGCTGCAATTAAATTGATATCAAAACTATGATAAAATTTAAGCAGAAACCAAAACTTTCTTATTTCAACATTTAACACTTTTAATGTACACGTGTCACAATTCCGACCGATGTTGTTATGACCATTTCACCTTGAACACCGGAAAATGCATGTCCAATACAATAACACACTGGCTACGCAACCAAAAACAAACTGCTTATAGCTTACCCATTTTGTAGTCCCGATACATTTGCAGGGCTGAACCCATGCCGCTAGGCGGTCGTCTGCTTCTGTGGCGAAGCATACCCAGCAAGACTTCTGGTTATCATCGTCAGCAGGCTGCAGAGCTTGCGAACTTCCCATGCTAGCAGGCTGAGTGGCACCTTTCTCGCTAGACATGATAGCTATTGCGTCTTCGTAAAAACAAAAAATGGTCACACTCCGAACTTGGAAAACACTACTAAAAACTAGGTACCTCGAAATATAGTTAAATGTCTTCAGTTGTGTCGTAAATAAACGGAAACAAAACATGTATTTTTTTTATCCAATTGATAAAAATATTTTTGTAAAACTGATATTTATTACAGCTGTTCTCCGTCCGTGTCGATGACATGAAAGAATGAATGAATGAGTTGTACCTATCACAGACTGACTAGGGATGCTACGTGTTGAATGATGTTGGAACAGAAATTCGTATAGTTACATTATCTTTGTAGACTTCTTATCTGTTCCTGAACGTTGAAAGAGAGTTCTATGCCTAGCCTTGTTCGAAATTCTAAAACTAGCTTTAGTTATTGTTCTGAGTCTAAAACGAAGCAGAATAAAATAAAATCTGTCTATTATCTCTCATCTCTTCATGCGTAAATAACTGCAAGACAGCAACAGCTATTTTCCGTTCTCATTGTTGTTAAACAAGTACGTTGTCTTTAGAGCGTTCCTTTAAGAGTAATCCTTATGAAATTTTGCATAGCGCGGGTACTAATTAGGCACTAAATATGTGTGTAAATTTCGTTGCTATAATTTATGTAGTTTTCGAGAACAGTCATCATGGGTACGCCCGCCAGCTTGATCGTGATGCCGGCGTACACACTAAAAAAGGTCTTTATTTCTTAATGGTGCGCAGAGCAAAAAATTCCAAGAGTGCAGTCACGGTTAAGCTGATATAATTGGAAATACTATCGTATTAAATAAACAAAATACATAGTTAGTATCAAAGGGAACGTGTTTACAATTAGTCCGATCCATAAATTCATAACACACTGGTTTTTTTCTACAATATAATTTAAAGTTGGATAAAAATCATGAAAACGAGTGGCGGCGGCGTTTAGTTGATTTCTTTTAGTTAATCTAAATTATTGTACCTTTGATTTTGTCTAAACAATCACCAATGGCTAAACTACAAATCGTCCGTCTCACATTTTCGATTTATCAAGCGGTTATATAAATTATTATTGACGTGACAACGTCTTATAAATTGGTTTGCCGGGTGACACTTCAAGAAACTGCGTTACGCTCCGCTCACGTTATGCGCTCACAATGAGAGCGAGTGAGAGGCACGCGTCCCTTCCACTCGGGCATGGTTAGCCCGCCTAAGAGCGAGAGAGACAGACATAAAAAGTGAAAGGTAAATACGTATGTATGTGTAAAGGTAAAAATAAAATTTTGTTAATATGAAATTCAGTGCGAGATTCTTTGTATAAATTAATGTTTTAAATATAATTCTTTGTATAAATAAATGTTTTAATTTGTTACTATTATTTCATCCTTCTTCCTACTATACGAATGAATATTCACATTAAAATTATTTTACCACTCAAAGTCGTTGTCACGTAAAACTTTTTTTTTCAAATTAACACATTAAATTCGCTGTACATAATTAGTGTGGCCGCGCGGCATTAAATAAGTATGCACGAAGACATTTCAAATAAAATATATGACACCTTGTCACTTACGGACGGTGGCGCACTCTTAAACTAAAGAGGCACTAATTATTTTGTATTTGCAGTAATTAAGCAATAATTACGGATTAAAAAAGGGCATAACAACAAACGTGAAATCGGCCATGTGTATGCCACCTTAACGGACACTGATTTCTCCTTACAAAAGAGCTGGTTTGTAATATAATTTAAGATAAATTAACATTTTATATACATATAAAGAATATGTTAATTAACATTAAAATAGTAATTCCTGAAAACTTCCAAATTGTTTGAATTTATGTTTTATTTTGTAATAGGTAATTTGGTTTTCTTAGACAATGGTTCATTCATCATATATAAATAGAAAAAACATTTATTTGGTACACACGCCTGCACATCAATCTATCTAAAACTGTAAAATTTCTTCAATACATATTATACAATAATAATTATAAATATTAAATAACTATATAACATATACAGGGTGTAATCGTTAAGTGTGCACCGGCGATTATTCCGAATCTATGAGAGAAAACTTAAAACTAATAACGAAAGTACGTTATCTAATGAGTAAAATGGCATTAATAACTTTTTAAAAATCAAACGAGAAGTATCCATTTTGTCATTAAACACTCCCATACATTTAGTATGAGATTAGTAGAAAGGTTTTAGTTTTCTTATTTTAAGTGGTCTAGTACTCATTTTACCTTAATCATATTTTATGATTACATATGATATGAATTATCATATACATATCATATACATTTGCGGAGTAATTTAATAATTACAAATGTTACGGAAAGTTCATTTAGAAACTGTAAATATAGCTCGTCATTATATCGCACAACAAGGACGTCATTTCGAACATCTACTTTGATTACAAAATTTTGTGCTTTTATACAAAGAAATAAATATTCAATTCAATTTTGATATACATTATTTTGTTATGTTAATAAAGCTAAATTAACCTTTTAAAATAAGGAAACTTTATAGTTTCTTTTCTTTATAGTTTTACCTTTCCTAATTTTCAGAAAGGTTTTCCTTTCTACTAATTTCATACTAAATGTATGGGAGTGTTTAATGTCAAAATGTTGGATACTTCTCGTTTGATTTTTAAAAAGTTATTGATGCCAGTTTACTCATTAGATAACGTACTTTTGTTATCAGTTTTAAGTTTTTTGATATCTCTCATAGTTTCGGAATAATTGCCTGTGCACGCTTAACGATTACATCCTGTATATAACCATAACCGTATGTTCAAAGTCCATTGAGGAAATTTTACAGTTTGGCGTAGGTTGATTGTTGAGGTAGGCAGGCGTGTGTACAATACATCACACATAATACAGGTTTTTTTATTTTATATGGTCAAAGTATTGATATTTTTTTGATTAGCCTAAAACTAGTTGTCGCCTGCGACTTCGTTCACGAAGACTACACTATCCCACAGGAACCTGTTACCGGGATAAAAAGGATCCTTTGTTGGGTCATGGTCTGTCTATGTGCAAAGTTTAATCCAAATCATTTAATCCGAGCCGTTCTCGAGTTTTGCGCTTATCAACATTCATTTTCATCTGCCTTCCATCTGCGACTCCACTCTTCTCAAATCATCGGCCACTTCATATCACTCCGGCAAAAAAGTGGTCAAGTCGTCCCCCCGTCTCCGCTTTGGCCTGCCTGCCTCGTCTCCGGTGTCCATCACATGGAACCCAGTCAGTGGCGACCTTCGACCACCTCTCTGGACCCATATGGCTAACGTGCCTGACCCAGTTCCACTTAAGTCTAGCGGTCGCACTCAAACATCTTTGATTTTGGTTTTTATAGCATTAAACCAACCGGAGACGCCACTGACAGGCGTTCCCCTCTGCCAAAAGTATATGACCGCCGGTCATACCGTTTATATAAAACTAGTTCCCGCGTGTTCCAGTGTCAATGTCATTTGCAAATCACGGTGCACGCATTATGAAGTGAACAAAAAATGCCAAATTGCAGCGTGTTTTGTTGTAAAAAGCGATCAGAAACGTCAAGTGTACAAAAGGATAACGTTACTTTCCATCTGTAAGTATTATTTTGTCTTAATATTATTGAATAATGCATTAAATTTGCAAAAAACTGAAAAAATATTTTCAATCAAAAAGTGCTGCCACTAAAACGACAAGTTACAGCTTTGCGTAACTTTTAAAAATTAATGAGTTAAAACTGTTTACTATAAATGCTTTAATTAATGATATATCACTATTTATAAAATGTTACTTATTTTGTATTTTCAACATTTTTTTCAACTAAATTGCTTTAAAAAATATCAATATGTATGATCGGTTTATGATCGGTCTACTTCACTAATATATCATAATGTTTATTCTGGCTATTAATTTTTCAGATTTCCAAAAGATTCAATTATTCGAGATATTTGGATCCAAGCTATTTTATGCCCTCATTTTCAGAATTTGTGCTGTTTATAAAAATAAAGTACTAATCATAACTTCTTTGAAATATTTACATTAAGTAAAGATAAAGATTATTGAAATTGTTGTTTATTTTTTCTTGTTTAGTATACTTTCTCTCTTCAAGAAATATTTTTTAAAAGATGTATAACCTTTATCCAACTACTTGAGAAATCTTTTCTTTTATAAAGTGCTGTTGATTCCATGATAATAAAAAAAATAAAAAAAAAGTAAAAAAAAAAAAAGATGTATATATCTGTTGTGCAAATGCGCAAGATTGATCGCTTATGGAGTAAGTAAGCATTTTTAAGACATGTTTTAAGCTCAGAATTCTAACCAACATTCACATATTTTAAAAAGCTGCCATGCTCGAGTTTCCCTATGTATAGAGTTGCTAATTGTTGATGTAGATACCATAATATGCACGTCAGTGAAGCGATGAAATCAAAATAGAATTACTGAATTGCAAAACAACAAAAACGTTGTAATAAACAATAAAAAAATCCAAAATGTTCAGTCTCGTCATGACATTAGCAGCTGGCTCAGCTGTCAGTTTATGTCACTGAACTGTCATAAAAGAACTCGGACATATTCCTTTCAACGCATTTTTTGAAATAATACATTTTTTTACAAAATAAAATGGGCATCTTTTAAAATCTGAAAATAGTGTAGAATGAAAGTATTAAATATTTATAGTATTAATCAACAGAAATGATCTCTGTTAAATTTTCATTTATTTTAAGCCCAAAAAAAATGTTGTCCTTTCTGAACGTTATGACTGTCAAAGACAAAGTCAATGTCATCAATATTTTTGGTACCTATTTGTGGTACCTACCTACTAATTATTCGGAAAGCAAAAGCCAAAAGTTAGTAGCAAATAGCAAAGTACCTACAAGTAGTTTTAAGTCTGTACGTGTACAAGAAGAAACTGAAAATAATTAAATAAATTAATAAAAAGATGTATTGCAGTGAGTGGTGATATTTGTTGTTCGAATAATAAGAGAACTTATTTATTAGTGGTGCTTTCGTGGTGATTATCTGGTAAGTTCAGAACGAAATTAACATCGCTCAGCTTCATTTCCGATTAGGGGATTATGAGAAATCTGTACAAATTTTAAAGTTTTAATTAATTGCCAAGTTCTATATTTATTTTTGTTAGGTTCAACAAGTAAGTGTGTTGTGTTGAAATGTTTAACTTAAAATCACGTGTCGTCCAAGTTTACATAACTGTTTCAAATAACTTCTGAATGATTCTTTCAGTCGTTTGCATTTTTCCCACTAAACAAATTTTCTTATTTTAATAGAACACTTGACACGGATCTATTCGCGTTAATTAATAATTATTATTTTAAGCTGATGACGTTTTGAACCCAGTGCAGAGTCCATGCCATGGTCGGTCACAACAGGAGAGTTAATCTATAATTTTTAGTTGTGTGGCTTTTTGGTAGTCCCAAAAAGCTACACAACCAATTCTATTAACTACAGTTATATTTTCAACAATTGCAAATCCTAAAAAACGTCTAATGTTCATTAAATGGTCTTGGTTAGTATAATGCAATTCAATTATCATTAATACAAATTTCCTTTTGATTTCAATAATTTTAAACAAAAAGAAAAATTAGTTAATAGATGACCACTTTATTAAAATAAAATAAATTCCTAAAGGCCTGTTAGAAATTAAGAAAAGAATTGCTTCTTTTAGCAGAAATACTAATGTGATCTTTTAAGACCTGCCTACTTCCAGTCCCAGGATCTAGTTACCTACCTAGTTGATTTAGTTAGTGTACCTGTAAACAAAAAGAACTATTAACAAAATATATATTTTTCAATAATAGAGGTAGTATACTACCTACTACCAAACTTAAAGCATATCTGATTAATGTAACAATTACTAAATCTTCTTTGTCTTATGTAAAAACTAAGAAGAGTTTATGCTTGAGTTCTTGGGCCTTCCAGCGTTTGTTTAATTATAGGTAATGAATAATTATTTAGAACAACTCAAATACTTAATAATAGGTATGTTTCCTACATTGGATTTGAACTTAGTACACTTAGTAAACTGTGATGTTTGTCTTATTCAATAATGTAAATGTTGCTTCTATCCATCTCCAAAAATGTCTGCCTGCTCATATTGGAAATCCTGTCCTGTTTCCTTTTCCCAGTAGCACTTCAACCCATCGGGCTCTTTTGTGCAACCCCATCCTTTCACTCTTCTTCCTCTGTAAAGATAGATACTTAAAAGATAACTGTAAAGACATATGTCCATGGTAGACATATTGTTTGGACTCTTTTTACTATATGCTAATGTTATTCTTGTTAGATGATGATGACAATGCAGACAAGCAAAGCCAGCTCGGCCGTCTAGGCCCGGCCTTGCATGCTTCACCACTATGCTCCATAAGATAACTAAGGTGCAATATTAATTGAACTAACATGCATTAGCCAAGGCCTTATGGCTAAACTGTACAACTGCGTAACCAAAGTTGAATGTTAGTAATTTTTTAATTGAAAAGATCTGTATTAAAGAAATAATTTGTGCAAAGTTTCACATCGAGAAAAATCGTGGTCTCTTTAAAAAAAAATTATGAAATCCGATATTTTTTCGCCCTGATGGGACTCCATTTTGACAGGTTTGGCGGTTGTACAGTTTTACCGGCATTTTTTGTAGCAGCCTACACTCAATTACTCCATATTTGTATGGTATGCTGTAAGTTACTAGCTAGCTACACAAAGGTATTGGAACTCAAACATTTAATAACTTCTCAAAAGTTTAGGAGCTCCTCAAAATATTTTTTGTAATTTAAAAACTTTTTGGCCTGTATTGGTCAAACAGTGCCTATTTTTATTTTATTATCATGTAGGTAGTTAACTTGACGAATGACAAAGGTAGCAATTCTAAAACCATGGAGTTATAATTACCACCACACAATGAGCAGTTTAATCGCTCAAGTATCCAAAGACGACCTTCAGCCAGCTGAGCGTCCAATCAAGCTGGCGATTCTACTTGATAGCCTTGAGTTACTAGGGGGGGCGCGAGCAGCGGCACGACTCCATTCTAAAGAGTCACGCCGTAATGTCATCTACATTACGGCAAACAGAAGGTCCGATTTGTTTTATTCAAAAATTCAAACGGCAAACAGAAGGTCCGATTTGTTTTATTCAAAAATTCAAAATTCAAATTTTTTTATTCAATATGAATTTTTACAAGTGTTTTTTGAACGTCAATTCAAAGCCATGAAAATCCTTAATGCCTAACTGGTTAGCACCTATTTTCTTACCTTCAGCTCACCTGATGTTAATTGATGATATGGCCAAAGGTGGAAGCGCATTTCCCCCAGAAACCTTATACACTGGGGAACTGGCTATCTTATCTCTAACTGTCGGAACACAACAATGCTACTAACATTAATGTTATGGCTTATGATCTGTCGGACCAAAAAGCTGATGATCCTGCGCAGTTTTCTATCACGTAATTCTCGCATTTTAAACGCATTCGTGATCTATTGGTTAGACCACCGGTCTCGGAATCGGAACGAGGGCGAGTTGAACAACCGCGAGGGCGAGTCGACCCACCGCGAGGACGAGTCGACCCATCGCGATATTGGTTTTAAGAGGTTCTAAGCATAGTTTATTAATTAGCTACTGCCCCACTGCTAGGAAAACTAAAACCGTTAAGTTCTACTTTGGTTATTTTACGATTACGAAACCCCTATGTTGGTTGTAACGAAACACCCTGTACCTGTATAGCATCTTTATCGCTTTACACGTTCTGGATTTAGGAGAGGATATAGGAGGGATGTTAATTAAGTCTTCTCGTATTTACATTGACAGAAAACATCTAACTAACTTACAATAACAGTTACTAACTACATGATATACATTAATCATTCGTTACGCATGTTTTTCTGATATTAATTAGGTACCATACTTATTTGTACAAGCTATTATTTAACTTGTTTCAAGTACACTCATTCATAACAGGTTAAACCAATGGTATACTTGTATATTACTTCACATTTTTATGATGTGCATCAAGTCTTCGAATAGGGCCCGCAAAATAGCAGAATGCAATTTTAAAGTGTCTCAGTTGCCTATTTCTCTAATTTTTCTCATAGTTCAAATGTCTTAATCAGTCCACTGCGATACGGTTGTGTTTCTCAATTCTAAATCCCAAATTCCTAGCTTGGTTTCTTATAAGCGCAAGCGCAGTGTATAATACATAGTCAGATAGACTTTTAGACGGACCTTCTGCACCTTCATTAGTTTCGCAATTGCAATAACCAATCTTCAGTACTGTCAATACAGTCAGTATACTTTGTGACTTCGGTTCGTATACGCGTGTCATTTACTCGTACCACAGTTTTGTTTGTACACTTTCACCTCCCAGTGTCCCGTCCCGTCTACGTTGCGTCATAGTGTCTTAGGTGAGCCGGTTTAGTGTTGCGATCTCAATAACGTGCGCTTTTGGAACGGCTCTACACTGTGGTAAGTTTTTAACGTCGCACACTCTTGTGAAATTCCTGCAAAACTTGTGTCTATTTATTTATTTATTTATTTAAATGAATTTAATTAAATTATGCTCGCCTTTAGTTATAACTGTCACGTATAAAGTTTTGGGTAAAAGTCTAGTATATGGACCATCGAATTAAAGGGTTTTTGGGAGGGGGTAGCCCCCCCCCCCCTCTAAAAGAGGGAGTTGCGATAATAATAGTTACGAAGAAAATTCAAAGTGAAAAGTGATGTTTTGAGGTTAGGATAGCAAATTTAGTCAATCTAAAGCCTTCTGAACGTCTCCGGCGCTGCATGAAGTGCAGCCCCTCCGCCCTTGCGTAACAAACCGCAGGCACCATGTGGGCCGAAGCGGCTGAGGCTGGTCGCCGAAAGCGACCAAAAAGCCGAAGCTCTCACTCCGCGCCTCCGGCTTTTATATAGGGTAGGGTGGGTCGGGGTTGACTAATTCGGTTCTGGCACTAATTTTGACCTAATCAACAGTCAATTTCGATTTCTAACTATATAGGGATATTATAATTATGGTAAAATATAGAAGGGGGCATTTGTTATAAAGTAACATCCAAACTTACCTCAACTCGCTGGCAGAGTAGTCAAGACAAGAGCTACTTGTGGCATTGACTGAATAAATGATTTTAAATTGAATTGAATTGAATTGAATTGAATTATTATTTTGAGATCAAGAATGACCTTGATTCTGCCAACTGTCACTGCTCGCCCAGATATGCTACCTATGCACACAAAAATTCGCACTGAGTACGACAAAAAAAAACCAAATAAACATGGTATAAATAAACGACAATTCACCTCGTTTGTCATCTAAGTGCCTTGCGTAGTTCAAGTTTTATTTCAGATTCGATCACTTGAAACGAAATTGAATTAGGATTGCATTGAAGCACCGCCTCCTGGTGACAAACGAGATGAGCTGCATTTTTCCAAAACATGGTGTTCGTAAACGTAATCAAATGGAGTACCTATAAGTTGACTGTCAGAATTTACACGGAAAAATAATGTAATCTTATAATATCTAAGAAGCTATCTAATGCCTTGCTAAAAAATCTAATAAGTAAACCTTGAGTTTACTGATAAAGCCTTAGAAAAATCACGATTGACGCAAACAGTAAAATTATAACAATCACAATTTCAAAAGGACATGGGTTCAAGTCTCTTTTTCACGTTTTGTAATATATATTTTTGCATTCTTAAGCCATGCTATAATTTTATGTGCGAATATTTTCTGATCTGGCTTTGAACTCTTAAAATAACAGAAAAACTAAAATTTAATTTTAGATTCACTTACGAAGTGATACAAAAGAAAAATTGCTTGCTTACATAAAGTCGCGCATATTAATGAAAATATCACAAAAGAAGAGACACAAACAGTTAGTCGTGTAATCAGCTAGTGCAGTATGTATTATATTTCAGCAAACTGTCGTCAATTAATTGAAAATTATCGTATTAGTTATTCGTATCCCAATCCAAGGGTTATTTGTCTACACAGATGTAAACGGTATTCACGATATTCTCACTTGTTGCCTCCTTATACTATAGATAATTATTTTATATATACTTGAACAAAGCGACCACCACCGTGAACCGCCTGCGGCTTCGTCCGTGTAATGGCGGTGGATCGGTTTTGGGGATCAGACCGGAATAACTCAAACAAACTAAGCATTTTATTCCAACTGTCAGATTCAATAACCGTTTTCTACCCGTCATTAGTACAAAAACGCACAAAATTTTAATTGTTTTGGTAATGGTGCGAATCGACCAATTTAAAAAGGATCCTTGTGCGATTCACACTGTTTGGTATTAACATCTCGTGTGTCGTGGTGTGGATCGCACAAGGATCCAAACAAACGCCCGTATCCCGTGACCTCAAAGGCAGTTTCGGAGAATCTCTTCTTATTTATCTTTTGTCTCTATCTCACAAAAGGGAACCTGCCTGCAAAATGTCAGCGTTCTAGATTCAGCAGTTTGGGCTGTGTGATGATAATTATTCTTCATTCAGTCAGGACTTCCTTATATAGATATTTTTACAAATGTGATTTTACTTGCAATACCTATTTGAAAGTTTTTAGAAAAGGAGACTTGGCTTGACACGCTACCGCGTTTCTAGAAAATTTTTGCAAGGCCTTTGATGTTTGAATACGTCACAGAGATCATGGAGGGCATACAAATTATTATTAAGATGTACTTACACGTTCGTTCGTGTCAATTGACAGCCATTATTTAACAAAAGGTGGCAGTCATTTGCAAATACTAAAGATGATAGCGTTGTACGTTTATCTGATGTTGCTTTAATTATTTTTTCGAGTTCTTAGATTTTATCAATGTGTTTATCATTATCACTGTGTACAGGTAACCACACATTAAATAACACTAACACTAACACTAAGCTGCACTTACGTTAAAATAGCCTAAATGAAGTGTAAGTAAACTGAAGCTTACGACCTTTTCCTCGATTCTGCTAATTTAAAACGTTCACAATCGTGTCTTCTTGGCATGATTTAGACATTTGGATTTTGGGAAAAATGTTGGAGTCAAGCGACTAATACACAACATTGTCGAAATAAAAAAAAGCAAAATAAGGGTCCAAGGGTGAAGACCAACCGTTACTCTATTGTAAAATAAAAAACTTTTTTTTTTTTCAAAGTTTCTACCACCTTACGTCACACAGCATAACATTTGCCACTTACTGCTCACCTGAATGCAAACAAAACAAACTTGATGGTAGTTGCCTCGTCATCGGGTAACATAATCATAATAATGACATACAGATTGAAATAATATCCACAGGTCTGCTACTCAGAGCTGCAGAGGTCGACTACTCTCCTCTCACTATTTTTTTTTTTTTTTTTTTTTGAGAGAGATTGCTGATTGCCGCTGCGGCATTTTCAGCTTCACCGGGCTTTTTGGGGGCGGCGAGGAACGTAAAGGGTCCCTCAAGCCGTGTGAAACGAATCGCCTTCAGAGGTTATCTAGAGGGAACGGCATCGCGCACAAGTGCGCGTACCCGTGCCCTACTAGATTCTCCGAAGGGTTCGGATCGGATCGGGTCCTCTCACTATACATAAGTACCTACATAACATAACCAAGTGCAAATATTTTCAGGTCTGGTTATTTAAACTCATAAATAACAGAAAGAGGGAGATTTTTAATTCTCGAATAAAATAATAATTAGTTGATTTTCTTAATTCAGCCATTCGGGCGGATTTCTTCTCGTACTCGTACTATAATGGGCAGAGTTGCCACTATTCGTTAGTACCTAATTTTGTGTTGTCAATGACTATTTGACCGACTATGAAAAGAGGTAGTTATGTACTGCAAGCACAGACTATAAGTCCCACCACAAGTTAAAAGGTACAAAACTAAGTTTTTATTTTTATTTTTCTGCAGCTTCAAAGGATAATGGGCACAAATGTATGGAACCTAGTACCGGCACCAATCGAAGTCAATGATATTATGTAGTGGATAAGGTCGTTTTCTGTAGAATAAGAATAACCGAAATGCTAATCCTGATTCACTGTCCGATTAGAGTACTCCTACCTTAAAAGTTATTTATTTTTGGTCTTTTCTATTTAGACAGTATTTTTATCATTGGTGGTTTATAATCTTAGTAAATAAAACAAGTTCAAAGTAAGTTTTCTCATTTAGTATGTATCAAAATACATTTATGTGCAATACATTATACTTCTTCATCTATAATTTTTATTTTTTGTTTTCTTACTTGAATAATAGTAAGCATCAAGACGAATTGTGGTGATTGTATTTTTTTATTGATAACATCTCAACTCTTAGGTCCGATTTTGAGAGTAGACTGTTTATTTTAATGTGATTTTCGTAAAAATCATGAGCACCGGTTAAGTTGGTCTAGAGACACGAATTTTTATAATTATATTTATATCTAAAAATTCATTATCTTCTGAAGTGTATATTTCAAAATGGACAGCTAATACGGGTTTATCGTCATACTCGTTATAGTATTTTTTGTTCACTTGAAAAGAGCTATCTAACGATGTATGACTTATCTTGATTGGACATGTGTACCAAAGTGCCCATCCTCCTTTGAAAACCTTCATCTATAAAAGGTATTTTATAAAGTTTACCAGTGGCTAGCGCGTTTAATTTAGTTACGGTTGTGCTAACTAAGCACCTTTCGCAATGCCGGGTTCCACGTCGAATTAGGCTTGTTCAGCTCCTCCGTGCTTCGGCAAGCGTGTTATGTCGCTGATCCCGGCTGCTGTCGTTAACGTGGTCTGGTGCTTAGATCCCCGGCATCACAGATAGAGGTGCCGGGCTCGACTCATAGCCGGGGCTTACATGTTTGTGTACTTAATTTTGTTTTTGCTTAGTGGCAGTACTTGTTAAAAATCAGCCTGGCTAGCTACCATCGTTTTATAAACACCTATCATGAAAATGAAAATTATTGTTTTATTTCGACTGTAAATGTGAGATGGGACTTCTTCGGGGGTGGCAGGAAACTTAAATAGTTGCTCAAGTCGTGTGAAACGAAGCACCGTCAGAGGTTTTCTAAAGGGAATAGCATCACGCACTAGTGTGCGTTCCTTATACGCACTTATACGCACTAGCGTGTCCTCGTTCCCTTCTAGATTCTCCGAGGGGTTCGGATCGGATCGGGAACGGAAATCGTACTGTCATACATAAGGCCTACTTCACCCGTTTTGTGATACATGTGAAAACGGCTGAGCACACCAGTGGCGCTTAAAGGCTGATGTTGATTCATCTTCGGTTATGAACATTTTACATTATGACACCGAAGCTGATTATCTATGTAGGCCAAGTGGTTACTGACATTGCGACCATGAAATTACTGTTCACTTTGACAAGCAAAGCATATAAAATTTAATCGCAATACTGCTAAAGTCCATGACGAGTTACGAAATAAATTCAATGTCTCTTAATGTGTTAACTTTAACATTGCGAATGGTTTGTGTTTTTTTAATACAGATAGAAGCTTAAGCCCGACATTGGAAAAGTTGCGTAATTTGTGCGATCGTACTATGAATGCGCGAGTTCTTCGTCAACTCGACCCAAAAAACCTCTCAATAAGTATCTCAACAGTATAGGACCTTGTCGCTCTATTGTAATAATGGGTGCCATGGAATATAAGTTGACAGAAGTTACTTTGACAAGGTAGAAAAGTGCATTTATTTTATCCGACTGTATGTACTGGTTATAAAATAAAAGTCAGGTAAAATGATTGTATGATCCAAAAACATACGTACATACGGGAAGCAACTGATTATCTTTTAGAATCTTGATAAGTTTAAGCAAAAATATTGGATTTTCTCATCATAACAAAAATCTAATTTCATTATTTTTTTTTTGTATTTTTTTTTGAGCTACTCTTTTGAAAATAATACCATTTGTGCAGTCAACCGTCAAACAATCACAAGATTTATAATAACAAACGAAGAAGAATAAACAAACTGTCGTTTGGTTTAAAACGACTGTAATAAAAAAAATGCGCAGTCATCCTTGTGTCCTGTATTTGTAAGTAAGCATAAATTTTAATTATCACAACTCGTCATCAACACTGTTAAATCATTAACGCATTTTATTTACATTTTAATAATTTAATAATGATTGTACTGAACATTTTAAACAATTAGGTACGGTTAAAGTACGCATTCGCCTCGGTGACCGAGTGGCAAAGCGCTCGGCTAGGAAGGTACCAGGTTCAATACCCAGCCCGGGTTTGTGATCGATCACCAAACCGCATTTGGCAAGCGTGGTGATAAAGCCATTATCCATCAATTTTAGTGATGACTTCATTCCAATGATGGAGTCCTTTACCTAGCAATGGGACAGTTTAAGCTTTTTATTACTTTTAAAGTACACATTACACACCTGAATAAAAAAATTATCATAACAATATAATTTTTAATATAACATTTAAGCACTAGCTTACGAGAAATTTTCAAGAATTTCCAATATTTTGAAGCTGTCTATGAAAGGGAAAATAAATGCCCTGTCTGAGTTTTTGGGTCCTTGTGCAATTCACAGCACGAGCTTTTCGCGCCACTTGCCACGGTGTGACATGTGAATCGCACCAGTACCTTCTTTGAATTCATCTATTCGAACCACAGACCAAATATAGGCCTGTGATTCGAACCAATGCAGTTTTATTATTACATAATATTCATAACCGCAATTTTTTTTGTACCCTAAACTGAATAAAACAATTGTATTTTGTTGTTTTTTTTTTAAAGTAAACTGGGTCAGCTGATAAGTAAGATATATAACACTGCTGGTGTTTGTGTGTATATATTTTCATTAATTTGCGTGACTTCCTCAATGGTATTCGCGTGTTTTGATGAGATTTCTTATCTTTTATCTATAGTATGATGCAGACATTTGAAAAAATATTAATCAATTATTTTATTTTAGAATATCTGTCTTAACTGATACTTAACAGGTTTAAAGCTAGATCTGAAAATATCCGCACTCAATTCAATGACACCCTAAATTAGCAGTTATGTAATGTCATGACATGTCATGTCATGACATTAATGGGCCCGCGTGGTGGTTTATGGCCTGTTTATCAATCCATAGGGAAGGCTTGTGCCCCAGCAGTGGGGGCATAAAATGAGCTGATGATGATGATGATGCACTCAACTCCCGATCCAATCCGAACCCCTCGGAGAATCTAGTAGGGAAAGGAGACACGCTTGCGTCATTCATTACATTCCTTCTAGACACCCTCTGACGGTGTTTCGATCACACGGCTTAATGGACCCAGTTTCTCGCGCCCCCAAAAGAGTCCGGCTAGAGGGACCCTTTAAGTTTCTCGCTCTCAAAACAGTCCAGTGACGCTGAAAAAGCCACCTAAAGCCATCAGCAAACTCAAAAAATCGAACTAGGTACTCAAATGGCTCATGAGTACCTAGTATAAATGCCAGTGAAGAGGCAATAGTGGGACCTGTTTTATGCGCCTAATCAAAGATAACTATTGTTATCGCATAGATTCCTTCATTAATGACATCCCAACATGCTTTCTACATACTATACCATTTTTGTATGCTGATGATTTGAAGTTGGTAGGAATTTCTGATACTACGGAGGATATAAAAAAAAATCAGGAAGATATTGACCGTATGGTGGAATGGTGTCGTGAAAATTCTATGGAATTAAATACAAAAAAATGCTACCATATGAAATTTAGTAGGAAGATTAACTTACAGAATAGCACATATGAAATTCATGGTATCCCCATAAGGAAAATGGAGGAAATTAGAGACTTAGGGGTAATGTTTGACAAAAAACTAACTTTTGTCCCCCATATGGAGAATGTTGCAAAGCGAGCATATAAAATGTTAGGATTTGTTTTACGAAATACCAAGGAATTTAAAAAAAATCACGTTAAGATTCTTTTATACAATAGTCTCGTGCGAAGCAAAATAGAGTATTGTAGCGTTGTATGGAGGCCGCATTATGCGACACACTCTTTAAAATTGGAGCGACTACAAAAAAAGTTTGTGTCAAACTTAGCATACAGAAATGGGATACACAAAAAAAGTCGTTCATATGATAAAAGACTACGCCATTTTAATATTATCTCACTAGAAAATCGAAGAGATTTGTTAGATTTATCCTTTTTGTTTAAAATTTTTAATCATAGAATTGACTGCCCTCCCTTACTCCAAAAGTTCAGACTTCGCGTACCTTCAAAAATTCCTCGCGCCCCTATCCCTCCACTATGCCCTCCTTTTCGCAAGTCACTTTTAGGTGCAAATTCTCCTATTCCGAGGTTGTGTAAATTGTTTAATGGATGTAGTGATTTGGGTGATCTCCATTTCGGTTCATTTGCCAAACTCAAAACAACCTTAAGCCGATCCTGGCTTGAGGTTGATAATTGAAATATATTGTAAGTTTTAAAATAATTAGTAATTAGTAGTAAGAAATATTTAGTGGTAAGTCTTTTTTTTTTCATATATCTTTGCATGTTGTGTTCGCCTTAAAAGATTGTTACAATTAGTTAAATAACTCTGTATTTTTTTTTTTTGTATTGTAGAATTATTGTAAACAAACGCTGGTGAACCTTAATAATAAAAAAAAAAAAAAAAAACACTATTTACCTACTGCTAAATGAGAGGTTGTTTTTGTATCACCACTTATCTGATGCTGTTTGTCTTATGTTTCGAGGAGTTTGTTGATCTCTCATTGACAAAGATTATCAGCTTCACAAGACCAACAACACTTGATTGATTCAGCTGTTTGTAATAATTCATTATGACGTAAAGATCCGTAACTCCATACTATAATACAGTTAGCATAATCCGGGATTGCAATCATCTTTTCGCAAGCGTGGTGATGAAGCCAATTACAGTCGAGTTCAAAAATATAAGCATCTTTGTTCCTTGTAAAAGTAACTTGAACTCACCATGTGTTTAGTGGTCCCTCCCACTTTCCCTCAAGAGGAAGGGAAAGGATGCTATTTTTTAGGCTCCAGTCCAGACATCAAAAGAGGGATGGAAGAACCGCCACATTACTTGGGCTTGGGCCCCATTTAGGGGCTCTCGTATAGTAAGATCCCTATCTTAATGTTTTTTTTTTGATCACCCATCCGATGACAGGTCATTGCGAAAGTTGCTTAATCTTACCAATCGCAGACTGATCGAGCTCTCCTGAATTCCTCGCTGCTATTACATATATTGCCACTACTAGCGGCATTAGTTTCCGCCCGTGGCCGTCGCTAGTGGTAATATAATACCGGATAATATAACTCGATACTATTTGTTAGTAGATCAATTGGATCATACAATCTTGTACAACCAACAAGGAAGTTGTCAACTTTTCGTACGACAAAAACATTTCTCGTGTTTTATGTGTAAATTGCGATTTAAATGAAATAATTTGTACCTACGGTTCTACACTCATTTATTTTTAAAATTGCTTGTACCGGAATACGGTATGGCATCAACATGTACGGACATGTTGATGCCATGCCAACTGATTAGCCTGTGCTAAGAAGACTAACTGCCGTACTCAGAGACGTCAATTAAGTTTAATAACAATTAAATGTCTTTCCTTCTCTATTTAGCACTATACATAAGAAAGTGACAGCAAGGGACTTAATTGTCATTAGAACTTAATTGACGTCTCTGAGTACGGCAGTAAGGTGTTGAATGAATTTGCAACTTGCTTTTTTACCGTCAATTATTTTAATCGGGCGTTTCATTTCACGCAAAATGAGCTCTTTGATTAATCTTTTATCTTGTATTGAGAAGCAAATTGTATAATTTCTACTTTGTAGGTACTAATATTATATCAAATAGTAGAATATGGATGTTTATTGGATTGTTCTTATCTCTAATATATAAAATTCTCGTGTCACGGTATACGTTATTGAACTCCTCTGAAACGGCTCGACCGATTTTCGTGAATCTTAGCGTGCATATCGGCTAGGGTGGAGAATCGGACAACATCTATTTTTCATCCCCCTAAATGTTAAGGGTGGCCCCACCCCTAAATTTTTTTAGATTTTTGAAATTTTTCCAATACAAAATGATTTGTTTGTAGTGTTGTCATGGAATCTGTCAAAGCGGTACGAAGTCCGCCGGTCAGCTAGTTTTATATAAAAATTGATATACATGCATCTTACCTATTCCCGCGGGAGTTTAACATACAGCCGTTTAACGTTGATAGGCTGAATCTAACGCTTGCTGGAATGGAAGACGCAAGAAAAAATTAGTACCTACTTATTTTTATTACATCTCAACTGCGCAGGTAAACGATATCAAAGAACCACTTATATGTGGTCGCATACACGATAATAATACTAGTATTACTACTAGTTAAAAAAACGAGTTTAGATTAGAGTTTTTGCGTCATCGTGATGTTGTGTGACAATAAGGCTGTGTTGTTTAGCCTGTTATCAAAGAAATAATATAAAGATAAACATATTTTTGAGTATCGAATTGTTTTTTATTATTGTTTTATAACGGAGAAGCGCTTGGCGTTCATCGTATCAGATACCTTTCCTATCAGGGGCTGAAGGTGGAACGCACTTCGTAAAATCAACAACTACTGAAAAACTACCTATAACTTATTGAACTATCATTGCAATGAAATGGAAATTGCATTGTCACTTGCATTAGAATATTTAAATAATAGAAACATATCGTAAGAATCCCCTTAATAATTACTAAGTACCTACCTATTATCTTGTCTCTTAAACCTTAAACTGTCTGAAGTTGTCTGAATACTAATGTTACTATGCCGATGCCGACAGACTTGGAAGAGATGATAGTATACTAAAGTACACTTAGCACATGTGAGACTTATAAGATAGTGATAAGAGCCGGTTCTTGGCGTTCAAGAGCTTGTCCAGAATATAAGAAAAATCTCATAGGTAGGTATAGTTTTTAGGCTTAATTATATCTCGGAGTTTTTGTTTTTAAACCATATTATAATCATCAACGTGACTACACCATTTAGCCATTTAAATGTGTATAAAATATAATTGAAATAGTGATTTTTACATAATATCTATTAATTTCTTTTAAGTTAATGAAAGCTATCTAACAAAATGTCTACTTACCTATCTAAGGTCGAAATTTTTTTTGAGAGAGATTGTTAATTGCCATTGGGCATTTTCATCTTCACCAGGTTTCTTAGGGGCGGCGAGAAAATTAAAGGGTCTCTAGAAGCCGTGTGAAACGCAGCACCGTCAGGGGTTTTCAAGAGGGAACGGCGTCACGCACTAGTGCGTGTCCCCGTTCCCTACTAGATTCTCCGAGAGGTACGGATCGGATCGGGGATATGGATCGTGTTATAAGAAGACATATTGCATGACGTGATAAAAATATTTATATTGTCAACTATCTGTAATTGTATAAACGTTCATTCATTCAATCGTATGTTTAAATGATTACAAACAAACATTAATTTGCATATATGGTCAAATAAAAAAGTAAACAATGACCATACACATTTCTTATTATAATGAACACCTACAACATAATTATTTTATTTATGTAAGTTATTTGTCTATAAAGCTTTTATATTAATATCGTATTATATCGTCTAATATATTTATATAATCTATATTAATATTAATTTGTTGAAAATACTCATTTGGGCTAAAATTTTCAAAAAAAAAAAAAGAGTAGTTTAAGAACAATTTTTACTTAGGTTAATTGTGATTGCAAACTGTTCTTCGTTTTTTTTCATGTTGTGTCTTCAAGAAATACAGACGCCTGCACATCAGACTCAGACTATCCAAAACTGACAAATTTCTTCAGTCATAATGTCTTCTTTGTCTTCGGTGTCCTCTTTTCTTGGTTTCCACGGAAGAACAGCGTCCGTCGTCCGTCGTCGATACCTTTTTTGTGTCACTTTGCATTTTTTAATTCTATTTTATTTTATGTATTAGGTACTGTGTGTGACATTAAATAAATATTTTTTTATGTGTAACATCTTTCCGCTCGTTTTCATACTATATACAATAGTAGTAGTAGTAGTAGTAGTTAGTAGTAGTAGTAGTGTAGTAGTAGTAGTAGTGTAGTAGTAGTAGTAGTAGTAGTAGTAGTAGTAGTAGTAGTAGTATTAGTATTTGTGGGAGGTATTCGTGAAATGTGACGGAAGTAGGTGTAACAGTGCAAGTGTGACAGGAAGTCGGGGATTTTGTAAATTTGTGACATATTGTGTCATTTGACTATCATTTTGATATGTCAAATATCTTCTAATGAGTATTTAGTGCATTTATTTTATAGTTATAAAATGATGTAATACCTGACCCATTTTTTTCAGAATATAATGTTAAAATTTCTTATTACTAAGGTGAGATGTCAAATGTTACACATATTATGCGTCTACGGTAAAGCTCACTCGTTTTTTATTTCATTTCATTTCAACCTTAGGAGTTTCGATAGTTTGTTGTAGTCTTATGTAGGTACAGTACATGCAGGCGTGTGTAGTTCTTATTTCTTCTGTACTTCAAATCTGAAGACTCCAGTTTATTTGTTGATTTCCTTTTTCCTTCCTTGTATTCTTGCCTACTCGTATAAATAATTTTCTTCTGAATGTTTCTAGTTAATGATTATGTTTATTACCGATAAAAAAAACCAACATCGTTTTTTTGAGAGAGTTTACTGTTGGCCTCAAACGACGTTTTCAGCGCTACCGAACTTTTGTAGGGTGGCGAGAAACTTAAAGGATTCCTCAAGCCGTGTGATCGAAATCGAAACACCGTCAGAGGGTTTCTATTCTAGTGGGAATGGCATCGCGCAAACGTCTCCCCGTTCACTACTAGATTCTCCGAGGGGTTCAGATCGGATCGGAGCAATATCGTGTGTCAGTGGCCTTCGATTTGGATATTTGAAATATGAGGAAAATTACGGAATCAGGCCACTGACACAGAAGAGATATCCACTGATGAGACATAATTGTAAAATAACAGAATCTTGGCCTTAGATATCTCCTCGTTCCTCTACAGACGTTTTCACAAAGATCCCCGGTTCGATTCCTGGCAAGGGTGCATATTGCTCGGAGCTCGGAAGTCTATATGCATTGTATAATGTTTATTTATATGTGCGCGCGCAGTTCAGCGAACCATTATGTGATGGCTGTTGAATGAACGGATCTATAGCTTGCCCCCAACCACACAATGGATAGAAGGAATTAAAGCCGACATTACTAGCCGATGTAATTGGATATTCCAATCAAGCCAGGTGTTGTAGGCAATTCTACATTGTCACAGTGGAATAATGGGTGATTGGATTAGTTAGCAGACCAGTAACACTCAACCTGTAGAGTACTATTATTTATTCTGTGCCTGTACGCTGTAGGTCGCAAACTCGGTTTGGTTGGTGGTAGGGCTTGTTTACAAGTCCGCCTAAGTTAAAAATAAGATAGCCTGAGCAATTGGCTATCTACTGATAGTTGAGGATTCTAGGTGAAGTGCGCTTTCACACCTTCTTTCTTATCATTACTTAACATTAGGTGGGATGATGGCCAAGTGCTTACCTTTAATAAGGAATAACAAAAATTGTGTTTCAAACTGAACTTACGTTTTTCGCGGTTGCATGCACAGGTATAAGAAATAGGTAGTTGCATGTTACAGGTAAAGTAAATTTATTTTGGCAATGACATAATTGTAGGTAAACAGACGTAAAAGGCTATTAAATAATTAAGGCCGGCGCGGCGCTGCCCTTAGCAAATTACACGAGGGAAAGTGTTAGCCAAGGTCAGTCATCAATTAGGTATAACATTAGTTATTCAGTTGTATAACTACGTAGGTACTTCAATGTAAACTACTAGTTGAAAATCTATCGGAAATTTCATATTAGGGGGGGGGGGGGGGGGATTTTTAGGATACTCTATTTGGTGGGTGGTAGGGTTGCTTTTAAGTCAGCATTGTTAGCTGTTATGTTATGTTGTGTTTTGACAGTTAGGTACGAGATAAGAGTCCATTTTCCCGCAGAAAATAATCATCATCATCATCATCTTCATCTCTCCAACATACATGGTTAGCGCGCCCGGTTTGCGATTGCTAAGGCTAAGCAACTTTCGAAAAGGCCGGTCATCGGATGGATGACCAAAAATGTATCATCTCGAGCTCCTCCGTGCTTCGAAAGGCACGTAAATACGTTAGTAACCGCCAATTCGCACTGGGTCCGCGTGGTGGTTTATAGCCCGGTCTCCACCCGGTTTCCATCCAAGACTGGTGCCCCGGCAGTGGGTACATAAAATTGAGCTGGTGATGATGATCACTCCGTTCGGGTAACGACGCTTTATCATCGGGTAAAAGACTAAGCCCACTTTAAAGTTAATTAAATATACCAAATAGCGGCTTAACCAAAGAATGTGTTTCATCATGGTATTGTACCTGTTGGTGACCTGGTGGCTCTCGTAACGTATCCCCTTGTGCAGGTAGGAGCAGTAAAAGGCAGGAGAGCAAGTGGGTCATGTCCTGAATCGGGGCACCACAATCACAGTAATTGAGCCCCGCGGCAAAGCTTTGACTTGCAGCGACTTAAGCCCAGACGAAGGAAAACTACCTTGACATTTTTAATCCCTTACAATGTTAAAACTAACTTAAATACATCTTAATCTACCATAACTAACACATACTATACATTTACCCCCCTATTCATAAAAACTATTTGAGCATTATTTAGTTAATCATTGTTTTGTCTCTTTTTCTGAAATTCAAAATGATTATTCATAAAATTTTATAAAATACAGTGAAAAAATTAAACGCCCACCCGACCCAGCCAGGAATCTTTTCACTGTATTTTATAAAATTTTATGAATATTTAATTTAGCTTCAGTGCAGCAATTAGCACTTAAAAATAAAAAAGTAAAAATTTACTATAGCGTTTGTGTTATCAAATTTGTGGTATTTCATCTGCAAAGATGAATCTGCATGGCCATCGGTTGCAACAACCGTTTGGATAGATGGCGCTAGTGCCGCGTAATAGCACTCAAAAATATAAAAATAGCAGTGACAAAATTCAGCGCTTACGTCAGCCTTCCCGGTAGCATAGCGGTCAGTGCAGCCGCCCGGATTGCGGAAGACCCAGGTTCGATTCCTGGCTGGGTCGGGTGGGCGTTTAATTTTTTCACTGTTGTTTATAAAATTTTATGAATATTTAATTTAGCTTCAGTGCAGCAATTAGCACTTAAAAATAAAAAAGTAAAAATTCAAAATGATGTTTGTGTGACGTTGACAAAACAATATTTAACTAAATAATGCTCAAATAGTTTTTATGAATCATATGGGGGTTTATATTGGCAGATTTCATTTTAGTGAGATACGTTTTTCGCACCGCTAAGTTTTCTTACCTGCCTACCTACCTATATCGGTCCTCGAGGCCAGCTGCTATCCGAAAATAAATATTTCCCATATTATCTTGATAACTCATCTCAACTGTCAATCATAAGCAGATAAGTGTGTCCAAAAAGGGCGACTAAGTTTTAAGTTCCTTTATGAATAAGTGTTTTTTTTTTATATATTTTAGCGTTTTATTAACGCTTAAATATACTTAAGTAAAATTTAAACACTGAAAAAAGACGACAACCTCAGGCGGGAATCGAACCACGCACCTTCCGCATTCCGGGCGGCTGCCTTAACCATTTGGCTATCGAGGTCTGGCTTTCACCCGTCGAAATTTTTCAGTGCTTGATGCTTATGTTTTTTAGTCAACATTGCTTCATCAATCTTAGAAGTTTTCACCTCTGAGATCCGAGATTCCTTTATGAATGTAATGTTTTTTGTCATTTTGATTTCAAGATCACGATGATATGATTAAGGTTATACCTAAATATGATTAAACGTAAATTTCGTTGCGAACAAATTACAATTTGAAAAAAGGCATAGTGCTGAAAAAGTTCCACGAGCGGGATTTGAACCCGCACCTTATGACATGCCGGGTCGGGTGCACTGCCAACTACGCTATCGTGGCTACTCCTAAGAATAATTCCGTATAGAAAGTAAGTCTGCGCGCCTATTTTGAAGCACCTTTTTTGGAGCCAGATATGGCTCAGTTTTCAATGTAGGTACACTACGTAGTTACAATTGTACGTGTGCGCGAGCGCAAGCAGAAGCAAGTAATCGAAAGTGTGAATCGGTTTAGTGCTTCACTTTTGACATAGCGCTTGTACCTATGAAGACTATCTTTGTATGCCTACGTAATTATTCTAAGATCTGCTCTTACTCTGTAAGCCAAAGGAGCCCTATTCAATGTCGACAACAACAACGTCATTAACATCCGATCATATTTTTTTCTCAATACTTTGTATTTTTAGGGTTCCATACAAGGAACCTTTATAGCTTCGCCATGTCCGTCTGTCTGTCTGTCTTTCTGTCTGACCCCAGTCTAGCTCATACACTCTTAGTACTAGAAAGCTGTAATTTGGCATTGATATACATATAAATCACGCCGACAAAGTGGTAAAGCAAAATTTTGAAAAATATTTTTTGTTAGGTTACCTACACGGGAAGTGGCGATGTAATTTTTTTTATGTACCCCTAAGTGTGGGGTGTCGTTGGATAGCAATTTCAGAAATATAGCGGGTTTGTGAAAACAGTTTTTTGATTGAGGCATCCGTTTGTGAGCTTAAGCTTAATGCTTTAAAGTGCAAAATTTTGTTAGAGTCAAGTGTTCCTTCCCTGCCAGCCAAATGGTTGTTTTTGGATACGTGAAAAAATTCACGGTAGTTGTATATATGACGAAGTTAAAAGGAAAACTATCACAGCTAAGTAGGCTTTACAAGTTTACGAGTAACTGTCGACTAACTTATAAAATGTACTTGGCGCAGTACAAATTCCTCATTGGGAACTACTTAAATAACGTTGTCAGGTGTATGAAACCGGCAGTATATTATATGAGCCATCGTTAAATAAATGTTCATAAAAGCCCTCTTCTCAGAGTCCGCATTATTGAGATAGGCTACGGAACCCTACACTGCGCGTAGCCCGACACGCACTTGGCCGGTTTTTTTCAAATCACGATGATATCCAAAAATTGCAGTCCTAAACAAAAAATACGGTAGTGTCATTCAAGGGAGTACCTACGTGAATAAATTGGTTCCTGCCTGACTTACACAAAAAACTATTCTCACTAAACTACACTCGGCGTCAAAAAAATCGCACCTTTTAAAAATCATCTTTAAAAATTCTTAAACCTTATGTAGAGGATAGTGTTGGGTATCATTAGAAAGGTAACAAAAAGGAGTATCAAAAAACAATTAAATTTAACTTTCTGTTTAATTATAATTATACAAACAACATTAAAATTAATAAAATAATAAAAATCCTTAATTAAGTCCTAATTAACAACAGATAATTTACAAAGAAAAATGTACAAAAAGTGTCTTAAAATTAACTTAAAATCTAGTGTTACCCCCCCTTGCCCTGATCACGGCTTCCATACGGTCCCTCATGGACCTCACCAACTTCAGGAGCTCTTCTTGAGGGATAAGCCCCCATTCTTCAATCACCGCGTCTTGGAGCTCCTGTAGAGTCGAAGGAGCTGGATCCCGAGATCGAACCTTACGTTTAAGATGGTCCCAGAGGTGCTCTATAGGATTCAGATCCGGACTTCGCGCTGGCCACTGCATCACAGAGATTTGGGACCTCTGCAAGAAGTCGCTCACGATGCCTGCAGTGTGAGCGCGAGCGTTGTCGTGCATTAATGTGAACCCCTCGCCAAAAGATTCGGCAAAGGGGACCACATGCACTTCCAGGACCTCAGTGACATAGCGGCGAGCAGTCAGCGACCCTTGTCCGCGAGCACCTCCAGTCCGGGAGACGCAGACAAGGTCGGTTTTGCCGGCAGCAGACATACCGCCCCAGAACATGCAGGATCCGCCACCATATTCCACCGTCTCCTGGATGCAGGCTTGGGCGAAACGTTCACCCTGCCTCCGGTATACTCTTCTCCGTCGGTCGTTGCAGAAAAGACACACTCGCGTCTCGTCTGAGAAGAGAACAGCTCTCCACTGCTCAAGGGTCCAATCGACGTGGTCACGAGCAAACTGCAAGCGGGCTCGCCGATGCGCTGCAGTCAATTTTGGACCCGTAGCAGCTCTGTGGGCCGCTATCTTCTTCTCCTTCAATCTTCTTCTAACCGTAGATACGCTTACGGTGCGTCTGCGAACTGCCTGGAGCTGCTGTTGCAACTCAACAGCGTTGGAGAAACGATTTCTCAAAGAGTTCGACACAACGAACCGGTCGTCTCTTTCCGAAGTGCAGCGACGTCTACCCGAACCGTGTCTGCGGATATAGCCACCGGTCTCTATGAAGCGCTGGTACACTCTTCGAACGGAATAACGGCTCAGGTTCAGTTGCCGGGCGACATCACACTGCCGCACCCCTGATTGCAGTAGTGCAACCACTTGAGCGGCTTTATCAGCTGTGGTATCCATCAAAATCTGTGCGTGTGTCCTCTTCAACGGTTGAATAGCGAATGACCCACATTGAACCCGTGTTGACCGTTTTATACCCACAAAGGAAGCGCAACTAGCAACTCTCACGGGTAGCAAAATTTGCATCGAATTTTTGTGACACTTTATTTGTTGCATTAGGTTTTATTTGATAATGAAAAGTAATGTTTTTTATTAAGTTAATTAAGTAACCTTGTAAATAAAATCATAATTAATGCGACTGCATGTGCATATCAAGAGTAAATGACATTTGAAAGTGATTTTCTAAGAGGTGCGATTTTTTTGACGCCGAGTGTATATAAGGAAGTCCTGACTGAATGAAGAATAATTATCATCACACAGCCCAAACTGCTGAATCTAGAACGCTGACATTTTGCAGGCAGGTTCCCTTTTGTGAGATAGAGTCAAGAGATAAATAAGAAGAGATTCTCCGAAACTGCCTTTGAGGTCACGGGATACGGGTGTTTGTTTGGATCCTTGTGCGATCCACACCACGACACACGAGATGTTAATACCAAACAGTGTGAATCGCCGAGTGTATTCTTCAGCAGACTCAACAAGGTCAAAATATCTGAATTATTCCGTTATGTCCGCACGGTCGCGCAAACAACGAAATGCTCTTTAATAATTTTAAAATTCAAATCTCGCTTCTGGAAAACTAAGTTGTTTTTTTACTCTCAAGCACAGATTTTTTGTGAGTCGTGTTGTTTTCGATCAAACCTTAGGAGTGTTATTGAGTTGTCTTATTGTAACACATAACAATAGCGAAATTCACCACACAACAAAACAAAGTGTATCTTGCAATGCATCAAGAGTGTCGAAGTGTTCTTCTCTCTCGCGTATCCATCTGGAGCGACGTACAATAAACTCATCCTCATTAAAATTTTCGTCAAAAGCTATTGCCAGGGCTCTTTTCATCTTTGTTTTATATCGCTAACAAAATGATTATTTCATTCTTTAAAAATAAATAAACAAACCAATCTCCCGTACTCCACACAATCGTGACAATGACAGGCAAACAGCTTTAAACGCGTTTAGCTAAGCTAAACGTCGAAACTCGGCCGTTCAGAAACTGAACCAAGTTCAACTTGAACGACGTTTAGTTTATGCCGGTGAAACACAACCTTGAGAGCGGAACTCAGTTTAGCGCGTAAACTCAGTTTAACTCGAATTGATCGCGTTTAATTTCACCGGTGAAATTGGCCCTAAGTAGGTAGGTATTATTCGTATTATTCGTTAATTTTTCGAGATGATACATATTTGGTCACCTATTCGATAACAATTGCAGACCGGGCGCGTTAACCACTGCTGCGCCTTTGAGCTCCCCCCCTTTTTTTTGTTTCTCTGTTTTTTAGTGGGTTAACGACTTAAAAATTAAGCCATCGACAATATTTTTTTTAAATAAGTACCTCATGACGTTTTTGTAATGTATCAGCGCGTGCCAATTAATTTCTGTGTTCTGTGCAATTAATCAATGCATAAACTAAGATTGGTGACTGTCTGATATGAATTAAATAACCTATTATCAGTTCGCAACTGTTATTATTACCCAATTACAAAGTTATTATATTACTGATTATATTACTGTTTAATCTTTTAATACCCCGCCTGTGCAATAAATACATTCTTTCTCAATTACCGTTTGATAATGTTAATTTAGTGGTTGTCAAAACAAATGACTATCTTTATTTATAAATCCCAATTTTGTTTACATGAATATTGCTGCTGGAGATCACCTTTCTCGAAGAAATAACCTGAATTCAATCCCATCCTGTTGAAACATAAATAATTACTAATGAATTGTAACATTTAAATACAATATTATTTGTCTTTTCGCTTCATTTTCAGTCTATTGTTTCATATCTATCAACATCATCATCATCCCAAAGCCGCCCAAATCAGCCCAAAGACGTCCACTGCCGGACAAAGGCATCCCCCAAGGATCTCAACAACCACCGGATATTCATATCCATAAATGCCGTCATTCAGTTCGTAGAAACCGAATTATAGGCTAGAAACAAAATTGTGAAAATTAAGTCAGGGCGAAGCGTAAGAATATTTTTTCTTTATCTGTCTCGACTATGCAATCTCTTCGTTCGTGATTGTTTTTTAAGCCTCGACAAAAAGAGCTTTCATAAGCCTCTTCAGGGTGAGATTTGTTTACTATCCGTATTCATTCGATTACGTTTACAAAATCGAAAATTAGTATCATTGAAACAGCGCCCTGGCGACATACGAGAGGAGTTGAAATTTTGCCATACAAATTTTCATTTTCGTTAACGTAATCGAATGGCGAATAAAACTCACACTTGGCACCCAGCTGTTGGCACTTAGGCACTAGAGATCAGAACAACTGATTGCATTTGCGGTAAAAGATCATTCATTAGGTAAGTTTCTTTTCCAACTTCATCATACCTACCTACGCATAGTAGGTACACACGCCAGCACATCAGGCTACCACAAACTGTCCAATTTCGTCAATAGACTTTGAAATACAGATTTGGATAGGTTGCCTATCCCCTTATTCGCGTTTATATTATATTGTTTAGTTCACCTAAACCAAAAAGCATTAGAAAGCAAAGCAACTTAATCTATTTTAACGAATCTATAAATAACTGCATATAAAATGTAATTTAATGTTTAAAATTACCTAGTCACTTTAGTTAACTACCTAGCCATCGATGCTCTTGTTCTATTAAAAAAACATTTTAACTTATTGTTTAGTTAGGTTCTACCACTATCTTACTTAGGGAATCCTCATTTTCAGCACCTAGGTCCTTTAAATATAAAAAAAAACATAATTTTAATACAGAAAACTGAATCCATTGGTTCGTAGCAAAGAGATATCGCCTCTATTGTTAGTTAGTAGTACATTGTAGGTAATAAACTTTGTCCACTTTCCTTATCGCACATTCTTATCGTAAGCAACCCGCTAAACGTCCTTGTCGACCCCAATGATCCCATTAGGCCAACACATTTGCGAGCGGGAGCTCCCGATTCTTCCAACGCCACTACTCACCCAAATACACTTTTTCTTATTCTTCTTTTCGTGTCAGTGACATCGACATATTCTTCATGACCAAAAAGTTTCCACGTCAGCCTCTCTCTCGGTCAACTCGGACTAAAGTCGTAACCTTTAAAGGCCGTTCTAGGGTTTTCCGCTAGTCATCCGGTTTGAACGCCTGCCGGTGCCTCGGAGAATCAAGAAGGGTACGGTGTCTTATGAGAACAGACTCTACGGACATGTGCCTAGGCGCTTTTCCCTCCTTCGCAACACCCTAAATCTAATGGATTTCGGGTTTTCTTAATTCTCTGGGTCGAAGATCTCGTTGCTTCATACTTTCTTGTAATCGAACCTTTAAAAAATATTTAAGTTTGGTTACGATCTATTAAATCTATGAGAGACGATGGAGCTTTTTTCGTCTAAATATCCCGAATTCTTCGAATTAGTTTACCCAGTATATTGCGTTTGCAGATTTTTTGCGTATTTTGTAGTTTTTATTCAAGACAGTTTACGATTTTTTGAAGAACGTAAATGCTTATTTGATTTGAGTGACAAGCAATACATCATCGTGATCATCATTTTGTCCCATCTTCTTACTGAAGTTTGGAGATCAGTATACAAATTTGCGATCCCATAAATCTTGTTTTATCTAACTGGCGATATCTAAGTCCAGTCCACTTTTTGATGTCGTCCAAACAATACAGTCAAAGATAAACCTGAAAAAAAATATTAAAATTCTTTGGAATCAAGTCTAGTCTAAAGGTTAAGCGCCTCCCGATTATAAAATTTCTTTCGAAATTGTACTGACAATGTCCTTTCGTAATGGCATGGTAACCTTGTCACCGCATTATTAATCGCCGATCGTAATCGGATGCTAATTAACAACTTTAATATCACAACTTATCTATACGTGACCCGAACCACGAGATATTAAGTAGCGATTTTGGACTATATTCACGTTTTGATGATGTGTTGTTCAATAATCTACTTTAAGATGTGGGAGTTAAGATTGTTACGTTAGTCGATACGAGGATTATGGTTCTCAAAATGATTCGCATGCAGGATATGAGTTGTGTGCGTCATGCCAGCCGGTCTTCAGTCTACCTTGGACAGTGGTTCGAATCGGCCGTGTGCTGAGTGATGTGCTAATAGTGTTGTGTATTCTCATTAGATCGATTTAAGTAAGTTTTTACATCTTCAATTATAAATCACTTGACGTAAATTGATTTCCTTCGAAAATTTCGTGGTTTTCTAATTGATTAAAATAAACGATCGGATATCGTTGTCGGCTATATTTATCTCGAATAATAACTCAATTGCAGTGCTCTCGTTTCATGTGCAGTATAAAATGATTGTATGATAATTATATCACCATTATTTAAAGAGTTACTTAGTCGATGTTGTTACTGACTGTTAGACCAGTTTTTTCTGATTTTCCTGTCAGGTGTAGTGTAACGAATCTACGACCTTTCGGTATCCGGACTTGTGCTCATGTTTCTTTTTTATTTTAATCAAATCCTTAACCATTTGATTGCAGTCTCACCTGATCTGCTGTTAAGTGTAGATGTGGTCTACGTTTGTACATTCTGAATATGTCATGTCAGTTTGTGTTGCTGAATATATTTTTTGTGAGAGTTGTTGTGGGCCTTATAAGTCCTTTACAACGTCACCGGACTAGTTTGGGGGCGGTGAGAAACTTAAAGGGTTCCTCAAGCCATGTGATCGACAGATCAGAGGATTTCTAGAGAGAATGGCATCACACAAGCGTTCCGTTCTCTATTAGTTTCTCCGAGGGATTCAGATCGGGTCGTTTCTGGTTGAGTAGTTGTGTTCCATTCGCTCGTCACTGGTATTAAGGTCTTCACACACGGCAGCTATAATTTAAAGATATAGCACGATACATCTCACTACATCTTTCCATAGAAATCGTGAAGATGTAAAAATATACATTATAGCTGTCGTGTGTGAAGACCTTTTATTCGTTGTGAATTCCATTAAGTAGGTAATCGACGAAACGACCTTTCTCATTAACGAACAAACTATTTTTGAGATCTCTCCGGGCTTCTCCGTGGTAAATCCTAAATAAAAAAAGCGTGAACGGTCACTTATCCCAACAAATATGCAAATAAAACTTAAACATGTTAGTTCGCATAGGTACCTATAAATTTTCTATCATTAAAATAATCAGAATAATGCATATATTATTGCGATGCGAACTTAGTCCAGAACTTAGTAATTACCCTTAAACAACACACGTGTTTTCGTTATTACCATATTCGCACAACAGCTATGTAGGTATTGACTTGCTAATTTCTGGCATATAATTAAATGTTTAACTTTGCTATAGAAATTATTATCAAACAAAAACCGGAATTCTACATGACGTCTTACTAGTGCTACATGTATAGCTAATTTTAAAATAAAAAGGATTTGATATTTAAGATTAGATCGGTCCATACATACATAATCTTTTAAGTGATCAAAGCTTTAGTTCTTACAACCTTCAGCCAATTTCAATGAAACTTAATAACTTAATGCTTAAGCTTCAGGGAAATACAGAGATGTTGACAACAGTTAATAGAACACATGCATACCTACATACATTTACGTCTCGCCTGTCTCTCATAGGGGACAGGCAAAGACCACTTCTTGCCACTTGATAATTGACTTGATCTTCTCATTAATCCTACTAATATTATAAACGCGAAAGTTTGTAAGTATGGATGGATGTTTGTTACTCTTTCACGTAAAAACTACTGAATGGATTTTAATAAAACTTTCCTCATATACAGATCATGACCCTGACCAGCATATAGGATACATTTGTTTTTTCCTCTGTAGTCTTCGCGAACGAAGTCGCGGGCTACAACTAGTTTCTTAATATATGCTCGCCGGTTTAAGGTATTCTTGGCCTGGCCTTTTGTAAAAATGTCCTCGATTTAGTCAAGAAACATCCGCCTAGGTGGTCTCCGTCCTATATCCCCATTCTGAATAAAATTACTTTGAATACATAATTATTGTGCAAGAAGTTCCATAAATTAAAGTTTCAAATATTTTTAATAATATTCGAATTTCCCATTCTGATCCATTTGGACTGCTCACCCTGTATACAATACAGTAGTATTACCCAGGTAATTAGGTAAAAACGGCGGAGTGATTTATTTACCATGTGATCATGATAACAAAAACGAGATTTTTTCTTATAGGTAGGTAATGTTTGATAAAATACCAGGAAACATGTTACTTTAGTAATTAAATATAACCACTAAGTAAAAACCTGGCTAATTAATGACTATTATTAATTGGTACATACATACTACTCGTATATAGGTACAGACGCCTGCACATTTTCAGACAACATTGCAAAAAATCTACTACTGTTCTTGCAGACAATATGCAAAAGACAGTATCCTAATTTAACCTATCCAAAACTGTGAAATTTCTTCAATAAACGTTCAACCATTATGCCTTATACATAAAGTTCAAAGTCTATTAAGGAAATTTGACAGTTTGTGGTATAGACGTGTGTACGTACCTGACTCAGGTGATAATGTTTAATTTGTGCCGTAACTTACAAAACTAATGTTATGAAAGGTTTTTTTTTCTATTCTCTACTCTGTTGAAAGCACCTGTGGTTGAAAGATTAATTTACTTAGGTGACTTCGCTGATTACTTAATTTTATCACAATAATACTTACAAATATTATTAGCCTTACCATTAGTTATTAGTTACAATAAACACTCTTTTTAAGAAACATTAAATAAATTTAAACTTTTCTCTTTCCAGATTGAACCACGGGCCACCATGTGTCCGATATGGCCGATGCACCTGATCATACTCTACCTGCTGGCGATGTGCCCTCTGTGGGTGCTGTGCCAGCAGCTACCCAATATCTCCTTCCAGGCGATGTTTGAGCCAAACAACGTCACAGTTCACATGGATGACGTAGGTTACGTAGACCTCACTATTGTGGGTAAGTTGAATTGGTTATTTTAGTTACACTATTTCGTCCCATGCTGGTTTAGGCTTGAAAATAATGTATCAGATGCCTTACTGCATGTCGTAACAGCCGACTAAGGGACAAGGGTTCCAAGGTGCTTGCACATCAGGCGACCGGGTTCACTGATGTTATCTATTCCATCTCAGAGCCTTACTTTTATTAAGCTAGATGAAGCGTCGAGGTCACTATCGGCGAGTTTACTCAAAACGTGCGTAAACACTAGTGCGAGATGCCATTCCGGTCAGTGTCGCAAAGGGTGCGCGCACTCCCGATCCGATCCGAACCCTTCGGAGAATCTAGTAGGGCACGGGGACGCGCACTAGTGCGCGATGCCGTTCCCTCTAGATAACCTCTGAAGGTGATTCGTTTCACACGGCTTGAGGGACCCTTTACGTTCCTCGCCGCCTCCAAAAAAGCCCGGTGAAGCTGAAAATCGCAATTTCTCTCAAAAAAAAAAAAAATGTGCGCGCACTAAAAATGGGTAGTATGTAAAAGAACGTCGCACGTACAAAAACGTTGTTTCTAGCGCTTCGCCGGCCGCTGCCGCGGCAAATTTTCGACGAAAATTTTTCTAAATCCTGCGCACCCTTTCGTACACCGCCATTCCTTTTAGAAAACCTTGGACAGAGTTTCGTTTCACACGGCTATAGGCAAGCTATAGGCTATAGCTTTTGATATTGCTTTCATATCGCTTTTGAAATGACTAGATGACGCCATAAACTATAGAGCGCGATAGCGATAGAGTTAGGCGGTAGGCCCCCAGGTATAAGGGTGGCCAACATACAGTTTCAGTCTGATTCTGGGCGAAATTTTATTATCAAATAATCCGAATTCAAGGACGGTCTTTGTCTAGCAGTTAACGTCTTTTGGCTGAAATGATGATGATGAATCCGAGTTCAAAACCGGTACTTCTGAGACTTGTGGTTCAACCAGTAGACCCCAGAGGCAGAACGTTATTTATGCATGCCATGGCCATCATGTTTTCTATATGGCTGCTGCATATGAAATTGTTGTCGCAACGTTTTAAGGCGATCCAATTCCAATATGTTATGTGCTTAACGCGTTTTAGTAAGAGATGAAAGTTAATTTAAGTGTCTGATGACCATCATCATCAGTCTATAATATGCACGCACGCACACACACACAAACAGACTATAGATTTTTCCACAATTTATAAATATTTTACAAGAAATTTAACCTAAAGATACAATTTTACAAAAATACTAAACCCAAATAATATAATGCCTAAAGGAAATATTGTAAATTAGCTTATCTTTTCCTGCTGTAAAGATATGCATGCACCGCACTGAACCCGCGTGGTGGTTTATAGCTCGTTCTCCCTGTGGTGTTTCCATCCATAAGGAAGGCTCATAAATATGAGCTAGTGATCAATTAACTTAATAATATGCACTTTTAATTCGCCCAAAAAGAGGCTTATCATAAAGAAGATGAAGAAATACATCTATTGGCACACACTTCAAAGTTACACGATATTCACAATAACAATACAAAACAAAAACAAAAGACAAAGTGTGGCCAACTAGGCCCCAGCCTCAGCTCGTGCTACCTAGAGCCGCTGCAACGCTGGTATTCTGGAGGGGCCTAATCGGTGACGTGTTCACAAAACAATGTTATATAAACCAACATGGACAAATAAAAATAATAATAATAAAACGCTAAACACAGAAAAAATAATCAATAATGATATTTAAAAGACTAAACATTAAACACTACTCAGCACTATCTTGGCTGTAGTATATTTATAACACAGATTAGGCTTATATTCCTCGGTGGCCGAGTGGCAAAGCGCTCGGCCCGATACCCGAAGGTCCCGGGTTCAATTTCCAGGTCGGGCGTGTGTTTCGGATTTTTCGATAAATAAATAAATATAAATATGGGACAACATCACATACGTTGTTCTGATTCCAAGGTAAGTAGATAAAACACTCGTTTTATGGAAATCAGAAACAACGACGGTACCACAACCACCCAGACCCGACACAATATCGAAAAGTTCGTTTTCGACATTGACCCGACTGGGAATCGAACCCGGGACCTCAGAGTTAGCGCCGCCCAGAATCCGGCGTGCAAGCCACTCGGCTACGGAGGTCGTCAATATCATCATGCATCATAGCCCGGGTTTGTGATCGATCACCAACCCGCATTTGGCAAGCGTGGTGATTAAGCCATTACCCATCAATTGTAGAAATTACTTGATTTTAATGATGGAGGCTTTTGTCCAGTAGAACAGTTACAGGCTATTATTTACTTTTTATAAGCTTATATTGTGATGGAATAATTTTATTTTTTTCAGGCACCGGTTTCCTTCCGTACGATGAGATAGTGTTGGTATCCCCGTTCGAACACATAGCGACGGCTGAGGTGAACGCTTCGAATACGGTTACCGATGAAGAAGCGTATTCTGGCACGTTAAAGAGGACAGTCCGGGTGAGCGGGAACTTTCTTGGTGAGTTAATAAAGTTCAATTTACCACAAACGGCACGACACAAGTACTGAGTGCGCATTTGGTACTTTCTTTCTCTCTACTCGTACGAGTTAGTTTACAGTAATTTTAAGTTGGCCTCTCCTTTTCTGGAGGTCTTCTCTTCTTGAGCTGGGCAGTGAGGCGACATCCGGAGGAGAGAACCCCAAATAAACATCCGCGAATGCATAAGAATTTGGGCGATTGTAGCGAAATAAAAACTATATTTCGAAGTTTGCGTGTTCGTAAGTATTTTATTACTTCGACAATCGATGCAGTAAAGTAACTACACGCGCATGCGTGTGAGTGTTTTGTTATTAATCATTGATGATTATCCAAGTGTTATTATTTTCATGATAAATATATTATCATGATAATCATTCGAACCCTGTTTTCCACTGTATAGAAAAGAAGGTTAGGCAAGTTGGTTTCACGAGTTTATCGGTAGATGGCGCTGCTTTGATGCCATTGGTTTACGTAACGATAATCGGTTGAACGGTGTATAAAATTCGCACTGGACATTTTGAGCCCTGAGCACACGAGTGATAAATAGAACTTCGCCCTGGAACCTGGGGTGCGGATATTTGAACCGGTGTGGTGACTCCGATTCTCGCACTGTAATATCAATCCGGTGACTTAAATACGAGTAGCTATACTCATTCCACTCTTGATTGTTTTGGCACTTGTATTCTGAAATATTCTACCTGAATAAACAACTATGTGTTGTAATTATTTTAATTTTATATTTACATATAACATAAAAAAAATAATTTTAACATTTTATCGCCTATAACATTCCTTGCCAGCTATAAACGGCAACTATTGAAAACTACTGCAAATTCTACTACCTTTGAACTGTTCACAGGTTTATCAACTATAAGAGTAGAAGCAAAGCGGGATACTGAATCGTTCGTTACTACGGACGGTACGCTCGCAGTGACGGTTATCAGACCGGAGAGGGTCATAGACACAATCTTCGTGACCAGTGTTGCCCTTTTCGTAAGTTGAACAAATTACTACTATATTCGTCAGTGTTGCCCTTTTCTTTAAAAAAAATTACTAAGTTTTTATTAATGTTAGCTTTTTGTGAGTAAGTACATTATTAATAGAGTTGTAACATATTAACTGACCTACTAAATGTATTAGGGCAAGCCCGACTTTATCTGCATTATCATATTTTGTAATATTATATAAAATTATGTATACTTTTCAAATAATTTATACACACAGAAAACATTTTGAAAGAATGTCGACGAGCAGAACTAGCACCTTATATGGTAAACATTTAATCTCTTATCATATTGTGAACCAAAGTGAGCCTGTTTCAATGTCAATAGCAACGTCATCAATCATAACATAATTATTTAAAAATATAATTATGTGTTAATTTTTCTGGCATTCATTATGTAAAAAATCTTTAAATAAACTTGTTCGCAATAACAACTCTGCCCGTCAGGCTTGTCGTCTAATTTGTATGCGGGTATTTAATTAAGTGGCTATAGTTTGCGGCCTTTAAGAAAAATCTTTAAGAAAAACCAGATTAATAAAGGTAATCTCGCTTAATGTTAGAACGAAAGAAGCCTTTAATTATAACGCGTTTATTCTCCATAAATGTAACAAGTAATGTAATAGCCTATATATAGACTGTCCCAGAGATCGAGTCATCGCTACAATAAGTGTGAGAAATGTTTTTGTTTTTTCTGTAGCACTGCTAATTTTTATTTGTTTGTTAGCTTATTTTGTGTGCCACTGCTGGGCAAGGCCTCCCCTTTAATTACTTCACAATATTTTTTAAAGACTCGTAAATATCACCACGCGGTGTTGTTTTCCGTAAAGATAAAATGCGTCTGGTGTGACGTCATTAGCGTCGTTCGCGTCAAATTGTTGGCTTCTGAAACGTTGCAAAGGTCACAAGTAATGAGTCAAGCTGGATATTGTAATGTTTGATGCTGATGATGGTTAAAATGTTTGTTCCAGGTGTCGTTGATATTTATAAACTTTGGCTGCGCCATGCACTGGCCCACTGTAAAGGAGGTGATGAAGAAGCCAATAGGCCCGGCCATTGGTATGGTGGGACAGTTCTTGTGGATGCCCTTGGTAAGTTAATATAATATATGACTAGCTGACCCCGCAAACGTTGTTCTGCCATATAACGTACTATTCGTGTGGGTAAGAGGGTGAAAATCAAGTAAATCTGACGTCAAAAAAAAAATGGACCACACAAATTTCGGCACCCTTTTTTTACCATTTTGTCATACAAATTCTCGTTTTCGTTAACGTGATCGAATAACGAATGAATCTCGCACTGGGCACCCAGATAAAGACACTGAACATTATAGTGTTATTTCTTCCTCCCATAGATGTCGTTCGGCCTGGGCTTCCTCCTCTTCCCTGAAGAATCGGAGGCGTCCCTCCACTTGGGCATGTTCTTTACGGGCGTGGCGCCAGGGGGCGGGGCCTCCAACATTTGGACCTTCATACTGGGAGGCAACCTCAATCTGTCCTTGGCTATGACGACGGTGTCCACACTCGCGTCTTTTGGTAAGTTTAATTTTACATTCGATGTGGCTATGATAATTTAATTTGTTTTGAAATTAGGCAACAATGGTTTATAGTAACGTACTAAGTATATCGTAAACACACACTATTGTATCTGAATTCCAATGTCGCATCTCACGTTCAACTCTGTTTTATTATTATGGCTATACTATCATCAGTATCATCTTCTAGAATTAGTTTATTTTCGTTTCTTATAATTTTGCAATGTTCAAATCATGTCATCTATTTATTTATTTATATAACAAAGATTTCATATAATTTTCAAGCTATTGATCCAAGGGAAAATTGCGAGGATATCTATTAATTGATTGCTTTCTGCAAGACTACATTAAAACTTCAAAATAAAATAAATTCAACTTGATATCATATTGCAATCTTTAGATATAACGGGGGTAAGAGATGATCAATAATATATATATAAACACCCTTATTAAGCTCCCCCATTAACGCCTCGGTGGCGGAAGGTCCCGGGTTCAATTCTCAGGTCGCGCATAATGTATTTCGGATTTTTCGATGCATAGCCCGGGTTTGTGATCACCAACCCGCATTTGGCAAGCGTGGCGATTAAGCCATTACCCATCAATTGTAGCGATGACTGGATTTTAATGATGTAGGCCTTTGCTCAGCGGTGGGACAGTTATAGGCTGTTTACTTACTTACCCTTATGAAGTGCATTAGACATGTGACACCCCTGATTTTAAATACGCATTTATGTGATAAAACTCTGTGCCCAATGTAATCCCCCCCATTTCCTATTCCAGGCTTCATGCCCCTCTGGCTGTTCACACTCGGCCAAGTGGTGTTCCGCAACGCGAACATAGTAGTCCCCTACGCGCGCATAGGGACCTTCGTGGTGGGGCTAATAGTCCCCTTGGGGATAGGGCTGGCGATGCAACGCTTCACGCCCCGCTTAGCCGCCTTCATGGTGCGGATACTGAAAGGGTTCTCGACAACCCTACTGCTGTTCATAATTATATTCGCCATTGTGACGAACATTTATATATTCCAACTGTTCACGTGGCAGGTGAGTTGTGTTTATTTATTTTTATATTTAATTTACGCTAGCTTAATAATATATTTTGACTGATTTTTACATTATAGTGGGTTAAGTTATGACATGACTACGTCACCCTCGTTAATTTACATTTAACAGAACTGAAACTCTGTTATCAATCACAACTTTAGCTAAACTACCTATATCCTCGGCCTCCGTAGCCGAGTGGCTTGCACGCCGGACTTTGGGCGGCGGTAACTCTGAGGTCCCGGGTTCGATTCCCGGTCGGGTCAATGTCGGAAACGAACTTTTCGATATTGTGTCGGGTCTGGGTGGTTGTGCTACCGTCGTTGTTTCTGATTTTCATGAAACGAGTGCTTTAGCTACTTACCTTGGGATCAGAACAATGTATGTGATGTTGTCTCATATATATAAAATATACTCGCTTCCTCCGACAATGGGGAAGGGAGAATGCTGTTACTTTTGCCGATATTATATTATTACTAACTGAACCGGCGGACTTCGTGCTTTGACAGTTTCCATGACAACAAAACAAACAAATTATTTTGTATTGGAAAATGTAATTGTCGTTTTTAACATTTTCCGTTACTTAATATTATTTATGTTTCTCACCGTTTAATTAAACCTTCCCTGAGCTTCCACAAATATTTCAAAATCATAATTAGCCAAATCGGTACCAGCTATTCAAGCCAAAGCTATTCTCGAGTTTTAGCGGGACAAACGAACAGCAATTGATTTATATATATATATTTATAGATTATTATTATATTTAATCTTTTTGTAGTAATTGTTTTCTGAGTCTCATTCCGGGTATGTCCATCAGAATATAGTGACCGTGATTGTAATTGTAAAAACTATTTAAAAAACATAAATACATACATAAACATACATAGTTATGTTAAAAAATCTAATTTTAGTGTAACCTAAATATTTTATTCAAGTGTTTACATTATAAAGAATACATAGGGTTCTTTTGTTATATGCATATTTTCATAGGTTATGTTTTTTGTAAAAATAATTTAGGTTTTTTTTATTAATTTTTTTGTTTAAATTTTAAATCACCGTATGTTCGTAGATCATTATAGCGGGCATGGGCATCCCGTGGCTGGGCTACATGTTCGGGTACGCGCTCGCGTTCCTTTGCAAGCGGCCGCACGCAGACGCGCTCGCCATCTCCATAGAGACCGGCATACAGAACACCGGCATCTCTATCTTCTTGCTGCGGTATGCGCTTGACCAGCCGGCCGCGGATCTCGCCACAGGTTGGTAACGAAAGAAAGGAAGAACGAAAAAAGAAAGACAGAAAGAAAGCAAGGAAGAAAGAAAGAAAGAAAGCAAGGAAGAAAGAAAGAAAGAAAGAAATAAAGCATAGTTATTTATTAATGTCAAATTATTAATACACAATTTACATTTAATGGGTAACAAGAATACTATAAATATAATAGACATACAAATTGCGACATACAATGTAAGTAATGATGGCAGACTTCTAAGCGGGAAAGTTATGAGTAGAAAAAATACCAATAAAAATATCTCTAAATAAAAGTAGTTCAAACAATGTTTGAGCCTCTTCTTTACAGTTTAAAAAAAAATGTCTCTTAATTTTTGAGTGAATTTCTTTTAATGCACCATATTTGTTATTCACATATACTTTTTGGAGGTAGGAGTAATGTTTGCACCTTTGTTTTATTTTATACAGAAATAATGGGGGATTATTAACCGTTAGGTGGTCATAAGTGTTGGATAATGAAACAAAATAGTTTTCAATTTCTCTCAAGAAGTCCGGGTGAAGTCTCGAATTCCTCCGAGAACGATAAATCAATTTCGAGTTTATTTGTGTTACAGTTGTACCTGTGTCTGCGGCCATTATGACGCCGATCCCCATGACGTGCATCTACATCTACCAAAAGTTAAAGGCGTGGTATGTATTCGTATACATAACTCATTATATGGCATCTCATTTTACAGCAAAACCATATAAAGGGTATTTATTATTGAAATGAAACACTTAGCACGTGCGTTATAGTTTAGGCTGACGCGGTCTCTGTGACCACGGTGTCTCAATAAGTGAACAGCCTAAAACTGTCCCACTGCTGGGCAAGGCCTCCATCATTGAAATCAAGTCATCGCTACAATTGATGGGTAATGGCGCTTGGCAAATGCGGGTTGGTGAACGCAAACCTTATAAAAAAAAAGTTAAAAAACACACCCGACCTGGGAATTGAACCCGGGACTTTCGGGTATCGGGCCGAGCACTTTGCCACTCGGCCACCGAGGTATTAGAAGCAGGTATCTGAATAATATAATTAATTAATTTACAGTCGTAATCTTTTAAATAGAATAACAAATTGAATTACATTTTATTTATTTTTATTCAAAAAATCATCTTCATAACTTACCTTGAGCTCAGCGTAATTAATTATTTAACGCAACTATGCCTTGAACAGCCGACAACAACAAATGTCATACATTTAAAAAAAAAAAAATTGTATATTACATATCATTTTGAAAGTTCAGGCTAAACTACAATTTAAAGTGAACGCGCGTAGAACCATAATTAAGTGTTTCGTTTCAATGTGTAGTGTTCGCGTAAACTTAAAAATAATGCGGGATGTTTATTTTAATACAGGATTCTAGTTATAAAATATTTAAAATGCGTTGAAATTACAAGAAGTATATTTTAATGTATTTTGTTACTGTTTATAACTAAATGTTGTTTTTCAATTATCCTGTACTAAACATTATAAGGGGCTTACTGTATTGTGACGTTTGGAGAGGCTCAGAGGTCTAAACAAGTACAAGCAAAAATTATTATCAAAAAAATTTTGAAAATAAATAAATGTTGATTTTTTTTTATATTACTGTAACTACATATTATTTAGTGCTTGTATTGACCTACTGACAATTGACCCGTTGTTTGGTAAAGGATATAACAAAAACCAATCAATATGAGTAACTTACCTATATTATGAGACCGAACTTAGAAGTCCCAAAAAAAACTTCCATTAAATTTGGTAAAGTGTTTAATTTAATTGTATAAAACAACAGACTTCTATTTTGCGATTTTAAAGTTATATCTATAGTAAAAGGTGCTGATGTTAACGGGTTACATTAATTATGTAATACCCTTTTTCAAACAACCTCTCGTATCTAGATTGGATACATATTTTTAATGGATCACTAAAAAAAGTGTATGAGCAATTTGAAACTATAAAATGCAAATATGAATATTAATTTCAAATGCAATACTTATCAATTTTAATATTTATACTTTGGGTTATTTGAATTTTAAATTTGAAGTAAAAACAACGATACTTAAATCAAGTAAATAATTATGTTTATTTTGTGAGTATCGTTGACATTGGCAAAGGTGAACGAACTTACATAGGTTACCGACGAACATTCAAACGTCTGAACCAATAAGACATCTGAATTTTGAACCTCTCTAAATCTTACTTTTGCCACCTATTTATTATAATCTTTATTTATTTTTAAAAACGATAGCAACCCATGAAGGGTTGTTGTTAATTGTTTGTTTATGTTGGAAGTATTGGAACTGGTAACACAAGATGTAGTTACCACTATATTAGATTGTGTTAAATAAATTATTTTCGTTTTAGAATTCAGCCTATACAATGTTGAATATTACTTTTCGCAGTACCTAACTGTATTTTTAAAATACAAAGACAACTTGGTGAATCTGCGTGGCCACGAATTTTTAGTCAAGATGGCCGTAGATGATTCTGCCTCTTGTTTTAATCATAGTGGCCAATTGCTTTAACCGTAACAATTGTCAACCTCATAATTGGTCACCAATCACCATGAATGGGTTATAAACTTCGTGCTGTGTCTCAATATGTTTCTTTTTGTTTTCATATATAAAAAATACCGTCACCAACATCATTCACGTACCGTTGTTTGGAAATAGGGGAGGTATGTCCGATATGAAATATTCAAAATTGGGTTACGGGCTCACTGTTTTTGGTCATGCTTGCACTGTTTTTTTGTCGAGAAACAAGGGAGATAAGTAAATGATCGTTTTCTTGTCATTTGTCTATGCTTGTCTTGGTTTTTTTGCCTGCGTTTTTTTGTGTTTTTTTTTTCTCTTTAATTTGAAATGTGTGTGAGTGCTCCATAGTGCTCTGACTCTTTAATGTTTTAATATCTGCGAGTCGATAAAATAACGCTATCATTTGTCAACGATATTTTTGATAAGGATAATACGCCGGAAGCTCATTATAAAAAATATTACGTTATGATATTAGAATAACAAAGATTATTTTTATTACATTGTATCATACCATCGGTCATATCGTAATGTGATTTCCGTTATCAAAGAATATCAATAATTCTTTATTAGTCTATTTATTGTACAGTACTTAATTGATTTATTATATTGAGGATATATTTGATTTAATATTTATGGTAGCAAAGAATACTAACATAAATTACCGTTGATGGCCTTATAAGTAAATGCTATCTATGCTATCCGGGCAACTTGATTTAAAGTGTATAAATATAATAAACATACATTGTATAAAGTAACCTTCAATCGCTGACTATTTATTGGCTAGTTCTCCCTTCATTTCTCTATTATCTACTATCTTAAATTGCATGCTAAGCTAACATTTATTTTTTTCTTTGCTAAACACCTTTATTTGCATGTGAGCAATTTTATTTTAAGTTTTAATGTTTTCTATAAAGAGTCGTCTACATGACATTTCTATACTAATATTATAAAGAGGAAACCTTTGTATTTTTGTATGTATGTATGTATGTATGTATGTATGTATGTATGTATGTATGTTACGAATAAACTCAAAAACTACTGGACCGATTTAAAAAATTATTTCACCATTAGAATGCTACATTAGCACTGAGTAACATAGGCTATATTAAAAAAAATATATAAAAAAGTCCACCCTTGCGAAGCAGGGACGGGCCGCTAGTACATAATAAATTGCTTGTATGAGTTAATTTACAAACGCTCTTACGCAGATATATAATATAACTGCACTTTATAAATAAATCGTAAATAGCACATAATAATAAACGCACAAGCAACGTATTTATAATTACGGTTATATATTACATATTTATTTATTGTATTAAAAGCTGGTTAATATTTAATAGCAGTCATTTGTGACTGCTATCGAATTTCAATTTTTACAATAACCATGTCATGTACACGAGTCTTTATATATTTAACTTGTTTCAATCTATTCTAAATTTACTAGACAAGCCCGAATAAGTCTAGATTAAATGAAGCCGCTTGGAAAAAGCATTGTCTAATTTACTATACACTAAGAAAATGATGGTACGGTCCTTTGCAAGGATTTATTGATTGAAATTTTTGGGTCTCAGCGATGTGATGCTCAAAATATCTCGCGTTACGTACTAAAACCTAACTATTGTTGTTTTACCGAGATTTTTTCTTCTAAATCAATGCCATAGTGCCTTAGAACACAATTTTTTAGTTCTAGTTTTTGACTTTCCATACTGACGATAATATCAGCTTAAGTCTAGTTATCGACGACGTTTTTAGTACCTACTTAAAATCAAGATAAGTTTAATTAACACAAAATAAAAAATGTTGCCGTAACAAATAAAGCAATTCTTTTTTTTATCACACAGCTACGTCAACCGAAAAGATCATCACAAAAAAATCGTTGAAGACGGAGCCCCTGTGTCCGTATACAATGAACCGCAGTCTGGTGTCGTCGCAACCATTGATGTCGACAGCAAATAGCGTAGCCTGAGCCATAGACACGAGGCGGGCATAGACAATGATGTAACTTTTTAATTACGAATTTACATTTTCTTTCACTTGTACGGCCGACTAATGAATAACTCGATATGTTTGTTTAGAATACAGGAATGATTATAATCAACACTTAAACATCTTGCAGTTCATACAAATTTAGATTAGTCCAAAATTATTTATGCCTAGTAATGTAAAATGTAGTTATGTCATATCAATGATGGCGTTGAATTAAGTGCATATGTTTACGTTCAGGTGACTATGAAAAAAAACGTTAGCTCAGGGAAACATGACTGCTGGTTTTTCTATTTGTTTGTGCGATATACGCTATGCATTCGCGTGTGTTATGTCAGGTCATGTACAGCAAATATATTAATAAATGATTTTATCAGGAAATTATAGTTTATGCAATTATAAATTGTAAACAACTTATTCAAGTATTAAATTATTTTAAAGCGAGATTTGAAGATATCCGCTTTTAATGTATTGATACATTATACTATAATAGTACGTCTACAGAAAAAAGGGTTAAACGTGACAAAGTCCAAAACAATTAACGTTTTCATAAGTCAATCGTACAACGTGGGGATATGTCGTTTAGATACATAGAAAAAATGTTTAAATCACTCTGATAAAAGATTGTTAGGTATAAAAATGTTTTTAGTCCAATATTAATATACTTACTTAATTACAAAAGGTACTACCAGTGCAAAATATATTGATTGTTTGTGTAACTTTAAAAAGTGATATTAAAACATACCTTGTTAATTGTTACTTTTATATTAAATATATTTTATTCGGTTGTTAAATAAGATAAAAAGTTATATTATTGTTTATTGAACATATTAAAAAGCTCGTAGGGTCTTCTCAAAGTAGAAGTTTTTATAAAACATTTTGCACTATTTTTTTTTTATATATTACGAAATGGTACTGGGAACATTAACTTTTTACTGTAAGATCATGATAATAATTTGTTCCGTAACATTAGTGTCGCAGTCAATTCAAAAAGTAAATGCTTCGTATGCTCAACTTTTTAGCTTTTTTGAAATTTTTGACTGTTTACAAGAGAAATACCTATTTGTCGATTAAATTATTGTTATTTAAGTGGTATTATAATATAGCCTTCATATGTTTTGGCGCAAAATTCCACCTAAATATTGTATGATGACATCCGTATTGTATGTCATATTTACTCGATTTGTTGACTTTCTCCTATAAAATTATGTGTCGCATGATTACGTATATATTTAGGAAAATAGTCTCCGTAAAGTTTCTATACTGTATTGTGAATTGTATTTTTACATACAAATTTTTATTTAGCATTGCCGAGATAAAAATTTATGAAAATGTTTGATGTTGTCGCTTTTCTATTTTCTTAACTTCACGTTGTAGGCAAAGGGAGCAATAATAATCGCTTTTGTAACACTCTTTTGTTTTATCCATTTTAAATGCTCAAATGGACAATTTTTCTTATATAGTTATTGTGCTCAATAATTTAATAGAACTATTTTTATAAACAACACAGTTTTTTAATTAAAACTTTTGACATTCAAACCTACAGCGTGGTAGTTAAGTGTTGCCGTTTTGTGTCGTTTTTCCATAGTGAAGGATCTCAAAATGTTGATCAGTCGATTCGCATGACTGGTTTTATAGGTGAAACAGATGTGAAACAAGGCTGCTGTAAGACGTTTGTGAGAGATCAGTATTGTGTTATGAATTTACAAGAACAATGTTTTACTTTTAAGATTGAATACAAACGTTTTGAAATGATTACCTCTTTTATTGCGTAGATGAGTTGATGAGGTTTAGTTTTGTTTACGAAAATATTCATGAAATATCCTCTTGCGGGACTCGTACCCACGCAACATGGGCGACTGCTCTTCAATTTCAACCAAAACAAGAGTGTTCCCTATGGTTTGTCCACTTCGTGCCTTGCGAAGCTCGAGGGAGCTCAAGACACTCAATACTCAATACTTTATTGCATTCCATAATGTTTACACAATAAGATGGTATTTACTATAGATCAATGATAAATTATTGACCATATATCCCATAGCCTAGGTCTGTGCTTGAACCACAGCATTTTAGATATTTAAAAAACCTTGCCTTTGCCCCTTACTTAAACTGAAAATAATTAAATAACTTTTTTTTTATTTGTTTATTTATTTTAATATTCTTATTTGGTTTAATGATAAATTAAACAATATTATCAATGATTCTTTTATTTTCTTGTTACCATGGTACTTATGATTTATGTAGAAATCGATAAATTTCGAACTTTGCTACATTGTACAAAAGGAATTTTCTATAGTTTTCTATAATACCTAAGTACTACAATAATAAAAAAACGAGCGAGCCTTACAGTAGTCGCATATGATGTGTAACATTTGACATGTCACCTTAGTATATAAGCAATTTTAACATTATATTCTGAAAAAAATGGGTCAGGTATTACATCATTTTATAACTATAAAATAAATGCAGTAAATACTCAATATTAGACATTTGGCATATCAAAATGACCTTTGATAGTAAAATGACACAATATGTCACATATATTAATAACTTATGTCATGTTCTTAATGTCGATTGTAAATTTACAAAATGGCGCGCGCTCGCGCGCTTCCTCGACTTCCTGTCACACTGTAACACTTACTTCTGTCACATTTCACGAAATCACTTCCACAAATTGTATCTATAGAAAGCGAGCGGAAAGATGTTGTTACACATCAAAAAATTTAGGCTGCTTAGATAGATAGATAAATAGATAATACTTATATCGCAACACTATGAAACATAAACATGAACAGAAAATATAAATAATTTACAGAGTTACAATTTGGCGGTCTTATAGCTTTAAAACTATTTCTTCCAGACAACCAGACTTTACCAAACTATTAAGGTATCTTTAAAGGTAATATGCCAGACATTTTATTTGGCGGGGGGTTTCCACGAAATAAAATGTCTGGCAATGTCCGAAATTAATAGTATTCCGTAAAAAATATCAAAAACCTATGCTGATTTTTTGTAAAAATTTTAATCATCTGTTGTTACCTACGAAATGGCTCTTCTCCGTGCTTCGGAAGGCTCGTAAATCCGGTGGTCCCGGCTGCATAAGCAATCGTAAACAACCACTAATCCGAACTGGACCCATGTGGTAGTTTATGGTCCGTTCTCCCTGTGGGGTTTCCATACATAGGGAAGGCGAAGGCTCGTGCCGCGCCCCAGCAGTGGGGACATAAAATAAACTGGTGATGAGGATAAAATGTTTTTATATTATCTAGTGCACTTACGTAGAAAAAACAGCCGTTATTAATGACAGGTTTGGCGTTCACGGGATCTTGCTCTAATATCAAGTTTTGACAAGAGTTTATGATTCTTGCTTGACATTCTTGATTATTCACTATTCCTACAAAAAGTATATAGCCTATAACTGTCCCACTGATGGGCAAAGACCTCCATCATTGAAATCAAGTCATCGCTACAATTAATTATCACTTTATTAAAAATAAAGATTTTTTTTTACACTATTTTATATAAAAACATATGTATTTACAAACATTTATAAAAAAACTTAACCTAGGTTGCCACCGGCATGCAGCGAGGATAGACCCAACTATCGGTGTTTAGGGCTGCAGAGTGAGGAACCTCTTACGTGCCGTGTCAAGGAGTACTGCCTTTTGCATCTGACCCTTGACCCAACCTTTCAGCGAGAGCCTCTCTAGGTGTTGATCGAGGCTTTTGGCTAAAAGACCGTTTGCCGAAACGACTATAGGTACAATAATGGTTGAATCTGCATCCTACATGGCGGTAACCTCGTGAGCCAAGTCAAGGTACTTACTGAGCTTGTCCTTCTCGGCTTTCACGAGGTTCTCATCATGAGGTATGGTGATATCAACCAGTATTGCCCGGCGCTGGGATCGGTCAACCGCCACGATATCAGGCTTATTGGCGACAATAGTCCTGTCCGTAATGATAGAGCGATCCCAGTAGAGCGTTGCATGACCATTTTCGAGAACTGGCGCAGGTGCATTAATTAATTAATTCAGGCAGGCAGGTGGAACAACTGATAGTCGCCTGTTTCCAATGTAAACTCAAGTTATTTGTTTCTTATTTCATTTTGATTGTTGGGTAATGGCTCAATCACCACGCTCGCCAAATGCGGGCGATCATAAACCCGGGCTATGCATCGAAAAATCCGAAACACTGGTCGACCTGGGAATTGAACCCGGAACCTTCGGGTATCGGGACGAGTGTTTAGGCACTTGAGGCGTTTGGTACAATAAAATATAAAAGTGTTGGCATAGAAACCTACCCGCTTTATTGATTTCTTAACTTCATGACAGTATATATATGCCTTCGTGCTGTCTTTTTTAGGGTATACATAGTTATGCTGTTGACTTCCTAGAAAATAAATTACACGTCAAATTTTGATAAATTTACAAGTGAAGTATCTACAAAATAATACAGAAACAATGACTAAGCAGACCATTTTACTTTAAAATGTGTAAGGAGGAAATGGTGTATTTCACATAACTATTAATTGAATAGTCATCATCAGAAAAATTAATAAATAATTTTATTTTTTATTCAATAAAGGAATTACAATTTATGCAATTTTGAATTACTAAGGAGAGACCGCGTATCGGCAAACGTGTAGAACGCTCTCAGACTAAGTGGAGCGACGATCTTCGAAAGATGGCTGGCAAGAGCTGGATGAGATTAACCGCGGATTGTGCTCAGTGGCGTGCACTTGGAGAGGCCTATATCCAGCTGTGGACTAGGATAGGCTGATGATGAAGGAGAAGTTTAAATACCATTTAGGAACTTACGCTTTTAAACAGGAAACGTGTGGAATGCACGAGCAAAGCTTATTTTTCGTAGGTTGGATCGTCCTTTGTGTACACAAACTTCTTGTGCAGATTTTGTCGAATCGAGCTACACAAATGTTCACAGTTCATAAACTGCTCATAAAGTGCCATACACTTCAACAACTTTTGGAGTTTAAGTTCACTTTTAGGAAATCTGAAAATGTTGACATCCTTTCGCCTACTAGCACAAGTTTGTTCTGTAGTATTCTGAGCTTACAACACAGCACTTGTTGTATATATTGCAAGTTAACTAGGTTTGAGCAGCTAAAATAATTGAAAGACGATAAGTTACGGAAATAAATCTACACAAAATATTACTTTTGATATTATTTAAATCCGAACTTATTGTGATTGAATATTATTTGACAGCTGGGTGTTGCTAAGAGACAGAGAGTTGTTTTTAGGAGGATGCGGGGGCAGAGAAAACAGACCGTAAAATAGGAATTATCAAGAAACCAAGAAACATGCAAGAAACATTATAAAAGATGTCCTTAATACGCAGAAACGTCTTTCGCGGCTTGGTGCAGGTAATTATGGAACGAAATCTGGTCACATCACCAGCACATTTTATGTCACAACGTTGGGGACTTGGGGCAAGAGCCTTCCCTATAGATGGAAACACCACGTGGAGATCAGGCCATAAACCACCACACGGGCCCAGTGCGGATTGATTGTTTTTAACGACTGCTAATACAGTTGGGACCAACGGCTTTACGTATCTCTTAGTACGGAGGAGCTCGAGATGATTGGTCACCCAACCGATGACCGGCCTTTGCGAAAAGTGCTTAACTTCAGCAATCGCAAACCAAGCGCGTTAACCACTGCGCCATCGAGCTCCTCTCCCCTCATTTTCATCCAGTTTGTTTCGTAACTACCTACTTGATTTTGGGAGTAAAACTATTAAAATTTTCTTTATCAAAATCTTTTGATATTTTGGTCCTCCAAAATCAAACTTGGAAACCTAATTTGAAACAAATAATAATCAATGTTTTAATGATCACATTTCAGGGGTCGCGGCATGTCGGACAGGGTGTGCACACAAGTGCGGTATACTCATCGGCTAATGTATGTTTTGCACAACACTTAATTCCCATACCTACACAAAAGTACAGTCTTTTTGACCGCGAAGCAATAAAGACCGCGTCCGCGCTATCCGTCGTTGCCCGTGGCTGCCCGTCATGGGTCACACAAACCAGGGGGCCTACTGCCTAACTCTATCGCTCTATAGTTTATTGCGTCAACTTGTCATTTCGAAAGCGATATGAAAGCAATATGAAAGCAATATCGAAAGCTTTAGCTATATGACAAGATGACGCCATAAACTATAGAGCGCGATAGCGAGAGCAATGGGGATAGGGTTAGGCGGTCGGGGGGCAGTTTGTATACAGTAACGCAGACGGCGGCGCAGGGCGGCACGGGGCGGCGCGGGGCGGTCACGCGGTTCACGGTCAAATTGACCGGCCCGGCCCGCGTTTAGCTGTTTACAAATGATTATTAATATCTGTATTCAATGACATAAATACCTATAAAACAAATTAATTAATTGGAAGTTTTATTGGTACCTACATTGAGTCGAAGTTGTAGTAATTTTCGTTGTCACGCATAGCATAGGTAGTAAATTATTCCACACAGAATACCTACATACTTAGGTACGTATATTTCACTAATAGACAGTTATAGGCTTGGCAGAAAGCCTCGCTGCACTGTGCGATGGTGAGAACACTAACACAAATACATAAATAAGAAGACCCCTAGATGGTAAGTTTAATAAATACTGCGCTCGGAAAGTCCGAATGTAGCTGTTGCGAGATTCCGTGTCCGTGACATCTATCTATCTATACTACTATATAAATCTGTAGGCTCTGTCTGTACACACGCCTGCACATCAGCATATACAAAACTGTCAAATTTCTTGCATGCAATTTTTCCGACAAATTTTGGGATAAATATTCGTTTTATGACGCACTGACACCAATTCTACGATTTATGAAATTTTGTCTGTCTGTCTGTCTGTATGTATGTCAGTATGTCCTCTTATAACTCAAGAACGGCTTGACCGATCTTGATAAAAATTTGTATGCAGTTAGAACATGAGATTGTGCAAATGACAGGCTATAATTTTTAAAAAATTTAATTCACAAGTTACGCTCAGCGAAGCGGGCGGGTGACGGCTCTTGATAAAAATTTGTATGTAGTAAGAAAACAGGCACGGCATTGAATGGAAAGAGCAGCCGGGTATGAAACACTCCAAATCCTTCCTAGGCGAAAACGCCTTAGGACGGAGTAAGTTCATATGCGGAAGCAACAGAAGGCAGGCCCGATTAACCATCGGTGCCTTGACAGGGCACTAGGTATGCCACAAAACAAATACTTCACAGAATGCACTTTTCAACAAATTGTTTGTGTAGGGCATGTGGAGAGGAAACGGATTCAATGCAGCACCTACTGTGTCACTGCGACTCTCTGGCTAGGAAAAGAATGGGACTCCTGGGGTCGGCCTATCCGAAACTGGAGGACTTCAGGCTCTTCGCTCTTAAAGACGTTGCCAAAGTTATGGCATCTATCTTTACAGAGGAGGACGAGTGAAAGGATGGGGTTGCACAAAAGATCCCAATGGGTCGAAGTGTTACTGGGAGAGGGAAACCTCAGCAGACCCCACTAAGATAAGATAAGATGTAGTAAGAACATGATATTGTGCAAATAATAAGCTATATATGATGTTGGTAAACCTTATAATTATTTTGATTAGCATTCATTGATCCATTATTTGCGCACAGCGAAGCGGGCGGGTGACGGCTAGTGAACCTATATAAAAGGTTCATGGTCCGTAATTGGTTGCTAGAGCTAGAGCGTTTGTATGAAGCTTACCTTCTGCAGTATTCTTATTTTGTAACACTTATCTCTAATAGTAAGTACACCACGACCTGCCACTCGACCGCCTAACTCGATCGAGTATGAAAGCAATATCGATACCTATAGGCTATAGCTACCGATATTGTTTCATATAGCTTTTGAAATGACAAGATGACGCCTCCTCCTCGCCTCGCCTTCAAAGCGATCGAAAGCGATCGAGTTATGCGGTCGGCCCCCAGAGCAGTGTAGCAGAAAAAAATATATTTTATGGTATATACCTACCACAAAATGTCAAATTTCTTTAATAAATTTTGAACCTTAGCTTTTGGGTATAAAGATCAATATCGATCAGAGAAATTTGACAGTTTTGGATAGGTTGATGTGCAGGCGTGTGTACCTACCATTTTTTTTATAAAATAAATTTTAACTAGTTAGGTTAGGTTAGTTTTTGATTTCTGTTTCTTTTTTCATGCTCACCACAATTTGACGGATTTCGCTGCGGTAACAAATAGAAGAAGAAGGCGGGGGACATGTCTAGTAGAAATCAATTTATGGTATAAACTGAATTTAATGTGCAAATGTTTTTGATCGTTTTTTCACCATCTAACGTTACGTCTGCTACGTAGCAACTGAACAAGGGAGGCCGCATCAAGTGCACCCTCATCCCGGGAGATGGCGTCGGTCCTGAGCTGCTCCACGCCGTGCAGGAAGTGTTCCAGGTACATAACTTATTATATTTTTTTTATAGAACGTGTGTGCGTGTACATGTAGATACGTGTGATTGGTGGGAGGCTTCTCTAGCGGGTAGCCGATATAGCAAAACGGCGATGTAGTGAAACGTCGTAAGCTCAAAATGACCTGCCCCCCGACCGCCTAACCGATTGCTTTGGCTACGTGTATAGTTTATAACGTCATCTTGTCATTTCGTACCGCCTATGAAAGCAATATTGAAAGCTATAGGCTATATAGCTTTCGATATATGCCTATACCTATTAGCTAGATGACAAGATGACGTCATTAACTATACTCGTAGCCAAAGCGATCGGTTAGGCGGTCGGGCCCCTGGTAGGCTTTAAGTCCTATAAGCAGAATTCCCTGATATCGGATGGTCGACATATCAAAACGGAGATGTAGCAAAACGTCGACATCTCAAAAAGTCCCAGTATCCTTTAGGGCTACAAGCAAAATGTCTTTATAGCAAAACGTCCACTTGAGTGAATTTACAGTCAGCGTCAAAATTAGATTAAGAAATAAGTGTATGTCGAAAACAATCAAGCAACATGTCCCTTGGAAATTCATAAACAAAGTTTCCCAAATAAAAAGGATTTTAAATATGAAATAATGTCTCCGAATATACGAGTAGTTCTATTGTAAGTATGTTGTTTCTTTTTGTAAAAATTTAAGCTTAAGTTGCTGTAAATACAAGAATATTTGGATCACACGCATGTCGTCAGACATGCAGGTGGTCATATTATATGCATTTCGTCACAAAACAGAAACTCAACTAGTCAAATACTTGTATTATACTTACAGATTATTTTATTTCAATAGTCAATAAGTATTATTTTCCAGGACCAGATAGATTGTTTTCAAAATATGTGTATACCTAGAAGAAATAAGTATTTATTTCTTAGTATTTTGACGCTGACTGTAAATTCACGCAAGTTAACGATTTGCTATTTAGACATTTTGCTTGTAGGACTTAAGGGATACTGAGACTTTTTGAGATATCGACGTTTTGCCACATCGCTGTTTTGGTATGTCGACCATCCGATATCAGGGAATTCTGCTTATAGGACTTAAAGCCTACCAGGTCATTTTGAGCTTACGACGTTTCGCTACATCGCCGTTTTGCTATATCAAGCATATATGGTCCATATATGTGTCTTTGTAATTTACAATTTATACATTGTATATGAATAAAGAATAACTCTTAAAATTTTAACCCCGTGCAGGCAGCCAACATTCCGATGGACTTCGAGTCGATCTTCTTCTCCGAGGTCAACCCCAAGCTCAGCTCGCCGATCGAGGACGTCATCAACTCTATCACTAAGAACACGATCTGCATCAAGGTATAGCTTTATTATCTTATTATATATCATTTATTAAAATTTAAAAAAAAATCAAAATCATTTATTCAGTTTAGGCTACAAGTAGCTCTTGTGAATGTCAATATGCCATTAAATTATTTATATGTTACTTTGTGGGTCTGAGTCGATGATATTACGTACAAGACAGTGTGAACTGCTTTTACTGGTGCACACAACACTCTTGCAACGTCAAGTCAACGGAAGTCGGTTTTTTTTAAAATCGCTACATTTGGTACATCACTGAGACCCGGTGACCGGCAATAGTACTGGAATAAAAGCCCCGAATGCGAAAACTATATCTATCCTTCTCTCACGTTGAATACAACTCGAACGTTAAAACAAGACTTTTTAATTTCGTTTGTTTCGACTGTTCAGCGAAAGAGTAACCACAATATACTTAATTTAAAAGAAAACAATATAAAATGTCTAAAATCGATTCAGAAGCCGATTCTTTCGATCGACCTACAACATGTTGGGTGTATATACTTTGCACAGCTTTCCAAATTTTACCTAAAGTCCAACAGTAGATACATTTACTACACAATAAGTAATACAATAAAAAGCATTAATGAACAAAAAACAAAAGAAAAATTACATTCGATTAATAACCGGTCCTATGATTTATAAATTAATAATCGTAACATGGAGAAGGCCTATGCCCAGCAGTGGGTAGGATACGGGCTGAAAATGATGATGATGAATCATAGGTGTGGTGCCGATGTCGGGGATAAAGAATTACACCACCCATCTCACATCTCTTCCCGTGGGTGTCGTAAAAGGCGACTAACCATTCTAGAATCCTCTGCCCACCCGGGCAGCAGCGTCTCTTTGTGATTCTCTAACCGATATACCGCTGCTGTAATGACTCTCAGACGAAAGAAAATCTTTGACCAGTGTGTGCTGCCAGCTTGGAATACCGGTAATACAGACCTTGATATAGTACCGGTTCTTTTGTTGGTATTGCTATTAATATACCGGTACTTTACAGATAACGGTTCCAATTAACTTGATACAGTACCGATACTCGAGTTGGTACCGGTATAGATTATACCGATTATAGAGGACCATTTGATATCGGTATAACGTGGGTGTTCTAATACCGAGTGCAAATAGGCGTTTACATAAGTGCGAGCGAAAGAGTATAGTAATCGAGTCCAGGGTGGCGCCAGGGCTTGATACCGGTACCAAAAATACCGGTAAATAACGGTAAATACCGGTATTTTACCTTTAAACAACGGTAACACTATACCGCTATTTTAAGATAAAATACCGGTATTCGTTAAGGTGACGATACCAGGTATCGTAATGAAAAATACCGGTATTTACCGTTATTTACCGGTATTTTTGGTACCCGTATCAAGTCCTGGTTGCCAGTGATAACATACATAAGGGACTGAGACGTGGTCGCTCTCTATGAGCCTCATAAGAAGGCTCAGACGAAAGAAAATCTTTGACCAGTGTGTGTTGCCAGTGATAACAGACATACAGTACTGAGACGTGGTCGCTCTCTATGAGCCTCATAAGAAGGCTCAAGGTCACCCTAAGAGCAACGGAGAGGGCAATGCTCGGGGTTAGTCAGCGTGAGTGGTTCAGAAATTAGGAGATCCGATATAGAAAAGAAAGAGATATAGAAAATATTTAAAAGTACATTTTATAAGCATTGTTTATTTTGTTATTTACAGTCTAATTTCGACCACTGTACCACCGCATTCTCACTACAATAAGTAGGCCTATATTAAAATAAAGAAGTATTCTTAATGCACTGTAAGAATATATACGGCTATAAAAATATATACGTTCGAATTGAGAAACCTCCTCTTTTTTTGAAGTTGGTTAAAAAATAAACACATTTTAGTTACAGCCTATCCACTTTCCGTAACTACAAAAGTTATAGCTACAATTTTAAAATGCAGGGTATTCTTTCCACACCCAACTTCTCACACACCGGTGACCTCCAAACTTTCAACATGAAGCTACAAAACGCTCTCGACCTGTACGCGAACGTGGTGCACATCAAGTCGCTGCCAAACGTCAAGTGCCGCCACTGTAACGTCGACTGCATCGTCATTCGCGAGCAGACGGAGGGCGAGTACTCCGCGCGCGAGCACGAGTCTGTACCCGGTGGGTGTATTCATTCGTTCTTACATTCAATCTTATGTCCATTCATTCACTCATTTATTAGTTCATTCTTTTGCTCTTTCATTTATTTAGACATTAGATTCTTCATTAATTCTTTCATTCGTTATTAAATTCGTTCTTTCTTTTGCTCTTCCGTAAAGTTTACCATTATTTTATTAATTCGTTCATTTAAGTTCATTTTATTAATTCTGAAAGGCTCTCAATACTGTACCTTCTAGTACAAGATAGTGCACGGTGGCTTTATTTGATATTCCGCTCCTTTACGCCAATGTGATGCAAGTTAACTCACTATCCAACGTGAAGTCCGCCATCACGACGTCGACTGCATCATCATCCGCGAGCAGACGGATGGCGAATACTCCGCGCTGGAGCACGAGTCCACGTCCAACACGAATGGGTGCATTCATTCGGTTATTAATACGTTCAATCATTCTTTAATTCATTTATTCTCACATCCATTGTAAGCTCGAGTACTTCTAATTCGCCACTGCCTGATGAATGATGGTCAGTCTCAGTCTCAGGGTAGTTGAGAATTCCGGGAGTGTGCGCTTCCACTTTCTGCCTTATCATCACTTAACATTAGGTAAGATGAAGGCCAAGTTTTCTCCGTTAATAAAAAAATAAAATAAAGGTTAAAGTAAGCAGCAATTCCCTCGATAGGCGTGGTGGAAAGCTTGAAGATCATCACTGGAGTGAAGTCACAGCGTATCGCCAGGTTCGCGTTCGACTACGCGGTGAAGATGGGCCGCAAGAAGGTCACCGTCGTGCACAAGGCCAATATCATGAAGCTAGGTGATGGCCTCTTCCTGCGCAGCTGCGAGGAGGTACTTACTAAGGCCTTTCTTTACACCAGTACTAATAAACAGAGCTTCAAATAGATAGTCCGTGTTTTGTCTCCTTTCTAATTTGACATTAAAGAAAAAACTGGTAGTCGTAGCTCTTCAGAGGCAATTTCTGTTCAGGGGCACGACGAAGGTATGAAATAGAAATAGATTTTTTTTATTGTATAACTGTGTACAATATAGCCTTGGTTGTTTTTTTATGTTAATAGGAGGCAAACGAACAGGCGGGTCCAATCACCGCCGCCCCCATGGACACCCGCAAAACCGAAGTAATCGCAGATGCGTTGCCGGCCTTGAGGAAGGAGTTGGATCTTGAGGATTAAGTAGGAATTGGGAGGGGGGAGGGGTGAGAGATGGGCGTCCGGTACTTTCACTCTCCGGATGAAACACAACAGCAACGAGTGTCATTGTTTCACGCCGATATTCTGTGAAAGGATGGTATTACGCCGGGCGAGCCGGCCTATTTCATGCTGCAACGCAGCGTGGCTCTACCACTCAGATTCAGTGTCACTCATTGGTAAATGTACCACCTAGGGGTCACGTGTAGGGTCTCAAGGGTAAACCTACGACGCGAGTAACTTTAACCCCTTCTTCAAAAAGGGCAACAATACCGCAGCGCGCGCCAATATGTCCGTCCGTCTTCAGGACCGGAGCTCGAAACCCATCCAGTTACAGTGAAGAGTGAGACAAGGAGTCGTTATATCTCTGAAATTTTTCATTGCTGCACTGGAAGATGTCTAAGCTTCTGGACAGGAAAGGACTCGGAAACAACGTCAACGGCGTATACATCACTCAATTTCGATTTGCTGACGATATAGTGGTCATAGCTGAGACCCTGGAAGAGCTCTGCACAATGCTTAGTGACCTGAACAAAGGCTTTCAACAAGTGGGTCTAAATATGATTATGGAGTAGACGAAAGTTGTGTCCAACTCACATGTCGTACCCACTTCTCTGAAGGTGCCCTTGAACTAAGTTTACTTGGGACAAACGGTACAGTTATGTAGGTCCAACTTCAGTAAAGAGGTCAATCGTCGAATTGCATTAGGCTGGGCAGCATTCTCGTTCGATATACCGCAGTGTCACAAGACAAAAGTATTTGAACAGTTGTGTTGCCGGTGATGACATACAGGACGGAGTAGCACAATTCCGGTCGTTGGAGATACTTGGGGGAGGCCTTTGTCCAGCAGGGGATGTCTTTTGGCTGAGGTGATTACTGTAGTTATTTATTTATTAACTAATCAATCAACAAACTATTTGCACTGCCCCCAATACACATACACACTGATAAAACAACACTGGCCATTTCCTGCGGTATTGAAGACATATTTCCTTGCAGATGTCGAAGTTCTACCCCCGCATCAAGTTCGAGAAGATAATAGTGGACAACTGCACCATGCAGATAGTGGCCAACCCGAACCAGTTCGACGTGTTAGTGACGCCCAACCTCTACGGCAACATCCTGAACAATGTCGGCAGTGGATTGGTGGGGGGTGCGGGCGTAGTCGCTGGCGCTGCTTATAGTACCAAATGCGCTGTGTTCGAACAGGTAACACACAAAATAAGGAGACCCCGAGAACTTAAGCTTAATAATAGGGGTTAAAGTACGAAATTGCCGATTTGTACTAAAAAAATGAAATTCGTTTTTTTTTAATGTAACATATTTATTTAATCAAAATAATTACCATTATTATCGATACATTCCATACCATCTAATAGGAAGGTCATTTATGCCTTTGCGATAGAACTATCGTGATCTAGATTCGACAAACTGTGTGAAAGCATTTGCGTTCATTAGCAGTCCCCTCTCCAATCGCAACATTGATATTGCGAGCTGTTTCTGCCGCGTTAGTTCAAAAATAACTCTAATTTTCGAAGTATCCATCTTTCTTGTCTAACCTGAATAAAAAACAACTGAAAGTCGATAATCGAATGTTGCACATTTTTTAAAAGAAGAACTTCATAGGTACCATGTGAAAAAGTTTCACTCAAAAATCTCAAACCATGAAGGTTCTATGTCAATTCGAAGTACCTAATACAATAAAACGGCAATTTCATACTTTAACCCCTAATACATACCTCTAGGGACCGGATATATGCATTTGCATAATTGAGCCATCCTCAGCGGTAATAGAATAGTTTACTTAAGATCTAGTTATGATGCATTATTGATACATTTACAATTTTTTTCGACCGCAACGCACTTAGCAGCCACGCGTCTTTTGTTTTGGTACCTACTAAAGGTAAACTATAAGTGCTAACATGCACCAAAGTTGAAATTCTGTCCAGTTACCTTAGTGGATGTGGAGCGATCCTTTTCCACTTATAAACATATATTGAATGATCGACGACACAATCTTACTACTTGTCATTTGGAACAATACTTGATTGTTTACGTTTACAAAAATATAAAAAATTTGTAATGTAATATAATGCTATGTTACTTCACCTATTATCGTCTATCTATACAATTACAGCATACAATTTACTAATTGTATAAGACTGATTTTGTAATAAAGAAATTAAAATTACTTTTTTCTTTTTTTGGATTCCTAAAACTTGTTATTTAATTTTGCATATTTTACGTATTTTCCTGCATATTTCAAGCTTTTTTCCATATAACAAGCTTTTTATGTTGCATATAATCCGGTCCCTACATACCACGCTCGAGCAACGCACACATAGACCCTCGCACACACGGATCTCGGAACAGTCCGAGCTGTTGCGAGATTCCGTGCCCGTGAGAGGTTGTCTATGTGTGCGTTGCTCGACCGCGTTTGTATGAAGCTTGCCTTCTGTAGTCTCCTTATTTTGTGGGTAAGATAAGATAGTTTATTGCTTTATACCGCACAACATAGTAGTCGAATAATGTAAGTAAGGTAATCATAGAATAAGTAATTTGTAGGATTTTTTATTATAGGCATAAATTGCACTGGGGTAAGCACTTTTGCCTTCATCTCATCTAATGTTAGGTAAATGATGATAAGGCCGAAGGTGGAAGCGGACTTCACCCGGAATCCTCAAATCTGAGTATACATACAAGTCTTAGGCGGCCGTCAGTTCGGATCACACTCTTAAACCATTACTTTATTAAGTCTCTAATTCCTTACGCCTATCGCCTGTGCAGGACATTATGAATGAAATAGGTCTATCGATGGTTGCCACTCTGTCGGATTCTAAGGAGAGTCCACCTATTTTCGAAAATAAAAATAACCCGTAACATGCCTTAAACTAAACGCAAACTAAACCCGTTTTAAGTCTGTACAAGTCTGCTTTTAAACTGCTGGTACAGTTGGCGAAAAAAGGATCTCAGCGTTCAAAATATCTGAACATTTGTTAAAAATCAACCTTATGTCAATAAAAGTCAAATATTTATAAAATACTGTGAAAAAGTTAAATGCCTACCCGACCCAGCCAGGAATCAAACCTGGGTCTTCCGCAATCCGGGCGGCAGCACTGACCATTCTGCTACCGGGAAGGCTGACGTAAACATTGAATATTTTCACTGCTTTTTTGATTTTTAACTGCTTTTAAACGGCAGAGCGCCGTCTATCCAACAGTTATTGCAACCGATGGCTATGCAGATTCTTCTACAGATGAAATACCACAAATTTGGTAACAACGCTATAGTAAATCTTACTTTTTATTTTTAAGTGCTAATTGCTGCACTAAAGCTGAATTAAATATTTATAAAATACAGTGGAAAAATTAAATGAATCAAACCTGGGTCTTCCGCAAACCGGGCGCCTGACCCAGACCAAATTCAGCTTCAGTGCAGCAATTAGCACTTAAAAATAAAGTGTAAAATAAAGTAAAATTTCAATAAAAGTCGATTACACTACTTTATTTACGATTACTAATTGACTTCTGAAAACAAATTTAAGTGCACTTTGCAATAAGGTTGATTTATGTCAAATGTTCAGATATTATAGGAGGCTCAAACTTTACCTATTTGTTTTATTTATTTTTTTAGTGTTATACAAACGTGTTTTACTTCTCCTTCTAACAGGGCGCGCGCCACGTCTACGCCTGCGCGGTTGGCAAGAACATCGCAAACCCCACCGCCATGCTACTGACCTCCGCCAACCTGCTGGCGCACGTCAATCTGCACTCCTACTCGCTAATGCTCAAGAACGCCATCATGAAGTAAGATGCACCGCTCATTCATTCATTTGTAACAACATCACCAACCTGCTGGCGCACGTGAACCAAGCCATTAACCAGTAAGATGCACCGCTCATTCGTTCATTCGTAAGAATATCGTTAACCTGCTAGCGCACGTGAACCAAGCCATTGGTCGATGTTGCAAAATAGCGTCTCGCCAGAAGCGTGAGCATTACCAAGCCTGGGCTAATGCGGTGTCATCAAAGGATCCAAACACCAGTGTGCTCAAAAAGAAGTACAACTTTGCTGCCAGGTCCTTGTAAAATTGGCGAGAGGCTAGTGCGTCTTCCTTCGGGTACGCGTGCATTCAGGTCTCTTGGGGAATTTCTGTCGACCGTCATTTCCACCACTGCACAAGACCGATGATTGCCTTACCCATACTGCAAAAGAGAAAGCCGATCTCTTGGGTACTCTTTTCGCATCAAACTCGACCTTGGACGATGGGGAAAACTTGCCGCCAACCATACCGCATTGCGCTAGTTCTATGCTAAACGTTCGGTTTCTGCAAAGGTCAGTTCGTAAGGGTCTTTTTTCCCTTGACATCCATAAGTCGAGTGGGCCTGATGCAATCCCTCCCATTGTGCTTCGGACATGTACTCCTGAGTTGGCGCCGGTTCTAACGCGCCTCTTCCGGCTCTCTTAAACTACTGGCGTTGTCCCGAGTTCTTGGAAGACAGCCCTTGTCCACCCGATTCCCAAAAAAGGCGATCGCTCGGATCCGTCCAACTACAGGCCTATAGCCATCACCTCTTTGCTCTCCAAAGTAATGGAGTCCATTACAAACTACAAGAAACGAGCCTATTCGCAGAAGGCCGGCAACGCATCTGCGATTCTTATGGTTTTGCGGGTGTGATTGCTTCCCATCAGGTGACCCGTCTTCTCTTTAGCCTCTTTCTAATATAAAAAACCCATCCGATGACCGGCCTTTGCAAAAGTTGCTTAACCTCAGTAGGTACTCGCAGTCCGGGCGCGTTAACCACTGCGCCATCGAGCTCCTCGTAACATACATAACATAACATTCATTCACTCATAATTATTTAGTCATTCGTTCATTTAATTAAACGATCATTCACTCTTCTTTACTTACTCTTTTATCGTGTAATTTTGTAGTGTGTGCCAATAAATGTATTTCATTTCATTTTTTATTTACTCATTCGTTTCACTCGTTTCTATTCGTTCGTAACTTTGTACTTTCAATAATCAGTAATACAAACAATATCACTCTTTTAGGTATTAAGATGACTGGTTAGTATATTAGATATAGGTAGTAGATAGTAGTTTATTTATTTAATCCTTTCATTTATTATCGATACTATACAGCAAGGTGTCATTTTTATATGATCCTTCATAAAAAAACGTTTTTATACATCATTTTAGAATCTCCTTTATGTATGCCGTATAACAGCTCAGCCTGCGCTGTGTCAGCTCAATCTATTAAAAAACAGCTGTTATTATTTAGATATACCTATAGATGAGCAACTTATCGGATATTCTTTTAACCTAAAATTATTAATCTACAGGGTGTTGAAAGACGGCAAAGTGAGGACAAGGGACCTCGGCGGCCAGTCTACCACCAAGGATTTTACCTTAGCCGTCATCGGTAGTTTATTCAAACAGTCAGCGAAGTGAACCAATGTAGCCTAATTTAAGATTAATTTATTATTTTATTTACAAACGCCTGCAGATCAACCTATTCAAAACTGTCAGATTTCTTCAATAATTAATGTTCAACCGTATTTTCCTTCCAGTCAGTATGATGATGAATGGTGATGAATGATAATAAAAATGAGAAGTGAGAAATGATATACCCCCCAACCCCTCGAGTATCTCAGTAAAGATGTGGGGCTTTACTAATTCCTCGGCGGACTTCTTGAGAGAATTTGAAAAGTAAAGTTGCACTGTTTTTTTTTCATTTGGCAACACTCATGCACACTTACGAACACTTAACGGTTAATAATCCACCATTATTTCACATTAATATTTGACATAACACAAATTTTTGGAAATAAAACAAAACCGCAGACATGACTCTTCACTTTCCCGCCAAGAAGTCTTTGTGGTAGATCTGTGGTAGAACTATTATCTGTGAAATCAAGTGCAAAAATACCATTTTTAATTGTTCAGTATTCCTAGGTGTAATTTGGACGAAATCGAAATTGTTAGTATCTTAGTATGTTAATTCTTATGTAAATACTACGTGTTGTGTATGTCACTGAATTCATTTTGATAAAAAAAATCCTGTGTTGATTTTACTGATTTTGGATGATTTTGATTCACAATTGGACCTGGTAGGTGGCGAGTAATAGGGTTCCAGTATATTTTTTTAAACTACATTGGAGGCGGGTGTTTACTCGAGCGGAAGATGTCGCGAGCGAGCCACTATAGTCCATTTCAACTGGGATGATCCCGGTGACAGTTCGATTTCGACAATTGTAGAGATGTCCTACAATAAAATAATTTCGATTGTTTCTGGTAATCGATAATACTATATATGGAAATGAAATCGATTTTACTTTACTAACAATACTTTAAATATGATTTGTGTTTATGTATTATATTGAAAGTTTATTGTTCATAAATGCATTAAATGTATGTTTTACACAGTGTTATTCGGTAAAATGAAACAGAATTTGAAAAGAGTAAATTTTTTATTCAGTAAGTATCTGAAAAATCACTGTCAGAATCGCTTGAAGAGTCGCTATCGCCGACATTTATTATAAGTTGGTCTTTCCTCCGATCTATTCTGACGTACCTCTCCCAGTCCTCTAATATAGTATTTTTTGTCATTTCGACTACTTTCGCTCAATTTTCACCAGTGACGTGTTGGCTGTACTATACTATATACTGTTTTTGTTTTATAAGTTTAAGATGTTTCATTTTAATATTTTTCGTAATGACGCTGCAATAAAATGAAAAAATGTAGACTAATCTACATGTTCACATAAAAAAAGACTAACAAATTAATTAATACAGCTAGAAAGAAAAATATAAAGTTAAATTTAATTGATTAGTTATTGAATGTCAATTGAACTTCACTTGGTTTACTATCCCAACACTAGTATTTCTTTGTTATGAAATGACCTTGTGAAGGGGTACGTTTTTTTATTATATTGTTTTAAAGTTGTGATTAATGTGTGTTATGCGAGAGTTTATTGAGACAAACCTAATCTAAAGTAAAAAATAGAATTATAAAAAGTAATTGTAGTATATTTAATGATGGATTATATAAAAATATGTTATTTTGATGTAGTCAAATAAGTTCATACGATTTTACAAAGTCACGTCTTCGTTATTGATGACATCTGTCACCGGGATCATCCTAGTTGAAATGGACTATAGTTGTAGATAAAGAAGAAACAATAGAATTGTTTAATCATTATTCTGTCTTTTATTGGTAATGGTTGTGACAGTTTATCCGAATTCAGAACAGAATATTGGGAGGACTGATTATACTGCTGTGCTTGTTCGTACTAACGAATGTTTGAAAAGTAATTATAATATAATGTAGTCATAGTCTAATTGATCCATATAGTTTTAAATATATAAATCATAAGCAATTATCGGAGCCATAGAGCTTTTTGAATTTATAATTAATTAATATATTAATGCCTTTGTTATTTAACTGTGCAAAAATGCCTTCGATATCTTTTAGAGCTATTTATTGAGTTTTGTCCTAAGATTTAATGTATTAAAAACAATAATAACAGAAAAGAAACAAAACTTATCTTACTACATTTAGACAAAATAAAGCAAAAGAAACAACGTAATTAAAGACAAAATTAAAACTACAAATGAAAAATGTCCTCCAGCTGTGGGCTCATGGGAACAGTCCCAAAAATGCTGGCAACATTACCTCTTTGGATAGCCAAGTTAATACGTTGGCAGAGGTAGCTGCCAGGCTTCTTGTCACCGGAGGCCTCAACAAGGCGAGCACTCGACTCTTTAACAAGTTGCTTGGCCTCCGGCCTCCATGGATCCAATGTCTTATAGAGCTTGTAACTATTCATTTCCTTCGGAGAATCTAGTAGGGCACGGGGACGCGCACTAGTGCGCGATGCCGTTCCCTCTAGATAACCTCTGAAGGTGATTCGTTTCACACGGCTTGAGGGACCCCTTACGTTCCTCGCCGCCCCCAAAAAAAGCCCGGTGAAGCTGAAAATGCCGTAGCGGCAATCAGCAATCTCTCTCAAAAAAAAATATTCATTTAAGTTTTATTTGAACATAATTATTCAAACTACATACTTACTTTTGAGTATGCTTTTGAGAGAATTGTCAATAGATTCCTATAAAGGTTCCATGTTTTTTTTATTTATAGAGAATCCGTTGTCATACGTAGTCTATGTCCATCAGTGGACTAGTATAGGCTGATGATGATAATAATGATGATGATGACGTAATATTGACGTCATCAACCAGTGACTCATTTCTAGATTGCGGCCGATTCTGCGATGCGAGTTCACCCCAATATACTATAAGGAAGGGCTGAGGGATGACCAGTAGACCGCTACCAATCACAGTTACATAAAAGACATGCTAAATGGAGCATTACAGAGAGAGCAATACATCTATAGAGCAATACAATACAATCCGACATGAGACAGACACTAGCGATAACTTTCTCAGAAACATGGTTGCACTTATCTATGGATCCATTAGCCTAGCTATTCCATAAACATAGAGAGGTGGACCGAGAAATAATGACCACCCTCTAGAATAAGATAAAGCACAGAGATAAAGCGAGTATGCGGCCAATACCTACCTGTGTATTTACACAATACACATAGTGCATATTCATTCGCCCTGCATGTCTGCGGCGGCATAGCCTGGCCGCATTATCGCTAATATGGATAACGTACAGTTTACCGACCGTACTTGAAACAACACATTCGAACAACACCCATTAATTGTAGCGATAACTTGATTTCAATGATGGAGGTCTTTGCCCAGCGGAAGGGCAGGCTCCTAGAGCATTAGTTGGTTTAATGCTCTAAGGGCAGGCTATTTATTATAGCTCCATTTGTTTTTTTATCCAATGCAACAAAACTTCATGGTACTAACTTACACTAAAATCTCGATGACTGGATACGGAAAAAGAAACAATAACAAAACCATTTCTAAATTCGGACACCTGTCACAAACACCCACCATCACCAAACAAACAAACCAAATGCCATAAAAAATGGACAACAAATAAATGGCAAAATAAAATGTAACCTACCACCAGACTTCCCCCCTCCCGCGGTATAACTCTCAGAATAGCTATCTTCAGTCCACAATGGGTAAGCCGAAGTATGACCTCCCCACTGCAACATTCCCGTACAAGATAAGCAAGCGTTTAAACATCATAAGCGTCCCAAGAAAGTATATAATCGATACTGACGAGGGTATGCCTGCTTTCACCCCTAGAGGCATCAGAAAGTCTGCTCTGAGATCCCAATTGTCTGATAGAGTGAACGATGCCGCTTGGCCTTATATACGGTAAGTATTTATACCACATCTTAATTTGGTAACTTTGAGACTCCGATACTGAGACCACGACCAGCCCCCCAACCGCCTAACCGATTGCTTTGGCTACGTGTATAGTTTATGAATCCATCTTGCCATTTCATACCGCCTATGAAAGCAATATCGAAAGGTATAGGCTATAGCTTTCGATATATGCCTATACCTATTAGCTAGATGACAAGATGACGTCATAAACTATATACGTAGCCAAGACAATTGGTTCGGCGGTTGGGCCCCAGCCCCCCGACCGCCTAACTCTATCGCCATCGCTCTCGCTATCGCGCTCTATAGTTTATGGCCTCATCTTGTCATTTCAAAAAAAAAAATGAAAGCAATATCGAAAGCTATAGGCTATATTGCTTTCTTAATGCTTTCATATCGCTTTCGAAGTGACAAGATGACGCCATAAACTATAGAGCGTGATCGCGAGAGCGATGGCGATAGAGTTAGGCGGTCGGGGGGCGGGGGGCCTAGAGCGCGATAGCGAGAGCGATAGCAATAGAGTTAGGCGGTAGGCCCCCCGGTCAACCCGAGCAGCCTTAGAGGCGCCCTCGGGTTGTTCTGCTCCCCGATCCGATTCGAACCCCTCAAAGAATCTAGTAGGGAACGGCGACACGCACTAGTCACTAGTTCGTGTCGCCATTCCCTCTAGACAATCCCTGACGCTGAAAATGCTGCCAGAGCCAATTAACGAACGTTAAATATATAATATACTTAGGGCGTGATCCCATTGGAAGCTAATTAACTAGTAGCTACGAGCTATTTTATAGCACAAGAAGAACTAAACTGCAAAATAGCTCCTAGCACCCAGTAAGTAGCTTTTAATAAGACCCCGCCCTAAGGTACTCGAAATTTGTACGTAACTTGCTGTAAACTCTGTTTAACGCTGGTAAACGTTCTCCGATGTACCGGCTTGTTGAATCCTACAACAAAACATTCAACGCAATTGAAATGATGCAAGCATGTTTTTTTTCTATTCCTTGTGGTTTTTTATATTTTAGTTTTTATTTTTATATCTTACGGGTAAACAGTTGGCCTTAGCTTCATCTCACCTGATGTTAAGTGCTGATAAGGCGAAAGGTAGAAGAAGCGCACTTCACCTAGAAACCTCAACTACTGAGGCACTGGCTATCATATCTCTAGCTGCCGGAACACAATGCTACAAATATGGATGTAATGACAAACAAGCTGTGCCACCAACCAAACCGAGTACACCGCTGGGAATCGAACCCGGGACTCTGGGTCTGAGACCGGTGGTCTTGACCACCACTAGATCAAAGAGTAGTTGTGAAAAGTAATAGCTTTTACAGATTTTAACCTTTAAGATTACTGATGAGATCCTGACCCGATCCTAACCCCTTGGAGACTCGATCCATTCCGAACCCCTCGGAGAATCTATTATGGGACGAAAACACGTTTGTGTGATGCCATTTCCTTTAGACGACTCCCTCTGACGATGTTTCGATTACCGTGGGACCCTTTTAAGTTTCTTGCCGCCCTCAAATGTCCGGTGACGCTGAGATTGACGTCTAAGGCAATCACCAAACTATGTCAAAAATTACACATGCATGCAAAATTTCAGCTCAATCCGTCAACAGGAAGGGGGTCAAATTTTGAACTACTAGATTTGACCCAATAAACAGGGCAAGCTAAATAAAAGCTTGTAAAAAGACACCGATGACATTTGAAAATCCAATAATAAAATAAAATAAAAAGGTTTCCTAACTTGTTTAAAAATAAATTGTAACGTTCTAGCCGTTTCCTCCTTACCAAGAAGATGTACAAGAACCGATTCAGTCAAGAGCGGATGGAGAGGATCGACCGCATGATCGAAGCGGCCAACGTGACTTGCTACTCCAAGATGGCCAACTGTGTGCTCGACCTGAAGAAGCAGGATACGAAGGATGTAAAGAAGAAGAGGGGCTGGTCGGAGAGCGAGTGGAAGAAGCACATGGACTACATCAACCAGATAGCCGGGCCGAAAAAGGACTTTAGACCGCCGCCTGTCAAGGTGTGTTTGTGTTTTTAGCTAGGGTAGTGGTACTACTACTCTTTAGCCTTTTGCTGTCCACTGCTGAACGTAAGCCTTCCCTAAAGAGCGCCAACCATCCCGGTACTGCGCAGTCCGCATCCATCCACCACCCGCCATCTTTTTCAAAGTGGCACTAGAGTAGAATAGAATAGCAAAGGGCATTGAGAATCGGTATGTTGTAGGAACCGGTTCTTTCGGTTCCAAATTGAAACCAGAACCGGGTATTCGGTTCCGATACCCTAAGTGGCATCGGAACCGATAGCAGGAACCATCTACACTTTTTTACTTTAATCACTAAAAATGGGGGTCAGCAACTGATTTTTAGGGTTCCGTACCCAATGGGTAAAAGGGAACCCTATTACTAAGACTCCGCTGTCCGTCCGTCCGTCTGTCACCAGGCTGTATCTTATGAACCGTGATAGTTAGACAGTAGAAATTTTCACAGATGATGTATTTCTGTTGCCGCTATAACAACAAATACTAAAAAACAGAACAAAAGAAATATTTAAGGGGGCTCCCATACAACAGACATGATTTTTTTTTGCCGTTTTTATAGATTCATTATCTATAAAAACGACAAAAAAAAATCAATCAAGCGGAACCCTTCGTGCGCGAGTCCGACTCGCACTTTGCCGATTTTTTAATATAGCAACAATTGAATAGACCACCAGTTTCTTAGATGACATCCTGTAAAATTTCAATGAAATTCTATATTAGATATTTGTTTGGCGATGACAAGTTGGTATCGAACAATGGGTTAGGTATTGTGTCGAACACGGTGCCACTATGATACAGTGGTTCCTCTTAGACTAAAACGTGAATAGGTAACTGTTTTTCCAAATGTGAATATGCTAAGAGCAGTTTAATATTCCGGCATCCATACAATATTCAAAACTATAATTCTTTCACACCAATAAGCCGATTAATGAGAGAGATGTTGACAGCTGTTTCAAAATATATAAAAAAACGTTTGGTCCTCTGATTTTAAGCGATTTGAAAAACCATTAGTGGACATTACTACTAATGACACATAATAATTCATGGTTCATGCACGGTGTGCGAAGCGTTGAGACGCTCGTCGCTTCCCGATCCGATCCGAACACCTCGTAGAATCTAGTATTTTATTACTTTTACCGAAGAGAGTAGCGAATTATTAATAATAACCAGTGAATTTCTCAATTTTCATCGCGCTTTCATTACATTTGCCTAATTATGAGGTAATTATTAATAATTAACAGGTTATACTAACCACATTTATTACGTTTACCGTAACATACATATTTAATTTACTTTTATATTTTTAAATTATAGTAGGTAGGTACTATTCATTGTATTTTTTTTGTTTATTACAGAAAGAGTCAAAGCCACGCTTACTCAAATCGGGCATTCAAAAGAGAATTATAAGACCACGCTTTTAAAAATATAAAAAACTAGGTGCCTTATAACTAGGAAACATTCAAAGCACTCTAGTATTTATAATAACACATAAAAGTAAAACGACATTTCTAAGAAGTCCCAACTTCGAGCTAGCAAAGAATAGCCAACAGATCTCATTGGTTTTGAAATAGTGAGTTTATTTTTACATAGAGTGTATTTCATAATATATTAGACAGGTAGGTACTAATTCAAAAGCAACATGTCTTTTCCTTTTCCAAATTAAAGTTAAGGATTGAAAATTATACAAATTAAATGCTTGTAAAAAGCAATAGAATTTTGAAAAAAAAACGCATTTGTTAGAACACGAACCTGCGACCTTTCGCTATTCTGCTGCTGCTCATCGAATATCACAACACCGCTGGCTAACAATATACACGCCCGCACATCAGACTACCACAAACTGTCCAATTTCCTCAATAGACTTTGAACTTTATATATATGGAATATGGTTGAACATATGAATGTTCTGATAAACATATGAATTTCTACAATGATGTAGAAATTTGACATTTTAGATAGGTTGGTGTGCAGGCGTCTGCTTGCTTTTACAAGTTTCGGTTTATACCGAAACTGGTTTGGTTTCGGGCACATACATCCATTTTTAAATTATTCATGTTAATGAATAGTGTATGAAACCTTGTCGGTCGGTGAAAAAATGGTCGGTCGGTAGCCGAACGGACAGATGCTCGGGTTGAATGTGAGAAGTTGTGGTTTAATCTCCATAGCTCCGTAACTACTGACGTGAACCCATGCCCAACCAAGCATATTAGCTTTCTAAATGGGTTAACAGGACTGGTATTAATGTGTTTGTACCGCATTCAAAAATAATCTTTAAAATAATAAACTTAAACGTTATTTGTGATTTTAACAGCGGGGCAATGCGAAACCATTGCCGGAACTATTGATGAGGATCAACCAGATCTGCTCATTGCCGGACTTCAAGGTCTACAAGCGGCTGTCTAAGGAAGCGTGGTACAGAGACCCGATTAAGGTCAGTTTTTAACTCAAACATACTAAACAGTCTACTGCTGGATTTAGGCCTTTCCAAGTGTACGCCAGAGCACGATCCGCTGCTATTCATGCTACTGCATCCAGCTCTTGCCAGCCGCCTTGCGAAGATCGTCGCTCCACCTAGTCTGAGGGCGTCCCACACTACCTACGTAAAATTAAAACAACAAGTCAAAAGATGATCATGATGGAGTAACTACTCCATCATTGAAACAGTTTACGTCGTAAACTTACTTATTAATTATTTTATTTGGAGAAAATAAATACAATAACATAAACATTCACCATAATGTAAACCTTTCCTATATATGTATATGTATTGGGTCGAAAAGCATTAAAAATACACGTTTTGGCGGTTGCTGTTCTCACTGCTCGTACTTCGATATCTCCAGTTACTTGCCAGCTGTTCTCGGTTCAAGGCTCTCCCAAAACCCGGAGTGGTGGTAGATTCGGTAGTTTAGTCTGCAATGCCCAAGTCGAGCAGTGTGTTTTGGATTTTTCAATGCATGGACCGGCCCCCCGACCGCCTAACTCGATTGCTTTGGCTATAGCTATAGTTTATGACGTCATCTTGTCATTTCGTACCGCCTATAAAAGCAATTTCGAAAGCTATAGCCTATAAGCCTTTGATATTGCTTTCATAGGCAGTACGAAATGACAAGATGACGTCATAAACTATACACGTAGCCAAAGCAATTGGTTAGGCGGTCGGGGGGCGGGTTTGTGATCACCAACCCGCATATGGTTAAACCAATACCCATCAATTGAAGCGATTTCAATGATGTAGGCTTTTGCCTTGCTGTGGCACAGTATTACTTATTCAATTACTTAGGCTATTTACTTTTTCAATTTAGACATTTTTATAGTTATATTTAGTTATATTGACGGCAATAAGTGCTTGTGACGGTTTATATGTAGGTTATTAATGAGGTTACGTTTGTGACTTTGTGTTTGTATGTCAGGGCTAACCTTTGGAACTAATGGTTCAATTCCAAAAATTCTTTCACTGATAGAATTCTACATTGCTCGCGGGTAACATGGGCCATGTACCTAATACTTTAATGAATGAAGCTTAGTGTTGAAATCGTTCGCAGGTCCCGCGCGGAGCTCTAACCTACGTCATATCTGACAGAGTGAAGAAGCTAGCTGCTCCGAGAGTTTTGCCGCCCAGCGATTAAACAGCACCGGATTTGAACCGAATGTCTCGCGTCCACTACCTGCTCTACTCAATACATCGAACATTCGATCATCGATGGCTGGATGCTTGCTAGCCTTAATCGCCATTCGATAACGAAAACGGCAATTTGTATGGCATTTAAGCAACGTCTCTGACAAAAGAAGCGAGTTAAAGTTCTGCTATGCAAGTTCATTCGTTTTCGTTAACGTTCTCGAATGCTGAATAACGTTCGCGCCAAGCACCCTGTTTGCGTTTTTTAGTTGCAGAGGTTACTAATACTATTAAATAAGTCGTGTAGATGTTGATGAAAACTATCGATGATGGAAATATTGATTTAGGCACGGGTAGAGATCAATATCGCAAAGTAACATAATAGTTACAATACACTAGCAAGACGAATTAGCAAAAGTAATTATCACAATAGAATCGTTATATGGTTGGTACTTTTAAGGGTACTAATGATTTTATGATATTAATAATTAAAGTTTTAATTTATGGGCTTAAAGCTTGTTACCGAATATATACTTTGAATTTACCATCCTGCTTAAAGACGATGTTGTCACTCTTTATTCGTCTTTTACCATCTTTTTTTTAAATTTATTTCTCTATGCACAACACTTAATTTTAAAATGGCGTTTAGCCCGTTTTTTAAGTTTTAATGTTAATATCAAGTGTACAGTAGTCGCACTCTGTAACAGTGCGATACAAGTGAAACCACAAAACTTGCAGATAAGTATGTAAATGAAAAATGTTTTTTTATATTTTTTTTTATTATTTGCATTAATTTTTAATGGCAGTGTAGCTTTTTGTTAAAGTAACGATGTTATTGTTATTTATCTGTAGGCATCCCTATTAATACCAAACTTAGTTTTTTTATCTGCGAATTTTAATTTTTATAACGATAAAATCTATTTTACAACCTATGTCTTCAGAAACAGAGTCGATATTACATTGTAACACGTAGCCAAAAGCTGTAATAACTTTCCAAACATCCGTTAGTACGACCAAGCACTATGTAATCAGTCCTCCCAACATTCGGTTCTGAATTCGGAAACGGTCACAACCATAACCAATAAAAGACAATAGTGATTAAACAATTCTATAGTTTAATTTTTTATTTACAATAATAACAATTTCGATTTCGTCTACTTACACTTAGGAATACTGAACAATTAAAAATGGTATTGTTGCACTTGATTTCACAGATCATTGTTCTAAAGTAAATTAGAATAATAAATTAATCTTATGGCTACATTGGCTGGCTGATTAGGCTAGTTTATGGATGACGGCGTAGGTGAAATCTTTGGTGGTAGACTGGCCGCCGAGGTCCTTTGTCCTCACTTTGCCGTCTTTCAACACCCTGTAGATGAATAATTCTTGGTTAAAATACAATGCCCGTATAGGAGACTAAGTAGCTTAATCTGTGATCTATTATAATAATATCCGCTGTGTTTTTTTAGATAGATTACAGAATGATCTGTTGAACAGCTTGTAACAGAAAGCGGATTGTAAACTTAAACATTAAACATATTTTTTATTAAAAGATTGTAAAGTAAAAGGTTGAAAAAAATCTGAACTGAAAGGAGCATTTAGAAAAACTAGGTACTTGTTCTCCAGTATCGATATAGCAATTAACATTGTATTAACATATAAAACAATTAATGAAAGAACTTAACATAAATGGTAGTGTCGATGTTTATGCTTTATTATTCAAGAGGACAAAGTTGACGAATGATAAAGTTAACATGAGTGAATGACCGTATAATCAAATTAACGAGCGACTAAATAATCGTGAGTGAATGATCGTATGAATGGATGAATGATTGCATCAATATGTATTTTATTAGTGAGCACTAGTAGAGCTTTTTGATATTGTCCTTTAGTTTTTACGTTGTCACATCTTTGTGTCTTCCTATAAATAAATAAAAAATAGAATGAACGAGAGAGCGAATGAGTGGTGCATCTTACAGGTTGATGGCGTTCTTCAGCATCCGCGAGTAGGAGTGCAGGTTGACGTGCGCCAGCAGGTTGGCGGAGCAAAGCAGCATAGCGGTGGGGTTGGCGATGTTCTTGCCAACCGCGCCGGAGAAGATGTGGCGCGCACCCTGGTAAAAAGGAAATGAAACGCTTATATAATACTACAACTTAGACGAGTAGGTAAAAATATTAAAACAAAGTGACAGCTTAGCGGTAAAGTGGAAAGTTGTCAATTTTCCAAATGGAAGTAATGTTAGTTTTGTTTTATTTTCAAAGTAGATGGTAGAATTCTGTTCACGAGTTCAACAAGCATGGGCAACCTTATTTCACACAAAAACATTGGCCTTAATTTGTAGGTTGAACACCGGTTGGGACCATTCCCTGGCGAGGGTTATTTACTATGTTGGCGTACATGTTATCCATTGTTACCGTACATATTAACCCCGGTGTTCTCGGACAATATATCCACTGCCACCATACATTTTAACCCCTATAATACCAAGTTATCCTCTATTTTACCATACCTGTTCAAACACTGCGCACTCGGCACTGTAAGAAGCGCCAGCGACAACGCCCGCTCCCCCTACTAATCCACTAGCGAGATTGTCTACAATGTTGCCGTAGAGATTGGGCGTCACCATCACGTCGAACTGGTTCGGGTTAGACACCATTTGCATGGTGCAGTTGTCCACTATCATCTTCTCGAACTCGATGCGGGGGTAGAGCTTTGCCATCTGGAAGGGAAATTTGTATTTAATTCTCGTAGTCTTAATTCAATTGAACAAACGTTATTTTCAAATGTTATCTAATAACTATTTATATCTTGATATTTTCCTTAGTATAGATAGTTTCATAAACATGCTATCAATGGTTTAATGTATAAAGGCTCATAGGTCATTATAATATTTTAATTAATAATATTCTTATGTGTAGAGCATTAACTTCACCTGAATTTTAGGTGGATTGAATGTGGAAGCATATTTTAACTGGAGATCTTAACTAACAAAGACTGATTATTTTATTTGTAGCAGCTGTCGGAACGCAACAATGCTACTAGCATTAATGTTATGGCGACATATTTAGATAAGATGGCAGTAGCTGTCCAGGCGGACTTAACATGATGTTTTGAGGAATTCATTGTTAGTGCTGTTATCATTATTTAGTTTTTTTTTACATCTGATATGTAAGAGAGTTAAAGTTTAGGTTAAAGTTTCTTATCTACAAGTTTTCTCCACCGACCCCTAACTTTTAACTATGTGAAATATCCAATATTTTTATATTTCTTGCATTCTTCATACACGCAACGCAACGAGTAATTAACCATATTTTACAGTAAATAAACCACTCAAATTTAAATCAAACATAACAAAAAACCTCAAATAATTACAATATTTTACGAGCGATGACAGTTCACAACACGAAACAACGCGTGTGACATTCACCGAGATTGTCCGATGGCTGTGCCGGTGTAAACCGGTTTGTCCTCTCGCGGCGCGTACGTGAACCCGTCATCGGTGAGAGGTCACGCACACATAACCGTGCATGTAGTACTACACACTACACCTGTCGCAGTAGTGTACCTATCGCAGCGCGCTATAAGGAAGCTTGGACTCTGTTCAGGTATTTACTCATGTGTTGATACATCAAAAGTTTTGTTTATGCGATTTAATTAGTAGTTGTTTTGTTTTTATTCTCGTTATGATTCTGACAGGATATTGTAATATACTGATGAGTCGGAGATAGTGTGTGAAGCAGTATACGAGTATGCAAAACTTTGGTTTATTTTATTGCAACTTTGCATCCTAATATTTAATCAGCTAGTAAAATGCTCCACCAGTTCCTTAACCCACCAACCGCCTCTGGTCGTCGATTACCAAAAATTTAAGGAAAGTTGTTAATACCTCCTCGCAGCTGCGCAGGAAGAGGCCATCGCCCAGCTTCATGATATTGGCCTTGTGTACGGCGGTGACCTTCTTGCGGCCCATCTTCACCGCGTAGTCAAACGCGAACTTGGCGATACGCTCCGACTTGGCCGCGGTGATGATCTTCAGGCATTCCACCACGCCTGTCGGGGAATATAATAAAAATAATTTATATATTTGTTCAGATACAGAGATCCATCTTTCTAAGTGACAATATAATATAAGACTATGTTAGTAAAAATTATATTGAGATACATTATTATTTATAACATTCCTAACAACATATTTCTAAAATGGTATTCTCTACATTACTAAAATTATATCCCTCAAATTATTACAAATTAATTGAAATTATTAAATTTTAAATAAAATTAAATCAGAATCGATGAATTAATATGTACTTCTGTAATAATATAAAATTGTTTTATATTATTATCTCTTAATTAGATTAAAAAGAACGAATGAACTCACCGTGCACCAACTCACACAAGCTCGAGCGTGGGTTACTCGTCTTTTAAAAATAATAAATGAACTAATGAATGAATGAAGGAATGTAGAAATTAATAAAAATATGAATGGAAGAATACATGATGATGATGCAATCGACGTAGTGGCACAGGATAATATATAGACCAGAAGACGCACTTTCGACACAACGGCAATACAATATAAACCTTCGGTGCGCGCCAATTTGGTCCAAAATAACTCTGCGCCTGTACTTGTACCTAACTCTTTCAACGGCCGGGACAATCGAAAGTAAGTCTTATATCTAAGGCGCTATGATCGCGCGCCGCTGCTTTCACAAAATCCTGCTCGGCGACTTTGACGTAACCCGGCAGCGTGTCGCTCATAGGGTTGAATGCAAATACTGCAATATGAAGCGCTTGCACCACGTAGGTACATACCTATAAATACTGTAAGTAAACACGCTTTTTCGTGATTTGTTTGTTAATGATCAATAAAATACAATATTATTAAGTAAGTAAGCCTTTAGCAGTTAGACTTTGTCCAGCAGTGGACGTCTTTTGGCTGAGATGATGATGATGATGATGAAGTAATACTAAACCACCAAAAATTTAAGTAGGTAGTTATGCGTACCTACGTATTGATACTCTGTTGTATCTACTTATGTTACTATGTCTTACTACGTGCTTATGTTATGTAAGTAACGGCAACAGATCAACCTATCCTAATCTGTCAAATATCCCCGACCGATTTTCGACTTAATGTCCAACATTACAGTCAACATAGTGTTCAATATCCATTGGAGAATCCTTGGGAAGTTTGTGAAAGGTTAAATCCTTTAAATTTCGTGTCAGTGCAACCGAATGCAGAACAGTAGTTATTAGAGTACTGAGTGGTACTGTATGACATTGTGGAAATTGGAACTTTTACCTGAGGTAAATTTGTTAATTTAGGTTTTTTATTTTGTTTTTTTACATGAGGTTGTCTTCTATATTTTTTTTATTTTTTGTGTTTATTTGTGATGGAAAGTGTCCTGCTAAAATAGGGCATTTTCCAATATTTTTGACGCTGTAAGGGAGAAAAGAGCTGGACACTTGCTGAGTTTCTTGCCGGTTCTTCTCAGTACAAGATCTCCTGCCCAGAGTAGACTTACGAACCGATGGCATAGTGACATTCACAAGAGCTACTTGTAGCCTAAACTGAATAAATGATTTTTGAATTTGAGTAACGCTTTCGTTTCACCATCCTGTAAACTTTCCACTTGCGAAAACAAAATAAACGTGAAACAAACTGCCACGTCGTCGGCGTCTCGGTCGCGTCCTGCGCACTGCGTGCGTGACACTCGACTAAATTGTTTTCGCGCGCGGACCGAGCGTGTAGGTGAATAAGTTGACCGAATTACGTTGGGCATTTGGGCAGTAACTTGACGTGCGCTACGTTGGCGTACTGGGTGCCTAGTGCGAGTTTTGTTTCCTATCCGTATTCATTCGATTACGTTTACGAAAACGAAAATTAGTATGGCATTGAAGCAGCGCCTCCTGGCGACATACGAGGGGAGTTAAAATTTTGCCATACAAATTCTCGTTTACGTTAACGTGATCGAATGGCGAATGTAACTCGCACTTGGCACCCAGATCGAAAAAGGTATGAACGAACGGAAAACGTTATGAGAAACGAAACAAGTATGAGATGCATACTTGAACGTGGAGGACAAGACTTTTGGGAATTATAAAAAACATGAACGAATAAATTAATTAATGCAAATCAAACTAAAATAATGAACAGAAAATAAAATTAATGTAAGAATGAACGGATGAATGAATTATTGAACGTATAAATAACCGAACGAATGCACCCACCGTGCACGGACTCGTGCTCCAGCGCGGAGTACTCGCCCTCCGTCTGCTCGCGGATGATGATGCAGTCGACGTCGTGATGGCGGCACTTCACGTTGGGCAGCGACTTGACGTGTACAACGTTAGCGTACAGGTCGAGAGCGTTGCGCAACTTCATGTTGAGGGTTTGGAGCTCGCCGGTGTGCGAGAAGTCGGGGGTGGCTAGGATGCCCTGCGGATAAAGTTGTAGTTATCCCTCTTAAACGCAAAGATATAACGCAGATTTAAATTTAAGTAATTACACGGATTTTGGTACACTTTATAAAAATAACGCTTTACAAGCGTTTGCTTATCTTCAGTTGAATCTTGTTAAAATTATCACGTGTGTACCACCTTACAGCTCGACAACGACTATACTGACGTGTTGCGACGCGGCAAACGGATTTCTGGTTAATTGCGTTTTTTCTATCACTGCTTAGTCAGCAGACTGCCGTAGTATAACGCACAATGAACTAGAAACCGTTTGCCGCGTCGCAAAACGCTCGTACTCGTGTCAGAGGCCCTGCGTACCTCCCGCCCCGCGTACTTACCGCAGGCGAGGACTCAGTTAAGCGGTCTAGCTATAGGTGTGTCAACTACGGGAAACTGACTTACAGCTTACTTTAGCTTTACAGCTTAAAAGCGTCTGGCACAAGTCACCACCGTCGGGAAGTGTCTGGCAGTGTTGAGTATTAACTTTTAACAATATTCTCTAAAACATACATGAAAATCAGCACTGAGGCTATAAGAAAAGTGAGTAATGATTTTACCTTGACCCTTTACCACCTTATATCTGTAGATTGGTCATCGACCCAAGCTAGCAGATATCTATACACTCATAGTACATACACACACAACTTAATCCAACACATTTGGTGTTTGAAAATAAGTAAGGTCTGGCGGCCCTAGCATCTTGGTTGTGTAGTCGAAACCAACAAAATTAAAACGACTTTTTTAATAAAACTTTTACTTTTTTAATTATAACGCAAATTTTGTTGCGAAACAAATGATATGTTAATGACGGTAGTTGTTGATATTGAATAGGCGCCTTTGGCTTTCAAAGTAAAAAAGTAAATAGTGTTGAATAATTTCGGCGGGCTGGTTAGAGCCACGATAGCTCAATTGGAAGAGCACCTGACCCGGTATGTCAGTAGGGTGCAGGTTCAAATCCTGCTCGTGGAATTTTTTTCAACATTTGTGTTTTTGCTACTTTTTTAATACTGTATGCACCTTTCCAAATAGTTTACAGTCTTGTATACTACTGTATGTTATACTGTCGATGGTGTCAAGTAATAAATAAATAATTTATCATCACCGGCTAAAGCGCAAAGTAATACTTAAGTACAAGTTTTTTTTTAAATTATGGTTTTTTAAGAATATGTCAGATAATAGTATACATTTTCATGTTATACATATACATTGTTATTGTTATGTAAGTTAAGGTTATGGCATTTTTTTATGGATCATTTAAAATTAGGTCAATTAATGTCATGGAATTTAAAGGGACACACACCCGCTTTACAAAGCTATACATACCTTGATGCAGATCTTGTTTCTGGTGATGGAGTTGACGACGTCCTCGATCGGCGCGCTGAGCGTGGGGTTCACCTCGGAGAAGAAGAACGACTCGAAGTCCACCGGGATGTTGGCTGCCTGCATGAGACAATGGTTTAAAAAAAAATCTAAAACTTCTTCTATTTCTCAACTATTACTACACATCTTGTAACCGCCTCTGTGGTCTAGTAACATGTAAACAATATAACTCTTAATACTATAGAATAAGATTGAAAACTAGTCAAAAGTGTATACAATTAGTGCTCGCGACTGTACATATTTGCGTACTCAGTTTGGTTGGTGGTATGGCTTGTTTGCCACTTTGCTTCATCATCATCATCATCTTCAGCTCATTTTATGTTGCCACTGCTGGGGGACTAGACACTTTGCTTACCCATAAGATATTAAAAAATGGTTACCGGTTAGATTATTTAGTCGGTTAGACCTGCATATAGACTTTTAGACTTTTGCTGTTCACAATACTAGGGTTTTTAATTGACAGACCTTTCCTCCCTCAAACTTTTTGAAGCTATACGGGACAAGTTTGTTAGTGGGCAGGCCTCCCTATCCGTCGAGTTGGGCGAACGAAATCCCACATAACTTGAAGTCGTCTCTAGCCCTTGTAAGCGTATGATAGATATTTTTATGATATGAGCGTATGGCTACAAGTTGCGATGTTTTTAAAAAGAAAGTCCGCAAGCTTTTTCCTAATGAATCCTTGGCAGAATCCTGTCAGTAACAACCGATTTTTAAATGACTTATAAATTATTTATTTTTGTAGGTATATTTATATACTAGCTGACCCGGCGGACTTCGTACCGCTTTAACAGTTTCTATGACTACAAAACAAACAAATCATTTTGTGTTGGAAAATTAAATTGTCGTTTTTAGTATTTTTCGTCAAGTAGTTATTATTTATGTTTCTCATCGTTAAAACCTTCCCTGAACTTCCACAAATATCTCAAGTTCAAAATTAGCCAAATCAGTCTCCAGCCATTCTCGAGTTTTAGCGATACAAACGAACAGCAATTGATTTTTATATATTGTATAGGTTCTTAAAAGTATTTTATATATTTGTAATGTAAAGAACATTTGTATGTTAGCTTGAATTTTTTAAAATACTGTTTACCACTATTTTTGTCGCTCAAAATTGCACCTACCATGTCATTTCTGCACCATCCTATGGTCGACTGGTAGAAAATGCCTCAGGCATCAAGTCCGCCATGTAATATTATGTTGCAAAAGTTTAAAATAAATAAATAGATATTACCTTGAACACTTCCTGCACGGAGTAGACCAGCTCAGGACCGACGCCATCTCCCGGGATGAGGGTGCACTTTACGCGACCTTCCTTGGACGCGTTGGGTTGCTATATAACAGACATCATGTTAGATGGGGCACAAATGGCGATCGAACACGTATGCACATTGCAGTAATATTAAAAAAAAAATACAGTCAAAAATACCTTGAAATAAACAACATTGACAACATATGAAATATTTTAGACTGATTCAAAAAACTTTGTCCAAATATTACTCGGTCCATTTGCTCAATGACAAGATATTTTTGATCACTTTGACTTAGTTTTTTATGAATTTTATGCGAACTGTATATATATATATATAGTAGCGTACGAAAATATTCTGTGTATTTGTGTAACTGGCAATACATTTATTTATAAAAATATATATAAAATTGTACCTAAACAATAAAAGATTTAAATAACAAAATAATCCTATAAGCATATATAATAGCTAATTATATTAATAATGGATTACTGTATAAAAATGTGTGTCACTTATTGATATACTTATCGACAAATACATTTTTATACCAAATCAAATCAAAATATTTATTCAGTTTCAAATTAAAATAGTAGTATTGCAGATTAATTCATTACGCCATCAATACGTTCTACAGTTTTATCAGGAAAACGTGATTTATCAATATCAATCAATTCACATTATAGAGATATCCTATTATTCATTGATTGATACAACTAATAGTCAGTTTTATTTAATTATATAAATTAGAAAATTCGTATTGGTCAGATCGAATACAATTTAATCTTTATATATAACACTGATTTAATTTTGATGAAATTATTACTAATTTAAGATATTAGTTGTATTTAAAAAAAATTGCAATACCCTTACAAGGTCATGGTAAGGAGCTATTTAAAATATTGTAAGACCTAAGTATACACACGCCCTGCACATCAGACTAACACAAACTGTCAAATTTCCTCAATAGACTTTAAACTTTTTAAATATGGTATATGGTTGAATATTCATTGAAGAAATTTGATAGTTTTGGATAGGTTGATGTGCAGGCGTCTGAACTATAAAATGACTATGACTTTACTCTAGTCAAACTCGATAAAGAATTAATGTAAGCAAACGTAAAATCTTTACTGTTGACCAACTGGAAAAGGTTGTCAATACATGCCTGTCACAGGCTGCTTGGCAACGCTTTATTGGTGAACATTCTTTATCGAATTTGGCTATAGTATACAGAATTTTTTTTACCAGTGCACAAATTTTTTGGAGCAACTCAGAATCTGTAAGTGAACAACTTTCTCATAGTAACATGGGTTGAAATAAAACAAAAATTGTTAGACTTCCCATACTTTAACGAATACTTGATTAGCATGATTTGTATGAAGAGTCTCAAAATATTTGATATATTGCAACCCATGTTACTATGAGTAAATGGTTTACTTACCGATTCTGAGTCGCTCCAGATAATTTGTGCACTGGTAAAAAAAATCCTATAGATCTAGGCCTGCCAAAACTTTTGCTTCATTTCTTGAATGTAGGTATTGGCCTTTCTACCGTACGAGCTTAGGAGAGGAACTATATTTTATATCTATAGATGAACAATGAAAAAATATTAGGAGCTATATTTTTTCATTGTTCATCTATAGATTAAAAATATACTTTCTCTACTAATCTTAAATGTAATCTTTACTGATCTTGTCTAAGTGCGGCGGCTAGACTTCAAAAACAAATTGGTTTATTCTAAAAATACAATATTTTAAATATACAAAGATATTTCCGATTATCAAGCAGTACTTCTAACATGATATTTTAATGTAAGTTGGTATTGTTGCCCTTATTTACCTATCTACATAAACAGACAGCCATAAATAGTTTATGACATTAACTAAAATTAATAAAATACTACATTAATGTACAGACTTACCAAGAGCTGAAATGAAATATATACGCTAAAGCGTATATAGCGTAGCTTCTAGTTAGGACTAGAAACTGAGTTGGACAACACAAGTTACTGATTAAACATTGCATTTGGACAGCACAAATGTTGCTCACAATGATATCCGATGACACATAACAGCGATTTTAAGTAAAACCAAGTATAGTCTCCTTAAAAAGCAACAGAATTTTATTGGTAATATTAGTTATGTAAAATATCATTGTCAAATTATGTTTCTGAAATAAAATAAACCTTTAATAAAATTTAACCGTTTACAGGGCTCTGGCAATATATTGGATACCATAATGTTAACTTTATACCCTCGACATAAAATCGAAAACCAATTTAAAAAATCACCATATCGTGCCGTTATGCGCAAGCGCTGTCAGCGCAGCCAATCAATTAATATTCTATTGTGTCTGTATTTACGACAGAAAATTCAACAACTACCGTCATTAACATTGATCAGATGTTAATGACGGTAGTTGTTGACATTGAATGGGCGCCTTTGGGTTTCAAAGTAAAAAAAAATTCAGCGGGCTGGTTAGAACCACGATAGCTCAATTGGAAGAGCACCTGACCCGGTATGTCAGAAGGGTGCAGGTTCAAATCCTGCTCGTGGAATTTTTTTCAACATTTGTGTTTATGTTATTTGTTTCGCAACAAAATTATATAACATTATATAACAAAAGCATTTTAAAGGGGTTAAGTTACTTTTTCTACTACATGGTCACAGGGACCACGTCTCGCTGTGACCGCGAGCCCTGCAAAGGGTTCAGAACGATCTGCACGAATAATACCAAAAATTGAAAATGACTTAAAATTACAATATTCGTTTGCTTAAAATTTAGGAAACTATAAATGGTCCTTACTTTTTACAATACGTAATAATAATTCCCCTGCAACTTTTTTATTTTTTTATTTGTCCGATACGTTATTGTTAGGCAGGACTAAAACAGGGCGCATGGGCGCATCATGGAACTCATGCTACATCAAAACATAACACTTAATAGTTTCGGAGAATTTCATGGACATATTATTATGTTTATATAGGAACCTGCATGCATGCATCTCATGCAATTTTACAAACTATTTATAATATAAAACCTATCCTATTCTCCTTTTAATAAAATTTATATGCCAATACCAATGTGTGTTTATGTATGTTGTGTGTATAAAATATTTGTGACATTTTTATTAAAGGGACATAATTTATTTGTATTACAAAATAAAAATTTTTGGCTAGCAAAATTATTACTTGGTCAGCAGAATTATACAATCGGTCAGCATAAGAAATCCTTACTGTTGGTTAGGTTAAGTTAATTTTTTTCCCGAGCGAAGCGCAGCGCGGCATAAGACTGCTGTTCAGAATGATATAAGTTGCAGACTGATTTACAAATATTTGCTGACCATAAGTTGCTGCCCAACTAACATTTTTTTTCTACCAAAAATACGAATACTTTGCTAACCGTTTAAATAACACCCTTTTTTAAATGCTGATGATTAAAAATAACAAATGTGTGTTAACAAATTTTATGCAAAATATGTGTCTCTTTTTAATATCAGTTTAAATTTTATTTATATAATCGAGACTTGACCGTTAACTAAATAATGTTGTAACCATTTGTTGTTTTTTTTTACTAACAGAGCTCTAAATTTAATAATTTTAGAAAACCAATATACGGGAGAAATAGAATAGCTATATAATACAATAATACATATAGGTGCATGCAAGTATACATAAAGAGCTTACACTTTTATCTGTTGAAGAATCTGTAATTCTGTAATTGTAATCTAATTGATTTAAAAATAAGAAGATAATTTCTAATAGTAACAGAACGAAATCAAATATAACGTAACTAAAAATTTACTGTCACAACAAAATAAATTAAAAAAACAGGAGAAATTCTGATCTAAAAAAAAGTAAATGGGTCTATAAATTTTACAAAATAGGTACAAATGTATGAAAAAAATGAATGCTATAAATAAATGCAACAATAAAAATTAAGCGATGCAGCAGAAAATACATTGTATTGCACCATTTGAAAATAGTGCAAGCTTATAATAAAATAAATTTTTGTTTGCACAATTGCAAGCACAAAAGATGAACTTAATGCCAAGACAAGGCATTCTCTAGCCAAAAACCTCTAAAGAATGAGTGAGAGACTACTAAATTAATAAAGTATTTTATTTATTTATTACATAAACATTGTCAAATTTGTGTTCAAGTTTTCAAATTGGTGATAAGTTTAATTGAGTACATCATATTTGTTTGTATAAAATTGGTTTAGACCAACTTAGCAATTGTATATTATTTTAAATATCTAGATTAAACTCTTTAAATTTACTCTATTTGTATTGCGATTCCAATAATAATAATAGCAGTTTAAATGAAAAACAAATAGTTAATAAAACAATTGTATTATTGTAATTATAATATCTTCCATTAGGACAAATATTTTGTAATTATAATATCATAATATTCTTCCTAATGGAAGATACTATGAGGACATTGTTTATGTAATTAATACTCATATTTTTAAATGATGATAGATGAAATAAACTTTATTTTAAAGAATAGTAATAGTACCATAAATTGATTTCTACTGGAAATCTCTTTCGCCTCCTTTTATTTGTTACCGCAGCAAAATCCGTCAAATTGTGGGGAGCATGAAAAAATTAAAAAGAAAAAACCAGAAATAAAAAACAAAAGTCTAATATAAAAAAAATTAAAAAATTGTATTGAATTTAGTAGGGTTATGTTAGTATGATTGATTACTTTGTCTTACTTTTAAATAGATATAAAGTGTTCATATGTATAGTTATTAAGAACTATGTAGAATTCTTTGAATGAAGTTATAGGTTTTTTAATTTAAATATTTGTGTAATGTTTTTTATTTTTGGCACAAACATTATTTGTACCAACAAATAATTTTAAGATTGGTTTGTGTGCAGACTTGAAATTAACATTAAAGTAATTATCTAGTGTAAAAAACATACCATTACTGTAGAGAGCAACAGTCATTTATCGTCATTTCTTTAAACCACCATTTATACAAAATTAATAATAATTCTGTTGACAAAAATCTACCCATAAATATGTTGCAAGAGACCTTCAAATAACTGAAATAAATTATTAATTACTGCAAGAAGTTCAATACAGACACAAGTAGAACATCTGCTTTCCTTTATTTCCTGAATAAATGCAAATTTATTACACAGACTGAGTTGACATTACGGTGTGCAAGAAGAATTTATCTCCGGCCGTGACTGTTAACAAATTGACTATAATATCTGTCAATTATATGTAAATAGCCTAATATGCTATAAATTGAATCCTCAATAAAGTAGTTGTCAGGCATTGTAATTAATCTATAACTACACTTAATAATCTATGGATTTCATAACCTTATTTCAGTGGTCCACAAATAAGCTCTTCACATGACGGTGTAATAAAACGATTCACAAAAAACCATTGGACATACAGGTAACTGTACTTAGAGAGGGGACAGTCAACACTGCATATTCAATAATACCCATTGTCTTTTGAATCTGTAAATAGTAATAGTGCATAATACCATAAAAGATATTTTTTCTGCTACATTGCTCAGGTCGTGGGGTACTTGCTATTAGTATAGGTTAGTGTTCTCACCATGGTGCTAATTGTGTGTTGTGCAAAACATACATTTTCCGATGAGTTTACCGCACTTGTGTGTACACCCTTTCCGATATGCTGTGACCCCTGAAATGTTATAATTAAAAACACTGATTATGATTTGCAATTGTATTGAAGTTTGTTAGTGGACAATATAAAACTAATATATAATTACTTTATTTAATAATTTAAGCATCACTTCAAATTAAATACTAGTTTAAATGCAGAGTTAAAGATTTTAAGATTAGAACTCTTTTATATGCTATATTGCAATTTTTTATTTTTTTACTTTATATTTAAAAAGCTTGGCCTTCATCTCAACAGGTGGTAAGTAATAAGGCTAAAGAATGAAACTCATTTTAATTGGATGCTTCAACCTTCAATGGGCTATCTTATTTCTCATTGTCGGACCAACAATGATGCTGCTAACATTGCAGTTATGGCGACATTGCTAGAAAGTTTTATAATCATTAAGTATAAATTTTAGTAATTTAGTATTTGTTGTCATGTGAGATAATAATTAAAAAGTGATGTTATGCAAATTTGATTGCGTTTGTTGCAGTATGTATGCCCTAAGGCTTTATTTTCAAAGCACGTTACCGTGCTGCCGAATAAAATGATCACGTGAGATGTAATTGATACGGACTGCATTGATCGATATTAACTAGCAATTATACTTTTTCTCATCAAGAATTTTTAGAGGTTACAACAGAAAAAGCTTAAAATTGACTCATAAAATCGAGTAGTTACGAAACATTTTGGTTAAAAAAGGGTCCTAGATGTAATAAGGATAAACCATATTTTGTTGGATAATTACCTGCACTAAGGCGCGAAAGATGTTTCTGCTTATTAGGGACATGTTTAACAAAGTTTCTTGATAACTAATAATAAATGGTTATTTCTAAATAGAAATTATTTTTGGATCGCCTTTGCTCTTGCAGGGCAAAGACGTAACTCGGCAATGCTCCGTTTTACGAAAAATGACAACACAACATAACACACTGTTACGATACAAATTGCCTGCGCAATGTCACATTCTTTACATTCAAGAAGATGTATTTTATTCGGATATTAATCAACCAAAAATCCTCTAGTTAGTCTTTAAATTTAATGATAATTTTTGTAAAACATATTTTTATGTTTTATGTTATGATTAATAAAATAAAAAAAATTAAAATAGGTAGTCTACTTGAAATGAAACAGAAACTTTACGTTTCTTTATACGCTAACAATTTTTTTCTGTTGAAGCACATTCTGTCAATTATTATAAGAAATTATGTTTGTCTCCTTATTTTTAAACATTCAATTGAAATATTTATGTTATTTAAAAACTTACATTTTGCATGGACTTAAATATTTTTTATCAACCTACCACATACTGTCAAATTTCCTCAATAGACTTTGAACTTTATGATAATATATTATGATTAAAAATGTATTGAAGAAATTTGACAGTTTTGGATAGGTTGACGTGCAGGCCTTACCGTACCTACTGTGTTCATTGCGAGCGTTTTACTAAAAAAGGAATCGCGTTCTCTCTCAAAGTAAGGCTCAGTAGGAGACTTCTTGGCGGGAAAGTGGAGAGCCATGTCTGCGGTTTTGTTTTATTTTCTAAAATTTGTGTTATATCGAATATTAATGTGAAATAATGGTGGATTATTAACCGTTAAGTGTTCATGAGTGCGCATGAGTGTTGGCAAATGTAACAAAACAGTGCAACTTCACTTTTCAAATTTTGTCAAGAAGTCCGCCCGAGGAATTAGTAAAGCCCCACATCTTTACTGAGATACTCGAGGGGTTGGGGGGTATATCATTTCTCAATTTTCATTTCTATTATGATTCATCATCATTATACTGGAAGGAAATATATTGTATATTTATGTATTACTTGTAAGAAAAATTACTTTGACACTGGCTAAATGTGCTAATCGGGCGAATTCATAAACTAAAGGGAAAAAAAGGCTCAGTAGCGCCACCGTTCCGTTTGTCAGTTTGTTTGGGAGGCTGAAGGGGCTGAAGCGATTGATTTTTCTGTCACTTTTCAAGGCGCCTGTCACGGCGCAACATTTAAACTCATTACATTGGTAAAACCATTTACATGATCAAAATTATGTGTTATAAATATACGTAACGAGCTTAACTTACCGGAACATCGTAACCAGTTATATTACCTATCGAATAAACATTGGAATACATTTTTTGCTGTAGTTAACAGGTAAGTAAAACCATTTATTTGGAAAATCAATTTTACATTTCGTTTCAAAAAGTACTATAATGATCTGATTTTCGTGAGATTTGGTTAGAGATGGTAAGCATGCTGTTTACACAAATCATAATAAATGGAACTACTACTTTTATTCTTAAAACAATATATTTTATTGATTAAACTGAATTTTAATCGTAAGAAGTGATTATTGACCAGCGTTTGTTGATAAGGGGGTTCTAGGGTCATGGTTTAAGTTGTAGCGATAATAGTACTGAAATCGTGTATCCATGCTAGTAGAAACATAGATATTTGAGTAAGTACCTACATATCTGTTATGTAAGGTGTAACTAAAATATGATTATAAAAACTTTGCGTAATAAATTAGGTTCGTAAGGATTTTTTAGTTAGGTAGGTACCTATAACTTAAGATATGTTTTTTTTAATATTCTTCGATTGAAAGGTCTTTCCCAGAGTTGGGAAGCTAAATAAAAAAATATTATAAAAGGTAAGGCATTATGGACTAGTTGCTTACGTAGTCATTATGTTTGTATTATAATAGGTAAAATGTTTGGCAAGCAAAACAGGAATTTAAAATTACAATTAAGAATGTTTATAAAATAACAACTCTTATATGTATTGTATAATAGTGTAGATAAAAATAAAACTTTATAAAAAAAACTGTTTATCAGATAAAGAAACAAAACACCTTTGCTATCTTTTCTGATATCTCAATTCCGCAACTGATGCTTACTTAAAATATACACTCCTACAATTACCTACATGTTTAGATCGACGCTTGAAAGGAAATATTGACTAAGCGACATTACGAAGTTATACGATTTTATTTTCTCTAAATCCAAACTATAAACTGTTACTAGATACTCTCTCGTAAAATCGTTTAATGTCGCTTAGTCAATATTTCCTTTCAAGCGTCGATATGGACTGAGATACTGAGAATAATATGTCGGTATCTAACTTCATTAATGATTCGTTATGAATGAAGTTAGAGTAGTTAGTAACTAATATGTAGCTAAATACATAGGTATCGTACCTAATAGGTACCTATGGGAGCTATGATCCAAAAAGTCGTTATAGTCTAACTTAACAAAGATTTTATCCACTTCCAAGATAGGAGCTGTATCCCATATAGCTATCATTAGACGTTCCCAACGAAATATAAGATCCCCTAGGAATGCCACGAAACGTCGGTGTTTGCCTAGTACGAAACCGGATCATCCTGGTAGCAAGACAAGGAACGTGCTATAGTATAAAGTGGGTTTGCCTCTTGGCAGGACAGCCGGCTGTAGCCGTCGCAGGGTGGAATTCGGAGTCTAGTGTCCGTGGTTCCGAACCACCATTGCGACATGTGATGCGATAAGTAGTTTTAATGGTTTTGCCTAGGTTACTCCCGAATTCGTGTCGAGGCCTTCGAAACTGGGTAGGGAGGGAGCTGAGGTGAGAGTCGCCATATAAGCGTACTTGTATGGTATACCTTCGTAAGATGTATTTCTACTTGTATAAAAAATAAAGGAGATCGCGACCCATCATAACCAACATCAGCGTCTCACCGTGCGCAGTGGTACGCGCTAGACGTGTTCACCAGTTTGAAACAAAAGAACAACGCCCATCGTCCACGAAGCCCGTTCGCGCTTTACTATATATCCAGGGACGTCCCTCGACTTTGACCACATCGTCTTAATAGGTACTAGTCATCAGTCAGACTCCTTGATGAAGGTCTTTATATCTACAGACCACTTTCGGTACGTGGTCGCTGCTTAAAAACTTTCTTATTCAACCAACTTTTTGTCACCAGTCTCGTACCGACCGACCGCAACCGAGGTATCTTAACATTTGCGATCTTTGCAAAGAACGCGTGGCCAACAACGTTATTCAGCACTTTTATCATACTAAGATAAGTGCTATTTAGTTAAAAACTGATATTAATATGGTATTTTGTAACTAAGTATAGGTAATAATAGCAAAATAATAACAATATTCAAAGTAATATAAATATAATTCATTACATTTCTCATACATCATCTCGTAATTAACATTACAACCGTATCAGGTTTTTAACTAATTAAAATAAACTAATTTGTAGGTATAATTTAGTTAGATGTTCACAATACTATCAGTATCGTGAATACATCTTTCAATTCATTACGGTACCTACAGTTCAAACAGATGAGATAACTCGGTCACAGTCAGATAACCTAAACATAATATTTATCTAATTATGTACCTCTTAACAAATATTTTTTATTAGGTACTATGTACGAAATAGGTTCTACAGTATGGTAATACTTTTTAAATTACTCATATTTTTAAACGAGAATCATCTGTTGTCAAGTCAAGGCCACAAATTGTTAGGCCGATGAAAATAAACTGTATTAAGGGCGGAAATATTAAAGAAAATACTATTTCTGTTATCAAGGCAGTTACTAAGTACTTGAACTATCAATCATGGCACCTGATATTATATGTAAATGACTTACGCACACACGAAATACGTCAACATGTTTACCGTGCCAGACAAGCCCTCTCGATGGCTTTTCCAATCAGTTAATACTATATATGTAAAAATGTAAAACTTTACACGGATCTATTCGCTATTATAATCATCATTATCATCAGCTCATATTATGTCCCCACTGTTGGGGCACGAGCCTTCCCTATGGATGGATAGGGAGAACGGGCCAAACGCGGGCCCAGTGCGGTGCGGTGGCTGTTAACGACTTGCAGCCGGGACCAACGTCTTTACGTGCCTTCCGAAGCACGGAGGAGCTCGAGATGATTAAGTTTTGGTCACCCATCTGTTGACCGGCCTTTGCGAAAGTTGCTTAACCTCAGCACTCGAAAACCGGGCGCCTTAACCACAGCGCCATCGTGCTCCTTATTATAATATGTAACTACTATTAAGAAAAACTTTTTAAACATCACATTCTCCTTATTAACTATACTAGTTGTCGCCCGCGTAAACTACACTATCCCACAGGAACCTGTTACCGGGATAAAGAGTATCCTATGTCCTAGTCCGGGTCATGGTCTGTCTATGTGCAAAGTTTCATCCAAATCCGTTCAGCCATTTTCACGTGATGCGCGGTCAATTAAACAGACCAACAGATAAACAGACAAACAGACAAAAATTCTAAAAACTGCTGTTGGAACGTGTTCTGTTATCGATTCTACGTATCCCCAGCCAAATTTTTCTCGAATAACTTCCATGTACAGACTTTCGACCCTCTTTAGCTATATTATATGTATAGATATTGTAGAGCGGCGGGCGGCGGCGTTTCCCCTCTTTTTTGGGCCTTCAAAGCCCGATTATTTTTAAAATTTACGCAAACAATACTAATGAGTACTGTTTAACAATTTCAACAAAACTCACACTAGTCCCTCTGGTGTAAAATAAACGCGACTAGATCCGTACCAACACCAGCAGTCTCCATAAAACCACGTGGACCTTGCAAATGGTTTAAAATGTCATGGCACAAATAGTACTACGTGTAATCTTGTCTTGTGGTTTATTAAAAAGGATAGTCAGTGAATGTTTTTGTTTGTTTGTTTAAGGAAGGTAATAGCTCTGGAACTAAAGTCTAATTCCAAAAATTCTTTCACTAATATAATGCTTCATCCCTTGCGGGTAACATAGGCTATTATTATTATTCACTCTATATTTATTTCAAATCTTAATTTTAGGATTTATAAAAATTATATAAAAAGTAAAATATAACACATTATCATACAAAAATACAACTTTTATTAAAACCTAAACCTAGAACGCCGCCAGCAGCGGAGCAAGACTCAAGCTACCGGCGATTAAGGCTGTAGAGAAAGAAACCTCCTGACAATGCGTGCCGTGTCCAGGAGTGCTGCCTTCTGTATCTGACCCTTGATCCAGCCATCCAGCGAAAGTCTCTTGAGATGTTGGTCTAGACTCTTCACTATGAGGCCGTTTGCAGATACGACTATGGGAACAATGATCGACGAATCCACATCCCACATAGCATAGCGGTCACCTCGTGAGCCAAATCAAGGTACTTAGTAAGTTTGTCCTTCTCGGCTTTAACAAGGTTCTCGTCATGCGGGATGGTGATATCGATGAGCATTGCCTGGCGCGTCAATCGATCTGTCAACACGATATCAGGCTTATTGGCAATTATAGTCCTGTCCATGATAATAGATCGATCCCAGTAGAGTGTGGCATAACCATTTTCGAGAACTGGCACCGGCTTGTACTTATAGTACGGCACCTCAAATTCTACAAGACCATATCGAAGAGCAAGTTGCTGATGGATAATCCTGGGTACAAGGTTATGTCTGTGCAAGTACTCACCCTTAGCCAGATGAACAACCGGAGATAATATGCCTGAGTGACTCACCGGGACGGCGGCATGCCCGACAGATGTCGACCGTACCGTCCCTCAGGATATATTTCCGATAATTATTCGTCATCATGACTTCGGTCTGCAATTGCACAGACAAACCCCTCGGTTTTCCCAAAGAGGTCTCCAAATCGTAGCCAGTTTACCGACGCGAGCAGATCCACATCGGGCCGTGTTAAGGCCCGGCAGTACTGCCCGTGGAGCTCCTTCCTCGTCCATATTATTATGTTCCTGCGGTCTTTAGTGCTCAGCACCGTTGGTCGCACGCCAGTTCTCGTTTGCCAAGGAGAGCGGCGTGAGGCTCCTATCTATTGCTACAACGTCGCGATGTATCCAACACTCATTGTTAAGGAAGTAATCCCTAAGACTGTACACCTCACGGTTATGGAGTCTTGGCGCTTAAAAAGCCACGACCTCCACACTTACGCGGGAGTTGTTGACGGACTCTCCTATCCAGAGCGTCTAACTCAGTCTGAGTCCATTTTAGTATGCGAAAGGAGTACGTGAGTAGGGCTCACCCAAGCGTTGAAGGCGCGCACCTTATTGCCCCCCGACAAAAGGCTTTTAAGTACTTTTGTCAGGCGACAAAAGAAGCTATTCTTCACCGACTGCTTTATGTCCCATCCGCGATACTCAGAGTCTGTGACATACCAAGATATTTGTAAGATTCCACCTCCGAGAGTGACCTGAGAGCTATTGTCTCAAAAAAGTTGTAAATTTGTTGAATTTACAACTTTCCCCCGATATACATGCATAACCGCACATTTGTCTACACCGAACTCCATCCTGATAGAATTACTGAAACATTTTTTCAACATTTGTGTTTTTGTAATTTGTTTCGCAACAAAATTTGCGTTAAAATTATATAAACAAAACAAAAACATTTTACTGAAATCTGTGATTTTCTGTAGCTTCACGAGGTCAGGGCGTTTCGGTGCAAATAATTTCAGGTCATCCATGTATAACAGATGAGAAATAATTTCTCCGTCACCTCGAAGGCGGTATCCCAGCCCTGAATCCTTCAGCAGGTTGCTGAGAGGGTTTAAGGCTATATATTATTATTATTATTCTCTTAATTAAATATATATCTTAAGATTTTTTTTTACAATATTTTATATAAAAAAACATTTAAGTACAATATAAAATGTTATACAAAACTTAACCTAGGTTGCCACCGGCAGCGGGGATAGACCCAAGCTATAGTTGGTTAGGGCTGCAGAGTGAGAAACCTCCTGACAATACGTGCCGTGTCAAGGAGTATTGCGTATTAGGAGTAGGAGTAGGAGGAGGAGTATTATTATTAGCCCTCACTGTCCCACTGCTGGGCAAAGGCCTCCTTTCTTCCACCCATTGCGGTCCTTAGCTATTTGATTGCAATTTTGGTTAAATTAATCCAGTTCGTCCCGCCATCGCCATCTCCTTCTCGGTCAACCACGGCATCTCCGTGTTGTGTTTGGCTTCCAATATGTTCCCAACTTGGCCCATGACACTTCTGACATGCGGCAGACGTGACCAGCCCAATCTCATTTCAGCTGAGCTACTTTCAGAGCTACATCTGTGATTTGTGTTTGGGAGCGCAGCTCTGTGTTTCGGATTCGATCCGTTCACTTGACATCTAATAAGCTACGTTCTATAGCACGTTGGCAAACCCTGAGCCTAGACTTCTGGATGTTGGTTAAGGACCAAGTTTGTGCGCCATATGTCAGGAGGCATATACCTAAATAGGTTATAGTTATTTTAATTGTATAAAAAAATTTGTTTATTTTTAAGGTCTCAAATCCATGCGGACGAGGACGCGGCTTTAGTGCTAGTGTTAAAATAAATCGTAAAAATAAACAAGTAGACATTTTAATGCTTTATTTTGGTACGGTTCTTTACCCTAACCAATGTGTGTTTTTCCAGGTGCCCCGTAACCATGGCCAAGATAGACCTGGACAAGCCTCGCTACGACCAGTCCACATACATGGGCCGCGCGCAGCACTTTCTGAAGCTGACGAACCCTCTCAACGTGTTCGCGACGGAGAAGGAGCTGGACGAGGCTAAGAAGATCGTCACTGAATTTAGGTGCCGAGCTATACTATTCAACATCACGCTATGACCCTTGAAAAAGTCAGAAAAAACGCTAAGCGAATACGAAGTACTAGCGCATTCGGACGACGCGACCGTCCGGTTTTCGACCGGACTGTTGGGTTTTAGAAGGAATTGTTGGGGTCAGGTCGCTAACTTCCGACCGGATGCAATTTGTCCGGTCAGATAAAATTGTGAACGTGACGTTGCTAATTCGCCGGCGGCGGCGGCGTTGGTAGCTTATAAAAAAAATTAACTTATAAAGCTTAAATTACACTTACTTAGTCTTGAACAGGCTGCCTTTTAAGTTGAGTCGTTTGCAAACCTTCCGCGAATATTAAAAAAAAAATGGCTTTTTCATCTTTTTGAATTTAGAATTCGAAAACAAAATAATGTGTTTTGATTAGTCGAATAGTTTTATTGTAGCGTCTGTTCAAAGGTGACAAGTCGGATGTAAAAATGGAAATATCAAAGGAAAATTTGCGTGCGATAATTTTCTACAACTTTCAAAGGGGATTAACGCGACTTCAGTGCTTTGAGGAAATGACTTCTGTGTTTAGTGATGCAGCACCATGTCTTAGGACTGTAGAACGCTGGTATTTAGAATTTCAACGTGGGCACTCTAGCCTCGGTGACAAGCCACGTGAAGGTCGTCCAAAAACCGCCATGACGCAAGAGAATGTCGACGCCGCCCGTGCGGCAGCTAATCGTCGAAGATCGTCATGTGACATACCGTGAAATAGAGGCTTCCGTGGGCATTTCAGGGACTACTATCCAAAAAATTCTGCATGAAGAACTTGGCGTAAGAAAGTTGATCTCTCGTTGGATACCATATTTGCCTAGCGACGACCAAAAAACAGCCCGTGTTATATGGTGTCGCAAAACTCTGCAGCGATTCAACCGAGGAGAGTCAAAACACGTTTATGATATGATTAGTGGTGACGAGTCTTGGATCCAGATTTCAAGCAGCAGTCAACTGTCTGGGTCTTCCAAGAAGATGAGCCATAACCGACCAGTCATACGCTCACGGAGCACTTTAAAAAAAATGGTTGCCTCGTTTGTGGCAAAGGGTGGTCACGTCGCCACTATTGTACTAGAAGATCGCAAGACGGTTAACACTGACTGGTATACCACTGTTTGTTTGCCACAAGTCATCACAGAGTTTCGAAAAAACAACGTCATATGATACTGCACCATGACAATGCAAGTTCGCACACCGCCCGCCAAACAAAGATGTTTTTGAGCACCCAAAATGTCGAAATTTTAGATCACCCGCTTTACAGCCCTGACTTGAGACCTAACGATTTTTTTACGTTTCCCAAAATTAAGCAAAGTCTTCGTGGTCAACGTTCAGCTCACCAAAAGATGCTGTTGACGCATACAAATCGGCCATTTTGACTACCCCCACTTCGGAGTGGAATAAATGTTTTAAAAACTGGTTAACACCGCATGCAAAAGTGTATTAAATATCGCGGAGAATTCTTTGAAAAACAATAAATGGTCATAATTTATTAGATTGTCTATACACATTTCAAACGACAACTTAAAAGGCAGCCCTCGTATTAAGACTTTCTTGGATTTAAATAGAAAAACTTACCTATTATAAATAAAACAAAAAAAATATAACGATTTATCTGTTACTTTGGAAGAAAAAAATCTTGTTGAAAAACGTTTTTTTATTTTTTTTTTATTTTGACCGAGATGAAATTTGTCGTCCGTTTATGGCGGCTGGAAAAGTTGGCAACCCTACTCGGTGGCCGAGTGGCAAACCTGGGGGCCTACCGCCTAACTCTATCGCTATCGATCTCGCTATCGCGCTCTATAGTTTATGGCATCATCTTGTCATTTCGAAAACTATATAAAAGCAATATCGAAAGCTATAGGCTATAGCTTTCGATATTGCTTTCATATTGCTTTCATATCGCATTCGAAATGACAAAATTACGCCATAAACTATAGAGCGCGATAGCGAGTGTGATGGCGATAGAGTTAGGCGGTCGGGGGGCAGGTCGGGCAAAGTGTGTTTCAGATTTTTCGATGGTTAGCCCGGGTTCGTGATCTGATCACCAACCCGCATTTGGCAAGCGTGATGATTGAGCCATTACTCATCAATTTACTAAGAATAAAAATCTAGAAAAAAAGTGGTGTAAAAATTTCAACGGGCGGGATTTGAACCCGCACCCTATAACTGTTGGCGGGTTGGTTTAGAAAGAGCTAAAATAGCATAGTAGTAGCGCACCAGACCTGGCATGTCATGCGGTACGGGTTCGAATCCCGCTCGTGGAACGGCTTTACGTGCCTTCCGAAGCACTGAGAAATTTGATCCAGCAGATAAAGTACACAGGTAGAATGTACCTATAGAACAATATCTTCTTTCATAATAAATATGATATTCGTATTGATTTTTGCGATTTTGTATTCACAAGCCGACAATCGTCGGAGGTTGTTTACAAAACATTGATCGAGTTTGATCTACACGTTGTTGCTCTAGTGAAACGCACAATTGTCAATATTGTAAATTATTCTCATTTGCAATTGTTACGATATACCTACCTACCTAGGTACAATGATAAATTGTTAGTCCACTGTAAAACATATGTAGCTATCTTCTTAAAAATTTGCTAAATCATGTTGGATGAGGTTTGGTTTAAATAGCGATCACAATTAATTATACCTTTCGTGCCTAGTCTAGTTCGCTTGCCGTTTAAACTATTATGATATCAATTACTATTGCTCCTTTTCAAATCTTTTTCAAAGTCTCTGGTAAAGCCGAAAGTTCTGGATTTAATAATATATAAAATAATAGAAGATACCTACATACCGATGTAGGTATCTTCTATCTGAAACTGTAATAATAATGCAAAAAATATTATATTAGAATATTAATAGTAACTTGTGTGTAACTAGTGAGTGTTTCATGTCAATTTTAATTTCGAGATCACCGGTGATATTCAAAAATCGCTTCCCAATACTTACTAGCAAGTACTAACTAACTACTACAAAATAGTTACACTTTTTATTCTTTTTCTTTTTTAAATTTATTAGGTAGGTAGGTATTTTTGTAAGGTGACTTTATATGTGTTTCTGTTAGTGAAGTCAATAAATGTTTTTTCTTTCTTCTTTCTTTCTTGCACTTGTTTAAATGCCACATTATTTTGGCATTTTACAGGAAATCTCGTGCCATGCCGAATGGCTACAACGAGGAAAAGCTATGGAATACAAAGTACCTTTACGACAGCGCATTCCACCCCGACACAGGCGAGAAGATGATCACTATAGGGAGGATGGCGGCGCAGGCACCTATGAACACTATCATCACAGGCTGTGAGAATACTTTACTCTTTCTATTTTTCTAGCCGACTTCAGCGACCGGTTATTAGGGCTGCTTTCTCGGAGGTTCTGTTGAAAGCCCTTTCGTGCACTCGCAAGTGACTAAGGGCGTCCGCTACGTCAAGCGAGCGCACGCCGGCCGGCGCAGCAGGCGCCTGCCGCGGGAACCGCGCCGTGCTCCGTCGCGGATGAATATGGCGGTTTTTACTGTCATGTGTCAAAGTGGATATTAGTGATCCCTCACGCGAGCGGACGAGCGTGCCACGTCGGCCGCGCCACGTGCAACGGGCGACCCGCCTTACGCAGCGTTGCTTTATTACCCGTCAGCATCAGCACCACCGGAACAGCACAAGATAGTTTTTTTTTTTTCTCCACACCACCAGATGTTAAGTGAAAATGGAGTCCAGACGCGAAGATAACTGGTGCAGCGTGAAAACAACGCAGCATCAGTCAACTTCACTCTGCTGGCCCACAAGGTGCTTCTTCACGCCTCGTTTGAAGGACCCCATATCATAGGAAAGAGGGAAAACATGTGCTGGTAGACTATTCCATCTTTTGGAGGTGCGACAAAGAAACGAGTCACCAAATTTCTTTCTTTAGCGCTTAATATACTAACATAGTTATACCTAAGTTATATATCTACTAACAAAAATGGTTTTATATTGTATGTATGTTAGTCTGTAAGGTATTTATTATATGGGCCCCTTTGTGTTTTTACCATCTTGTACATTGTGTGTTGCCTAAAATAAATGATTTATTATTATTATTACTATTAATTTACATGAAACAGCGCAGCCCGCGCCGTGCGCCAGCTCTTCGACATGTTTACCCTCGAAAGCGTAGCTGCTTAACTAGGCGTCTCCATTTTTTTGTATTAGCTTTGGGCACATAAATAATCTAAGATGGCAGTTAGGAATAAACTTTCTTGGACGATTCTAAAGCTTAGTCAATAAGTTAATTTGTATAGAGGCATTTTGATATTGACTTTACAAGGCATAGGTAAGCGGTTACGGTAACCGCTCCCTACGCCTGGGACCTAGGACCGTTCAGCGATCTGCGCCCGGGGAGATGACGACGATTGTGTGTGGGACTCTACCCGATCCTGCAAGGGGGAAGGTAGGTATATGATACTGAAGGGCATCTTCTCAATTAAGGGAGAAGGTGGGATGTAATAAATTATATTTTTTTTTATTTTTTATATTAACCCCATTCTTGGCATAGTGGATTATTTGAGACACTTAACTTACAAAAAATTTCAAGTACTGAAAAAGAACACATTTTATACAAAAAATACTTATGTATAATTCCACAAAAAAAAGCTGCCAAGTATTGGGTTAAAGGTCTGCAAACGTTTAGGCGGACCGCCTGATGGTGAGCGGTCAGCGCCGCCCATGGGCATCAGCAACATCAGGGTGCCTAGTGCGAGTTTTATTCGCCATTCGATCACGTTAACGAAGACGTGAATTTGTATGGCAAAATTTCCCCTCGTATGTCGCCAGGAGGCGCTGCTTCAATGCCATACTAATTTTCGTTTTCGTAAACGTAATCGAATGATTACGAGGAAACAAAATTCACACTAGGCACTCAGAGGAGTTGCTTTGTGTTGCCGACCGGAGAGAAACCTGTTTACACCCCTTTTGTTGAATCCTCATTCAATGTTGTGTTCACCCTGGCAGGCATGATAACGTTCTACAGAACGACAGCGGCCACGGTGTTCTGGCAGTGGATCAATCAGACGTTCAACGCTGTGGTCAACTACACCAACCGGTCTGGTGACGCACCGCTGCCCACTTCGTAAGTGTTGACTATTGAAGAAAGACAGTGTTGAAAAAAATCCACGAGTCGAATTTTCAACACTTTGTCTTTTTGTAATTTGTTCGCAACAATATTTGCTTAAAATAATATGTAAATAATGATATTAACTATTGTTGATGATTATATACAGTTTTAAGCTTTCGCATACCACGCAAAATAATTTGTGACAATAAATACATAATTTGTAGTGAGACAACCCCAGAGAGCAAGTGGTACTATTGTCCCCGGTCTACCCTAGGGCACGGGGACGCGCACTAGTGCGCGATGCCGTTCCCTCTAGAAAACCTCCGAAGGTGATTCGTTTCACACGGCTTGAGGGACCCTTTACGTTCTCGCCGCCCCCAAACAAGCCCGGTGAAGCTGAAAATGCCGTCTGAGGCAATCAGCAATCTCTCTCCAAAAAAAAAAACTTCGTCCGCTTGAATTACCACCCGTATCCTATTACACCCTATAGCAGCGCCACCTACCGGGCCCAATTATATGCATTTATTATAAAACAATAAAACCTTCCTCTTGAATCACTCTATCTATCGCTAAAACCTGCATTAAAATCCGTTGCGTACTTTAAAAGATTTAAGCGTAGGTACTTTGTTTTATAATATGTAAAGATTACCAAACATTCTGTATAGTATATAATGCGATTTTGCGATTAATTGCGATTTGCGATTGCGATTCGATTAATTGCGATTTACTAGATTAAGGATTTGGAACAAAAATGCATCTCGAAAATGGTCCGGTTTGCTTATACCAATATCTACATTTTAAATTTCGATAACAAAAAACATTGGATACAATCAACAACTTCAGTTTACTGTGACCCTTAAATCTTAATTATAAAGATTAAAATTATTGCAAAATATTTGTAGGTATATTATTTACTGTCAAACGTCACAACACAAACGACAAACGTCATTGTGGCTCCGTGGGTATATTATTCTGTGTCAGTGGCCCCCAAAATCGCGTATCGTTTTTCAAGTGCTCATCGGGAATCTAGTGCGTTATTGATTGAATTGTATAGGATTTGGTAAATAGCAATGATTTTCCGTTGTCCAGACAACTGATTGGTTCGTATTGCGCGGCGTGCGGCGGCGCCTTGGGAACAGCGCTCTACTTGAACAACAAAGCCAAGGTAAATCAATATCATCATCATCAGCCTACACTGTCCACTGCTGTTTCTTCAAGTGCACGCCACTGAACGGTAATATTCACTAATATTAACTATTACTATAACAATTTAATAGAATATAATTTAACAGTTAGGCGCTCGATAGCGCAGTGATTAACGCGCCGGCAAGCTTATTAGTTGCCGAAAAAAGCAACCAGTTGCTATTTATAAAATTTATAATATACAGTGAAAAAATTTAAACGCCCACCCGACCCAGCCAGGAATCGAACCTGGGTCATCCGCAATCCGGGCGGCTGCACTGACCGCTATGCTACCGGGAAGGCTGACGTAAGCGCTGAATTTTGTCACTTCCTTTTAATTCTTTTGAGTGCTAATAGCGGCACAGTGCGCCATCTATCCAATGGTTATTGCAACCGATGGCTGTGCAGATGAAATACCGTAAATTTGATAACACAACGCTATAGTACATTTAAACTTTTTTATATGAAGCTAAATTAAATATTTATAAAATTTATAAAATACAGTGAAAAAATTTAAACGCCCACCCGACCCAGCCAGGAATCGAAGGTTTCCTTCAGTGCAGCAAGCACTTAAAAAATAAAAAAGTAAAAATTAACCAATTGTTATGTTAATTGTACAATTGCAATGCGACTGCTCTAGTAGTCGTGGATAAGTTAGTTACAGACACATACACGCCTGCACATCCAACCTACCACAAACTGTCAAATTTCCTCAATAGACTTTGAACTTTATTTCTTAACAATATTGTTGAAAATGTATTGAAGAAATTCGACAGTTATGGATAGGTAGATGTGCAGGCGTCTAGTACATTTGAGATTAAAATATATGGAATAGTTTATACACATTTCGCGTTTATAATATTAGTAGGATTTATACATACATACATACATACATACATACATACATACATACATACATATAATCAAGCTTCTTTCCCGTAGGGGTAGGCAGAGACCACTTCTTTCCACTTGCTACGATCCTTACATACTTGTTCGTCCACTTTCATTATTCCCTTCATACATGCTCTTCAGTTTAGGGTACTCTTGACCTGACCTTTTATCAAGACGTCCCTGATTTGGTCTCGAAACGTCCGCCTTGAAAATGTATTGAAGAAATTCGACAGTTATGGATAGGTTGATGTGCAGGCGTCTGTACATTTGAGATTAAAATGTATGGAATAGTTTATATACATTATAGCGAGATACGTTAGAGCGTTGCAATTGTACAATTAACAACTGGTTGCTTTATTCGGTAATGAGCCTGCCGGTGTGCGATTGCTAAAATTGAGCAACTTTTGCAAAGGCCGATGATCGGATGAGTGACTAATATTTGACAATAATTGTGTTTATATTCTTATTTGTGTGTTTTTAATTTAAATATGTAATTGTTTTCCATATTAGTTGATCCATACATTATATAATACCTAACTCGACCAATATGTATTAGTCGATTTCAGGGTTAGTCCCATTAGTTTCGCAAAATGATGAACGTAGAATTACAATGAAACATTTTGCTGGTAGATAAAAATTAACTGTGTTTTTAGGTAGGTACCTATTATGCGACGACAACAAAACAAACTTACCTATCCAACTATTTTCCGTTTTCTATGAAAACTACGTCGCATCGCAAATAGTTGCGCTCGTGTTTAACATAGCTTTTCTGATATCACGACATTGGCTCGATAATTAAATTGAATCTCGGGCTAACATTAAGATATATCATTACGTCACGACTGGAGGTGTGTCGACACCAATTTATAGGCTTAGGTATGTAACGGCACCTGTGTTTGAAATTATAAGTCCAGTGTTCGGCACAGTTTTCATCGCCAAAATTTAACGTAGATTCTAATTGAAATTTTACAGGATCATAGCTAGGGAAGAGGTGGTCCGCCTGGTCAGCCTGGTCATCCTGGCGCTGTAGCCCCAATACTCAATACTTTATTGCATTCCATAATGTTTACACAATAAGATGGTAGGTTTTTCCAAGGGTCTATTATGGACCTGTCGGGCACAGCACAGCTTAGTAGGAGAGACGAAGAGAGATTATTTTAATTATAATTATATCATATTTATTTGTATTATAGTTTATCATTGATTAAAAATTAAAATGTATTTTTATGTCATTTGCCCAGCGGTACATAGAATATCAACTTACTTTATTTATAACTAGTTGTTGCCCGCGACTTCGTTCACGAAGACTACAGTAAAAAAAAAAGTATTCTGTATGCTGGTCTGGGTCATGGTCTGTATATGAGGAAAGTTTCATTAAAATCCATTCAGTAATTTTTGCGTGAAAGAGTAACAAACATCCATCCATACTTACAAACTTTCGCGTTTATAATATTAGTAGGATTTATACATCATACATACATATAATCACGCCTCTTTCCCGTAGGGGTAGGCAGAGACCACTTCTTTCCACTTGCTACGATCCTTACATACTTGTTTCGCTTCGTCCACTTTCATTATTCCCTTCATACATGCTCTTCAGTTTAGGGTACTCTTGACCTGACCTTTTTTCAAGACGTCCCTGATTTGGTCTCGAAACGTCCGCCTAGGTCTACCCCTACCAACACTTTCATTCACACTCGCCTTATACACTTTTTTTGTCAATCGTTCTTCATCCATTCTCTCGACATGGCCAAACCATTAGTAGGATTTATTATCTATATATATATATATATATATATATATATATATTGTCCTCCTTTCGGCCATTGTTGATCAGGCTGAAATCCGCATTAATTGTTGATCCACCTTTGTTCGCCTATTACTTAGGAAGTTTTGAGTTTATCGTGCTAATTCTACTATATATGAATTCTCCTCCTTACGACGCTATGCTTAAGTGTGCCGTAAAGTCTTTAGCTCGTCAACGACTATCACGCTTATTGTTGATCATTTAACAGTCTTTTTTTTTACACTGAGGATACTTTTGTTGATCAATGTAAACTTCGCTTGATCAACATTTGCCGCGGATACTTGCTTTTTGAGTAGCGCTGCGGAAGAGCGGCAATGTTGCAAAACGAAACGGAAGTATTTTGTTAAAGTGAGATAGAAAGTGCGCTCGCGATTTTGCGAGTCCCACTCCCAAGTAAGTTGGCCTATCTCAGTCGGAATTTGTCTCCCGCGCAGCGCATTGTTTCTACTAGAAAAGTTTGAATGACATTTGGTAAATATAAAAATTTACAACACTCCTTTTATAAGATATGATTATTAATGGCATTTAAATGAATAAAGATATTAATTTGTGTTTAAAAGGTATTTTTATTTTTATCCGTCTGCCAAAGGAGGGTTAATGTTAATGTTTTTTGAGCTTATGTATGTATGTGTATGTATGTCTATTTTTTGGCGGACAAACAAGCCTTACCACCAACCAAACCGAGTACACAAACATGTACATGTAAAAAATTTTCTAGACTACGTTTATGATGGTATTTTCTGAATTAACACGAGCACTAGACATATTATCAAAAATAGAACCAAGATTTGGCAATTCTATAAAAAATAAACAAGCTCACCCTTCTCACTGAAAATGTAGTGTAAAATTAAATTGTAGTGTAAAACCTTGCCTTTTTCCTTTTGCCTTACATAATATATTATTAATACCTAATTTATTTTGAATTACCTGTAACTTGTAAAGCGCTGAGGGCGCTATGTGACTGAAAACGGGAGACGAGTACGTCATCGTTGGTCTGATACAAACTTTATAAAGGGTTCGCTTTTTTCTAAGTGCCATTTTACTGTAACGGCATAACATAGGATTGAGACGGTTTAAATAAAATTTGGCGTTTGTACTACTCTATCAATGTGTGGCCGACCACACATTGATAGAGTAGGTACAAACGCCAAAAAGAAAAGAGGCTTTTATCTAACGTTACGCCTACATATTTGACAGTTCGCTGCCAAGGGATCGCAGTCCCTAAAATGCGTAACGAAGGGGTTCCATAGGGGACTAATTGGTGTCTACGCTTTACATCGAAGAGAACTGCGACTAGGGTTACCATCTCTGAAGAAATCTATGCCTAATTTTCAAGAAAAATGCCGGGTTAAAGGATAATAAAATAAATGCACAATACAAAGAAAAAAGCCATTAAGTAATGAATTTTTTTTTTAATTTATAAAATAAATTTTCACATACATTTGAGTAGTAATTAGAAAATCATATCTAGGTACCTATAAAAAAGGAATAATAAAATTTAAAAAAAAAAACACATTTACTTATTCTTTTGATGACGCAAAATTTATTTAGTTCTTTCGTCCATTGACCGTTTATCAGAGAAAATGTTCTTTCCACGTTTGCATTATGTGCAGTAATTCCAAATAAATATTGACATATTTTTGCAAGTTCAGTACAGTTGCTGTTTCTGGTCATAAAAAAGTCAATCCACTGAGTCGTTAAAGGTTGAGAAAAAAACTCAGAATTTTGACTTGTACAATACTCCTTAAACTGCTGGTATTCGTCAAAAAGTTTAACGTCATCTATGGCTACCTGTTTTTCTTCAAAATAATTGAAATTAAAAACGCCTGACTTAGAATAATGCCGGCCGGACGCCTGATCAAGTGCTAAAATGCCAGGCAAATCAGGCGAAAGCCTGGCATATGCGACACTCTTGTCTGGGTTCACTTCGATGCGCCACTTTCGAAACCACGCGCCTAAATAATAATTGTTTACCGCGATTTGTAATTTATTAATGATTGCACTCGGGTTAAGCCCGCTACGCTATAGTGCTGTGTCGTCGGCAAAGAGCGAGAGCTCAATGCCGTAGGACGGGTTGGGTATGCCATTTGTGTACGCCGTGTACAGCAATGGCGAGAGGGCACTGCCTTGAGGCACGCCAGCCCTAATCGGACGTGGGGAGGAGAGAGTACCTTCGTGTCGAAAACGAAAGGTACGATTGGTTAGATAGGACTAGACTAGACTAGATAGAATCAGAGCTACTGTCTTCTTTTTAAGAGGGGTGTGGAAACCGCTCAAGATAAACTCATTTATGCGGTGAACCTGTTGGGGACATGAGTGCTCTCGCCTGAAGCCAAACTGTTGGTTATTAAAAATGTCATTTCCGAAAAGGTGCTCCCTCATACGAGCGAGTATGACCTTTTCGAAAAGCTTCCCCATCGCCTTGAGATGGCTAATGGGGCGGTGACTCGATGACAAATTAAGAGGTTTGCCCGGTTTGGGAATCTCTATAACGATTGCTACTTTCCAGCCGGCCGGAAAGTGGCATTGATCGAAACAGGCGTTAAAGATAATGGCTAACAAGGTAAGTACTTACTTGTATCGGAAAGTACTTGAGCGCCTTGTTTGAGATGCCGTCGATCACAGGAGGTCTTGCATCGCTGCATAGTAAGTTGACGCGCGATTTATGTAGCGAAGTGGCAACAGCGCACAATAGAACAAAACCAATCATAGAGAAGGTAGCCTCTGATTGGCCCATTTGAATCTGATCAACAATTGATGGAGTGGATATGTATAAAAATACTGTGTATAGTTCGTATTTTGGCCACCAGAGGGCCGGCAATTGTTGATCTGATCAGAGCCACATTTGTATGCGGGATCCTATACTAGATCAACAAAACCTGTTCTGATCAACAATTGCCAACGGATCAACAATTAACTGATGCCACAACCAGTGTGATCAACATTTGCCGAGTGGAGATATCTATATATATATATATATATATATATATTTAGACCCAAGTGAGCTTTAGCCTTTGATACGAGTTGGCGCTACTGATCCCGGTTCTAAACTGCTTCCTACCAGAATGCCTAGTGTGAGTTTCATTTGGCATTCGATCACGTTAACGAAAACGAAAATTTGCATGGCATTGAAACAGCGCCTCCTGGCGACATACGAGAAGAGTTAAAATTTTGCCATTCAAATTCTCGTTTTCGTTAACGTGATCGAATGGCGAATGAAACTCGCACTTGGCATCCTGTTGTCTACATGAAGATATTCTAGGTCCTTTAGAACTTCGCGTCCCTCCGGCGGTAACTATATTAAGTATGATTTATAGCTGTTAGATAGAAATCTTAATGGAGTGGCATAATTTGTTTCCACAGAAAATGAGCTCGCCCGTGTTTGCTCGGCTCGTCCCGTTCGCGGCGGTGTGCGGCGCTAACTTCATCAACATTCCCATGATGCGGAGCGGGTAAGCTTCCTTCATTATCCTCGTCATCACCAGCTCATTATATGTCCCCACAGCTGGGGCACGAGCCTTGCCTATGGATGGATAGTGAAATCAAGTCATCGCTACATTTGATGGGTAATAACTTAATCACCACTCTTGCCAAGTGCCGGTTGGTGATCACTAACCCTAGGCCGAGTGCTTTGCCACCGAGGCGTTCTATTTATATAACTTGTAACAAAATTACTTTGACACTGGCTAAATGTGCTAACCGCACGAAGCCATCAATCAATAGAGAAAAAAATAGCTCCATCGTTCCCGCAGTGAGCTGTTGAACGGCACGCCGGTGTTCACGGCGGAAGGCCAGCGCGTCGGCGACTCCAAGAACGCCGCGCGCCGCGGCATCGCGCTCGTCTGCTTCTCCCGCGTCTTCATGGCGGTGCCCGGCATGAGTCAGTACCTACTATTATACACACTGCTTTTTTCATTAGGACAGGTATTAGTATGAGGGCTGCTTATGTCTCTTATGGTTTAGGAAGTCCTAAACCATAGGATATACCTACAGAGAAACTTTATTAGGAACCGTTCAACTCTTTTTTTGTGAAAAAAAATATTTTGGAATAGCAAATTTTTTTAAAGTTTCTAAATATGTCAAAACGACGTTTAACATTTCGAAGGATCATGGCGAGACCCATACATTGATGTGTACAAAAAAAGAGTTAATATAGAGAGCTCTAAATATCTACTAAACTTGAGAATCCTTACCAGGAATTGATTGATATATAAATGATTATTTTTTTAAAACCTGCATTATAAAAATATTTCATATTTTTGTGTACACACACGCTACACGCCTACACATCAGACTACCACAAACTGTAAAATTTCCTCAATAGACTTCGAACTTTATTTATGTGGCATATGGTTGAACATTTATTGAGGAAATTTGACAGTTTTGGATAGCTTGATGTCTTTGAGGCGTCTGTACAAATCTCGCAATGAACATTTTAAAACTTAACTTTCAACCAAGACTCAAACCACGTAACTCGTTTGGCAGCGCTGACTCCGATGATGACCCAGTGGGCGACGCGCCGCGGTTGGTTCTGCCACTACCCCCTAGCGGTGATCCCGTTCCAGCTGTTCTTGGTAGGGTTGTGCGTGACTTTCGCCACGCCACTGTGCTGCGCTATCTTTGAGCAACGAGCTGCTATAGCGGTGACGAGTCTCGAGCCCGAGTTGCAGGTTAGTTGATAATTGAAATGGTTGGAAAAATATTTTTTTATACAACGTGTAACAGAAAGGTTTGGTGAAAATTAAAAGATCCAAGGTGCATCCAATTTAGATCTTGTATGTAGTTACTAATATTATTTTTAATTAAATATAACTATTGTGACGTCACATCAAAATAAACAAGTTACAGTCATAGTGGTTTAGTGGTTTAATACCCTCTGTGTGCTTACATTTATGATCAGCTGTTTATGCGCGTCTGACGCGCATGACTTCACTAATATCAATATTTAATCTACCGAGATGATGAGGAGGAGCTCGAGATGATACATTTTTGGACACCCATCTGATTACCGGTCTTTGCGAAAGTTGCTTAACTTTCTTTGTATATTTCAGAGTGTATTATTAGTTCCTGTTTAGAAGATTTAAATCTACGTAGTGTTAGTTTAGACTTCTAGCTTATGGCCAGGATTGCCAAAAAGAACGAGTTCGAGTCTCTCTCGTAAAACGTCGTTTCTAAATTTGTTTAAACTTTTCTTAATTAAACCATTTTTTTTATACCACAAATATTATAAAACATTCATACCGTTTTCTTTTTTCAGGCTATTGCAAAGAAGAACTTTCCCAAAGCGAAAGAGTTGTTCTATAACAAGGGATTGTAAAAGATTGTATTTGGGACTTCAAACCACTGTCCTTTTATAGAATTGAAGTTAATATTCGCTTATACACCCAAACACGTACTTATACACGGACAAATGAAAATCTTACGTCTTCCCAAAATATATGAGGTTTCTTTGATAAACAAATGGTATATTTTTTAATGTTGAGTATGGTAACACCAAAGTGTGTAGAAGTATTTTTTTTAAATATTCAAACGATTATAATGCAAAATAAAGCATAGTTTAAATAACTTAAAAATTAGGTAGGTAACGTTACCTGAATCATACAAAGATAACGGTAATGTTATGCTTGGTATCGTTACCTGGGTGGCATTTTTACCGGTAAATTAACTCACCGCTTACGCGATTAGCTGAAGCGTATTAGGTAACGAAAAAGTTGTACTAGATAACGTTACTTGCATTATGGCTACCAATTAAACTTTTTAGAAATAACGTTACTTATCGATGATACATATACTTAGTGTGAAGTTGGTAACGTTATCAAGCCCTTCAATGGAGTGCGAACAAAGTTCACATTCCTGTTAATTATTATAATAGCATTTTACAATATTGTGTTTATTTACATCGGTTTTACGTAAATATTTTTGCGAACAAATTACAATTTTCTTTTTAAATTGTAATTTTAATATATATATATTTTTTATTTGCGTAAAATTATATGTAAATAATCATAAATAGAGCTTGTCTAATTCTTAACTGATCTTTCACTATTTGTATAAATATTAAGATCGGATGTTGGTGACGTAATAAATTGTCGACATTGAATAGGGCTAGTGTTGATTAATTTCGGCGAGTTGGATTGAGCCACGATAGCATAGTTGGTAGTGCACCTGACCCGGCATGTCCTGGTCAGGTCAGTAGGTACAAAGTACGGATGCATTGCCGCTAGCGATTTGATAACGATATCTTAATCTTAATTCAAAGTAAAGTAGCAGCAGAAAAGAATTCTTTTGTAGGTACCTACTGTTATTTGTAAAAAAAATATAATTATACAAATAAACTGTTGCCATTTCAAGAACGCATAGCATTGTTTTAGGAACAAGCCACTAGATTATAATGACATGAGAATTTAAGATTACTTGGATTAATAAAAAAATCTTTAGTTGTAAAACAATTTATTCCACGACTTTATGCTACATTCCATTGTCTTTTTTGTAAATAATGTTATTGTTATAGCTAATTTAAATATTATTAAGTTTTTTGTTAAATATTGTTTTATGCACTGAAGCTAAATTAAATATTTATAATTGTTTTATTAATTATTGTGTGATAATATTTTGTATGCTCAATACATTTTTGGGTTGTGATAACCTATTTAGATGATCTGATGTTATCTGAAGAGATTTTTTCAGTTTTTTATATTATGTACCTACCTAATGTAATCATGCTTATAAATTTATAGATGTCAAATTGTTACTAGTCGGAAATGATACTTTTATTCTTGTTGAATCAAGACGTATATTATCCTATGCCGGCTTGAACTGGTATAGCGGTCTTGTAGGTATATTGTTAACTGTAGTTAGTAATGTCATTCAAATTAATGAATTTGGCGTGTTAAGGTGCATTGTCTACATAGACAGTAAAACAAGAGAGGATGTTTACAAGAGAGGAATGTTTACAAGAGAGGAACGTTTACAAGACGATAATATGTTCGGTTTATGTAGACAGCGCGACAAAATTATTTGTCTAAGGTGCCTTTTGAAACGCCTAAAATTAATTGTCCTAATTTTATTTGGCCAAACCTCAATGGTCTAAATTTCTTACGCACAATTTTTGTTTAGCCTAACCGATGTTTTTGCAGAATAACTATATACTTTGGCCTAAAAATTAAAAACCCTCATTTTATAAAGCCCTAATGCTGCCAACCGAGACCACGCGAAACGGAGCGAGCGAAGCGAGCGGAGCTTTACAATGCTTGCTACTTGCTTGGTGCATACTTACTACATGCTTAATCGCTTTTTGTTTGCACGGTTGTATGGTTGCTCTTATACTCACTTTGGTAATTACAAAAATCGTTAAACAGGCGTTACGTGGAATGTAATTTAGTAAGTGTTAGTAGTATCAGAGGGGTGTCACTCCGCAGTTTAGGTACGTTCGGCCGGCGCGCCTTCCGGGAGGCGTATGGCAGTAGGGTGCCGCTCGACTCGCACACGCTTCACGTCGTAAAACGAACGATCATTTCTGTGATTTTTGCGCGCTGAACAATGATTACCTACTAAACGATCTTATAATCCGTATAAAAGATACTGTCGTGTTTACGGGTGTCTAAATAAAGTAAGAACAATGAATCGAATATACATTTTTTTAAATTCCGGAAGATATTGAAGGTAAGCTATTTAGTTGTATTTAAATCATTCATCACATATCCAATTGTTTTGTATTATTGTACGATTAGTCGAGATTGTTATACTACATAGGTAAGCGTTTCAGGGCGTCTAAAGCGAAATAAGTAGATATTAACTATTAATTAGCAGCCTAGGTATTTAGTAGGTAGGTATGTCCCTATCACAAATATTTGATTCCCTTTTTGATTAAATATAGTTTTATGTAGGTATCTGAAATTAAACGCTTTAGACTCTGTTTACTCTGTAACAAATTACCATTAGGTACCTAACAAATAAACGAAATATCCTTAGAGTTTATGAAGCCCACTTTAAAAAAATATCACTAAAGATTAACAAAGAGGTCTGCTTACCTAGGTTTGTTTGTGACTTATGTGATAACTGTTAAGCTATGAGTGGGAACCCTGCGCTCCTGACGTGAGATCGATATCGAGTCAGCGTTGCCTAACGAAATATGAACGCTCGGGTCACACGATAAGTTTCTATTTCGCGTGGAAGTCGTAAGAGTAGGCAATTTTTTTATACCTAAACTTGACTTTTGTTAGAGAGTCTTTTGTACGGTAGTACTATTAGTTATTCTGTGGTAGTATTAGGGATAATAAAATGTTGCGCATTGATTGTGGAAAGATAAAATATGGCAAAAAAATTGTGTGAAGTAAAAATAGGCGAAAAAAGTTTAGCACAGATAAGTAAAAATTATGCGAAAAAATTTAGACGTAAAGTTTTTGAAAAAATTAGGCGTTCCAATATGCACCCCTTTATCTAAAATCTTGATAAAAAAAAACGTCAATTGGATGTGACAATAAGAAAATGGAAATGAACTAGTTTTATCAATTATAAAATATGTTTAATGTGAGTGACGACGAGCAATGTACAAAATAAATATGGGTCTATTTAGCACGTCGTTTTATTTTATTTTATAAATTTTATAAATATTTACCTTGTTTTATTTTAAAAGCCATGTTTAATATATAAATTAACATATTTAACGACTACAATTAGTTACCGTTTACTGAAATTTTACTGAAAGTTTAAATACAAGTATTACGGTAAATGCTTTTATTAACTTTTTGTTTGTTTCTCGCAACACTTTAATATGCTTTTGTTCAATAAATAAAAACACGTCATTTGTTAAATAATATTGTAATCAAAATAAAGAATTAAAGCGACGTTTTACAATTACTATTATCGTTTAACAATATGCTTAATGATGCTAACAAACTTATTTTTAAAAATTTACTATCATGATTCTGATTATAATACCGACTTGATTAGTCGTCATAATCATCATCAGCCTATACTAGTCCACTGCTGGACATATGACTCTTTAAGTGCACGCCACTGAGCACGATCCGCGGCTACTCTCATCCAGCTCTTGCCAGTTATCTTGAGAAGATTCACGCCAACGTTATCACACTTTACGTGAAGCTGTATTTATCAGTAGCATCAATATATATTTTTATAGACTTTCTTTATAGACTTTCAATCTTATTGTATGGTATTAGGGTTTTATTTATACAGCTTACAGTCTCATTGCCTCTGAACTTTTTACTAGAGATGTGCCAGATTGTAAAAGATGTATGGATGGATAAGGATACGGAAATCAACTTTACTAACACATGTTTCAACTTGCACTGCGCGTGTTTTTTCGTTTAAAGTTTAACGTGACACAGGGTAGCATAGATAAAAATATGATGTTAGGAAATAAGCATTAACTTAAATAGTCATAGTCATAATTATTTATTGCATCATGTTGGTGGTACAGATCTTACAAATTAAATTGAAGTTCATAGTGTTTCATTATTACTGAAAATTCCATATACATAATGAAATTTACTAATGTGAAAGATCCGTTTTAGATCCGCCAAAAGTTAACGCATACGGATTTAGGTACACAACTTTTTTCTCCTTCAAATATCAGCGGATACGGATATCTGGCACATCCCTAGCATTTACTCGTCCGTATAATTGACGAAAGCGTTTAAAAAGTCCCCTTGGTCGAGTGTTAATTTGGGCATCGCCATTTCCCTCGTCTCCACCGCGCTAGTCAGTGCGGAAATGTTCTTCAACGCCTGGCGTTCTCTTCTCATCTTCTTGTTCCAGGGCGGATACGGGATTTTCAAGTGCACCGTTTGTATGTGGATTTTGACACCAGACTTCTGGGTGAACCGGCGGTTGCAGTGTTGACATTCGTACCGTTTAACACCGGAGTGGACCTAAGTAGTAACAAACGTGAAAATTATTTTTTTGTTTTTTTTTTTTTAAGTTTCTGCGATTTTAACCTTTTGACCACCACAGTCGATAATAAACGACAAATGGTAGCGGGCCTTGTACACCAATGACGGCAATGACAGTCAATAGTTATAGTTTACAAAAACACAAAATAAAGATATTTGGAAATTTTTGAATCCCTATTCCTTTTAATTTTTACACCACTGCAGCAGAGCGAAGATTTTAAACAATCCCTATTGGTTAATGTTAGCACAGCTCCGCTCCGCTGCTCTCCTCTCCGCTCCAATGGGCAGGCAGCCTTACGCTGAATCACATAAACAAGTACTTGGACCTCCGTAGCCAAGTGACTTGCACGCCGGACTTTAGGCGGCGCTAATACTGAGGTCCCGTGTTCGATTCCCGGTCGGGTCAGTGTCTAAAACAATATTTTCGATATGGTGTCGGCTCTGGGTGGTAGTGGTTCGTCGTTAATTCTGATTTCCATAAAACGAGTGCTTTAGCTACTTATTTTGGGATCGGAACAATGCATGTAATGTTGTCTAATATTTTTAAAAAAACATTAAAAAGCAAGTACTCACGTCAAGATGGCGGTCGCGGTTGCTGGCCATGCTGAACCGACGGTCGCAGTGCGGGCACTGGTACGGCTTCTCGTGCGTGTGCGTGCGCATGTGTGTCAAAAAACTTTCGTGTAGCTGCAACACCATTATGAAATATCTTTAATGTTAAATGAAGGTGGCATGTTTACTGACAAAACCCTCAGTTTTGTATTTTATGTACAAATCAACAAAGGGACTTCTTGGCGGGAAAGTGGAGTCATATCTGCGGTTTTGTTTTATTTTCTAAAATTTGTGTTATGTCGAATATTAATGTGAAATAATGGTGGATTATTAACCGTTAAGTGTTCGTGACTGTGCATGAGTGTTGGCAAATGAAACAAAACAATGCAACGCCACTTTTCAAATTTTCTCAAGAAGTCTGCGTGAGGACTTAGTAAAGCCCCACATCTTTACTGAGATACTCGAGGGGTTGGGGGTATATCATTTCTCACTTCCCATTTCCATTATCATCATCATATAGGAAGGAAATATTGTTTATTTATATATTACTTATTTACTTGTAAGAAAAATTACTTTTTCATAGGCTAAATGCTTGTGCAAAGCCATAACAAAAAAAAAATAACAAAGATTTAAGAAAAGAACAACAATAAGTATAGTTGTAATAACGACAGAGTTAATATATAATATACTTAATTGTATTTTTTTTACTTAAATTCAATTAGATATAATGTTTGAATTTAAAACTATATCTACCGCTATGACATGCCAAATGCAACATTCTATGTTATAATATGGTCAATAAGCAATTTGACTATGTGACTGCGAAAAAAGATTGGAGACACTACATATCCTTAAGAACAAAAATATTCTTATTTATAAAAAAAAATATTAACACAAATGTTGAAAAAAAATCCACGAGCAGGATTTGAACCTGCACCCTTCTGACATACCGGGTCAGGTGCTCTCTCAATTGGGCTATCGTGGTTCTAACCAGCCCACCGAAATTATTCAACACTATTTACTTTTTTTTTACTTTGAAAGCCAAAGGCGCCAATTCAATGTCAACAACTACCGTCATTAACATCCGATTATAATACTTTTACAAATACTAAAGTTCAGTTAAGAAGTTTTTTTTTTCAACATTTGTGTTTTTGTAATTTGTTTCGCAACAAAATTTGCGTTAAATATATAAAACAAAAAAAGCTTACGGTTAAGTTAAAAAATAGCGTTCTATAAAAAATACTTTCAAAAACACATGCCTCGAACGTTTGTTTTATTTGCAATTTGATCACATAATCGAAAACGACAATTCGTATGGCTTTGAGCCTCCCCTATGGATGGAAACACCACAGTGGTTGTAAACGACTGCTTAATAACAACAACAACAACAACAACAACAAAATAGTTATCCACAAAAAAAAAGTCTGCTAATGCAACTGGGGAGCCCGGGATCAACGGCATTCCGAAGCATGTAGTTCCTTCTGAGCTAAGCAGCGGGACTCCCATTGTGAGAATATGAATTGTTGGCCACAAAAAAAAATTTGGTAAACAAAATTAAATTAGAAAGATAGAAAGACAGTTATAAGTAAATAAATCTGTGTCTACTTCCCGCAGAGTAGGTAAGATGGCGTCTCGTTGTGTCGGAGGCCAAGATCCACTACGGGTCGCTGAGCCAGCGGAGTAAGTAAGTAAACAAAATGAACTCCGTACCCTGGTGACGTGACCGCACACCTCGCACATGAACCGCTTGGGCATCTCCGCGCCGGGGTGCTCCGCCGCGTAATGCTTGCGCGTCTGTACGTCGCTCATCAGCAACTTGTTACACTGCACACATAACAACTTTGACAATCTTGTAAAATTAGATAAATTTGAATTATTTACAAAGTAAAAGGAGAATGCCCATATCCCGTACCATGTTGCGTCACTAGTAAATTATTACTGAAAATCATATTTTTATTTTATATTATTATTATGAATACTCATTTTTTTAACATAATTTTTGACCACATTTTAAACTTATAAATAAATAGTAACGAAACGAGTGAGTCATTGGCGCATCTACATCCATGCATTTCCTTATAACTCTTTAACGTTCCGAATCACTCTTAATTTTTCACACGCAGTACAAAAGAGTGATACCTACATTGATAATATACGCAATAAATACCATAATTATTTTTAAGAACTATTTTATAAATAAATTATCTACTCATACTATTTTGGTGTACAATACGGTGTGGATATAATTTTATAAGCCAATAAAATCTTAAAACGTTGTACTAATAGTCTATTTCGGAACGCTGAAAAATAAATCTGTCAGTGTCAAAGCTGGACAAAAACAAGTTTTTCTTGGATTGGAAAACGAATAGTGATAATAATAACTCTGAAAAGTGGTTAAAAATTAAAAAAAGCTTAATGGTACTGAAAAGAGAATAAGATTTACTAGATCTGAAGAGTGAAATTGGATTGACGCAAGGTGGTACAGATTTCCATACTAAAATGGGCATTCTCCTTTACAAATAATAATATAATAAAATTTTGATTGTAGTTTTAATGTTTTTAAATTGTAATTTTACTCTGTAAATTGTAATTTTACAAGATAAATTTTAACTAGAAAATATCATTTAGTCTCAGGAACCTCGAGCGGAAACGGAAACTGGTTGATTTTTTCTAGTAAATTATATCTTGTAAGTGTGGATAAATTTAGGATAAAGGCCTCCCGCCTTTGCCGAGAAGTGGGACAGTTATGGTTGATATAGTAAAACAAATAAAACTAAATAGCACTCTTGTAAATTATAAAAGTAAATAAATAAATGTTTCCCACAGTCACACCAATTATCTAGCCCCAAGAAAAGCTTCCTTAGGAAACTCGATAAATGGTTAGCTAAACAACGGATAAACATACTTATTATACATAGGAAACACCCAGACCCGAAACAATTTAGAAAAACAGGTATTTCTAAATTGATCCGATCGGGGATCGAACCCGGGACCTCAGAGATGGCGAAACCATAAAACCGGTGTTCAAGCCACTCGACCAAGGAGGTCGTCAAATCTAATCTAATCTAGTCAATTATAAATTGGACCAAGGAATCACGTTGTCTCGTACAAACTTTGCCCCCCTTTTTATTATTAAAATATTTTCTTATCGGATGCCTACGTCATACGAAGAACACACCCTCCAAGTTTCAGATCTCTACGGTCAGTTACGGTGCGTTGATCCGTCAAGTCATTCAAGACAAAGCATTTTATATGTATAGATTTTATATCTTTGTAAACCATGAGTATGTAGTGTAGTGTGAGTAGTTTGTGAACGCTACCGTATGTCGATTAAAGCCGACTGCAGCGGTCAAAAAGTAAATAACAAAAAATACTTACGATCGCACAGTTAGTGGTGGAGGGGAAGCCAGCGTTCAGTACGTCGGTTTTTAAGGTGCGTGGTTTCCTGGGCCGCCCTGGGTTCGTATGTGCTACGACGCCCTTCCGATCTTTTCGTGTCTTGCGCATCGCTCGTGATTTTTGAGACATATTATAATTTGCCGAGCTACGGAGGAAGTGTTTGACATTAACATTAACACATACACACGCCTGCACATCAGACTACCACAAACTGTCAAACTTCCTCAATAGACTTTGAACTTTATGTATATGGCATGTGGTTGAACATTTATTGTAGAAGTTTTGGAAAGGTAGATGTGCAGACGTCTGCGTTTGTACAATCACTTTAGAATCACTGATGAAGGATGATAAATGTATGCATAATTTGTAATACCATGGCTCTTGAAGTTTATAATTGTAAATGTATTGAAATATTGTATGATAGGTAAAGGCATATTTATTTTGTAAATGTCATTACTTTTATAAAAGCTGTGCCGTTTTTTGCGCCCATTCTTCTCCAAAAGATAGACGGCCTGAATGTTTAGTAGGTTAACAATGATTGGACGATTCAAAGGTACTTACTTTAAGTTTATTTAAATAATAATAAAAAAAACATTAATTGAATTCATTGATTTACAAAAAAAAATGTTGTTACCAAATCCTACAATATTATAATTCAATAAAATTACAATTAAAACTTGAAAGATCCCGAAATTACAAATAATGATGATATTAGAAATGTAGGTACAAAGTAATTCGGGTTTTTATAACCAAATAATCATGTTAATACTTACTGGTTCCGCAAACCATGTTTACTGGAGCTGCCAAAGTGTGTCGCGAACGCTTCCTGGTTGAAGAACTGCATGTTGCACTCACTGCAGTAGAACGGGTCGGACTTGTCCAATTTGGTTGTGGCGACCGACGCTATCTCCTACACAATAAGGTTGACTTTTGAATACAGAAACGAAAAGTTCTTGAGTAAAGTACAGACGCCTGCACATCAACCTATCCAAAACTGTCCTTCAATACATTGAAAACCATATGCCTTAATCATAAAGTTCAAAGTCTATTGAGGAAATTTGACAGTTTGTGGGAGGTTGATGTGCAGGCGTCTGTACAATGTTGTTTGCTGTTTTTTTGTGTGTTTAAATCGTTGTGATCATCATTTCAGCCAAAAGATCCAGCCAGTCCAGCAGTGGACACTGCTGGACTAAGGCCTTCCTAAAAAATCTCCACAACGATCGGTGTTTTAAATAACAGTGAATTATTAAGTGTTCGCGAAAGTTAACACTCACGTTCGTTGTATTATAGAATTTAGATAATTATAAATTATCAACAGAATTTATGTGATTAATGGAAAGTGTTAGTGGGCATAATAACAGTTTTTCTTTTAAACGTTTTCTATTATCTTTCAACATCTCTGTCTTAAGCATAGAAAGTTTTATTAAAATCGGGTTATTTGTTTAAAAGAATTCCAACTTTAAAGTTTTAAGGGATACCGCAATGTGAGATGACTACTTATGATATTATTATATTACTTGTTTTGTACTAATGCTATAGAAGAGGCGCTTTCTAACGCAGTGTTCCCCAAAGTGTGTGCCTTGGCACACTGGTGTACCGTGGTCATTAGTTGGTGTACCGTGGTCATTAGTTGGTGTACCGTGGTCATTAGTTGGTGTACTTCGGAAAAATAAGGTTATCTCTTATAATTACATAGACGAATTGATTAAAAGTACAAATTACTAACACTAACACAATTGGGTCACACATTGTTTCATTTGGAGCGGGCGACGGGTTGCGTGAGGTGGGATTAAATAAAAAAATAAATAAAATATTTATAAAATTTATAAAATACATTGAAAACATTAAACGCCCACCCCACCCAGCCAAGGAGGTTTTTTTTCACTGTATTTTATAAATATTTAATTTAGCTTCAGTACAGCTTCAGTACAGCTTCAGTGCATAAATATTTAATTAGCACTTGAAAATAAAAAGTAAAAATTAAAAAAAAAAATTTGTTTGATTATAATAAATGTTGATTAATAATTTTTCTTTTATTCGAAAATTTTACGTTTTCCTAGATTGATCACAAAAAGTTCGTGGAACACTCTCGCACTCTCACGCACAGTTTAGCATAGTTGTGGTCCGGCAGCTAGAGATAAGATAGCCAGTACCTCACTAGTTGAGGATCCCGGATGGAGTGCGCTTCCATCATTAGCCTTATCATCACTTAACATCAGGTGAGATCAAGGCACTGTGCTTACCCGTTAATATAAAAATAAAAAAATAAAAACATTGATGTTATGGCGACATATTTAGATAAGATGGCGGTAGCTAGCCAGACGGACAAACTAGTCCTACCACCAACCGAACCGAGTACACAAACATGTACCCCCCGCTGGGAATCGTACCCGGGACCTCTGAACCTAAACCATTAGACCACAGAGGCGGTTCAAATACTTAGATTTGGTTTGATTTGATGTCGCTGACACTATAAGAAGTAGCCGTTTACTGACCGCCGGCGTGTGCGACTTCAGCTTGTGATAGTACAGGCCGGTTTCGCTGACGAAGCTGTTCCCGCACACGCCGCACAGGTTCGTGGATGGATGGTGCATCCGGATGTGGGTCAGCTGCGACGATATCTTCCTGCGTTATACAAACAATAGGTAATTTTTTTTCTTCCTTTTATTTTGGGTAAACAAACAATGACATTAACATAATAGTTAAGACAATGACAAATGAATTGATAGAATTGTTTACCACATATTGACAGACAAATATAATAATGCTAGGTTGACAACGTTATAAAATAATATGTTACTATAATAAATTATACAGTCTGAACTTAATTTGGTTAGAAAGTCTTACATGATTCACACTTATTGCACCACAGTGAGAGGCAGTTTAGTCGTTTTCCAACTCACTAAGCCGCACCAAATCTTTGAGCAACTTAGTTTTAAATGTACCAGGGCTCACCGCCATTATGTCAATTGTGTTGAAGAAAGTGTTAAATGATGTGATCATTCAGTATAGGGGTGATCGCTTACCGGTATATGTACGGCATCTATTGATTGCAAACAATTGATATGGATTACGGCTATGAAACCTGGTAGGTATTTTATAACTTAATTTATTAATTATAGGAATGCAGTTGTATCTATTATGACCAGAGGTCGGAATCTGCCAGTCATTCCAGGTCCGCATTCAAGTGTTAATTGGGGGAACCTTTTTATATTTTTTTAAGACTGAAGGAAAATGACTTTGACTGACTTTGTTTACACTCTCAAAATAAAAAGGGTATTAGTGTACCAAAATTCAAATTGACCACTGAAATTGGAAACAACATTTTAATGAAATGCCCTTGAAATTTTTTTTTACAAAAAGTTTGCATTGTGTGTAAATAGATAATTCAGAAAAAAAAGCTTTATAAATAGATCCATGTATGACATGCATGATTTGATGTTCAACATTTTTTTTTTGAGTTGTCTGTAGGCTGAACTATTCCATTCGGAAAATAAAAATATCAAAATTTTGCAAGGAGTTAATTAGTTTTCACTATAATATTTATAATATTTTGAGGCTAAGCAAAGACTATCTACAGTAGTTTTCTTTCATGATCATCTAAATTTAAAAAGAGGGTCGCCTAATCCGCCCTTGAATGCGGACCTGGAATGACCGGCAGATTCCGCCCTCTGATTATGACACAGGTTATAGAGCATATTCATCTGTAGCTGTGTGCGTCTTTGATTAAGTGTGATAAGTTTATAATTTTTAAGGAGCTGTTTATACCAAAGGCGACATCTTTTAACATTTATATTATTATACTAGCTGACCCGGCGGACTTCGAACCGCTTTGACAGTTTCCATAACAACAAAACAAAGAAATCATTTTGTATTGGAAAATTAAATTGTAATTTTTAGTATTTTCCATTACTTATTATATTTATGTTTCTCACAGCTTAAACCTTCCCTGAACCTCCACAATCTATATTTCAAAATCAAAATTAGCCAAATCGGTCCAGTCATTCTCGAGTTTTAGCGAGACAAACGAACAGCAATTGATTTTTATATATATAGATAGATTGTACGTAAAAAAATTTTTCTACAGATTAGTCTAATTTCATTTAAATCGGTTCAGTAGGCGTGATTGCGTAACACACAGACAGACAGAGTTACTTTCGCATCGCAAATATTTTAATTTATGTGGACTTTTGTATCAGTAAATCTTTGCTTATCGCCAAGGTGTTCGCGGAAGACCAGCGTCAGGTTACTCTTTTAGGTTACCTGACATTATGCTGAGTGGACACCTTTTAGTGCTATACTTAAATTGTATTGTGTTGTATGTTTTGTTTTATTTTGTATTGTATTATTTTGTATGGTGATATTTGTAATACTTATGGCATTAATAAACTTTTTCTATTCTATTCTATTCTATTCTTATGTCCCTATTGTCAGATTTTTCCGACAGGGGCGTTGGACATCAATACAATTTTCTAAGAAAAATATCAGTAATTTATCTAACTTCAGACATTATTTTTAAACCTTCTTAGACCCGAGTTCACCAACTACAAGATAATCAAAGATTATGTAATCGGTCCGTTAGCATTAAACAGATGTTTAAAATCACTGCGTCTTTTTGGAGTTCATCATGTATTTTTAACCAACGGTTAACTAACCGAACGTTTTAGAATAAATGAGTCAAAAATGATCGAATGGTATAATATTACCTGTGAAGATGGCAGTGTATCTGCATACCTTTGCTTATAACTGAACGACATCGTAAAATAGTAGGGTAACATCATTATACTGCAAAATGCAATGCCTGTTTAGTAATTGCTATGTCCGTAACGGGAACGTCTTTTTTATTTTGCATCGTAACTACTGTCAATGTGAATTGCTTTGCAGCTTTGCTTATCAAGCTCGTGTTATGTGAGTTAAACAGCTGTTTAAAATTTAAACGTCTGTTGGTGAACTCGGGCCTAATTAAGAGAATAAAGTGTAAATGATCACTTGATTAACTATTTACCAAATATAAACATTATTTTCATATAATACAGCGTTATTATACAAAAAAAGCAGATTATACGAGTAGTGGTATTTGGTTGTAAATATGACCTTGGCGAAATGGGCCGGACAAAAATTGTTGGATTACTCAGACCTTGGCGGTTAAAGGGTTAAAACCAGTCTTTTCCGAATTGCCGCGAACCTACCGGGCAGTTTTACAGTGTTATGGCGCTTAAAGTTATGAACATACGTTCCAAATTGACTTGGCAAGTGATAAGGAACTGAGAGAGATTATACCCTTTGGATGTCAAATTGAAGGGTTACCTTAGTCTGAAGTTAGCCTTTCAAAGGCTTTTGTGATTAAACCGTTGGACCGGTCCCTAGTGATATTTACCGTTGATAATTATCCTTATGAACCCTGACCACATATTGCCTTTTTTTCAACTCTTTTGCTGGATTTACCAATACGAGGTTAAAATATATGTGATGGATGAAGTAACTCACCTGAACGTAAGCTGGCAGTGTGGGCAGTTGTAAATGATATTTTTGTGATACTTGTCATGCAATTCTGCTTGTCCTCTGAAATACAAAACAATTTTTTATAACATTTCTTTTCCGGTGTAAAGTGAGTTGAGTTCAGTTGAGTGAGGAGCTCGATGGCTAACACGCTCGGGCTACGATTGCTGAAGATGAGCAACTTTCGCAAAGGCCGGTCATCGGATGGGTGACCAAAAAACTTATCATCTCGAGATCCTCCGTGCTTCGGAAGGCACGAAAAGCCGTTGATCCCGGCTGCATTAGCAGTCTTTAACGGCCCCAATCCGCACTGGGCCCACGTGGTGGTTTATGTATAGCATTTTGAATGCAAAATTCTAAATAATAAAAAATAAATAACTTGTTTGCTTTAATGTAAGGAAACAAAGAATCTGGAATAAATCGCTTCAAAGCGATAAGACCGCCAAATTGTAACTTTGTAAGTTATTTATATTTGTGTCATTGTTTATGTTTCATAGAGTTGCAATAAAAGTATTATCTATCTATCTATAAAAACTAACTGTAACAAACATTTACCTGCCGTAACACACGAAACTGCACAGCTTACAAGTGAACCGGGACAGGTGCGTCGATACCATGTGCGAGTATAACTGCCGACCAGTCTTTCGGTACACCTTGCACATATCACACTGATACTTTCCACTTAACGCCTGTAAGCAAACAATGATACATTTTCAATGATACATTTTCAATGATACATTTTCAATGATACTCTAGCGTCGTCACCTCGGACTTTGTATCTAGAGCACACACACTACATACTTAAAATGCACTTATTTTTTTTTGTTGGAGAGAGATTGCCGATTGCCTCAGACGGCATTTTCAGCTTTACCGGGTTTGTTTGGGGGCGGCGAGGAACGTAAAGGGTCCCTCAAGCCGTGTGAAACGAATCACCTTCGGACGTTTTCTAGAGGGAACGGCATCACGCACTAGTGCGCGTCCCCGTGCCCTACTAGATTCTCCGTCGGATCGGATCGGGGAGCGGAACAACCCGAAGGCGCCTCTAAAGGCTCGGACCCCGGCTCGGGTTGACCGGGCCGAGGTCCGAGCCCAGTCCGAGCCCGAGGAGAAGCGCCCAGGTACATGTCTGTACCTGGTGTAGAACGCGTGTGAACCGGTTCTTCGTACCTTTGTTCTACTAGTACGTCTTGGGCCTAAACTAGTGTGCATGTTTAGTGTATTCTGTAAATGTGTAGTGGCATTTCGAGGATCGGGCGGGAAAGATGCACATTCTTAAGTATTAGCAATCATAAGTATATAAGAAGTAAATATTTTAAACCGCCTCTGTATCCTAGTGGTCAATACTACCGGTTTAGACCCAGAGGTCCCGGGTTCGATTCCCAGCAGGGGTACATAAATCCGGTGCTCTTATTCGGTCACCATCCCCACAAAATTATTAAATCGGGCAGTCTTTACTATAAAGCTGAAATTTAAGGAATCGTTACTGATGATCGCTATTGATGAGTATTGGCTTAGTTACCCTTTTAAAAATGCGAAAAAAATGAGAATTTTTCATAGACTAAGCAGTGAAGGAAGCTGGAGAAGGCCTATGTGTCAAAGGACACAAAGTATTTATTTAAAAATGTAATATTACCTTTAACTGTACCAATGCTGGGTACAGTAATTTCCTTTACTCATTTTACTTTAAATGTAATATGTATTATGTAAAAAATTCAGGCAAATAGCCTATAACTGTCCCACTGCTGGGCAAATGCTGTAATGGCTTAATCACCACGCTTGCCAAATGAAATGCGGTTAAAAAAAACTCTTTATAACAAAACAACATACTAACAGGGTCATGCTTCTTCATATGGTTATCGTACGTCATAGGATTGGTAAATCCTCTAAAGCACATGTCACATTTGAACAATGACTCTGTGTAATTTCTTGAGTGCTTCCGTTCCTGAATCATCCGGTACTGGTCCTCTTGGCTCACCGGAGTGTACTCCATAGAGTCGGTGAATGAAGGTCGTGTTTTCTTTTTTTTTACGGTCGCAACGTTTTTGTTCCGCTTAGTACGCTTCGGAGAGCTTCCACCATCCTTCGACTGCGTGACCTTATAGTCCTGGACATGCACGATGTTGTAATGCCTTTTGGCGGAACTTCTGAAATAGCAGATGTAAGGAATGTTAAGTTCTTACATAAAACTTTGTAACAAACATACAAAAATTAAGGGTCTTGTGCTTTTTTTTATTGTGTGCCGTAAATGGTATGATTATGACTGCTACTATTCCCTCGTTTTGGTCATTTATTGATTTACTAAAGTCAAAATGTATTGTAATGATTTTGTTTTACAACATTTGGTCAACTGAGAAGCTATAAATAAAATAAATAAGCCGCTTAGCAAACCAAGCGAGGAGCTTGTGTGAGCGATAAACTATTATCGCCTTTTTTAGCATGTAATTAATTATTTAAGTATAAAATTATAACATTTCAGAAACCAACGATTCGTATTCTGGCATTGTATTACGTTTCAAATAATATTTGCATGCACCATTCTATACATATATATTTATGTGTGTATATCTTGCCTAAAAGCCAGTAGTCATTGGGAACATTCGTTTCGCGAACGAGCGTTTGTCGCGCAAGTTTGTTCGCGTAACAAACACGATCACATTATTTCGGGAACGAAACATTGCGTGAATACGGTTGAAATTAATTACTGGCGATTTGCATGCAAAATAATGTTTGGGTCGGAAAGGAATCAGCACGAATACTCATGATTATGTGACCTTTATAGAACGATTCTCCACTAGATTATTAATGAAAGGACTTACTTATCAAAATTGACTTCAGGACACTTTTTACACACATATTTGTACATGTGTTTGTGAGTAACATGAGTATTGAGCATAAATTGCGTCTTATAATAATAATTACACAGCTCACACCAAAAATTGCCACTTGTATGCTGGTAGGTCATGCATGAAACAGACAAAAATTATTATTAATTATTTTAATACATATACTTCTTCAGTATATGTGTATGTCATTGAACTCCTCCTACACAGTTGGTCCGATTTTGATGAGCTTTCTTGTGTGGGTTGTTTAGACTCACAATTGGACCCGCTAGGTGGTGCTGCAATAACGTTCTAGGATTATTTTTAAACCATAATGGGATACGACATACGATTGATCACTGAAGCGGACGAAATCGCGAGCGGGCATATTTTGTATATTATAAGATATATTTTTTAAACAATAAGAGATGAGTATGAAATAGCAATAATGTGGTGATTGTTTCTTTTTATCCAAAAAAAGAAAACTAATATAGTCTTTTGGAAGATCAGCCTTTTGTGAACTTGCATATAGCAGTGAGAAATTCTACAGTCTTATGATATACTCAACTCAAACTTGCGCAATGGCATCACTTTAGTCACATAACCAGGCTTAAAAATCTCTGAATAAATGATAAATTTTAAGTATATCTCGAGCTCCTCCATGCTGTATAGGGTAAGCCGCAAGCCCGGTTTGTTTTAAGATGGCAATTTTAACACTTATCAACCCTCATAATAGCCTAATCAAATTAGCCCAAAAAATAGGGGTACCCTTGCATTAATTTACAACAAGCTAAACATTTACAGGCACGTAAGGGATATCACTCTATGAAAATCCTGAAAAATCCCCATCGATCCCGTGACTGCAAAAAAAAATATTCAAGATCAAAGGTAGCAAAAATGGATTTTTGAATTTTTTGCCCAAACGGTTAGCTTTACGATCAAAATAGCTCAGATTAAAATTGCAGATCAGGTATATGTATATACCTACAAAAATTGTCCTTATACTTTTTTCTCTAAGATTTACCATTTCTGAGAAAAAGCCATTCGAAAGTTAGCTGGAGCTGTATTCTTCATTGAATAATTTTTTGCACACGCGGGATCAATGGGGACTTTTCAGGATTTCATTAGAGTGGTATCTCTTACGTGCCTAAAAATTTTCAGCTTGTTGTGAATTAATGCAATGTCAAAGGTCCAATGTCTATTTTGACCGGGCTATAAGGCCGGTGGACCATACTTTCCATGTACTGTGAAGGTAAGCCTACACCCAGCAGAGGCAAGTCTGTTAACTTGACGAATCTTCGCTTTCAAATATTTTGCCAAACTTATGGCATCTAACTTTTCAGAGGTATACCTTAGCAGGTTCCAATAAGTTAACATAGTCTAATAAAGCAACAAAGAAATAAATAACTTACCCTATCATGCATCCGTAAGTGTATATCCAAACGTCTCTTATTTTTATAAGGTTTGCTGCATATAGTACATTTAAACTTGGCACTTAAACCAAATCTGTTATTTATATCAATAACAGCTTTAGCTTCATTCTTTGTGATTGGATAAAGAGTCGCAAACTCGACCTCCAATCCAGAACTATCCAATCTTTGGCTGTCACTAACATTGGCATTCTGTTTATCTGTATTGTTACATATTTCTACATCACTGTCGAAATGATCATTATTATCATTATTGTCTTCCATATCATCCTCATTAATGTAAGATGCTGCTTGCTCAAGAGTAATTTCTTCTTTTATAGGGGCATGTTGATGAGCTAATGATGTTTGGAGATCGATAACCAAATCCTCATTTTTTATATAGTTTTCTTGTAATTTTGCATTAATACTTTTAGAAGGAACATATGTTTTTGCTGACATTTGTTCAATAGATAGAGTTGTATAGTTGAATGTCGGTATATCATTAATGATATAACTGGATTGTTTGATTCGAGTTGCTTGTTCATAGTGAACTTCATAGTGCATTTTATTCAAGTCCACTAAAGTTAGAAAAGGATTTACGCCAATGGCATTACGGTTCACGGTTTTCAAAGTGACTTTATTAATCTGAAAAAAAGCCATTGAATTTATTATATTCAGGAATTCTTTTATATAATTAAATGCCTATAATATAATTTATATTTAAGAGTTAATAAAGGAACATACAAACAATTATAGTATAATCAAAGTAAAATAACTTACAAAAAGCAAGAAAGTCTAAAGCATAGCATATTTATAATCTCATAGCTGGGCAAAGGCCTCCGTCGTTGAAAATAAAATTCTCAACAACAAAAATTAAAGGTATCAAATAAAATTACACACTACTACATGACTTGTGTTTGTTCGTAATAAAAGCCAAACTTATTAAAGGTAATATCATACGGGTATAAAAAGGGGTTAGACAACTTAACATGTCACGTCATTTCAACATTAAATTTTTACGAAAAACCTCCCCGGTTTTTCGTAAAATGCTAAAACACGTCAAAAATCTAAAGATTGATTAAAATATTCATTTTGATAGGTAGTTTATTACTTTAAAAAAAATGATTTCCCCAAAAAAATCTTTATCCATTTTTTACTCATTTAAAGAAAAATAAACAAAAATCCTGAGACATGTCATTCTTTAATTTTTTTCAAGAACCCAAATACCAATTTTCATGTATATATTTAACTTCAAAACTGACGGACTTTCATACAAACTTTCACCCCCTATTTGACCCCCTTAGGATGTGATTTCCGTAAAATCCTTTCTTAGTGGCTGGTTACGTCACTCAATTAACCTACAGTCCAAATTTTATCTAATTAGCTTCAGCAGTTTAGGCTCGGCGATGATGAGTCAGTCAGTCAGGACAAGTCATTATATGTATATAGATAAACAGAGCCATAATAGTATAGTTGGTAGTGCACCTGACCGGTATATCATGGGTGCGGGTTTGAATTCATCTTGTGGAGTTTTTTTCAAATCTTTTTTAAAATGTTTTGGTAATTTAATTTTTGTATAAAACAGCATGTAGGTATATACAAGAAAGAAAAATTTCAACTTACATACCTCTGTACTCTTTTCCAGTAGTTCTTGTAAGACAAAACGAGTTCTATGGCATTTATCTCGAAACTTTATGAACCGTTTCACATAGCTGTTGCATTCAAAGCATAAATACTCAGGCAAGCCACTTTTCTTTTTTACCTGTACAAATATATATATAGAATACCTTATGTTAGTGGGGCCTGCTGAGATTTTCTACTTCCAATGGCACTATAGAATATACTCAAGCCTATTGTCTTTTGGTATACAATTTAGTATCCCATACCAGTTAAAGTTCAAGATTATTTACATATAATTTTACGCAAATATTGTTGCGGACAAATTACAATTTGAAAAAAGACAAAGTGTTGAAATGGTATTGTGGCTCAATAGTGTGTTTGAATCCCGGTCATGGATTTTTTTTCAAGACTTAGTCTTTTTTTAAAAAGTTTAAGCTCAATTTATGAGATAGGTATAAAGTTTTATTAATATAGGCTACTAACTCTAATTATATAAAATAAATAATTTTAATTTAATTATTGAGTTAGAAAATATTATACTTTGTTACGGGAACCAAAATGTACATATAAAAGCAGACACCTTATGTGCAATAAATAAAGTAAATATTCCTTTTCCAATTAAGTTAATGAATTCTCTCTATATGTAATAAACTAATTTTTAGTTAGTGAAAATAAGAAGTACCTACTTTAAATGTATTGATCAATTATACACATGGACAAATAATATGCGTGTCAGCGACAAAATCCTATGTATCTTGTAAATTAATAATGTTTCATGCATGAACTAACCATATATTAAAGAGAATTTTAATATTGTATGACATAAAACCTTAAATGTTATAGGTACTTTGAACCTATTTTGAAAAAAAAAAGTTTCGAATTTGTAATAAATTCAAATCACGGGTGTTTTACTTTTGCTTGTTTTCTCACTTTTGTTTTCAATCTGTCAAATCAAAATGATAAAAGGCAGTCATCACCATCTTTCACGGTCATTATTGAATTACTATCATGTTGCTAATGCCAGAAGAATGTACACGTATCTTCACTATGCTAAAAGCAGGCAAAAGTCAGAGAAGTACAGCGAAAGTAACAGGCGTGTCATTTTCTATGATGCAAAGAGTCGTTTCCGAGAAACGGGCTCAACATTGGAAGACCAGGAACCGGCAGACCGAGATGATGGCTCGAGAGGATCGATTTATTGTTTCGACCATGCTCTGAAATCGACACCTCATGGCAATTGAAGTAACAAATCAATTTCCAGAGACCCGAAGTGACGAGGTAAGCAAGCGGACGGTTAGGTGGCGACTCCGAGAAGTAAATTTGACCTCACATAGACCCGCCAATGGTCCAAAACTTGCAAGGGAACATCAAGTAGCAAGATTAGCAACGTTATGCCTGCTAACATGCACAATGGGGAGACAAAGAATGGGTAAGAGTAATGTTTTCTGATGAATCTAGATTTATGCTATATACACAGGATGGGCGGTGAAGAGTTTTCCGACGGCCAGGGGAACATTTTCTTCCCGCGTGTTTTGAGAAAAAGTACCTTTCGGCAGTGGATCTGTTAAGGTTTGGGCTGGAATCTCTTCAGAGAGTCACACGGAATTAGTGCTGATAGAAATTGGTATGTTAACTAGTGCAAGATATGTAGAAGAGATCCTTAATGAGTATGTTGGCCCATTCTTGATTAATATGGGTGAAAATTCCATATTTATGCATGGCAATGCTAGGCCACATACAGCTCAAATTATAAATAACTATATTCAGGATGTTGGCATCAATTGCATGGACTGACCCATGAGAAGCCCGGATCTAAATCCGATCGAGCATACTTGGCAATACGAAATATTTATATGACTTTAAAGTTTGTTTGTATGTGTGAGGTAAAGTCTTTTAATTTTTCAACACAAAAGATTTTGATATTTCGTTTCTTAGGTAATTTTAATAAATAAACAAATAACGTTTCCAACATTTAGTGTCGATATTATTAATTATGAAATTATCTACAACATACAGTTTCATTCTTTATTATTTTAAGATATTAAAATTTTTCATACTGACCCGTATTATAAAATACTTTTATTTTAATTTATTGTAGTAATCATTGTTGCCAGTAACCATACTTTGATATAATTTAAAACTTAGATTGTTAATAGTTCTGATAAAAAAAACTGTGATAGGCAATTTGAAGGTGTACTTTATTTTGCCGTTATAAGAGCCAATAATAGAATATTGATCTACAATAAATTGACTATAAAAAAGTTTTTTCATTATAGAATATGTTAGGAAATAAAAGTATTGTAGCTGTACGAAAATAAGATTTTTTTTTTTTCAAAAAATAAAAATGATTTATGAGAGAAAAGTACCTGGAGCCCAGTGAGTAAATAATATTGTTGTCTCAATTGATTTTCATTAATGCTATGTAACTTGACATTTACTGAGAGACACACTAAACACGCTTTTAAATCCCGCATGTTGAACAGATATTAAACTTAATTAGACCTCAACTTTCAATAACAGGGGCAGTCCGAGTAATTTTTTTTTTTTAATTGTAGTTTGTTCCTTGAGGAACCAGCTAAGGTCATAGACCATGCTGCCATGTCATTAGTTTCATAATTCTATTCGTTCGTTCTATTTTCTTAGGTAATAGATAAATAAATAATATTGATGATGATGAATGATAATAGAAATGGGAAGTGAGAAATAATATACCCCCCAACCCCTCGAGTATCTCAGTAAAGATGTGGGGCTTTACTAAGTCCTCACGCAGATTTCTTGAGAGAATTCGAAAAGTGATGTTGCACTGTTTTGTTTCATTTGCCAACACTCATGCACATTCACGAACACTTAACGGTAATAAAACAATTCACTTTCTTGTGAAATGGCTTCTGTAGGGTTTTTCCAACACCAATAATTTCGCCAATGTCGAGTGATTAACGAAAAACCGCAGACATGACTTCACTTTCCCGCAAAGAAGTTTTTTTTTTTAATGGCTTCTGTTGTGTTTTTCCAACACCAATAATTTCGCCAATGTCGAGTGATCGCAGGCCGAGTAAAATCCTTTTCAAATGTCAATGTCAATGACATGAGAATGATTGACTTTTTTTATTTATCTTTCGCTCGATGTAGGTAAGTCAAAAGGGTCTAGTCCATACAGCCATATCTCATGAAACGAAATTGTGCGAGACTTATAATCCGGATTATTTGTGATTAAAATAGTTTTTAAGCAATATTTAATTTCATTTTAAGCAATATCCTTACCCGAACTCCGAAGATGCTTTTTGGTCGACATGCGACGGTACTTTTGCAATCGAACGACGCGTGCTCCTACGTTAAAGTCTAACCGACAACTGAATGACTAATTACAATGGCATTTGGATATGTATTGCGTCCATATTTTAAATTTGCTTGTGTGCGTATATGCAGTAATGGGGCGCGTCATTTCAGCTTAGACAAGCTCTAGTATGTATTTGGTTAGGAACAATAAAATGTTGCGCTTTATGATGATTTTGGGATGTTAAAATACTCAAATAATCCACTATGCCAAGAAACCGACTTGATTAGTCGTCATCATCATCATCAGCCTATATAAGTCCACTGCTGGACATAGGCCTCTTTAAGTGCACGCCACTGAGCACGATCAGCCAGTTATGTTGCGAAGATTCACACAAACGTTATCACACTTTACGTGAAGCTGTATTTACCAGTAGGATCAATATACATTAGTGTCTAGAGCCGCGAATACGGGTAAGAATACGGATCTCAACTTTACTAACACATGTTTCAACTTGCACTGCGCGTGTTTTTGTTTAAAGTTTAACGTGACACGGAGTAGCATAGATAAAAATATGATGTTAGGAAATAAACATTAACTTAAATAGTCATAGTCATAATTATTTATTGCATCATGTTGGTATGGTACAGGATCTTACAAATTACACAACACCAGATGTAATAGGAGTGATAGATAAAATAACGAAAAAAAAGGCAATAGCGATAGATCACAAATAAAGCTTAAGCAACGTAAACAAAGCTACGCAAGTACGTGCGGGCGGTAGTCGAGCGTGAAACCAGTGTTGGTTTCACGTCTAACATTGATTTGCCACTGGGGCGGCGGCGGCGCGCGCGCATCATTCTGCGCAGGCAGATCGCCCCGTTGAGAACATTAGGACCGGTTTGCGGTGCGCTTATCCATATGTGATAGGGCTGGGCCCGTCTGGGTAGTGACCACCGTACGCACGGTGTAAAACCCGTCAAGTGTCCGCGTGTCTGTCGCGTTTCAGAATCAGCCAGCGTATAACCAGAGCTCGAGTAGATGTTGCTGCGATACATTTGGTCTGTGGAGGCTTTTGATCGGGTCTGGCACAAAGCCCTTCTCTCCCAAGCTCCCTGCATACGGTCTACCTGCTCAGTTCTGCAACTGGGTCGCTGGCTTCCTACATAAGCGTAGAATCCGAGTACTCTCAGACGGATGACTCGCGGTTCATGTCAGTAAATGCCGGTGTCCCTCAGGGGTCCATTCTATCCCCCACGCTGTTCCTTCTGCATATCAATGATATGCTTCCACTTGGAAATATTCATTGCTATGCAGATGATAGTACAGTGCACGGTGGGTATAAAAGTCACCCAGCGGCTGGGCAGGTCGAGACTGAAGAGAAACGAGTACATCTTGTCATTGAGCTCAATCGGGTATTGGACCTCATATCTAAATGGGGCTCCAATGATCTTGTTGAGTTCAATGCCAAGAAAACACAGGTATGCGCGTTCACGGCAAAAAGTCGCCATTCCTACCCCTTCCCTCTCTTCAAGGCACATCACTCGGCCTGCAGAGCAGTATTAACATGCTCGGTATGGAGAAACTCGGTGTCCTGAACCAGGTGCGGTGATTCTTCACGCCGGATCAGTTGTGCCTTTTGTACAAGACAGAGGTGCGGTCTTGCGTGGAGTATTGCTCGCACCTCTGGGACGGTTCCGCAAAGTACCTTCTCGATGCCTTGGACAGATTGCAGCGGCGCGCTACACGTATTATCGGCAATGCAGAGGTCACTAAAGCTCTCGAGCCCTTGCAATTGCGTAGAGATATAGCGTCACACAGCGTCTTCTACCACTTATACCACGGCGAGTGCTCTGAAGAACTCTTTGTCCTTACCGCACTTTCTTCCTTCCACCATAGGTGTACGCGTGCTGCTCTCCAGAGTCACCGCTGTACTGTCACGAACATTCTATCGCGCACAAATAAATTTGGTGACTCGTTTCTTTGTCGCACTTCCAAAAGATGGAATAGTCTACTAGCACACGTTTTCCCTCTTTCCTATGACATGGGGTCCTTCAAACGAGGCGTGAAGAGGCACCTTGTGGGCCGGCAGGGTGAGGGTGACTGATGCTGCGTTGTTTCCACGCTGCACCAGTTGTCCATGCGTCTGGACTCCGTTTCCACTTAACATCAGGTGGAGTGGAGCCATTTGCCGAGCTATGTATTAAAAAAAAGAAAGTAGTATATAAGTTAATACAAAGTTTGTTGATTTTTGTATATAAATATAATTAATAATCAAATTTAGATTAAAATATATTTATATGTATAAATGTAAATATAAATATAAATATGTAGAAGTGTTTCATTGCTACTTAAAATTCCATATACATAGTGAAAGATCCATTCTAGATCCGCCAAAAAGTATATGGATGCAATATTTTTTTCTACGTGAAATATCCGCACATACGGATATCCGGCACATCACTAGCATTTACTCGTCCCTACAATTGACGAAAGCGTTCAAAAGTCCCTTTGGTCAAGTGTTAGCTTGGGCATCGCCGTTTCCCTCGTCTCCACCGCGCTAGTCAGTGCGGAAATGTATATCCACGGATACGGATATCCAGCATATCACTAGCATTTACTCGTCCGTATAATTGACGAAAGCGTTCAAAAAGTCCCCATGGTCAAGTGTTAGCTTCGAGTGTTAGCTTCGACATCGCCGTTTCCCTCGTCTCCACCGCGCTAGTCAGTGCGGAAGTGTTCTTAGACGCCTGGCGTTCCCTTCTCATCTTCTTGTTCCAGGGCGGATACGGGATTTTCAAGTGCACCGTTTGTATGTGGATTTTGACACCAGCCTTCTGGGTGAACCGGCGGTTGCAGTGTTGACATTCGTACCGTTTAACACCGGAGTGGACCTGGGTAACAAATAACAAAGGTGAGAATTTCTTCTTTGTTTTTTTTTACTTTCTGCGATTTTAACCTTTTGACCACCACACTCGGTTATAAACGACAAGTGATAGTGGGCCTTGTACGGCAATGATCAACAATTCTTGACAAAAACACAAATAAAGACATTTGGAAATCTATGAATCCCTATTCCTTTAAGTTTTTACTCCACTGTCCACGGCAGCGGAGCGGAGATTTTAAACAATCCTTATTGGCTAATGTTAGCACAGGTCCGCTCCGCTGCTCTCCTCTCCGCTCCAATGGGCAGGCAGCCTTACGCTGAATCACATAAACACGTACTTAACGACCTTTGTAGCAGAGTGGCTTGCACGCCGGACTTTGGGCGGCGCTAAGTCTGAAGTCCCGTGTTCGATACCGGTCGGGTCAGTGTCGAAAACGATATTTTCGATATTGTGTCGAGTCAGGGTGGTTGTGGTACCGTCGTTGTTTCTGATTTCCATAAAACGAGTGATTTAGCTACTTACCTTGGGATCAGAACAATGTATGTAATGCTGTCTAAAATTTTACAAAAACAAACATTTAAAAAGCAAGTACTCACGACAAGATGGCGGTTGCGGTTGCTGGCCTTGCTGAACCGGCGGTCGCAGTGCGGGCACTGGTACGGCTTCTCGTGCGTGTGCGTGCGCATGTGTGTCAAAAAATTTTCGTGTTGCTGCAACACAACGAAAATAATGAGGCTAAAGTTACTATATAAATTTGTACAATTGGCAATTAGAAATAGATAAATTATTCTAACTAGCTGACCGATGTTGTTCTGCCTAACTTTTAATAAATCTGTGCCACGAACGCCATCTCAACCATCTCTCTCTAAATTTTCAAACTCCAAATTTTTCTAAACGTATTTTTGTATTAAAGCAAACAAAACAAAATAAAAATTATTCAAATCGGTCAAGCCGTTTTTAAGCTTAAGCGAGACTAACAAACAGCAATTGATTTTAATGTATACATATAAATGTGGGATTCAATAAAAATTTTAATTTTTATACACTAGTACCCTTCTTTCGTCGTTACCGTCGTACGCCATTCTCTCTTCATTCTTTCTCGTTCATGCATCATTCTGTCACATTCACTCACTCCTTACGTTTTATTCCACATATATATCTAATTGTACAAATATGATTATGAAATATCATTAATGTTAAATAAGCATGTTTTCTGACAAAACCCTCAATTTTGTATTCTTGTATTAATCAACAAAGGTTTAAAAAAATAATAACAATAAGTACAGTTGTAATAACGACAGAGTTAATAAATAATATACTTAAGTTCAATAAGATATAATGTTTGAATTCAAAACTATATCTAAGGCCATGACATGCCAAATGCAACATTCTATGTTATGATGATATTATAGTCAATAAGCAATTTGATTTGAGCAGTCTAGACTTGCGCAAAGTGACTGCGGAAAAAGATTGGAGACACTCCATATCCTTCCGTAACAACATGTAATTGAAAAAAAAAAGATATTAATTAAGTTAAAAAATAGCGTTTCATAAAAAATACTTTTAAAATCACATATCTCGGGATTTTATTAGAGCTTGTTTTTTTTTCCATTTGATCACATAGTCGAAAACGACAATTCGTATGGCTTTGAGCCTCCTCTATAGATGGAAACACCATAGTGGTTGTAAACGACTGCTTAATAACAATATAGTTATCCACAATTAAATACAAAATACTACTAATGCGACTGGGACCAACGGCTTTACGTGCCTTCCAAAGCAAGTTGTTCCATCTGAGCTAAGCAGAGGGACTCCCACTGTGAGACGTAAATGATATAATTGCCACAAAAAAAAATATGGCTATCAAAATTAAATTAGAAAGTAAGAAAGATAGAAAGAAAAAAGAAAGAAAGAAAGTGATAAATAAATATATCTGTGTCTACTTCCCGCAGAGTAGGTAAGATTGGCGTCTCGTTGTGTCGGAGGTCAATATCCACTACGGGTCGCTGAGCCAGCGGAGTAAGTATGTAAACAAAATGAACTCCGTACCCTGGTGACGTGACCGCACACCTCGCACATGAACCGCTTGGGCATCTCCGCGCCGGGGTGCTCCGCCGCGTAATGCTTGCGCGTCTGTACGTCGCTCATCAGCAACTTGTTACACTGCACACATAACAACTTTGACAATCTTGTAAAATTAGATTAGAAAGAAATTTGTTCTAATTAATTTTAATTAGCACAAATTTCTATCACTGTCCCTTTTCCAAAACGTCCCTTTCCTACAAAACATTGAATAATTCATTGGATACATTTGAAATATGGACAAAATTAAATTTATTTTTTTTAAGTTTTTTCTGATAAAAAATTAGTTTTCAAAATCAGTTTGTCGATTAAAGCCGACTGTGAGATGGTCAAAAGGTAAAGAACAAAATTACTTACGATCGCACAGTTAGTGGTGGAGGGGATGCCAGCGTTCAGTACGTCGGTTTCTAAGGTGCGCCCTTTCCTGGGCCGCCCTGGATTCGTATGTACTACGCCCTTCCGATCGTTACGCGTTTTGCGCATCACTCGTGATTTTTGAGACACATTATTGTTTGCCGAGCTACGGAGGAAGTGTTTGACATTGACATTAACATTAACACATACACACGCCTGCCCATCAGACTGCCACAAACTGTCAAATTTTCTCAATAGACTTTCAACTTTATGTATATGGCATATGGTTGAGCTTGTAGAAATTAGACAGTTTTGGAAAGGTTGATGTGCAGGCGTCTGCGTTTGTACAATTATTTTAGAATCACTTTTTAAGTAGCAGGCTCTTGAAGTTTATAATTGTAAATTTATTGGATATTGTAAATGTCACTTAGTACATGAAGGACTTAAAGTATTAAGATGAAATAAACTTAAAGTACTTACTTTAAGTTTATTTCATCATCATCATCATCAGCCTACACACGTCCACCGCTGGACATAGGCCTCTCCAAGTGCACGCCACTGAGCAAAATCCGCGGCTAATCTCATCCAGCTCTTGCCAGTCACATTGCAAAGATCGTCGTTCCACCTAGTCTGAGAGCGTCCTACACTACGTTTGCCGATACGCGTTCTCTGAGACCGCGACTGAGACCGCGCTGAGACCGCGCCGAGGTCTCTCGACAGTACCTGAGATGCAATTTTCTGCCTAACAGACTCGTAGTACCTCCTAGTCTTCTCAAATTGATTATCATAAAAATATGGATGATCAGAGCTTTGATATGCTATCAACTTATCATTAACCGATTTAAATTCAGCCCAGGTTTTATCTAGCTTGTTTAAGCGATCTTCAACGTACTCACGTGTCTTGCGACTCGCTGAGTCCTTCCTGAAGTTACGTTCGATCTGCTTGATCGACTCCAGGATGACTCCTTGGCACTGAATGAGCTTATCCATGCTGCTGCTATATGTTATAATTGTTAGATCTTACTTGATAACAGGATACTTTGATTCAGGAACTGCTGCTTTTGGTTGTATGTACGCCAATATCGAACACACTTTGTTTCACATTGAAAGTACGTTAAATTAAAGATAAAAATGTATTTAGAGTTCACTGTATGTGAAAATTGTAACTGTATGTCACAAAGTAATATTACTGTATGTAAAAATTCACTGTTTGTGAGAGAAAAATATGACTGTTTGTCACAATTTCTCTGGTAAATTAACAGCAAAAACGCGACTCGAACGCGATGTCCTGTTTCCTCGTAGTACCAAGCTTGTAGACAGAATAACAGTATTAAATAAAAATAAAAAAAACTTGAATTTAATTGATTGATTTACAAAAAAAATGTCGTAACCAAATCCTACAATATTATAATATAATTCAATAAAATTACAATTAAAACTTTCAAGATCCCGGAATTACAAATAATAAAGATATTAGAATGTAGGAACAGAGTAATTCGGGTTTTTATAACCAAATAATCATGTTAATACTTACTGGTTCCGCAAACCATGTTTACTGGAGCTACCAAAGTGTGTCGTGAACGCTTCCTGGTTGAAGAACTGCATGTTGCAGTCACTGCAGTAGAACGGGTCGGACTTGTCCAATTCGGTTGTGGCGACCGACGCTATCTCCTATGCAATAAGGTTGGCTTTTGAATACAGAAACGGAAGGTTCTTGAATAAAATACAGAGTTGTTTGCTGTTTTGTTTGTGTGTTTAAATCATTGTGATCATCATTTTAACCAACAGATGTTCACTGCTGGACAAAGGTCTCCCTTAAAAATCTCCACAACGACAGGTGTTTTAAATAACAGTGAATTATTAAGTGTTCGCGACCGTAAACACTTACGATCGGTGTAGGTATAACAGAATTAAAATAATTATAAATTATCAATTTTCAGAAAATAATTTATGCAATTTATTGTTATTATTATTATAAGCCTGTAGTGTCCCATTGGAGGGCAAAGACAGACATCTCAAATAATAACGTATCCAATTCCGATAGTGACAAGCTTTTTGATAAAACTCACTTACCTAATACGATGTTCCTAATACCCTCTACACAATATTAAGTTAAAAGAGAAACATTAGCTATAAAGAACACAAATTCTATAGGTTATGACGGGATCAGTACAAAAATACTTAAAGCCTGCATTCACGAAATATTGCCTACCCTAACACACTTTATCAACGAGTCGTTTTCTTCCGGAACTTTACCCGATGCTACGCCGACGTGCGATTCTTATTTACAGATTTTAAAAATATGATTATTATTTTTTCATATTTTTTTTATAATTTATTTGTAATAAATATAAGCAATATGACTGCTGCTATGAATATGGCGTGAATGCAAATCAATAAGTTGTATATACGAAATTTGTTAATTTTGTTAACAATAACATGTATTTGTTCAAGAAGTCTTGTGAGGCACAAAATTCACGCTCACGTAGGGATCCTTACAGAATAGTTTTAAGTGACATACCGAAGTCTACTAAATACGGGAAAAGCTGTCTCGCCATGTGTTATACGGATTTACAATAATATTCCGAAAGACCTTAAAGATTTAAATAAGTCTTTATTTAAAAATAAATTATATAAATGGCTCAATTTAAACAATTTTTATAGCCTGAAACAGTTCTTTGATAAGTAAGGTAACGAAAAGATACTGTTATTCAATTTATTTCTTTACTGTTAATTCTCAATTTTATTGTCATTTTATTTTATATTTGTTATTGAAATTAGTTAAATGAAGATTAACTTCATAAACATTTGCACTAACATTTGTATGCTGTGTGAAACAAGCAAAACACATGAGATCAAATAATTACAATATTTTACGAGCGACACACACAACACGAAACAACGCGTGTGACATTCACCGAGATTGTCCGATGGCTGTGCCGGTGTAAACCGGTTTGTCCTCTAGCGGCGCGTACGTGAACCCGTCATCGGTGAGAGGTCACGCACACATAACCGTGCATGTAGTACCTGTCGCAGTAGTGTACCTATCGCAGCGCGCTATAAGGAAATTTGGACTCTGTTCGGGTATTTACTCATGTGCTAATGCTATGACATAGGCGCTCTCTAAAGCACAGTCGTTGAATTTAAAAAAAATCCTTTAAGCACTCAATGCATTCACATAAGAGAGTTCTAGTATTGTTAACTCAATTTCGGAATTATTGTACTTTTTTGTTTTTGACTTTTTGTTTTTTATTTTATTATATTCGGATTCGGATAGATGCGTAAGTAATGAAATAACTTTTAGGTGAAAAGCCAAAAACTGACTCCATCCCTAAGTAAAATTTAAGTAAAATTTAATTAATTAATTAATTTGACTCCATCCCATTATAAATATAGTACATACCTAGGTAGAACCTATTGTCTAGAATTATTTTCTTTTTAATTTATTTTAAGAACTAGATGTGCGATATGAAGATGTCGATAAATATCAGCGTTGCTGGTGTTGTTCATGCTGCAACATGTGCTTAGTGGGGTGCTTTTCGGTTTCACTTCTATATTTTATTCTTTGTTTATTTTTTATTGTATTTTTTTAAATATATTTTACGGGTAAGCACAGTGCCTTGATATCACCTGATGTTAAGCGATGATAAGGCCAATGATGGAAGCGCACTTCACCCGGGATCCTCAACTAGTGACACTGGCTAGTGGGCACTGGCTATCTTATCTCTAGCTGAAGGAACACAACAATGCTACAAACATTGATGTTATGGCGAAATATTTAGATAAGATGGTGGTAGCTAGCCAGACGGACAATCAAGTCCTACCACCAACCAAACCAAGTACACAAACATGTACCCTCCGCTGGGAATCGAACCCGGGACCTCTGAACCTAAACCACTAGACCACATAGGCGGTTAAAACACTTTCATTTGATTTGATTTGATGTCGCTGACACTATAAGAAGTAGCCGTTTACTGACCGCCGGCGTGTGCGACTTCAGCTTGTGATAGTACAGGCCGGTTTCACTGACGAAGCTGTTCCCGCACACGCCGCACAGGTTCGTGGATGGGTGGTGCATCCGGATGTGGGTCAGCTGCGACGATATCTTCCTGCGTTATACAAACAAAGGATAATGGCACCGGTGTTCGTCACTCTCCCTCTTACTACAAAACAGTGCTTAAAGTTAAACAATGGCTAAGTGCGTGTTTCAAATATTGTGTCTCTGTCTAACAATGCCTGCCATTTGGTGCGTTTTAAATGCCCTGACATTACGCTGAGTGGAAGCCTTTTTGTGCCACATAGAACATTGTAATGTTTTATGCTTGTGAATACTGTTCCTGTATTTGTTACACAAATAAATATTTTTCATTTTATTTTACGACCTCCGTAGCCGAGTGGCTTGCACGCGGGACTTTGGGCGGCGCTAACTCTGAGGTCCCGGGTTCGATTCCCGGTCGGGTCAATGTCGAAAACGAACTTTTCGATATTGTGTCGGGTCTGGGTGGTTGTGGTACCGTCGTTGTTTCTGATTTCCATGAAACGAGTGCTTTAGCTACATACCTTGGGATCAGAACAATGTATGTGATGTTGTCTCATATATATTATAACAATATTAGCCAAAAAGTGAGAGCACCAGTTTTAAGCATTGTCTTAACTTTAGCCATTGTTTTGTAGTAAAGCAGTTCAAGATGCGACGATATCTTCCTGCGTAATACAAACATTAGGTAATAGAATAGAATAGATTTCTTTATTTCAAGCAACAAACAGTGTACAAGATGGTAAAATACAAAGAGGCCCATAGAATAGATACCTTACAGACTAACATACATACAAATCTATACTAATATTATAAAGAGGAAAGCTTTGTATTTTTGTATGTTTGAAACGAAATCAAAAACTACTGAATTGATATTAAACTCTTTCACCATTAGAATGCTACATTAGCGCTGAGTAACAAAGGCTATATTAAAAAATAAATGTCCACCCGTGTGAAGCCGGCCGCCGCTAGTATTATATAAATTAAAAACTGTGCTAAGGTAAAGGCACACCAGTCTTCGACACAACTTTCTTCGTCAAACAATAAGCAAGAAAGAAAGAAAGAAAGAAAGAAAGAAAGAAAGAAAGAAAGAAAGAAAGAAAGAAAGAAAGAAAGAAAGAAAGAAAGAAAGAAAGAAAGAAAGAAAGAAAGAAAGAAAGAAAGAAAGAAAGAAAGAAAGAAAGAAAGAAAGAAAGAAAGAAAGAAAGAAAGAAAGAAAATACATTTATTGGCACACATTACAATAAAATATGAAAAAACAAAAGGACATATTCAGAATAATAATAAAAACAAAAGAAAAGGCGTGTTCAAATAGGCCCCAGCCTCAGCACATGCTACAATAACATAGAATAACATTGAAATTTTACGGAACGACAGCCGGGAAGCTAGTGGTCTGTATTCCATTATTGCTAATCTAAAATCTGTTGCTTATATGTATTTTTAATGATTAAAGGAACATAATGTCGATCACTGGTGCCACTCTAGAAAGATTGGTTACATCCAGTGATCAGAATAAAATTAAAAATAAATCTAAATCAATTATTCAGTTTAGGCTACAAAAAAGTCTTATGAATGTCACTATGCCATCGATCGGTTCGTAGTACACTTTTTTTTGGAGAGATTGCCGATTGCCTCAGACGGCATTTTAAGCTTCACCGGGCTTTTTTGAGGTCGGCAAGGCTTTTTAAAGGGTGCCTCAAACCGTGTGAAACGAATCTCCTTCGGAGGTTTTCTAGAGGGAACGGCATCTCGCACTAGTGCGTGTCCCCGTGTCCTACTAGATTCTCCGAAGGGTTCGGATCGGATCGGGTCGTTAGTACAACGAACGGGAGACCGTGTACTGAGAAGAATCAGCAAGAAACTCAGCAAGGGCATTTCTTTTCCAGAAAATGTCCTCCCTGACATAGGAAGAACACTTTCCAATACAAATACAACAATAAGTAATGTAAGAGTAAAAAAGTATATAGCCTACAACTGTCTGTCTGTCTGTCTGTATGAAAAATAAAAATCTGACTTAAATGGCAGCTGACGTAAGTGGAATAAATCGTTTTCTTTTACCTTTTTTCTCTCCATAAGAACCTTCCTCAAACTTCATCAAACACAACAAAAAAGAAATCAGCCAAATTAATGTTATTAACATACGTTCCAAATTAACTTGGCAAGTGATAAGGAAGTGAGAGAGATTATACCCTTGGGTTACCCTTCTGAGAAGGTTATCAAATTAAGGGGTTACCCATTAAAAGGGTTACACAAATTTAAGGGTTACCTTAGCCTGTACGCAAGCCTTATAAAAGCTTTTGTGATTAAACCGTTGGACCGGTCCCTAGCCATTGATAATTATCCTTTCGAGCCCTGACCACAGGTGCACTATATTGCCATTTTTCACTTTTACCGAGGATTTATCAATACGAGGATAAAATATATGTGGTGGATGAAGTAGCTCACCTGAACGTAAGCTGGCAGTGTGGGCAGTTGTAAGTGATATTTTTGTGATACTTGTCATGCAATATTGCTTGTCCTCTGAAATACAAAACAATTTATATAACAATTATTTTCCGGTGTGAACCGAGTTGAGTTCAGTTGATAAGTAATAATAGTTCAGAGTAATACCGCTGGTTAAGTACTAGAAAAATTCAACTAGGCTTCTGGGACCTCGGCAGCTCAGCGGTCAGAGCATTAGACCAGTTATCCAAGGGTCGTGGGTTCGATTCCCACTCGAGCTTCCTGAGACTGGTTGATTTTGTCTTGTAAAATTTTATATAGCATTGTGAAAACAAAATTCAAATACTAAAACATAAATAACTTCTGACATACCGGGTCAGGTGCTCTTCCAATTGAGCTATCGTGGTTCTAACCAGCCCGCCGAAATTATTGAACACTATTTACTTTTTTACTTTGAAAGCCAAAGGCGCCAATTCAATGTCAACAACTACCGTCATTAACATCTGATCATAATATTTTTACAAATACTAAAGATCAGTTAAGAAGTAGGCTAGCTATTTATAAGTTTCAAATCCTGCTCGTGGAAATTGTTTTCAACATTGTGTTTTTGTAATTTGTTTCGCAACAAAATTTGCGTTAAAATTATATAAACAAATTAAAAATATTTTATAAATAACTTGTTCGCTTTACATACTGTAAGGAAATTAAAAAGGAACTTTATAAAACATTTACCTGCCGTTACACACGAAACTGCACAGCTTACAAGTGTAACGGGACAGGTGTGTCGATACCATGTGCGAGTGTAACTGTCCATCAGTCTTATGGTACATCTTGCACATATCACACTGATACTTTCCACTTAACGCCTGTAAGCAAACAATGATACATTTTCAATATCATTGAATATAAAGTAAAAGCAGATATTTAAAAAAGGAACCGTTTCAATTTATGGGTATTGGCTTAGTTATCGTTTTAAAAATGCGAAAAAATTTGAATTTGTCATAGACTAATCAATGGAGAAAGCTGGAGGAGGCCTATGTATCAAAGGACAAGAAGTTTTTTTATTATGTAACATTACCTTTAACGGTACCACTGCTAGGTACAGTAATTTCCTTTACTTATTTTACTTCAAATGTAATATGTATTATGTATTAAAGTAAAGGCCTCCATCATTGAGATCAAGTCTTCGCTACATTTGATGGGTAATGGTTCAATCACCACGCTTGCCAAATGCCGTGCGGATGGGTGATCGATCACAAACCCGGGCTATGCAATCGAAAAATACACACACTTTGCCCGTGACCTGGGAATTGAACCCGTAGCCTTCGAGTATCGGGCTGAGCGTTTCGCCAATCGAACACCGAGGCGTTATCTAATGTGTCTAAAACAGCAATAAAAGCTTAATAATAATTTAAAAATTTCTCTTTATAACAAAATAACATACTAACAGGGTCATGCTTCTTCATATGGTTATCGTACGTCATAGGATTGGTAAATCCTCTAAAGCACATGTCACATTTGAACAATGACTCTGTGTAATTTCTTGAGTGCTTCCGTTCCTGAATCCTCAGGTACTGGTCCTCTTGGCTCACCGTATTGTATTCCATAGAGTCGATGAATGAACGTTGTGTAATTTTCTTTTTTTTTACGGTCGCAACGTTTTTGGTCCGCTTAGTACGCTTCGGAGAGCTTCCACAATCCTTCGACCGCGTGACCTTATAGTCCTGGACATGCACGATATTGTAATGCCTTTTGGCGGAACTTCTGAAATAGCAGACATTAGCAATGGTAAGTTCATGCATAAAACTTTGTAACAAAAATACAAAATTAAGGGTCTTGTGCTTTTTTATTGCGTGCCGTAAATGGTATGACTACTAACTATTCCCTTGTTTTGGTCATTTATTGGTTTAATGAAGTCAAAATGTATTGTAATGATTTGTTATACAACCGTTGGTTAACTCTGAAGTTATAAATAAAATAAATAAGCTGCTTCGCAAACCAAGCGAAGAGCTTGTGTGAACGAAAAACTATGTTGCTCTTTTATATATATAATTATAAGCATTCCTGAAACCAAACAAATAATATTTGCATGCACCATTGTATGTATTATGTGTACATCTAATAATACCTTTAAACGAGCAATTCTTGTATATACAACTTGTTGATTTGCATTCACGCCATATTCATAGCAGCAGTCATATTGCTTATACTTATTACAAATAAATTATAAAAAAATATGAAAAAATAATAATCACATTTTTAAAATCTGTAAATAAGAATCGCACGTCTGGCGTAGCACTATAAAATTATCTCTCGTTCGCGTACGCCGCCCACCCGAGCACGCGTAGGTAGCAACAAGCGAGCCTCGCTGCGCATCCGCAGCTTTGTCGGCGCGGCGGCGCTGGCGGCGGCCGGCTGCGGGCGCATCAAAGCCAAAGCCAGTGTGCGCCGCGCAGCCCCAAACGAGTGACACGTTTGTTAACCCTAGCGAATTTTGTGCGAAACGTGTTCCTAAGTGTGTTGTTTGTGTGTGTAAAAAAAATAAAATGACGGAAAATTATTCCAACGTAGAACTAGTGGAGATGGTACGATTATACGCAATTAGTGGGAACAGTCTACGTCGAGCCGTGGTCATGTTCGTGGAAATGTTTCCAAACAGACAACTCCATCGCGCGAGGTAATGCTTGCTGCCACGCAACGACTGAGGGATCATGGCCAGTTCAACGTTCCTCTACATGCGCAGGGTCGCGGCAGTGTGGGCCTCTCAGTCGATTTGCAAGAGCAAATCCTCGAATACTTCGAGAGCGGACCACGTGCGAGTACTCGAGATGCTGGCCGCCACTTCAATGTCCACCACACAACAGTCTGGCGGCTTCTTAAGTCGGAGCAACAACACCCGTTCCACTTCAATAACGAGCAAAGCTCGGTCATCCATGTACTATCTATATATTTATGTGTGTATGTATAACTTTGTTGCTTACATAAAAGACAGTATTCATTGGGAGCATTCATTGGGAGCAATCATTTCGCGAACGATAATTTGTTCCCAAGGGTTTGTTCGCGTAGCAAACTTGAGCACATTGTTTCGCGAACCATTCAATTCAATTCATCACGTGAATACAGTTGAAATTAATTACTGGCGATTTGCATGCATAATAATGTTTGGATCGGGAAAGAATCGGCACGAATACTCATGATAATCCGACCTTTACAGAACATTCCTTCACTAGCTTATTAATACAAGGACTTACTTATCAAAATTTACTTCAGGACACTTCTTACACACATATTTGTACATGTGTTTGTCAGTAACATGATTATTGAGCATAAATTGCGTCTTATAGTAATAATTACACAGCTCACACCAAAAATTGCCACTTGTATGCTGGTAGGTCATGAAACAGACAAAGTTATTATTAATTATTTTAATTCATATACTTCTTCCGTATATGTGTATGTCATTGAACTCCTCCTAAACGGCTGGTCTGATTTTGATGAGCTTTCTTGCGTGGGTTGTTAAGACTCGCAATTGGACCCCGTAGGTGGCGCTGCAATAAGGTTCTAGGATTATTTTTAACCATAATGGGATACAGGTGACATTGTAGTGATCATTTTCAGCCCGTATCTACCCACTGGGCATAGGCCTCCTCCATGTTACCCCAATTCAAGGGGTGGCATTACATCAAACTGCCCAAGTTAACCTCACCTGCCCGTGGTGCCCCCTGCTGTCTGACGAACGAGGCAAAGAAATAAATAACTTACCTTATCATGCATCTGTAAGTGTATGTCCAAACATCTCTTATTTTTATAAGGTTTGCTGCATATAGTACATTTAAACTTGGCACTTAAACCAAATCTGTTATTTATATCACTAACAGCTTTAGCTTCATTCTTCGTGATTGGATAAAGAGTCGCAAACTCGACCTCCAATCCAGAACTATCCAATCTTTGGCTGTCACTAACATTGGCATTCTGTTTATCTGTATTGTTACATATTTCCACATCACTGTCGAAATGATAATTATTATCATTATTATCATTATTGTCTTCCATATCATCCTCATTAATGTAAGATGCTGCTTGATCAAGAGTATTTTTTTCTTTTATAGGGGCATGTTGATGGGCTAATGATGTTTGGAGATCGATAACCAAATCCTCATTTTTTATATAGTTTTCTTGTACTTTTGCATCAATACTTTTATAAGGAACATATGTTTTTGCTGACATTTGTTCAAAAGAAAGCGTTGTATCGTTGAATGACGGTATATCATTAATGATATAACTGGATTGATTAATTCGAGTTGCTTGTTCGTAGTGAACTTCATAGTGCATTTTATTCAAGTCTACTAAAGTTAGAAAAGGATTTACGCCAATGGCATTACGGTTCACCGTTTTTAAAGTGACTTTATTAATCTGAAAAAAGTCATTGAATTTATTATAGCCAGTTCTTTTATATAATTAAATGTCTAATAGTATAATCTACATGTAAGGGTTTATAAAGGAACATACAAGCAATAGGGTATTTTACACCATGTAAGAAAATATCTAAAATTACGTTTTTACGATAGATTTTGTAAGAAACAAAGGAGAAATGTTGATTTCTATTCATAAAAATGAAATATAAATTTTATAATTCGATTTGTAAATTATTATTTTTTAATCTATTCTTCAAATGTCTAAAACGCTATTCTCCATATTGGATTCCAACGTGACGTCACTTCGATAGTAAACAAACTAGATTTTTGTTGCGCTGCGTGTAATTTATATTTTTTTAAAGTTATTATCCCGTTTGTAGAATTTTATTGAAATCGTAACATGGAAGATTTTGTAAAAGCAGAAAGTACTGACTAGAATAAATACTTTGATGGTGGCGACATTTTAATTAAAAATTAAAATTAAAAAAATTAAAAAAAAAATAACTTAACCTAACTAACAGTAAAGATTTCAGCTGACCGATTGTATAGTTTTTATGCTCGTATTCTTGCATTGAGGCACAATACATACACCAATGTTGGATTATAACTCATTATTAATTTCCAAAAATTGTCTATTGTATTTTATTTGTAAATCAATGTTCGTAAGCGATATTTATTTACTGACGCAGTGACGTCACGAGCCGAAACAGCACGGCGGCTAGCGTTTCCGCGCAAAAATTTAAAATGATAAATTAAAAGTAGTTTTTATGGCAATAATCGGTTTTAAAAAAAAAACGTGTAAAAAAACATAGTGGTTTATTACTGTAGGAGTCATTTAAAACACTTTTTGAAAAAGGGTGTAATACCTTATTTATAGTAAAATCAAAGTTAAATAGCTTACTAAGCAAGCTTCAATCTTGACAACAAAATTGAAAATTTTAAGCATAGCCTATTTAATGGGCAAAGGCCTCTATCACAAAAAAAATTTATCACTACAATTGATGGGTATCAAAAAATTACAATATTAAACAAATAATCTTAAAAAGAAACTCTACATATGTGCCGTCACAAGCATTAATAAGTATACACTTTTGACTAGTTTTAACTCTTATTCCATTGTGATTTAAGACTCACATTCACATTCACATTGTGTACATGTTAATGCTAGTGACTGTACAAACTATCTCATCATGAGAATTATATAGATCTGCATAGGCATGAAGTTATAACAATAATAATAATAATATAGCCTTTTATTTCCGGGCTTTCATAGCTAAAGCTGTTTTAACTTTAATTTGTCTATCATAATATGTCTCTCAGCTCGATGTGCCTTACGGCAAAGGCCTCCTCGAATATCTTCCACTGCTTTCGATCTTCTGCCGCTCTGAGTCAAAGGGGACCCGGGGTAAATTTTATTTCATCCTTCCATCTTCCCACTTTCCGACCCTGACTCCTGCGACCGTCGCTGGGATACCAGACTGGCACCCTTTTGCTCTATTTTTCTTCTCTACTTCGAAGTGTGTCCAGTCCATCTCCATTTCGATTGTTCAATATGTGTCAGGATGTTGGTTATTTTGGTTTTACCCCTTATATGACCCCTGACTGACCCTTATGTTCCCCTGACTTTGTCTTTTAGTCTTATCCCTAGGATGCTCCTTTCTATAGCTCTCTGGCATCTCGCAAGTTGTTCTCTATGTTGCTTTGTCTGAGCCCAAGTTTCGCAGCCATATGTGATGCAGGGCATCATGCCCAGCTCCTTGCTTTTCATAATTTCTTTTCGTGCCCAATCTTTCTTCCATCCAGTGGCAATTCTTTTGGCTATTTCTTTAGACATTTGGTCACTGGGCGATATTAGCTGACTCAGATAAAAATACACATTAACATAATCGAGTTTTTGACCGTTGATAGTTATGTCTATTTGTGCACAGTTTGTCATCATTTTTGTCTGGTTTGGTTGAGTTTAGTTCCAGGTCCGCATCCCTACTTTTATCTGCTAGCATCTGTATCATGGACTTCAGTATTTATGGGTTCTCCTCCATTATAACCAGGTCCTCGGCGAATCTCAGATGATTAAGTCGGGATCCGTTTATGTGTAGTACTAGGTTGTCCCAATCTAATTTCCCAAATATTTGTTCCAGTACTGCTGAGAATAACAGGTGAGAGTGGGCCTCCTTGCCCGACTCCTCTGTCGATTGGAAAGACATCCCCTAGAGATTTTAACCTGATACTAGCTTTGCTTCCACTGTATATATTTTTAATGATGTTACATAAGTATACAGATGAACAGAGCTATAATAGTATAGTTGGTAGTGCACCTGACCCGGCATGTCATGGGGTGCGGGTTTAAATTAATGTTGTGGAAATATTTTCAACCCTTTTTTTATGTTTTGTTAGGTGTTAGGTTAATTTTTGTATAAAACTGTATGTATTTATAAGAATGAAAATTTTTAACTTACATACCTCTGTACTCTTTTCCAGCAGTTCTTGTAAGACAAAATGAGTTCTATGGCATTTATCTCGAAACTTTATGAACCGTTTCACGTAGCTGTTGCATTCAAGGCATAGGTACTCAGGAAAGCGACTTTTCTTTTTTACCTGTACAAATATAATTATAGAATACCTTATGTTAGTGGGGCCTCCTGAGGTTTCCTATTCCCAGTGCAGTGGCACTAGCCTGCCTTTACGTATAAGTTTTATTAATATTGGCTACTAACTATAATTACATAAAATAAACAAATATAATTGAATAATTGAGTTAGAAATATTATACTTTGTAGTTTGTTACAGGAACCAAAATGTACATTATAAAAGCAGAAACCTTAGGTGCAATAAATAAAATAAATACCGATTCCTTTTCCAATTAATGTTACTGAATTATCGCTCTCTCTATGTAATAAAATAAACTAATTTGTAGCAAGTGAAAATAAGAAGCACCTACTTCAAATGTATTGCTCATTTAAACGCGTTTTATATTGATCTTCAATTTATTATTTTATATTCATTTTTGTTAGTTTCTCGAAACACTCGATTTAGAATTGTCTAAGGTACTCTGAGTTCAACTCATAAACATTAGGATAAAAGTACCTGGAGCCCAGTGAGTAAATAATATTGTTGTCTCAGTTGATTTTCATTAATGCTATGTAACTTGACATCTACTGAGAGACACACTAAACACGCTTTTAAATCCCTCATGTTAAACAGATATTAAACTTAATTTTGATTAGTTGCTACTTATTAAAGGCACGAATTTCATAAAAAATCTTTTTTAACTGGCTGACCGGTAGCCGAGGCCCGAGCGTAGAGTAATGGCCAGAGTAAAATAAAAAATCCGTTTCAAATGTCAATGGTTGACTTTTGTTTTTTTTTATCCTCCGCTTGACGTAGGAAACTCAAAGGGATCTAGCCCATAAAGCCATATCTCATAGAACGAAAACGTGCGCGTTATTATAATGGATTTGTTGAGTAGGTAGCGAGTGACCATTATAGTGTAAGCACTTAATGCGTTATTATAAATTAAGGATGATTAACGAAGGATAATAAAAACATGGGACTTTAAAGAGGTCTCTTAAATAACAACTGCCAACCGCTCACAAACTCTCATCATTATCCTACACACGTCCACTGCTGGACATAGGCCTCTCCAAGTGCACGCCACTGAGCACGATCCGCGGCTACTCTCATCCAGCTTTTGCCAGCCACCTTGCGAAGATCGTTGTTCCACCTAGTCTGAGGGCGTCCTACACTACGTTTGCCGATACGCTATCTCCACCACAGAATTATATATAGACCTCCACTCAAGAACTCGTTTACCCCATCGGTTATCGGTTCGGCGGGCAATATGGCCAACCTATCCAGAGCTGTTATATTCCTTCAGTTAATGTTCAACCATATGCCATATACATAAAGTTAAAAGTCTATTGAGGAAAGGAGATGTTTAATTTTGTATGGAGAAAATGCCAACACCTTGTACACAATACCGAAAGATAGCTAATGTATAAAATAAGCTTATTCGAAATGATTTTATTTAAATAAATTAATAGTTTTCATGTAAGAATTATCTGAAATACTAAAATAAATCAACTTTCGTGATGGCAGCGGTATTCTGCCAATGTCAAGTAGCTGTCAAAACAACGATGTTTTTCGGTTTCTTTTTACATTTTTACTTAAAAACGATAAAGCGTATTGAAATTTTACTTATTTTAACTAAATACATGTAACTTGGCATAAATTAAACATCTCCTTTGATAGTTTGTGGTAGTCTGATGTGCAGGCGTGTGTACATTCTTCAATAGTTAAGTTATAACCAAAGTGACTCTTACATCATCAATAGTAAAAAAACACATTATGTATAAAATATATATTTAAAATATGGAAATTAAATTACAATTGATTAGATTTACTAATATCAGACTATGTTACTTACAAATAAAGTCATTCTTAAAAATAAAATATTTACACGTAGTAGGGCTGTTAGCTGCCTACAATATAATTGATTGAAATCAACCAAAAGAATTTATTTATCAGCAAAAAATCAGTAAAACAGATCTATAGTTAAATAATACTGTCATAATATCATAAAATAAAATACCGCATTTTCCTTGTTCCAAACTGTAACTTAAATCACCATACGAAGCTTTGACTGGTGTGTTGTTAGTGCTTGTTCACGTAGGAACGCGCAGGCGCGGTGGCGGGTGCGGGCGCGGTAGACGTTGCGAGCTCGTGTTCACATCACTGAGCAAGTAATCACTACGTTATGTTCACATTAGCCGCCAGGCGTTTGCGCGTGTGTGACGTGTTGTCAGAGGTTGAAAAGATGGAGGACGATATTTTATTTTTAAACGAAAAGTCATACCTTAAGTGGGAGATGCTAAAAATTAGAATTGGTGTGCACGAAATTAATAAGTAATAAGTTCTAGCCTGAAAAGCACTAAAAAACTCTTCTGTATTGAACGACATGATAAAAACGTGCTATCGTTTCTAGCGACGACAAGTTCAAACTGGTTGAACATACCTGACGTCGCGAGTGAATTGCGCACTGCGCAGCTTGTTCGACGTGAACACACACAAACGTCCCACGCGTTTTGATACTGCCGCGATCGTGCCGCGCGCGGCAGTCGCTAGTTTGCCCGCTATTTAGACCGCACGTGCATTTCGTACGTGAAAACTTGGATATCACGTCATATGTTTGATATTTCGTGACCGCGCCCGCACCGCGCCCGCTAGTCAACGTGAACAAGCACTTATACATTACTGATTTAATTTCAAGACGTACAAACGAGCAATTTCAATAAACAGCAGTGTACACACAAATCAGTTAAAGCGTAATAAGGTGAAATTTGGATCATGTGCCATGTTCGCGCTTTGGCATTGTATGGCGCGCAATGTCCATTGTAGGTGGAAGGTCATTGGTAAAGTCGGCATCAAATATTTGCATTTAAGAAAAACAAGAATTATTGCTATGGCACTACAGCATGTTTTTGACTAACAGTCAACCTATTTGTTTTAAAACAAAAAATAAACTCAAAGCTTATTTCGCATTAAAACTTATTTTACTTAGGTCTGATTTTTCAATCGTCAGTTAAAATCTATTCATTGAATAATTTTGCCATAATGACAGATTCTCCTTAGAAAATATGTCAAAATGACAATATTATTCGTTGGATAGAACTTATCTGAGGATTGAAAAATCGGGCATAAATGTGTAATTTTTTGGCCTTTTAGAATACTTTTACCTATTAAGGTGATGAAGGCGTTCAACTAATCCCCTGAATAGTTAACCGACTTACCAACTGCAGTTTCATTACTTAAATTCGGCTACGGTGGTTTATCACTCGTCGCTTATAAGTGATAAAGGCATTCAAATAATCTCTTGAGTCGATTACTAACTTGATACTGCGGTGGTTCATTGCTCATTCGATTATCAACTTGGGCTGTGGTGGGCCATCACTCATCGTTATAAGTGATGAAGGCGTTCAAATAGTCCCCTGAATCGATAACCAACTTGGGTTGAGGCGGTTCGGTTACAGTAACAGCGCTGACGGGCGCCGAAGTGCCTTCTAACTCTTTACGTCTCTTCCTGTTCTTCTTATCCCACGGCGCGTACGGAATTTTCAGATGCACAGTCTGTATGTGAAGTTTGACAGCACTACTCTGTGTAAATCGGCGGTTGCAATGCTGACATTGGTACGGTTTGTCGCCTGTGTGTACCTGTGTATTACAAATGAAGAATTAGATAAATACGTTTTACGTTTTGTGTCAGAACTCTGACTTCCTTAACCAACCTTAACAACAGCTGTCGGTACAGAACGTTGGCGGCATACTTAGATAAGATGGTTGTAGCTAGTTAGATGGACTTCTAGCATTCTAAGCCTTAACGAGCATGGTTTTTTTTGTTTTTATATTAGAAGGAGGCAAACGAGCAGGTGGGTGGGTCACCTGATGGGAAGCAATCACCGCCGCCCATGGACACCCGCAAAACCAGAGGAATCGCAGATGCGTTGCCGGCCTTTAAAACGCGTTTAAAGCCCGTTCTACTTGTTGTGTTTTCATCTATAGGGAACGCTCGTGCCCCAGCAGTAGGGACACCCCGCTACACACGACTTTAAACTTTATAAATACCGACCTAACGGTTATAAAGTTAAAGGTGTCAAACATCCTTACGCAAGCACAAGGGACCATGTGCGTCAGGCCATAACGCCAGATTAGGACGCGCCGAAGTTTGCGAGTTGCCCCGTGGACACGTATAGTCCACTACCTAATATCCATATATATATATAGGTTACCGGAGCTGTAAGCTCGCTCACTTCTCGTTGCACCAAGAGCACAACTCGCAGTTCCAACAACAACAGAACAGAACAACAACAATGATTAATATATAGATGTACTCACGACAAGATGGCGGTCGCGGTTGCTAGGCATGCTGAACCGGCGGTCGCAGTGCGGGCACTGGTACGGCTTCTCGTGCGTGTGCGTGCGCATATGTACCATAAGGTTGGCGTATTGCTGAAAAGGTTAATTAGTACTTGTACTGTCATGTCTGTAGATCGGATAAATTGAAGTTTATAGCCTATATGTACACACGGCGGCAGATCAGCCTACCCAAACCTGTCAAATTTCTCCAATGAATATTGATCCTTATAACCAAACATTAAAGTTCAAAATTCATTGTAGAAATTTGACAGTTTTGGGTACGTTGATATGCCGCCGTGTGTACTATGGCGGTCTCTGGCAATTTGCTGATTTGAAGAAAGGATCGTGTGCTAACGCGTTGCCAGTCAAGTGCTAAGCTTATCCCTGATTGGTTACGCGATTTATTATGATCAATTAGAAACAAACAAACACGTTTTTTTGTAACCGCCCACAGTGTTCATTTTGAGTTATTGTATTGCGAATCCGATTTTGCTTACGCACATATGACAAACTAGCTTTTGCTAGCCGCTTTGCTCACATGGGATAAACGACTTGTGTTTGTTCTTTTATTAAAAAGCCAATTAAATGTAAATAACTGTTTCTTACACAAAACAACGTAATCAAGATGACTCTGTATAAGTAATTTTTTGTTCGTTGACAGATTTCTATACAAACTTTCCATCCTCATTTCACACCTCTAGTGGTGATAATAATAATTTTATCTTAGTTTTTTTAAAATTTTATACTTTTGACGTCAAAAGATGCCTGTGAAGGCTTATGAACAAATGATTTGACTTTACAACAGTATGACAAAAGACAACGAGCGGGATTCGAGCCCTTACCCCAAGTCACGTCGGGACACATGCACTACCAACTATGCTGTCGTGACTCAATCCAACTCGCCGAAATTAATCAACACTATCTACTCTTACTCTATAAGATAAAACGGATTATTGTACATTTGCAACAAAGTAAAGTCGTCTCATTTTTTGTACACTCCATACATTGAAAGTTAATTTGTCACTTGCATTATAAAATAACTGTAAGTTCGTCACAGATCCTAATTAAAATATGACAAATTTACTTCATAAAAATAGAAGTATGGCAAATTTACACATACTTTTTTCTGTGACGAATTTACTTTGAGGCAAATGTACAGACGCCAGCACATCAACCTATCCAACACTGTCAAATTTCTTCAATATTTTTTTTACCATATAACTAAGACATAAAGTTCAAAGTCTATTGAGGAAATTTGACAGTTTGTGGTAGTATGTACAATAACCCGCCAAAACAGCCTTTAATAGTAAGGTACCCTGGTGACGTGTCCGCACACGTGGCACATGTACCGCTTGAGGAAGTCCGCGCCGGGGTGCTCCGCCGCGTAATGCTTGCGGGCCTGCACGTCGTTCACCAGGAACTTGTTGCACTGCACACGAACGACGGATCGATTCAAAGTATTAGCAAGAAAGATAGGTCTAGCACGAACAATCGAGTACGAAGAAACGGTTCACACGCGCTACACTCCAGGGGGCGAATTTAGAATGCTTTTGGTGGCCTCGAAATTAAAATTGACATAAAATACACTATGAATAACTAATACTTTTTTCATTATTTATTTGATTATTAAGATCCACGATGGTGATGGCGATGATTAAAACCTGTGATCCCTCATCAGGGACATAGGACACGCATTAGGGACTTCCATGCGTCGCAGTCTTGTGATGTGATAAGATACATTCCGTTCGAGAACTTTCGACGTAGAAAATTGGTTATCAGTGACTTCAAGAAAGAGGGAGAAGGAACAATTATAATTAATGTCATAGCGTGATAAATGATTGATGATGATGATTCTATGGTGGTTCAAAATTATCCTATCTCCTTCTTACTTAAAATGAAGTTTCAGTTTCCTTAGCTCAACTCATGCCCGCCAACTTCGCTCGTCAAATAATCATCTTCTCGCCACTCCTTTACATCAATCAGGATTCGTTACAGATTCCTTTACGGTTCAGGCCATTCGATTATGGAACACTCTCCCGGAAAAAGTCAGACAAGCTCCAAGTAAATTGGTCCTTCTAACAATGGTATATAAACTGTTTCTACAGAAATCAACACCCACGTAAGAGATTCCCATCATCTTTTCTTCTGTTATGTTTAAGCATGTTTATGTAGTCTATTTTTATTTAAGTTTTTTTTATAGTATGTATATTATATTGCGCACCATGCGCACTATTAACGAGATAGCGGAGCGAGTGGACATATTATCATGTTCTCTGAGTGAGTTCACAAGGACAGCTTTGTATACAATAAGTTATAATAAGTAATTAGGTTATATAATAGGTTGTTAAATGTATAATATAGTAGTTACATTATCGTATTAGGTTAAGTTTTGCCTGTAAAGAGTGTAAGTTTTTGATAAATAAATAAATAAATAAAAATAATCATCATTATCATTTAATTTAATAAACTTAATACATATTAGTAGTATATTTCAGTTCTTATAAAATTATGTAGTATATGTTTCATTTACGTTCTTGTCGCACCGCTTAAGAATTTTTCTGCCTAGCCCTTAGGTCAACTGGTAGAGAATGCCATTTGGCATTAAGTCCGCCTTTTGTACTTTATTTTATTGTGCAATAAAGATTAAATAAATAAAATAATTAGTCACCGATTTAAAAATCGCACTTCTGGTACTGTCATGTCATGTACCTTAAATCGTTACTTGCTGTATACGCTTAGTGAGCCTTCTATTATCATAGATTATCATCATCATCTCAGCCAAAAATCGTCTACTGCTGGACAAAGGCCTCCCCCAAAGATCTCCACAACGGCCGGTTTTGTGCTGCTCGCATCCAGTGGGCAGGCTTCCAACAAGGTGGACCAACGATCTGGTAAAGGTCGCGAGAAGCCGCTGGACTTATAAGATGTCAATAATATTCTTAAAAATGTAATACTATACTCTTAAGAAAACTACACTCCATTTAATATAAAATTCTCTTCAAAATACTGTACCCCGTTTTAAAAAAAAACATAATATACTCACAAACTCGCAGTTGGTAGCGGTGGGTATACCGGTGTTCAGTATCTCGGAATTCTCCGAGGTGGGGGTCTTCCGGGGCCGGCCGGCTGTGCCCCGCTTCGTCTTACGTTGCTTCACCTTTATAGAGCTGCATGGGAAAATATATTTTTCAATAGGTAACACCCTATAATTAGGGTTTATTCTAGCAGTAAAAGTTTTCTGAGTTATATTTCGATACACAAGTTTTAACTGTCCTCATTTTCCAGCAGGAGGAGATGGGTATTGCCTCAGAATAATAACTAAAGCTAGAAGGAAGGTCAAAATAATAAACGTGCAACTATGTTTAGTTCCGTTCTATCTCAAGGCTAGAAAAGAAGGTTGGAGTGCGACAAATGGTTGACACTTGCTTAATTTTTATTTTTTGTATTTTTATGTCAACGGTCATCAGTTAAACCGTTAAAATACGGATCTCTGAGGCTTCTCTTCCCGGCCAAATTCAGAAGTAGGCGAAGAAGAAGAAGTGCAGGCGTGTGTACTTTGATTTAAAAGCTGAAAGTTCGTTTTAGATATATTTGACTTGTTCGCGAATTAATAGTATCGACTGTCAATAACTTCGACAGTAACATTGTCTTAATATCTCATAATTATTTCAGATTTTAATAGTATTTCTGTCTAGATTGCACGAATGCTTTGGATTACTAGAAATAGTGAGTGTGTGGTCTATGTGGCACTATTTTTTTTTGTAGTTGGGGGCTACAAGTTCTATTAATCTCGAAAAGAAAATAGTCAAGGACTATTGACTTTCACTCGGTATGTTTTTGCTATATTATTTGTCGAATGTTAATTGTTATGCGAATAAAAATGCAAATAAAATTTTGTAAACCATTTTGTAGCGAAAACCAGCCGTGAATTCAATTTTAATAGCAGATTTAGCAATAACTCAGAAACGGCATCGGGTTATTTTTATCATGAATAGTGACGTAACAATGTGCATATTTTTTTAAATCTATATATATAGATACTTTTATTTTACAGATTTCTTAAAGATCATGCACTAATGTAAGTGCATGATTGAAAAAGACTAAAGGCGAAGTAGAAAAATAATAGTAAATCGTATTGGACTTCAAAAAGGCATAATCACATTTGCTCTAAGCATTTTACTATGGATTCATTCGTATGTAAGGGAAATTTGAAATGAAGGCGACTTAGAGAACATGCGGTTTCGACATTATTTATTATGAATGGATCTGATGAAATGGTATGATATGTATTATGTATGTATTAAGATTCTGTGAAGGAAAATATAGCACAAGTCCATTATTATCTATTTATTGTCAATTTAAAATATATTTTTAATAAATATAGTGACAAAAAAGTACTATATTTTTGTTTTCAATTATTTTTATCGATAATAAAGTCGATAAACTTACAACATTACCCAAATATGACGTCATAATTTCTGGTGACAGCCTTCGAAATTACGAAAGAAAACACCAACCTATCTTTTTCCAATACATCACCTAGGTTCGTTTGTATAAACAGTACGAACTGATGTATTTGTGTTGCTATTTTAGTCCAGTTTCTATAGCTTTAGTTATTGTTCTGAGGGTATTGCAAAGAGATAAAGTGTCAAAAAAGTTTTCAATTAAACTAGTAACAAACAAAATTAAATAAAAAGCAAACAAACGTGTAGAAGCCTTTTTGATTTAATTAGGTACGGTAAAATTATTTTTATATCAACGCCAAATTGTACACACGCCTGCATGTACATCAGACTACCACAAACTGTTAATTTTCCTCAATAGACTTTGAACTTTATGTGGTTTATATGGTTGAATATTTATTGAAGAAATTTGTCAGTTTTAGATTAGCTGAGTGCTTAGTCTGATGTGCAGACGTCTGTACTTTAAATCTATTGTAAATAAAATGTGTTAAAAGATATATTGTCTGTTTAAACACGATATAAAATAAAATAAACCTTACAAATTGGTAACGACGTGCTTGCTGGAGCTGCCGAGGTGCGTGGCGAAGGCGTCCTGGTTTAAGAACTGGATGTTGCAGTCCGCGCAGTAGTACGGGTCTGTTGTATCCAGTGGCACTTCCGCGATCGCCTCTACCTCCTACACAGTAAGGTCGCTTTTGATAAATTTTATTTTTTTAAATCCTCAGTAAAGCCCCACATCTTAACTGAGATACTCAAGGGTTTAGGAGGTATATCATTTATTTTACTACTATTATCATTCACCATCATCATATAAGCAAAGGAAACATTGTTTATTGATGAACTAGTAAGAAAAATACTTTGAATCTGGGTAAATGTGTTAACCGTACGAAGCCATAAATAAACTAAGGAAAGAAAACAGTGACTGACCGCTGGCGTATGCGCAATCTGCTTGTGGCAATAGAGCCCCGACTCGCTGACGAAGCTATGGCCGCATAGACTGCATACGATCGACGAAGGGTGCTTGATTCTGATGTGGGTGAGGCGGGTGGACAGCTTCCTGGGTAGGGAGACACAGCCTTATTTGCAACGAAACACTTTCAACAAACACGGTATCTCGAGGGGATGGCATCACACAAGCGTATCCATGCCCTAGATTCTCCGAGGCGTTCGGAGGATCGAGAGCGGAGAACAACTAGATGACGCTTCAGCTCAGGTTGATCGGTTTGTGGGGAGGTTAAATTTAATTGGCTCCACAGTCTATACCAATGTTTCTTAACCTGTGGTCTTCAAATTCATTGAAAAGTAAAGTATATATTTATTGTATGTATGGGGATCCGCAGTCTCATCTCTGTTACAAGTGGTATGCGAATAAAGAAGATATGATATCAACTCGAATACCACTTTTTTTTGTATTTGTAGTACTTAAATAAATGATCCGAAATTTTTGCGGGTGTTTTTGTTTAGGGGTTAAGCACTACGCCACACACACTAATAATTCTACTTTCTGGTTTTTTTTTTACTACTTACTTGAACTGTAGGCTACAATGTGGACAATCATATGTGACATTTTTATGCCAGTTATAATGTATTTGCGCTTGTCCCCTGAAAATAATAAAGCTTTATTTTAAGTTGAATCACTATTTAAATTTTGATATTATTAAGTACGACATAGTCACTATGTTCTATTAATTCAAAAAACTCACTCTAAGTTATGAAATAAGAGAAATTGCTATTACATCTTTTTATTTATTTGACTATAAAATAAAATTTAAGAAAACAATCGTAAAAATATTTACTTATTGTAACACACGAAACTGCACATCTGGCACGTGTATCTGAAGATGTGAGTTATAATCATATGCTTGTACAACTTCCTCGTGGTCTTAACGCACACCTTGCACATGTCGCACTGAAACTTGCCGGACACTTCCTGTGAACAAAATAAAAGAAAAAATAAACTACAGCCTAATTGGTAATGCGTCTGAGCCGTGGTGTCAGAAGGTTCGAGTCCCGTACGTGGTTGAACACTTGTTCAACCAAACTTCTTGAAAACCTCTTCAACATATTTTGTGAAACGCAATAATAATAAGGAGTAAGATTACAGAGTACAGATTAGAGACAAAAATGGTCTATGGTTCAGTGATTGAAAGAGACCCCCAAACTCTGGTAATCTGCCATGGCCGTAATTTAAACATGGTAGCTGAAAATAGCACTTGAAAAAAGGGCGAGTTGGCTCGGTTCTGGCGAAAACTCAAGACCTTTTTTTTGTAATTCGAGCTGAAGCTATTCTAACAGAAATTCGGTAGCTTATGTCTTTAGCAAACTTATTGAGTGCTACTTTTTAAGATGTTAGCCAGGAAAACAATTAAGGTCGTTTTACTAGCAAATATATATTTTTTAGCCAATCAGTTCATAATTTTCTATCTGTCTATATTGTACTGTTATTTTAATGTGACCATTAATTTTGATTTTATGAAAACAAATGTATTTAATTTTCTATGAAATTACTTTGTGACCATACTTACAGGGTTATGTTTTCTCATATGTTTATCATAAGTGGTTTGTTCTCTAAATCCTCTAAAGCACATCTCACATTTAAACCATGAGTCTACATAATTTCTCGAATTTTTCCTTTCTTGAACCAATTGGTACTGTTCTTCTTGCCTTACTGGTGTGTATAACAAATAGTCTTCGGGCAGTTTTTTTCTTTTTTTGGTTGCAATAGCGGGGTCAATAACTGTATTTCTCTTGACACCCTTACTGCACAACCAACTGGGCCGAGATCCTAGACAATTATCAGCCTTCACCTTCTTATTCTTCTGTATGTGCACAAAATAGTAGTGCTGTTTGGCTGATCTTCTAAAATAATATGAAAAAAGTTTATGATAACTGCAAATAATATTCTTCTATAATCTCCTAGTCTGTCCAAACGCCATAATATGGTACGTAACAATTAATTTAACCATTGATATACGTTATGGACAGTGAACCTGTTATTACAACAATATAATATGTCAATGTGAACTTTATTTATGACATTAATTTTTATAAATAAGTTTTAAGTACCCTTATCTGAAATTTATGCTACAAAATATGGTTAATAAATGGAAGAAGTGTTTTTTTATGCATTTTTTTACTTTTAATTAATCCATTTGTTAAATTACTATATTTATATTATGCTATTTAAAAGTGGGAAATAATTTATTTGTATTACAAAATAAATATTTGGTCAGCAAAATTATTATTTGGTCAGCAGAATTATACAATCGGTCAGCAAAAGAAATCTTTACTGTTGGTTAGGTTAAGTTTGGTTTTTTTTGGCCAGTCACGGAAGGGTAGCGGCATAAGACTGCTGTTTAGAATGATAAGTTGCAGACTGATTTAGAAATATTTGCTGACCATAAGTTGCTGCCCAACTAGCATTTTTTTGCTAACAAAAATACAAATACTTTGCTAACCGTTTAAACAACACCCTTTAAAAATTACATTAAATGGGCTTACCTATCAAAATTTACTTCAGGACACTTCTTACACACATATTTGTACATGTGTTTCTCAGTAATATGAGTATTCAATAGAAATTCTGATTTGTAATAATAATCACACAACTCACACCAATAATTGCCGCTAACATGCTGAAACCAGATATATATTCTATTGATACAGAAAAGAAAACATTATTTCTTATCAAACAATCAGAAAGAAATAGGAGGATAATCGCAAAAACGTTTGGAAGCCAAGGTTGATCTTTTCTGATTGAATCACGGACATCTTACAAGACTAGCTTCCCTTAGAACCAATAAAGATATAGAAAGAAACAATAACCCGAAGTGGCTCTCATTATTAGAACCTATGCATTTTTTAAAGACATATTTATAAGAATAGGCAATAGGCCATTTCTAGGCAATATAGATTGTCAACAGATGAATCTTGGCTGATAAAATTTTAATAAATAGATGAATTATTATTATTAATTATTTATGACAGAATCAATAAAAAACTTACCCTGTCATGCATACGTAAGTGTAGTTTCAAACGTTTCTCACTGAAAAAAGGCCTGCTGCATATATGACAGTTATGCTTTGAACCAGAGCTGAACGTCTTAGTTATTTCAACAACTGCTTTAGCCTCATTCTTTGTAATTGTATGTAAAGTTGCATATTCCACTTCTAATTCCGTACCATCTACTGTCTGGCTGTCACCCACTTTAACTTTGGGTTCATTGGAATGGTCACTTAATTCGTCACCACTATTTACGTAATCATTATTGTCGTTATCATCCTTCACTTGAGTGTTATCTTCTTTTAAATTAGATGCAGACTGTTCATCATCATAACCAGTTTCCTCAGGACCTAAACCATCTAGAGTATTAAAATACTCATCATTAGTTCCTTTAAAATCAAAATTTTCTTCTTTTATGCTATTATCTTTTAATTTTGTATTGCCATTATAAATAGTTCCTTCAAACAACTGTTCATCAGTAAAAGTTGTATAGTTAATAGTGGGAATAACATCTTTAGTAATACAAGTGGATCTGTTGATTTTAGTCCACTTAAATCTAGCATGCTCAAAGTGCACTTTACCAAATTCTACATATGATAGATAAGGTTTAACACCAATAGACTCTTGGTCCACTGCTTTTAAAGTTGCCTTTTTAATCTGAAAATTAGATAATTTTGTATAATTATTATGTTTCAAATAAATTAAGCTAAGTTCCCTTGTTTATAGAACAGTGAATAAAAAAGAGTTGCACAAAATACAATTTTACTCCTCAGTGCATGAATCTTTATGTTTTTAAAAGTTAATAACAATTTTGTGTATGCATAGTTTCTGATAATAAATAAATATACAAACCAAAAATGTCTTAGACATAACAAAGCTGCACATAAACACAAAACCAGATAGTGTACTGACACTTTGGGAGAGATTAGAGTCTATGCGGCTGGAGTAAACCTGTCTTATAGAACTCCAAACTTTTTCCTGATTCCTGGTTTTTTACATAACATCTATTTATGTTATTATAAAATGGAAATAATTTGTTCTTACTGTTGGTTAGGTTAAGTTAAATTTATTGTTTCACGGAAGGGGAGAGCAGCATAAGACTGCTGTGCAGAATGATAAGTTGCAGACTGAATAGAAATATTTGCTGACCATAAGTTGCTGCCCAACTAGCATTGTTTTGCTAACAAAAATACGAAATGAAATGAAATGAAATACTTTGCTAACCATTTAAATAACACCCTTATAAAACTACTGGTCATGGAGTTTTATTATACTTTATTAATAATATTAAAGCTCCATGGTACCAAACAAACCATTGAAATATGACTAGAACAAACTAATTTTATAATACATACCTCTTTGTTCCTTTGTAGTAGTTCTTGTAAGAAAAAGTTAGCTCTATGGCATTTATCACGAAATTTTATGAAACGCTTCAAATAGCTATTGCACTCATAACATAAGTATTCAGGTAACCCATTATCTTGTTTGACCTGAAATGGTACATACATATTTTAATTTTTTTTAAATATAACTTTTTCTACTTGTCGAACTTTAGTTGTTCTTTTATTATTAGATTTTTTTCTAATTATAATGAATCCAGTCATTTTAATACTTGGCGACACTTTGACCTTGATATTATCTCTAGATATCTACTGAACATCAAAATATGCACACCAAACATTTGATGTGACAATAGGCTGAGTAGAGTACTTCTTGGTATTACATTTTTATATCATTAGCTGACTCGGCGGACTTTGTACCGCTTTGACAGTTTCCATGACAACAACAACAAAACAACAAACAAACAAAATATAATTTTGTATTGGAAAAATAAATCGTTTTTAGTATTTTCTGTTACTTATTATTACTTATGTTTCTCACCGTTTAAACCTTCCCTGACCTTCCACAAATATATCAAAATCAAATTCTGTTAAAAATGGTTTATGCAAAATATGAAGTAGATTGGACCAAGGAATCACGATGTACCATACAAACTTTGCCCCCCTTTTTCACCCCCTTTTAGGGGTAGAATTTAGGAAAATCCTTTCTTAACGGATGCCTACGTCATACAAAGAACACACCCTCCAAGTTTCAGGTCTCTACAATCAGCGGTTTAGGCTGTGTGTACGATCTAAACATCGAACATTTGTCTATTCAGCACTTTGTTAATAAGTAAATAATTATTAATTTTGCATTCATAATTTACCTACTTATTAACAAAGTGCTGAATAGACAAATGTTCGATGTTTAGATCGTACACTGTGCGTTGATCCGTCAGTCATTCAGGACAAAGCATTTTATATGTATAGATTGATAGTGCTTATTACTTGATTGTATAAACATTTTCCAAAAGAATTCCACGACTGTTCATGCAAGCAGTAACTTGCATTAGGTACTTGCATTTAGCACCTTTTCGTGGCCTTAGCCAGATCGTCAATTCATTGTTGGAGTTTTATTACATTTCGCCGGCCGTCGCGAATCGTCATATCAACAAGGCAATGCGACGTCTTGTAAAAAAAAATGCAGAAGACAAAAAATATTTTATCCAACAATAAGTTGTCAATGTTTTAACTTAATAATATGCGTACCTGGAGCCCAGTGAGTAAATTGTATTGTTTTCTTAATTGGTTTTCATTCATATTATACAATTTGACATCCAGTCTGAGGCATACTAAACACGCTTTTAAATCCCGCATTTTGAATGTTACACTATATTCATGAAAACATTAAAAGGCAGCAATTTTATGACGATGAACACACAAATTCGTGAATCGAAAAAAGAAATCGTCGTGACTGACTTTACTGTCACTGACAGGCGTGCGGTGCGTGCGTGACATGACAGTTTGACAGATCACAGAAAAATCAAACAAAAACGGGACTTCTTGGCGGGAAAGTGAAGAGTAATGTCTGCGGTTTTGTTTTATTTTCTAAAATTAGTGTTATGTCGAATATTAATGTGAAATAATTGTGGATTATTAACCGTTAAGTGTTCGTGAATGTGCATGAGTGTTGGCAAATGAAACAAAACAGTGCAACATTACTTTTCAAATTCTCACAAGAAGTCTGCGTGAGGACTTAGTAAAGCCCCACATCTTTACTGAGATACTCGAAGGGTTGGGGGGTAATATCATTTCTCACTACCCATTTCTATTATCATTAATCATCATCAATATTGTTTATTTATGTATTACAATGAAATTAAGAAACTAATGACATGGCAGCATGGTCTATGACCTTAGCCGGTTCCTTAAGAAACAAACTAAACTTAAAAAAAAAATCAAACAAAAACAGGACTTCTTGGCGGGAAAGTGAAGAGTCATGTCTGCGGTTTGGTTTTATTTTCTAAAATTTGTGTTATGTCGGATATTAATGTGAAATAATGGTGGATTATTAACCGTTAAGTGTTCGTGAGTGTGCATGAGTGTTGGCAAATGAAACAAAATAGTGCAATGTTACTTTTCAAATTCTCACAAGAAGTCTGCATGAGGACTTAGTAAAGCCCCACATCTTTACTGAGATACTCGAGGGGTTGGGGAGTAATATCATTTCCCACTTCCCATTTCTATTATTATTCAACATCATCAATATTGTTTATTTATGTATTACAATGAAATTAAGAAACTAATGACATGGCAGCATATTCTATGACCTTAGCCGGTTCCTCAAGAAACGAACTCACTGACCTCTATTAATAGAGGTCAGTGAACGAACTACATTTAAAAAAAAATCAAACAAAAACAATAAAATACTAGTGTAGTAGGACTTCTTGGCGGGAAAGTGAAGAGTCATGTCTGCGGTTTTGTTTTATTTTCTAAAATTTATGTTATGTCGAATATTAATGTGAAATAATGGTGGATTATTAACCGTTAATTGTTCGTGAGTGTGCATGAGTGTTGGCAAATGAAATAAAACAGTGCAACGTCACTTTTCAAATTCTCTCAAGAAGTCTGCGTGAGGACTTAGTAAAGCCCCACATCTTTACTGAGATACTCGAGGGGTTGGGGGTATATCATTTCTCACTTCATTTCATTCATCATCATCATATTGTATATTTATGTATTACTTGTAAGAAAAATTACTTTGACACTGGCTAAATGTGCTAATCGCACGAAGCCATCAACTAAAAGAAAGAAAGAAATACTAGTGTAGTACATAGTAGTGATGCTCAGCACAGAGAGCTACCTACAAAAAGATACATTATGACTTGTTGTTGTTAGATTTTACGGAAATCACACCCTAAAAGGGGTCAAATAGGGGGTGAAAGTTTGTATGAAAGTCCGTCTGTTTTGAAGTTAAATACCACTGAGCAAGTAATCACTACTTATATACATGAAAACTGGTATTGGGTTCTTGAAAAGAATTAAAGACTGACTTGTCTACAATACTCTTAGAGACAATTGTGACAATAATACTTAATATAATCAGCTAAAATTTACTTCGTTTTACGTTAATAAAATAATATTTCATTAAGTCACTTGATTCAGAAAAAATATTTCTGTCGTGGAAGTAATAGTACTATTTGGAACCTTCTACCATTCCTTCTTTTCAAAGGGGATGGCCAGAGGGACAGGACCTCAAACGGCAAAATCGAGTTCCACCGCCCTCGCAACAGTCCGCGATAAGGGGATGGGGATCGGAGATCCCACCGAGAAGAGAGACAATTGGTCTGTTGGATCTCCGCAATAGTATGGGCGCCACCCAGACACTAATATTTGAACTAAGAAGAAGCTTATCAACTAGGTACACAATTCAAATAATATGGCAGCAGTAGCATCGGTTCTGAGGACTTTCAATTTAGGCATTTTGTGTCCGACCGCTGCGACTCCTTTGAACTGTGCATTCCATATTAAAACAGTTGTGCGGCTGTCGTTTAATTAAAAACCGCACGGCAGCAGCGAGCTCCGGCACGCTAATTTAAAGACCCCTTAGTCTTATTCTGTCAAAATCAGACTACCGACACACTATTGAGACGGTTTTAGTTAGCAGACTTGAAGCCGGGCGTAGTTGCTGAACGAATAGCGTATTGGCACCAGTGTTCAACACAGTAACCCAGTGTTCGACACCTGTTTTCTTCAGCAATAAACGACTCAATGTTATTAAAATTTCACAGGTGATCTGTATTCAATAGTTGCTAAAGTCATAAATGGCTGACCCCTAAAAACGCCAAGATTCCGGTCTCTGTCGAACACTGCTGGTGCGGTACCCTAAGCATATTTATAATTATGGTTATTGTTATGAACATTGGATCGACGATGATCGAAAAAAAAGACTTTTATTTTATAAGTATATAATTTTACTCAACTCTGGTTGCGAACAAATTACAATTCGCAAAATTGTTGATATTGGTAGTGCACCTGGGTATGTCAGAGGAAGCGTGTGGAATTATTTGATTTTACAATTTTCCAGTCTGTGTATATTATGATTGTCTGCTAGGGCTAGGGTACAAGGCTAAGATAAAATCCGTAAGAAAACCAGCTGGGTCATGTCAAAACTAATAAATAGGGCTTTACAAAAAGTAATAGAACTTATATAATTTTGAATTTAGCATCCACAATGCTATATATATATAGTATAAGATAAAATCAACCAGGCTCAGGAAGTTAAAGTGGGAATCAAACTATATATATCATTGTGAATGCAATATTCAAAATAAATTTTAAATATAAAAAGGAATGACGTCTTTATCGATTGTTAAATACTTGCAAGTGTTCTATCGACTGTGAAGGTAGTAACTTTACTTTACCGCTGCTGGCTTGCAGCATAAATCACAATCTACTAGAAAAGTTCGAGTCTTCTGGGGCCTTGGTAACTCAGCAGTCGGAACATTGGACCGGTAATAGGGTAAAGGGGTAGAAAAATAATGAATAGGAATAGCTAAGAAATTATGAAACGCGATCTAGTAAAGGTTAAAAAAACAAATAAATATGTAATGTTTGATAATTTAATAAAAAATAATGATGAAGGAACATTCGCTTAAAACTATTTCAAGTGCCAACTCAACAGTATATTTTTTGGTTTAATTTAATTACAAAATCTGTTATTGTAAAATTAGGTTATGACATTGTATATCCATTTAATAACAGCAGACCTCAAAAGTATGTAAAGAGTATCCTTTTTAATTGCATGCCCGAAAGAGTCACCATCCTTATGGTACAATATGGTTAAACAATAACATTATGTTATAAGTTATTGGATAGTTGATTGGATTTCTTTTCATAGCCAGACAACATACGTTGTGTTAGTTCGTTTTATCTCTCTTTAGTTCAAACCATAATTGGTCGTATTAACTACAACTAGTATTGTTTTCTAAAGTTTACGCGAACACTACACATTGAAATGAAACAACTTTTACGGATTTACTCGTGTTTATTTTACTCATTAGTTTTAATTAGTGACCGATCGATCCGCGAAGAATGTAGGTGGGTTATTATTTAGCTCCCATATTTTAATTGTAAAGTGCTGTAAAAAGTTCTTCTTGTGTGTGGTGTTATATAGCAATAGAAAGCTTGAACAATATACTGAATAACTGTGATGTTGGATTATAACATTCATAACGGATATATGAATTAAACCATTTGAACAGTTTCGAATTGACGATTGCATCAGTCCATGCAGGTTTGAGGTGCAAATGTCGCTGCTCATTGGCAAGAACGCGTAAGTGACGTGTAAAACGCGGCGCTTAACTCCTTTTGGACACGACCTTCACTTCGTGAATTTTATGTTTGCTACGTGACTCCGTACTTGACTTCAAGACTAGCAACTATTGACGTAAGGCGCATTTTTGAACAGCTTTGTGTCGACTGAACGTTGAAACTGATTTAAAACCTACGTACGTACCTACCTACCGCATTCCAGCAATTAGAAACAATTTCAAGTTATCATGGTGCCAAATGGGAAAGCCGTTTGTAGTAAATGCTCTAAGTCAATAAATAACAGAGAATATTTAATCTGTTTCTCCTGCACAAAATGTTTTGATATTGATTGTGGTAATGTTTCCTATAAACGATTTACACTAATGGAGAAAGAAAAAAAGGCTAAATGGTCGTGTGACAAGTGTATAAACGCGAAGAAGGTATTACCTAAGCCTGATAGTGAAAATTCAATGCAAATTAACAAGAACGAGCATAACATATCGAGTGATTTCAACAGCTGTTCGAGTGCTGGGTCCGAGTCGCCGCAAAGCGACCAAAACAATATAACGTTAAGAGGAAAACGTAACCGAAGCCCGCCTAGTCTTGAAAAAGAAAAAGAAAACGAAGCACTGACTAAGGCTGCTTTAAACGACATTATTAACGGTTTTAAAATAGAAATAATGAATCATTTTGCGGCCTCCGTTGAAAAGCATATAAAGGACGCGTTTGGTAATTACTCGCAACAAATAAATACCAATCTGGAAAAAATTACAAGTTCTATACAAAAAATCACTTCGCGTTTGGATGGTTATGAAGAACGAATAGTATCGTTAGAGCAACGGTTCGAATCGATAAGTGGTGGGTCGCGGGAAGATAATTTGGCGGCAGATTTACAGCAGTTGAAGGCACAACTTAACGATCGTGATCAAGAGCTTCTTCTTAGCGACCTAGAAATTACCGGTCTTGCTGAGACACCTGCTGAAAACCCAGTTCATTTAATCAACTTGGTGAGCAAGAAACTAGGCATCACTGTGGAAGAGTGTGACGTAGTAAGTGCGATGCGAGTTGGAGCGCGCCGTGGTGGCGCGGGCTCGGGCGCAGGCGAGCGCGAGGGCCTCGGTCCGCGGCCCCTTGCAGTGCGGCTGGTGCGGCGCGCGCTGCGGGACCAGCTACTGCAGGCGGCGCGCGTGCGGCGGGGCCTCGACACCGCCGGCCTCGATCTACCCGGTGGTGGCAGCGCGGGCCCCCCTCGCCGCTTTTACGTCAACGAGCGCCTCACGCGTGATAACCGTGAGCTGTTTTCTAAAGCGCGAATGGAGGCCCGCCGGCTGCGCTGGCGCTTCGTGTGGACCCGTAATGGTGGAATATATGCCCGCCAAAGTAGCGACAAACAGGCATACAGAATTCGCAGCGAAAGTGATTTGAAGAGGGTTTTTGGAGAGTAAATGGTTCGTTTTTTTATAGACACTTAAGCTATTTGTGCTGTGCAATATCTGTATTTTGCTTTAATTTTCGTTTGTTATTAAAGGAACTTGATAATTTTTGTTTTTTAACTGTTGTGTGCAACTTGATAAGTTTTGGTGTTAGCGATGACACACCTGTAATTTTGTTTTTGTTTCTTTTTATTTATTTAGTGTTATACTATGTTCTGATGTACAACACAAAAGTAATTGGGAATTATAATATTTATATTTTTAAACAGCCGATTATTATATATATCTATCTCTCACATTGTATTTATATTTATATTTTTAAGCTTTGCTGGCGTCATACAACATTCTTGACATTTTATTTAACCAACTCAAAATTTATACAAGTGGTATTTTCTTTTATTGTGGTTCATACTATTTACAAGCGTCTGTGTTTGGGACTTCTCAATCCAGGTTCCCTTGGAACCCACCATGACGAGTTTGCGGTAGCAATGGAACGTTTCTCTGTGGACATCATGGCAATAAATGAGACCTGGCTGCGTGCAGGCGAGGAGGGCCGCGCGCCTGCTTTACCCGAGTACCGGCTGCGCCACGTGCCGCGCCCAGCCGACGTGCGTTCGCGGGGCGGCGGCGTTGGCTTCTATATTCGCCGTAGTCTCCCCGTCCGGGTGCTAGACCATCCCAACATACATTCTATTGAGCAAATGTGGCTGGGCTTCAAACTAAATGGTATTAAGGTGGCCGTCGGCACAGCGTATCGCCCACCCTGGTTTAATATAAACGATTTTCTTGAAGGTCTTTCCGAGTCCATCTGTTCATTCGCAACGTATGACCGAATCATATTGTTAGGTGATTTCAACATAAATTTCTTAAAATTGAACGATATCAGTACCCAAAAATTAACAAGTTTTTTACAATGTTTTAGCTTTGAACAATATGTATGCCAGCCCACACATTTTACAGATCACTCCGAATCTATGATAGACCTTATAATTTCTAATACCAAAATTAATAAGGTATGCGTTAATCATATACCTGATCTCAGTAGTCACGCCTTCATAACTTGTGAACTGAATGTAAAAAAAACTAAACCCCCACCAAAATGGCTTGTTTACCGTCCTCTAAAGGATATTGATATTCATAGTTTTAACGCATACTTAGAGACTGTTGCATGGGAGGTTTTAATCTTTGATAATGTTAATGACACTGTAAATGCTTTCCATACTTTTATTATAGATATGTATGATTGTTATGCGCCATATATTAGAAAATATATAAAAAATTACTCCTACCCCTGGATAACGCATACTATTAAAGAAATGATGAAACTAAGAGATAATGCTTTTGATAGGAGTCGCAGCACTAAGCTGGAAAGCCATAAAGCATACTATAAAGAACTTAAATCAATTGTAATCACAGCTATTTTTAAGGAAAGGACAGCGTACTTTAATACAAACATAAATAAAAATATTAATAATCCGAAAAAGCTTTGGAAGAATGTTAAGCGAAACGTTAATTTCAATAAAAAAGATGACGGTTTACCCTCAAATTTTGATGATCCAGACAAAATAAATAACCATTTTCTTGATATAAGTGAAGGTAGTGCTGTCGAAATTTCTTCTCTCACTTATTACGAATACAATAGATATGGGTCCTCAACATTCTCATTACAACCGGTCACTGAGACCACTGTTTTAAATATAATTAAATCTATTTCTAGCAATGCTCACGGCGTAGATGGTATAACCAGAGATATGCTTCTTTTAACGTTACCCAGCACATTGACCCTAATTACTGCTATAATGAATAATTCAATTTCAACTAATATTTTTCCTGACTTGTGGAAGGCAGCTGTTGTCAAGCCTATACCAAAAAAACCTAATCCTACCGACGTTAAAGATTTAAGACCAATCAGCATTTTGCCCACCATGTCTAAAATACTGGAAAAAATTGTATGTAATCAGATGACTGATTATCTTGAGATTAATAGTATACTACCTTTAAAACAGTCGGGCTTTAGGAGATCACACAGCGCGGCGACGGCCTTGCTTGATGTAGTAGATGACATACTGGCCGCACAAGATATAGGTAAGGGAACTGTCCTTGTGCTTTTAGATTTTTCTCGTGCCTTTGACACTATTAATGCTACCCTTCTTCTTTCTAAACTGGCTTACTACGGTTTTAACCATAATACAATTAAATGGTTTGCAAGTTACTTACATGGCCGTACGCAAAAAGTTGAGCTGCGTGATAATACGGGTTCTTCAGTTTTTTCAAAGACTTCTTATCTTAAATCGGGTGTCCCACAGGGCTCTATTTTGGGTCCTATTCTATTTATTCTTTACATTACTGATATAATAAAGAACATAGTTAACTGTCAGTATCATTTATATGCAGATGACCTACAATTATACCTCTCTTTTAAACCGAAAGATACTCTTAATGCAGTTGATATGATAAATCAGGATTTGAAGCGTATAACTGAATGGTCAGAACATAACGGTTTAGTTCTTAATCCACTCAAATCCAAATTTCTCATCCTTGGTTCGAAGATGCAGGTACATACTATTGTAAAGTTTAACCCAACTATTAAATTAGGTAATAATCGCTTAGAAAGTGTTACAGTTGCAAGAAACTTAGGTCTTGTTATGGATGGTCAATTACGATTTGAGCAACACGTTATTGAAACTGTTAAAAACTGTTTTTATAGACTTAAAATCCTGTACCAGATTCGACAACATATCTGCATTGATTTAAGAGTTAAGCTGTGCGACAGTCTAATTTTATCTAAGCTTAACTACGTGGATACTGTGATCAGTGGCTGTATTCTGTCTAGAACTAAGGCTTTAATCCAGCGTGTGCAGAATGCATGTGCACGCTTTTGCTTCTTGATCCCACGGCGTTCTCATGTTACCCCTTATTTAAACAGCTGTAATCTAATTAAAATGGAGGCGCGTCGTTCTTTGCATTTCGCTAGCCTTCTTTTCGGTGTGGTTCAAAGCTGTAAGCCACAGTATCTGTTTAAAAAACTAACATTCTCCCGAAGAGACAATAGAATGGCATCGAGATTGAGCTGTCCTAAACATAGATCGTTTGCATTTCGTGGTAGTTTCCGCTATGCTGCCACTAAGTGTTGGAATAATATACCTCCACCACTAAGAAATTCTCAAACTGTCCATTCTTTTAAAGTTAAGTACCGGAAATATTTACTGGAGCAACAAAAAGGGCAACAACTTTAAGCAGGCAGCTTTTATTTTTTATTATTATTTGTATTTTCAAAGACGGTTTTTGTTTTATAATATATTTTATTCTTCATACTTAGTTTATGGCAAAACCACATACATTTTTAACATTAGGTATATTTTTATGTAATCACACAGGTATCATTAAGTATTTATTATTTCTATTTTAAACTTTATCAATATGTATTATTATTAACACACACACATCACGGGCTCCTCTGAAAATCAGCGTTGCAGTTTCTTGAAGCTGCAACTTATGCTGAGAGGAGTCCATTTCGTCGTAGCTTTTTTAATTTGAATATTATGTATTAGTTTTATTGTTAGAACCTAAGCCTGCTACGCCGAATAAATTTTTTGAATTTGAATTTGAATTTGAAGTATATATTTTCTTCTAGACGCAAAACATAGTAGGAATATCTCCTATAGGAAGCAGTATAGACAAAGGAACATGTTGCGCCGTAGAACCCAATAAAAAATGGGTACAGGCGTGTACAATCAGCGTCAATTTGTTCAAACCATCGTTATCATCATCATCATTAGCTCATTTTATGTCCCCACTGCTGGGGCACGAGCTTTCCCTATGGATGGATACGGAGAACGGTCCTAAACCACCACGCGGGCCCATTGCAGATTGGTGGTTGTTAACGACTGCTAATGCAGCCGGGACCAACGGCTTTACGTGCCTCCCGAAGCAAGGAGATAAGTTTTTGGTCACCTATCCGATGACCGGCCTTTGCGAAAGTTGCTTAACCTTAGCAATCGCAGACCGGGCGCGTTAACCACAGCGCCATCGAGCTCCTCGCCAACGCATTGTAAAGGACCAAAATCTTATTTATATTATTAAAACATACACATTACATAGTTTCTGTTGAATGACAATACCAGATACCCGAGTAAGGTAGAAGGAGGCGTCCTACCTTACGATGACTTACAACTCCTAGAATACATATGAGTAACAAAAAACATAGTTTCACACCTACCATAAACCTGCTTACACTGTCACAAGCAAGTTCTTTCAAGTTATATGTTGCTTTGAACAATTTGATCCTAATCATACATAAACAGTAAGCTACATGCTAATATGAACTTAACACAATGTGATGACATTCATTGTTATTGATACATCAACACTTTATTATATAATATGATCAATGATCAATGTACTACACTATAATATTATTTATTGCAACGCTAATCCATGCAGCGGAAGTCGGCATCCCTGTAGTCTGAATTTTATTTAAGTAAATTTTTACTTTTTTATTTTCAAGTGCTAATTAATTGCTGCACTAAAGCTAAATGAAATATTTATAAAATTTTATAAAATACAGTGAAAAAATTATGAAACCTTTCTTATTCCTGGCTGGGTCAGGTAGGCATTTAATTTTTTCACTGTATTTTATAAAATTTTATAAATATTTACTTAAGTTCGATAATTCCATTTATTGTGAGTCATTCTGATCTTCTTGATCTTCTTCACTATTATTATCATCATCATCATCATCATCATCATCACTGTCCTCGAATAACAGGCAGTTACGTAGGTTCCTTGGGTTTTTCATAATTAATATTGATCTTGCTGATTTAGGAACAACTTCAAATGATTTGTTCCTCGAACATACAGCTACTGGCACTTCATTAGAAAGTAACATAGGCCACAAGAAGAGTGTGTTGAAACGTTCTATTAGACTATATAATTGTTCTTTGAAGACAATATTTTTATGTTTCATTGAAAGTACATTTACTCTTGATAAATCTTTTGTACTGACATGGGCAATTAATGCTCTACAGCCGGTTATTGTAGCAAGATGTGGTGGTAAAACATATTCTGTAGAACCTAAGGTACTACTTCCCCAAACGTCTGGTGGTTTGTTTATTTTTATGGTATTTATTACACTCTTTTTTGAATATGACTTCACCTTGACTAAGCAGACTTCTCGTTCACATTCAAATAATTCAGGATATTTATAAGAAAGCGAGCTAAATCTAAAATTATTCTGATTCAATTTAGAGTTTAACATGATCAATGTTTTTTGTAAATTCGTCCCGTTTAGATTGCCTGCAGAGATAACTGTATTATCACTTAACAATATTTCAGACTCATCTTCAATATATTGTCTAGGATGTTTTATTCTTTCTGTAATCATATATGCAATTATTGCATCATCAATTTCTTGTTCAGACGAATCCTTACCAATTTTCCTCGACTTTTTATGGGCCACTTCTGTTTGCATTCGGTATTTCAATTTTTCAACAGCTTTATTCAAATTGTCTGCAAGTTGCCCATGACACAGTCGCCGAGCACCACGACGAGGTGCATGCATGATATCAACATTAGGGTTTCTTTGCATCCATTTAATTAATGTGATATATCTTGCACGTATATGAATACGGTCTTTTCCAGGCAAATACTTGCTTATGCTAGCAAAGTTTGTACTTGAATCTTGGTTTGCCATTATTTGAATTAATTTCTTGTCTTCTTCTAATGACCACACAATTGAGATCCTCGTTTTTTTCAAAACTTTAAAACGATTACGTATTTGTGTTGCAGATCTACCAGCAAGGAAGTTATTTATTTTCTTAAAGTCAGTACCATATTTTTCAACACAATTCAATATTACAGAGTCTTCTTCTGGCAAAAATCTACCTTTTCTGAGTTCAACAAGTCGCATGTATTTATTATAAATTTGGATTTTTGTACGGTTTTCCATTGATGCAGCAACTTTGCCCCACGGTATATAATCCTCTTCCCTGTAGTATTCAATAAGCCTTTTTAAATATTCTTCTTCTTCCCTGGTCCATTTTTGATTAGTGAATGTATTGCACATATTTGTTCTAAAATAAACAAAACATTGATATTCAGTGCGCCCAGTGTTAAGCCCTGCTGCAATTTGATGCCAATTCGATAATCTATGACTCTCTGCAATTTTCTGAAGATTCATATGTTCATTTTTTGTCCAACATTCTTTTCTAATGGAGGGATGTAAGAATAGTTTCCACAATGCACGATACTCTTGAGCACTGTGCCGTTGAGTAAATTTATTGGCTATAGTGTCCCAATCATACTCCTGGTCAATTGGTAAGGCTACTTCTCTAAGGCTTTGATTACTTACTTTATCTATTTTTTCTCTTACAGCCTCAATTTGTTTCTCTACTTTTATATCTTTTGATTTAGCATCACGATTTAGTTGAGCAATTTTTGAATGTAATTCTCTGTATTTTATATCTTTAGACATTTGTAACACTAAGGCTATAAAATCACCTTTATCTTTTACAGTCCAGCCGGGTACAGATGCGATTAATGAGAAATCATACATTCCCAACTTTGTCATAAGTATTGTGTCTTCGTTGTCAGGCGGCTGAAAGCCATGTTTATCTTTGAAATATGGCTTGCCACACAGTTTATAGCGAAAAGTTTCTGTTTTTTCTGTTCTATCGTACAGACTATTTGAATTATGAATTTCTGCAAGTTTACTTCGACATTCAATCAATTTATCAACAAGAATCTTTTCAAGGCGAAGTAGCTTATCGTCTGTGAGTTTATTGAGCGCTAATGCAGTTTCTATTTTAGAATATTGTTCGACTTTATCATACGTGTATAGTTTACTAACTGTAGATGCGGAATACCTAGAGATACCGCTTGAAGAGGGTTCGTCAGCTTCTAAAACAGCGGTTAGTTGCTCAAGATCTTTCAACTGTGTATCTGAATCTTCATCACTTTCTAGTTCGAAATCTGAGTCGACGTCCATTTTGATGTTTTTAGATGAGATTACGCAAATTAAGCCAGTTTATACGTATAATATCTACATAAATAAATAGTGGAAATATTCCGAATCAATTTGTTTGGTAGTTCGAAAAAACAAGACCCTCCCTCAGATTTTATTTATTATTGTTTGACATTGACAAGTTCGCTCGTTCTTTAAACTTAGTCTAGTTTTCTCTCTGAGTAGTACTCAGAGATTTTTCTCTATGATTTTTCTCTTTGACGAAGAATCGTCGATACGAACTTTGAAATAATAGTTGTCTGGAACACGTTTAAATATTTTGAAGGTGTTGTCAAGTAAAGATAAATTATTAATTTAATAATCAAAGGCTTACGGTATTTGGTCGAGACAAGTTTTACATAATGTTATAAATATATTGTTTAGGTTGTTTTTATAAGAAATGTTTGAGTAAATAATCATAAATATATTATGAAGAAGTAGAATAATATTTTATTGAATAAATTATGGTCAAGTGATTTCGAGTATGTTTTATCCACAGAACAATAAAAAAGGTTTATCTATTAGAGGACCTCATTAGTCGTCACAGTTTGGTTATGATTGAAATGAAATGTTCAAAACTTGAGAATATGTCATTACGACAAGTGATGTGACTCGTAGCACCGTTTTGTCGACATACATACCAGTTGTCAAGATCTTCTTCAAAATCTTCAATAACATTAACTTCAGCATTAGTTATAATAAATAACGTAGTGATTACTTGCTCAGTGGCATTAGTCTCAACTTGCATTAGCGCCAGGGTCAAAGTGGTATCATTAGCTTGACTTGTTGTTGGCTTAGGTGGTTTAGGAGGAGGACTTTGTATCCAGGTACTCCGCAATAGTCACACTTTTTTTCTTTATTTTACTCATTTTGTTGTTTCGTACCACTAGTGCTTGTGTTTCAGTATTTTCTTGTTTATTTGTCAGTGATCGTTCGTATGAACAGATTTGTGCTGTGCTACAATATTGCGATCCTTTTAGACATACGCATCCAACTGGACTTAAATGGGAAGTAACTATCATCGTTTAAATATTTTGAAGGTGTTGTCAAGTAAAGAAAAATTATTAAAAGGTTATTTGGTCGAGACAAGTTTTACATAATGTTTTATATATTGTTTAGGTTGTTTTTTATAAGATATGTTTAAGTAAACAATCATGAATATATGTTATGAAGAAGTAGAATAAATTATGGTCAAGTGTATGTTTTAATCAAATGGATCCCAGTCCCAAAAGAACATAGAATGTGCAAGGGTAAGAAGTAAATCTTCATATTTACAACAGATAGTAGAGGAACTGAGCTCAAAACAAGAACTTGTTTTGACAAGGAACTAAAACAACCCAGTACTTTGCTCTGTAAACAACTGACACGGACGGTTCTAGAGGAATATAATTTATCATTAAACATAATACCACTGCATCAATATCATCTATTTAAAAATAAAGTTTAATTTTCCAATTAATTCTCCCTAAATAATTTTGTCTCTGGCTAAATTTGCAAACCGCACCATGCCACTAATTAAGAAAAAAATTATTTGTTAAAACGGGGGTTTAAAATAGTTATGGCATATGGGGGAACAATTGGAGGGAAAAAAATTTGAGGGGATATTTGGAGAGAAAAATAGGTTTGGAGGGAATTGGGGGTATTTATGATTACTCTGAGAAAATGCAGTCGGTAATAGAACTTACGGACACGTTAGCAAATCGGCATTAGGAATTTTGTCGTTGTCTTTTTCTAACGCAGTTGTGGAAAGAGCCATTTCCCAAGAAGTTATTATTAAAGACAAACTACTATGGAGAAACCTAAAACGTTAAGTTTTCGACTGAAAGACTAGGTATGTATCTCAAAGAGTTGAGTTATGTATCCATGCCCCCCCCATGGTCAATAACGTAGTGATTACTTGCTCAGTGGTCAAGAATAAAAATAAAAAAAAATTGCCGGGCCCGCTCACTTCTAATTTTGAGAAATTTAATTACTATAATTACCTATTAGTTGCCCTAAATAAAACTAGAAACTGGCTAAATTAAAACGTAGTGATTACTTGCTCAGTGGGCTAAATCGTAGCGTCAAGCGAGAACCATTTTACAAGAAATTTAATTGAATTAGACGTACCAATTAATTGTTAATTATGAATGAACCTGGGATAATAAGGAAATTAAGTGAAGATGTAGTGAATCGTATTGCTGCTGGTGAAATTATTCAAAGACCAGCGAATGCCCTGAAGGAATTAATTGAAAATAGGTATTTTATTATTATGTAGGTATAATCGGCAGGTTGTACCTACGACAACAAAATTGAATAAAAAAACAAAACATAAAAGTTATTTAGCATGTTATAATAACATACACTAATCTTATTTTGAAAGTGTCAGTGTATATTTATAATTTGATAACAATTACTAACAACTATATATACCGGTTCATGTGGTTTTATCGAACTTGTGAAAACTAAGGTCTCGGAAATTTAATTTCTAGCAACAACTACGCCATCCGCATCATATCATCAAGTATCGAGGATAAGTTACTAGCGGGCGATTTTTGAACTGGGGAAAATCATCAAAAAATCGCCTTCCCTGTCTAGTCTAAAAATATGCTCATATTTATAAATTTATAAAAATATCAACTAAAATAGAAAACAGATTTTACCTATTTAAATACATACTCTAGTTGTTTAAAATATAAAGCCATCTATTATTTTATAACATAATCTATAGGTACTTTAATAAAATAACTGCCATAATATTTTATACATAGAAAAATAATGGTTAATACTATGGAAAAAATATAATAAGATACTTTTATTAATACACAATACATACACAGTACACACTGACCCAATATACACTTGTTGAGGCATGTCTTAAAAATAAGTTTAAATAGGTATATTTATTACTTTGAGCTGGACTATCACTAGCAGAAATGACAAGAACTATTATAGCTCAGGATAGAGATATGAGAAGGGAGAGAAGGCCTTTACCCTGCAGTTGGAAAGTAATGCTGATAACAATAATGTAAAAGTATTACTGTTGGTGTTATTATAATAATTTAAAAATAAATGTATTTTTTTTTCAGCTTGGATGCAAAGTCTACTAACTTAATAATTACAGTCAAAGCTGGAGGATTAAAATATCTACAAGTAATGAAGAGTAACTTATTTAATGCAATTATCTTTTTCTTGTAGCACAAATTCTGTGGCTCTATTATCAATCTGATAAAGTGAAGTTAGCTGCAAAAACTTGGAAAAGACTAGCCAGAGATCGGGAAAGATAGGAAGGGTTGGAGGGGACCTATGCCAGAGGGCACACAGAAAACAAAGAGAATGGTTTAACATCAAACTTTTATTAGATAATATTTTACTAGAAAAATTCAACGAGCCTCAGAAAGCTCGAGTGGGCTCAAGCTTCCTGAGAAAATTTTTATCTTTTAACAACATAAAGCATTGTGAATGCAAAAAAATAATAATACATGTTTTCTGATTAAACGGCTATAATATAATATAAAATACCAATCAGATTCAAGATAATGGCTCCGGCATTAGACAAGAGGATTTGGATATTGTCTGCGAGCGGTTCACAACATCTAAACTTCAGCAGTATGAAGATCTTAGGGAGATCAGCACATACGGCTTTAGAGGGGAAGCACTTGCAAGCATCAGTCACATTGCACACCTTACTATACTTACAAAGACGGCCAGTGGAAAATGCGCTTACAAGTATGTTTTGTAGTTTATTATTAAGTCAAAAATCTTATAATAGAATGAAAAAAATATAAAATACCGTTGGATAGTGATTTTTAAGTCTAACAAAGAATACTATGTATGGCACCTAGTTCCAGTTATGGTACTAGAGTTCATACATTTCCTGGCATTTTCCTTTAAATAACGAACTTTAAATGGATGAGGTTGAGAAGTTTCATGGAGCAGCTGGTAGCAGCATGGGGGGGGGGGGGGGGGCGGGCTGAGATCTCCACTCTGATGATGACTGATGTTAAGTGGAAATGGAGTCCAGACGCAAGGACAACTAGTGCAGCGTGAAAACAGTAGGGAAAGGGGACACGCTTCATCATCATCATCATCATCATCATCATCATCATCATCAGCTCATTTTATGTCCCCACTGCTGTAGCACGCGCCTTATTCAGGGATGGTTCGGGATTGGAGGTTTTTAACGATTGCTAATGCGACCGGGACCAACGGCTTTAGGTGCCTTCCGAAGCACGGCGGAGCTCGATATGATAAATTTTTGGTCACCCATTCGATGACCGGCCTTTGCGAAAGTTTATTGACCTCAGCACTTGCAGTCGAGCTCCTCGTTAATTGATTGGTTGTTGGCTGCTAGATCTGCATTGGGTCACCTTGGTATGTTATGTCCCAATATCCTTAAGTGCTGTTGTTGAAAAGGCTTGACCCCAGTAGTGGAACTTTCATAAATGGTTTACTAAGTAACGAAATTGTTATGAGAAAATACTACGCTCGCGGAACTGATTGCCCCTGGGGCGGAACAGTTCTTAAATGGTGACTAATAGCTCAGTGTCGGCCTGCAACAAGGTGGGCCGACGATCTGGGGAGGTCTTTGTCAGGAGAAAGGGTCCTTGTTGGTCTCACACACTACTTTTTTTCTTTTTTTTTACTTTTTTTTGTTTTATTGTAGTATTGGAGAGTATTTTTCAAAATATTATATTTAAATAACAATGTTATAGGTACATACAGGGTGTTTGGTAGAGGGTTGTCAAAACAAAACAGACGGGTTGAGGAGGCTATTGGCTACCTAGTTCGGATCCAATATCCATGATTTGAGGTTTGACAGAAAGAAACAGGAGATGTCTGTAAGTTGGTTGGTTGGTTGGTTAACATGGTTATTAAAAAAGCCAATAAAATTTCCCAAAAATCCAAACTCTTTCTGATGTGTCCGAGTGGACGAAAATAGCGAATTACTCAAGCTTTTGAAATATTTGTAATCAAACAAAGACAATAACAAGATTATAATTAAACTACTTAAAATTAAACTTATAAAAAATTATAAACTATAACTACTACTAACTACAAATAAAAAAATTGCCCCAAATCATCCCCATCAGGCAGAGTGCCCAGTAAGCAAGCAGCATTGCCGCGTTGGATAGCAATGCTTATACGCTGGCCAAAGTAGCTGCTAGCCCTGGGGTCCCGGGTGGTTTCTACTAATTTTATAGAAATATCTTTAAAAAGTTTGTGAGTACCCCATGGACCTAATGTCTCTACCCCAAACGGCTCAAATATAGATCCCCAGTCAGATTCTCATACTTTCGCCGTTTGAGGTTCTTTGCATGATTTGCAGCCGCGACAGCGCTAACAGAAGTGCTTGAAATGTGGGACGGTGCAAGCGTGTCGACACAAGTAGCATCTCATACCAGAGCCCTTCCCACCCTCCAAGGAACTAGGGTCATGCCATCCGGTCTTTTGCCGTCATCATGATGGGGGGGGGGGTTCCACAAGGGTCAATACTAGGTCCTTTCTTATTTTTAATTTATTTAAACGATTTACTTTTCTTTGCAGAAAATTTCTGTAAAATTGTTTTGTTTGCTGGCTTATTTTTAAGAAGGATCGAAATAAAAATAGTTTTGATGACGTAAACAACGCTCTGAGTAATGTGCTCAAATGGTTTAACACAAACAATAGTCAATTAAACGCGAAGAAAACTAATTAATCTTCCAAATGTTAAACGCGTTGTTGTACAATAAAATTAAACGATGAACTTTTGGATATTGTAGAATCAACGGTGTTCTTAGGTATTACCTTAGATTCAAAAATACAGTGGAACCCTCATATTAGTACTCTGGCGGGGAGACTTGGTTCCTCTGCTTACGCTGTAAGAAATATTAGACAGCTTACGGATGAAAAAACGGCTCGATTAGTTTATTTTAGTTACTTCCTCAGTGTTATTTGCCATATTATGTCTTATGGAATCCTTCTGTGGGGTAAAGCTGCTGACATAGAAACCATTTTGCCCACTGGCGCGCCGCAACGACATTGATGAGGGACGATACTGGGGGCGCCAAGCCGCAAGGCATTGGCAAGGCGAAAAGTACTGCGGTCCAGCAGAGTACCCGTATAAGAAGAGGGTAACGCCTGCAACCAAAGACCTGACTCCCATTTCCCTACAGATAAGAGGCGGGCGCACTCTGCAGAGCTAGAAGACGTGTTGATAAGGTTATTACGCAACAGTCCGCAGGGAGGCTCGTCTTAAAGCCTTTGGGAAGAGGTGTTCGTGGGATATTCGGAATTCGGCCAAGCTGCACATCAGACGGATTTGGCCTCGTCCATGAGAGAAACCAGATGGCAACACGGTGTGTGTTCCATCTTGTTGATAAGTGGTTGAGTAGCATGGACCGAAGACAAGAACGCCGGAAGGGACACGTTAGTAGTTTTACGCATACCCAGGCCACCGAACCTAATATAGTGTTGCTTGGATCCAAGAGCGGTCACTAAAGTCGATGTTCAAAATGTGACAATTTATTTTAAAAAGGCGATCTAACGTATCACTAAAATGTTGTAAATTTGCAGTTATAAAATCTGAGCGCTTACTTAGAGCATCAATTTGATACGTTTCCTTAAAAGGGTACTATAAAATAGTAAAAAAATTATCACTGGCCGCGACAAAAAAAAATAACGCCACTGGCTCCCTTACAAAGTTTTTGAAGTGGGCAAATTACCCACTTCAAAAACTTTGTAAGCTCGTAGTTTTTTTCAAGTTGTAATCTGCTTAAAGAATTTTCGCATTTAATTAAAAGAAAATAAACGAAAATGTTATGCTAAAATAACCGCGAAGCAAAATCCAAGTTATTGGACAATGGCCCCCTCAACCTGCCTGTTTGGTTTTGACAACCCTCTACCAAACAGCCTGTATATTCTTTTTTGTATTAACTTTGCTTTGTGCTGTGTTCAACAGTCTTCTTCTTTGTTCTTCTTCTTCTTCATCTTCTTCTTTGTTCAACAGTCTTTTGGCTGAGATGATGATGATGATGATGATGTCAATAGCAATAAAAACCCTTACTTTTTTAAGGGCTTCATATGACAGCGGCAGATTGAAAGGCCCATTAAAAGCCTGTGCTGGTAACAATGGAACTCAAATCACCGTTGAGGATTTATTCTACAATGTGGTGGCGCGGAAGAAAGCACTGAGGAGCCCTACAGAGGAGTATGCCCATATCATGGAGGTAGTTGGAGGGTACGCTATACACAACAGCCATGTTGGATTCACACTGAAGAAGTTTGGAGAGAATACTGACTTGAAAACGCCTATTAAGTCCTCTGTGGTTGACAATGTTCGAATAGTATGTATTATTTTATTTTTATTTTGTATTAATTTATATTGCCTAGATTAGACAGCTTTCTAAACCAAGGCCACACTGGAAGCAAAGCGAAATGAAGATATGTTCGTTGTACTTCGCTCATGTCGCTCTACTATGAGAGCTAACTTTAACTGCCTCTGTGGTCTAGTGGTTTAGACCCAGAGGTTCAGGCGATTGCCAGCGGGGGGTACATGTTTGTGTACTCGATTTGGTTGGTGGTAGGGCTTGTTTGTCCGCCTGGCTAGCTACCACCATCTTATCTAAATATATCGCCATAACATCAATGTTGTGTTCCAGCAGCTAGAGATAAGATAGCCAATGCCTCACTAGTTGAGGATTCCGGGTAAAGTGCGCTTATATCATTGGCCTTATCATCACTTAACATCAGGTGAAATCAAGGCACTGTGCTTACCCGTACAATATAAAAAAAGGATAAGCGGGCTAAGCGAAGTGGGTTTACACTGCGCACTAGAAACAAGGGATATAGTTACATTATGCTACACTAATACTGGACTCAGACCTAGAGGTTACCCTGGACTCGGACCCTAGATTATCATCTCACCAAATTGTAAGAACTTATAAAAAAGAAAGTTCACCTGAAGTCCTCAAGTAGGTACTTTAGGGACTGGTTCTCTTTTCACATTCTTTCTAAAATTGTTATGACGTCAAACGAATAAGGTGGTGGTAGCAAGCCCTGCCCAAGCCCAGGTGGACAAAAAACGAACTAATATACCACCAACCAATCTGAGAACTAATACGTACCCTCATTGGAAATCAAACCCTGGATCTCGGGGTGTGTAAAACTGGTGGGCTAACCTATAGGCCATAGAGGCAGTTAAAATAGTACTTATTGTTGTGATGTTTTAGTTAAAATTTTATAAAATAAGGAAAATTTCAGATTCACGGCAACGCTATAGCGCGTGAACTAATAGAAATAAAACTTGAAGATCCAGTTGTGAAGTTAGTACTCAGTGGGTACATAACTAACGTTAACTACTCAAATAAGAAAGGAACAATGCTTTTGTTCATTAATCATAGATTGGTGGAGTCACAAGGTACGCAGTAATATTATATTTCTTTATTTACTAGCTGTTCCTCGACACACCGCGTCGCATCGCATCGCATCGCGTCGTCGCCCGAATACGCTAGTACTTCGTATTCGCTTAGCGTTTCTCTGACTTTTACAAGAGTCATAGCGTGATGTTTAATAGCCTATAATAGCATTCTACAAAAATTGGGCTATTAAATGCAAAAATGATTGATCAAATCAAGTAAGTATTCGTTCAAACAAAATAACAAGGTTCTTCAACTTTATTATATTAATATAGATTTATGTTGATAGGAGGTTCGAGTGGTAAATGCCTCAGTGACAAAGCGCTCGGCTCGGTATATGGAGGTCCTGGGTTCAATTCCTGAGTCAGATAAATTAGGTTTCGGATTTTTCGTTTCGCATTGTCCATCAATTCCTGGTTTAAATTAAATGGTCCCTCTTTCCATGATATGGGGTCCTTCAAAAGAGGCGTGATGAAGCACCTTGTGGGCCGGCAGAGTGAGGTTGACTGATGCTGCGTTGTTTTCACGCTGCACCAGTTGTCTTCGCGTCTAGACTACATTTCCACTCAACATCAGGTGGTGTGGAGTCAGTTGCCGTTCTAAGTATAAAAAAATGGTTATTTTAGATAGAATTGTAGTTTAGATTCATTTTACAAGATAATATTTTTGCTTGAAAAAAAAACCCTAGGTGACGATAGCTCAACGGTGCGAGCATTGGACCGGTAATCCATGGGTCGTGGGTTCGATTCCCACTAACTGTAACAACACCAGTAATGTTTTTATCTTGTAACTACATATTATATTGTGGATTCCAAAAATTTAATAAGTAAATCAATTTAGTCAAGACGACACTTGGGTTCGAGTCCATGTTCTGTGTAGTACTTAATTATTTGTGTTCGTCTTGTTTATTATCCTTATAAATATAAAATAATTTTTTTTAAATAAAAGTTATATAAAATTTGTTTACAGCTATAAGAAAAGCGGTGGAGTCCGTTTACTCAACCTACTTGCCCAAAAATGCACATTCGTTTGTTTATCTCAGCTTGGAATTAGGTAAGTTTGGTATATAATAAAATTATTATTATAACCATAATAACTGACTAACTACGAAGCCATTTAAAAAAAAGCTGACTAACTAACTGACTGTGATGGTAACTTCACAGTGACGTAATACAGCTGGCTTGCAGCGTCAAATGTCAAGTTGGACCGGTTCTCCAAAGGTTTCCTGAGGCAGATAGATTTTTTCTAATAAAATTTTATCTTGTTATAATAATTTTACTTTTTATTTTCAAGTGCTAATTGGTGCACTGTAGCTAAATTAAATATTTCACGTCATGCTATGATACGTCAGCCTTCCCGGTAGCATAGCGGTCAGTGCAGCCGCCCGGATTGCGGAAGACCCAGGTTCGATTCCTGGCTGGGTCTGGTGGGCGTTTAATTTTTTCACTGTATTTTATAAATTTCATAAATATCTGTTATATTGATGTTGATTGTTTGTAGATCCGAAAAATGTCGATGTAAATGTTCACCCGACAAAGCACGAGGTACAGTTTCTGTATGAAGAACAGATAATTGAGAAAATTAAGATATGCATAGAAAGTAAACTGCTCAGTTGCAATTCTACAAGAGTTATGTACACTCAGGTTGGTAGATATTTTTTTAAAGTGCAATTCAAAAGTAACCTCAGTTTTATTGATCCGCATGTGGTCAAAATCTTAGGTCATTTAAGAAAATCCAACTTTACTGTTATGTGATTAGAGAGTGTTTTTGAATAACGCTGTCAACATAATGGATCTGGTCTAAACCCAAAAATTCACACGCAATGTGGGGAGACGCTTTCAAGGAAACGAGTGTAGCCTTTGATGTGTGATTTAATACTAATTAAATCATGCCTAACGATACATCAAGGGGCAAGTGACTCATACACTACACTATATTGTATTTTAAATAAAAAAAGGTTTATTTTTAAAATCTCAAATCCACGCGGACGAAGTCGCGGGTACAATTGCTAGTCTATAATAATATGACAATACGTTGTCAAACTGTTATGACACGTGTTACAGGCTCGTCTGCCAGGTGCCACAGCTGTTGAAGAGATCGTAAAGAAGACGACAGAGGGCGCCAAAGTATACGCCAACAACATGGTCCGTGTCAACGCGGACGTACAAAAGATTGATAAGTTTTTCCCAACCGCTACAAAACTTATTGAAACAATGAAAGTCACTGAAGACGACAAAGATCTATTTGAAAATGAACCCTTGGACGAACTTGTAGAAATAGAAAATTCTGGTACAGAAAAAAATAGAAATCTACCAGATGTAATCATAGATGAAGAGCCTAATGAAATATTAGAGAGTTCACTTGTAAATGAACCAAATGAGAGTATAAAAAAAATGCCGGACAAATGGAAAGCTAGAACCGCCGCTGATCAAGCGAATGCAACTTACATAGATCCGAAAGAATCTTTTAAAACCAGAACTTTCAAGTATGAGAGGGTAGAAACAAAATTGACCAGTGTCAGACAACTTCGATTGAATATAGAGAGTAAATGTAATACGAATCTCAGGGAGATATTAGCGAATTTAATATTTATAGCTTGCATTGACTGCCATAAATCTTTAATCCAACACTCTACCAAGCTTTATTTATGTCATACTACAAAGTTAACGTGAGTGTTTCAATAAAAACCATTAAAATTGTTATAAGTAACTACATGCAATGTTTTAATAGTTGTTGCTTTTGTTTACAGAGAGGAATTGTTTTATGAAACGATGCTGTACGATTTTCAGAATTTTGGTTTTATAAAATTGTCGAATCCATTGCTTCTAGAAGAACTCTTTGTGTTGGGTCTTAGTTCACAGGAAGATGAATGGAATCCGGAATTGGGTAGGTGTGAATGTGGCATAGTATCCTAATTAATTATCTTAATTAATGGCTTCGCGTTTGTTTTTTATTATTAGTGGTATGGGTACAAATTGTACGGTAGATAGAAATTAAAATGGAGTATCACAATACGTGTTATTACGGGAAGAACTCGGGTGAAAAGCCTATCGTAATTGTCGTAGCCAAATATATAATATAGAATGTAATTCAAAATTTTGGTTGACAGCTAGGAAATAGGTGATCTGTATTTAATTGTCGCTAAAGCCACAAATCACTAGCCGACTCCCATTTCTAATGATTAAAAGACAAAAGTGGACTTCTTGGCGGGAAAGTGAAGAGTCATGTCTGCTGTTTTATTTTATTTTTAAAAATTTGTGGTATGTCGAATATTAATGTGAAATAATGGTGGATTATTAACCGTTAAATGTTCGTAAGTGTGCATGAGTGTTGGCAAATGAAACAAAACAGTGCAACTTTACTTTTCAAATTCTCTCAAGAAGTCCGCCGAGGAATTAGTAAAGCCCCCACATCTTTACTGAGATACTCGAGGGGTTGGGGGGTATATCATTTCTCACTTCTCATTTTTATTATCATTCATCATCATACATAAGGAAATATTGTATATTTATGTATTACTTGTAAGAAAAATTATGGGTAGAAACATCACAGGGAAAAATCAATCAGGCCAAAATCCACCACGCAGGCCCAGTGCGGATTGGTGGTTGTTAACGACTCCTAATGCAGCCGGGACCAAAGGCTTTATCTGCCTTCCGAAGCACAATTGGGTAGTTGACTGGTTAGTTAATATAGAAACTTTTAATAACTGTCAAAACGATTATTTTTAATAGAAATTGTATGGGATTAGCAAACTATGACAGCACTATTTCTTTCCGTCAATTGAATGTTAATTACTAACTTTTAGGTTACAGAAATTCATGCTTAGGTCAAATAAAAAATTGGTTAATGTTTTAAAGAACTGTTACGTGATTTCATTTATACGTTTATTGTTCTGGAATTAATTGGTGTTGTTGCCAACTACCCAATTATGCATATAATGCATTCGGCAGCATTATTATAATTTAATTCAAATTTGACAGGTGATATGAGAGAAATGGCGCGGCAGATGACGGAACTGTTGGTTAACAAGAAAGCAATGATTTTGGAATACTTTTCACTTGAAATCAACGAAGATGGCGAACTATTAGCCCTGCCACTATTATTAGGTATGTGATTAGAATTTATGCATTTTACTGTTTTCTTGTCGTTCCGTAGTAAACCGTAGCTTGTCTATCTATGTCTGTCAAGGCCATTTCACAAAGAAAGTTAAATAGTATACTTCATCGCATCGAATTTTTAATCTTAGATTACCTGTGTATCATTAGTCATTACTTTGACATCTGGCATCCAACTTTTTATTATTACAGGAGGAAAATTTTAGGAAAATTTCCTTATTAAAGGAGGAATTTGTGTGAATCAAGAAAAAAATAGAAGATTTTATTAAAAATATTTAAACTCTCCAACATTGTTTCTAGCACTAGGTTTAGAGCGAGACGCCCCAACACAAGTATTTGCATTACTTTCTGGGGTTGCCTCACTACAAATTATGGATTTTATTGGGAAATTAAATTATTTTTATTTTTTGTTGTGACACAAACTACATACCATACCATATAATTATATCTACATTGTTTTTTTACAGACGGCCACATTCCTTTCATGGGTGCCCTACCAACTTACCTTGTGCGGTTGGTCAGCGAAGTGAACTGGGAATCGGAGAAAGATTGTTTCGACACATTCTCGCGGCAGACTGCTATATTCTACTCACAACCTAACCCAGACAGTTCTGTAGAAGCCCAAAAATCGGAATATTGGAAACAAGAGCATGTAATTTTTCCAGCTATAAGGAGAAACTTTTTGCCTCCCACTAGTTTTATTAGCAACGGCGCTATATTACAAATTGCCAATCTCAACGACTTGTATAAAGTGTTTGAACGATGTTGATGACGTGTTGTTTTGTTAATTATTAGTATTACACGATGTTGTTTTTTGTTTGTAAGAATTAATAAAATAACACATAAGGACAAGTTTAGTTTTATTTTATAAAATTTAACCTTGACCTATCTTTATTCAAAGTGAAATTAAAAACATAAAGAAAACTACTAGTAATACATGGTTACGCCTCACGGAGTCCCAAGCAACTTCAAAGTTATTAGTATACTAGGATTAACAAAGTTGAAAGCAAGTAGGTCTTCTAAAAATGGTCAAAATTACTAATATAATGTAACTAAATAAGATGTACTAAGTGTAATATAACACACAATATAATTAAGTGCATTATAATATGACAGCAATATAATTTATAAAGTATGTGTGTTAGTGAGTAAGTGTTAAAATTGTACTAGTATAAGATAGAAATAAGGAATAGAGAATAAGAGATAGGGCATTGTATATGCAATAAAAATGGAACAGAAATCTGAAAGAAAAGGCTAAGAAATAGGGTATATGCAATGAAATGTAATAGATATAAGTAGGGAATAAAATAAGGATAGAGTAGATAGGGCACTGAGCGTGCAAAAATGGAAAGCTATTGTTTAAATATTATATAAGATTAGAATAGGATAAAAGCAGTAGATAGGCCACAATCGTGGCAAGGAATAGGATGTGCAATATCTCCGACTTGACCCAAGTTGGGGACAAGTAAAAAAAAAAAAAAAGCAACTTCAAAGTTTATTAGCTTTCAAATTAATAAGGCAAATCCAATGATTTTTTGGAAAGTGCAGTTTGTAAATTGAAACCAGATTTCAATTTACAAACTGCACTTTGATAAACATTATTTGTTTGTGCTAAATATTTACGACATATTCCTCGAATAACTCTCAAACAACTCTCAAAGCTAAAATACTGATGATACCAAATAACTAAAATGCATTTATCGCAAAATCAATAGAGTTAAGGATTTCATAGCTAAATTCCATTGGATTTAGTAACTTAACTTCAATATTATGATTTAAGTAATAAAACACTTTGTTTATCGATTTCACATTTTATTATAAAAAACGAAAGCTTACTTATAGGTTACGTGTCTACCACATAGTTGGGATGGACGACTAACAGTGGGTCGTCTTCCACCTCTTGCTCTGAAGACTTCTGCGTAGCTTTGAGCCCGGTGGTCGAAAGCGGGATGATCACTTGATCCTGGAAATAGAGTTTTAGGTTAAACACATTTATTTCACATTACCAACTCATTTTGATATACCCACTGCTGGGGCAGGGGTCTTCTCTATGGATAGAAACATCACAGGGCCATAAACCACCACGCGGATTGGTGGCTGTTAACGACTGCTGATGCAGCTGGGATCAACGGCTTTACGTCGGTTCCGAAGCTCGAGATACATTTTTGGTCACCCATCCGATAACCGGCCTTTGCAAGTTGCCGAACCTTAGCAATCGCAGACCGGGTGCATTATTCACTGCGCCATCGAGTTCCTCTTTCCTCGTCCTTATTTGTTTCACTAAGTAGTTATAAATAGCCTATATACTGTTCAACTGTTGGGAAAAGTCCTCCACCATTGAAATCGAGTCATATATGCTACCTACAACTGATAGGTATTGGCTAAATCACAACGCCTACCAAATGCGGGTTGGTGATGATCAGATACCCGGACTATACATCGTAAAATACAATTTATACTTTGCCTGTCCTGGGAACTGGTGAAAAACGAGTTTTGCCATTCTCGATTTAGTTAATGTGATCAAATAGTATACAAAACATTTGTGCTGTTGTGTTCCTAGGATGAAGTCTTGCTCTAAAAGAACCGAAGGGAATAAGTCTTGCTCTAAAAGGGGCGAAGAGAGAAAAATATACTCCAAAAAAAAAGGGGGGGGGGGGGAATTAGTCTAACTCGCTTTATAAGAAGTGGTGGACTTACATGGTACATAAGCCGGTCGATGACCTTCTCCACCAAGGTCTTTCTCTCCAGCAGCTCGTCCTCGTCCTCTATAGAACCTCGCGCCACCAGCTGTTCCAGGTACCAGCTCACTAATGCACTCTTGCGCATGCCCGCGCTTTCCGTGCCTGCAAAATTTATTTATTTATTTGTAAGGACCACCAACAAATTATATAAATACAATCAAGCACTTATAACTACACGAACTATACACAAATCCAAACTAAAAGATCATGTGGTGGGTGTACCCAATAACTTATAACAAAAATAATTAGACTGAACTGTGTTAACACTTCCAAAGCTCCGAGTATTCTTCTTGAAATAATATTATGTGAAACAATATATATTATTTGTAAAAATATTATGATCGGGTGTTAATGACGATAGTTGTTGACATTGAATGGGTGGGTGGCTTTCAAAGTAAAAAGTAAATAGTGTTGAATAATTTCAGCGGGCTGGTTAGAATCACGATAGCTCAATTGGAAGAACACCTGACCCGGTATGTCAGAAGGGTGGGTGCAAGTTCAAATCCTGCATGTGGAATTTTTTTCAACGTGTTTTTTTTGTAATGTACGTACATAAATAGTAATAATAATAATAATATATATAATAATATATGTACTCTTGGACACGGCGCGGATAGTCCGAAGGTTCCTGTCTCTGCAGCCCTAACCACCGGCAACTTGAGCCCTGCCCCGTTGCTGGCGGCACTCTAAGCTAGGTTTTTTATAATATTTTTGTTTTGTATGTACTTTTGTATTTTACTTTTATATTAATATTATAACAAACCTAGGCTAAGAATGAAAATAAATAAAGAGAATAATAATAATATCTGTATTTCTAACACTAGCATTTAAGCAATTATTAACTCAAAATCGACAACGGTCCGAAATAAATAATTTGAATTTATAATAAAGTAGGTAGACAAAATGTGATAGTTTATGGCAGTCTGCAGTGAAGCCATGTGTACAAAAAAAGTTGGTTCTACAGGACAAAAAAGGGGGTACAAGGGGACTTTTTTTAAATAATAGCAATTAACTTAAATATAAATTGTAATACAAAAACAGAAAGTAAAAGTTTAAAATAAATCACAAACTGGCACTAAAGGAGTGTTATTTCCTTTTTCTATGGATTCATCCATGAAAACTGTTTCACCTGAGCCGAATAACAACAAAATAATTTGGGAAATAACATTTCATTTTATGTTAGAAAACAATTTTATTGATACACCATACATAAATGTATGGTAATGTTCAAAGTGTATATTGAACAAACAAATAGCAATAATAATAATGAGCTGTACATAAAAACATATAATAAGTGCGCGGTACCTTTCGTCTCGGCCTCAGCTTCCTCCTTTCTCATGAACACCACAAGCATGTCGCTGAGAGCTTTGTACTCTTCGAAGGACAACGTGAGTTTCTTCTTTGGAGCCGAATCACTGTTCTCATGGCCGTCTGTAAAGACAGTATTGTTAAAAAACCGGCTAACGAGTTTCATAAATTTATGATATACAAACAAATACTTGACGACCTCCGTAGCCGAGTGGCTTGCACGCCGGACTTTGGGCGGCGCTAACTACTGAGGTCCCGGGTTCGATTCCCGGTCGGGGTCAATGTCGAAAACGAACTTTTCGATATTGTGTCGGGTCTGGGTGGTTGTGGTACCGTCGTTGTTTCTGATTTCCATGAAACAAGTGCTTTAGCTACTTACCTTGGGATCAGAACAATGTATGTGAAGTTGTCTCATATTTATTTATTTATTATTTATTTTAAAAAAAATACTTCAAATAAACTTATAATATTAAGAGCCATTTGTATAACTGAATTCATGCGATGAAAAGTTTACTGTAAATAAATGTTTCAAATCGCATAAAATCAGTTGAACTAACTTTTGTTGAATTATATACAATTTATTTTTGCTCTTAAATGTACACTGTTATAAAATCCTAAAGGAACCGCGAAGACGGTGATCGGTTTTGAAGTAAAAAATCCTTTGAACCTGGGACCTCCGGGTATCGGGTCGAGTGCTTTGCCACAAAGTCAACGAGACATAATCTAATAAACAAATGTAATAAATACAATTGATACTGACTAGTGCCATTGGTCCCGTTAGTCCCGCTGGTAGCGTCTTGGTCCACCTCCATGCTCGGCTCGATCTGAGGCTCGTCTTCCTCCAAGTGGATGTCAGGCTGCTCCACGCGGATTATGGACTTGTTCAGTAGCCTGCAGAACGGAAAGAATAGAAACACTTATATTAGTGAAGATAATAATATTTTTTTTTGGCTGGGTCGGGTGGGCGTTTCATTTTTTCACTGTATTTTATAAAATTTTATGAATATTTAATTTAGCTTCAGTGCAGCAATTAGCACTTGAAAATAAAAAAGCAAAATTTTTTTAAATTTAAAATGCACTACCCGATTTTTTGGGTTCCGTAGTCAACAAGGAACCCTTATAGTTTCGCCATGTCCGTCTGTCTGTCTGTCTGTTCCAAGTCTCATAGACTCTTAGTACTTGTTATGTATGGTTATAGGTATATATATGTGGTGGCTGCGTCCACCTTGGCATTAGCAATAAACGTCAGTACGCTACAAATCGTCTGTCATTCCACAAGTCCTTGATCGCGTATCTAACATTGGCGACGAGTACCCACATTTACCAAAAATAAAAATAGAATGGCTCAATTTGGAATTTTGACGACTTTCGATCATAATTTACAGTCATGGCCAACATATAAGAGCAGAATAAACCAATGGTTTATAGCAAACGATATAGACGAATCAAGGGACCAAAAGGGAACGAAGAGAAGAGCGATCTTGTTGAGCGCACTCAGCGAGGGCACCTTTAAACTTGCTGCAGATTTAGCTTTGCCAAAGGAGTTGCAAGACGTACCCTTCAAGGAAGTCCTCAATCTACTGGATAATCATTTCATCCCCAAGAGATGTGGATTTGGGGAAAGGTACAATTTTTATGCCGCGAATCAGAAGCCTGGTGAGACTTACGCTCAGTTTGCAGCAAGACTGCGCGGGCTAACGGCACACTGCGACTTCCTAAATATAGAAGAAGCGTTAAGAGATCGGTTCGTGATGGGCATGCTTCCCGGAGCGGAGCGAGAGAAGCTGTTCGCGCAGGATTTAAAGGGGTTGACACTGGCAAAGGCGCTGGAATTGGCGGTAAGCGTGCATTGCGCGCGCCAGGGGGCATCAGTCTCGGCCACGACGCCGCCCGGGACAGCGCAAGCACCGCTGGATCACACGATGTTTAAAATTAGTCAAGATCGCGTTAAAAGTGCTAGTGAAAACAAAAGTCAGTGTTCTGTTTGTGGATATAAAAATCACTCGTCATCGCAGTGTAAATTTTCTAATTACAAGTGTAAAAAATGCAATACAAAAGGCCATTTACGGCGAATGTGTAAAAAAGTTAACTATTTGAATAGTGTAGTTGGCAATGAGAGCGATGACGACGACGACGGTGAGTTATACATATTAAATATTAGATCCGTTGAGGGTGGACCGATGTTGGAAACGATTTTAGTTCAAAATATAAAAATGAGGTTTCAACTCGATAGTGGTTCAGCCGTCACTGCAATTTCAGACAAAACTTATAAAAAGTACTTCCGAAATGTGCCTTTGTCAGTAACAAACAAGCGGTTATTAACTTACACGGGGGACAGGATCAGCTGTTTAGGTACGGTCTTATTACAAATGACTTATAATGGAATGACACATTCTTTGATTGTGTATGTGATAAGTCAAGGCGGGCCGCCTATATTGGGCCGTGATTTTATTTCTTTGTTTAGGTTAGAAATTTGTCCTATAAATTTTTTATCTAACAGTAATAACATAGTCGAACAACTACAATTGCGTTACCCCTCTGTGTTTTCTGACAATCTTGGGCAGTTTAATAAATTTACTGTTAAATTACAACTAAAAGAAAAGGCAAAGCCTATATTTTGTAAAGCACGCCCTGTCGCGTTTGCCCTAAGGGAAAAGATCGATAAAGAGATCGATAGACTATTGCAGTTAGGGGTTTTAAAGCCGACTCAACATTCGGATTACGCCTCACCTATTGTACCCGTACTTAAGCGCGATGGCTCGGTCAGGTTATGCGCGGATTATTCTGTCTCGATAAACAAACAACTTATTGTTGAACAGTATCCGCTTCCTACCGCTCAAGAACTTTTCGCTAAATTACACGGGGGTATTGAATTTAGTAAGCTCGATTTAAAACAAGCTTATTCACAATTTGTACTAAACGAGGAGTCTCAGAAGCTCACTTGCATTAATACACATCGCGGACTATATAAATTCACTAGATTAGTGTTCGGTCTCGCAAGCGCACCGGCTATCTTTCAGCGCGCAATGGATTGCATTCTGTCGGGCTTAGACGGAGTAGTATGTCTATTAGACGATATCTGTATAACTGGTATAGATAGAACTCAACATTTTGAAAGGTTGAACACAGTTTTGCAAAGATTACAGGATGCCGGGCTTACACTACAAAAAAACAAGTGTGAACTATTTAAAAAGGAAGTTGAGTATTTAGGGTACAAAATAGATAAACACGGCTTACGTAAATCGTCGAAAAAAGTAAACGCTATTTTGGATGCACCTGTACCTACCAATATAAGCAAACTTCAGTCATTCTTGGGCCTCGTAAATTATTATCGAAGTTTTGTACCTAACGCGTCCAGCATAATGAGTCCGTTATATAAGTTATTACAAAAAAAAACTAAGTGGGAGTGGAACGTAGAACACGACACAGCATTTAATAGAATAAAAAAATATCTAGCATCGGATGGAGTTCTCGCTCACTTCAACCCCAATGCAAAAATAATATTAACGGTAGACGCGTCTCCATGTGGCTTAGGTGCTATTTTATCGCAAGTAGGAGACGATGGAACAGAGCGACCTATTTCTTTTGCGTCGCGTACTCTTAATTCGGCTGAAAAAAATTATTCTCAAATCCAAAGGGAAGCGACAGCTATTATTTTCGGAGTACGCCGATTTCATCAATACTTGTATGGTCGCTCAGTTCCCTTTGTTCTTAGGACGGATCACAAGCCGCTTCTATCTATATTTGGACCAAATCGTGGGATTCCAGAAGTATCAGCTAATAGGTTACAGCGATACGCAATGTTTCTGTGCGGCTATAACTACGTTATCGAGTACATACGCACCGGGGACAACAGTGCAGATTACCTGTCGCGCGCCAGTCTGCCCGAGAGCGCAGAGCCGGGCGCATGCGCCGAAGGTGCCACTATATCAAATGACGTAATCGACGACAGGGCGTCATATATTCATTTTGTAACGGATGGTAGCTTACCGATTACACTTAACGAAATGCGCGATTTTACACTTAAGGACGTGACGTTAAGTAAAGTTATAAATTATGTTTCAAATGGTTGGCCACCTAAAGTGTCAGACCCACTTATGAGACCTTATTATTATTGTAGAACACAACTTTCTTTTGAAAAGGGATGTCTTATGCGCGGGCACAAGGTGGTAATTCCAGAAACACTAAGAAATAAAATTTTGTCTGAACTACATAAGTCCCACTTAGGAGTGGTAAAAAGTAAGGCAGAAGCAAGGAGTAGGTTTTGGTTCCCAGGTATAGATGCAGAAATCGAAAGGATGATAGGTAGTTGCGAGATTTGTTTTCAGTTAAGGGCTTCTCCAGCGCGCGCGCCGCTCGCTGTGTGGCCCTACCCGCCGCAACCATTCTATAGATTACACTTGGATTTTCTTGGACCGATAAACAATCATACTTACCTAGTCATTGTCGATGCCTATACAAAGTGGGTTGAGGCTTATTATATGACGACTACATCGTCAACGGCGGTAATTAGTAAATTACTAGAGCTTATTTCGAGATTCGGGCTGCCACATACATTTGTTACTGATAACGGCACAGCGTTTACGTCTAACGAATTTAGGCTGTTTTGTACTTCAAACGGGATTGTTCATATGACGTCACCCGCCTATCATCCAGCCAGCAATGGGCAAGCGGAGTGCTACGTTAAAATAATTAAACGGGGAATAAAATCTTGTATTTATGGCAATAATAGTATCAAAGAAATTAATAACAAACTCCTAAAATTTTTATTAGACTATAGGAATTCTATCCATTCGACTACGGGTTCATCACCTGCCCAGCTAGTCTTCGGCCGTAAACTGCGATCTCGCTTAGATTTGATAAATCCGGTAACTCCGCCGTTGTCGTCCGTCACTCTTGCCAAAATCGTTAAAAATAAACAGTGTTTGCAGCATAAATCATATGGTGGAAACAATAAACAGAGCTATAAATCAGGAGACTATGTACTATATAAAAAATCAAATAATAAGTTTAGTTTTTGGAATAAAGGAGTTATTGTTAAGAAAATAGGAAAAGTTGTTTATCTAGTTAAGGATTATCAATCATCAATAATTTGTAAAAAACACAAAAATCAGTTAAAGATGTATAGAGGTATTACCAACAATAACCGCCCACCACATGAATGCCAGATAGAGTTAGAAGACGTTACACCCACTGTGCAGCCGCCGCAGCTAAGGTTGTCGGAGGGGCTTGACCAATCCCACGATGCGCCGAGCTCAGAACTCCAGCCTCTTGCGGAGTGTAATGTCCAACAAGCAATTCCAGAGGAAGAAGAATTCTACGAGGCGGTGGGAATGGAAAATGAAAGTGCGAGGGACTCCCCTGCAACTCAACAACAAACGGTGGTAAATTCGGATAGGGTGTTGCGTGATATACCTCGGGTAAATTATAAGCCTTTCTTCTGTATCAACATATAATACGTGTTAAGCTATAGAGGGAGGAACTGTTATGTATGGTTATAGGTATATATATGTGGTGGCTGCGTCCACCTTGGCATTAGCAATAAACGTCAGTACGCTACAAATCGTCTGTCATTCCACAAGTCCTTGATCGCGTATCTAACAGTACTAGAAAGCTGTAATTTATCATGGATATACATATTAATCACGCCGACAAAGTGGTGAAGTAAAATTTTGAAAAATATTTTCTGTAAGGTTACCTCCCCTACACGTGGAGTGGGGATGTAATTTTTTTTCTTGTCTACACCATAGTGTGGGGTGTCCTTGGATAGCAATTTCAAAAATATTGAAACCATACTCAAGAAAAACAAAAAAAGTGGTACCTGTACGCTTCGTGAACATGTTGAGGCGCCACCTGCCCGCTGCAATGCATCTTCGCCATAGCCTCCGCCAGTCGAATCATAGACTCCAGCTGGCGAACGGTGATACGCCACGTACCGCCCCCGGAAGCCCCGCTACCGTCCCGGGTGCGAAGAACCGTGTAGTACTCTACTAGGAGTTTGCCTGCCTCCTGAAATACAAGTTGACTGTTGAAGATACTTACCTCTACCTCCCAATAAGTCTTCAGTTTTTTATTTCCCAATAAAATAAAATACATAATGCAGTGAGACAAGTAATGAAAATACTTGTGTTGGGGCGCCTCGCTCTTAACCTAGTGCCAATAACAATATTAGTCCAGTTTATTTATTATATTTTATGAAGCGAAAATGATAAAGTGATTATTAGCTAAGTGTGCGTGTCTGTGTGTGTGTGCGTGCGTAAACACAATCCCAATACATATCTACTCCACCCGAATGGGTCATCATAAACAACGCTACATCAGTCTATAAAATAATTGAGTAGGTGACTGGTTAGTCAATAGAGAAACTTTTTAACAACGACGGTCAAAACGAATTAAATGTGCTAACTTTGATATTTTATTTTATTTTGTTTTTACCCGACTACAAAGGAAGGGTATTGTTTTTCGCGCGTATCTTGTATGTATGTAATATTCTTTATCACTTCATATCTCCAGAACAGCTGAACGGATTTACATAGTTGAGGTATCGTTAGATTCGTCTTAGCTGCCCAAGTGTTCTTAGATAGGCGACATAAAAAAAAAAAACATGGCGGCTGTGAGACGCCATTGGACTTGGTGAAAAACAACTTTTTTGGTACTACAACATGGGTGCCAAATTAGAGGGCTCAACACAAGGATTTCAAAAAGGTATATCATGATTATCATTACCGAAATACTAAAAAAATAATATATCATCAGTCTACGATTATAATAATTATGTCAACCACATGATGTAAACTTTTTAAATGAATTGAACCGATTACGTAATTTGTTTAACTAAATAGACTTAAAAAAAAAAAAAAAAAAAAACTCGCCTGGGTAAAAAATAATAAATAAATAGAAAATCAACTGAAAAGGCCCGAACAAGATAAAAATTAAATAATTACATAAAGCCAGCGAAATAAATCGAAACAATATCAATCATAGTACTGTATACAATTAAAAATATCAATACGGTAGTCCTTCGAAATTTTATGCAACAGCATACATAACATGCAGTCGGAGGCACGTACAAAGTGAGAATAATTTGACTTATCATTAAATTTTATGCCTTTTCAGTTGGTTTTCTATTTATTTATTATTTTTACGTAGGCGGGTTTTTTTTTACATGTTGTCTTATAAATATTGTGTATTTATTTGTAGTGGAAAGTGCCCTGCTATGATAGGGCATTTTCCAATATTTTAACGTTGTAAGGGAGAAAAGAAATGCCCTTGCCGAGTTTCTTGCCGGTTCCCCGCCCAGAGTAGATTGAACCGATGGCATAGTGACGTTCACAAAAGCTACTTGTAGCCTAAACTGAATAAATGATTAAGAATTTTTGAAATGTTTTTTTTTACAGGAGTTGCATGGAAATGTCAACTTATGACGTCACTATTTTGTTCCATCAACTATGTTTTGTAAAAAAATTTTATTGCGTACTGAAATAATGATACAAAATTATATATGAAAATAGCTAAGAGTTCATTGCGAAAATGCGTGCTACTAATAAAATTTCTCATTTTCGCCCCACACCTAAACAATGTCAGTGTACGCCTATGTCAGCATGCAAGGAAAGTTACACAAAACATTGTACATGGTACTTACCTCAGTAATAATAGGCTTGAACGACCTCGAGAAGGCGATATACCTCAACAGATCTTCCCTCGAGTACACACAGTCGTAAGACTCCTCCTTATTGCAATGTAAATCGACTATTTTCCTTGCGATCGCGTAGTCCACCATCTCACTGCTCTCATCGATTAATATGAAGAATAAATCGAATCGGGACATGATCGGTGCGCTTAGAGCTACGTTCTGTTGTAGGGATTTGGCTCGGTCGTATCTACCGCCTACTGGGTTGGCGGCGGCTAGTATGGACGTGCGAGCGTTTAGCGTTGCTCGGACTCCGGCCTGTTAGGTAGAAATTTAAGGTGAGAAATTGATCTGAGCGTTCAACCCTACTATAATCTGAACATTTTGACAATTAATGTCGGGTACACTTTTGATTGACGTGTGATCTTAAATGAAAGTGCTCCTGTAATAAGGACGATTTTTGCCAAATGTTCAGATACTTTGGTAGGTTTGAAAGCTCTGATAATTTTGAAGCTTGTACAGGCGACTACAAAGCTGTTTTAAACCAGGGCTATTGCAGACTTTTTTAATGTGTTGTACTTTGGACTTTGGTAAGCCTAATTTGTCCCACTGCTGGGCAAAGGTTTTCACTTTTCCCACTGCTTTCATCGATTAATATGATGAATAAATCGAATCGGGACATGATCGGTGCGCTTAGAGCTACGTTCTGTTGCAGTGAGGTAGAAATATAAGGCGAGTGCTCAGTACACCTTCTATAATCTGAACATTGTGACAAAAATCAACCTTATATCAATGAATGTAGAGTACACTCTTGGTTGGCGTACACATTGGGTTAGTATAGTATTTTTGCAAATGAAATAAACTACACTAATTTACACGATAGCTCAATTAGAAGAGCACCTGACCCGGTGTGTCAGAAGGGCGCAGGTTCAAATCCTGCTCGTGGAATTTTTTTCAATATTTGTGTTTTTTACACTAATTTCATTCAATCACGTATAATTTGTACGGCTAAATTAGGCAACTCACCTCGTCTGTCACAGTCTTAGCGTTTTGCCTTTTTCATTTAGGTTCAGACGCCAATCAATTTCATTTTTGATTAAAACATCAAGTGACCAACATTTTTATAGCAGTCGTTAACAGTCACCTATCCTCACTGGACCCGCGTGGTGGTTTGTGGCCCGTTCTGCCTATCCATCCATAGGGAAGGCTCGTGCCCCAGCAGTGGGGACATAAATAAGCTTATGATGATGATGATGATGATGATGATGATGACCAAAATTTATTATCTCGAGCTGCATCAGCAGTCGTTAACAACTACCAATCCGCGCTGGGCCCGCGTGGTGGTTTATGGCCCGTTCCCCGTATCGTAAACATCCATAGGGAAGGCTCGTGCCCCAGCAGTGGGGACATAAAAATGAGCTGGTGACGATGATGATGCATTGGCGTGGTACCTTGGCCAGCGAGATGGTCTGCTGCTCCATGGCCTCGTGGATGGCGACCTGGTCGGTGGGGTCCATTTTGTCAAACTCATCGATGCAGCAAACCCCGTTGTCGGCTAACATCAGCGCGCCCGCTTCTATCACGAAGTCGAATGATTCTTCGTCCTGTTGGGGCAGAATATAGAACGTTAATTTACTTCGTTTGTATCATATTGCCAGCCTGGCCACGGAACAGAGCAACCGGAGGCGCCATTTAAATGCAGATTACTTGTATAGAGAACCCATCAATTCCCATTTTTGAGATAATGAAAATTAATATTTACGTTTAAAATATTATGGCTGCTCGAAATAATTGTTGTACGCAGACGAAGTCGCAGGTACCATCTATACAGGGTGTTTGGTATCCCGAATATGGCAGATAGGGTACCGTTAATAGAACCCCGGAAAATAATGAACATCACTAGAAAGCACCACATGGCCGGGATATTGAGGTTCTTTGTTACTAAGTAAAACTGTAAAGTGACAACCCTAGGTCAAGCTGACACGTTGTTCTTAGTCATTAACCTCATGGTCAAACATAAACGTCGAAACATTGCAGAAATGAACAAAAAAAAATTTTTAGTTCGTTTAGTTTAGTTACCTAAGAGTTTTTCTAGGGTAAAAAAAAAATCTACGTAAATATAATTTTGCATAAAATGTTTTTGTTTTGTTTATACTTACATAATTTAGCATGTTATCACAGTGTTCTTTATACTTGGTTGCATGGCTATGTTTCGAGAATATACACATATTATTGTGCCTACTTACTTGTACTAGATAATATTATTGCATCATCCTTTATTGCATTAGGCTCGAGTTTTACGTGTATCAAATATTTAGGTCAATATTAATCTTACTAATGTATGGATTGATTTGATTTGCACTCCGCACCATTCCCTAATTTGTAATACTTTAGTCACAGTAATGCAGTTTCTTTATTTCGATATAAATCTTGTTTAACACTCTCTGTACAACTGTGAAGCAAGCAACATTACACGCAGTCTACAATTTATCTGTTGTTTCTCTAATAAACCAATCAAGTAAACCTTTCGTCGTACGAATATCTCAGCCAGACGCAGTTATATATTATTAAACATACTGTATACTAATATCGTCGTTGATACTGCAATATCGCGGAACCAACAGTGGTTAATACCGCGGAACTTGGTAGTGACCAATTTTGCAGGAGAGCGAAATAACCTGTTATATTCTTTATTACTACGTCTTTCGTCTGATTAAACTATAAATATATTTAAAGATTTAGGTACTTTAACAAAATTTTTTTTCAATTCAAAATTTCAAAATTCAAAATTCAAAATCATTTATTCAGTTTAGACTACAAGTAGCTCTTGTGAATGTCACTATGCCATCGGTTCGTAAGTCTACTCTGGGCGGAAGACCTTGTACTGAGAAGAACCGGCAAGAAACTCAGCAAGTGTCCAGCTCTTTTCTCCCTTACAGCGTCAAAAATATTGGAAAATATTAGTCCCTATCATAGCAGGACACTTTCCATTACAAATAAACACAAAATTATAGAAGACAACCACAACATGTAAATAAAAAAAAATATCACAAAATAAAAAAAACTGAGTTAACAAATTTACATCAGGTAAAAGTTTAAATTTCCACAAATACAGTACCACTACAGTACTCTAAAAAAAAAATTGGTTAAGAAAAACCAAGTCAAACTACAGTAAATAATACTAAAAATAAGATAAGTATGCAAGAGCAGACCAGCCTCCACAAGCAGCACCCGTTCACGAGTATGACATATGAATCAGCCATCGCTTCGCTCAACCATATTTAGAACCTATACGTGCGAAATCTCAATTTTGTTTTTTTTTTTTGTAGTTTCGCTTTATTAGCAACTGTTGGTTACGCAGTATTGCAGTTTCAACGACGATATATAAAGTATTTATAGCAACTGGCCTTAACGACGGCGGCGGTGAGGCCGGCGGCGGAGGAGGCCTTCCCGCTGGTGTAGACGGCGCGCGGAGTGATCTCGCTCACTTGCTTCAGCAATTGAGACTTTGCAGTACTGGGGTCGCCTACTATGCACACGTTTATGTCACCGCGGAGAGTTGTGCCTGTAAGCAACATTAACACACTGCAAGACACAATTTTACTAGAAATAATCAACCAGAGTGAACCCTTCGTCTGGTCTCGGGTCTCGGTAGCTCAGCGGTCAGAGCATTGTATCGGTAAACCAAGGGTCGTGGGTTTGATGCGAGCTTTCTAGGACTGGTTGATTTTTAGTAGCTAGCAACATTGTATCTTGTTACTACAAATCGTCTGCTTACTGGTGAAGTATAATAAAAGTGTACATTTTGTTGAATTGAGATAATAGGGTTTGAAAATTCAAGTCGACCTTTGACTGTCGTTAAATTAAATTATTGCGAAATTTTACATGCCTATTAATAGATTAAATATTCTACTTTATCTGTGTTAATTTTATGCAACATCACTTGCGGAGAATTTATCAATAAATTAATATTATTGACCGAGGGCATACACTTATCTTGTTATAGCTGTAATTAAAAAAAAAATTAATCCTATATTTGCCACAAGGTCTTAGTAGTTTGAATAAAAATTGAAAATTGCTAATGAAAAAGGAGTTTTATTTTACCTTACCACAAACTTCATAGTTAAGTAAATACCAAACCTACAAAGAAAAACTTAGTGACAACATCTCTCACTTGTAGACAGAATGCAGACGCATTGCTCGAATCCAGTGATAAGTCGTTTAACTTCTGTTCAACAGAATGATTATTGGTATTTCTTGCCATTTACCATATTTTAAACTTATGTATCATTGCGTTGAACGGTCTTAGCGTTTATTCCATTTTACGAGTAGATAGAGCGTCTTAAATTACATATATCAAACCCAGTTTTGACCAGACAATATAGCAAAGTGAATGCAAAAAAAAAAAACTTTTTGCTTATATACTTCAACATGGTATTGCAATTAAAATAGTATAAATAAATCAATAATCAAACCTTCAATAGTAGTCTTAGCGACGCCACCAAACATCATGAGCAATATTCCCCTTTTCACTTCGTTGTTTCCATGTATGCTCGGAAACAAGCTGGCTATCAGATTGTTGTAGAGATTGCGGTCGCGAGACATCTCGTATACCTACGAAAAATATTCATACTGGCAGGTGATCTATGTAGAACGCTTCGGTGGCCGAGTGGCAAAGCGGTCGGCCCGATGCCCGAAGGTCCCGGGTTCAATTCCCAAGTCAGGCAAAGTGTTTCGCATAGCCCGGGTTTGTGATCTATCACCAACCTGCATTTGTAAGCGTGGTGATTAAGCCATTACTCATAAATTGTAGTGATGACTTGATTTCAATGATGGAGGATGGGCTATTAGGCTATTTTACTTTTTTATCACCGTCTAAAAAAATAAAAAAAAAAACCATTGACATTTATAAATCGCACGTTTAACTAGGTACGCCTAGTGTAACTTTTCCTTACTATACGATTACATTAACAAAAACGAAAAAAACTCCTCATTTGTCATCAGAAGGCGCTGCAATGCCTTATTTCGTTTTTCGTTTCCCGAACTCTCGTTTTCATCAACGTGATCAAATGGCGAATATAACTCGCAAAAGGCAACCATTAATAAACTTAATATTGCTTCAGAAGGCACGTGAAGCCGTTGGTCCCGGCTGCATTAGCAGTCGTTAACAACCACCAATCCACACTGGGCCTGCGTGGTGGTTTATGGCCAGTTTTTCCTGTGGGGTTTCCTAAACTTAAAGGCTGTTTTTTTATTAATAGCAATACATTGTATAGGTACAACATTGGTAAATAATAGTATCATAAAGCCTAAATTAGGTTTGACTAGATAGTAGTAACCTAGTCTATCAGGTTGCGTAAATAAAAAAAAAATATAATAATACCTTATCCCACTCCTTATCAGTCATCTGCTTCCTCATGTCTTCAGTGGTGAGATCGTCGGTGGCTAAGTCTCCGGTACCGAACCTACGTGCTATAGCTTGTACGCTGCAGGCTAAAAAGGCCGTTCTGGGGAACAAATTATATATTTTGATTAATTTACGACCTTATAATAAACGCAATAAAGTTGAACATTTAATTGTATATTGACAGAACTTTATACAGTTGGTTTAATTAAGAGAATTGCACCATTTATTATCTTGCCTGATGCAGCAGTCGTTTATTCTTTTTTAGGGATTTGTGAAAACAAACCACATTGTTTACTCTAATTCCTTGGTAAAAGGTCGTAAACCAATAGATAACAAAAATATTCTTTGCCTGATGTCAAAATTAGATTTTCAACCTTATCTAGGCTAACAGAACAATCAACCTCTCAATCAATCAAAATCAAATCTGAGACTTTGGTCTATCACAAATATTACGAAATTTAAATCAAATGTTAATAATCACTAGACTTAGCAAGTTGTTAATATGTTTTTTATTTATTTTTCTACAATGTAACTGTTCTATTAAATATTTCTCATTTCATTTCTTAAATAAATATATTAAAAATACGACAATAACAGATGTTAACAATTCAGAATTACTTTGGCCATGTTATCCAGCCTTGATTCTAAGAATGTACTTATTTATGGCCTTTATTCAGAGACTAGCGGCCCGTCCCTGCTTCGCACGATTGGATATTTTGTTTTTAGTAATGCCTATTCTAGTAGTAAAATAATTTTTAAATCGTCCAGTAGTCTTTGAGTTTATTCGTTACAAACATACATACAAAAATACAAAGGTTTCCTCTTAATATTATTATATATACTTTAATATTAGTATAGATAAAATAAAATAGAAAGTATGTACTAACTTATAGTGTAATTCCCTAACGCCCAACGCTTTGAGCCCCTTGATGCCCTCCATCTGCCCCTCGTTAGCATGCCGCGTCCGCGACGTGAGCTCCGCCTTCGCACCCGGCATTGATAAGGACCCAACATCGGGTACCACTATCAAAGTTCCTGTGAAGTCGTAGCGGTCACCAGCCTGGAACAAATCAAAGAGTAAATATTTTTATGTTTTACATAAATAATATACAGGTTATAACAACATAAATATTAAACATATTGTATACTACTTCCTAAAAGAACAATACTCAAAAATTTATGGACACCGTCCTCCGCCTTGTAGCACTTTAAAACTTATTTTATTGTATGACAGCAACTCTGAAATGAGAAACCAGAATCTGCAGTCACAAATTATGTTGATGATGTTTTAATCGAATTGTTTAAATCGTTTAAGCTCATGTAGTCTATTTTTATTAAAGTTTTTTTTATGGTATGTATATTATATTATTATCACTAAATTTAATAAACTTAATATGCATATTAAGTTTATTCTTTTAGTTCTTATAAATTTATGTAGTATATGTTTCATTTACGTTCTTTGTCGCACCGCTTACCAATTTTTAGCCAGCCCTTAGAGCGACTGGTAGAGAATGCCACTTGGCATTAAGTCCGCCTTTTGTACTTTATTTTATTGTATTGTGCAATAAAGATTTGATATATATCATGATATATTATATCCTCGAACCCTGCTACTGTATAACGCACAGGGCATAAACGCTATTCAAGCATTAGGTGCTTTATTTTTATTTTCTATTACTGCTCGAGAAATACAGAAAAGGTATACCATCAGCATATTTAACCAAATAACTTAAATTATGGTTTGAACTTGCTCCATACCTGTACTGACTCCACGGCTTCTGCTCTCAATATGACCTCCAAAGAGCGCGGTATGCACCCACGAGGCAGCTCAGCCTGTGTTTCCTGAATGCGAATCTTTTGGAAGTCTACAAAAACTGATTTGTCAGCATCCAGCATGAATCGACGTCTGTTCGCGCACACAGGGTTCCGGCAAATAGTAGGGATTGTGTACTGTTGACAATTATAAAGCTCAAGTTATTTGTATATTGGTGTTTTTTTATATCTTGCAGGTAAGCACAGTGCTTTCATCCCACCTGATGTGAAGTGATAAAGCCAATGGTTAAAGGACACTTCAGAAGGAATCCTTAACTACTGAGGACACTGGGTGAAGTGCACTTTGTGTAGTGTGCGTTTAACTTCACTTTATATTCATTTGTTAGATTACAGAAATAAAATTCACTACAAATTCATAATGAGTTTTCTAATTTCATTGGTGCATTGTTTTAATTGTTTAATAACACATATCTTAACAAAAAGTATTATTTTCGTCATCATCATGTAGCGATATCTTCATACTGAAGTTTGGAGATCAGTAGGTATACAAAATTTTCAGCGATCCCATATAGCTTGTATTACTGGCGATAACTAACTCCAGTCCACTTTATATACTATTTATCTACATTTTTTTTTACTATTCACTATAAATTATTAAGCTATTTTATTCAATCATTCCAATAGTTTACCTTAAACTGTTGCTCCACATTTTTGATGACCGTCTGGCAATCCAAGCAGACAAATGTGCCCAACACTAGTTCAGGGTGCACCGGATGTGTCCGCACAATCTGTCCTGATATTCTGATCAAAGTACCAATTTTAGCAGTAGTTAGCTCTCTCACTTTATGTCTAGTAGGGACATCAACAAACGAAACATAACATTCCTTATCTTGAAGGTCCTTTTTCATGCCACTGTCAGCAAGACTGAGTACATAATTAAAAATGGCTTGATTAAGAAACGGGTATATTCTATAATACTCCTCAATAATTGTGGTGGCGAGATTCTGGTTGTACTTTTCGACATCATCGAAACTGACTTCGAGTGTGCTCAATTCTGGTTTCAAAAGTTCTTTAGCTTGTTTTTCATATTTGATTTCGTTGTCTTCTTTAAACCTGGAATTTGATTAAGAGAACTCGTAGTAAATACTAGAAACTTAAAAGTTCAATATATACATTCCAACCAATTACTTAAATGGTACAAATACCCTTCTATTTTACAGTGTTGAAAATAGAACCCGGAACCGTTAAAGAAATAAGAGACGTAGCCATCTGGTCATGTCATTTTATTTAAATAATCTATGTAGCAAAAATACATATAGTCGGTTTCAAAATATAACTGCGTCCAATATCAAAGCTACAAAACAACAATACCCACTCTTCCAAGAAATCCTGAAACAGTTTCTGGCACCGCACTCCAACCTCATCTTTTACTTGGCTTTGAGTCGCATAAGTATCGGCTACATCCATTTTGAAGAGAATGCAAAGTTATGTCTCTTTACTTTATTACGGTATTTTTTATTAGAAAATAAGCAGATAAAACACTTAACAAATAGCTATGTACTTCAACTTCAACTTTTGTTTATGGCAACCGGGTCACTTTTAGGTTAGCGACCATGTATTTTTGTATTGTTTGTTCATTGTTGTAGTCACGTCAGGACAACTAACTGATTGACATATTATTGGCGGGAAACTTTTTTTTTAATAGTGTAGTTCGTTATCTGATGAACCGGCTAAGATCATAGACCATGCTGCCATGTCATTAGCTAAAAACAATATTTCCTTCGTGATGATGATGATGATGATGATGATGTTGATTGATAATAGAAATGAGAAGTGAGAAATGATAGACCCCAACCCCTCGAGTATCTCAGTAAAGATGATAAGATTTACTAAGTCCTCGGGCGGACTTCTTAAGAGAATTTGAAAATTGATGTTGCACTGTTTTGTTTCATTTGCCAACAGTCATGCACACTCACGAACATTTAACGGTTAATAATCCTCCATTATTTCACATTAATATTCGATATATTATAACACAAATTTTAGAAAATAAAACAATACCGCAGACACGACTCTTCACTTTCCCGTCAAGATCGTAGATTTATTGCTTTATTGGATAGGCGTTGTAAACGAAAGCATGAAAGTGCCGCGCTAAAGAAGAAGAAAGATCCTTTTACGTTTTCTGTACGATACTGACATATAAGTTTAACAGCAGGCTTACAGGATACAGGTCAGTGTTGCAAAAAAGTCAATTATCGATGGATCGACTATAGCCACTCCGATAAACTCAACATCGATAGGACTATCGATCTAATCGATAGTATCGATATTAATTTATTGACAATAGTATCGATTATAATTATCTATGTATAAAATACAAACGATTTAATCGATACCTGAATTAGGACAGTACTATTGATTACATCGATTGCATTGCTGAAAGCGATACATCTACAAATTATTTTTAGATATAATTATCATTGATGAAAATTGGAGAATCGATTTAATCAGTTCCATCGATACTATCGATTAAAAATAGACTAAGGGCCCCATTTTGCACGATCGATTAATAATCTATACACTATTGATGGTACGGCAACACTAATAGGAGTACCTACAAAATATGGAAACAGACAGACGACTTCTTGGCGGGAAAGTGAAGAGTCATGTCTGCGGTTTTGTTTTATTTTCAAAAATTTGTGTAATGTCAAATATTAATGTGAAATAATGGTGGATTATTAACCGTTAAGTGTTTGTAAGTGTGCATGAGTGTTGGCAAATGAAGCAAAACAGTGCAACTTTACTTTTCAAATTCTCTCAAGAAGTCCGCCGAGGAATTAGTAAAGCCCCACATCTTTACTGAGATACTCGAAGGGTTGGGGGGTATATCGTTTCTCACTTCTCATTTTTATTATCATTCATCATCATACTGACTGGAAGGAAATATTGTATATTTATGTATTGCTTGTAAGAAAAATTACTTTGACACTGGCTAAATGTACTAATCGCACGAAGCCATCAACTAAAAGAAAGAAAGAAAGAAAGAACAGACATACAGATTGACAGTAATGGTCGCTAACCTAAAAGTGACCCGGTTGGACTTCTTGGCGGGAAAGTGAAGAGTCATGTCTGCGGTTTTGTTTTATTTTCTAAAATTTGTGTTATGTCGAATATTAATGTGAAATAATGGTGGATTATTAACCGTTAAGTGTTCGTGAGTGTGCATGAGTGTTAGCAAATAAAACAAAACAGTGTAACGTTACTTTACAAATTCTCACAAGAAGTCTGCGTGAGGACTTAGTAAAGCCCCACATCTTTACTGATACTCGAGGGGTTGGGGGGTAATATCATTTCTCACTTCCCATTACTATTATCATTCATCATCATCAATATAATATTGTTTATTTATGTATTACAATTAAATTAAGAAACTAATGACATGGCAGCATGGTCTATGACCTTAGCCGGTTCCTTAAGGAACAAACTAAACTTAAAAAAAAAAAAAGTGACCCGGTTGCCATAAACAAAAGTTGAAGTTGATTTCTAATGATTACTAACCTGAAATTGTTTCAGTGTTTGTACATTGCACGATTATTTATTTGTAAATATTGTACTTAAAAGTCCTACCAGTACAACACGAAAAACGTTTTTTCGTAATGGTTGAAACGCAAGTAGGGTTTCTCGTTAAAGCAGCATCTATTTTCACACAAACTGAAAGTAATCCTGTACAGAATATTCTCAAAAGTTTTTACTTGTAAGTATAAAAACCGAAAACCATGTTATGTGTAATAAATTAGTTTCCGTGCAAATTATTATCTTAACTCTTTTTTATTATAAACCAGGATGCGTTGCAGAGACGTGACAAAAGGGTATGGTCTCCCAAACAACTATTTCTCTTCCGAAGTTAGATGCCAACGCTGCTTCACAAACTGGAGAAAAGAAACTGTAGTAAGGGTGCGCGATGTTTAACTATAACTACATTATAACAGACTTCTAAAAAAGGAGGATTCTTGTCTCATTTAAACGGCGCTGTCTCATACGAGCAGCGCGTGTAGTAGTAGGTCTACCCATATTAGCTTTTGATAAATAGATTGAAACAAACAACACAAAAGCGCGAAATAAACAAAAAAATTTATAAAACAAAATCGGTTGGTGCCAGCCAATGTAACTAACATAAATATTTAACGACAAACTATATATTATAATCATAATAGTACATTCAATCTTATGCTTGAAATTTTGACTACAAGTGCGGACTGGCATCGGTTCCAAAAACATTGTTGGCTGGCACCGGCTCCAAAAAAAACTATAATTGTACCTATATATTTTCCTGACAAAATTATTGTCTATATAAGTCAAACGCTTAGTGCAATTTTATCAGTCTAATTTTTGGAGTTGGTTTTTTTTATTTACCCATATGATCACAACTTTGAATTATTTCTAATAAACACAATGGTAATTTAAAAAGTGTTTGATTATTCATTTGGACTTCACTTGTTTCAGGTTGGCAGACTCAAACTTAGTAAAAAGCAGAAAAGGAAGATCAGACAGCTTAAAACTGATAACAGTAACAAAGACTTTGTTCAAAAGCAAAAAGAACTGTTAAAGAGTAACAGAATTGTAAGCGATTATCTAAATCAGCATAATATTTTAAGTACATTAAACTACAATGGGTATATTTCACAAATATAATTCTTATTGTATTTTATTTTTTAAGGAACAAATTTGCATGTTTTGCAAGAATACTACAACTACAACATCAATAAAGCCATCAAAGCTTAAATCTAATAAAGTACACCTGATCAGCAATACAAGCAAGCAAGAAGTATTTCAGGATACAGCAAATAAAACAAAGAAACCTAGTCAAAACATAAAAAGTAAAGTTCAAAGTAGTGTCAACAAAAAGGATTCATTCCAACAAAACAAAACAAAAAGTTCTCAAGTTAATGTCTATTCTAAAACAAAAGATGTATTTTCGTTAACTAATAAAAATAACACACTACAAGGTGTGCTAAAGACACAGAAAGTTATCAAAAACAACAAAAGAAAGAAAGATAAGTTTGCTGGATTGTGTCAACAGGCTGTTATAGCGTCAGCTAAATTTAAGGGAGAAAAGAAAAAAGAAAATAAGCTTAACTTATTTTTGAAACCATCAGCCTCCTCATGAGTCTTGGTAAATAAAAAGTTTTTATTTGAATTTAATAATTTCTTTTATTTAGAAAAATATAAAGGTAGATCATAGTTAGTATGTATGTAAATCTAATTATTATTTTTTATTAATAGAAGTATGTGTATATCCATCACGTTAGTATTAGTATGACCTGTAATCACATGTAGTTGACCATTGTTAAAATCTTTATAGAAGTTGTATGAATCATTATTGTTGAGAAACTTATTTATATCAATATTTTCCTTTTTTGAGTCTGAAATTAAATCTATATATCCAATGGCACCAGCAGCATCTGTGGGTCCATCTATGCCATCAGTGCCTGCACTCAGTAAATATATTTTAAAGCCCTTAAAATCGTCTTTGCAGGCATTGATAAAATTTGAAAATTCTAATGCTAACTGTTGATTCCTACCACCTTTTCCTGATCCTTTAACTTCTACTGTTATTTCACCTCCAAGGATAAGGCATACATCGCTTTGCAATTTTGTCACATCCAGAATATCAACTATATCTAAACAATCCTCATGGATGCCTGGTATGTCTAATGATGGCAAGCTATTTGCCAGTGTCTTCTTATTTAAAGAACCTCTCATGAAATCACAGAATAGTTTTGACATCTTCACATATTCTCGTGCAATATCTTTGACATTGCCAGTAACAACATTTGAAATGGCTACTGGGACATAATTAAGAGATTTAGATTCATTTACTGCTGCATTGATACTAAGTTTGTTGGAACCAATTATATAGTTTTTAACTTTGTTTTTTGGGAATTCTCTCTGATTATTATTGTTTTGAAGGACTGGTTTAATAGAGTTAGGCAATTGGCTATACAAATTGTACTTTTTGATTACATCAATGGCAGCATTTGGATGGTCTTTGTTTGCAGCAGTAGGCCCACTGGCTATGAGATCTAATGGGTCTCCTACAATATCAGATAGTATCAATGAGACAATGTCAGCTGGTTGTGCAAGCAATGCCAACTGTCCTCCTTTAAGGGCTGAAAGCTTTTTCCTAACAGTATTTAGTTCAGTAATATCAGCCCCTGCATTTGCTAATTTCTTCACAAGTTGAGTTTTTTCATCTAAGCTTATTGAATTTCTTGGTAATGGCAATAGTGCTGAACCACCTCCAGATATCAAAACCAGAAGGAAATCATTGTGATCCAGTTTCTTTATCAGGTTTTTAATTTTGGTAGCTGTGACTTCAGCATCTGTATCAGGTAAATTATTTTTTGCTCCTTCGTAATATCTAATTCTCTCACTTTTTACATTATTTGTATTACTCAAAGAACCAACAGGTACACTCACTATTCCCTGTTTTATTTTAGGACCAAGTATTTTTTCTACTTCAATGGTCATGTTTTGCACAGCTTTACCAGTACCGATGAGGTAGACATTTCTGTTGAGTAAATTGTAACTTTGGTCAGTAATAATCAACTCTTCACTGCTAGGATTATATTTCACTGTGTTTCTTATAAGTTTCTCAGGAAGAACTGCCGATACACTGCTTCTGAATATTTGTATTAGGTCACTTACAATAGACTTGGCCATTGCAGTTTTCTGGTCAGAGTATCGTCTTTTCTTTAAATTTAACTTTTATTTAGTTCGATTTAGGTCTTATACTTTGCTTCGGTATCATTATCGTAATAGCTGTTATCAGCTCAGCTGTTTGTGCGTGCTTGACTTGTGCTGGCTGTTATCAATTTGTTGATGGTTGGTACCTATAGGTATACATTTTTATTTATTAAAGGTTGTTGACCCTTTATCAATGAATGAATGAATGAATGATGAAATATTGAAATTAGTTTTCTTCTTTCGTTTGCTGTAATAATAGCAAAGAGGTTTAAGCCATACATCTATTTAGTATTAACGTGCCTAATTTGTGATGATTTTATGGTATACGAAGTAAGAAATTCCCAAACGGCTTTACATTTATGACTTTAGTAAGACCATGTTAGTATTAAGATCATAGAGCGCATTTTAAATTGAATGCGCTGGCTTCCTGCATGAGCGCAGAATCCGTGTCCTGTCTGATGGATGCGCTTCGCGGCTCATGTCAGTGAACACTGGTGTCCCTCAAGGTTCCGTTCTGTCCCCCACGCTGTTTCTTCTGCATATCAATGATATGCTTCCACTTGGAAATATTCATTGCTATGCAGATGATAGTACAGCGCACGGTGGGTATAACGGTCACCCTGCGGCTGGGCGAGTCGAGACGAGACTGAAGAGAAACGAGCGAATCTTATCATTGGCATTAACCTCATATCCAATTGGGGCTCCAATAATCTTGATGAGTTCAATGCCATGAAAACACAGGTATGTGCGTTTACGGCTAAAAGTCACCATTCCTTCCCCTTTTAACTTTTCAAGGCACATCTCTAAGCTTGCAGAGCAATATCAACATGCTCGATATGACGATTCGCTGCGATCTGAATCAAAAGGAATACATCCAAGCCAATATCAAAACAGCATGAACATGAACAGAGTGCAACGATTCTTCAGGTCTGACCAGTTGTGTCTTTTGTACAAGACACTGGTACGGTCTTGCGTGGAGTATTGCTCGACCATCTGGAACGGTTCCGCAAAGTACCTTCTCGATGCCTTAGACAGATTGCAGCGTCGCGCTGTACGCATATCGGCAATGCAGAGGTCAATAATACTCTTGAACCCCTGCAATTGCTTAGAGATATAGCGTCACTCAGCGTCTTCTATCGCTTGTACCACGGCGAGTGCTCTAAAGAACTCTGACCTAATCCCACCTTCTCCCTTCCTCCATAGGAGTACATGTGCTGCTCTCCGGAGTCTCGCTTCAATGTCACACATATCCCATCACGCACAAAGAAATTTGGTGACTTTTATTTGTCGCACCTCCAAAAGATGAAGTGAGTCTACCAGCACACGTTTTCCCTCCCTCCTATGATATGGGGTCCTTCAAACAAGGCGTGAAGACGCACCTTGTGGGTCGGCAGAGTGAGATTGACTGATGCTGCGTTGTTTTCAAGCTGCACCAGTTGTCTTCACGTCTGGACTTCATTTCCACTTAACATCAGGTGGTATTATAGTCATTGGCCGTGCAAAGTATAAAAAAAACCAATCGCGGGCTTAGTGCACGTTTATTGAACTTTAACGACTAATAAATATTAATCCACCGTGTGATTTCACATTTAATTAAATGGCCAAACAAATGACTTCACTTTCCCGCCCCAGAAATAGTGCACAAGGTTAAGCAAGGCAAGGCAGACAACTGTCAATGAAATATCAGCGTAGACGTATGTTTCATTTTACGGAGGGATCAAACGAAAGTTAATTCATAGATTAATAATGTCGATTACAATCATGAAAGTGTTCTTAAATTTAAATTATTGTATTGACTATTGGATTATTTTCGCATTTTATTGCAAATGTAAACGTTTTTATAAAAGCTTTTACCCATTTGTCTTTCTTTACATGAAACGGAACGTGATTTCCTACAGCGTTAGTCAGAATAGAGATCTCGCTCCCTCCCTCGGGCGGCGGCTGGCTCGAACTGCAACCGTTTATATGTTCTGTGCGTGTGTGCGTGCGTGCACTGCAAGTTTAAAAGTAGTTCAAACAAGTTGACACAAGTTTATAATTTTGGATTATTTATGATTTTTATACATGTTGCGCATACAAGGCGCATAGTTACATGAAAAGCAAGTTGCTATGCTTTATTTATCCTATTCTCAATGGAAATACCATGTTGTTTTACTCAATTATTCGTAGACAAACAAAATGTGAGATCCTATGGAAACATTGTCAAACATAGTTTACTGAAAGAGGATAATTACTATCAATTTCTCCAAAACATATTTGAAGACACTAAATTGGTGAGTTGTTTATCTCCTGATATTAAGCAAATTCTGTTTACTTTAAGAACAAATTTGAAAAATAATTGTAAGAAAGACTTTAAAACTTACTTCTCTGTAAAGGGAGATCATCTCAATTTATTATTACCCCTAAACAAGTTGGAAATATTTAAAAATTGTTGGAGTGCTTTGTCTGATATAATCCCAAAGAATTTTTTTGGGAATAAACATAATGAAGATTTATTTAAGAAAATAGTCCAGATCATAATTTATGGCATGAAGTGGCAGCATTTACAATTTGAAAAATATATAAGAAAATGGGATTTATCAATTCATCCATGGAAAGATTTAAAGGAACCAGAATCTATTACCGTTTTGTATTTTATGCTTCTTTGGATTATCCGAAATATATTATCAGCAATGATTAATTTGAATTTTCATGTTACAACCACTAAATTGGACTGTGATGAAAATAAACTTCAGTTCTTTTGCAAGCATCGATGGCAAAGTTTCTACGACATGACAATAAACAAGATGATACAGAGAGGAGTTATCAAAAAAGTTGATCTGTGGAGTATGGGAAAAAAAGTTAAAAGAAATCATAGTCTCGAGAATAGACTGCGATTGAGAAACCTCAAAAAAGAAATTCCAAAGTTACATCTGATATTAAAAGTTAATAACGATAGCAGGCCTATCATTCGCTACAAAAACTATGCACAGACTGTATTAGAAAAACAAAATATAAAAAAGAGACTGAATTTTCTTAAATTATTAATAGGTGAAACTCAACCTAGAATGGAAACACTTTTTAATTCAGTATATGTAAAGTGGTTGAAGTTGGACAAACCTAAACTTTATTTTATTAAAACAGATCTTAGCAATGCCTTTGGATCTGTAGACAAAGGTAATCTCTTGAGAATAATGCAAGAACGGTTTTTGAAGATAACTGAAAAAAGTGCTCAAAGTCTTGAAAGCATTACTAGTTTATTTAAAGATTTATTTAATGAAGTGAGAAAACATTTTTTAATACGAGCCGGTTCTACCATTTATGTGTGGAAGAAAGGTCTCATACAGGGATATAAATATTCTCCAGCCCTCTCAGAACTGTACTACAAACATTTGGATGAACTCTATTTTTTAGACCACTTAAAACAGCCACAGGACAATGAAATAAAACTCTTTACAAGAGTTGTGGATGATTACTTTTATGTTACTGATTCATTGGATGATGCTCACAAGTTTTTGATAGCAATGACAAATTATAAAAACGTCAATTATGATAAGACAGTAGTAAACTTCGCCCATCCAGATATAAAATTTTGTGAGGAAATTACGTTTTTGGGATACTGCTACAAAACGTCTGAAATGCAAGTGAGCAGAGCTCAGAATGTATTCAGTGGACTGATGTGTTACAAAATATCGTTTAGCAGTAGTATTGATAATATTTATAAGTTTCTGGAATCTCGCATTGGCCAGTCCAGCATGCAAATCAATGGGCATATTTTCAATTTTCTTTATAATAAAGAAAGTTTGATTTGGGAACATGTTTTTACAACTTTCTGTTTATCGGCCAATAAGTTCTGCACAATTTTGGCTTTGCTTTGCGACGACGCGGATATGCCCAAACTGGTACAATTTTATAAAAAGAAAGTTACTGTGAAACTTGGTAACACTATAATAGAGACGCTGATGAAAAATAAGCCTAGTGATATTTCGTTTGTCTATTGTATAAACCATTTTCGTTATGTATCACTGTTGGCGCTAAGTTTGTGTGCAAAAAAGACTCCAAAGTGTACCAAGATTGTGCCTCTAGTCCATGATGAATTGTGCAAGTCAAATTGTATCTTTGGTAAATGGAAAGAGCACGCAAGCAAAATTGACTGTAATGGTAACAAATTATGTGCGGCCACGAGAGATGTTTGTCGAAGATCCGACTTGAAAGTTGTCATGAGAAAATTTGATTTACTCCCAGAAGGTTTTAAGTGTTACAATCATAAATTAATATGCAAAAGTTAATTTTTATTGTTAACTTTTATTTGTTGTTGTAAATAAAACAATCGTTTTGATATACTTATATATTTTATAATAAAAGCTTGTGTATAAAATATTTGTTTGCTCTATGAGATTACATTTGGACGGTATAAATTGCTTTTGTATTGTGAAATCAGTCATAAATCACACTTTTATGACTCACAAACGAAAAAAAAACTAGAATAATGTTAGATCACCTTTCAATAAAATCATGTAAAACACATAAGTAAATGTTTCCTCTTCAGAGAGTGCAGTAAATAAGAAAATATAATAAATTTGTACCAAAGAAATATAAAATTGATTGAACTAAATATTCTTACAAACTATGAGACAAAGAAGATAAAGACTTATATATAATAATAACACAACTAAAAAAGATTGTGATTAAAAAAATAGCTTTAAGTCAACAATGTGGTTAATCTAAGAAATATAATATAAATACAACTGTAGTCTTACATTTTTCAAGGCACAACTTGAGGACGGATATTTTAAATTAAACTTATATCTACGAAAACACCATAACTAAAAACTTGAAAGAATTAATTGTAAAAGTTGAAATCTTACAAACAAAATTACATGAAAATATATTTTGGTCACGCTTACACGAATTAGCTGCCTAGTGTATAGCATGTTTCCACCGCGTTAGGTTATGTACTAGAACTAAATATCCTAAAGAGCCGGCCCTACCTATTTAATTGGACAAAAAAACTAATAAATATTAATTATTTTGTGTTTAGATAGGCAGTGGCAAAAAAATTTATAGTAGATAGATACGAGGTACCTATATAGATTTATAAAAAATAATTCGTGTTATCATACTGTCAACCGCATATCATGGGCGGTGGAATAAATAATTAATCATAATATAAAAGAGAAAGCATTTCAGAAATCTTGCCCTATCTGAGATTTAAATCGTTGGAATAATATCAATTGAGATTCTTTTGTTACTTAAACAAACACTGATATAATCATAGTTACGAAAAGTTGACAAACTGTCAAATGTCGCTTAATTAATATACTAGATATTAAAGGTTCGCGCACATTATGTCGGGGCACATTATGTATTGCTTGCGTACGCGCTATACTGTTTGTTGTAAGCTATCGAAACCGTTTTGTACTAGTAAACTTTTGTAACACTCGAAATTTCGTTAAATTTTAGTCAATTCCTGTATATTGATATAAAAAACGATCGAGCTTTACAAGAGTTAACTAGAACAAAACTGTTTCAATAGCCGACAGTGCATACCTATAAGAAATATATAAAATTATTTAGGTACGAATCTATAGATATGTGATTAGTTTCGGAACGTTATCAGAGATGGCGGTTTCAAATTGGTTTGCCTAAAAGCACTACGAGAGGGCTCTCTATCTATACCCTATATATTTGTCTATGCTCCAATCCGCTTGCTATAGCACACTGTCGGGAAGCCCGGTGAAGTTGAAAATGCCGTCTAAGGCAATCGGCAATCTCTCTCAAAAAAGAAATCACTGTCGGGGCGCAGTATATTCCGCCGCGGATTTTGGTTGCGTGCGATGCGGCCCGCTGCGCCCCGTCACAGTGTGCGATAGTTCATATAAAATACATACGAGCGATTTGAGCGGATTTTTGCGCTGCGCCCCGTCACAGTGTGCGATAGTTCATATAAAATACATACGAGCGATTTGAGCGGATTTTTGCGCTGCGCCCCGTCACAGTGTGCGATAGTTCATATAAAATACATACGAGCGATTTGAGCGGATTTTTGCGCTGCGGCCCGACATAATGTGCGCAAACCTTAAAGGTGACTTTGTGTAAACAAATTAGCAATTGTTTATTGTTTTAAAAATAAAGGCTGTTTTTTATTTTTTTTACGCATTCAATGTAAAGTTATATAATGGCCGTATTTTCAGCGTGAAAACACATTTTCTTACAATCGTTTACATAATGATAAAAAATTAAATTATAATTGAAACTCCTTTTGATTGTTAATCTTTGATTGATTTTATAATTGTTGCGCTGTCAAAATGAGCAGATACCCCGGTCAAAATAGACATTCAAGTTTACATTAATTCGCACAAAGCTGAAAATTGGCATGAATGTTGAGAACCCTATTACAACTAATTTGTCAATTATCCACATCAATCCGATGTGTGTAAAAATATTTATTCAAGGTCAAATGTTGCTAAAATCGGTTTTTTGCGATTTTCAGCTAAACGGTAAGCTTTATCATAAAAATAGGTGAGACAAAAATTATTCATCATGCAATTATCTATAAAAATTGTTCATACACTTTTTTTCCTCAGAATCACCATTTCGGAGATATAGCGATGCAAAAAGTTGAAAAAGTTGTGTTACTCATAATATGCACACGTTTCCGCGCCACCCGTGAGGTAGTGTACATGGCGCGTTTTTTTTTACGTGGTTTCCCCAGTAGGCCTATTCCACGATCTATTGTGGTTGAGTTAAAAAGCTATTGTATTAAATTGAAAATGGTACTATTATATTGGAAATGACAAGGGCGGTGTAAGTAATCAGTAATTTGAGAAAATTATTCGTCTGATTGATACGCATCTAATGGAATATAATCCGTACTGTCTTGTTCTTCTTCTCCTTCTTCTTCTTCCTCCTGCTGAGTACAAATAAATTGTTCAAAGAGCGATGCATCAGATGTCTCCTCGCCTATATCGTAAGAATCCTCTCCTACTGGCGATTGAACATTGGAGCACGATTGACAACTGATACATGCTAATGAACAAAACAACCCAACTTTTTTACAGCCGCATTTAGCACTACACCCAGTTTTGCAATTGCAAAAAATTGAATTGAGGAGTTTTTCCGGTGCAGGAGGGAGTAAAGTCTGAACTGGTTCCAATATATTGTCAATTAACTTCCAACCCCAGTCTTCTGGGTTTAGTTTATTACCGAGCCACACTTGAACTTGATAATATACCCGAAATAGATGTTGATGAGCAGAAGCAGAGGTTGGAGGAAGGCATGCTAATTGCACTTGTTTTTTGTTATGCGTATTTTTTGCAAAAGATAAGTATCGAAACTTATCTAAGCACGTAATTTTTTTTGGAGCTCCGTAAACGGAAAGAAGAAAGCGAATTCCGTTGGTGATTACAGCTTGTGGAGTAGAGGTACTTTCTTTGAAAACTTCAGCACAATCAACTAAATCTTGTCTCTCAAACAATTTCAAAACTGTTTTTTTACCCCTCCTGAAAAATGCTGATGTCGTGTCGCAACCAGTTACTGCATGTAGAAATAAGATGTGATTTTGGCATTTTGAAAAAGCAGATAAACTTATCTTTTGCAAAAAATACGCATAACAAAAAACAAGTGCAATTAGCTTGCCTTCCTCCAACCTCTGCTTCTGCTCATCAACATCTATATTGGGTATATTATCAAGTTCAAGTGTGGCTCGGTAATAAACTAAACCCAGAAGACTGGGGTTGGAAGTTAATTGACAATATATTGGAACCAGTTCAGACTTTACTCCCTCCTGCACCGGAAAAACTCCTCAATTCAATTTTTTGCAATTGCAAAACTGGGTGTAGTGCTAAATGCGGCAGTAAAAAAGTTGGGTTGTTTTGTTCATTAGCATGTATCAGTTGTCGAGGCCAATCGTGCTCCAATGTTCAATCGCCAGTAGGAGAGGATTCTTACGATATAGGCGAGGAGACATCTGATGCATCGCTCTTTGAACAATTTATTTGTACTCAGCAGGAGGAAGAAGAAGAAGGAGAAGAAGAACAAGACAGTACGGATTATATTCCATTAGATGCGTAACAATCAGACGAATAATTTTCTCAAATTACTGATTACTTACACCGCCCTTGTCATTTCCAATATAATAGTACCATTTTCAATTTAATACAATAGCTTTTTAAGTCAACAGAACCACAATAGATCGTGGAATAGGCCTACTGGGGCAACCACGTAAAAAAAAACGCGCCATGTACACTACCTCACGGGTGGCGCGGAAACGTGTGCATATTATGAGTAACACAACTTTTTCAACTTTTTGCATCGCTATATCTCCGAAATGGTGATTCTGAGGAAAAAAAGTGTATGAACAATTTTTATAGATAATTGCATGATGAATAATTTTTGTCTCACCTATTTTTATGATAAAGCTTACCGTTTAGCTGAAAATCGCAAAAAACCGATTTTTGCAACATTTGACCTTGAATAAATATTTTTGCACACATCGGATTGATGTGGACAATTGACAAATTAGTTGTAATAGGGTTCTCAACATTCATGCCAATTTTCAGCTTTGTGCGAATTAATGTAACCTCACCCCTATTTTTGAACTTAATTTGACCGGACTAAGAACACGTAGTTTAGTTTGTGGCCGAGGCGTTACGGCCATAATGTAGTTGAAAATGTGTGTGCGAACCCGAAACAGTACAATAAAGTTATTATACTGTTTTAAGCCTTCTCTCCGAGTATAATCGGGAAAGTAACAGTTTCAATTAAACTCCACTTTATTCAAGTAAATAAGGTTGGGTTTACAGCAGCATATTTCTAACTATTTTGCTATTACCATGGTAAATTATGGTAAAAGTAGCCTGGTTACCTCAGTAAAGCGACTATGAATAGAGCAATAGCCAAAACATGGCCGACCACTCCGACTTTGTATGCGTGCGATAAGAAATTCGAGTCTGCAGCAAAATAGTACGCGGATTGAGGTGCGTCGCAGGAAACTATTCTCGCTGCTCTGGGTAAAGCTTTGCCTGCTATTATTTCCGCTGATCGTTTTTGGTGCGACAGTGGTTTAAGACGGACCGCCGCGTCGCTAAAGATGAGATCGGCGGACGGCGGCTGCGAGAAGAACATGCTGAAGCTGTGGAAAACAAAATTGAACATTAACTCATGGAATCCTTAAATTAATTAAGTGAGAATTTAATATCAGATATCAGATACCGATACCGATACCGATATATCAGATATCACTATCTGGTATATCGGTGAATTTGGCTCGACAATTGTTGTTATGTTAGATGCAAATGTCCCACTTCTGGGTAAAGGATATTCAGTTATTAAAAATTGTATCGATTTTTCTTTATTTATAAACGAACACCTCGGAAAATAAATACAAACATTATTTATTTTCGCGTTGAAATAAAAAGTTAATTGGGGTTTAACGCAAACTCCTTTGGGTAAGCATCTACCTCTAGGCTACCCGTGGTAACAAAAAAGGGTAAAATCAAGTAACAAAAGGACGCCGCGGACTGTCTTCTCATTAGCGCTGGCATAAATATGTAGATATTCGCAAACATTTTCTTACCTAAAGTCATCAGAAGCTGTAGCTCCATACAGTTGCTGAGCGTAGATCATAAGGTTGGAGTAAGTGTCGAGCTCGGTGTGGTTGGCTCGCCCCATCATCACTGACCCCGGAACCTTGCCAAGGTTGCAGTGTCTGTACTCGTGCACTTTAGCCCGGGTTCCTGTTGGGCGAACAAATGGACGTTAAACTAATAAGGGTACCCGTACAAGAGTGACATATGTTGCTTTAAAGTAACACTATAAGAGAATAATTCAATTTAACGTACATGTGTTTAAACATTAAACATTATACATTTAAAGTAAAAAGGTAAATAGTGTTGAATGATTTCGGCGGGCTGGTTAGAACCACGATAGCTCAATTTGAAGAACACCTGACCCGGTATGTCAGAAGGGTGCAGGTTCAGATCCTGCTTGTGAAAATTTGCGTTGAAATGATATAAACAAAACAAAAAACATTTTATGTAAATATAATATATATCTTTATATTGTATCCATATTTATGTACTTTATATTATAGTGAAATCGCTTATAAGGTTGAACAATGTATGTCTCCTCTTACTTAATACTTAATTTTTTGTATAAATATATGTAGAATCCGTCATTTGCTGTATGTTTCTAGAATATAAGTTTGGTAAATTAGATTAAGAGCTGTGGATTTTGAAATAAATAAAAAATAAAACTACTACATAAGCGATATTCAACAGTAAGCAACCCTGGCAACGCGCCTGGACGACAGAGGGGCGTAACGACGTGATGGGGGAAGTAGGTATATAAATAGCGGCGTTTGGGACTCTGTCAAAGAAGATTCCATTCTACTGTGTTATTGTTTATTCTTATGGAAAAGGTAAGGTTGAACTGTTCGATTGACTTGCATTGGCCATTAGCTAGAACTGTGCCAATATCCTCACCATCAGGGCACAGCCACTCCAGGTCTGAGGGCAACAGATTCCTCGCCCACCACTCGCACCGCCTGCCCCCTGACACCTCGGCAGGCGCGGTGTGCCGCATGAAGGCTACGTCACCCACATTTTGCCATAAAGCATACCGAAGCAGGCCGAAGTAAACGTGCCATAATGACACCTTAGTCTTCACAATCAGGGCACAGCAGATGCAGTTCTCAAGGCATTATCTTCTTACCTGAACTTAAACTTGTCGAAAGCATAGTAGTCGTAAGTTTGAGTCGGTGTCCTACTACGAGTGTAAACTTATCTTTGCAGCGTTGACTAACCATTCTGATCTCGACATGTGCTATTGGTTCACATGAGAAGGCGTGACGTTTGAAACTGCTCACCATTGGAGCACAGCAGCTGCAGCTTAGCTAAATTCTTAAGAAGCAAGTGAAAAACTGTCTGAGTGCATTGACAATCAGCTTCTACTCACCATCAGGGCAAAGCAGCTCCAGGTCCGAGGGCAGCAGATCCCTCGCCCACCACTCGCGGCGCCTGCCCCCTGATACTTCGGTGGGCGCGGTGTGCCGCACGAAAGCTACGTCACCGCCCCCTTCTACCATACAACGTATTGCACCTACATGGCCGAAGTAATCTTCGCTCGCGTCGCGGCGGCAACGTCTGTATGAAGCGTGACGTAGTTAGTGAACCTCGAAGATTTAGTGACGTAGTAAGTATTAAGCAAACCAGTAGTACAAAATAATTAAAAGATCTTTCTTTAAAAATGTTTTGTGTAGGTACACACGCCTGCTCATCAAGCTACCACAAATTGTCAAATTTCCTCAATAGACTTTGAACTTTATGCTTTATCAATATGGTTGAAAATGTATTGAAGAACTTCGACAGTTTTGAATAGGTTGATCTGCAGGCGTCTGTACATTGCTACATTTTTTTCGATTCAGATGTTAATAAGATAAGGGCTAATAATTTTCACTATGTATATAATTAGAAGCTGTGTTATGCACTGTATTATTAATTAAAAAGATGTCAATTCAATGAAATGTATTGCTCTTCAGGGAAATAAAATAAAAAATAAGGTTGATAACGAAGAAGTTTTAAGAATTGGAATAGGATGTTTCACAAGTAAAACTCTTGACAAAAGAGAGTAAGGAAAGTCATAAAAGTATCACACAAATACACGCACACACGTACGCACATGAGCCATAGTGAACCATAGTCACCACAACACACAACGCCAATTTCAATTCACAATTCCGTAAAAAAAAATAACATTTTAAGTACAGTAAGTTGGTGAGAAGTATCACATGATCGCGCACCCTTGGCACTTAGCACCAATCATCATTTTAAGTATTTTTTAAATATGTATATTATATTATTATCACTTAATTTAATAAACTTAACAAGTATATTTCAGTTCTTATAAATTTATGTAGTATATGTTTCATTTACGTTCTTTGTCGCACCGCTTACCAATTCTTCTGCCTAGCCCTTAAATCGACTGGTAGAGAATGCCATTCGGCATTAAGTCCACCTTTTGTACTTTGTTTTATTGTATTGTGCAATAAAGATTAAATAAATAAATAAATCATCCATAATTTTGTTAAAGTTTTTTGTTAAAAAAAAAAAATTAGTATTCACCTGAAAGAGGCGCCATGGCAGAGATGGCACAGATTATCTTGCGGCACGGTGTTGGAGTCCACGTACTCGCTGCTAAGGGCACCCGGCGCACACGACTTGGTGAAGTATTCCGCGGCGGTGTGCGCGCCGTCGCAGCCGTAGGGCCTGCCAGAAAGCTCATCATCAGCACAAAGTAAGGAGACTGCAGAAGGCAAGCTTCATACAGACGCGCTCGCAGCGCACACGTAGACAACCTCTCATGGGCACGGAATCGGAATCGCGGCATACCGCGCTCGAGCATACATACATATATTAAGCTCTGGGTCCACCTTATTTTTGTGTCATCACATCAGTGATGGGAATGGGTGAGGCTTATCTATCTGCCTAAGTTTCGGATGGGCGATCCAAGAGCTTATATTTTAGAAGCAGGTAACCCCGACTCACGAGTGTGGACTTAAGATACTTGAACGGACGTACCGTTAGAGATGAGGAATGCCAATGGGTAGACCCAGCATCCTATGCCCATTTAACTAGTGTCCCTCCTACGAAGGCGCGTCAGAACTGTGTCGGGATCCTACTCTTTAGCCACAAGTATTGCGTAAGTGCAAAACTGATCTATCCGTTGGAGATGAGGTACCGTACAGTTACCTATGGCGAAATGGACAGGATCCCGACACAGGTCTGACGTATCTACACGTCAGACCTGTGTCGGGATCCTGTTGTTAGAGACAGCTATTTCTAAAGGTACCTGATCTATCCGTTAGAAATGAGGTGTGCCAATGGGAAGGTCCACCTGCCTATGCCCATTTAGCTAGTGTTTCTCTTACGAAGACGCGTCAAAACTGTGTCGGGATCCTACTCTCTATAGCCACAAGTAATGCGTTAGTGCAAATGGTACCTGATCCATCCGTTGGAGATGAGGTAAGCCAGCGGGTAGACCCAACCGGCGGCCATGCCCAGGCCGGTGTGGCAAGTGTTTTTCCCGCGGAGGTACGTCAGGTCTGTGTCGGGATCCTGCTCTTTGGCCACAGCTACTGCGTAGTACCAGTTGTCGCCACTTGTGTAGATCTAGGTTTATGCAAGTGAATAATTTTAATTACTTAAAAATAAAAATAAAAATATTATTATTTTGAATTTTGCATTCACATTGCTATATATAGTTACAACATAAAACTTTACTAGAAAAATGCTCTGACTTGTTGAATTTTTCTAGTAGTTTGTGATTTACGCTGCAAACCAGCGGTATTACGTCACTGAGAAGTTACTACCCTCACAGTCGAAACAACACTTTTGCAAGTATTTAAAATTCGATAAAGACTTAATTCCTATCGTAATTGGAACGGTTATCCAAAGGTCGTGGGTTCGATTCCCACTCGAGCAAGATAATTAAAGGTTTTTTTTTGTTTTCCTAGCAGTGGGCATATTTTACATAGCCATATTTTAGCAAAGCCATCGCCAACACGCTGATTTTCAGACGCAGGGGGAGTTGAATTCATAGATACTATTAGTTGTTCCGTGCATCAAAGGATTCGTGTTAATTTTCGATTGTATTATAAAATTGATAATTAATAAATAACGAATAGTTAGGTAGTAACTCACTTCTTGCATGAACGGCACGAGTCGATGATTGTAGGCAGCATGCAACATGTCCGCAGCATCGAACATGGCGAAGTCGCAGGTGCCCTCGGCGATGGCGCGCTCGCAGTGCCGCGTGCTGTGGCCGCGCCAGCACACGAGCGTCGGGAACAGGAACGCCGCTTTTAAGGCCACCTGCACATATTTGTAAAAGGCATCGTCGTTTTTGTCCCCAGAACCAACAAACATTTATGATGAAAATATTATAAATTATCAGGCGGGCAGTTGAAACGACCGATAAGTGCCTGTATTCGGCTTTCGGCTATACACCACTAGTCTTATCTTTTATTCTACTGTTATTGTCTCTTGTTCAATTTTATTGAGAACATGTTTGTCGAGGATGTTTTAAAATTGTTCAAGTTCTATTTATTAAATATTTTAAACACTAGTGAATATCTGTATTAAACGGACACTTTCAAGTACTTATCCTTTTTATATTATCAAAATATTTTGCCATCTTTGACAACTAGAGTTGTCCAATCATTCGATTGTAATCGATTTTCGTATTGTAATATTAATCTATAGTCACAAAAAAATGGTTTAAACAATCTCTAATACCAAAGCGAGCTATATCGGCTAGGTTATTGAACAGAGTAATAAATCAACTAAATCATTGGACTCCTACCTCAATTCCCTAACACAGTCCCTAATTCCAAGAATAACTTTGTTGGGATTGACACTGTTATTTCGACAAACTAACTACCAGCTGACCACATACCCTCATTTTGATACATTTGTCCATCTCAACATCGCTGGTGACACACAGTATGGCGCGTTTGACGGGACAGTCCCTTATCCCAAGAACTGCTTTTTCGGCTTGGTCACCCACATACTCGTTGTTCAATATATAGTTGGCAGCTTGGTTTTCTTCTTTTAACACAAGGAAGTTTATCGTCGCATCCTACAAAACATATTTAAATGTATTAGTAACAAATAGATATTATATGAAATACCAGCAAATAAAAAAAATACAGGTACATGTTTGTTTACTCAGTTTGGTTGGTGGTAGGGCTTGTTTATCCGCTTGGCTAGTTACCACTATCTTTTCTAAATGTGTCGCCATTACATCAATGTTAGTAGTATTGGTATGTTCCGGCAACTATAAATATAAGATAGCCAGTGCCTCAGTAATTGATAATTCCGGGTGAAGTGCGCTTCGGCCTTATCATCACTAGACAAGACAACATCAGGTGTGATAAAGGCAAATTGTTTACACGTAAGGTATAATAATATTAATAAAAAGCTCAATTCGGCTCGACTAGCTAGTCTTTGCATAAGGACTTAGGTTAACATAGGCAGAACCGAGTCATTTGACAAATATAATACACTAGTGTCCCGCTCGCGACTTCGTCCGCTTGAAAACACCCGTACCCCATGATGGATTGCAGCGCCACCTACCGGGTCAAATTGTAAATCTAAACCATTCTCGAATCCACTTGAACACCCAAAAAAAATTTCATCCAAATCGGTCCAGCCGTCTAGGAGTTCAGTGACATACGCATGCACAGAAGATTTATATATATAAAGATATATTAACGCCTCGGCGGCCGAGTGGCAAAGCGCTCGGCCCCATACCCGAAGGTCCCGGATTCAACTCCCAGGTCGGGCAGTGTGTTTCGGATTAATTCGGTGCATAGCCCGGGTTTGTGATCACCAACCCGCATTTGGCAAGCGTGGTGATTAAGCCAATACCCATTAATAGTGATGACTTGATTTCAATGATAGAGGCCTTAACCTACTAGTGGGACAGTTATAGGCTATTTACTTACTTACTTATATATTATTGGCATTATATATATATGTTACCTGTAGCAGCAAGTCAGTAGTACCATTGGAATTAAACAGTTGGAACGGTGACTCTATCGGCTGTCCGTTATTGTTCACACGTTGTTCATACGGCGAAAAGGTTGTCGATCTGCATGGATGGAAACGTAACTATAATATTACAGGTGTATTCTCAAAATCAATTATATTCAGATTCCTTGTTTGTGTGTACACTATGTGTGTACTAATAAAAAGTATGAAACATCAGCTGAAAGTTACTTTCATGTCTACCCTAATTGGGTGTTTCAAAACATTATAATAATAAATCTTTCTTCCTTTAAATAGTCTTCTAAACCTTATCCCGACAGGGTGATATAACACCTCTAAAAGTATTATACAACTTGTTAAAAAAAAACCCGTTACGCCTGAAATGTCAGTAGCTATACATAAAACTAAAGCGGTGTGTGCTGTTCTGTAGGTTGTAGGCACAGTAGTTTCGGAAAAAAAACAATATCGAAGTTCAGCAAAAATATAGCTAAGATATTTAAAAGATTCCCAACACTACTGATCAGCTGTAAAGTCATTAGCTTCTAAATCAAAGATTATTATTTTTTCAGACTGGTCATCTATTTTAGTGGGGCCCTGAAGCGAAAGGATCTGCGGGCACGCGAGTTGTCCATGGTTGTTCTGCTATGAAAACCACCGTTCATCGAGTAGGCTTCCAACATCTCCGGCACTATTCTGGAGAACTAGTAGAGGCGCTCGCTAGATGCAATGTCTCCGGTTGAATCAGTCGCGTAGGATTTTGGAACTGATGAGGTGCCTGGATGGGTACTGAGAAGTGAGTGTCTACGGCGCAACTCCCTCGAGACACTAGTCTTAAAAGTACCGGATGAAGAATGCGCTTAGGCGCGTCCTGATCTGGCGTTATCGTTATGACCTGACGCAGATGGTCCCTTGTGCTTGTAAAAACTCCCCAAATTATTTTGAAAAGACATGAAACGTAATCATCAGTATAAAAAAAGCATGAAATAAGGTTGGTATGCAAAGTTTTTAAGAAATTTACGTAGGACTCTTTATAAGATGTACTTTAACAACATTTAGGTATAACGGGTAATTTTGCAACAGTTTGTATATGTACCCTAAAATAATAATCTAGGGTTTAATTTACAACAACAATTAAACTGCCTAGTCTGACTAAATGGATAATGGATCATTTGACGTTCGTGACAAGAGTTGAACGGAACATTAATTAATCTGTCAAACAAAAAGGACTTTACTATTACACAAATTTTGTCTTTTGTCTTTTCTTAAAATTATAGAAAGAATTATTTCTTGGGAAAATAAGACTGGTTTACTAGGGCCACCGATTTGCCAATAATCAGAACTGCCCCCCGACCGCCTAACCGATCGCTTAGGCTACGTGTATAGTTTATGACGTCATCTTGTCATTTCGTACCGCCCATGAAAGCCATATCGAAAGCTATAGGCTATAGCTATAGATATATGCCTATACCTATTAGCTAGATGACATGATGATGTCATAAACTATACACGTAGCCAAAGCAATCGGTTAGGCGGTCGGGCCCCTGGTCATCCTTTTATTTGTTGAAGCGATTACATTGTAAAGTATCTCAAAAATGACACATATACATAAAGGCTTAAGTTTCATAATTAGCTGGAATAGTCTTTGTTTCATTAATCGGCGTAACATGCTTATTAGTTGAGTACCGCAAAAGTGTGCTTTGTTACATAAAAGAAAAGGTATATACTTGCCTGGTGTTATCAACCCTTTCTTTGTTGAATGTGTTAAAATTGTTATCCCTCCTATATGGGTCGTACCGTGGTGGCTCAGTGGTAGAGTAAGGGTTGCCAAAACCGTTCGTGGGTTGATATCCGATAGTGCGGTTCGATATTCTGTTATACGGATTGGGTTCACCATACAGCTGAACTATTTTCTGAATGAATCTTTGGTATCTGTGGAATGACAGACGTTATATAAACTTTTTATTATTTATACATTATTTTTATAGTTTAAAATAAAAATGAGGAGGTCGATGGCGCAGTGGTTAACGCGCCCGGTCGGCGGTTGCTGAGGTTAAGCAATTTTCGCAAAGGCCGGTTATCGGATGGGTGACCAAAAATTTATCATCTCAAGCTCCTCCGTGTTTCGGAAGGCATGTAAAGCCGTTGGTCCCGGCTGCATAAGCTGTCGTTAATAACCATCAATCCGCGCTGGGCCCGCGTGGTGGTTTATGACTCGTTCCCCCTTATCCATCCATAGGGAAGGCTCGTGCCCAGCAGCGGGGACATAAAATGAGGTGATGATGATAATGATGATGATGATGAAAATAAAAATAATGTTGCACCATTATCAGTCTATAAACGTCCCACTGTTGGGCACAGGCCTTCATGCTACTAGCACATGGATGAGATAAAAATAAAAAATAAACACAATCAAAGTAAATAAAATATGAGTTAAACTTATAAAATAGTAGTTTATGCAACTGTCATATAATGAAGGGTATCAAAACACGAGTGTGAGTTTATGAAACGAGCGCAGCGAGTTTCATAATAGTAACGAGTGTTTTAATACCCGTGTTATATGCAGTTGCATACACTACTTTATCTTCACTAATGCAATTAGTCAAACAACAAGAGTAAAAGCTGACAATAGTTTATATATAATAATTGTTCAAATTTTGGATGGTACAATTTTGAAAGTTAATGTTAATTTTTCATATAATTTTCTAGATTTTTCTGGCAAAAGATTGTGAGTTACTTTTGTTGCCAATTCTAGAATATCCGGAGGCGTACAAATATCATCGTCGTTGTCCATTTTTAACTTTTAATTTGTATTTTAAAAACAAAACACATTGCGAAACATTAAATTCACGCGTACGTGTATTTTCACAGTGAACTTGCCGCCATTAAAATCTAACCAATGAGAGCGCAGCTGCGCGCGCAGGGCCAATCAGGTTCTTTTTTTATTTAATTGGCACAAGATCTTACCAAAGAGTTTTGTGTGTAAGTTTAGTAGTTTCGACGAAGTTTTCACGTATAACCCAACTGTTTTCAAAAGCCAGCCTAATATCAAAATTTTATACAACTTGTATGAGGATTTTGACATAAGGCTCGCCAGGTTAATTGGTCTCGTTTTATTGATGTTATAATGAGATTTTACGATATCGATGTGGATATTATACCATCATGTGAAATTGCTTAAATTGAGTGTTTTGTTGTCTGCGCTATAACAGTAGTAATTATAAGTCAAGTATTGGAAACATAAGTAGAATGTTACAACATTAGTGTAGATAAACACCTTTTTACTAATATTTTGTCTTAACTACAAGTCTCTCTTAAAGAGAGACGTTTTTGTAAAGAGAGTCTCTTTACAAAAACGTCTTGGTATCTCAAATATTTGGAACATAATAATTTTATTAATTCTAATTTACAATAACAATATGATTTATTTCTTAAGCTAAAATTAACAATGTTTTACAAGAACAAATGGCTCTTTTAACCCTATAAGAGTCATGGTGATGTATATTCCCACCACATTTTGAACTCTGTTATTGAGATAAGATGGAAATCTAATGAAATATTCAAAACTGTTGTGCCTATTATAAGGTTAACTTTGGAGCGAGACATCGTTCAACGTTTAGTTCTCACCTAGCCCGCTTCTTCGGCGAAGCGGCGCTACTAGTAACTATAGCGTCGGCCGGCACTCGCCCCCAGTTGCACTGCTCCCATTCAGTCACTGCCCTTCTTGATCCATCCCGGCAAAGCAACTCGAAGTGACTTTCGGTTATACCACCTAAGGATGTTAAGACCTTAGTGAACCCGTATGGAAAATTACGAATACATGGTATTAACAATTAAAACAATTAATTTAATAATATTATAACATTTTAGATTTCTGTTTTGATAGCGATTGTACAGACGCCTGCACATTCAATAAAATGTTCAACATTAAGGCATTTACATAAAGTTTAAAGTCTATTGTGAAAATTTTACAGTTTGTGGTACATACGCGTGTACATTTCGGTATCCCATACATTCTTCAATTCAGGCTGAGCCTAACATAATATGATAATACAAATCGCACAGATTCCGCTGGCTCGGTCATATGCTGCGATTGGGGAAAGATTAGAGAGCAGGTACCCATACTTCGGCCTCGGTTAAGGTTGACCTAACATGGCGCTAGGCACTATATTTTATTTTTTATGCAGGAGAAAATGCATTACGCATACCACTGCGCCCGGGGTGACGCGGATGACTTTGGGTACGTGCGCTAATGAAGTAAGTAAATAAGTATACAAACTTCAAAGTTTCATAAAAATGTACTTATTGGTTTGGAATAATTCTTTAGTTTGAATGGAGTACCAAAAAGTAAAATGTCTCTTAATGGAATAATAATTAAATATTTTACATTTCTCTTATAAACTCACCAAGTATCTTCTTAGACAACAAAGCGTGCTGTATAGTAGTGTCCCTTACAAAGGCTATATCGCCAGTTCCGTTCGCGACCAGGCACTTTAAAGCACCTTCGTAGCCGGCGTAAGGGTCGGCGAGAGTGCACCTGATACCGGCGCCTCCGGTACACAGTTTGCATAGCCTTTAAAGAAAAAGTTACCTTTGAAACAAGCAAGGAGCAATGAGGTGATAACCCAACAAAATCGTTCTAAATTCCTTAATTAAATACATCCATTCACAAAAAATTAAACTCTAATCGCTTTTGCCCCCGCTTTTGTTCTTTTCCTTTTTTATGTATTGCCTGTATGTTTTGTACTGTTTTGTAATGTCTAAATGTCTTGTGTCTGTTTATTTCAGCGTGCACATTAAAAAACCACACTGTACGCCAGACCATGTGCTGTTTTCAGGAGTCATTGGCAGTAGTGGTCGCTAACCTAAAAGTGACCCGGTTGCCATAAACAAAAGTTGAATTTGAAGTTGAGCAAGGAGGTGATAAAAGACCTACTTTCATGATTAAATCAATAATAGTATACTTCATTACAGAAAGTATTATCATATATTATTTTTAATATGTTTGATTTATGTATGATTTTTAATCTAAACCAATGTCAGAGACAATTGTTTATTAGTAAAATTATATAGTTTAACAGAAATACATAGAAATATTACTAATCTCATTATTGTATGATTATATCTTATACTATTAAAACATTATATGTAACTCCATCTTTCCACTTCTTCTTTACCAATAAAGAGTAAGCTTCATTGAATTAAAAGCACCTTGCTAAATATATATTTTTTTAAATGGAAGCCATTGTAATGATTTGATTAGAGTAGTAAATACCTACTTACTTGTCAGAATTGTCTCCAATTGGATTGTATAAGTCTTTCAAAGAGTTAGGTGCGCACGAATCGCCAAAGTACCCTATAGCCGATTTGACGTGGTTGTTGCAATCTATTATTTCGAGACCACCTTCTTGTATCAGCTGAAATTAAACATTAGGTACCCAATATATTTATAGTTAGAGGAGGTCTATGCCAGGAGGCACACTGAATTACAAGACATATTATAAAACCAAAAATCATTCAGGATCTATATATATTTAGTACAGTAATTTAGAATAAAGATGCTTATTATAATAATATATTTGAAGAAAAGTACAGCATATTTCACTAGGTTTGTACTAGTACTAAATTTAGTAGTATTATTAGTATTAGTAAAGTATTACTTTATTTAGGACCGCTATTGTTATAACTTATTTAAAAACTCTATTCAAAAAATTTCATGTGTGTACACTCCTTTTGGATTACCATCTAGCTAGTAAGGTTAACCAAATATGTTACTGTACTCATGCATTGATTGTTCTGTTAATGTACTCTATAGAAATAAATAAATAAATAGTCAAAAAGATCACTACTTCTTTTCAATTACATGTAGGTACATAAAATAGGTTTAAGTTAATTAATTAATTTTTTTAATCTTACTTTAAACACCACTATTGCAGTGAATACTTCTTGCTCCAATGTCAATCAATTTGATATTGACTGTGCTGTAAGCCTATGGTCAAAATTGTTTTGTTGCATGGTTTTAATCTACTTACAACATGAATTGGCATAACCCAACCGGATAATGCACCAACTCCAGGGAAACAAGCCCTAGCCCCTCTCAGTGCATGAAGTCCTGCTCCCGGTAGTATGTGTGGTAAGGAACCCTTGTTCATCACCGCTACAGAATATTGGTAAGGCTCCCCACGGCCATAAAGCTGTAAAAAATAGTATTTATAGTTACAATACGTCTCTTAACAAATAAAAGTTTTTCAAATTAGATGTTAAATATTTTTAAATTTGCCTTTATTTGTTGGTAAGAATTATCCATTTTTTTTTGTAGCAAGTGCATCTGTACTTATTTTAGGTTATTTCTATCACAACAGCGAAGGGTTTAGCTTTAATATCACCTGATGGTCTGTGATGATAAGGCAAAAAATGAAAGCATAGTCATATATCCGCTCAACTGTCAATAACGTATAACAATGGTTAAATCAATTGTTAGCAACCAGTGGCCGGTTGTTCCACGCTGGAGAGGCTAGAAGTGACAACCTTTTAGTAAATTGGCTAGTAAGAAATAAATATCATTAATGAGTAAAATATTGTACACCAGGGCCACAGTAGAATAAAATAAGATCCTTATTGATGAAACACAACAATTTACTTAACTAATGTAGGTATTTCTAACATTTACCTCTTGCAAAATAGGAACCAGAGAGTGATATCTACCAGCAACATATACTTCTCCAGCATCTAAACCAAGCAGAGTGGCCTCACCCCTGTCCACCCAGTTCATGCATTCTTCTGTGTCAAAAGCCTGAAATTATTACAAAGGTTAAGTGTATTTATTATTTCACTGTATCAATGGTGTAGTGGATAACGCGCCCGGTCTTCGAGTGCTGAGGTTAAGCTGCTTTCGCAAAGGCCGGTCATCGGATGGGTGACCAAATGTAACATATCGAGCTCCTCCGTGCTTCGGAAGACACATAAAGCCGTTGGTCCCGTGTGGTGTTTTATGGCCCGTTCTCCCTATCTATCCATAGGGAAGGCTCGTGCACCAGCAGTGGGGACATAAAAATGAGCTGTGAAACATTATATTGGACACTGAGAGCCCAAAATAGAACGAAGTGGAGGGGGTTGAAGGAGGCCGAAACCACCAAACCAAACTGTATACGGTAAACGGTAAAAACGGTAAAAACGGTGTAAACGGTATACCAAACTGGTTGATAGGAGATTGGTGGAGTTGAGTGGTTGGTTATATTATATATCTTATATAGATGTTAAAGTTATAATACATATTAACTAACATTATTATTTAAATAAATTATAATCAATCTCTTCTTGGAACTGTTTCAAATAGTTATCTGTATTTTAGACTGCTGACTCTAGTTTGAAAACAAGTTTACATGACCAGAACAAAACACAGAATATATATATTGAATATAGGTTTATGGTTTGTGTTGTATTGTTTCTTTTCTATGTCAAGCTTATTTTCTGTTGGTAAGTAAGACCCTAAGAGAAGCACTAAATTACTGTAAAATGTATACACAATAAGATGGTAGCTCAAACTTATTTCCCTAATTTTTGAAAAGCACTTTGTCTCACCCTTATACATTGTAATTCAAAAAAATCGTTGCCGAACAATCCCTTGTCCTGCATGGACGTTTTCATTAGCTTCTCACACTTCTCCTGTTCCATGATCGAAGTGGTGCACCAAGAAATGATGTCTTCTCCTTCAACTTTAGGCACTTTGAGAATGCTATTTGATATTGACTCACTCCCATAATAACTGCAGTAAACTGATGCTAAAAGACAATTATAAAATTAGAAATAATCAGTAAATTAAAGTAAAAACTTAAAAATGTACGGATTGCCTTCAAGGTTTACTTGATTTTATATCTTTGATAATACTTACAACTTAGAACTAATAAAAAATATAATGATTGGCTGATCTTCATTATTGTTATTGCATTACTTCAACGGACTTAAAAATAGCGAAGTCATTTAAAAAAATCAAAATATTTTAATTCGGATTTCGGACACACCCCGCCCGTTATCAACAAACACAAAAGTCACAAACGAATCACTGAATGAACGACGACCATCAACAAAATTCAACAAACAAATTTTTTTTTAAGTGTAGTTCGTTTCCCGAGGAACCGGCTAAGGTCATAAACCATGCTGCCATGTCATTAGTTACTTTTTTGTTACTTCTCCTGTCTTGTTTCCTGTATGATGATGATGATGAATAATAATAGAAATGAGAAGTGAGAAATTTAGTCCTCCCGACCCCAACCCCTCGAGTATCTCAGTAAAGATGTGGGGCTTTACTAAGTCCTCACGCAGATTTCTTGAGACAATTTGAAAAATAACGTTGCACTGTTTTGTTTCATTTGCCAACAATCATGCACACTCACGAACACGGTTAATAATCCACCATTGTTTCACATTAATATTTGACATAACACAAATTTTAGAAAATAAAACAAAACCGCAGACATGATTCTTCACTTTCCCGCCAAGAAGCCCCTTCAACAAACTAAACTTACTTGACTTACTTCATTTACATAGGGATGAGCGATGATGATCGATAAAATAGTTACAAAATTAAAATAGAACTGGGGCCGATTCATAAAACTGTTGATAATTTGAGAATGATAATTTATATATATATAATAATGTTATATCCAACAATTGGGATAATTGAAATAAAGACGTAATTGCGTTTCTCTGTAATAATAAAAGAAACAACATTTAAAGCCTTTACTTCAGGTCTTTTATGTTTAAATCTAGATAAAACTATTGCTAATTAAAATAACATAATATTCTTTGCCTGTCTCTTCCATGTCAGTCGTGACATGACGTCTATAGTCTTTGTCGATAATGCGGCAAAGACAAATTTAAGAAAAGCGATTGTATACATTGAAGAGGTTTTCTTTACATCTCCCCCCCCAGAGAGAAACAATTATGTGTAATTGTTTATTCATTAAACACTGGATGAAGTTTTGAAATGTGATAGAAATTTGATTCGGTTTTCTTGTGGCCGATATCAATCTCATAGATTGAATTTGAAATTTTTTTCAAAATCTTGTATGGTCCTATCCTTAATTCATCCATTTTCTTCCTATTTAATCGATTTCCGTTTTCTACGTAGACTCTGTCTCCCACTTTCAATTTATATTCTTTCCTACGCAGGTCGAATATTTTTTTATTATAATTGTGTGATTTTATTGTGTTTTCCAGAGCTACTTTCCTATCTCTTTCCAGATATTCTTTTGTACATCGTGATTTAAGTTCTAATGGCAAAATATTGACATTTTCCCCTTCTAAAAGGTATTTTGGAGCAAACTTCGTGACAGTGTGTTCAGTTTCGTTATATTTTTCTATACATTTCTGTGCTACAGTACTCCATGCTGTTTTCTTATCACTTTCATTCAATTTACACCTTATCTTATTTACCAATGTTTGATTTAGCCTTTCATTAAGTCCATTTGAAAATGGTGTATCAACAGCTGTGAAAATTACTTTTATATTTTCTTTCTTCAAAAACTCTTTAAATTCTTTAGAATTTATGGCAGGGTATTGGTCAGTTAATACCATATCTATGTTATAGTTTTCCGACACACTCTTTATAAGTTTAATAAAGTCACTAGAGTTTTGATTTTTTGATGTAGAAATATAAGCATATCTTGTGAAATGATCAACTAAAAGATGTAAATATTTTTTCGTTGACCTTGATCCGCCAAATCCTCCAATAGTATCAATAGATATAATTTCAAATGGTCGTGCAGCGGGACCTAGATATGACATTAAGCCGTATTTAGATCTTCTTCTCGATTTGTTTTTTATGCAAGTCTCACATTCATCACAAGTTTGTTTGATGTTTGTGATGATGTTCTTTGCGGTATAGAACGGTGTTATTTTATTTATCATTTGAGTTCTCCCAATGTGACAATAAAAATCGTGTACATTTTTTATTAGATTTTTGCTCAGTTCTTCTGATAATATGATTTTTTTTCCTCTTTTATTCTTTTTGTAGTAAATTTCATTTTCTAATATAGATTTTTCTTTTTGTAGGTCTCGATTCTCATGCTGGTCATTTTTTATATTTTGTAGGCTTATTAGATTTACTACTTTTAAACAATCATCGGTGTTGTCATAAGTTTCAAGAACTGGATGTCTGCTCAAGCAGTCTGCTTCAAGATTTGATTTTCCTGGGTTATATTTTATTTTAAAATTATATTGGGATAAATAGTACATCAAATCCCCTAGTTCCTCGTCAGTCCTTGCTCTGACGTTCATATTTTCTAATGGTTTATGATCTGAGTGTACTATAAACTCTTTTCCCATAAGCCAGTGCTGCCAATATTTTAAAGCTTCTTTTATTGCCAGACATTCTAAGTATATTGCCTTCTTTTGCTTTTGAGTATCAGTTAATTTTTTTAAAAAATAAGCTACCGGTTTATTATTTCCGTTTTCATCTTCTTGTTTCAACACCGCCCCCACTCCTCTGATACTAGCATCGGTGTAAATGTTTATTGATAATTCTGGGTCAAATATTTTAAGAATTGGCTTCGAACAAAGCATTATTTTTATTTTATCAAATGACTCCTGACATTCTGCTGTCCATTCGAATTTTACATCTTTCCGTAATAAATTGTGTAATGGGTCCAATATAATTGCACTGTGTGGTATAAATTTATGATGAAAATTTACTTTTCCTAGGAATTGGCGTATATTTTTCCTGGTTTCAGGAACTGGAAAATTTTTGACAGCAGATAAATAATCTTTTAGAGGTCTAACTGAATTGTCTTCTATTATGTGACCTAAATATTTTGCATATCTTTCCGCAAAAGTACACTTTGAAAACTTCATTCTAAAACCTTCCCTTAGTATTGCCTCAAGTAGTTTTGATATGTGGAGTATATGCTCTTTAAAAGTCTTTGAAAAAATTAGGATGTCGTCTATAAAATTAATTGCGAAACTAGAGAGTCCGTGTTTTCTAATGATGTTTCCTAATATTCGCTGGAAAATGGCTGGAGCAGTCTTCAATCCAAATGGTAGACATGTCCATTGATAGTGGCCTTCCTGTGTGACAAATGCAGTTTTGTATCTATCTTGTATTTTTAAAGGGATTGACCAAAATGCTGAATTTATATCAAAAGTAGAATAATATTTGCAGTTTACAGTTTTTATCATTAAATCCTCAATCAACGGAAAAGGCTGTGACTGAGGGACGACAATTTTATTCAATTCTCTAAAGTCAATACATAGCCTTGTTTTCCTTTCATCTTCTTTTTTATATGCCAGAGTTACTGGAGCAGCAAATGGGCTATAAGATTCCTCAATTAAATTATTTTTTAATAGTTTGGATATTTGATTTTCTATTTCTTTTCTGTCATCATGTGTGCATCTGTATGGACGTTTGCAGCAGTATTTTTCTATCATCAAGTCAATATGAGCTTCATAATTTCGTACAGTTCCAATGTCATATTTATCTTTAGCAAAAACCTGTTTGTATTTTTCTATCAACTTATCAATTTCTGATTGTTGGTATAAATCAAGATGGTTTACAAACATTTCAAATTCTCCTATATTTATATGTTCATTAAAATTTACTTCACATTTATTTAAGTGTTTGTTTTCTTGTTTTACAACCTCAGACTGTAAATTATGATTTCTTTCATTTTTGTCACCTAGTACATCAGGAATTTTGACATTTGTTAAATTTGAATTATTATTGTTTTGGTAATCTTTGTTTGTCGAGGCCTCTTTATCAAAGCCTACATTTTCTTCTTCTGACTTGGTACGTTGTACGATCTTTAAATTTTCATCTTGCATTAATTTGAAGTTTTTGATACAATCCAAACCAATTAGAAAATCATAATTAAAATTTTCATTATCTATAACAAAAATATCCATAACTCGTTCAATATTATATATTTTTATTTTTAGTTTCACTATGCCTTTAGTTTTTTTCTCACCATTAATAGTCTTCAAGTTTACTAATTGTATGTCTTTTGTTTTTGCTTCTGGTTGTATTTTCAGTAATTTTGCGTTAATTAATGATACATTTGAACCTGAATCATAAATTCCAGAAACCTTCAAAATATTATTTAATAGTAACTTTACTTTTATTAATGGTGGCACCTCTAGTTTTTTGGATTCTCCTCATTTAGTTCAACTTCTAATTCTGAGTTATTTACAGTTTTTACGACTGCTGTCTGGTTTTTACCTTTAAACCAACAATTTTCCTCCGAATGGTAACGTTTCCCTTTTTTCTCTTTTATGCAGATTGAGCATGGTTCTCTTTCTTCATATCTTTTTAGTTTAGTGTTAGCATATACAGTATTTTTTTTTTCAAATTTATTCTTACTAACAAGATGTTCCAATTTTCCAATTTCATTGTAAAGATCCTCTGTTCCTTGTAAAGTTTCTCTGTCAATCTTATCCGCTACATAATTGGGTAACCCAAATGTTATAAGGTCTATAAGTGTTCCGGTGTCAATTGATTTCCTTATTTCTAGTAACATTTTTTCTTTTTTTAAAGCGTAATCAAGTAACAAACCTGCTTGATATTTGAAAGATAGGGCATATCTAATTGGTGACCAGCCTTTGTTTGCAAATGTCTCACAAAAACTTTTTTCCCATTTGTCCCATTCTGATTCCACTGTAAGTTTCATTATCATGCAGCTATACCAATCTACACTGGAGTATTCCATAAAATTTTTTAGAATTTCAATTTTCTTTATATCTTCTTTTATTTCAAAACGTTCACATTCTTTATTAAAATCCTTGATCCATTGGTATGCATTTGAGTTTCTGCTACTGAATTTTTCTATTACAAAATCCTTTGCAATTTTCCCTAAATTTTGAGTTTCAGATTTTTTTTGTTTATCTTCAAGCAATTTCTCTAACAGTTTTTCTAGCGTTTTATTTGAACTAATGGTTATAGATTCAGTATTATTTACTTGTTCTGAAATTTCTTCTAAGTAAAAATCATTAAACTGTAGGTTATTTTCCTCATCTAAATATATTTTTGATATTTCAGTTGTCAAGGTTATCCATATTTTTCTTGTTTGATGTCTTTTATTTAATGATTTTCTTACCTTGACATAGTTTGAAGTATTGGAAATGATTTGATGTTGGTTTGCAGGTTGGTACTCTGCTGGTATTTCAAAAACCTTTCCTTCTGGTGTGGCTATTGAGGTTATACATATGATGTTTGACTTTCCATCGACTGTTGGTTTCACAGCAAAATCAAACCTCAGTTTTTCCATTTTTCATGAAATAATTACAGTAAATGTTGTTTTATAATAATGTTATATCCAACAATTGGGATAATTGAAATAAAGACGTAATTGCGTTTCTCTGTAATAATAAAAGAAACAACATTTAAAGCCTTTACTTCAGGTCTTTTATGTTTAAATCTAGATAAAACTATTGCTAATTAAAATAACATAATATTCTTTGCCTGTCTCTTCCATGTCAGTCGTGACATGACGTCTATAGTCTTTGTCGATAATGCGGCAAAGACAAATTTAAGAAAAGCGATTGTATACATTGAAGAGGTTTTCTTTACATATATATTGAAATGTATTCTGTAGTTGTGCCAACTAAATAAATAAATAAATTAATTAATGAATAAATAATGATTTCATTGATTCATAGTAATAATTGGTAAAAGACAATAACGAGTTAATTTCTTATTTTGAGACCTGAGAACGCTAACTGTTTTAACCAGGACATTGTTGTGAGAGAACTGAAGAAAGTTTAACTTATTTACCAGCACTCTCCGTATTATTCACTAATCATTGTTAGACAAATTAAATTATCCTGAAAGCGAAGCTATTTAGGCTAGATCATTTTGCCTATCCAAAATGGGAAAATTATTGCAAAACAAAACAAACCGTCACACAGCTGACGTTTGACTTGCGTTTGACGTTTTGTGAGTTACAAATTCACGAAAAAGGGCATTTTTTTGTTTTTGGCGAAGAATTTACATTTCACTTTGATTTGAACTGTCTGAAAATTATATAAAAAGTACTCAAACACTCTATAAAGTAATAATATAATAATAGAAATTTTCAGTATTTTAGGAATTTACAGATCGACTTGGCTACTTGTATTGGATTAGCACGTGCTGATATCTAATAGAAATGGTTGTATTTACTTGCGGGCATTGTGGGGAGTCTGTACAGAAGCCTAAAGTTGAAAAACATTACTTGACGCAATGCAGAAATCGTAATCCCAATTTATCATGCATGGATTGTTTTAAAGATTTCTTGTAAGTATTGTAACAGATAATTTTTAGTTTACACTAGTAGTTATAGTATTATGTTTACTAACAAATTGAAAGGTTAGTAGCATGTTCTTGAAGTAAATTTTTAGCACTTACCTCTAGTGAGCAGCACATGTTAAATTCAAACCAAAACAAAACCACAGAATTTAGAAAAAGTACTATTTACAAACAAGTTGATGCCATTTATTTAATCTTAATTTTGAAATGTGATTTTTTCTAAAATATTTATGTTTTTCCTTACTTACTTACTGCGCTGGCTCAGGGACCCGAAGTGGATCTTGGCCTCCGACACAAGATGTTATGATAATGTTTTTGCATAACTAATATTATATTTTTACAGGGGTCAAGATTATGAAAGCCACATCAAATGTGTAACAGAAGAGGAGAGATACTCTGGCAAGGGGTTTATTTCTAAAGAGAAGAAGGGGGAAAAAAAGCAAAATGCATGGGTTGAAATGTTGCAATCTGTGCTTGATGAGCAGAAAACTGCTTCGCACAATGTTTTAAGAATAATTGAAACCATAAGTAAGCATAACAACACACCACGTAAGAAGCCAAAATTCATTAACTTTGTCAAAAATGTTTGTGGACATAAAACTAATGCTAAAGACATTGATCAAGCTTGGGACTTAATTTCGGTTAAGCTTTCGGCTTTGTCTACCAATGGAAACCAAAAAAATAATCAAAATACAGCTAAGGACACTTCTGATACTACTGGTGATACAAATGAAATAACTAATGGAAAAATTGAGAAAAATGGCATTAAGAAAAAAGAGAAATTGCAAAATGGAGAAGCTGCCCACGAAACTGGGGAGTCTGATCTGAAAAATGGGCAATCTGAAGAAAAAAATGGTAACACGGAGATTACTTACTCAGAAAATGATGAAAAAGAAAATGTAGAAGCGCAGAAAGTGGATGACAAGAAGTTGACCAAAAAACAACGTAAAGAAGAGAAAAAACGATTGAAGTACGAAGCGGAATTGCAGAAAGCTGAGGCACCACCAGCTGCTGAGGAAGTGGAAGAAGATAGTCAAACAATTAGCAAGAAAGGTAAAAAGAAGAAGAATAGGACCGAATCTGGTAACAACGATGATGAGAGTTCTCAAGGTGAGAGTAAGAAACAAAAGAAACGTAAGCGACAAGACACTACTGGTAGTGCTGTAGAAGTAGTTGTCAATACTTCTGAAAACAATGCACAAGTGGTTAATGACAAGACACAGAAGAAGAAATTAAAAGTTGTTGAGCAAGAAGCTGAAAATAGTATCTGTCTGCATGATCAGAATGTTGCTAAAGGTGAAAAGATAGATGAAGGCGGTGCCAAGAGTGACAATTTCGATTGGCATGCAGCCATTATGGCTGTTTTGCAGAAGAAAGGTGAGGAAATGCAATTTAAACGTTTGCAGAAGAAAGTACTTTCTGAGTATTCTGAAATGACTGGGAGAGATGTTGATGACAGAATTGCCGATAAATTTATTAAGAAATTGAGGAGTGCTCCTAGAGTGGTAGTGGACAAGAATAGGGTGTATTTGGAAGAATAGACACTGATGTGTCAACCTTTTTCTTAAACATTATATGAATTTTTCTATTATAATAGGCTAAATAGTGTTCTTTGCAACATCATAATAAAATCTGACTGTCTAGGTTTTCTAATTAGGTACATGTATGCTATTTATATTTTTTTTCAGGAATGTTCAAATTGTATAGGTACTTATAACACTTCCTCTAATATAAATAAATATATGTTAAGTGCCAGAAAACAATACTGAATAAATTATGGTATACATAACATTTTTCTTTTATTCACTTTTTAAATCATACAATACACTTGGAACTCTTTTATAGGGGTTTTAGCATTTGGCTTGATTATCAGATAGTAGCATAATAATATACTTTTTGTTTATAATTAGATCGGCTTGCATTTGACTACTATCTCACCTGATGGTAAGTGATGATGTAGCCTACAATCAAATATGCTAAATAAGAAATAAGAAAATAATAAATAAGAATAAGAACATGCATTCAGTATATACAATTTTCTTTATGTGTATGACACATAACTCTATTCTTTGCATGACACAGCTAGGAAGCAGGTGATGTGTATACCCTTTAACAGGCAATGGGAAGTATACTCCCACCACATTTTGAACTTTATGTAATTGAGATAAGATTGAAAACCAATGAAATGTTTAAACATGTTATGCCCTGTTAAGGGTTAAATTGTTGCTAAAGTAATTTATTTAGTTAGATAAAAAAAACTTAAAAGTCATAAATCAGCTGTTACTGGACCATATTTGAAATCTTCATATTATAAATCTTCTGTGCTTGCGTGTGGATGTCATTGAACTCCTTCTAAACGGCTGGACCGATTTAGATGTAATTTTTTGTGTGTGTTCAAGTGGATTCGAGAATGGTCTAGATTTATAATTGACCCGGTAGGTGGCGCTGCTATAGGGGTCCATTTATTTATTATTATACAGTGTACATGGTAACTTACAGGTACCCAAAACGCCAGCATGCTAAAATAGGAATTAACAATGTCAAATAAATTACTCGTAATAGCAAAAATAGTAAATTAAGATCAATAAAAAAGGAATTTCAGAAACCAATTAAAATACAAATTGTCACTAATAGTTATTATATGGCAAACAAAATCAATAAAAATGCTTAACATGTCAATTAAAAATATATGTCTAAAATTAGTAGTAGGTACCTACCTAATTGTGTAGCAAATTAAATGTCATGAAGAATTATTATTACAAACAATATACAGGCCACTCAGAAAGTTTTGCGAAAAAAAGATTTTATGTATAAGGTAAGAAAGAAAGAAAAAAAAAGAAAAAACATTTATTGACTCTCACATATACAGACACAAAGACGTAAACATAAAAATAAATAAATAATTAACAAATAAAAAGAATACAAGTGTGATGAGCCAATCAGGACCCCACCTCAGCATAATATGTCGCTACGGTGAGACAAAGTCACATCGCATTCGCAGCAGCGCTGGTATTCTAGCAGGGCCTGTGCGAGGTGACGTTTCCATCCTATTTCCTATTGAGACTAATAAATAAATAAATTAGAGAGGAGATAAAATATAAATATATGTATGTGTATATAATTGTACTAATATTATAAATAAACCTATATACTCCTAATATATATACAGGTACTGGCCACTTGTAATTATTTTGAAAAATTTGGTTATTTGAAAGTAAAAATACCATTGTTCGAATTTCGAATTTCCCTCCACATTTTTTCGAGAGCCAAATTAAATTATCGCGTCCCATTTAAAAATGGATCTGCATCAAGAACATTTTTTTGCGATGATTTTCTACGATTTTGAATTTGGCCTAAAACATGATGAGTCATTTGATCGACTTCAAATGGCTTTTATGGATGAAGGACCTTCAAAAGCAACCATCTACCGTTGGCATAGCGAGTTGAAGCGCGGTCGCCTTACTTTGGGGGATGAACAAAGGAGTTGTCGTCCTACGACTGCTGTCACGGAAGAAAGTGTGCTGGCAGTAAAAAAATAATTCAAGAAAATAGGTGAATTACATACGAAGAGATTCAGCATACACTGCAGATTGGTTCGGGAAGCTTTCACAAGATTCTACACGAGCACCTTCGCGTGAGCGCGGCACCCAGCGCGAAACTATCCTCTAGTTTCGCGCTGGGTGCCGCGCAATCTCACCGAAGCTCAAGAAGCAGGCCCGAGTAGAGTGGTGCCGTGATATGATTAAGAAATTTGAAGCATTCTCGTTTCGGCGCGTTTACGACATTGTGACGGGTAACGAATCCTGGATTTATCATTACGATCCTGAAACAAAGCGTCAGTCGACAGTTTGGCTGGCTGGCTCAGGGAATAATTTTATCGCTAGTTTCTTCACTTTGACGGGGTATCTGGTTTCAATTCCATTACGAGACCAAAGCACCATCAACGCCGAATGGTATACCACAAAATGCCTGCCAGAAGTTTTGTCTGCAATGAGCAACAAGCGACCGAACACCGGGCTCCGCGGGGTACTGCTTCACCATGACAACGCGCCCGCGCTCTCAGCGCTCAAAACGAAGGACTTCCTGGAAACCACACCGGTCAAAGTATTGGGTCACCCTTCCTTACAGTCCTTCCAGTTCTTTTTATTCCCTAAAATAAAAAAAACAGCTGAAAGGGATACAGTTTTCATCGCCGGAAGACGCGCTAGTAGTGTTCGAGAAGGCCGTGGAAGCGGTGTCAGCGGCGGACTGGATTTTTTTTTTCGAAAATTGATTCAGATACATGAAACTTTGTATAGCGGCTGGTGGAGAGTTCTTTGAAAAGATTTAATTAAAATATTTTATCCATACAAGTTAGTTTTTTAGTTTCTCAAAACTTTCTGAGTGTCCCACATAGGTAAAATAGGGCTATATAACATAATCCAAAGATATCAGCAAATATGTCAGTATCGTAGTCGTAAGCGAGCCCCCAATAAGCCGTGAGAGTCCCCAATAAGCCGTAAAGTCCGTATGGTGGGTGCGTGCGCTGCGTACCTGGTGCGCGTCGTCGGGGGCCACCACAGCAGGCGCGGGCGCCGCCGCGGTCCTCGATGTCCCAACTTACACGCTTGGGAGCCAATACCACTTTACTTAATATCGTTGGACTATACATATATCTTGTTACGCATAATGGACAGAATGCATTATCATCTGCATAGCCCTCCTAAGTTTAAGCGTATTTAATCCCACCATACCAGAAACAAATAAGGATGGATATAGGTAAGGGTAGTAACCGTATTTGCTCTTAAACAGCCAACGCGCAAATTGTCGTCCGCGAATCTTAGGTGTGAAATGTACTCGCCGTTTATGTTTATGCCCCGTCCACCCCAACTTAGTGTCTTAAAGACATCTTCCAATGCGTTGCTAAACAGTTTCGGAGATATGCTCTCTGTCTCACTCCACGCTGCAAAGGAATCGGTCTTGTCTGGGCATCCTGGATTTGGACGGTTATCGTAGCGGTATTATACAGGCACTTCAACACCCCGACATATCGCCAGACGACTTCGCGTCGGCATCGCTGAAAAGATTCCAGTACAGCCCAGGTATCAATAGAGTCGAAGGCTTTTTCGTTATCCACAAACCCAAGGCAAAGAAGACGATTGTACTCCTCAGTCTTCTGTACAATCTGTCGTAGAGTGTGAATGTGGTCCACGGTTCTGTAGCCTTTTCGGAACCCGACCTGCTCCGGCGGTTGAAAATCGCCAAACCTTCGGGCTAAGCGATTTGAGATGACTCTAGAAAACAACTTATAGATATAGCTCAGAAGTGATATCGGTCGATAGTTCTTAAGCAGCAACTTGTCACCTTTTTTTAAGAACAAAGTGACCACACTTCTGGATTATACCTCCGGCGTTGTCCCCTTTCACATGACGGTATTGAACAATTTTTTAAGCATTCCTTTATTTCAAGACCAACTAAACAGACAATACCTACTCAAATTATATTACTTATAGGTACAAGAATGAGGTAATCGTACTATACTAGATTGTAATCCTACTTATGTAGGTACTGTAAGGAGGTTATATGCAGCTCATAGTAAAAGTTAGTTTATTATATTTGTATGTAAGCCTCTTGATGAATATATGTCTGGATGTATACCTATTTGAATCATCGAACAGGTAAAATTAAAAAGGTTTGCAACGGTTTGACACAGTCATGGACAGTGGTAGGCAGGAGCTAGGCAGCTCGGCTAAATAAAAAAAATTAATAAAAAATTACGCCTGCACGTCAACCTACCCAAAACTGTCAAATTTCTTCAATACATTGTCAACCTTAAGCCTTAAATATAAAGTTCAAAGTCTATTGAGGAAATTTGACAGTTTGTGGAAGGTCAAATAATTCGGAATAAAAAATAATAATAACAATAATAAAAATTTAAATAAAAAAATAAAAGAAATGAAAATTACAACATAAAAATTACAGAATAAGCTAATGAAGCCTGTAACTAAGAGCCGATGTGCTCTGAGATCGATTTAATCTAATGTAATGTTTTTATGATAATACACAAAGTTAAGTGCAACGATTGTTCTCATTTTATATCCTATTGTCCCTAAGTATTGGGAGCCTTACAGTACCTAGATGATCGAAGATGTAGGTACTTAAAAATTACTGACTAATAACTATATACTTATTAAATAAAATTAAGCGGGGAAGTTTATCTATTACAAAAGTAGTTTTACTGATTTAAATACTTCGGGGTAGCAATCAAAAACTTATGCGTTCGGTTTCGATCACAGCTCTATATACTTACCTATTATTTGGTCTGTGGTTTTAATTATAGGTATTCTATTGTTCCCCTTACAAACGATGATATCCATAAACAATGCGGGTCTATTATCCCTTATTAATTGAACTACGAATTATTGTTGAAGGCGCCATTCATAAATTATAACTGGCTTCAAAGCTATCCTCTGGGTTCCATAGCCGAGACGAGAATGCCTCGGGTACCCTTAGGCGTGCACTTGAATAAATATTTTATTTAAGACCACATTCTACAATCTGAGTACGGTATAGATGCCTGCACATCAACCTATCCAAAACTGTCTTTCTTCAATAAATTTGTACAACCTTATGCCATATAAATAACGTTTAAAGTCTATTGAGGAAATACAGTTTGTGGTAGTCTGATGTGCAGGCATGTGTACACGTAGTTATGTATTATAAATACACATATTTTCTACTAGTTGTCGCCGGCGACTTCGTTCGCGAAGACTACACTATCCCACAGGAACCTGTCGGGACAAAAAGTATCCTATGTCCTAGTCCGGGTCATGGCCTGTCTATGTGCAAAGTTTGCATAAAAATCCGTTCAGCTATTTTCATGTGATGCGTGGTCAAATAAACAGATAAACAGATACACAGTTAAACCGATAAACAGACAAACAGACAAACATTCTAAAAACTGTTGGAACGTGTTCTGTTATCGATTCTAAAGTATCTCCAGCCAACTTTTTTTCGAATATCTTCCATGTGCAGACTTTCGACCCTCTTTAGCTTTATTATATTATGTATAGATTATATGAATAGATGAAACTTTGAAATAGATCCATTGAAGCAACAAAAAATAAGTTTTTTTTTAATAAAGGTATCAATTGAACTTCCATTCATTCGATCTAAGTAAACGTGCGAGGCAATCTCTCATTTGTCAACAATTTTTGAGTATTTGCGCCACAATGTGTTGGATTACTCACAGCTTGTCATAGGGCCTTTCATTTCGGTCTCTTTGAACATACAAAAGGATTAAAACTTTGTAACATATGGTTCGTACGCTATTGTGAGAGAATGTAAGATACATTTTGGTAAAGCGAATAAATGTAAAATTACACAGTCACGTATAAAAATAAATGGGTACATTTTAAGTGCTCACCAAAATAATTTTTATATTTAATTAATTAGTGTAATTAATAGTGTAGTGTATTAGTGTATATTAATTATTTAATTAATATACACACATCAGAATAATTTTACGTTTTGTATATATATTCTTTTTGCTTGCCAAAATGGATTAATGCTCACCAAATATTGTTTTACTGAAACAGTAACATTGATACCAACAATTTTTACACTATTATTCAAATGATTGAGGATACTAGCTGCCCTACTCCTATTGGTCACGTGATAGGTTAGGCTTTTTATAATATCTTAGGAAACACAATTTGGTGATCATTTATCCATTTTGGTAAGCGTTTTAAATTTTATTGGTAGTAAAATTTATACATTTTTGGTAGGCGTTTAAACACAAGCCAAAATAAATTGTAGTAGTAGGTATCTAAGAACCATGAAGCTGTAGATATAACTGGAGAGGCCTGATAGTTGGCGCAAGCAAGTATTATAGCTATCTCACTCTTCTGGCGAAAGACCTCTCTTTCTATAGGGTAACCCTTACTAATTCAAAAAAATCAGGACGTTGAAGTGAAGTAAAAATGAAAGAGAAAGAAGGTAAACGAATATAAAAAAACCATTTCAAATCATTTATTAAAAAAAATATATATAATTAAATATAATACAATGAGCTTGAGAAAAAGAAATGTACCCTAAAGCATGTACTGTAATATTGATAATAGTAAACAAGAAATTTAAATGAAACAACTTTTATGGATTTTGGCGTTTATTTTATACTTACATTACTTTTAATTAATGTGAAGGATTCCTACCAATTTGTCAACGATATTAAAGTCCTACATCTCGCTGACAATGAAACTATGGTTAGTTTTGATGTGCAGTCCTTATTTACATGCCTAACAGTACAGGATGTTTATGAGTCAAATAACAACTGTTATTATATAGTAAAGAAAACCGATGAAGTTAGAAACGTCAAAAGTTAAAATAATAAACCAAGCAATAGCCATCAATTTTGACATATTCCTTTCTAATACCAAAAACTAATACCAATGGTATTTGTTTATTGACTTAAAAATGTTCTATTCCTAACGAATACCAAATTTTAAATATTTAAATGAAGTACCAAATCTATTCCCAACGAATACCAAAATATAACTTCTGGTACAGTCACAGAAACAATTTATTTTGCTTTCTAATAATTTAATATTAACCGCCTCTGTGGTCTAGTGGCTAAGACCACCGGTGTAGACCCAGAGGTCCCGGGTTCGATTCTCAGCGGGGGTCCATGTTTGTGAACTCGGTTTGGTTGGTGGTAGGGCTTGTTTGTCCGCCTGGCTTCTCTTATCTAAATCTTATCTTAATCTTATCTAAATATGTCGCCATAACATCAATATTTTTAGCATTGTTGTGTTCCGGCAGCTAGAGATAAGATAGCCAGTACCTCACTAGTTGAGGATCCCGGGTGAAGTGCGCTTCCATCATTGGCCTTATCATCACTTAACATCAGGTGAGATCAAGGCACTATGCTTACCCGTAAATATTAAAAAAAAATATTTTTACTCAAGCAATAGACTTCTCTAAGAATTCATAGTGACAAGCTATACTCGTAGTATTGAGTTGTGTGAAAGTGTAAAAGTTTGTGTTCAGTCTAAAATAATAATTAAAAAAACGTATTTCGGGATTATACATAATACTTTGCCTAAGAAGTAATAGAGCGAAGGCTGATGTCCGCTTCCTTACGCTACCTTCGGCCTTACCCTCACTCATTGTACTGGGTGCCTGTGCAGTGCGAGTTTCATTCACCATTCGATCACGTTAACGAAAACGAGAATTACGTATGGTACAATTTTAACTCTTCTCGTATGTCGCCAGGAGGCGCTGCTGCAATGCCATACTAATTTGCGTTTTCGTAAATGTAATCGAATAAAAATAGGCACAATAGGTAATTTAAAATAGGTACCACGCAGGTTTTATCATTTCCGCGCGACGTCGTCGTATACAAACAATCTTATAAAGTTTTGATTATCCTTCTTCGCAGTCCCTGCAAAGGATACATATACTATGTTATTGCCATAATTACATGCTTATTACGTATGAACACGCCGCAAAGTATACCTACAGGTAAGGTACCTCACTCGACGGAGATAAAATCAGTTAAAAGTTTTAATGAGTTCCACAGAAAACTGTTTATCCTCGGATGAAGAGATAAAAGAATAAAGTCTTTCATCCATCGTTCAGTGTCTCGTTTCGGAGCAACTTGGGAACAGAGTTGCCTACTATAATTTAGAAATTCCGTTAATCATAGCCAAATTTCAGAATTTCGTCAAACCACATAACAACGAGGTCACACTACAAACATTTTGAAAATAACGCCTATTTTACATATTTTTAGAGCAAAAACTAAACGCAGTGACTCTTTTCATAGTTAGTAACTAGATGGCGCTGCACAAGTTATTTAAAATATAATACCTATTACAATAACATTAAATATAATTGTCATTCCGTTAAAGCCGTTAGACGACCAATTTGTCCGTTTTTACCTCATCCCAATCCGCTAGATATGGCGGGAAATCCGTCAAGCTGGCAACACGGCTTGGGAACGAAGCGCAGGATTAGCACGCTGCTTTTAATTTAATATACCTTTCGTGTGATTTCGAGCGGGGTTTTAGCGCGATATTATGGGAGACTGGGTTGTATTGTATATTGTTTTCTTTACTGATTTGTTTCATGTTTTGGGTAAGGGAACGTCTTGTTATGACTGCTGAGTGGTAGTTTTATTAACCATTCATTAAAATTACTTAATGAAAATTAGAATTTGTTTTGAAAAACTTACCTACGCTTGTCGCTAGGAGGCACTACTACAATGCCATTGATTCGATGAAGATTAAATCACGCAATAAGCAGTTTGAAAAGAGATGTAGGTACTAGGTAGTTAGTCATCATCAGCTCATTTTATCTCCCCACGGCTGGGGCACGAGCCTTCCCTTTGGATGGCGAAAAACGGACCTTAAACAACCAAGCGGGCCGAGTGCGGGATGGTGGTTGCTAACGACGACGACGTAAAAGTAAAAATGAGGGTGCAGTAAACATTTTTTTTATTATAAGTAAACTAAGTGTCAGATGCTTTTTTAGTATTTTGTTGAAAAGAAACTTGATAGTTGCTTTTTTAAAGGTTCTTTAGAGAAGCCAAAAGAAGATAAACCCGTTGTATGTCGGAACGTGCATCCACAGCGCCAAACAATTGAAATTCTTTGTGTCTGTTATTCAGACAGACCAGTGGTTAAAGCAGACTTTCACAAAGGCCAGTCATCGGATGAGTGACCAAAAATGTATCACCTCTAGCTCCTCCGGTGCTTTGGAAGGCACGTAAAGCCGTTGGTCCCGGCTGCATTAGCAGTCGATAACAACTACCAATCCGCACTGGGCCCGCGTGGTGGTTTATGGCCCGTCCTCCCTATCCATCCATTGGAAAGATTCGTGCTCCAGCAGTGGGGAGATAAAATGAAGTGAAGTGAAGTGAAAGCTCAACTAATCAAATTTTCACAAGAATAAAAATAATTATGATGTAAAACTATTCTTTAACATTAAAATTTAGGTTTCATCATCAGCTCATTTTTATGTCCCCACTGCTGGGGCACGAGTCTTCCCTATAGATGGATAGGGAGAACGGGTCATAAACCACCACGCGGGCCCAGTGCGGATTGGTGATCGTTAACGATTGCTAATGCAGCCGGGACCAACGGCTTTACGACCGTGCCATCCGAAGCATAAAGGAGCACGAGATGAAAAATTTTTGGTCACCTATACGATGACCGGCCTTTGCGAAAATTGCTTAACCTCAGACCGGGCGCGTTAACCACTGCGCCATCGAGCTAATTTAGGTTTAATTATATAAAATTTGCATCCGTCTATAAATGTGCTTTATAAACTGTTTTTACAGCAACACCTTTGTATGCCATGTTTGACGCAAATAAATATTATTATTATTATATCTCACTCATCAACCGCAAAATCCAGAATGGGTCATACGAGAATCATGTCTTGTACATACGCCTGCACATCGACCTATCCAAAACTGTAAAATTTCTTCAATACATTTTCAGCCATATAATTAAAGCATAAAGTTCAAAGTCTATTGAAGAAACTCCCCAGGCGTCTGTACGCCGGGGCTTTCGTCTGATCCGGAAGGTTAATCCTTCCATTTCCATACGTAATACGGCTGGCGGCACTAAAAACGTGGCCGTTCGTAATGCCTGAGTTACCTACGCCATATCGAATGCCAATTGGACGAAAAATCAAATGATCGACAACGATTAATCGAAAAGTCATATAATATAATGTCATCAAAATGTTATTTTATCGAACGTTCATAACATTGAACGTCCAAACTTCAAAGGTTCTTACTCAAAACATCGAATTTAGAAATGATCGAACGTTTATGAGATCGAGTCGTTATTATATCAAAAATTCAATAAGTCGTTATGATTTACTTACATAAATAAAACATGTTTATTTAAGATTACATAGTTCTGCGACATATCGATCTTAATAAAGAATTATTATTAATTATTTGGCTTGGAAATGTGTCACATCACAAGCGGTAATGTGATGACCAATGTCTACTGGTCCGACCATTTCCCGTTACTTGTTAGTTGTAATTTAGATATAATTGGAAGTAAAGTTAATTTTGACAATTTTATCCCCAATGCTATTAAATGGGGTGAAAGCTAGTAGCCATATTGATGAATATTACAAATTGTGCCATGTTAGACTTAAAAGAATTGATTTTCCGGACGAGTTGCAAAACTGTTGATGGCAACAGTTTTGCAACTCGTCCGGAATGAAATGAAATGAAATGAAATGATTATGGAATCATTGTAATATTGAACAGCATAAAATTTGTATGGATAATCTCTATGTTAGTATAGTATCTGTTTAGGCTTGTTCTGCATCTGAGACATGAAGTAAAACTTAAACGCAGTTGGCTTTCTCAAAAAAATCCAGGTGCTGGCCCCCTCGATTAGTGCCCTCAGAAAGCTCTTGAAGATCTGCGAATCATACGCAGCTGCTTTACAATACCTCAAAAAGCGAATATATGGTATTCAAAGAGAAAAGTAAATGCCCTGCTATAGTGCCTTCTATTTGTATGGGGCACCACTTTGTAAGGTGACTCAATTTAAATATATGGGTCACATAATCACAGATATGTTGACGGATTACGCTGATATTGAGAGAGAGCGAAGGTCGCTGTCGAAAAGGGCTAATATATATGTTGGCCCGCAGGTTTGCTCGATGTTCTAGCACTGTTAAAATAACACTTTTTAAAACATATTGTACATCATTTAACTCAAGTAGCCTGTGGGTTAATTTTACCCTAAAATCATACAGCGTCCTTCGCGTTTAATATAACAACGCTTTCAGGGCACAGGGTTGTGACAGCCTCGACATTGCAGTGCGTCAGGAATGTTTGCGGATGCGCAGGTCGATAGTTTCCCGGCGATACTGCACAAAAAACAGGTTCTCTGCTGCGACGGGTTTGGGGCAGTCGCAACTGTGTTATGGAGCGTATAGCTAATGGTGGGGACTGTTCACTGATTGGTCAATTCGTTTTTAGAATTAAGTCTCTTTTTAATATTATTCACTAACATTGCATATAAGTTATTTGTATAGTAACACATGGACCTTTTTTGTCTTTTAATAAATAAAAAAAATAATTATTCAATTTATAGAATTTTTGATATAATAACAATTCTATTATTGTACTTTTCGATCAATCGTGGTCGATTATTTGATTTTCGGTCAATTGGCATTCGATATGGCATAAGTAACCCGTAATGCCTGTATAGCGAGCATGCAAATTTTGAAAACTATTCGAATTCGAAAGCAGATTGGTCGGATACGGACAGGGCTAGCGACTTTAATTGTGGTTTGTTATGAGTATGATAATAATATGCTAATTTGATAAATTATTATCCAGTAAACTGCTAAAACCATTTTCTTTTCACTTCAGTAGCTCAAACATGTAGGTTTTGCTGCCTGAAATCAGTGAGCAAAATGCGATTTTGCTCACTTTCTTAAAGCTGGAAGAGCTTCAGCTATACACGGGTTACTGCTTTCGGAGAACTTCGGCAACGCTCTTGGCTGATTCCGGAGCCGATCTCACCACTTTAAAACGTCACGGCGGTTGGAAGTCCAATACGGTTGCTGAAGGCTATATTGAAGACTCAATAGAAAATAAGTCGAAAATCTGTAAGCGTATAGTGGAAACAATAAGTCTGAATTCGAACTCGGATCCTTGGTCTCACCCACGCCCATTCACTACCAACGACGCACAGTGTTAAGTACACTGTACAGAAAGCCGATCAGAGTCACCAACGTTCACCGTTGTTCCTTCTCAATCCGCCACCAAAACACAAACCTTAACCCCAGATAATGAAACTCAACTCAATGCAACTATAACGTTGCCAAATAAATCTGTCACTTTTAACTTTTAAAAAGTTCTATTTTATTGAATTGGTATCTCTACCTACAATATTAATTATTTTGATTTACAATAAATAGTTATTCCTGGTTATTATTTTATCTCCTAAAGTGTTCTCGCTGCTGAAGTGAAAATTTATGTGTGTTACACCAGAGCAAAGTTTTTTGCATCTCGTGTTTTGAATCCCTCGCCACACTCAGGATTCAAAATCAGCACTCGCAGCAAAAACCGACTTTGCTCTCTTGTTGCACAAATAACTATTGTCTAACCAACAGACTGACCATGCAGTCTGTTACTATTTTTAATTTTTTATAAACACTATTATTATTATTAGTATATATTTTGAAGACCTTTATTCACATGTTTTAGAACCCGGTCTGATCCGAACTCCACGGAGAATCAAGCAGGGAATGAGGACACGCTTAGTGCGTGATGTCATTTCCTTTTAGAAAACCTCTGACGGTGTATCGATCACACGTCTTGTGAAACCCTTTAAGTTTTAAGGAAATTTTCGTGGAATAATCTACAATAGTTTTATGAAATAAAACTTCATTCTACATTCAAATATTCCACATCAGATAAGGGTACCCCATAAAAGCAAACAAATCCTGCATTAAAAGTCCATGTTTCATACTAAACATATTTTCCTTTTGAAATCCGACGTCTGTTTGTGCATACCCCATGTAATTTGGCGCGTAATGATATGTTAGAGGCAAATAAGGGCTGGTTTTGTGTAAGCAAGCAAATTATAACGTCGATGTCGGTGCACGGAAAACGGCAATCAGAACGCCGTTCGGTCCTACGCCGCGGGTCTAAGCCATGAGTGACTTACCAGATGAGGGTGGGTGCACAAAACAAGAAGACCCACGGAATCTCGGAACATCACGTATCAGTCCGAACGCAGCTGATCCGGGATTCCGTCTCCGACCCTCAGAACGCAACGCACACGAAGAAAGACCCTCTCACGGACACGGAATCTCGGAACAGCACGGATCAGTCTGACCGCAGCTGTTCTGGGATTCCTTGTCCAACCCACAGAACGCAACCCACACAAAGACCCTGTCACGGACACGGAATTTCGAAACAGCACGGATCAGTCTGTGCACAGCTGTTGTAAGAGGTTGGCTTTTATGCGTTGCTCGAGCGCATTCGAGCTTACTTTCTGCAGTCTTCTTATTTTGTGGTTGGTGCCAGGGCTTTTTGCTATTTGCAAAAAGCAATTTTATTTTGCTTTTTTCTTAGACAAAAGTTATTTACTATCATGTATACTTTACCCTCCTTTCGGCTTAGTACCCCCGTTCCGACTAACGTTGTATACTACACACAGCCACTATAGGCGTATCTAAACCTTTTACATGGTATGGTTTAAAGAAGAGTTAAATAATAATAAACTAAGTTTATAGCTTAGATTAGTTACCAGTGTTTTTCTATTTTCAAACGATTCTAAATTATATTTGAGTGAGAGTGACACAAATTCGATGATGCAGTTGGTTAACGCGCCCGGTTATGCACTTTCGCAAAGCACGTAAACGTCGTTGGTCCCGGCTGCAATAGCAGTAGTTAACAACCACCAATCCGCTGGATCCGCCGCTTGGTGGTTTATGGCCCGTTCTCCCTGTGGTGTCCCATCCACAGGTAAGGCTCGTACCTCAATGGGGACATAAAATAAGCTGGTGATCGTGATGATGGACACAAAACATTAAAGTACTGATCCAAACATATACTCAGTTTGTTTGTAAAAGGGTAAAATATAATTACATAAAAAAACGGTCTTTCCTATCGCTTGCGCCACACACATCAATGTGCAGCGTTGTCTGCATTGCGGGGAATTATGGCCTTCGGTCATACCTGAATATTAACTATGGTTCGAGCTCTTTTAGTGCGAACACTGTGAAATTATTGTCATAAATAATGTTACTGAACTTTTCACGCCTTCAACAAATGTGGTTAGGTACACACGCCTGCACATCAGACTACCACAAACTGTCCAATTTCCTCAATAGACTTTGAACTTTATGCTTAAGGCATATGGTTTAGAACATCTGGTTTAAAGCGTCTGCACATGTACCATTAAATGCACATAGCATTTTGTTTCATCTTTGACTCTACTCCTGAAGCTGCAATTTTGATACTTAACACACGCACACACATGTTATCATTGTCAATGATTGATATTATGTTACTATTTGTTGTCGTTTAGTTGGTGTGAAATTTGTAAAAACATTTCGATTTATATTTTATCTTCTAATTAAAAAAATAATAACTTAACAGCACTTCTGTCGCGACGTTTCGCGAAACTACCAACACTACCATATTAACCATAACAATGGCAACACTGGAAGATACTTTGCGCCGAAGTTGGCGCCATTTCATTTCCAAAACTTTTCCGTAAGTGCTAGGCAGATGCCATTTGTTTTGATTTAAAGTTGTGATTAAAAGTGATTGACTAATGCCAGCGAGGAACGTTGAAAGCTAAGTAACTCTTAATCAGTATTCTTTAGCATTGTGATGATTGTAAGGAAGTATATATCTAAACATTGAATTTTACCTTTATTGCTAATCAGATAACCTAAAAGGATAATTTGTTTTCTCATATTATTGTCTTTAACTTAGTTCGAACTATATGAATGTCATGAGAATGACGACAGTCATGAGACTGATGGTACAGTGGGAAGTATCGAGAAAGTGCACATATGAGCTTCGGCTGGGCAAACAGTGCCTGAATGGTGATCACCCTTAGGTCAGTGGTTGTAGCACTTCAACGATGACTGTTGAGTCGTCCTTAGGGTAGGAACTGGTTGTAGCACCTAGATACGGGGCTGTTGAGTCACCCTTAGGGTTTTGGTTATAGCACCAATGTATCCAGTACTAGAATAATGTTACATACCAAAGGGCAGAGTAATGCCTGTAACATTAACGCGCCAGTGCAAGTTACATCAAGAAAGGTGACGAAAGGCCTGTAACGCTAGGGGCAACCGTTACCTCAAGAAGGACAGTCCCAAGTTCCGTAACTAAGGGAGCCCGCACAGTGACGGCTGTAGAGCCCGAACGTTTGGCTTCTAGTACAGTGACGGCAGTTGAGCCCGAACACAGAGGGATACCTAGTACAGTGACGGCAGTGGTGCCTGAACATTTTGGCCAGTTGGTCAGTACTATGAGCAGGTTAGAGACCTGAGGCATGATATGGGGGAATGCGGCGGTAGCTTGCCTTATTCCTTGCCATGGCCAGTTACGACGTAGAAAGTGTGTAATAAATAATTGAAACTTACTATTATAGAGAAAGATTAATGTTACATGTACACACACTATCGCCTTTCAGATAGCAATCTTTAAGGGATAGAAGTTGGTTTAGTGAATGTGATTTAATTGTTATTATTGATACTGTCTGATACTTAAATCCAGTTAAGTTATACTAATAGATAAACAAGAGATGATACTTTAATACCTATAGTCTATTTACTTTATTATCTAACTTCACAATGCTAACAGAATCAATTAGATTCTGAGTGTTTAGGTAACCTTACATTTGGTTTCATTGTTTGTTATAAATATGCTACAGATTCATCATAAGGAGAAACGGATTTCTACTGTAATCATTCGAGTGTGAGTTCAAGCTACAAAGGTCCAAATAAAGAGAGGAACGCCAAGCTTCAGCTGCGGTGAGTTTAAGCAGATTATTAAACACTCAAATATTATGTCGCCGCGGCATCTGAGGTGTTATACTCAGTTACACAAGAGACCCCATAAAAGCCCGCGGCGACAACTTCTAAGAAACCTCACACGGGTTTTCAATATTTGTCGAGAGTGTAAGGTCACGTTGTATATTGGCCTGCGACATCAATCTACACTTCATGAAAGTAACTAAATCACCTGGCTCACCTTCCTTGGTGTCGAAGTCAAAGTCAAAGTATTTTTTTAAAATTCAAATAAACTTAAGGGGGCGCCGCGCGGAATTGTTTTTAAGTCACTGGTGGGTGCTAGGTGCTGACTAGGTCATATACATTAAAAGGATTAGTGTAGATTAGCTTGATCCTTTCACAAGGCCATGGTTGTCTTTGAATTTGAGACAAATACCCAGAAACTGCATGAACAATACGTAAAAGTAATGATATCTAAAAACTTATTTCTTCAGAAACTTTGCACATGAAACAAAAATCCGACATCAAAATGTTTCGCAGGCCACTGTTGTCTAATTTTTCATTTGAAAAATATGAATATGAAAATATTACATAAGACTTTTATTAATTTTTACCCAAACTCCTATGATTGTACGAAAGTAAACATTGCTCCAATTAAATCACCAGCCTACTTTGTACAGTTATAAGTTAATTCATCATCAATCAATCAAATTCATCCACGCGCCGACCGCTAGCTATATGGCTGAACTCGCAGTTTTCCGGAAAACTGCGAAGAAAAGTGCTTTTGAAATTCTAAATCGTCCTAACATTGTTTGAATTGTGTGTTAAGAATAAGCGCAAGAAACTGCACAGCTTTAATACAAGTAATGTCATTTACAAAAAAAAAGTATGTCGTTATGGTATGGTCCAAATAAATTGATAAACGAAGCCACCAGTACACCCACCACTTAGTCCTACCGGGTGTTATAAAGAACACCTCTAAAAGTAATAGATGTACCTTAATGTGATACTTTCAACTTTCAAAGTTTCATTTACAACCACTCATAAACACCTTGTCGGTTTAAATTGGTTGTATCAAAACATCAACATCATAGAGGGGATATTGCTGCCAATTTGCCTCAGTTATCGAGTGTTTTTGATTGGGTGCAATTATGAGATTGAAATGGTTATATTATTGTGTTTAACTGATAATCAAACAAATTATTCAAGTTACTGTGATTTGTAGTTTTGCTGTAAATAACTGAATAGTCTTTTTAGTAACAAACGTTATTTATATTTTATTTTGCGGTAAGCACTTGGTCTTCTATTATACTTAACAACAACGTCCTGCGAACAAAATATACCACTTCACTACCTGGCACAGGTGATCTAGCTGGAATAGTTTAGGGTGATATTTGAATGGGTGATATTCGCTTGGGTATCTAACTGGAATATCTCCTTCATGTTCCCGGATGTTATGTGATGATAATGACGAAGGCGAAAGGTGGAAGTCACACGGAATCCTCAACTACTAAGAAACTGTGGCTATCTTATCTCTAAATGACAGAACACAGCAGTGCTATTAAAATTAATGTATGGCGACATATTTAGATAAGATGGTGGTAGTTAGCCAGGCGGACAAACAAGCCCTACCACCAACCAAACCAAGTACAATCCTGTATACCCTGGGAATCAAATCCGGGACTTTTTACCGGTGGTTTTAACCACTAGACTAATGAGGTAGTTAAACGGCTACGGCGGCATTAACATGTAGTACTAAGATTTGGTATAAACTGTAAGATCGCTGTTGTATTCAACGTTTTCACTTCATTCGTAAACATTTTAGTATCTAACTTAACTCAATCTAATTTGCTTTTTAAATAACTTTCAAACAACAGAATCGTATTTAAACTTACACTCGATTCAAAAGTTAGCCCGTTCGATTATTTAAATTTAAGATGAAAAACGCTCATCTAAACACCAACCTATTAGAACGAGCCCAAACTTTTTAATTCCCATTTTCAGCCATAGACAAAATAAAACATTGAACTCAAATAATAGGCCGTTAACCAAAAAAAGGTCCGGAGCTCGTTTGCTCGCCTCAAAATAAACAAAAAAATAAAGTTCTATGTAAAATGGCGCGGTTTTAATGCCCACTCAAACGCGGGCGAAGTCTAATGGAAGCCGTTGAATTTTAATCCGCTCCTAACTCCGTTATTAAGGAAAGTTTTTGAATGGTATCTGTATTCACAATGGAATACCCTAGTAACCATTGTTTGGTAATTCTAAAGTTTTCGAATTTAACCTCAGTGAAAAAGCTAAGTCCTTTAAACTTACTACTGTATCATTCATTCAAACAACAGTTAAAAAGGCGTAAAATGCAAAATGGTAAACAATTTTATATAACATTGAAAACTATGGCCACTGATAGAGCACAAACATAAAAAAAATTAAAGGGTTGTATATATTTATTTAAATAGCTTATGTTGTTTCCCTACACTCCCTACGACTCCACTCGTGCCTATTACAGTCACATCATATCACCACTAAAAAATCGTGGTTAAAGCTTTTAAAAAAAATTACATGTTTTCTGTTGTCTCTGAGTTATTCCGAGATATATCGGTACAGTTTTTTGGGGTCTAAGAAATAAAAAAATCTTGTAAAAACTTTGTACTTAAAACACTGTACTTTGTACTTTGTACTTTTTTACTTAAAAATAAATTTCTTTGCTGCTTCTTTAAATCTCATGCTGACTGTACCCACCATGCAATCAAGGAACAAAACTTTAATATGCCGCAGTCTACAGTCTGAAACTTAAACACTTTGGAAAGTAAGTACCTACCTCTAAGTGCGGCCTTACAATTCAGGTAATGGAAGTTCTAATCTAAGTTGAACAGATCTTATAAGGACCGCTTCCTTCAGGTTAAAAAAAAACGAAAAAAAATTGGTTAAGGAAAATAGATCCAATAGATCGGTTCATAGATCGAAGGCGGGGGAGCCCTTGTTCTGACAAGAAACTCAGTAATGGCTTTCTTTTACAGTGTCAAATTGGGAAAATGCCTGCCCAGTGCCCATATCACAAGTCGTTCAATCACAAATATATGAAGTGGAACTCTCTGGTTGTTTTTTTATTAATAGCCATATTTTGATACGACGTTATTGCAGAACTTTATTCGAAAGACATATTAAGGTATTTTTTCTGATAGAGAGATTCATTAACAAAATATAGTATAGGTAATTTTTTGATGTGTAACATTTTTCCGCTCGCTTTGAATATATACAATTTGTGGGAGTGATTTCGTGAAATGTGACGGAAGTAGGTGTAACAGTGTGACAGGATGTCAGGGAAGCGCGCAAGCGCGCGCCATTTTGTACATTTCGAGTCGGTACACGGAACATGACTTATTATTATTATATGTGACATATTATGTCATTTGACTATCAAAGGTCATTTTGATATGTCAAATGCTTCTAATGAGTATTTACTGCATTTATTTTATAGTAATATACCCATTTTTTCAGAATATAATGTTAAAATTGCTTATTACTTAGGTGAGATGTCAAATGTTACACATCATATGCGACTACTGTAAGGCTCGCTAGTTTTTTTTTATATGAATGTAGTTCAAGAAAGAAGTTATGAATTTGGTACTGTTGTCGTAATGTTGTGAAACTAATAAAAAAATACGCTTTTCTGTTAATATTATTTTCGTTGTTGACAATATCACTACTTACGGACCGAATAGAAAGACCTCAGAAGGTAGGCTTAATACAAGTACTTACCGCGCTCGAGCAACGCACACATAGACACCCAAGGAAACGGAATCTCGGACCATCTTAATCCATTCCGAGCGCAGCTGTTGTGAGATTCCGTGTCCGTTAGGGTCTATGTGTGCGTTACTCGAGCGCGTTATGTAGTAGGGGTCTCCTTATTTTGTTCTATTGGTGTAGTTGGCTGATGAGCCGATTAGACCTGTCGTTCTGTATATATCGGAATGCTGGGCTTTTAACAAGAAGGAAGAAAAAAGATTGCATGTAGCGGAAATATGAGAATGTTAAGATGGATGTGTGAAGTAACAAGAATGGATAAAGTAAAAAATGAGTACCTATATTAGAGGAAGTTTGAAAGTGCCCCCAGTGACCGAAATCATTTGTATTGGTATGGGATGAGATGGGAAGGAACGAAACGCATGTAACTTAGAGAGTGATGAGTATACCTAAGTGTTGATGGATGGAGGGGGAGGGGGAGACCAAAGAAAAGATGGATGGATTGTGTGACCTGTGTGATATGTATGTGAAGGGAGTGACTGCACAGGTTACGACTGATAGAGGAGAATGGAGAAACGGACATTTTGCGCCGACCCCAACAAACATGGACAAGAAGAATGGCTGATGGTGGTGCCAGGTGCGCAAAACTAGTCAAATAAGTAAGTATTTATTATTATCTAAGTAGTTAAGTAGCCCTTCGCAACTGTAGTTCTTTTAACGTTACAAATGTAGTTACTGTAGAGATAATGAATTGTCACCTGAGTGGTTCTAACAAACTTAAAATTTAATCTTAGGTATAATGAACGTATGGAACAATGGTTTCGGATTTTATCTGTTAACTCTCCCTATTCTGCAACTGACTGTATAAATTTGTAATGATTGGAGGGAGCCCAAATGAGAGCGGGAGCGGGGAATTGATGATGCCCAACCATTTTAGTGCATGTTTTTAAAGATGAATCTTTGTTAAAATTAAGGTGGTAGTTTTTAACCGATCGTTATATACCTACTCGTATATTGGTAAAAGTTTGTTTCGGGTGTCTAAGGTCAGAATCATACAATAAAACAATGTCATGTCGATTAACGTCTCGGTAGCACAATTGGAAACGCCTGAAAAACAAAAGTTCTTGCATTCAAAATAAGGTATTAAATGTTTTCTAGCTGATTTTATTTTTACAATTTTTTTTCCATAAAACCTTTGAATGCAGATACCAATTTAAATAAAATAAGGTTTTGTACAGTTTACTTCTTTCGTGAAAAAATGAGTTTGAAATTCTGAGTTTTATTACAACAGAACATTAATTACAAATTTTTCCTATAAACCTGATTTCGAAAAATACATAATGTATAGGAACATTTGTATATACAACGTGTAACAAAAAGGTGTGGTCAAAATCAAAAAATGCAAAGTGTATCCCATCTAGAACTTGTTTGTGTTGTTATTAAGACATCATTATTAACTTTAATTTGTCATGCAATGGTTAATAAAAAAATTATATTTGTGAAGTCATGCGCGTCATGCGCGCATAAGCATGCAACAGTGATCATAAATGTTAGTACACAGAGGTTACTAAACCACTGGGGCTGAGATGAGACTTATTTATTTTGATGTGACGTCACAATTGAAATATTAAATTAAAAAATGCATAACACATTAAAATTAATTATCATGACTTAGTAACTCTGCATACAAGACCTAGATCGGATACACTTTGAATCTTTTCATTTACCACACCTTTCTGTTTAACGTTGTATTAAACGTAAGCTTCAATTATTGCAACATTTGCAACACTTTGAAGCCTCTATTACACCACCTAGTTTTCTTCGCATATGGACTCCATTTCTGCTTAACATCATGAAGAGCGGAGTCATTTACCTACTCATCGATAAATAAAATAGTACAAAATAAATGGTACTTGCGCTTTCCGCTAAATCTCATGTTTCGTCGATCCAAACTCGCCCGATCAAGAAGTTATCCAAGTTCTGTGAAAACATCCCTTGGACAATGCCAGGAGCGGCCCGGTGTGCCCGGAGAAAAGGAGGAAATTCGCTCCCGGGAATTCATTCTTATTGTATCTAATAAATTTTCACATCACTTCCTTTTTGGTGAAAATGCTTTCTATTGATTCAAACTTTATTGTCTGTTAAAACTGGTTAAAACTAAACATCGGTGCTTACAAATAAACAAAGAAGAAGGCCCGAATAGTTATTCCGTGTTTTGTTCTTGCCATTTAAACGTCATTTTAAATTAGAGTAAAAGTCAAAACAATGAATAACTATTTGGACCTTATTCTTTGTTTATTTGTAAGGCACCCTAAGTACGGGGTTGTAATAAATAAACATCAATTGCATAGTAATTTAATATTTAGACTGGTTAGTTTATATATTTTTTTAAACCAAATAAATTTATTAAAGATATATTTGAATGGTTTATGTTACATTGATTGATTGATTGATACTTTTATTGTGAAACTGTGTAATAAAGATCTTTAAAATTACTATAAATCCATCAGTTGCATTATGAGATCAATCACTTATACAATTATTAATAATATGAAAAAAGTATTAATTATGACACCCATAATTTGTTTTTTTTTTTTTGCTAAATAAATTTCAATCAAATACCCTTACGGTGTTCAGTGCAAGCGGGCTAAAGACATTTTGTGCAAAAAGGTTTTATTTTTTTGTCCCGTTTTCTTGGACACAGTGCACATCTTGCTTGTTTCTGCAATTTTACAGGGGGCTCACCTTCAGGAGTTTCCTGATTTATATTAAGAATATTACCTAATTCTCGCGGCAAATATGTACTCAAACGACGCCTCATGTGCGGTTCCGCCAATTGTGAGGCTAATTTCTTCGAATAACTGCTCCGGAACTTATTGGCAGGAGTGTTCGGATGTTTAGCGTCAATATAAAGCACCATAGAATTGATGCCAGCCTGATCCAACATGCCATAGAAGTATCGAAGTGGCCATCGTCTGGTGTTTCTAGCGCAACTATATGAATGCATTATTTTGTCGAAAGTATCAACACCAACTTTTGTTGAATTGTAAACTTGAATTATTACTGGTTTGCTTGTTTGCGAATTTATTCCTTCTATATAATGCATCGTAGATAATAATATAACAGACTTGTTTTTGTGTGGTGTAAGAGATACTAGAGTCTATTGCTGATCGAAAGCGAACTGGGAAGTGAGCGGTCGTTTGTTTTTGTTAGGCAAAACAGATGGAGGTATCTCGCTTATATTTTTACGCATTGTACCAATAGATGTGAGCTTATATTCCTTCAATAATCCATCGGCAAGTGGCACAGATGAGAACCAATTGTCATAGGTAACATTGCGACCGGAACCTTTGATACTTTCGACTAGTTTTTTTACATAATCTGCCGCTGTTTTCACCTCTGTTCCTTTGCTAATGTATGGAATCGCATCGAACATGGTCTGAGCATCACAAATAGCCACAATTTTTAGTCTATGTTTATCGGGCTTAGATGCTATATATACTCGAAATGGGCACTTGCCAAGAAAACTCAAAAGTTGCTCGTCAATTGTCACATAGAAACGTGGTTGGTATGAACTTCCGTAATTGCTTATAAACGCTGACCATATTTATTTTGTCTTATTGGGGCAAACTTGTTGTCCAAATCCCTATTATCTTTGTCATCAAATCTTAGGCAAATGAGCAGGAACCGAAAACGATTTGCATTCATTATGCAGCTCATTTAATATCCCCACTGCTGAGGCACGAGCCTTCCCTATGGATGGATAGGGAGAACGAGTCATAAACTACCACGCGGGCCCAGTGCGGATTGGTAGCTGTTAACGACTGCTATTGCAGCCGAGACCAACGGCTTTACGTGCCTTCCGAAGCACGGAGGAGCTCGAGATGATACATTTTTGATCATCCATCCGATGTCCGGCCTTTGCGAAAGTTGCTTAACCTCAGCACTCTCAGACCAGGCGCGTTTACCACTGCGCCATCGAGTTCCTCCTACTAGAGTGAATCCTACATCGGAACTGTTAAAGGCTGAGCCAATCATTACAGAACAAGTAAAGATTAAGAACCTGAAAAGATTGCATTGGCACGATCAAAAGCCATAAAGATTTCTCGGCTCTTGCCAGTTTTTCTTTAAATCCTACACAACTTTAATATTTTAAATGGTTTTTCTTTAGACGTCACCAACATAGAATTTTAGGTAATTTCAACACAAAATTAACACAATAATTTCCGTGCTCTAATTTATAAACGTTAATTAACTTTTAAATCTAACTTTACAAAGCAAATTGTTTCATAGAAACTCTTCATTCTATGTACACGCCACTTCAACAGAATAGATGAACGATGGTTTAAAACTTTAATGTCTTTTACTACCCTCACTTTATCGTAGACTTTACAATGTACAGTCCGGGAACTTGTAACTAAATAATAATAGGTCATATACTGCAAAGCGTTGCATAGATGGAGCCACTTACTAACCATTAGCTAAAAATCCATAAATTGGATTCAAACCCGCACCATCTGATATACCGAGTCAGGTGCACTACCAATTATAGCTGTCTTGGCTCTGTCCGACCTAATAGGTAGTGCTCCAGACCTGCTCGTGGAAAAAGACAAAACTTTTTCCGAACTATGTCAAGAGTATTTATTTAAGTAATTTTGCCTATCTAGTGGTATCTATATATATCTATCTAACTTATACTTACTATTAATAAAGGGGTAAATTTTGTGACTTCATTTGTAGGACATTTACAATTAAAAACTTTCAAGAGCCCGGAATTACAAAAATTCTTACCTCTATGCCTACATTTACTTAACATTAATAATAATGAAATGAAATAACTTTTACGGATCTACTCGCGTTTATTATACACATTACTTTTAATTAATGTTTATCCTGACGTTTCGAATAAGCAAGTGTATACAAGCTACTAACTAATTATGAGACGACCAACACCTCAGTCTCCCTGTGACCACGGACCCTGCAAAGGGTTCGAAACGTCAGGATAAACAATTATTGAAACTAATGTGTAAAACAGAAAAACAGTAAAAGTTGCTTCATTTCAATGTGTAGTGTTCGCGTAAACTTTAGAAAACAATATACTCAATAATATTTTTTTTTTTGCTTAACCGACTGTCCACGATACTATATAAGATATAAGTATATACTTACACAACAAAAAAAAAATCAACTCAACTGAACTTAATAAAACAGAGAAAAGAAATAGCAAATTAAAAACTAAATACCTATTCCAGGGCTCATGGGAACGGTCCCAAGGATGCTGGCAACATTGCCCCTCTGGGTTGCCAAGCTAATACGCTAGCAGGGGTAGCTGCCAGCCTTCTTGTCACCAGAGGCCTCAATAAGGCGAGCACTTAACTCTTTAACAAGCTAATTAATAATAATAATAATAATTATGTGGATGTGGTAGCAATGGACAGGGGCCTAACTCCGCTCTCTTTGGCAAATAGGAACTGGCGCAGACCAGTGGTACTGAGCACAGAGGACCGCAGGGCGGTATGGAGGAGCAAGGAGCTACACGGGCGGTTCTACAAGGCGCTTACGGGCCCCGATGTAGATTTGCTCGCGTCGGTGAACTGGCTACGATTCGGAGACCTCTTCGGAGAAACCGAAGGTTTTGTCTGTGCAATTGCGGACGAAGTTATCATGACGAATAACTACCGGAGATATATCCTGAAGGACGGTACGGTCGACATTTGTCGGGCATGCCGCCGTCCCGGGAAATCACTCAGGCACATTATCTCCGGTTGTTCTCATCTTGCTAATGGCGAGTATTTGCACAGACATAACCTGGTAGCTAGGATTATTCACCAGCAACTTGCTCTTCTATATGGTCTTGTGGACTTCGAAGTGCCGTACTACAAGTACACACCTGCGCCGGTTCTCGAAAACGGCCGTGCCACGCTCTATTGGGATCGAGCTGTCATCACGGACAGGACTATTATAGCTAATAGGCCTGATATCGTGCTGATAGATCGATCGCAACGCCGGGCAGTGCTTGTTGACGTCACCATCCCGCATGACGAGAACCTCGTAAAGGCCGAGAAGGACGCTGAAGTCTTCTTCGAAGTCAAGGTACTTACTGAGCTTGTCCTTCTCGGCTTTCACGAGGTTCTCATCATGAGGTATGGTGATATCAACCAGTATTGCCCGGCGCTGGGATCGGTCAACCACCACGATATCAGGCTTATTGGCGACAATAGTCCTATCCGTAATGATAGAGCGATCCCAGTAGAGCGTTGCATGACCATTTTCGAGTACTAGCGCAGGTGCATATTTATAGTACGGCACCTCCGATTCAACAAGGCCATATCCAAGAGCAAGTTGCTGGTGAATTATTCTGGCTACTTGGTTGTGTCTGTGCAAATACTCTCCGTTAGCAAGATGAGAACAACCAGAAATAATATGTCGGAGTGATTCTCCTGGACGGCGGCATGCCCGACAGATGTCGACCGTACCGTCCCTCATAATATATTTCCGGTAGTTATTCGTCTTGATAACTTCATCTTCAATGGCACAGACAAAACCTTCGGTTTCCCCAAAGAGGTCACCGAAACGTAGCCAGTTCACCGAGGCAGTTAAATCTACATCAGGCCCAGTTAGAGCCCGATAGTAGCGCCCGTGTAGCACCTTGCTCTTCCATATGTCCTTGCGATCGAGAGTGCTTAGCACCACTGGTTTGCGCAAGTTTTCTGTTGCCAAGGAGAGCGGCGTAAAGTGTCTATCAACTGCCACGACATCCAAATGCATCCCGCACTCACTGTTAAGTAAATAATCCCTGAGACTGCACACCTCACGGTTATGTAGGTCCTTGACATTTAAAAAGCCGCGACCTCATAACAGATGAGCGCGGGTGTAGCATTCTGAAAGTCGTGAGCATTTGACGGACTCTCCTATCCAAGGCGTCCAATTCGGTCTGAGTCCATCTTAGTATGCCAAAGGAGTATGTGAGCAGAGGCATAACCCAGCCATTAAAGGCACGTGTCTTATTGCCACCCGATAAAAGACTGTTAAATACTTTTCTCAAGCGGCAAAAGAATCGCTCCCGTAATGACTGTTTGATGTCCCCGTCATCAACACCCAAAGACTGTGACATACCAAGATATTTATATGTTTCAACTTCAGAGAGAGATCTGAAGTCTGTCGCATCGGAGAGTTATAAATTGGTTGAATTTACTACTCTCCCATGCTGTACATGCATAACCGCACACTTATCCACCCCAAACTCCATCTTGATGGCACTGCTAAAAGTCTCAGTAATTTTTAGCAGTTTTATCAAGTCTAGGCTGTTTGGTGCGAATAACTTGAGGTCATCCATATACAACAAATGCGACAAAACTTCACCCCCTCTCCGCAGTCGACAGCCTAACCTTGAATTTCTTAATAAAGTACTAAGAGAATTCAAAGCTAGACAAAACCATAAAGGACTCAGACTGTCGCCCTGGAATATGCCACGCTCTATCCTTATAAAATCCTGCGTGGTAGAAACTCTATCTCGACATCCTGGTTGACACAAGACCGTGGTCCACTGCCGCATACATGACATCAAAAATGATTTTAGAGTTATATCAATTTTATATAACTCTAAAATCCTTACCAGCAATGAGTGCGGCACCGAATCATAGGCCTTCTTATAGTCAATCCAGGCTGTGGAGAGAGTCCCTCTGCCTCGCAGAATCTTCTGGCATATGGTCATGTCAATGAGGAGAAGCTCCTTAGTACCACGGGACCCAACCCTACATCCATTCTGAGTCATGTCCAAAATATTGTTTGCAACAATGTGCGAGTTAATTTTTGTTCTCAAAATGGATGTAAGGAGCTTATATAATGTTGGTAAGCACGTGATGGGTCTATAATTTTTCGGTTCCGTGGTACTACCTGATTTATGGAGCAGAAAAGTGACACCAGTAGTCAACAAACTTGGGAGAGAGCCGAGCTCTATGGCTTCTTGGAATTGCGTTGCCAGTAACTCGTGTGAACATCGAAACCATTTGATCCAAAAGTTGTGCAATCCGTCCGTCACCTTCCGTGTGCTCGACGGGCACCGACCAAATGCTTCGCCAGAAATTAGTCATGGCATCAACATTTGGTAGCTGCCCGTCGCTCACACGTTGATCAGCTCCTTCCCAACGTCTGTATACTTTTCTTTGGTCACTTTGAAAGAGGCGATTTTGTTGGTATCGGTCCACACGCACTCTGTAACGACGTATACGGTTTGCCCACGCATAGACTTTTTGCTTCAGAAAGTCAATACGTTCCGTCACACAAGCCATATAGTTTTCCGGACGAACATCAGTCCCGACAAAGGCTTGCGTGACGAATCGCATGATGCGAGGCCGATTATTACCATTTCTGAAACAAATTAGTTTTGCAATGAGTGTCCTGAACCTAACAATACGCCCCTCGATCCTCAATTGCCAAGCAGGGGCAGCCCCGGTTTGCCGCGGTACTCGGCCAGAATCCTGGAATTTGACACGAGCAACGCGACACACCGCGATGGCCCCACAATAAAGGATTGAGTGGGTATCAATTAAATTTTCACTGGTCCCAAGATAAGGAACCAGTAAATCGTTCAAGGCACTCATTAACGCTAAATTATGCCTATTCGTGGGCAAACAAGGAATACGCGGCCTAGAGTTACGCGTGTCACGATACTGTAGAATGGCATCGTTCAAAGCGCTCCTCATTTGCTCATTCACCTGTGTACTTACATTCGTATTTATGAAATCTTCATTCTCAGGTATCGAATCTACTCGCGCCAACAAGACCGGCGTCACCGCCGGTAATTGTGGGGCAGGGCGATCCTGCACCGAAGAAGAAGCCGCACAAATACGTAGTGACTCCAGGCGTAGCCGATCAAGTATTGACTGATCCAGCAAGTTGTTACGCTGGATCACCCGCACTTGATCCGACAATCGTTGGGCAGACACGTCGATGGTCGGTTCAAGGGTCTGAAACAAAGACAGCAGTCGAACACGATACGCAGTAAGGTTAGTTCTTCCCTCTGTTGCCCTATAGTAGGCGCGCATGCAGTTCTCATTTATAGGCTGAGTCCATCGCATGCGACGCACTACACCACCGGTAGCGGGAGCCAGGCGCAAGGCAGGTTGCCTCGCAGGCCCCAAGCGTGCCGGCAGCAGGGGTCGTCCACGTCGCGCAGGTGGTGGCGGCGGCGGGGCCGACGGCCCACGCTCGTCGTCGCTCGACTCGCTGGTGTCGGGTGCCGTGGCAAACGTTGGCGAGGAGCTGGACGATGGCACGGGCGAAGGTGGAGGGCGTGCGTTGTTGTGTCTTCCTGATTGTGACCTTGTGATCATTTTTTCAAATATTTAATTTGTCATATCCAATTTAATATCAATTATTGACATGACATTTCATGTTTTTGTTTTCTATTTCTTGTATCAATAGAAACACATATATATACATATTTATATTTGTTTATATTTATATTGGTTTTCATTTTAATTTTGTTGTGGTTGTTTAATATGTTAAAAATTTGGAAAATAATATTTTATAAAATTTCAGCAATTTAGAAAGGTGTCACTGTCACGCGCGTCAGGTTTTTTATTATTATTATACTCTTTATTTATTTTCTTTCTTAGCCTAGGTTTGTTATAATATTAATATAAAAGTAAAATACAAAAGTACATACAAAACATAAAAATATTATAAAAAACCTAGCCTAGGGTGCCGCCGGCAACGGGGCAGGGCTCAAGTTGCCGGTGGTTAGGGCTGCAGAGACAGGAACCTTCGGACTATCCGCGCCGTGTCCAAGAGTACCGCCTTCTGTATCTGGCCCTTGATCCAACCATTAAGCGAGAGTCTCTTAAGGTGTTGGTCGAGACTCTTCGCTACCAGACCGTTCGCAGACACAACTATCTTCTTGAAGAGTATCTATCTTCTTTCTTGAAGAGTCTTGAAGAAGGCTGATAGCGAAGAGCCTCGACCAACATCTTAAGAGGCTCTCGCTTGATGGTTGGATCAAGGGTCAGATTCAGAAGGCAGTACTCCTTGACACGGCACGTATTATCAGGAGGTTCCTCACTCTGCAGCCCTGACCACCGGTAGCTTGGGCCCTGCCCCGCTGCTGGTGGTACTCTAGAATTAGTTTTTTATAATGTTTTATTGTTTTTTTATTAAAATATTGTAAAAATCTAGTTTTAAGAAAGAAAATAAATAAAGAGTATAATAATAATAATTCAGCGAACGGTCTGATAGCGAAGAGCCTCGACCAACATCTTAAGAGGCTCTCGCTTGATGGTTGGATCAAGGGTCACATTCAGAAAGCAATACTCCTTGACACGGCACGTATTGTCAGGAGCTTCCTCATTCTGCAGCCCTGACCACCGGTAGTTTGGGCCCTGCCCCGCTGTTGGCGGTACTCTAGAATTAGGTTTTTATAAGGTTTTATTGTTTTTATATTAAAATATTGTAAAAATCTAGTTTTAAGAAAGAAAATAAATAAAAGGTATAATAATAAAAAGTCTCAAATCCACGCGGACGAAGACACGGGAAAAGTGCTAGATTCAAATATTGCTTTTTTTAATTATTGTAATTATTATTAAGTCCCATTTGAGTTCTCTTAGCCTTAAATGGCGGGCAAACAAACTAAACTGAACATCCGTTTATCACATAATCAAATTAGATACTTTCATTAACAATTAAGTTGAAAACGCTTTGCTGAATGATTTTACTGTAGGTGTTACGTACCTACTGAACAAAATGAAATACATATCGTAACAATTTTTGTTTTTAAATATTATGTCTTTACATCAAGTAATTATGAAGCTAAACTTAAGTTAAATGAATTTGCCTTTGACATAAACATGATTCTAATTGTCAAACGCGATGTTCTTTTGATTTGTCAAAGTTTATGTTTTAATGACCAAAAAGGTAGACGAGCACTGTTTGTTCCCTCGAGATGAACTAATTATAGGAGCACTCAAGCTGTTTTCTATAAACGTTAATTTTATTAATACAACATCACTCCCGGGATTCATACATCAAAGTTTACCTGATAGAGGCAATTATCATTTGTAATGACGTCAATGGTACGTGTGGTAGACTTGATTCAGATGTGACAATTTCGTTCAATAGTTGGATGTAGTGTCTGTGCTGCGTGTTTCGTAGAAATTGAATGACAACACAGTCTCTGACATTGTTGAGGATATATTATAATAATATATTAAAATTTGTTTTATAGCTCCTCAGTCCTTTTTATAGAATTACGCTTGTATAATTTTTTAAAATGCTTTTTATAGCATCCGGCAGAAGGCAGAAAGAATACATTAAAATAAACATGTTTCAACAGTTTGTAATTTTGTAATGTGATAATTGCAGATTCTAATTTAAAAAATGAAATATAGAACAAATTTTGAATGCATATCGTAGAATTACCTAAATAAGAATCGGCTACATTGTTATGTAGGTAATTTTCCTTATTAAAATAAAATTAAGTGACAATAATTAAACTTTCTTTCTGATCTTTAGTATTTGTAACAATATTATGATCAGATGTTAATGACGGTAGTTGTTGACATTGAATGGGCGCCTTTCGCTTTTAAAGTAAAAAAGTGAATAGTGTTGAATAATTTCGGAAGGCTGGTTAGAACCACGATAACTCAATTGGGAGAGCACCTGACCCGGTATGTCAGAAGGGTGCAGGTTGAAATCCTGCTCGTGGATTTTTTTTGTATAGTATATTTTAAGTGTTAGAGTGGAAGATGCGACAAAGCTATTTTTTTTTAATTTCTTAAGCACTAGGCTTTCATCTTACTTACTTTTACTTTCATTTTAAGGCCGGCAACGCATCTGCGATTCCTCTGCGGGTGTCCATGGGTGGCGGTGATTGCTTTCCATCAGGTGACCCGCTTGCTCGTTTGCCTCCTTCTAATATATAAAAAATAAACCTGATGTTAGGTGATGAAAAAGTGGCCGAAGGTGGAAGCGAACTTTACCCGGAATGCTCAACTATTGAGGTCATCACAATACAAGCTGTTAGCACAAAATAAGGAGAGCAGAAGGTAAGCTTCATACAAACGCGCTCGAGAAACATATGCAACCTCTCACGGGCACGGAGGTGTTGCGGAGATGTTGCGGATATGTTGCGTCACTAAGCGTGTTTTACCGCTTATGGCGAGTGCTCTGAAGAGCTCTTTGACACCTCATCCCTCCTTCTCCCTTCCTTCATACTGCACGTGCTGCTCTTCGGAGTCACCGCTGCACTGTCTCAAATATCCCATCGCGCACAAAGAAATGTGGTGACTTGTTTCTTTGTCGCACCTCCAAAAGATGGAATAGTCTACCAGCACACATTTTCCCTCCTTCCTATGATATGGGGTTCTTCAAAGGCGTGAAGAAGCACCTTGTGGGCCGGCAGAGTGAGGTTAACTGATGCTACGTTTGTTTTCACGCTGCACCAGTAATCTTCGCGTCTGGACTCCATTTCCACTTAACATCAGGAGGGATGGAGTCATCTGCTGAGCTATCTATAAAAAGAAAAAATAATAATCTCGCAACATCTGCGCTCGGACTGGTCTGAGCTGATCCGAGATCCGTGTCCGTGAGAGGTTGTCTATGTGTGCGTTGCTCGAGCGCGGTATGCATTAAGCTGACCTTCTGTGTTCTCCTTATTTGTTTCTGTTAGTCAATCCAAGGTAGGTATTCGCGGCGCGGTACTGGCGCAGCCCGCTATACTCAGGAGCCGGAGATTAAGCCGACTCTCATTTCGATCCGTGATATTTCTGTACCGAAGCGGTCCCAGACCAGGCCAGCGAACGAATTGAAATTTCAATTCAATCTACTTGAGGTGACGTAAGAACAAAGTTTTTTCATTTTTTATTTTGACACGTCATAGTGCCCACATCCTGCCTGATGGTAAGCAGCCGATGCAGTCCAAGATAATGAGAGCACTCCTCACCGTGGAACAAACACGGTAACAAGCGCACCCATCCATGACGGCCTGCATAAATGCCGTTTCATGCCTCGCTTAAAAGACCCGGGACTATAGGAACTGGGAAACGCCGGCAAAGAATTCCAAAGACGAATGGTCGTACAGAGGAACGACTTGCCAAATTTTTTGGTACGAGTACTGATTGTCTGTACAGTATGATGGTGGTTCCTAAGACCAGCACGCGTAGTCCGGGAGAGGAAAGGAGAGGGCGGGATTAGATCAAAACGTTCTTCAGAACACCCTCCGTAGTAATTCCGGTAGACGACACTGAGAGAAGTAATGTCTCTACGCAGCTGGAGGTCCTCAAGAAAGGCTGTAACCTCAGCATCTCCAATAATTCGTACCGCTCGCCTTTGCAGTATATAAAGTGCATCGAGGAGGTACTATGGCTCAACGCAATGGTGTAAAGTTCGGCAAAATGCATCACAAACATATTGTAGTTAATTTAATGGGTTTGCGCTTGACCACAACTCACCTGATGGGAAGTGTGGATGTGGTCTAAAGCTGGAGACTGACCGAAGCGTATCATCGTAACGTACCTAAACGTAACGTACCATTCGCAGCGAGCATGATACGTCATTGCTGACTGACTGATAACAAGACGGAGCTCGCGGCTCGGCTCGGCTCACTGTTACACGCGAATGCTCGCAACGAACATAATAATAAGTGAGCCAATTGTAACGGATTTAATGGCTTAGAAATGAAACTACTTTTACGGATCTACACGCGTTTATTTTACACATTAATTTGATCTAATTATTATCGTGAAACAACATGGGATTTATTATATTTATTTATTTATTTAATAAAATAAGCTTACAGGCAAACACATTAAACTAGTTAACAAATCAATGCCTTTTAAAATTACATATCGACGCTTGAAAGAAAATATTGGCTAAGCGACATTAAATGACTTTACGAGAGAGTAGTTTATAGTTTGGATTTAGAGAAAATAAAATCGTTTAACTTCGTAATGTCGCTTAGTCAATATTTCCTTTCAAGCGTCGATATGTGGTGCAGGCATATTAATAGCTTACACACTTACACTAGCGTTTAATTTACACATTTCAGTGTGTAAAATAAATAAAAGTAAGCTCTTAAAAGTGGTTTCATTTCAATAGTGTTCGCATAAACTTAAGAAAACAAATAAATGAACACCTACGATTTATTAGTGTTTGTAGACGACATTGTTGTTATTGGAACGACTAAGCCGGCTCCGTTAAAGTCTAGGTTCTAGAAAGGTATACATTTATTTTACGACAAAGATTAAGCTAGGTCCCATTCTGCTAGAACTGCAAAATGTGCTGCCGAGCTTGGTAAGCGCGCACTGAATAAAAATGTATTACTTTATTGCAATATAAAGGTTAGTAGAACTACTGTGAGCGTTTTAGTACACTCTTATTTATTTATTTACTTATTATGGTATACACAACAGGTTACAATCAAAATGAATACTAAAATATGCAACGATAAGTTTGAACTAGACTGAAACTCAAAAACGTGTACACACAGCATGACAATAACTTTGCACGCAAACAACGCTAACTTAAATTATACTAATAAAGGACTATACACATTAAATATAAGCTATATGTAAATTTAAACTATATGAAATGTTTTTTTTTTAACTTTTAAAAAGTAAGGCCTCAATAAACACAAACTGTTAAAACAAGCATAGCTTATATACAGGGCCGGATTATGCTATGTCCACTGCATATTTTGGTTATCATCTAGGCATAGCAAAAAAAAAAAATTGTCTGAACGAGGAGCCCCTAAGCGAGACGTGGGGCCCATAGGCACGTGCCTTTTTTTCTTTTAGGTTAATCCAGTACTGCTTATTAAGGGTAGAATCGCACAGGAGTCTGAGAATTATTATCGAAATGTAGCCTAGTATACATAAATGTTTTCATGTCCTGGGGTCCATTCGCAGGTCAGGCAAAGTGTGTTTTATATTTGTTATTTGTTTACTCCGCTGATTTTACCACTAAGCCATAGTCAGTTAATAATTATATGTAGGTAATACCGATCCGATCCGAACACCTCAGAGAACCTAGTAAGGTATGGGGACACGCACTAGAACGTGATGCCATTCCATGGGGGGGAGGGGGGGGGGGGGGGGGGCGTGCGTTCTGGTAGTCTTCATAGGCCTTTTAGAGGCGAACCCCAGGGGTTTACCGGGTCAGTTTTAATCCTTTTTAGAAAAGGACAAGGCCATCCCTGGATCTACGGAATCTGCGAGCAGATTTTCCCCTGGGCAAAAAAAAATAAAAAAAAACCGTACTTAACTCAAGTGGTTTACAGTATTCTTTTTAATCTCGTCTAATGACATGACGCTTGATATACCAATCCATTTCACAAAATTTTACGATAAATCTTTTACTGTACTGGCTGCACGATTGATATTATATTATGTTTACTTATAATTATAACTGTTATGTTTGTATCAATAGTATAATAAGTATTTATTATTACGTATTGCTGTGTTAGTTATACTATAATTATTTATGAAGTACCGACGCGACGACAAGCCCACTACAAACTCAAATAGTTTTTGTACATCCAAAGGTTGTCTGGAAGAGATTACTCTTAGTGATAAGACCGCCCTTTGTACGTATATTTTTATGAAGTTTTTTTGACAAATGTTTTATTTTCAAATTAGGACATCTGTTGGGTCACAGATAATCGACCGCTCTTAAATTTAGGTGGCCTAACAAAAGACATAAATATAGTTACTGTATGTTAGCCTATTTCTGAAGTCTGAATGCAAATTTCCAGTTTGCTCAATTTAAAATAAATAAATTTATGAGTAACTTGAATATCAGAATAACGAAATGCGAGTGAGAAAGTGAATAGTGTATGAAGTACAGTAATTTCCATTTCGAGTACAAGTTATATTCATAATAATTGTTAACACAAACCACGTACAGAGCTACAACCAAATCCGTTCATTTCCGTACAAGCCGTTAACATCGACTTAAATGCGCAGCGGCGCGGCGAGGCGGTAATCCCCCGGCCGCAGATTAATAATCCGGCGGTCGGTAATTAGACCCACTCCTACCGAGGTATTCCAGCGAAGGAAAGCGCACCGGTTCCACTGACTGAGCTCCAAGTAGAAGATTACTCAAGTAACTATTTACCACAAAAACTAAAGCAAAATATCTACGCAAACAGCGCTATCCAACAAAATCTTTACGTGACATAGAATTAACCAATATCATTACATTTATAGTAATACGAAAAACAAAACAATTAACTACAAAGCTACAACCAAATCCGTTCATTTCCGTACAAGCCGTCAACATCGTCTCAATAGCGCGGCGGTAATCCCCTGGCCGCAGATTACATAAGCCGACTGACTGTAATTAGACCCGCTCCCACCGAGGTATTTGACCGAAGGAATGCTCACCAGTTCCACTGACTGAGCTTCAAGTAGAAGACTACTCGAGTAATATTTAATGGGAATAAATGTGTCTAATGCCCGTTTTCAGCAAGGAACCCAACATAACAACATAACAACAAGTGTAAAACATTTATTCAATAAGTGTAAATTATTTATTAAATATAAGCCTTCACAGGTAAGTATTGACTTCCAAACTATAAAATGCAAATAATAATAAAAAACTAAAAAAATAGTCTAAATTAAACACTGAGAATCTACTACCAGTTCGGATTTTGGGAGGGCTTTCGACGGAACCGACATGGCCCCAGGGGTCACCCAAAACTTAGTGGTTGTTGATAAAAATCGGCGTTGTTGCATTTATAATAACCCTTAATGTAACCAGCTGTTATTAGTTAGTTAATAATATGGGAGTGGAATGTGAAATCTTTAGTAGAGGCATCCTTCTTTTTACAAGCTTATAAGTAGCTTGCCCTGTAACAATTTTTTGTTTTTTCAAGTCTTGGGAAAATGGTTTTACATTGAGACTAAACACGACCACGGCTTATGTGAGACTGTGTGACACGTGTCCTTTCCCTGCCCATTCACGAAAAGCTTGACTAGTATGTCTCCTTAGTAAAGATATTTAAAAACGCCTGGCAAAAGTTTGAAATAACTACAAATACATAGTGAAATAAACAACTTTTACGGATCTACTCGCGTTTATTTTACACATTAGTTTTAATTATGTTTATCCTGACGTTTCGAACCCTTTGCAGAGTCCGTGGTCACATCAAAACTAACCACTGACAATCAAAACTAAAAGCTAACAACTGCACATCAAAACTAACCATAGTTTCATTGTCAGCGAGATGTAGGTCTTTGATATCGTTGACAAATGAGACGACTACACCTCAGTCTCCCTGTGACCACGGACCCTGCAAAGGGTTCGAAACGTCAGGATAAACATTAATTAAAACTAATGTGTAAAATAAACGCGAGTAGATCTGAAAAGTTGTTTCATATCGTTGACAAATGAGACGACCAACACCTCAGTCTCCCTGTGACCACGGACCCTGCAAAGGGTTCGAAACGTCAAAACATTAATTAAAACTAATGTGTAAAATAAACGCGAGAAGATCCGTAAAAGTTGTTTCATTTCAATGTGTAGTGTTCGCGTAAACTTTAGAAAACAATATACAAATACTTATTAAAAAAATCTGTTTCCCACTTATTAAGCTGTTAGCACCATTTGCTCTAATCTCCGAGGCTCCGAGCATAACGCTGGCAGACCCCGGCAACAGATAACACAATTTGGCAGATTGTAGGTAATTGGAGAACGCGCTCCCTCCGAGTTATTTGAGTGAAGGAATTTACTCGACGACCTCTGGATGAGTTTTTATTTTATTACATTCATTCATTTTATCTATGCCCACATAACAAGTTCCTAACAGTCAGTATTTTACACATTTTGGAAAGCAAATCGGTAACTTTTAACATGTCTGCATAATTCCGCATTGTGGCCCATGTGTTTGTGGCCTAGGTAAGCTTTTGAGGAATCCATTATTATTTAGGCAGGAACAAACATTCAAGAAATTTCTTGACGTTTTGTGGTAGCAAAACTGTAGATTCACTATTCTGAACATTGAATATATTAAAAAAGGATTTGATTTTACTAGCATCTGCGTATTTTTGTTTCCTCCGATAAAACTGTGTCCATATTTCTCAACGCATATGATACTTGGTAAATTTAATATTGGCGTAATATCCGTAGCTTACTGCAACGCATTGGACTTAAAACATTACTCAATTTTGGTCAGTACTAGATTTAAATTATGCACTTTCTAAAGTATTTAAGTAAATACTAAATACCCTATCTAAATTACAAAAACACAATGTTGAAAAAATTTCCACGAGCAGGATTTGAACTTGCACCCTTCTGACATACCGGGTCAGGTGCTCTTCCAATTGAGCTATCGTGGTTCTATCCAGCCCGCCGAAATTATTTAACACTGACTACTTTTTTTACTTTGAAAGCCAAAGGCGCCTATTCAATGTCGACATTTTATAAATAGCTTGCCTACTTCTTAACTGATATTTAGTATTTGTAAAAATATTATGATCAGATGTTAATGACGGTAGTTGTTGACATTGAATAGGCGCCTTTGGTAGTAGGACGGTAGTTGTTGACATTGAATAGGCGTTTTTTTTTGTAATTTGTTTCGCAACAAAATTTGTGTTAAAATTATATAAACAAATCAAAAACATTTTATCCTATCTAAAATTAAGGTGTAACGAAGAAGTAATGAAATTTGAAACGGAAACTAAATTCTTGGGTCAAAAATAGAACACCAGATTAATTGGAAACCTAACACTGACAATCCGTGAAAGGGTAAATAGGTCAGTTTATACTCTTTTTAGACTTCATAGGGTAATAAGGTCAAAATAATGTACCCCCGTGTGGTGCCGGGGATTAAGAATTGCACCACCCCATCTCTTCCCGTGGGTGTCGTAGAAGGCGAATATGGGACCATTTCAGAGGATGGGCAGCAGCGTCTCTCTGTGATTATTTCCACCTTACTGCGATCGCCAACCCGTCTGCCAAGCGTGGCGATTATGGCAAATTCCCCTCAAAATGATTTATCCTTGAGGGAGGCCATTGTCCAGCAGTGGACGTCTTTTTGGCTGAAATGAGGATGAATGAGGAAGGTCAATATAAATATCGTCTTTATTGTTGATCACTGATTTCTTGAGTGTGGAGTCAAGAATTGAATAACTTAGTATGGTAAATTTTTACTTTTTATTTTCAAGTGCTAATTGCTGCACTGAAGCTAAATTAAATATTTATAAAATTTTATAAAATACAGTGAAAAAATTAAACGCCCACCCGACCCAGCCAGGAATCGAACCTGGGTCTTCCGCAATCCGGGCGGCTGCACTGACCGCTATGCTACCGGAAAGGGTGACGTAAGCGCTGAATTTTGTCACTGCTTTTAATGTTTTTAGAGTGCTTTTATAGCAGCACAGCGCCATCTATCCAACGGTCGTTGCAACCGATGGCCATGCAGGTTCATCTTTTACACACGCCTGCACATCAACCTACCACAAACTGTCGAATTTCCTCAATAGACTCTGAACTTTATGCCTTTAGCATATTGTTGAAAATGTATTGAAGAAATTTGATAATTTTGTATAGTTTGATGAGCAGGCGTCTGTACTACAAAAATGTTATGCATCAGTTGATGAATAAAAAAGGTCAGCGACACGATATACCTAACTTTTATAAGTCACAGAGAAATACATACAAAGTTATTTCCCTCTTTGACCACCTACTTACAAATAATATTTTTTTTGCCATTACTTTGTTGTTTTTACGACATTTTTAGATATTAAGAAAGAAGTGAAGTTTGTGACTTTGTTTGTTTGTTTGTTTATTTGTTTGTTTGTTTGCGGGGGGTAATAAATTCTGGAACTACTGGTGCGATTCCAATATTTTTTTCGCTGACACAACATTGGTAACATAACATTTGTTTTTAATAAAAAGGGTTTTTTTTTAAATCTCATAGCCACGCGGACTAAGTCGCGTATAAAATGCTAGTATTGAATATAATAAGTGACTTTCCCTTGACTTTCTAATGTGTAAAAACCATTATTTCTTGGCGAAATAAAATACCAATTCAGTTCATAGAAATGGAATAAGAATATATGTGCACTAAATATAGAACTCGACTCGTTAATAGCATTTCCTCTGCAATAGCTCGCAGAATCTTTAATAAAAATTCCTAGTGCTCTTAAAAGCGCAGGAAAGTCTTTAAACTTTATCGATATAAGTATTTTTAAAACCGTTCAGTAGAATTTCTTAGAGATAAAGCTTAACTAAATTCGGAATGAAAAACGTTTATGCTAGATCATAAAATAGTATCGCAGCACAGCACATATATTCCGAAATATGGAGCTTAAAATATTTTGATTTAGTCACCCATTAAATAAACTGAAACCCGAACCCGCCGACGCACAAACCGCCATATTATCAAGCCACATCATCGCTTGCCGAACACAGGAAAACAGATTATAGTATTCATATTTAAATAATACGAGTTGAAATAAAGTAAATAGCCTATGTGTCCCACTGATAGGCATAGGCCTCCATCATTGTAATCAAGTCATCACTACAATAATTGATGGGTAGGTATTGGCTTAATCACCACGTTTGCCAAATTCAGGTTTGTGATCACAAATCTGGGAAATGCATACGAAACCCTGCCTGACCTGGGAATTGAACCCCGGGCCTTCGGTTATCGGGCCGAGCGCTTCGCCACTCGACCACCCCGAGGGTGACAACAACAAATTTGTCATACAAAGTCACAGTGACTAGATATCTAATAGGAACTTTAAAGCCGTCACTCGATCCGTACTTATCTATTTTCTCAACAGTAAGTACTTCACTGAGTTGACTGTTGTGAAAATTGCGCCCGAAGTTTGAAGTGCCTAAACTACAATCTCTCTTGAGACAATCAGCTACTTTAGAGAAAATGTTTCGTAGTAAAAAGCCTTTGAAAATTGTAAAGACATGTTACTTAAGAAGATTAACATTCGCAAGAAATAGTCTTTTTACTTTTTGTAAATGGGTTTTTACCATTGACTTATATCTCTCTCTTGTTTGAATAAGTAGGTAGTACGGCTACTAGTTTGACATCCACCTGACTAGCTACCACCATCTTATCTAAGTCTGTCGCCATAACAACAATGTAAGATGAGCACAGAGCAACTCCTATGATTAGGCATTTTCCAATATTTTGACGCTGCAAAAGAAAGGGAGAAAAGAAATGCCCTAGCCGAGTTTCTTGCCGGTTCTTCTCAGTACAAAGTCTCCCGCCCTGTTGATCGAACCGATGCCACATTAGTGCTAAGCTGTAGCCTAAACTGAATAAATGATTTTTTTTTAAATTTTGAACAGTTGTTCGGTCAGATATAGGTATTATAGCCTTATAGCCTCCTCTGCTGTTCCGGATTCTGGGCGCGTGAGAGGGCGGGCGGAAGTAGGGGGGGGGGGGGAGCGGTGACGCTCTACCTATACCTTGACGTAACCTTGATTTTTGACGCTGCGGTATTAGGAACTCTTAGGTGAGCTTAGGAACGATAAAAAAGAGTTACGTTTTATCCAACAAAATTATAGATCTCATTATTATAAAACCAATAGTTTTTATTTCAGTGCAACACGATACGTATTTACGAATAATAGTTATTGATTTGGTTAATTTAGTAAGCGTTACTCAGTTTCCTAGCGCTCACAATAATGATCGCGTGAATTCGTGTGACGTCATCGTGGTCCTGTCATGTGAAATTGCGCCGCGCCGCCCGGTCAGTAGCCAAAATTTTGACGCGAACGACGCTGACGACGTTCGCGTCAAAATTCGAAAAAAAATAAAAATCGTATTTAAGTTTAAACTTAAATACTTATCAAAAAATCCCTACCCTCGTGTCCTAGAAATAGTATGAGTGTTAGTCAATAGCGAAAACCTTTTCATCATCATCATCAGCCTACACTAGTCCACTGCTGGGCATAGGCCTCTCCAAGTGCACGCCACCGAGCACGATCCGCGGCTACTCTCATCCAGCTCTTGCCAGCCACCAGTCTGAGGGCGTCCTACGCTACGTTTGCCGATACGCGGTCTCCACTCGAGAACTCGTTTACCCCAACGGTTGTCGGTTCTGCGGCTAATGTGACCGGTCCACTGCCACTTCAGCTTGCTGATCCGATGGGCTATGTCGATTACTTTCGTTCTCTGTCGGATCACCTCATTCCGAAGTCGATCCTTCAGAGAAACTCCGAGCATAGCCCTTTCCATAGCTCGCTGAGCGACTTTAAATTTGTGAACCAGCCCTACCGTGAGTGTCCACGATTCGGCACCGTATGTCATGACCGGTAGGACGCACTGATTAAAGACTTTCGTCTTTAGATTTTGTGTAATAGGCGACGTAAAGACCCGACGTAATTTCCCATATGCTGCCCAGCCTAGCTGTATCCTTCTGTTAGCCTCTTTCTCGAAGTTGTTTCTACCTAATTGCAAAATCTGCCCGAGGTAGACATATTCCTTAACAACTTCGAGAGCACCGCCTTGTACTGCAATCGGTCCCGGAATGGCATGTTCGTTGAACATAGCCTTGAAACCTTTTAGCAACTATTAAAACGATTTTTAAAAATAGAAACTGTTTGTGAATGACAAACTATGACGACACTATAACTTTGTTCCGTCAATTGAGAGCTTCCGTCAAGTGAAACTTTTTAGGTTTCAGTAATTCATGCTTAGGTCCAATAAATAACAGGTAAATGTTTGACAGAACTGTTACGTGATTACATTTATACGTTTAATTGTGTGGAACTAATTATTGTTGTTGTCAACATTCCTATTCCGAGAGATGTGCCTGCCAGCTGCCCGTCGAGGACAGGCATTTCCGCTCCCGCTCCACTCACCGCTGACGTTGAGGGCGCGGCTTTATGGTCATTTATCATCAAGTGAAATGAAAGCTAAGCTCTTTTCCGTTGTAGAATAAAAATAGTATATCATGAGTGGGCTAGCACTAGTACGACGCCTTGGTGGTTCAGGAAGAAAAGGTATGTATGTATAATGTGGTAAGCTTATACATACATTTTGTATGTAAATGTAATACTAGGCCTAATTTGGTAATTCAAGTGCCATTGGTAGAACTCCCCTCGAAACTATATCTATGCTATTCATTTAAAACTCTTTTGAGAGTAACAAACCAGAGTCCTGAATCGAGGCTCGAGAGGTACCTACACCACGGAGTTTGCCACTACTAAGATACTCTTTGAAGATTTGTAGTATATTTTTAAAATTTTAATGTTTTTTTTTGTTTTTAGTTGATGACTTCGTGCGGTTCACACATTTAGCCAGTGTCAAAGTTATTTTCTTACAAGTTTAATATATGCTGATGATGAATGCTAATAGTAATGAGAAGTGAGCAACGAATATACCCCCCAACCCGTTGAGTATCTCAGTAAAGATGTAGGAATTTACTAAGACCTCACGCGGATTTCTTGAGAGAATTTGAAAAGTGACGAATACTTAACGATTAATAATCCACAATTATTTCACATTAATATTCACATTAGCACTAATTTTAGAAAATAGGACAAAAGCGCAGGAAGGCGATTCTCGAGCGGTGCGACATAATCTCGAATGCGACAAAATGTCACTTAAGCAATATCTAACGATAATGTCAGTGAAATCTCTATTGTTCCTAAAAATGCTATTCGCATCGCATTCAGCAGAGATGCCATGTCGAAAGATTTTGAAATGTCTACCATGACACGTTCCGTTTTTATCGATTATGTGAAAGTATAATCAAGAAATGTATTTTTAAATTAATTATGTTTTTTTGCTTTATGATAGTTACAGGAACATAATTTTATCATCAAATATGGTACAATTTTTATTACTAACAATCTAGATCATGCAGCCATGTCTTCAGTATGATTAGTGACTTACTTACTAAGGTAGCTCAGCGACCCAAAGTGAGTCTTGGCCTCCGATAATTAGAGCCACTATCTCGTCAATACACCTCCATTATTAGTGACTAACGACCCGTCCCGGCTTCGCACGAATGGACATTTCTTTTTTAATGTAGCCTATGTTGCTCAGCGCTAATGTAGCATTCTAATTGTGAAATAATTTTTAAATCGGTCCAGTAGTTTTTGAGTTTATTCGTTGCAAACATACATACATACAAAGGTTTCCTCTATAAAATAATAGTATATTGATAGTTATGAATTAATTATGTGTGATTATGGTAAATTAAAATAATTAACAAAACCGGTCGTTGTGGAGATCCTCGGGGGAGGCTTTGTCCAGCAGTGGACGTCTTTTGGCTGAGATGATGATGATAAAGATGGTTAATTAAAACAAATACAATTTCAACTTTATGTAATTGCTAAGTTTTTTTAAGTAGGTTGGTACAATGATTAGGTATATAAAATAAAATATAGGTATATTAAAGGTATATTTTGTATAATTAATATAATTGTTGACACTAAGTCAAATATTAACCATTTCATAACTTGATGGAAACCGATTAATTAAGTTTTAACTTTAATCAATCTTCAAACTTCTATAAAAACGGCGCAATTTTATTCAGATATTACATCTTGACCTTTGTGATAAAGGCTTTACCTAATACCATTAAAACACTGCCTTCGCGAGTTACCAGCATTAGCTTTCAAATTGTTAGCATCAAATGGCTTTTTTTAAGAAGCTTATAATTTAAAAGTGTACTAAGCAGATCATAAAATTTTATTTAAGCCAGTTATCGTCATCATAATCAGCCCGTATCAGACCACTGCTAGACAACAACATCGCTGGTGCACCAGCTCATTTTATGTCCCCACTGCTGGGAACGAAGGGGCTATAAACCACCACGCGGTGCGGTGGTTGTTTAGTACTGCTGCAATACATGGGTAACTCAGCAAAATTCCTTGCGTCAATTCAATAACTTTGGCGCAGTTCACTACGCCATCATTTGAGTTAACTCAAAATTGCGCCATGGCACAATAAAATAGAACGCGCCAAATGAGTCGTGTAGCGCCCGCCATCTGCACGCCGCCCGCTCGCGCTCACAGTCTGTTTGATTTTCGAACGAAATCGTATTCTGTCATATATATGTCAATATGAAAATCTAAAATTATGTAGGTATTGTATTGTATATAAGTAACGTTTATTAATAAATTCTCAGCTGTCTGTTAAAATAAAACCCAGCTCGTTCCTGCGCTTTGCGCCAACACATTTTGAAGAAGTGAGTCAACACATCCGGCGCAATGAATTGAGTTGGCGCAATTGAGCGGCGCAGCGCAGTTTTACACATGTCTACTCTTATTGCATGCCACTGAGCCCGATGTTCGGCTCTACTCATCCAACCGCTGTCAGCCATTTTTCGTATATAGCTCGACAGCGTACTACGTTTGCTGAGTCGCGGTCTCCACATACAATATCAAATCTAAATTAAAACAACCTTTTCTGAGTAATTTAACTAGCTCTAACCGGATTGCTTTGTGGGAGTAAGATGATTTAATAACGAAAGTTAGTGGGTTGTTGTTATTTTGTTTTGCTTAATTGTTCATTAATTCAATTTTATTTTGTCTAACTGTGAACATTTTTTTTTTGGAGAGACTTTACTGAATACCTCCGGCGGCATTTTCAGTGTCACCGGCCTTTATGTGAACTTTTTTTTTCCTTTAGTTGATGGTTTCGTGCGATTAGCACATTTAGCCAGTGTCAAATAAATTTTTCTTACAAGTAATACATAAATATACAATATTTCCTTCCAGTATGATGATGACGAATGATAATAGAAATGAGAAGTGAGAAATAATATATCCCCCAACCCCTCGAGTATCTGAGTAAAGATATGGGCTTTTACTAATTCCTCGGGCAGACTTCTTAAGAGAATTTGAAAAGTAAAGTTGCACTGTTTTGTTTCATTTGCCAACACTCATGCGCACTTACGAACACTTAATTGTTAATAATCCACCATTATTTCACATTAATATTCGACATAACACAAATTTCAGAAAATAAAACAAAACCGCAGACATTCACTTTCCCGCCAAGAAGTCTTATGTGAACTTGTAGCGCATCTAAATATAATTGGAGATGACACTACGACATGAAATTACCCATTGTATACCTAATAACGCTCCCAATCTATATATAAAAAAAACATTGAAAAACATTCAATAATTTAGCCACAAGACATCATTATCTGTTATTAAACTAGTACGGTCAGGTTAAAGACCTCTCATCCGTGTTTAAACACGTCTCAAAACTTCATCTGTTCTTAGATGTTAAATCCCGATGCAAATCAAAGCATATCATGCCTAACGCCGCGGCTCTAACACCCGTTTGCACTAAACTTATGAATCGCCTAAGTTCTTGCCTTATTTGTTAAGGCTACTCCTAGCGAAAAATTTGGTTGCACCAACCTTAGGCAATTCGTAACTCCACTTAGGAGATTCATAACTTTATGAGCCCGAACGGGAAGCGCCCAACGAGTAAGGCGATACTTAAGTAGTGTTTTTTTGTGTTACAGCATGGAGATTTCCTTAGCCTGTCCAACTTCGGTTGGCAAACGACAAAATAAAAAAGTATTTTATGTCATTTTCTGTCTGTCACAATCAAATCAATCAATCAGGGACTTTTTGATGTGTTTTTTTTCCTCCGCCGTGAAATTCGGAGTTCGTTTACGTTTTGTGCTTTCCATTTTAATAAAAACCACACGAAAATACCACGAAAGGCCCGACAATAAAGTCCACAAATTAGATTGTCAAGACAAGACGTTGACAAATTCAAACAGATTTTGTTTTTTAAAATAATAGACCATAAACAAACAATCATTCCAATCGTTCGTTATTATTTCATCATTCACTTTACAAGGCAATTCCTTAGTTTCGTCACAGCTGAGACAGAACTTTTAGTGCAAACTAATTTTTTTGTTGGGCTGCTCCTAAGCTTAGGTGTATCTTAACTAGGACAAGCCTAACCCAAGTTTAGTGCAAACGGGCATAAGAGTCATATAGCAAGCAACCCAAATTACGCGGAAAGAAGAATATTGCATGCGTAATACGTAAGTGATGCATTCGTGATGACGAAAGGGACAAATATTAGTTTGTTTGTGGTAGTTTTTTTTATTGGCTCTGGTGACAAGTGAATATTTATTTTATTTAAGTAGGCCAAGTTCAGTATCGCCGCGATCCTGTGATGTAATACGCGTCTACGTTTGCAATCGGAACGAGTTTTGCCGCGATTGATGCACCGCCGCCGCCTGGCGTCCTTTTGTTTGTAATTGTTGTGTTAGTGTAGTGATTGATAAAGACGCAGTGCGATTGTGCGAAATTTAACGCTTTGTTAGTGGTGATAGGACACGTAAAGTAGAATTAGGTATCTAGTTAAATGATTCTGAATTGTGCGAAATTGACGCTTATAGTTATACATTTTTATAGTGTTATAGTTACTTAAATACGAAGAACAAGTTAGTCTTTTATAATACTCTACCTATAATGCAAGTGCAACGTTGTGATTTTATTCGGCATTAATGGCGCCAAAACGTCGTCACTTGTGACACTGCGCTGTTGCCGCTCTTATCAAAGGTCAGTGACCCAACATTTCTAAATGGTGTTCTATTTTGCTTGCGTTTTTGTGCTATTTAGTTTGTTTGAAAAATCAAAAAAATATATTCCAGTGCTAAGATTTCATTGATAGTTTCAAATTATTTCTATAAACTAGTATAGCCAATATTTTCATTTATAGTCGTAGTGTCATCTCCACATACTCCATATACCTAGTCCGGCCATAAGTTCTGTTACAAATGAAAATGCATTTTTTTTTATGAAGTAATGTAATATTACTAAAACTTATATGATATTTATTAAAGTCTCAGCAAAAAATAAAAACAATATTCTATTCAAAATGGCCACCTTTGGCTTTTATACAGGCCTTTAATCTATGGATTTACGCACTGTTTCCTTGGGGAATTTCGCCACTGCTTGCTCCAGAGATTTTTTAAGAGACTCAATGTCGCCGTGTCGTTTATAGCAAGCCATGTCCTCTAAAACTGACTATAATTTGTACTGACTATATTTTGTTTCCAAGACTGTCTCTTGATACACTTTGGCTGAAGTTTTCAGTCCTTTTTCACAAATATGTAGCTTTGTGACGCCTTGATAAGACACGCCCCACCAAACCATCACTGACGCAGGATGATGACCACGTTGTACCTTTCCGACCACTTGAGCAGCTTCTTTAGAACTGTGAGCGTACACTTTATCATTTTGCTTATGTAGTGCTCTTCAATCCTGAAAATTTTTTCTTCGGTAAAGAGGATATTTCTGTGCCCTTCACCTGCGTATCGCGATAGAAGGCGTTTCGATCGATCCACTCTCTTTAATTGTAAAGATTGATTTAGGGCATGTCCGGTATAGCGACGATAAGCACCGAGCTTCAGGTCTTGTTTTATAATACGCGACAGAGTCCTAGCGGGAATCTTCATTTCTCGCGATAAGATGTTTTGCTTCCTAATGGGATTTCGACGAATTCTGGCTTTAACAGCATTAACAGCCTTTGTAGTTCTATCAGCACGCGGCCGCCCCGATCTTTTATGGTCTTCGACAGAGGAAGTGTTGTTGTATCTGTTGATAGTACGATATACGAACATACGGCTGATATCAAGCTTTTGAAGTGTCTGGAATATGACCGACGGCTCCATACCCACTTTGTGCAAGGCAATCACTGCAATCCTATTTTCTTTAACACCCCATTCCATATTGTAATTTGATAATAAACACGAAAAAATATGTGAAATGGCGTGAAATCGAAAGAAGTTTTAAAATAATAAACGCGTTCCTAATTCAAAATAATTAAAAAGTTGAAAAAAAGAAAAGTTTTTATGTAACATTATTTATGGTCAGACTAGTTATATTATGCTTTAGATGGGAACACATATTTTTTTTGTTGGCGACCTACAATCTACCAACTTATTTCATTTGTTATGTTTCTACTTTTAAGATTAACTTAAATTTAGAACATATTCAAAACAAAAGACGAAACGGTGAAATTTACAAATCCCAACAACTCTATTTTTACCACTCTCATCCTCAACAAAATTATTATCAAACCTTTAATTAAATTATATTTAATTTAAAATAAATTTGAATACTATTCCGTAGTAGGGGTTAATACATACAGCATATTCATTCATGGTAAGCTCGGCGGACGTAAGAGGGCTCATTAGTAAACGCAGAAGCTTCGTGGTACAGCCGCATCCAATAAATTGTGCACACATTTGAGAGTTCGCGACTCTTATTACGAGTGCAACAAGGCTTTCCATTCTCCTAATTAATGGAGTGATGTGGTTAGCACATTTAGCCAGTGTCAAAACTATGAAAATATACATAACTAGCGGCCCGTCCCGGCATCGCACGGGTAGACATTTCTTTTTTAATATAGCCTATCTTGTTTTCTAAAGTTTACGCGAACACTACACATTGAAATGAAACAACTTTTGGATCTACTCGCGTTTATTTTACACATTAGTTTTAATTAATGTTTATCCTGACGTTTCGAACCCTTTGCAGGGTCCGTGGTCACAGGGAAGGAGGGAGGGGAGGCAAAGGGTTCGAAACGTCAGGATAAATATTAATTAAAACTAATGTGTAAAATAAACGCGAGTAGATCCAAAAGTTGTTTCATTTCAATAGCCTATCTTACACAGCGCTAATGTAGCATTCTAATGGTTAAAGAATATTTTAAATCGGTCCAGTAGTTTTTGTGTTTATTCGTTAGAAACAAAAATACAAAAATACAAAGCTTTCCTTCTTATAATATTAGTATGATATAGATAGATAATGACCATATTATGATATCATGATGATGATATTGATAATAATGACCTGTTCCACCCAAACCTCTTGAGTATCAATAGAGAAGTGGGACTTTACTCAGACTTCACGCGGTCTTCTTGAGGGAATTGGGTAGTTGACTGTTTAGGTAAAAGATAAACTTTTTAGCTACTGTCAAAACGATTTTTTTTAATAGAAATTGTGTAGATGATGTCGCTATTTTGTTTCATCTATCGAGTGTTTATTAATAACTTTTTAGGCTAGATATCAACGTTAAGGTCAAAAAACAACCTTAATGTTTTAGAGAACTGTTACGTAGGGCTTAAAATTTATAAGTAGGTAATTATATTTTATTTATTTATTTATTATTTAAAAGGCAAATAAAACAACTAATGAATCAACATTACTTTCTTCACTTTTATTTAAGTTTTACTATTTTTACATGCTAATGCATGAGATCAATCAAATTACACTGTATTAAACATTTTTTTTCTGTATGTAAAGAAAACAAATCAATGAAGTACAATAAAAAAAACACATTTTTTGAGTGTTGACAGAACTAATTATTTCGTTTGGTCAGTTTGTTAGCATTCAATTGTAACTGTTTGCGAAGAGAACATAGAATTTCCAGTGCCGCAACACGCGGGACTGAAAAATGACGCGGGATCTCGAAATACCGATATCTCGGTATTGCGGGATTGGAAGCCCTTTACTTGATTTCATTTATATGTTTAATGTTCTGGAATTAATTATTATTGCTGTTGCCAACATCCCTATTGAAAAAATGCCGTTGCCGTGTTTTGTTTCATTTGCTCACTCATGCACGTTCACGAACACTATACCGGTTAGTACTCCACAATTATTTCTCATCAATTTTCGACAAATAACAAAAAAGCAAGCTGCAAATATGGCTCTTCACTTTCTTGTCAAGAAGAGTCGACGCAGTAAGGTTTATAGAGTGTTTAAAAAACATCTTATAGGGAAAGCACAGCGCATTCATCTCAACGGATGTTAAGCGATGATAAGGCCAATGGTGGAAGCGCACTTCACCCGGAACCCTCAACTACCGAGGCACTGGTTATATCTCTAGCTGCCGGAACACAAATACGCTACTATCATTGCGTGTGTTATGGCGACATATTTAGATAGGGTAGTGGTAGTTTGAAAGGCGGACATAAAAAAGCCCTACCACCAACTAAACTACAAAAAAGTAGTAAAGTGGTAACTATATTATATTCACATTATGTTTACCTTATTTTAACTTATCCTATATTTAAATTTTTACTTTTTATTTTCAAGTGCTAATTGCTGCACTGAAGCTAAATTAAATATTTATAAAATTTTAAATAAAAAGTAAAAATTTACTATAGCGTGATGTTATCAAATTTGTGGTATTTTATCTGCAAAGATGAATCTACATGGCCATCGGTTGCTAAAACCGTTGGATAGATGGCGCTCAGTGCTGCTAAAAAGCACTCTAAAACATTAAAAAGCAGTGACAAAATTCAGCGCTTACGTCAGCCTTCCCGGTAGCATAGCGGTCAGTGTAGCCGCCCGGATTGCGGAAGACCCAGGTTCGATTCCTGGCTGGGTCGGGTGGGCGGTTAAATTTTTTCACTCTATTTTATAAAATTTTATCCTATATTTATTTTCAACACACAACTTATATATACAACAATACTTAATTTATATTTAAAAGCTATTTGCAATTATATAAATTAATTATAAAGCACTTACATAATCATACAACAAACAATATAAATATCATCATCCGAACAATTACTCGGATGACATGATGCGCCCGCTCTAGTGACAGTGACAGACTAAGAAAACGCACAATATTGCAAGCCGTCCGACCGGCGGCGGCCCCCCGACCGCCTAAAGCGATATCGCTTTCATATTGCTATTGATAGCTATAGGCTATAGCTTCCGATATTGCTTTCATATAGCTTTCGAAATGACAAGATGACGCCTTCTCCTCGCCTCGCCTTCAAAGCGATCGAAAGCGATCGAGTTAGGCGGTCCGCCCCCAATTTTGCAATACGTCGCAGGCGCCGCGCCCGGCAATAGCGGCCGAGCGCCCCAGTCGAGACCGCGCCACTTACACCGCGCTGAGCCCGTGTTTCTCGACGCACGCCCGCTGCAATCGCTTGCCTTGTTAATACGCTTAATTACGCATATATTAAATAGTTTGTGTTATCTCTGTAGGTGCCGTAGTTTGTGCTTTCGCTTGTTTTGAGCTATCTGTCATTCTTCTGTTTTTTCTTCTGTTCTGACTATTGTATTATATGTGATATGTGTGTGTTGGACATTACACTACTACGTAAGTAAGCTGAACTTTTTATTTGAAGTTAACACCACTCACGTAATCACATATACACCATTATGTACCCCCCGCTGGGAAACGAAGCCGGGACCTCTGGGTCTGACACCGGTGATCTTCACAGAGGCGGTGTCGAAGGTGTTGAACATATTTTTAGAGATGACTGTACATGTATACGGACATTATTCCATAATGAGCTGATGCTCATACAAAGAGAAATAATCCGCTATTGTAATCTCTTAATAACAACAACCTTTTGTTCCCCCCATTGTTCGGCCACTGATAATAATTTGCACCGCCTTTTGAAGGAAATTTATAAATAACGCCGTAATGTTTTGATATCTTATGCCAGTACCTAAAAGACGCCCGTAATACATTTAAGGTATGTATCTAAATAAAGTTAATTAATGTATTAATCATCATTATCACTAGCACATGTCCCCACTGCTGAACGGGCTATATACCACCACAAGGGTCCACTGCGGATTGGTGGTTGTTAACGACTGCTAATGCAGCCGGGACCAACGGCTCTACTTCCGAAGGACGTAGGAGTGATACATTTTTAGTCACCACTCCTTTAAACAGCCTTTGCGATAATTGCCTAACTTGTTGCTAACATCTTTTTGGCCGGCCATCATCATATATGCTGATAGATTCGAAAACCATCGTATTGATCTGTACTGATCTGTGAGTACTGATCGGCGGCAGACCAACCTACCCGAACCTGTCAAATTTGCCCAATGAATATTAATACTTATAACCAAATGATAAAGTTCAAAATTGATTGTAGAAATTTGTCAGTTTTCGGTAGGTTGATCTGCCGCCGTGTATACCTACGTGTAAGAAACACATAAATACGAGTAGTTCAAAGTAGTTAGCACGACAAAGATGGAAAACCACGCCAGCTGTTTGACAAAGCCTTAAAGCCATTTCACATTTCGGTATCAAATACAAAGCTTTTTACACCAAATGAGGCGATTTAAATGAAACGTATGTTACACTGATTTCATGTGTCTTGAAACTTTTCGTTTTTTTTTTGAGAGAGAATGCTGATTGCCTCTGAGGCATTTTCAGCTTCACCGGGCTTGTTTGGGGGCAGCGAGGAACGTAAAGGGCTACCAGCCGTGTAAAACGAATCACCTTCGGAGGTTTTCTAGAGGGAACGGCATCGCGCACTAGTGCGTGTCCCCGTGCCCTACTAGATTTTCCGAAGGGTTAGGATCGGATCGGGAAACTTTTCGTAGTAATCACATGTAATCACATAAATACAGTTACAAGAACGTTTTTAAAAAAAATCACAATAGCTCTTCTTATGTCCCCACGAGCCTTCCCTATATACGGAGAATAATTAAAAAAAGTGTTCAATTAACTGTAAACTTCACTGTATTTCCCTTAAGTTTATTAGAAAGTTTTATTAAAATCAAATTTTTGGTTTGAAGTTGTATAAAACACCGCATGGTAAAATGGCTCTTATGACATTTGTAAGCCCAACACCGCAACGCCGTAACTAGCATAACTACAAGTGCCACATTTTGCAGCTGTATATTATTAAAACGACTGTTCTTATTTTCAAAATACTTCCTTATACCTCACCAAATAAGGTTTAATATACGGAGTGGGAAGTAAAGAACATATTTAAGAAGAACTCCGCGAGTGGAACAAAACATGTAAAGATGTTACTTTGCAAGTTTGCCGGTTGATGCGGCCTTTACGGCGCAACTTGTCTTAATAAGTGCTTATTGGGTTCCTAATGTTGCTGGGAACAGCGGGGGCCTTATCTTTTTAATGAACTCTTGAAGGGTTGAGTTGCCAGTCCCTTCGCTTGTTTATTTTAGGGATCATTTTACGAAGAAGGAGGTTTGTTTTGGTGAAATGTGACCTTTCAAAGCTTTCTTAGTGCGCTATTAACACATTGACTGGACTTCTTGGCGGGATAGTGAAGAGTCATGTCTGCAGTTTTGTTTTAATTTCTAAAATTTGTGTTATGTCGAATATTAATGTGAAATAATGGCGGATGTAAATGGCCGTGAAAGATGTCGCAGTGTTATAATAAAATTGCAGAATTTTTACTTATTTTTATTCTTGCAAGCAACAGCAAGATTTCCTGTCTAATTTGCAATCCTTAACAATCTTCAATACAATAGGTACCTGACGAATATTTATAATGTATTATACTTTCAAGTGCAAGTACCTACTTGCACCTGCATACAATTCCCTTATAAAGAATCCCGTAGAAAGAATCGTTTTAGAGAGAACGCGACTGGTTTCATTTTATTCTTGCAAGCAACCGCAAGATTTCGTTTCCAATTCGCAATCCTTAACAATCCTCGATACATATAGGTACCTATATTTATATTGTATTAGCTCTCAAGTGCAAGTGCATACATTTCCTTTATAAGCTATAGAAAGTGTCGCTTTGTTATAAAGAAAACGCGACTTGTTTTTTTGTTATTCTTGCAAGCAAACTGCAAGATTTTTACTGCAGGTAACGGTGACCTGAGAGGGGGCAGTTACTGTTTTCTAGTGATGCTATTGCTCCTAACTGCCTGGATACTCGTCTGGCCTTAGAGGATAAGCATCCTGTCCCGTCTCCTTCACTTCGCCTCCCGAATGCGCCAGATCCATCCGATCAGCATGTAGTCACAAATCGCGATGTGGTGATTGCTGCTGTGATGTCTTTCAAGAGTGGTTCGGCGGGTGGTCTTGACGGTCTGTCACCGCAGCACATAAAAGACTTAATAAGCGGAGCCACCGGAGATGTTGGTCTTTCACTCTTGGAGGACATCACCCAATTAGCCAACATTATGTTAGAAGGTGCGGTTTGCCCAGACCTACTAGACGTACTTTACGGTGCCAACCTGTGCGCCCTCAAGAAGAAAGATAGCGGTATAAGACCAATCGCTGTGGGTTGCATTTGGCGCCGTATTGTGTCTAAAATATGCTGTCGACACATTCTACCCACTGTCACTGATTATTTCTGTCCTGTGCAATTGGGTTTTGGTAGCAGAGGCGGTTGCGAAGCTGCTGTCCACGCGACTCGCACTGTCCTCGATCAAAATGGAGGCGAAGTGTTATTAGTTATATGTCTCTAACTTATTAAAATCGGAAGTGGAAAAAACAAATATTATTTCTAAATTTAATTCTTTGGCCCCAAACATAAAAAATCAGAATAAAGACACCCTTTCCTTACTAGGCGCTCCCATTTTCTCAGAATCCATTCCGCCTCTCATCGTTTTAATCTACCTCAAATTCAACAGCATCGTAGAGCCATCATCCGTTTTGTTTGTTTGCTCCAAGGGTTATCTATCTGCTCCGATGTAGTCCATTGTGGAAGCATCCCAATCTTCTTCTATCACTCGACGCGTCCACTCAGTGTATTTTATCATCAGTTTTAAATTGTCATTTCGATAGCAAATCATGGACCTAGGCCTCCCTTCCCAACAGGTTTGGGGGCTTGGGTATTCGCAGTATTAAAAACCTATCACTATCGGCTTTTCTGTCTACTATATACAGCACACTCACTTTAACAACTAAAATTATTCTTCCGTCGCTGGGCGGCGTTGAAGTGTCGTGCCTGTCGGAAACTAGAAATGCCTGGTCTGCGATCTGCCCAAACTGCGACCTACCAACCTTCCCTAATTCCCAGAGACACTGGGACAAGCCGCTCTGTAAGATGACTTTCTCAGCGCTCTTAAAGAGTGCTGTTAATGATACAGAACGAGCTCGTCTTCTTGCCGTTTTGGAGGGAGGGAGGGAGGCGGGCTTTTGGCTACACGCCATACCTCTACCCAACACAGGCACCCTTCTCACCGGCCCTACACTCACTTTGTCACTCACCACCAAGAAATTTCCGTTCGCCACTGGTGATGACCACTGGTGACCGTCGAGCTGGCGCGTATGTTGGCCAACGCCTAAGTTTGGTCATTCAAATAGGCAACGCCGCCAGCGTCCTGGGCACTCTCGTTAGAAGCGATTTGGAGTCCCTTTTTTATTTTTAAAAATTATGTGTATATTTCTATTTCCTTTTTTTAATTTCTCTTATTTATAATATTTCAGTTTTGAGTATTGTTGAAAAAAAAATGAATGTTAGAACTTTCTATATATAAATTTGTGGGAGTGATTTCATGAAATGTGACGGAAGTAGGTGTAACAGTGTGACAGGAAGTCGGGGAAGCGCGTGTTGTTGTTGTTGTTCGTTTGTTCGTTCCTTTAGGAACCGGCTAAGGTCATAGACCATGCTGCCATGTCATTAGTTATAAACAATATTTCCTTCCTGATGACATAGAGCAACACAGGCCTCCGGCGGACCGGAGCCTGTTGCTCTATGCCTGATGATGATGACGATGAATGACAACAAAAATGAGAAGTGAGAAATGATAGACCCCCCAACCCCTCGAGTATCTCAGTAAAGATGTGGGGCTTTACTAAGTCCTCGGGCAGACTTCTTGGGAGAATTTGAAAAGTGACGTTGCACTGTTTTGTTTCATTTGCCACTCATGCACAGGAAGCGCGTGTTATGTAACATATTGTGTCATTTGACTATCAAAGGTCGTTTTGATATGTCAAATGTCTTCTAATGAGTATTGTCTGCATTTATTTTACTATGGTGAGATGTCAAATGTTACACATCATATGGGACTACTGAGGCTTGTTCGTTGTTTTTTTAGTGCGGCTTCCCTTCAGGTATATCCACCCTTCGCCACTGATAGGTACCTATATTTATATTCTTTTAGCTCTCAAGTGCAAGTGCATACAATTCCTTCATAAGCTCTAGAAAGTGTCGTTTTATTATGGAGAGAACGTGGCTTGTTTATTTTCATTTCCGCAAGCAGCCGCGCCGTCACGTGACAAAGAATAAGCGGGCTCCATTTAAAACCGTTGTTCTCCTCGTCGCAGCTTTTTATTCCAACCTTTCTTTTAAGGAAAAATAAGTGTAGAAGCTGTTATTGTTGAGGCATCTGTTGGTTAACACAGAAAAAATGTGGAAAATATTTCCATAAAAAAAATCTCAAATCCTGCACCTTCAGGCAATCAGTATAAGGCTCCATTATCCGCCTTTCCGAAACTAGAAGACTCTTCGCCTTTAAACACTTAATAAACTCGCCCGATCCTCTAAATGCCACTACACATTTACAGAATACACTAAACATGCACACTAGTTAAGGCCCAAGACACCGTACTCGTAAAACAAGGGTACGAAGATCCGGTTCACACGCGCTCTATACCAGGTACAGACATGTACTTGGTGTACCCGGTCATCCCGAGCCGAGGTCCGAGCCTTTAGAGGTGCCCTCGAGTTGTTCCGCTCCCAGATCCGATCCGAACTCTTCGGAGAATCGTCCAGATGTTATAAAGACCGTTAGTCAACATGTGCAAGTGTAAAAATGCCCAAGAAGTCATAACGTCCAGATGTTATAAAGACCGTTAGTCAATATGTACAAGTCTCTGAATGTCCAAGAAGTCATAACGTTCAGACTGGGTAGCACGATCACGTTTTTACCGGCATACGTCCCTCACATACTCGTACTCACATATTTGTCAGTACGGGCTGAATGCTTTATGTCGGCGAATAAACGTGATCGTGCTAGCCAGGCAGATGTTTTATAGACCATTACAAGACCCAATATTATACATAGTCTATGATTATAAGTGTCCTTTTGACTTCGGGGTATGTTGGGCCAAGTGTCCGTTAGTCAATATGTACAAGTGTCAGAATGTTTCACACGGCTTGACTTTCTTCGTCGCCCCCCAACAAGCCAGGTGAAGATGAATATGCCGTATGAGGCAATCAGCAATCTCTCTAAAAAAAAAACACTTATAATAATTAAAAAAAACTTTGCCAAACTTGTGACATTTTCACTGAGAAAGAAGAGTGAAAGAATAGAATGTCAGCAGGCCCCTTCTCTTTTTTTTATGTACAGGAGAAAAGGCATTATGCATACCCCTGCGCTCGCGGAGACGAAGTCAAAGTCAAATAATCGGACTTATCACTAATAGCGATGTCTTCCAGGCAACCTAGGGATGTAGAGGATTGATAATAAATAAGATGCCTTGAAAAAAGTGTACAGTAATAATATATTACTTAAACATAAATACACATATATACACACATACAACCATATAAATATGTATACAGGGTTATTAGAAATACGTAGCGATCCCTTTAAGGGGTGATAATAAAGATCATTAGATCATTGTAGCTAATGATCTCCAGAAAGCGAAAAGACCGTAGCCACGAACATGACTACAAAAAAGACTTGTTGGAGTTTCGTTCGGAAATCATGAATTTTTTGCAAGAATTTGACAAAACCCAGATAGAACACTTGAATCAAATACGACAGGAAATTACCGAGGTAAAAGAAGAAATCAAAATAGTGAAATCTGTAACAAACAACTTGACAGATAATATGAACAAAATATGCTGTGAAATTCAAGCGATCCAGTCTGAAAATACAAAAACACAAGATCGAATTGCAATAATTGAAAGTGACATCACTGTAATAAAAAAAAAACAACAATCCAGCTTTCCATCCACCGGCAATCCTGCATTAAAATTGCCGTTCTCAAATGAGGAAGACATCATCTCAGAACTCAAAGACCGGAGCGACCGCGAGAAAAATATAATTATTGTGGGTATAAAAGAAACAAATGATAAAAATTCTGCGATAAGACGGAAATACGATGTTGACATGGTATGACATGACAAAAATTACCACAATGGTGTATGAAAACTGCCCGAAGCCAATTAACCTTATAAGATTAGGGAAGTATAACCCCGAAAAAAATCGTCCTGTGAAGGTATGTTTTGATAATAATTATACACCTAAACAACTGTTCAAGTACAAGTTATTTCATTTCAAATAATTGTAAGACCATTCTGGCTGTCCCGTCATAATTAAGATTTTTCTATGCCAATATTCGTAGTATTCGATCACAGGGAAAGTACGACGAATTAAAATGCGTTCTGAAAGCAATACCTACTACTACGCACATAATAGTGTTAACGGAAACCTGGATAAAATCAGATCATGACGCCCAATTATACCATCTACCCGGCTATAAGCATATTTTCAACTACAGACCGCACAGCGCAGGGGGTGGAGTTTCCATCTATCTTTCGGACACGATCAAATATGAGGTGACTGACAACGTAGTGGAAAATGGAAATCACTACTTATGGTTAAAGATAAACAAGTTATCGCTTAATATTGGACTAATCTACAAGCCACCAGACACCAACACAAAAAAATTTTTAGATATATATTGTTCTCAACTGGAGAAGAGAAAAAGATGTATAGTTTTCGGAGATTTTAATATAGATTTGCTGAGCAAGGATAATATCTACATACTATTAACGTGTTGGGCTACGTTATATTAAACAAATTAACCAAGGAATATGCCACACGCGTAACCAGCATGACGAATACAATCTTGGATCACGTATGTACTAATGTAACCAAACATACTTTCAACTTTTCGTTACTAGATACACCGCTCTCAGACCACAGACAAATATTCTTTCAAATTTCTAAAATGGAGCCACATACAAATAAACGCATACAATACGAAGCTATAGACTATGAAGGGTTACACAATGATGGATTAATAACAGATTTTGAAAAGAATAACAACAAATTTAAGTATCTAGAACAAAGTATAACTCACTGCATAAATAAGAATAAAAAACGTCAAAGTCTAATACACTTTCAGCCACTACAGACTTAATAACTAAAATAAAAACAAATATTGATAAGAAACACATTGCATTAGGTATATTTATTGATTTAAAAAAAGCTTTCGATTCGCTAAGTCACTCAAAATTATTACAAAAGTTAAACAACATAGGTATATCTGGATTAGCCCTTAAAATATTAAAATCGTATCTCGATAATAGACCACAAATCGTTAAAATAGGGGTTTCAAAAAGTAACCCTCAAAGAACTAACTTTGGTATACCGCAAGGTTCTATAATGGGACCTTTGTTGTTTCTTATCTATGTAAACAACATCACCAATGTAGGATTGACTGGTCACTTGACTATGTATGCTGACGACACTTGCCTTTTTTATTTTGGCCATTCTCTGAACGACATAATTACCGAAGCTCAAAATGATCTTGATCTGCTCAACATGTGGTTTTTACATAATTTACTAACGATAAACGTTTCTAAAACTTCCTTCATTATATTTACCGCAAAAAACAAAAAACTATCAGATCACCCATCCACCTTTGACCATTAATAACATAGTAATACACTGGTCTACCCAAGAAAAATATTTAGGCTTATGGCTGGACGATAAGCTTTCATGGAAATCGCATGTTGAGCATATTAGGAATAAGTTGCAGCCAGTTTTGGGTTCTTTTCGCAAGGCATCTAATTGTATACCCCATAAATTTCGCATTATGTTGTACGATGCATTAGTTAAATCACATCTCCAATATTTAATCGAGATTTGGGGATCAGCTTCTGAAACTACTCTTAATGTCTTGCAGGTCATTCAAAATAGAATAATAAAAGTTTTATTTCATTTAAATATGTTTACCCCTACAGAAACTGTATATAAAAATACTAAATTATTTAATATTTCCCAATTATACAAATATAGTACATGTATTTTAATAAAAAAGATAACATCAAATGCAATCCACTGTAATATTACCATAGCTAAAAGACAATACACGCATAACTTAAAAAATAAGAACAAACTATACCTTCCATTACCCAGAACCCTTAACTACGGAAAAAAGAATATCATTTATGAGGGGGTACAGTTTTATAACAAATTACCCGAGGAAATTAAAGAATGTAAAAGTATATACACATATGAAAAAAAACTTAAGGCACATTTTATTAGTGAATTGTAAAAACACCTAATTAACAAAAAAAAAAAATTATATGAAATCAAAAAAAATATTTGTTAAATTTAAATTGAAACTGATGGAAAAATATAATAGAGTAAATTACATAAAATAAAAATAAACAAATTGTTACCTATATGTTACCTAAATCATAACTAAAATAATTGAACATGTAAAAACAAATATAAATAATAGTAACACAATGAAATAAAAAAAACCATTAAAATTACAAAGCAAAAATAAAACGTATAACATCAATCGGGCAACTCAATGCATCCCTATAGTAGTTGTCTCGGCTGCGTCCATTGTTTGTGCCGTGTCGAGCGCTCGACTCGAAACCAAGACCGGTTTCGTGCGTAGGTAGCTAAAGAGTGTTGCAAAAAAAGTGTGCTGTGGTGTGATGCATTCGGAACACAGCTGATTTGTGACTGTTGGCCTATTCATGTTTACGTTACGTTAATTTTAAGAATGCAGTTGCGCTGCGCCTAGACTTATTAATTTAATATTAAGCTTTTTATATTAATCTCATTTTAAATGAACTTAATTGTTTTTATGGGAATAAATGTCTTTAAACCTAGCTATCAATTTGCCTCCGGGTAAATGGGGCAAAAATGTACCGATTTAAAAATATATAAATATCAATTATAGTTTTTTTTAAAGAAAAGTAGGTCACGCTACTTTTAAGTGGATTTAAAAAAAGAACTTACGTATTTAATGGTTGTTTTTGGTGTTCTTAGTTTGCTAACACCCTAATACGCAATAACAAGTGGATTTAAAAAAAAACTTACGTATTGAATGGTTGTGTTTGGTGTTTTTAGTTTGCTAATACTCTAATACGTAATAATAATACAAAAAAGAACAGAAAAAAGAAAAGATAAAAATAATTTTATTTTAAATCGGTATATTTTAGCCTCATCTACCCGGGGGCAATATGACAGCTAATGATCTTTACTATCACCCCTTAAAGGGATCGCTACGTATTTCCAATAACCCTGTATATGTTATACACAATCACCGGAGTGTTCCGGCAGGCCCCACAAAATTAAGATAAGATAAGATAGTAAAGATTTTTGTTATTAGATCTAATTGCTAAGGAAACTGTTCTAACTACTAAGGAAACACCACTCGCTCCACGTGCGTGATTTATGTATACCGTTGTCCTTTACCGTCCTGATTGGCTTAGCCCCTGATTGATAGCCCCACAATAACAAAACAAATCGATTCGCTTGTGTGAAGTGTCAGGGCTGTGGTATACCCGTCAGCAGGCTACGGTGACAGCTTTCAATCAGTGTCTCAAGTTTGTAAGTCGAATAAAGTCTCGATAAACTCGTAGCCTGATTTTGACATTAAGGTATATAGGGAATACTCGTATATGGGGAAAATATCAGAATTTGCCCCCTGAGACACGATAGTAGATGTTTACAGGCTGTTGGTGAAAATAGTAAAACATTAGAAATGGAAAACCAATAGCATGGACTAATAAATAATATATTACTAATATAATAATAATAACTAATAATACAGGGCAGGACTGATGGCCGCTGGGGCGGAATAGTCCTTGAATGGCGACCGCGTACCGGAAAGCGCAGTGTGGGCAGGCCTCCAACAAGGTGGACCGACGATCTGGTGAAGGTCGCGGGAAGCCGCTGGATGCGAGCAGCACAAAACCGGTCGTTGTGGAGATCCTTGGGGGAGGCCTTTGTCCAGCAGTGGACGTCTTTTGGCTGATTATGATGATGAACTAATAATATATTATTAATATATAATAGTGATGTTATTAATTTTAAAAGATTCTCCTTTTATACAGTCCTCTAATTATTTATCTTACATCTCTAATATTAACTTTAATAACGAAATACGTAGTATGGTTCATTGTCATGCTTTTAAACGATTTAAGTGACGATCAAACAAACAACTAGCAACAAACGATCAAAGTAGCAGTATACTTAGTAACTATATTTATTTGATCTTTATGACACAAAGACTTTAAACGGGGATTAATGCAAACTAATTATTAAATAATTAAAAGGTATCATACCTTCTTTATACCTGACGTTTCGACCGAGTTCCCGGGCTGACGGTGGTTGCAGGCAGTAGGTATGATACCTTTACTAATTAGTACTCGTTAATCTCCATGGAGGAGCTCGATGGCGCAGTGGATAACGCGCCCGGTCTACGAGTGCTGAGGTTAAGCAACTGTCGCAAAGGCCGGTCATCGGATGGGTGACCAAAAAATTATATCATCTCGAACTCTTCCGTGCTTCGGAAGGCACGTAAAGCCGTCGGTCCCGGCTGCATTAGCAGCCGTTAACAACCACCAATCACCGGGCCCGCGTGTTGGTTTATGGCCCGTTCTTCCTATCCATTCATAGGAAAGGCTCGTGCCCCAGCAGTGAGGACATAAAAATGAGCTGATGATGATGATGATGATGAATCTCCATGGAACGTGAAAGTTTAAAAGTGTATGTATGACACGTATTACACACCACTCTTTAATATCACCCTAATCTATTATTCCTTCCCACGCGTTACTCTATACGCCATTTACGAAATACAACACCCTTTTTCCAAACATACTGTATATTTATTTAGGTTCACTTCTTCGAGTGGCAGCCCTAATCAATATCGCCGGCAAGACAAGGGTCTCTTCAAACACATTAAGTTCTGTCACCTCAACAGATTAAAGCATCAAATTACTGAGAGTTGGGTTTCCAGAGTGACTTTGAGGAAGAGGACCTTTATTTACAAATATAGTTTCATCACCAGCTCGCTTTATGTCCCCACTGCTGGGGCACGAGCTTCCCATATGGATAAAAATACAACGGGGAGAACTGATCTTTAAACCACCACGCCGCCCGGGCCCAGTGCGGTGCGGTGGTTATTAACCAAAGACATTTAACGTACCTACTATATTAAATCTCTTTGTTGTTAACGATTGTTAATGCAGCCGCCACCAACGGCTTTACGTTCCTTTCGAAGCACGGAGGTGCTCGAGATGAAAATTTGTTGGTAACCCACCCGCACCGGCCTTTGTGAAGAGCGAAGGCCTAGATAAGGTTTGTATTTCTTTGTTTATTAAGTACTAGTTAGCTGACCGGCGGACTTCGTACCGCTTTGACAGTTTCCATGACAACAAAACAAACAAATCATTCGTCCGCTTAAGAACACCCCTATAGCAGCGCCACCTACCGGGCCCAATTGTAAATATAAACCATTCTCGAATCCACTTGAACACACACAGAAAATTTTATCCAAATCGGTCCAGCTGTTTAGAAGGAGTTCAGTAACATACACACGCACAGAATTTTGCATTGAAGCAAGCAGCGTCTTCGGGTGATAAACAAGGTACACACGCCTGCACATCAACCCACCACAAACTGTCAAATTCCTTCAATAGACTTTGAACTTTATGCCCTAATGATATGGTTAAAAATGTATTGAAGAAATTTGACAGTTTTGGATAGGTTGATTGATGTGCATGCGTCTGTACCTAATTACGATTTTTCCATACAAATTCTCTCTCAGCCCTTTGTCAGTGAAAACGTTTTAGTGAAGCAAAACACTCTTCTATCCATTGTAAACTGCGCAGACTCTGCTCTGACTGACTGACTGATTGCTTCGGCGACACAGGCAACATGTTTTTAAACCGATGTCCACACAATGTTTTGCACGGGCAATGGGCACGGGGACGCGCACTAGTGCGCGATGCCGTTCCCTCTAGAAAACCTCCGAAGGTGATTCGTTTCACACGGCTTGAGGGACCCTTTACGTTCCTCGCCGCCCCCAAAAAAGCCCGGTGAAGCTGAAAATGCCGTCTGAGGCAATCTGCAATCTCTCTAAAAAAAAAACGCACGAAGCCATTAACTAAAAGGAAAAATAAAATTGTTAGTTATCTTTTAAAAAATAAGATTGCTCGTGATCTCTTGATAGTAAAATCTGCGGGAAAATTACTCAGCCTCAGGTAGCTACTTCGCGTAGCTTGAGCTCGGAAATAATTGCTCATTAAAAGTTTTAGATGGCTGGAACAAATTAAATCATCAAAGTTTTTGCGTATAGTCTCCTCTCGTGGTATAACAATTAATAATTTTGCCGGTGTAAAATGTAGACTTATGCAACATAAAAATTCACACCCAAGAGATAATAAATATATTAAAAGATTTCAACAGTTTCCAGATTTAATAGATTTGTTAAAGTATAAACCAAGAATATGGTCTCGGTAGCTCCAGCGGTCGGGGCATTAATTGGATCGGTTATCCAAGAACGTGGGTTCGATCTTCCTGGGACTTTACTATAGTAAAATTGTATGTTGTTAAAAAAGAAAGTTTCATTATTTCCCAATAAAATGGTATAGTAGTGAGACAACCCCAGAGATAAAGCATTCTGAATGCAGAAATTAAAAAAATAAAAACAAGAATATTTTAATAATCTAAAAGTATAAGTATTATACATAATTATTCTAAAGGTAGCTAGGTAATGACTGTCAAAATAAAAAAGTTATAAATTAGATTTTTCGTATTAAATATTTTTTTATCAACAATTCTTATTTTTATTTTTAACTTTTTTGTTTTTTTATAATTGACTAGCTATAAGAATCTTTAATCATAAGAAACAATTGGATGTTGTCACTAAAACAATCACTAAAATGGTTCGAAAGCATTTGTTTAGTCCATTTAGCTAAGAGGATTGGGTATAAAAAATCAATGGACCACTATAACCCCCTGGCAACATCCAGAATCTTATTTTGATTTTCTTAAACAATTTTTGACTTTTACTAGAGTACTATAGTGGTACTGTATGACATTGTGGCAATTGAAACTTTTACCTGATGTAAATTTTTAACTTAGTTTTTTTTTTTAGACGTGGTTGTTTTCTATGTTTTATGTGTTTATTTGTAATGGAAAGTTTATTTGTAATAGGGCATTTTCCAATATTTTTGAAGCTGTAAGTGAGAAAAGAGCTGGACACTTGCTGACAAGATCTCCCGCCCTGAGTAGACGTACGAACCGATGGCATAGTGACATTCACAAGAGCTTCTTGAAGCCTAAACTGAATAAATGATTTTGAATTTAGAATTTCTTTTTGAAGACAAAAGACTACTAAACAGGGTATACATAACAATGTTAACAAAATGTAAAGTGCTGGTGTAATTGATTATGAGAGAACACGGGTAATCACAACAAATATTGATTTCATACTGTTTATTATAACATAATAAATAATGTGCATCATAATTTGTAGGTACCATACATGGTACCATAAATGGGGTCAGGCCGTTCAACATATCACTACAAGGAAAAAAAATGTTGTTGGCTATCTATTAAAAAATAAGTATGTCCGTGATGTCTTTAAAGCAAAATCTGCGGGAAAATTAATCAGCCTCAGGTTACTTACTCCGCGGAGCTTGTTACGATGATGTTTTCTCCGGTCAGTCGCCAATATAAAGGCTAGGAACTCCTAAAACGGCCCAAAACATGCCACGGTTGCGATAACATTTGACAAAGCCCTTCGCCATTGAAACATAATGAAAGAAACAAAAGAATCTAACGTTTCATTATAGTTCGTCAACTTTGTTCATGAGTTGCGGTACAAATTATTCGGCAGAGCGCTTTGACTAAAGACTAAAGACAACTCGCAACTCACTGTTTCCATATAACCTCAAGAAACTGCATAGGCACAGCAACTGTAGTTGCGAGTTGCAAGAGCAAAGAGACAACAGTTTTCAGTGGCTGCACTCGATGATAGAATCAGTTTCATATTGCCACAACTAGCAGTTGACAGTTGTCAAATAGTTGTGTCAAGTTAGTTTCCGCAACTGGCAAACACTGACTATTGATATATGATATATATAAAACGAATATTTTTATGACAAAATTTTAATTAACTCCTCTCGTATGTTGCCAGGTGACGCTGCTTCAATGCCATACTTATTTTCGTTTTAATCGTAATCGAATGAGTACGAATAGTAAGCAAAACTCACGCTAGATAGTTAGGCACTCAGTTGCTGCAACCTTTAACGAAAACTTAAAAAAGTTTTTTAAAAAGTTGATTGTTTCTTCAACTAATTTGATAGTTTCTGCAACTAAAGTCGCTCTGTACGCGGTGTACCTTGCGGACACATTTAGAGCGGTCCTATAATACAGGCGAAGCTATATTGTCATGCAAATGGGGGTCAAGCCATTGATAGACTTCAGTGAGGCACGACGCCCGAAAATGCAAAATCACATTCCAAACTACGATACCTGCCTTGACTTTTGTCGTTTATGGTGACTATATTAAATATTATACATAATAGTAATATTTAAATAAATGCAAGAAGGTGACAAGAAGGCGGGCAGCTACCTCTGTCAACGTTAATATTAGCTTGGCTATCTGAAGTGGAAATGTTGCCAGCATTCATTTGTTTTATTTTTTCCCAAATGTAGTAAGTTGTGTTTCATTTCTGTTATAATTCTTAACCTTTAATTGTTGAATGTTACAAAAATAAATGCGGAATAATTTCATGCAATAGATCGTCATAGTGATGGGTTACGACCTGATCTTCCCCATCGGGCCATGGCCCAACAGTGGGAAGTTTATAATCTGATTGATCACTTTGTTTATAATTCGTGTTACGTGTAGTTTGATGGGCCCGCGTGGTGGTATATGGCACGTTCTACCTATACATTAATTAGGGAAGGCTCTGCCCTAGTAGTGGGGACATAAAATGAGCTGGTGTGACGATGATGATGATAGGTTGATGACTCCATTCCTGCCGCTTATATTTGTGCTGTTCAGTTGTACACACCCCCGAGATGAAAGGATGTGCGGGGCACGTGAGTTGTCCATAGTTGGTTGTTCTGCTCGGTGGTTTTCATTGATTAGGCTTCCAACATCTCCGGCACTAGTCTGGATAACTGTAGAGGCACCCGCTAGATGCAATGTCTCCGGTTCAGTCAGCCACGTAGGGTTGTGGAACTGACGAGGTGTCTGGATGGGTACTGAGAAGTGAGTGGGCTTGCAACTCCGCCATCAAAGAGGACATTTGGTAGGCGCCTTTAGAGTTGACGACCCGAGCAGTGGAAACTGCGAGTTGTACTCTTAGTGCAACGAGAAGTGAACGAGCTTACAGCTCCGGTAACCTATCTGGATATTAGGTAGTGGACTATACGTGTCCACGGGGCAACTCGCTCGAGACACTAGTCTTAAAAGTACCGGATGAAGAATGCGCTTCGGCGCGTCCTGATCCGGCGTTATGACCTGACGCAGATGGTCCCTTGTGCTTGCGCAAGGTTGTCTGTAACCTGACAGTTGGTAGGGGGTGTCAGTTTAAACTTTAAAGTCGTGTGTAGTGGGCTGTTTAGCTTTACGTACAGCTACTCAAATATTGACACAATAAAGCGAGGAAAAGTAGCATTGCATATGAGATGCAGATGTGTCTGATCTGATGTCTGATGATCTGTCGTCTACAGTTTCACTTTTTAATTTTATTTCAGTTAAAATGTATTTTTAATATATATATATATATATATATATATATATATATATATATATATATATATATTATATATTATACAAGTAAAAGTAATAAGTAAATAGCCTTTATACTGTCCTACTGCAGGACTAAGGCCTCCATCATTGATGGGTAATGGCTTCATCACCACCCTTGACAAGTGCGGGTTGGTGATCAATCACCGAGCTATGCATTGAAAAATCCGAAACACACTTGCCCGACCTGGGAATTGAGCCCAGGACCGGAAAGGGTATCGGACCGAGCGGTTTGACAGTTTGGCACTCGGCCATCGAGGCGTATTATTATCTTAAACTGATTAAATATTTTGATGCCTAACCGGTTAGATTTATAATCTTTCGCTTTCGCAACATCGCTATAACTGGCTTGAAAATAAACTGACGAGGCAGATTGAGTGGCGACTACCCGACTGGTTTGATTTACAAAGGCAGGCGGGCGGCGGCGGAACCACGCGTGCTCGCAAAACGAAAGCCGAAAAACTGTTTGTAACAGTGTACAGTGCTGGTGTGACCATGATAACGGATTTTTGTTGGGTATTTTTGTTTCTATTGTTGAAATATGGAACACTAGTTGTTGCCCGCGACTTCGTTCGCGAAGACTACAGTAAAAAAGAAAAAAGTATCCTATATGCTGGTATGGGTCATGGTCTGTATATGAGGAAAGTTTCATTAAAATCCTTTCAGTAGTTTTTAAAGAGTAACAAACATCCATCCATACTTACAAACTTTCGCGTTTATAGTATTAGTAAGATGGTATGTCCTCATCCTTAGAATATAGGGACATTTGAAAAAGTGTGAAGAAGCAACCTGCTCTACCAGCTGTCCTCGTATCTGGACTCTGTTTTTAACGCGTAAACACCACAGAGAGAATGGGACGTAAACACTACAAAGAGAATGGGACGTAAACCCCCACGCCGGCCCATGGCAGTGTGGTGGTTGTTTAACGCCTGCTAATGCAGCCGGGACCAATGCTTTAAATGCCTTTCAAAGCACGGAGGAGCTCGAGATGATTCATTTTATTTGGTCGCCCATCCGAGGACTATTGTGTTTCTGTTCGGTTGGATACCTGAGTTTTCTGAATATATGCCATCATCACCATCTAATTCTGTTGGCTGTAAGTTGCTTTTACAATTGAACCTCGTGCTAAGACCGCTGGTATCAATAAAAAAATGTATGGTAAAAAAACACTGGTAATCGCCCCAGAAGAACTCGGGGTTTAAGACCGGTGCCCGTGGTCTAACTACTAGGCCACTGAAGCGGTTAGCTCTACCATAAACAAACAACTATAGGTACAGGAGAGTTAAACATAATTACAAACAGTTAACAACTTTCAACTAAACACGTTAGAAATGTATAGTTTACTCACGCAAACAACAAGTTTTGGTAAATTTACATTCATGAACAAACACAAAACCCAGACGAATAGGGTATCGGTAATAATTTTGTAGTATACAATAAACATTTTCACATTTTTCTTACGTATTTGCGCAATGTATATTATTCGAAACAAACTAGGCAGTACCTATTTGTTTAATGTAACAAATGTTTGTTGTGTAAAGCTTTGGAGGCGGGTTTTCATTTGAAATATAGAAGATTGAATTGGTATCACAAATAGAAAAAATAGGGTGGAGTACTGTGCCTAGAAACGGGTTGGATGGCGAATGGTGACATATCTCATCTCAGCCAAAAGACGTTCACTGCTGGACGAAGGCCTCCCCCAAGAATGAGGGGAATTTGCCATAACCACCACGCTTGGCAGGCGTGTTGGCGATCGCAGTAGGTGAAAGTAATCACAGAGGGACGCTGCTGCCCATCCTCTGGAATGGTCCCTTAGTCGCCTTCTACGACACCCACGGAGAGAGATGGTGGTGGTGCAATTCTTTATGCCCGGCACCACACGGGCTGGAATGGTGACATATATCGTAGTGGTACGTGTCTTCGACACTTTAAGCCCAATGTGCCTAGTGTGAGCTTTGTTAACTACCCACATTCATTCGATTACGTTTACGAAAACGAAGTTTAAATTGGTATGGCATTACAGCAGCGCCTTCTGGCGAAAAACGAGTCAACTTAAAATTTTGCAATACAAATTCTCGTTTTCGCTAACGTGACTCACACTAGGTCCTGTGTCGACAATAGTTTTCGTCGCCAAAAATATAACAGAAAGGCTATGGTCGGACTTTCATACATTTGCGACCTTTTTTTTTTTAAATATGAGACAACATCACATACATTGTTCTGATCCCAAGGTAAGTAGCTAAAGCACTCGTTTCATGGAAATCAGAAACAACGACGGTACCACAACCACCCAGACCCGACACAATATCGAAAAGTTCATTTTCGACATTGACCCGACCGGGAATCGAACCCGGGACCTCAGAGTTAGCGCCGCCTAAAGTCCGGCGTGCAAGCCACTCGGCTACGGAGGTCGTCCTTTTATGATAGAGTATCGTTATTTTTGTAGTAAGCACCCCTAATGGTGTCTATTATTTTGCCCAAGTCTCAGCTTCTTGTGTTTGATAGTTTCCAAGATACGTCATTTTAAAGATTAAAAAAAAAATTATCTCACCAACTATCCACACAATTTTTCTGAAATTCTTAGTTAATGTTCTATAAATTAAGACTCGTTTGGTACTTCATACCTAAAAAAAACAATATCTATGTATACAGGGTGTAATTGTTAAGTGTGCACAGGCGATTATTCCGAAGCTATGAGAGATATCAAAAAACTTAAAACTGATAAAAAAATGAAAATGAAAATTATATAAACAAAACAAAAACATTATATAAATAGTTTGCCTACTTCTTAACTGATCTTTAGTATTTGTAAAAATATTACGATCGGGTGTTAATGACGGTAGTTGTTGACATTGAATGGGTGCCTTTGGCTTTCAAAGTAAAAAGTAAATAGTGTTGAATAATTTCGGCGGGCTGGTTAGAACCACGATAGCTCAATTGGAAGAGCACCTGACCCGGTATGTCAGAAGGGTGCAGGTTCAAATCCTGCTCGTGGAAATTTTTTCAACATTGTGTTTTTGTAATTTGTTTCGCATCAAAATTTGCGTTAAAATTATATAAACAAAACAAAAACATTTTAAAAATGATAATATTATCTTTGAATTGAATTGTTTACAAAAGGAAGGCGAAAGTTTTAAAACATTTAAACAAACAATATGCTAAAGATTTGAACAGAAAGTTTGTCTTTCTTATGGCGTCGGTGTTATAGTCTTTGTTACATTCTTTGAGAGTAAGTTTTGCGGTGTGCGATGTGGGCGTGCGCGACCTACTTTCTACTTAGGACATCGTTCTACACATGCTTTCAGAAGATAGAAAATATCATTGTTATTTAGAACTTTACTCCAACAAAAATACAAGATAAAATGGCGATTAAATACCTGCAATGTTGTAGTGTTGGAGTGTGATTATTGATAGGTGCAGTGTTATGATAGCAAGATGCTGCTTAGTTGTACAATTGCCAACGTGGGCTTTAAACATTCCTTCTGATAAAATAAAAAATAAAAAATGAATCACTTTTTACGAATTTATTTGTACACATATACTGACCGAATTTATTTGTACACATATGCTGACCCGGAGAACTTCGTACCGCTTTGACAGTTTCTATGGCAACAAAACAAACAAATCGTTATGTAATTTACGCGTGAAAGCGTATCAAACACACAAACAAACTCATTTTATTGTCATCATCATCATCAGTCCACTTCCGCCGACTGCAGGGCATAGGCCTCTTCCCTCGCACGCCACTCTTTACGGTCTTGCGCCATCCATCCATCCTTCATTTTATTATACACATAATTTATTATTATTATTCTCTTTATTAAATATATTTCTTAAAAATTTTTTTAAAATATTTTATATAAAAACATATTTATAATATAAAATATTATAAAAAACTTAACCTAGGTTGCCACCGGCAGCGGGGATAGACCCAAGCTTCGGTGGTTAGGGCTGCAGAGTGAGGAACCTCCTGACAATACGTGCCGTGTCAAGGAGTACTGCCTTTTGCATCTGACCCCTGAACGCAACCTTTCAGCGAGCGCCTCTCTAGGTGTTGATCGAAGCTCTTGGCTAAAAGACCGTTTGCCGACACGACTATCGGTACAATAATGGTTGAATCAACATCCCACACGGCGGCAACTTCGTGAGCCAAGCCAAGGTACTTACTGAGCTTGTCCTTATCGGCTTTCACGAGGTTTTCATCATGAGGTATGGTGATATCAACCAGTATTGCCCGGCGCTGGGATCGGTCGACCACCACGATATCAGGCTTATTGGCGACAATAGTCCTGTCCGTAATGATAGAGCGATCCCAATAGAGCGTTGCATGACCATTTTCGAGTACTAGCGCAGGTGCGTACTTATAGTACGGCACCTCCGATTTAACAATGCCATATCAAAAAGCAAGTTGCTGGTGAATTATTCTGGCTACTTGGTTGTGTCTGTGCAAGTACTCTCCGTTGGTAAGATGAGAACAACCAGAAATAATATGTCGGAGTGATTCTCCTGGACGGCGCGGCATGCCCGACAGATGTCGACCGTACCGTCCCTCATAATATATTTCCGGTAGTTATTCGTCTTGATAACTTCATCTTCAGTGTCACAGACAAAACCTTCGGTTTCTCCAAACAGGTCACTGAAACGTAGCCAGTTCACTGAGGCAGGCACATCTACATCTACACATCTACATCAGGCCCAGTTAGAGCCCGATAGTAGCGCCGGTGTAGCACCTTGCTCTTCCATATGTCCTTACGATCGAGAGTGCTTAGCACAACTGATTTGCGCCAGTTTTAAAAGGTGCTAATAACTTGAGGTCATCCATGTACAACAAATGCGACATAACTTCACCCCCTCTCCGCAGTTGACAGCCTAACCTTGAATTTCTCAACAAAGTACTGAGAGAAATCAAAGCTAGACAAAACCATAAAGAACTCAGACTGTCGCCCTGAAATATGCCACACTCTATCCTTATAAAATCCTGCATGGCAGAAACTCTATCTCGACATCCTGGTTGACACAAGACCGTGGTCCACTGCCGCATACATGACATCAAAAATGATTTAAAGTTATATAAATTTTATATAACTCTAAAATCCTTGTCAACCATGAATGCGGCACCGAATCATAGGCCTTCTTATAGTCAATCCAGGCTTATTATTATATCAGCCATAGCTGTCCCACTCCTGAGCAAAGGCCTCTCCACACTTTTTCTACACCTTTCGGTGTCCTGCAACATTACGCCATTCCTTCATAAACATATCAAGGTTGTCCCGCCATCTTTGTCTTGGTCTACCTGGTCGCCTTTTCGCATTTGGTGGGGTCCACTCCGTTGTGATCCACGCCCACCTCTCGTTCGGCATGCGGTAGTATTATTGTGTTAATAATAAGTATCCTATTTCTTTGATTATACTCTTGAGAATATGTGTACAAAATTTCATGATGATCGGCTGAATAGCTTACGCGTAAAAGCGTATCAAACAACAAACAAACAAACTCACGTTCGCATTTATAATATTAGTTATGATAATGAAAATGTCCTATTTACCTTTGCTATTTTAAATGTGTATGCGGTTGTATATTTACGCCAAATTATTTGTATAAGTTTTTAAATGAGTTCCTTTTTTGAATAAAATCGGATTGAGTTTTCAAACATGTGTCAAAATAAAATGTAATTTAAGAGACTTCTTGGCGGGAAAGTGAAGAGTCATGTCTGCGGTTTTGTTTTATTTTCTAAAATTTGTGTTATGTCGAATATTAATGTGAAATAATGGTGGATTATTAACCGTTAATTGTTCGTGAGTGTGCATGAGTGTTGGCAAATGAAACAAAACAGTGCAACGTCACTTTTCAAATTCTCTCAAGAAGTCTGCGTGAGGACTTAGTAAAGCCCCACATCTTTACTAAGATACTCGAGGGGTTGGGGGTATATCATTTCTCACTTCGTTTCATTCATCATCATCATATTGTATATTTATGTATTACTTGTAAGAAAAATTACTTTGACACTGGCTAAATGTGCTAATCGCACGAAGCCATCAACTAAAAGAAAGAAAAAAAAAATGTAATTTAAATCAAAAACACTAAGGAGTATTGATATCAACTTCGAAGCCAATCACCGCCGAAATAACTTTCTACTCCTTTTTAACCCCGTTAGGGGATGAATTTTAAAAATACGAAACACGTCTTCCATCAATTCTGATAAAAAAGGTTTATGTAAAATTTGAAGTAGATTGGACCAAGGAATCACGTTGTCCCAAACAAACTGTGCCCCCCCTTTTCACCCCATTAGGGGTAGAATTTCGAAAAATCCTTTCTTATCGGATGTCTACGTCACACAAAGAACACACCCTCCAAGTTTCAGGTCTCTACGATCAGCGGTTTAGGCTGTGCGTTGATCCGTCAGTCATTCAGGACAAAGCATTTTATTTGTATAAAAGATTATTTTATTCTGACGTTTTGAACTCTTTGTCAGGGTTCGTGGTCCGTGGACCACGTAAAAAGTGTATAATTTCAATGTGTAGTATGGTGAGTGTAAACAATATTATGCTAACTAGCAATTTCACCAATGAATGAATTAATAGTTATGACAGTAACAATTTTAAGCCATCAAAGAGTGCGCAGTGCTCCTAATTTAATCTATATAATTATAATGACTTGTCCTGACTGACATGACTCATCATCGCCGATCGTCGCTATATTAGCGCTGAGTAACATAGGCTATATTAAAAAAAAATTGTCCACCCGTGCGATGCCGGGACGGGCCGCTAGTAACTTAATATTATAATGTACAGTTCTTATTTTGGTGGATCACGTACTGTTTGTATCTCTTTTGCGTGCAAGCAAGTTGCAGATCGACAGTGAGGGCTGTTTCATACTGGAGACATGGCATCGAAAGTAGCCTTACTTCCAAGATTGCCACCTAAACGCATACTTTAACTATATTTTAACATTTTGTGGTTGATTTGGACACTTCAAAATATTAATAAAATCAAATACTCTTCAAAATCCCAACAAACTCTGATCTGATCTGATCTCAGCTTAACACCACGGTCTAAAGGGTGTTTTATACGAGTATAGGCTTTATAAAGACCGTACAAGCTACCAACGTTGTATGTTGTAAAGATACAAGTGGCTACACTCAGGTCGACGGGCTTTTAACGGCTTTCACATTTGCCGGTTTAACGTAACATGACATCAATTTAGCGGATAATAGGATACAACGTTGTTAAATTGTCACTGTATACTTAGGGGAATATATACACTCGCGAGCAAAAGTATGAAATCACTTACTTGGAATTGATTCCGCGCGATCTTGAGTACTAAATAACTTGTTAAGAATAATAAAAATGGCACCATTTTAAAGGTTATAAACTGTTAACTTTAAATTGATACCAAATTCATTTAAATAACACCAGTATTGAGCTATCCCGGATTAAGTGAAGGAGTTAGGAAAACATAAGGAAATATGGAAAAATTATGAATGAAGAAAACAACAAAAATTAATTAACAAAATTTTTATTTGGACTTCAATTTAGGTTTCTATATTTTGTGTTCATAGCCCTAATAACTGCTCGAAGACGATTCTTCATTGACCTAACCAGCTTCTGAATCGATTCTTGCTGGATCCCTTCGCACTCCTCTATCAAAGCCGATTTCAGCTCATTCACATATAAACGAGCAGGATTTCTGGAATGAACTCTCCTCTTCAGTTCATCCCACAACACGTGCTCAATGGGATTCAAGACCGGGCTGAGAGCTGGCCAGTCCAATGTGGCGATTTTGGGGAGGTTGGGCGGTTTGATGTATGCTCAGGTGTGCGATGTTGAGCTATATGCGTCTACCGTCAAGTCCTATCACGAACGTCCTCGTCGCCGCTTGTCCTGTCGACCATCTGTACAGGCAGGCGGCGAACCCACCCAGTGGTGGGTCGTCCGCCCCGGGCAATGCTGTGGTCACTAAACAAGCATCGCACACTCACTAATCTACCTTGCGACCTCAGTAGCGAAGAGTGGAGGGCTAACCCGCCAGTGATATCCCGCACGGCGGGCCAATACCCTACCCCGTTTTCCCATGATCCTATTCTCATAATTTCACTCCTTCCCGCATTCCTTATTTCCTACCCCAGTCCCGGAGGGATGACAACCTCGACTCCAAAATTGTTCAACACAAGAAAATAATGGCACATTTTCAAACTAATTTACCCCAGGAGGGTACCGGTGGAGCCGGAGAACCCCTCCCTGGGCCTTCGGGCTCAGGCTGCCCCTTGTATCTGGGGGGGGCAAAAGATATGCCAGTATTTGGAGCTGCTATGTGCGGCAAAACTGAGGTCCCGCAAGGGACGAAGGCGAGCCGTGCCCCTACGGGTGCAGGCGCGTTAACAGCCGGGACTACTCCGAAGCAAAGTGGAGACGGACACCTTCGGGGACCGAATCTGCCTAGCGGACGAGGCAGAAACCGTAGAGGGAAGGGCGTGGCGTCCGGTGCTCCGGCACGACATCCACTGCCGGGACCTATGCCAGGGTCAGGTGGGATTGGGAACCTTAGGGGGCCAAGCCCGTCGACCCTTGTGCGAGGAGACCAAGCAGGTGGGAGGTCGTTGCATGGTAGGGGGGAGTCTACAGCACCAGCCCAGCAATCCCCTATGGAGGGCCGTGGAAAGGTGGGGCTACGGGAGGGGGGTCCTGGTGGGATCCATCCCGTCGTCACCGCCGGACCATCGGGGCTGCTGGTACTGGGTCCTGATGGGATCCTACCGGTTGGTCCTCGGCCTGATGTAGAGAAGGTGAGCGAGGGCAAGGCGCCAGGTCAAAGGACGGGCCACCGCAGGCGTAGGGCGAAGCTGATTAAGCAGCGAGCCGAGGATGAGCAGGCTGCGGTGGAACGCTCTAAGCGGCAGAGGGAGGTCAGCAATGAGGGCCAGGCGGTGGCGCTTGATGCTAAACGCGTTAAGACTCACGGGTCTTACGCGGGAGCAGTGAGTGCCTTTAAGATGGCCATCATTGCTGATGACTACCCGGCAACCATGCTAGGGGAGAGTCACTATGTGGCCATCCAAGGAACCATCTGGGACCTGCTGGAGGACACACCTGACCCTCTCCCGATAGTCAATATGGGAGGCATTTCGTCGGGAGCCATACTCTTCACATGTGAGGGGAGTGGCTCGGCGAAATGGCTTCGAGCTCAGGACGGCCTAACCGTCGAAGGCGTGCTACTCAGGGTGGTTGATGCCAAGGACCTTCCAAAGCCAGTAAAGATGGCATGGAAGTCCCGAAACATCAGCCGCCTTGACACGGGCAGGGTCTTGAGAATGATGCAGAGGTGCCATCCCGGTTTGAAGACCTCGGGCTGGAAGATCGTCGACACTAAGGTCGAGGGTCTGACAGTACGGAGGGTCATACTGATGGATGGTGCCTCTGCAGCATTCATCAAGGCGGAGGGCTATTGCCTTAACACGGGCGTCGACAGGAGCGTCTTTAAGCTTCTGGAGGAGAAGCTTATGGGCGAGCCTGTTGATGCCCAAGGCGATGGCGATGGAGTCGTGGCGGGAGTGACTGAGGGTGAGTGCTCCCAAAGCGCACCAGCGGTGAGGGTGCAACCAGTACTGGGTGCTCCTGTTGCTGCTGCAGGGGATGTTGGAGAGGAGATGACACCAATGGAATGTGGTGGGATCTCCTCCCCAAAATCTGAAGACGTTGTGGGGGCGCTCACCCTAGATGAGCTGCTTCTGGGAGGGTCCTCTCCGTTGGGCGCGCAAGCGCACACGGATGGAGAGCTCGGCTCGGAAGACGGCCACTAGATACCGGAAATGGCGGGCTTAAGGTGTGTACAGATTAATTTGCACCACTGTAAGGCTGCAACTGCCCTTCTGGCACGCGAGCTTAAATTGAACAAGTTCGATATTGCCCTAATTCAGGAACCCTACCTTTATGGGGGACTGATAAAGGGCTTAGGTGGAGCTCCGGGTACTCTTTTTCACAACTGTTCCACTAATGATATGAGGACTTGCATTTATGTCAGAAATGGCATACATGCAATGCCTTTAATCAAGTTCTGTTGCAGGGATCTGACAGTTGTCAGGATCCACACAGGGGAGGGGGGGACTAAGCGAACGGTAATCTTATCGTCAGCTTATCTCCCTTACGAGAAGGCAGACCCAGTATCACCACAGATACGGGATCTGGTAACCTACGGCAGCCGAGAAAACTCAGATGTCATCATCAGCTGCGACGCGAACGCGCATCATGTCGTTTGGGGCAGCTCAGACACCAATGAAAGGGGGGAGAAGCTTCTGGAATATCTGGTAAGTTCACCCATGCAATTACTTAACAGAGGTAGCAAGCCTACTTTTTTCAACGCCCGCAGGGCACAGGTGATCGACATAACCATTGCTAACAATAGAGCGGTAAGGAACATCACAAACTGGCATGTGTCGGATGAGGTCTCCCTTTCCGATCATAACTACATATGCTTTAGGTACAGACTAGGTGAAACCATAGAAACTGTGCGTAGGAAGAACCCTAGGAACACTAACTGGGAGGGCTTCAAAAAGGACCTCAGAATGGAGCTGGATGGTCCTAGCTGTAAACTAAACTCAGCCTTAGACATAGAGTTTGAAGCTGACAGAATTACAGAAGCACTGATGACGGCCTGGCAAAATAACTGTCCAGAGACGAAATCAGTGGCAAAGAGGGTACCATGGTGGAACCCGGAACTGGCTCGAATTAGAAGAGCTACACGACAGGCGTTCAATGAAGCGAAAGCAAGGAACGACTTTAGCGACTACAAGGAGGCCTTAACGCGGTATAGTAGTGCGGTACGTAAGGCAAAGAGATCTGCCTGGAGGAAACATTGTGACCAGATTCAATCTGTTCCGGAAGCAATGAGACTAACCAAGGCTATCTCTACAACAAAGGCGATTCCATTAACCACGTTAAGGAAGGAAGATGGAGTACGTACAGAGACAGGGAGTGAGACATTGAAGGTTATGTTCGACACTCATTTCCCTGGATCAGAAGTCATCCAAGACGATCATGATCCAGTCAGCTGGAAGGAGCAGCAGAGAAGAACCTCCAAATATGACTGGATAATAGCGAAAAGGGTAGTAGATGAATGTAAGGTTAAATGGGCTCTGGGGAGTTTCCAACCTTTCAAAGCGCCAGGACCTGACAACATTTATCCCATTCTACTACAGCAGGGCGCCTCCATCCTGGGACCCCATCTCTGCAGGCTGTATAAAGCATGCATAGCTTTTGGACACATTCCCAGAACATGGAGGCGTGTTAAGGTAATCTTCATACCCAAAACGGGAAAACCAGATTACGAAGAACCCAAGGCCTTTAGGCCTATAAGTCTACAATCTTTTCTCCTGAAGACCCTGGAGAAAATGGTAGACAAATATATCAGAGCGGGTCCTCTGAAAAGATTCCCACTCCATGGACTTCAATGTGCATATCAGGCAGGGAAGTCGACAGAAACTGCTCTTCATCATGTGGTGAGTCGAGCGGAATTTGCGCTGGAAAACAAAGAGATTTGCGTCTGCACATTCGTAGATATCGAAGGTGCATTTGATCGCACTACCTTTGAATCCATCAAGGTTGCAGCCAAGAACCATGGTGTGCCACAACCGATCTGTAATTGGATTGAATGCATGTTAAAGGGTAGAATTATCAACTCTGAACTGCTAGGAGACAATCTTATTGCACGAACAACCAGAGGATGCCTGCAAGGAGGGGTTCTCTCGCCTCTTCTGTGGAGCCTTGTGGTTGATTCAATTGTAGTAAGGTTGAACAAAGGACCATTCTATACGGTTGGTTATGCGGATGATCTGGTCATCTCAGTCAGTGGGAAATTTCCCTCTACGGTATCGGGGTTAATGCAACGTGCCCTGGGTCTGCTAGAGGAATGGTGTAATGACCATCACCTCTCTGTAAACCCGGGGAAAACAACAGCCATCTCCTTTACAAGAATGAGAAACACTACGGGACTGGGTAACCTAACACTCTATGGCACCCAGCTTTCTTGGTCCAAGGAAGTGAAATATTTAGGTCTAACGCTGGATAAGGAACTTACTTGGAAACAGCATGTGGACACAACCGTAGCCAAGGCTTACAGAGTCTTTGGCATGTGTCGGTCTACATATGGCAAGATGTGGGGACTCAACCCCAAGATCATTAGGTGGATCTACATGACGATGGTGAGACCGATCCTCACATATGGCAGCATCGTCTGGTGGCCCAGAACCAGGCTGAAGATCTGTAAGAATGCTCTTAGCAAACTTCAGAGAACAGCTTGTCTGGCAATCACTGGTGCCTTTCGAACCACTCCAACGGCAGCGCTGGAAGTCCTCACAGACCTTTCACCCCTGCACATTGTGATAGAAACAGAGGCAAAGAAAGCGTTACATAGACTAAAGGTGGCCGGACTATGGGACGCATCTAAACCTCTGACCAGACACACAAAATGGGATCCAAGTGATATTCCTGACAGGGTCATGGAAATGGGATGCGATAAAATATCCCCCATATTCATGTTCGAAAAGAAATTCAAAGTTTATGTTCCAACCAGGGACGAATGGAAACGAGGGCCACCGTCTCCGGAGAAAGACAGCCTAATCTGGTATACTGACGGATCAAAAATGAAGTCGGGCACAGGGGCAGGCGTCTATAATAATGACTTCAAGCATAGTCAAAGCATGGGAAAATTTGCCACTGTTTACCAAGCAGAAACTTTCGCAATTCTCCTATGCGCAAAGCAGAATATAGAGTTAGCTATGGAAAAGCGAAATATATTCATCCTGAGTGACAGCCAGGCTGCGCTCAAGTCACTCATATCGCCCAGAATCGATTCTGGCCTTGTTCTAGAAACCACAAAAGCTCTAAACAAGCTAGGTAGACATAACAAGGTGCGATTGATCTGGGTCCCAGGCCATATGGGAATCCACGGTAACGAGATGGCGGATGCGCTTGCCAGGGAAGGCTCGGAGACCCAGCTCATTGGTCCTGAGCCGTTCGTGGCACTTGCACCAAGTACCATTAACAAGGCCTTTAAAGATTACATCGAAAACAGGCACGGCATCGAATGGAATGAGCAGCCGGGTATGAAACACTCCAAATCCTTCCTTGGCGAAAACGCCTTAGGACGGAGTAAGTTCATATGCGGAGGCGGTAGACGGCAGGCCCGACTAACCATCGGTGCCTTGACAGGGCACTATGCCACAAAACAAATGCTTCATAGAATGCACCTTTCAACAAATAGTTTGTGTAGGGCGTGTGGAGAGAAAATGGAGTCGATGCAGCACCTACTGTGTGACTGCGACTCTCTGGCTAGGAAAAGAATGGGACTCCTGGGGTCGGCCTATCCGAAACCGGAGGACTTCAGGCTCTTCGCTCTTAAAGACGTTGCCAAACTCATGGCCTCTATCTTTGCGGAGGAGGAAGAGTGAAAGGATGGGGTTGCACAAAAGATCCCGATGGGTCGAGGTGTTACTGCGAGAGGGAAACCTCGGCAGGCCCCACTAAGATAAGATAAGATGTGGCGATACCGACTTCTTCGAGGTATTCAGTTGTGGTACGGGAAGTGTGACAACGAGCGTTATCGTGCATAAGGAGGAAGTCATCACCGATATATCCCGCATAGGGAACGCCATGTTCCAGCAGAATATCGGAAATGTAGCGGTCTGAAGTTAGTCCGTCTCCTCATCCCCCGCCAGGCACGAAAACAAGCTCCGTTTTACCGTCGATAGAAATGCCGGCCCACATTATACAAGAATCCCATAAGTCACTGTCTTAGCGAAACAGCACTGCGCAAATCGCTCCCCAGAGCGCCTGTAGACCCGACCTCTTCGGTCACTGCCGTGCAAACACATTCTGCACTCGTCGGAGAACAGGACTCGCGTCCATTGCTCGACTTCACAACCAAGATGGGAGCGAGCAAATTGAAAGCGTGCTTGTCGGTGACCTGTCGTCAGTTTCGGGCCTGTGGCAGGTCTTTTTGACAGGAGTCTTTGACAAACTGTCCGCTCGCTGACAGTAACCCCACGAACATTTCTGAGCTCCTGCTGGGACGTCGACACCAGTCGAATGACGATTTCGAAAAGACGTTGACACGATAAAACGGTCATCCTTCTAAGATGTGCACTGGCGCCATCCAGATCTTGGTCTCGAGATAAAGCCATCAGTCTCCCGAAAGTGTTTATTTCGAAACACAGGACTGGCTTTAAATTGAAACTTAATACTCAGAAATCATATCCCCCTGACTTCCCCCTAAACTCATATATCTTTAGGGCATATTAAATTTCAGGAAATTAATATGAAAGCCAAGAATCGAGGCCTTATATCGAGACAATTAAAGCCTCTTTGTGATATCAAAAAAGTAGTGCGGAGATCAAACGACTCCCTGCAACCATAGACTTAAGAATCGGCGGATAAAGCCAATTTCAAAAAATATTACTTGTATTTCTACCTTTTGACAGATAGTCAAACAATAATTGTTTGATTATTATTGGTTGGTTGGCTCAATAAAAATGATAATATTATTTTAAGCCCTACCGGTTCCCGACAAATGAACTAGCATCTTATCAATAAGAAAGCTATATTTTTTGCTGCTCATACTTGACTTGCACAAAAATCTTTCATATGAGCCAAAAAACTAAAGAAAAGACGAAATCACAATGTAGCTCCTTGTTGTTGTTGTTCGAAAATAAAATATTAAACATTTATGGTAAAACAGCAGTTGAATGCAAATAAATTTTAATAACATTTTTTTTTTTTTTTTGTTTTTTTGTTTTCCCAGGGGAACTCGTTACGAGTACCGGCGCCTTGAAGAGGCACCGATTATGTGGGACTCGCCCGTCCGCCTTTCCACACCCACTGCCAGGGAGAGAGGCTCCAAGACAGCTGCCAGGACAAAGTCCCGGCTGAGAGGGCGAGACGGAGGGGAATACCCACTAAACCCCTGGGGGCCCACAATCCGAAGCTGAAAGCTGAGGTGGCTGCAACGGTACAGTCCACTGGGGATTAACCACGCGGCGGCCACCCCGTCGCCCGTGTGCCAACCTATGACCGCAAGCGGTCATGCGCCGACACACGGGCGACTACAGCATGCCCACCCTCTAATGGGCACGCAACCCCACAAAAGTACATATACAAACAAAACATGACAACACACGACAAAGACACAATGGTCCTCCGACCCTTGGGCTTTTGGGGAGGTATGGCCAGATACCCACACCAAAGCCCATCTGCACACGCACTTGCACCAGCAAGCGCCCCACTTTGCGGTCCAGCAGGAGACAAGTCTCCGCACTCCCTACAAAGGACATAAAACAAAGATGCGCGGCCTTCCACCAGCCCGCCTTACCTTCTTAGATTTTAATAACCTGGCTCAATTCATTAGATTACGAAGCAACTGAAAATCTTCTGGCAAAAATAATATACCTGAATAAAATAAATATAATAAACATACACAATAACAAATTTAAATAAACAATAAATTTTTAATCTATATATACTAACACAAGCACACACACGCGCGGATTCATACACACACCCTCACACATACACACACACCCCCTCTCTCACAACATCACACACGAACACAGCCATAAAATAATTTGTAATGTTTACCTTAGGTATTTATTTATTATCTTGGGTAGAGCGAGTCAACCCCAACACGAGTATTGTATTACTTTCTGGGACGTCTCAACATTTTGTAAAATCGATATTGAGTAATAAAGCTATCTTTTTTTTATTTTATTTATTTTTACAAGCGAAAATGTGCAAGCTTTAAAACAAGTAGATAAATTAATTATACCTGTGTGTGAATACATTAGGCGGAGAGACAGTGAGCTATCAATAAATAGGTAGTACCTTTTTCATTCTGTATTCTGCAGTACAACTGCACTGCAGCTTGGCGGCAGGATGAAACACAGCAATTTAGTTAAATTGTTGTTTTTCAGTTCCAGTTCCACTATCAGAGAATTATTTAAATGTTTACAAAAATAGCAGTAGTATATAAGTTTGTCTTAAATGGGTCTTATGCTATTCATCATCTTAATCATCATCATCATCTCAGCCAAGAGACGTGCACTGCTGGTCAACCCCCTCAACCGACCTCCCTCCCTCCCTCATGGATATCTAAAACGACCGGTTTTGTGCTGCTCGCATCCTGCGGCTACCCGCGACCTTCACCAGATCGTCGGTCCACCTTATCTTATTGCTGATCTGAAAACTTTTTCTTTCTGCCACACCACTGACAGTAAACAGCGCGGCGCGTGACTTTATATTCGCAAGTCGTTCGTAATTATGACCTTATAATTAATGCAATTAAGAGGCTGTATTCTAAACACTACGACATGCAGATGGTAACTATGCCGAATTAAATTATAATTCTTTTTAATGGCGTTGTAATCAAAGTTATACTATTTGAAAAACATAGTTCACGCTTTTTCTGAATGATTGTGTAAAGAAAGAAAGGAAAATACTTATTTTGTGAGACATACACGATGATTAAAGTTTAAAAAAAAATACATATACTATGATTAGCATGGCTCTAAAAAGGTTTCTACTCTGCAAACGAATACATGAATTTTAAAGAATCGAAATACGTGACAAAACTATACAAACATCCTCAATCCCATCGTCTCAACATGCATGCAGATAACGTCCTCCAAGCTGACTATTTTCCCATTCAATATCACCTTTCCATTTCCTGCACACATTCACATTACGTGGTTTTCCTGTTACGCAAGAGCTTACCTGCTGTGCCACGATCTCGCAGTGACTCATAAAGGGTCGAGGCTACGTTCGGAAGTCGTAAATCAGCCGCAGCGTAGCCCCGCGACTATATACAAAGGTGGAGTAGATACTCCACCTTTGTGTTTGTTCCTTACTTTGTGGCTAGATAGCCACAAAGTAAGGAGGACCCAGAAGGTAAGCCTAATGCATACCGTGCTCGAGCAATGCATACATAGTCCGATCCGATCCAAACCACTCGGAGAATCTATTAAGACACGGGGACACGCCTTAGTGCGTGATGCCGTTCCCTCTAGAAAACCTCCGAAGGTGATTCGTTTCACACGGCTTAAGGAACCCTTTAAGTTTCTCGCCGCCCCCAAAAAAGCCCGATGAAGCTGAAATGCCATTCAAGGCAATCAGCAAACTCTCCAAAAAAAGCACATATAGATCCTATCACGGAAACGGATCTCGGAATAGCTCAGTACCACGAAATAAGGAGACCTGTAGGCAAGCTTAATTTATACCGCGCTCAAGCAACAAGCAATCCTGTATGGAATACTGCTGCCACCTCTGGGATGGATCTGCCAAGTATCAGCTAGCCGCCTTAGACTCTATTGAGAAGCGCGCTAAGAAGGTTATTGGCGACTCTCAACTCGTCGAACCCAAGCTGCAGAGTCTTGGACATCGACGCAAGATTGCCAATCTTTCGGCAATTTATGGGATACACTTCGGGGAGTGTGCGAAGGAATTACACGAACTGATACCACCTTCTCCTTTTCATCGTAGGGGATCTAGACGTGGACTGAGATCACACCCTTATGCTGTCAACATGCCGCCTATACGCACAAAGCGCTTTGCGTCATCATTTTTGATGTACCTTCTGCAATCTCCTTATTTTGTGATCTAGCGTAGACTACAAAGACAGACTAAGCGTTATTGCATTTCTATATTGTATTAATGTGGAATGGAGAATGTACCTATGAACACTTTAAAACATACAATGTTTTTTATGTATTCGCATTTTCCGAGTGGTAAAATGAGATTTATTTATTTATTTATTTATTTATTTATTTATGGAGTACACAACAGATTGCTTTTGTTATTTTTTTATAACTAATCTTTTTGCTTTTAACTCCTTTTTTTGCTTAAATGTACATTTTGTTAAGCCATTGTGCGGAGATAGATTGCTGATTGCCTCAGACGGCATTTTCAGCTTCACCGGGCTTGTTTGGGGGCGGCGAGAAACTTAAAGGGTTCCTCAAGCCGTTTGAAACAAATCACCTCCGGAGGTTTTCTAGAGGGAACGGCAACGGACAACGGTCACCTAGTGCGTGTCCCCGTGCCCTACTAGATTCTCCGAAGGGATAGGATAGGGTCAATTTGGGTGAGTACGCTACTTGTTACAAGATAATAGTTATTTGTTATACAAGAGTGCAACACGTAACTTTTCATCCCACCTCAGCGAGGAAATGACTAAATGCAAAAAAAAAAACATTTACAATCGCAAGATACTTTTATTTCAGTTTAGGTATTAACTACTTACTACATTATGATAGGTAAGTATTACAGAATAATCTTTAAATTATAACAAATAATACTTAGGTATAATTAAGAAAAATTGAAAGTAACGTTTCTACAGTTACTTAAGTTGAGTGTAATATTTTTGTTAGGTACTGTAATGTTGGTGTTAGTGACTTGTGTACTATTTTTAGATAAACTTTTTTGCACTATCAGTTTTCTTTTGTTGGTCAAACGATAGTTATTTATAATAACACTTACTTACATCAAAGCGATCTTCACAGAAATACAGTCTAGTATTTGTGGATAATGATTTGGATCTCTTGCCAATTTTAACCAAGTACCTATTTCTCATATACCTATATTAGTTAGTTGGCACTTGAATTCACAACTTTCCCGGCATTTTTATGCTCGTATTCTTGTATTCAGGCACAATACACCAATGATAAACTCATTATTAATTTCGAAAAATAGTCTATTATATTTTATTTGTAAATCAATGTTCGTAAGCGATATTTATTTATTTACTGACGCAGTGACGACAATTCCCAACCAGCTGGCCAAATGCGGGTTTGGTTTCAACGATGATCTTACGACAATTGGGATTAACGGCTTAACAGCCTTCTGAAGCATGATTGAACTCAAGATACTTGAATTTTGGCACTCATCCGGTAAACAGCATTGCGAAAGCTGTTTTACTTGTAAGATCGCAAGACAAAGATAGATAGATAATAAATTTATTTACTAGAACACAGTAAATTAAGATGGCAAGCAGGCGTGCAAAAATCTTAATTATTGTGATAAAATTAATACATTTTGTGGTTTAATAATTCACTGACACTATAAAAGCAATGTCCTAATAAGCATTTTGTTAATAAACTTTAAAATCTAATATATAAAATTCTCATGCCACGGTGTACGTTATTGAACTCCTCTGAAACGGCTCGACCGATTTTCGTGAATCTTAGCGTGCATATCGGCTAGGGTGGACAATCGGACAACATCTATTTTTCATCCCCCTAAATGTTAAGGGTGGTCCACCCCTAAGTTTTTTTTAGATTTTTGAAATTTTTCCAATACAAAATGATTTGTTTGTAGTGTTGTCATGGAAACTGTCAAAGCGGTACGAAGTCCGCCGGGTCAGCTAATTTATTTATACTAATTAGTTTTATATCATCAGGAAGCTTGTTAAAAATTAAAATACACATATTAAAAACATTGTTGTCGTATATATATCGTATATATGAGAGGAGCTCGATGGCGCAGTGGATAACGTGCCCGGTGTGCGAGTGCTGAGGTTAAGCAACTTTCGCAAAGGCCAGTCATCGGATGGGTGACCAAAAGATGTATTATCTCGAGCTCCTCCGTGCTTCGGAAGGCACGTAAAACCGTTGGTCCCGTTTCGCAACAAAATTTAATAAATAGCAAAAACATTTTATAAATAGCTTGCCTACTTCTTAACTGATCTTTAGTATTTGTAAAAATATTATGATCGGGTGTTAATGACGGTAGTTGTTGACATTGAATGGTTGCCTTTGGCTTTCAAAGTAAAAAGTAAATAGTGTTGAATAATTTCGGCGGGCTGGTTAGAACCACGATAGCTCAATTGGAAGAGCACCTAACCCGGTATGTCAGAAGGGTGCAGGTTCAAATCCTGCTCGTGGAAATTTTTTCAACATTGTGTTTTTGTAATTTTAGAATTACATCTAGCAATTATAATTAAGTTACATTAAAGCTATGATATGCTACCTACACTTAAAATTATAGTAACAGCAATTAACGGTTTGTAACTAATAATGCATATACTATTTTAGCATTAAGCTAGGATTTATTTATTTATTATTTTTATTTTTATGGACATTCAACAATGCATACACCAGGACGTTCATATTTCAAACTAGTATACAAAAGTAACTTAAAACTGGAGATAACAGAGCAAAATTATTCCGCTTAGCTTATTGTAAGTGTTATCTAATATTTTTTTTAACTTATTTAGGAACTAGACGTGCATTAACATTGATCTGTGAAAAAAGGATCGGCATCTCGACTTTCAGCGTACCGCATGCATTTCAGCATACAGCGTACCTTCGGAATCCTCGGAATTATTACCATACTGCCTCGAATATTCCATCGCGCACAAAGAAACATGATGAATAGTACTAGTAGCAAACGTTTTTTCTTCTTCCTATAACATGGGATCTTTCAAACGAGGCGTGAAGAGGCACCTTGTGGGCCGACAGGGTGAAGGTAGCTCACGCTGCACCAGTTGTCTTCGCGTCTGGACTCCATTTCCACTTAACATCAAGTGGAATAGAGTCATTTGCCAAGCTATGTATAAAAAAAAGAAAAACGTCTACAATTTAGCTTATTTCAACATAAAGCGTAATATGCATACAACCGCAGAGGTAAAATGGCCAAACACAGCGCAAAATCTCGAATTTCGTTTTCACATCTGAAAGTGGTCGATCCGTAAAGACGGCATCGCTAGTCTTCGGAAAGCAAACAATGTTTATCAAAATGTCCTTTCTACAGTCGTTTCATATAACGTACTGTGGGTACAGTCCTTAATCGGCGAACTCTATCCAAATGCATAGGGTTGCCCAATCTCCGTTTGTGAAACATGTTTTTGACAATAAAATTTTATCAGACGTATATTTTTTTTCTTCTTTTATGTTGTTTAACTTTTTAGTAATCGGTGAAGATATGTAAAACTGCTTATAGTATTTATTTATATAAATTTCATTAATATACCAAACTTTATGTGGTTGAATATTTATAAAATTTTATAAAATACAGTGAAAAAATTAAACGCCCACCCGACCCAGCCAGGAATCGAACCTGGCTCTTCCGCAATCCGGGCGGCTGCACTGACCGCTATGCTACCGGGAAGGCTGACGTAAGCGCTGAATTTTGTCACTGCTATTTTAATGTTTTTAGAGTGCATGCATCTGCATGGCCATCGGTTGCAACGACCGTTGGAATGATGACGCTGTGCTGCTATAAAGACCCAGATTCGATTCCTGGCTGTAAATATTTTGCAACTTTAATTTAACCTTTATATTTAAGATTTAAAGTTCACAGTAAGCTGAAGTTGTTGATGATATCCAATGTTTCTTTCAGATTTTGTAATTCGAAATTTCAATGTTTGTGTAGGTATGAGCAAACAGGAGATGCATTTTTGTTCCGGATCCATTATCAAGCCTACATAATTGATCGAAGTTTTTATAGCTCAAAATCAATGCGTATTCTGCATTTCAAAACGGAACCGATTTGTAGCTAAGCTACACTACAAACATCAGCTGTCAACCCTGCCACATCGACCTCCCTAATCCAGACAGAGGGGCATTCTCCAACAATAATTAATCATAGCTGAGACACTCCGATCCTACACGCTCGGTTATCACGGCCGGCAGTCGACAGTAAGCCTAGCTTCGAGTTAGGACGAACTTGTTGATATTTAGGCTGGTTTGCATAATTCCTTACTACGAGTATTATGATGATGTTTGGAGGCAGTAATAGGCATGAAACTGGAATCTATCATAGGGTTTGGTGTTTTAAAAGACGCGATAAAGTTAATTTTAATTCTGTAAATAAAGCTCTCTATCGGTAGCGTTTATTGAAAGACATACTGTGCCAGTACGCAATCATACAGTATTATCGCAGTATACTTTTAAGTGCGAAAAAATGCATGTTTTGAAAGTATATACAATTTTGCAAACTCATACGGTTATGCGCATTAGATTGGTGAACCGAAATATCGTAGTCTGCCGCGCCAAGTAGGAAGCGTTTGGGAGTTAAATGCCATCTTGACCAGGCGCAAGAAATCGCAAAAAATATGTAAGTATTTGATTGTTCAAAAAACTATCACAAGATGAACAGCAGCATCTTTCTAAACAACTTTATTTAAATTCCATACAAATAACATGAAGCTTGGTTTAGTCTCAAAATGTACAAGTTGAAAAATGTAGGACCGGCTTATGCCCAACTCAGCACCGGGCCTACATTTTTCAACTTGGACATTTTGAGACTAAACCGAACTAAATAGATGAGAGTATAGCTGGATGAGAGTAGCCGCGGATCGCGCTCAGTGACGTGCACTTGGCGAGACCTATGTCCAGCAGTGGACGTCTATAGGCCAATGATGATGATGATGATGTGCAGAAACAGACGGTATACATTATAAGTTTTGACCAAAACAATATGTAACGGATTGTTTGACGAAACTACTTTCATAGGGGTTTCGATGCTCTAAAAGAATCATCAGTATAAATTAAAATAACATTATTGACCTTAACACTGTAAACTATATTGATTTCTAAAGTTTACGCGAACACTACACATTGAAATGAAACAACTTTTACGGATCTACTCGCGTTTATTTTACACATTAGTTTTAATTGAATTAAGAAAAACACAAAAGCTTGAAAAATATCTACGAGCAGGATTTGAACCTGCACCCTTCTGACATACCGGGTCAGGTGCTCTTCCAATTGAGCTATCGTGGTTCTAACCAGCCCGCCGAAATTATTCAACATTATTAACTGTTTTTTTACTTTGAAAGCCAAAGGCACCCAAACACAAATGCTGAAAAAATTAAGAAGTGTAGGAACCCGCGTTAAAGAACATATGGCCGACGTCAAGCATAGGCGCGAAAATAAGTCTGCAGTATGCGAACATTCCCTAGAGGGGCCTAACCATTACATCAGATTTGATAAACCACAAATACTCGCCAGAGAACAACGATTCATCCCTAGGATGATACGCGAGGCTATTGAATTAATAACATCCTAATTTCAATAGAGAAGATGGTTGGAATCTACCACCAGCCTGGGATCCCATCATACAAACTATTAAATCCCAGCCCCAACTACTGCCAGACCAAAAGATACTGTGAGCTCTTTCTGCGTAAAACGGAACGCACCTGATTAAATTTAAATGAGGGTATAGAAGCTACTAACTAATTATGAGACGACCAACACCTCAGTCTCCCTGTGACCACGGACCCTGCAAAGGGTTCGAAACGTCAGGATAAACATTAATTAAAACTAATGTGTAAAATAAACGCGAGTAGATCCGTAAAAGTTGTTTCATTTCATTGTAAACTATGATATGGTTCTAAAAATGTTCAGTGAATTTCGCTGCTGAAACTTGCTCATATTAAAGATTACCTGAGTACCAGATTAAGACTGATCGCGCTTGTCGGGAGCACCTGCTTCTCGTTACTCGTCTAATACAAATCGGGAACATTTTTCAACGCCACCGACTGTCCTGTCGTTGTATGCGAACACAACTTGTTACCTCTAATTAGTACGAGTTTAGTTGAGTCCAATAATATCTCAACATTATAGGACCCTGTCGCTCTATTGTATGAATGGTTGCCAAAGAATTTAAGTTGACAGAGTTTATTTTGATAGAATACAATAGTGTACAGTTGTACTACGAAGTTAGTGTCTTTGTAGTTTTATGTGTAACGTTTGAACTGTTTATGTTTTAACCGCCTAAATGGTCTAGTGAATATGATCACCGGTCTCAGAATCAAAGGTCTCGGGTTCAATCCCAGCGGGAGGTACTTGATTTTACTCGGTTTTGTTGATGGTAGGTCAGTGCAGCTCAGTCAGTGCAGCCGCCCGGATTGCGGAAGACCCAGGTTCGATTCCTGGCTGGGTCGGGTGGGCGTTTAATTTTTTCACTGTATTTTATAAATTTTATAAATATTTAATTTAGCTTCAGTGCAGCAACTAGCACTTAAAAATAAAAAAAAAGTAAAAATTTACTATAGCGTTGTGTTATCAAATTTGTGGTATTTCATCTGCAAAGATGAATCTGCATGGCCATCGGTTGCAACGACCGTTGGATAGATGGCGCTGTGCTGCTATAAAAGCACTCTAAAAACATTAAAAAGCAGTGACAAAATTCAGCGCTTACGTCAGCCTTCCCGGTAGCATAGCGGTCAGTGCAGCCGCCTGGATTGCGGAAGACCCAGGTTCGATTCCTGGCTGGGTCGGGTGGGCGTTTAAGTTTTTCACTGTATTTTATAAATTTTATAAATTTCAAAAACACAATGTTGAAAAAATGGAAGAGCACCTGACCCGGTATGTCAGAAGGGTGCAAGTTCAAATCCTGCTCGTGGAAATTTTTTCAACATTGTGTTTTTGTAATTTGTATCGCAACAAAATTTACTTTAAAAATTATATAAACAAAATATATTTTTTTATAAATATTTAATTTAGCTTCAGTGCAACAATTAGCACTTAAAAAAAATAAAAATAAATTAAAGTAAAAGTATATAGATAATATACTATCCTACTGCTAGGCAAAGACCACTATCATAGAAATCAAGTCATCGCTACAATTGACGGGTAAAATAAAAAACAAATATTTCACAAAAAAATTCAAATTTACTTTGTGTATTTTATTAATAGGTGTCATAAATGTCATAATTTATTTTCTACGATTCATATCTATTACTTAGTATTTTTTCTTACTTAGGCAATTCACCAGTACCAAGAAATTGCCAAGTTAAGTATCATCTGGCAAGTGCGTGATTTGTGTCGTCTCGGCCAGGACTAATTGCGGACATATCTCATCATTAGTGGACTGTTAACATCATTCCACTGTAACGTTCTTTGCTTAACGTATTTAGTGGTAGGTCGTTGGCCTTATGTCCTTAATAGGATTTCCTATTCCGACAAAAAAAAGGTTGTTGTCATTTGTCTGTGCCTAATTAGGTAAAAAATGTATTTAAATAAAAACTATTTTGATCAATTAACAATCACTAATACATAGGTATAAGAGGTATAGAAGGAGCTCGATGGCGCAGTGGTTAACGAGCCCGGCCTGCGAGTGCTAAGGTTAAGTAACTTTTGCAAAGGCCGGTCAACGGATGGGTGACCAAAAATGTATCATCTCTTCCGTGCTTCGGAAGGCACGTAAAGCCGTTGGTCCCGGCTGCATTAGCAGTCGTTAACAACTACCAATCCGCACTGGCCCGCGTGGTGGTTAATGGCCCGTTCTCCCTATCCATCCATAGGAAAGACTCGTGCCCCATCAGTGGGGACATAAAATGGGCTGATGATGATGATGAATACACAGGTACTTTTACAATATTACCTACATTAATATCTTAATCTTAATATATACCTATACAACCATGATCTATAGTATTCAACCCCAGCATCTCCTCTCTTGTCTGTCGCCATTTTTATAACATTCAATTATAATAATTTTATCAATACTATAAATTACTTATATTTTTTTGTTATATGATATCATGTGATTTTCACGCATTCAAGCGCAAACCCACAATGCTAAAGTGATTAATACTCGCTGTAATTATCAGGTGACCTGACCTATTTTTCACTTGAAAACATTTTGTTTTTCCGCTACTAGTTATATCGTAAGAAATAAAAAAAAAACTACTTTCAATCTATCAATCAATCAATTTGCCGTGTATGTTTTTTTTATCAAAGATCTATAACATATTTTGTCATTAAGAATAATTTGTAACATGCTATTGTTGATTTGTAGACTTAATAAAACATCTAATATATTATTGATAGTAAAGAAGTTTTGATATAAAAAACCTTTGAACAACCGCACCTTGAATAGAAAAGAATGGATGAAAAGAATAGAATAGAATACTTTAATGTACACAAAATATATATACGAACAGTTATAGAAGTCGTACAAAGGGTGGCCTTATCACTAAAAACGATATCTTTCAGGCAATCTAGGGATGGAGAAGATCGGTTTGAAATGAGTTGGAGATGACGATGAAAATATTTTGACTTAACTCTATATTACAAAAACACAAATGTTGAAAAAATTTCCACGAGCAGGATTTGAACCTGCACCCTTCTGACATACCGGGTCAGGTGCTCTTCAAATTGAGCTATCGTGGTTCTATGGATTTTTTTTCAACATTTGTGTTTTTGTAATTTGTTTCGCAACATAATTTGCGTTAAAATTATATAAACAAAACAAAAACATTTTAACTCTATATACCAACTGTTTGAGAAATTATCAAAAACGTTAAAAATCCTTTCATTCCTCCGTCACATAACGAGCACCCGAAGCTATTGAAGAGGGAGTACGTTCTTAAACAAGCGAGTAGAAGTAATAAAATATATTTACCGATGCGACGCCGTAATGGCAAGCGCTGCGTCGGCGAAGGATTGTGAGAAATTTACAAACAAGCTGCTCAGGCGGATAGGGCTGTCCGCCAAGATATATCGATACTCTTAAAGGCAGTTTCATTGACATAGAAATTGATGTGTTTACCAATTCGTCGACGTAATGGTAAGTGCTGCGTCAGCGACAAATTGTGTGAAATTTACAAACATGCTTAGTCGTGTAGGGCTGTCCGCCAAGATATATCGATACTGTTAATTAAAAGCAGTTCATTGACATACCTAGAAAGTGCTTACCATAATTTTTAATTTTTCAGATCATAGTAAGTATGCACAAAATGGTATAGCTTATTAAGAACAGATATTTGTGACAGGTCTACAATAAAATCAACGTCTTTTTTTTGTACCTTCTGCTAAAATAATGTATCACATCACAGCCCTCTCGCGCGCTTTTGCAGGCAATATAATAAAGTAAGCAAAGAGCTAGATATATTCCACCAGAGCCTCAATATAATTGTTAAGACAATTAAAAGTATGAAGTGAAGTGGACATTATATTTAATACCTATCTGTATATTTTTATAATTAAGTGTACGTTTATTTTTTAGTATTTTTATTTAGCCGTTTTTATATGTAATATTTTATTTAGATGTTGTGCGCAGTTGTATACTATTTCAGTATAATATCGATAGAATTTGCCACACTAAGCCCATCTCTACTCTACATCGGAAGTGGAAACGTAAGTATTAAATTTTCTACATACATCCGATCGCCGTTACGGTCTGATGAGGTTGTATGTTTGGACAACTTTTTCACTTTGTATGTAGGATATACATTCGTTAATTTATTAGTCTTTTCATGTATAACTCGCATAGATTATTGAACGCGCGAATTACCAGTACTTCAAGTCTCTGATGATAAAGAATTTGCCCAGGAGTGGGACTATATTACGGCTATTTACTAAACTTTACTTTAAAGAATCGCGAAGTGTGTGTGAGGAGCAGTGGTTAACGCGCCCGGTCTGCGATTGCTAAGGTTAAGCAACTTTTGCAAAAGCCGGTCATTAGATGGGTGACAAAAAATGTATCATCTCGAGCTCCTTCGTTATTGGAAGGTACGTAAAGCCGTTGGTCCCGGCTGTATGAGCAGTCGTAATCAACCACCAATCCGCACTGGGCCCGCGTGGTGGTTTGTCGCCCGTTCTCCGTATCCATCCATAGGGAAGGCTCGTGCCCCAGCAGTGGGGACATAAAGATGAGCTGGTGATGTGAAGTGTACAGTTTTTCAATAAAAAAGCCAACAATACAAAATTTAATAACTGTAAGTACTTAAAGCCTGAGTGAAACATTAAGTGAAAGTACTGTAAAACCCAAGGACTTTTCGAATTCTAATGGAAAGAGACCGCTTACAAGTTCTCTAAACCCCAAACTTCCTTCTAAGTTGGATGCTGGTATAATTCCACAATTTAAGTGTTCCACCATTGAGACCGAAGCGGCAACTTTCTTACATAATTAGGTATTATCGAAACCTCAAGTTGATCATCAAACGGACCTTTCGATTCGGAACTTGTAAAAAGCGTTTGAAATCAACTTTCGGCCAGAAAAGTTTGTTTGGAATCATCATTCGGAACGGTAAAAGAATTAATTAGATTGTGGAATTACTGATTGACTTACAAAATGGAGAATAGAGGGGGAATTGTAAGTATTTAAGTCGCGGTTTCGAATTCAGCCAAGGGCAAATATTTTTGTATGTATTTTGTATAAAATGATTTTTGTGAAATGTTTTTTGTTTTGTTTATATAATTTTAACGCAAATTTTGTTGCGAAACAAATTACAAAAACACAATGTTGAAAAAATTTCCACGAGCAGGGTTTGAACCTGCACCCTTCTGACATACCAGGTCAGGTGCTCTACCAAATGAGCTATCGTGGTTCTAACCAGCCCGCCGAAATTATTCAACACTATTTATTTTTTACTTTGAAAGTCAAAGGTGCCAATTCAATGTTAACAACTACCGTCATTAACATCTGATCATAATATTTTTACAAATACTAAAGATCAGTTAAGAAGTAGGCAAGATTTTTGTGTTAAAAAATACCTTTAAAAATTAAACAAAACTGCAAATAGGATTAATAATGTGGATATGATGGGAAAAACAGCCTTTTTATTATCCAACTGCTGGGCAAATGCTAGAAGCATCATTTTAGCTTCTAACATTTAACAAAAAAATTGGTACGAAAAAAAAGGGTTCCTCTAAATAAAATAAATAAATTCTTATAAATAAAAAATAATTGTAAAATAAACAATAATCAAAATAATATTTTCAAAATTATCAATATCACAAAATTAAATTCCAAATTATTTTAATTTTGCAGATAATAAATTCATTGATGTTAAAAAAAAACATTTCTTGCTCTGTAACATATCTCACAACGCAAGTTAAGGAGATAATCGCAATCAAGTTTTTTTTTTTTTTTTTTATACTTAGCACGGCAAATGACTCCACACCACCTGATGTTAAGTGGAAATGGAGTCCAGACTTGTACCTACATGACTTTCAATATATTTTTTTTAACAAGAAAGGAGTTTTACCATACCATTTATTTTCTTAAACCAGTTTTGTAAGTCGCAAACTTCTTGCATAAGACAGCAGATGCGACCGACGACGCGTCGCTTGATAACATATTCATGGATTGGCATTGCCCGTTTCATCCGATAAATGGCGCGCTCAACTTTTTCGGCAAGTGCTGAAATACGGCATGTAATGTACGGTAATGGGTTCCGGAATGTATCTTGTTTAGTTATGTTCGGTAACATGGTTTTTTTTACCGCCAATATACTTTGTCAGTAATGTTTTAGATAAATTTGAGTCACATCTGGGACAAGTTGTCTTTTACAAGTGCTGCTTTCGGTTGCAATTATTAATGATTGCCGAAAAAAGTGTTGAAAAGATTATCATTTTTTAAATTGAATTTTTGTTAAAACTAGCATTGTTATTTTGATTTAACACTGTCAAACACAAACAAAACTGAAAACAGCACTAAAAACAATGCCGCAATTATTATGATTCCGAAAACAAGTGACACCTTTCGCGCGCACCTCGTAAATTTGACTGTAAATTAAACATGGCGGCCGCGCCGGTTGCCAGCAACATTGTAAAAAGTTCACAATCTGCGCGCAGTGTTGGAAACATTAAAAAAACTTACAAAGTAAGTGGAAAAACGAATCGGGAGGCAGAAATCGCTGCTAAGATCTCAGAGATTTTACGGCCATCACAGTTTAGGCTGTTTCCACAGTTGGACTTGGAAAACATTATTATTACATTATCCTACAACATTATTAGAGTTTGAATGTTTTGTAACTTAAGTCACAAACAATGTACCACTTAGTTGCTACTCAGTTAGTTCAATTAACTAACAGAGTATGCTGAAATTGGATGTAAGTGTCTTCGTTACGGCGGAATAGATTGGAATGATATAAATTCTAAATTCTGTTTTTAATTAGATAAATAAATACTTAATCGGAATTAGTATGTAGGATACGTATTATCCTAGGAAGGATGTAATGTTAGTTTATATGTAGGCAGTCTACTAGCGAATGAGTATCTAAACACATAATGCGAAATTCTGCTGAAAAATAAAAAAAATATATGAAAAATATATGATTATTTCTATACAACCTGGAAAAAAAATAAGCAATAAAATTTGAGCAGCCTACATGTTTGGTGACGACCGTTTTTTTGACAAGTAATAGGTAGGTGAAAAATTTATGTTTTTTAGACAAAAAGGAGCTCAAGTTTTTGTTGAGAGCGGCCTGAGACTGAGAGCGCGTCGGAGACGGCGGGCGGGGGTACAAGTACAAGCGTGGCACGTGTCAAAAGTCACTCATCAATCATAACATTACACTTAACTAAAAAAAAATATATTTTTTTACCACATTTAATGGTGATATTGAAAGTTTTTACAGGTTTAAATATTATTGCTTATTTTTTTTTATAGATTGTATAAAAAAAATATAGAAATTGAGAAACATCCTAAAATTTAAGTTACCAATAAACCCAAAATCGTTATCAGTTGAAGTAAATGCCATTAAAATATGACCATATAGAATATTATACACACGCCTGCACATCTGTTGATGATGATGATGATGATGTACATTATTTATTGCACAAAAAAACACACAAAAAACATTGCACACTCTAAAAGAGAGATCTTCAAGCCGACCTAAGGTAGATTAGGAATTAGTCAAACAGTACTTGAACAATTCAAACAGCAACCTACGTATTATTATCATTATCATCAAAAAAGGGAAAAATGTTAATTCTCCAGTCCAGCGTGACCGTACCTTTTGCGACAACTCATAAAGTCGATTTACATCAAGCTCGCCTACAAAATATCCAGGGATATTAGCCATTACCCGTACAATTTCAGTGGAGCACCGTTTTATTACAGCCACTACGTTGCCGCCATCTTTAGCGACAATGTAGCTTATCTGACGATGTTTCACCTCGTTTTTGCGTTTTACCTTGATAAAGACGTTTGACCTCTTTGGTAGATAACTGGTAACTTTTTAAAATCTTTCTATATTGCCATAAGGAAAATATATAAAAACAAGTGCAGCTTGTTTTATGTTATGATATTATTAAAATTCATTTTATACTAACATACTACTTTGACCACAGATATTATTGTTAAAATTAAGCTTTTATACGAACTAGTGGTCGCCCAGTGGTCGAAATTAGATTTTTTTTTATTAAGGCTGCACGGATTGTATCCTAAGCAATGAAAAATTAAAAAAGATAGAATGTGAGTTTGGATTGGCATTGACAGATTTCGGCCTCTCGGCTCCTCTTCCATTTTTGAAATTTTTGTTAAATGTATGAAAGAACGTTTATTTAATTTAAGTATTTTTTATGCATAATTTAAAAAAAATATTAGCATTCTGCACTCCTTCTCTATATAAACTGTAAGTATGCGAAGTTTCATACTCCTCAGTCCGCGCAATTTTCGTAAAAAGGGGTAAAAAGTTTTGGCTACACGTATTAATATATAGATTTACGCGCTTTTAATTTTAGCCTAACCTTTCAATGTTTATTAAACCCTTGAAAAGTCTGGCCGTGATTAAATATTTTAAAACTACCGATGTAGTTTTCCACCCAAATCCTGACTCGATTCAATTAATTATTTATTAATTTCATAGTGCCACCAGTGTTCGACATAGTTACCCAGTGGTCGACACAGAGATCTAATTAACTGGATGACAGCTAGTGTCTGTGTTCAATTGTTGCTAAAGTCGTATGTAGGTATATGTAGTTTATTATAACAATATATATTAGTAGGTATTATGTAAATATCTTATATGACCTATTTTATTATGTATATTATATAGTTAATAGATTTTTTCCTAATCTGTCCTATGCCACAAAGGTTGTTTGGAAGAGATTGCTTTAAGCGATGAGACCGCCTTTGCCTACTTTTATTTTAAAATTTCCTGTTATTTGTTTTGTGTATAATTGTGTACGCAATAAATTTTTTATCTATCTACCTATCTAAAGTCAAAAATCTGTTTCCGACTTCTATTTCTAGTGATTAAAATTAAAAAGGGTAGATCACTAGTCCCTGTCAACACTGGAGCTACTAGCCACTTAATCTTATAATGCTGTGACATAATTCTTAACTTGAACCGCCTCTGTGGTCTAGTGGCTAAGACCACCGGTTTAGACCCAGAGGTCCCGGGTTCGATTCCCAGCACGGGTGGATATTTCTTTTTTAACATAGCCTATGTTATTCAGCGCTAATTTAGCATATAATATTAATATAGCATTCTAATGGTGAAATATATTTTTAAATCGGTCCAATAGTTTTTGAGTTAGTTCGTTACAAACAAAAATACAAAAATACAAAGCTTTCCTTTCAATTGTTTTTATATAGCCTTTTTATGTATCATTTGCACAATCTCATTTTCTTACTACATGCAAATTTTCATCAAGATCGGTCAAGCCGCTCTTGAGTTATAAGAGGACATACAGACAGACAGACAAATATTTCAAAAATCATAGAATTGGTGCCAGTGAGAATATTTATCCCAAAATTTGTAAGAAAAATTGCATGTACAGACAGAGCCTACAGATTTATATAGTAGTATATAACGGCTTCACGTGCCTTCCGAAGCACGGAGGAGCTCGAGATGATACATTTTTGGACATGAAAGCTACGGGATAATAGGTAGGAAGCATATATAGACAATTTATCATTATTTAAAGTCATGACCTACAGCCCTACAATATGTTTACAAAAATACGTAAGACTCGAACGCAGGTACGCACGCGTGCACATCAGACTACCATAAACTGTCAAATTTCCGCAATAGACTTTGAATTTTATGTATATGGCATATGGTTGAAATTTGACAGTTTTGGCATCTGTACCTAACACCCACACGGTGTATAATATTATGTAAAACGGAACTAAAAGCACAATTCAAGCGTCCGCGACCTGTTTAACATGAACCGAGGTAATAGCCTTTCGAAGCACCCTCGGGTTGTTCTGCTCCCGATTCGATCCGAAACCATCGGAGAATCTAGTAGGGAACGGAATTACGCACTAGTGTGTGATACCATTCCCTCTAGAAAACTTCTGACGGTGTTTCAATCACACGGCTTAAGGAACAGCCCACGAGTCTGGTGACGCTGAAAATGGCGTCTTTTTTTTTGTTTTATGGGTAAGCACATTGCCTTCATTTCACCTGATGCTAAATGATGAAAAGGCCAAAGGTGGAGGCGTACTTCACCCGGAATCCTCAAATACTAAGAGTTGGCTGTCTCATCTCTAGCTGCCGGAACACAACAATGCTACTAAAATTGATGTTATGGCGACATAGATAACATGGTGGTAGCTAGCCAGGCGGATAAACAAGCCCTACCACCAACCAAACAGAGTACACAGACATGTACCCCCCACTGGGAATCGAACTCGGGACCTTTGGGTCTAAGCCGGTGGTCTTAACCACTAGACCATAGTTGAGGCGGTTGAGGCGTCTGAGGCATCAGCAAACTCTCGCAATAAATACAACTAAAGCGAGCTTGACGAGCTTGACATTGACCAGTGAGTAGCGCACTCATGGTAGGAGCTACAGTTAAGGGTAAATGAGTATTGCCGTCGTCCACACTGTAACGAGATCGTTCCAGAAACTAGAAACTCATCCAACTGCCACCAAAAACCATCCGGCGCTGTGGAATACTAATAAGGCGCACCCTAGTTCGTATATCATGTATACGATTATGTATACATTAATGAAGATAAAATTTAATGAAGATACAGTGTGAGGAAAACTTATTATAGCACACATTTGGTTCAAGTCCAAGGATAATCGGCTTTATCCATTCAGACTCTTAGGCGTTTGAGTCGTTCAAACGACTCAAACTCAAACTCTACTCAAGTAGAGCGTAAAGCCAAAGGGTGCCTTGGCACGGGTTGACCTTTTCGTGGACTTTTTTCAACAACTAGCACGACAATTGACTCAGTATTAGTCACCTTTACTCTGCCGGCCCACAGGGTGCCACTTCACCACTCGCCAGAATGACTCCATGACATAGGAAGGAGGAAAAACGATGAGAGGAATAGCGTCCTGGAATATGTCTGTATCGGTAATAAACGTGTGAACCTGGTCTTCGTATTATATGACGGAAGAAAAATTTTAATATTTTTTTAAAAATTGATTTTGTTTATAGTTGATTTTACTTGAGTTAAAAATATAGTTAGCTAATTACAGTCAATAATAATATTATTATGTTGTCTCTAGTATGTTGTACATAATTAATATTTCGATTAGGATTTTCTATTGATGACGGCGGGCGATGTCGATAGGTTAAAATTTTTCAACTTACACATATATTTTTCCCCTCGTAAAGGCTGCACGTAGCATATCGTTTTGTGCTCTGCAAATAAACTCTTGCTGTCATAATGCCAGGTACCGGAGCAAACCCGTTCACATTACTCCGGTCCGGTGGTTTTACCGGCACTTCGCAGTGACAAAACACTTAAAACACCGGATCCGGGATAATGTGAATAGTTTCATATAAATCGTACTGCCACAAGCCCTTCCGGTAGTTTTACCGGCCCGGCAAATCTGCCGGTGCGGCGTAGTGGGAACGGGGCCTTAGAATACGGGTGGTAGGCGCTTGCCACGACAAATGACGACGCTATATCCATTACTATTTGCCGGTACTGTATATACCATCTCGTTCTCGGCAGTAAGTAACTACAACGTCGGATTATCACGTTGTTGGCACCTAGCTTCATAATTAAAGGCTGCAGGTCTCACCTCGCCTAGGGTCTGCTTAATTAAGCCGCCGCTAATGGGCGTCTATGCTTAATATCCTTCCTAGTTTGTGTTTTAGCAACCTACTTCTGTTTGAGAGTGAACTACGTAAAGCACGTCTTTTGTACCGCCAGAAGTTATTATGATACGAAGAAGATTTTTCATTTGCCCTACTTCGTATGGCTCTTTGTAGGGTTTTGAGGTTATATTATGATGGTAAAATGTTTTGTAAAGTAAGTAGTCTCCACTAGTACTTGTGCAAAGGCTGTGCAGAGGCCTCCATCATTGAAACCAAGTTATCGCTACAATTGATGGGTATTGGCTAAATCACTACGCTGGCCTAGCGTTTATAGTTGATCACGTTGTCCGTAAAAAAAAATTAATACACGTAGAGTACCAGCAGTTGTCTTCGCGTCTGGACTCCATTTCCACTTAACATCAGGTGGTGTGGAGTCATTTGCCGTGCTAAGTATAAAAAAAAAAAAAGAATGGTGTACTCTCGCTACTGTGACTTGTCGATGGAACATTTTTGATACAGCGACCGTCGATGTTGTGACTGTCGCTTTCGTGAACTAGACACCGTTTTGCCTGACATAATAATTGAACTCAGAACCGGGTAACGCGCCGAATGCTTAGCCTTAATTTTATTCTAGACTTTCGTAGAAAGTTAACTGCCTTACAAATAAACAAAGAATAAGGTCCGAATAGTTAGTCCGTGTTTTGTTCCTGTCATGTAAACGTCATTTCAAATTAGAGTAAAAAAGACAAAACACGGAATAACTATTCAGACCTTATTATTTGTTTATTTGTAAGGGGGTGAATATATTAGTCTAACTTAATATTACAAAAACACAAATGTTGAAAAAATTTCCACGAGCAGGATTTTTTTCAACATTTGTGTTTTTGTAATTTGTTTCGCAACAAAATTTGCGTTAAAATTATATAAACAAAACAAAAACATTCTAACGTAATATGCTAAGTGATGTTACAATATCGTAGCCAAAGTATTTTATTTAATCATTGTTGATTACTTGCAATTTTATATTATTATTTAGAAACAAAGTACTACGAAGCGCGGCAGTAGTCTGATACGTCTAAATTAAAAGCATTCTCAATGCCCATCATTGACATGCTACGGCGCGGCGGCGGCGCCGGCGTAGCTCGTAGCCACAGAACACAGAGCAGTGTAGCGGCTACGGTAACCGTTTTCAAATGGCGTAGTAGGTTATAGTTATTATAACACTTGCTTGTAAAATTGTGTTAAGTTTTAGCTTATTTGGTTATGTAATATTTTATTTAAGTGAAGTTTTAAAAACTTATTCTTTTTTCTTGTCCCATGAACATCACCGACTAGGAGATAAACTAATTAAAATGTTGAAAATATAATTTTATTTTCAAACCTTGTCTTCTATGAATATAATCTATAAATTACTTTTAGATAAGTTTAAAAAACATGTGAAGTCTTTATTACTTATAAAAGGTTATTATACAGTCAAAGAATATTTAGATAATAAAACAGCCTGGTTATGATAAAAAACACATTATACTCTATTTGAATCATTATAATACAAATAATTTATGTAATTTTTATACTGATATGATAGCCTTTATCAGCAGTGTCCTACAGATAACAAACAGCGTTGCGTTAAATAGATCATTAAGTTTTTATTTAGAGTATCTTGAGGGTGTCATGCTCTCTTTATTGTCTCTGCGGTGGTGGCGTGTGCGTCGGGTCGTTACGTTCCCTAAAATATGGTTGAGCGAAGAGATGGCTGATTCATATGTCATACTCGTGAACGGGTGCTGCCTGTGGAGGCTGGTCTGCTCTTGCATACTTATCTTATTTTTAGTATTATTCACTGTAGGTTGACTTTGTTTTTCTTAAACAATTTTTGACTTTTGCTAGAGTACTGTAGTGGTACTGTATGACATTGTGAAAATTTAAACTTTTACCTGCTGTAAATTTGTTAACTTAGTTTTTTTTTACATGTTGTGGTAGTCTTCTATATTTTTTGTGTTTATTTGTAATGGAAAGTGTCCAGGGCATTTCCCAATATTTTTGACGCTGTAAGGGAGAAAAGAGCTGGAAACTTGCTGAGTTTCTTGCCGGTTCTTCTCAGTGCAAGATCTCCCGCCCAGAGTAGACTTACGAACCGATGGCATAGTGACATTCACAAGAGCTACTTGTAGCCTAAACTGAATAAATGATTTTGGATTTTGAATTTGAATTTGAATTTTGAATAGTGTTTTATTAAGAATAATAACTATAATATGACTTTAATCTTTTATCTCCCAGTGACTCCATATGGAGCCATAGAACAATTGAATTTCTATTGTGTCTGGTTTTATGGATCGTTATCGTTATCGAGAGGTAAATTTTTTTGTTGTTGTTGTTGTCAATTGCTTATTCTCCTCAATTAAAAGTAAAAATCTAAAAGAACAGAAAAAAGGGAGATGTCCAACGTTAATCGTACGTCTCGCGAGTGTATCTGTTTATAAAAAACGAATGTATAAATCTAAGAGCCGTTTCGCGCAAACATTATCTTTCGTATTTTCTTCGACAATCGTGTATTCACTTGACTACGTAAGCGGCTTATGTCGCGTGAGTTTCGGTAAAGCAAGACAAATCGGATCAGGATATGAGCTGGTACCAACACATTTGACAAATCTGAATGTTACTTAATTTCGCATGCCGAAGACGGCTTTCATAAGATTTGGAAGTAAAAGGGAAACAAATTTCTAAATTACTTTTATTCGTCGTCTCTTACTTAGGCATGTAGGGCCTTTAATAAATAGAGTATAAGCTTGCATATATCAAATATATATAGTGAGGTCAGTGTGAGGATATATATTTTATTAAAATAAGGTCTTCAGCTTTCTCTTTTTAATTTCTAAATTACTTTTATTCGTCGTCTCCTACTTAGGCATGTAGGGCCTTTGATAATATAAGTTTGGATATTTTATATTATATAGTAAAGTAAATGTCAGAATATTTACTTTTTGTTTTATTTAGAATCTAAAAAAAACAAAAAGCTGAGAAAGTAGAATCCTAATTATTTTAGAAAGGGGGTAAAGTCATAGTATAAAAATTGTGTTGTATAGGTATAGGTATATCATGTTCAATTGTATATTCCCTAAGCATCATTCAGATTAACGTTATTGCCATCTAGAGGTAAAAATATAAATAAAAATTTTGTATGAACTATATTTAAATAGAAATAGAAAAAATATATATTTGGTACAATACCGTACAAATAAGTATATAATATCAAATGAGTTTCGGACAACAAATACAGTAGCTCAGTAGTGTTTCATTACCTAATGGAAATCGCTTAGTCAGTTATGTTTCTGAACTTTTCACTTTACTTTCAATAAAATTATCTTGAAACCTGGTGAATATCATAATTTTATCAGCAATTCGTAGAAAATAGCTACGTCTCTTCGATAGTTCTTTAATTTTATTTTACGACAGAGTTTAAAATATTTTATACTTTAATGAATTTGCAGTTAATTTTGAGTTAAATTTAAAATATTCCTATTTTAATTTAATTTCCAAGATGTAAGTATTGTAAGAGTTCATAAAAAAATGTTGGATTTCTTCAGCTTCATCAACGCCACGGTGACTGAGTGGCAAAGCGCTCGCTCGGCCTGACATCCGGAGGTTCTGAGTTCAATTCTCAGATCGGCCAAAGTATGTTTCGGATATTCCCTATGTATAACCCGAGTTTGTATGAGTTAAACTGCAATTAGCAAGCTTGGTGATTATGCCGACACCCATGAATTGTAGCGATGACTTGGTTTCAATGATTTTTTTTCTTTACCCAGTTGTGGGACAGCCTAGTGTAAATAGGCTGTTTACTTTCCTTTCCTTATAAAAGAATTACTTGAATTTCAAAATTATCATCTGCGCGCTGCTTAAACCACCTGTAACAATAACTAAAAACTTAAATAAGAAAAAATGCTTTATTTGCCAACACTCATGCACGTTCACGAACACTTAACGGTATATTACACATTAATATTCGACATGACACAAAATTTAGAAAAAAAAAAACAAAACCGCTGACGTTATTCTTTACTTTCCCGTAGAGAACTTTCCTCACGAAGGTCTACTCCTTCATGGTGTGATTGTCAGTCTTCTTCTTCAGATAGTATATTGTGTCACCAACGTGTCTTAGCGCGTAAGCCCTGAAGCTTATGTCCGGTACTTCGGGATCAATAAAGGATTTACGTCAGACTTGGCAATATTATTATGTGTAGTAATATGTATATAATCGACTTGTTCTGTACTAGCTGTTTAAAAGTTAAACGTATCTTAAGTGAACAATACTTTAATTAATTAGCATCAGTTAATATGTAGCCATTTAGTGTCAAGAAACTACCTTTATGTTTAATATTACTATTTCATTTATATGTGAGTTGAAAGTCTTTATACCTATTTTACTGCTAAACGTGGAAATTTGTTATTAGCACCTGATTGTTCACAGTTTTATATTAGTTAGTTATTTGTCTGTAAATTTCCATAAAATAAAATAAAAAAAATAAAAAATTAACTACTACGTACTATATTATATACTAACTCTTAAGCCCGGATTATGAATATTACCAGCTTACTTGTTTTCTAACTGCTTTCAAACATTTTTAAAGGGAATCGCCAAATTCGGCCTGGTTTGAACAAGTTGCTCAGTAAAAAGTATTGTTACGAATAAATATAATGAATTCGTTAATAATTATTGACGCAACACTCATCGCAGGAAAGTGTTCTGTTAAAAAAGATGTAATAATAAGTATTCTTCTCGCCGATTGCATGAACAAAGCACCGCCATTTTTTAGTTGCAGCCTTGCAGGACTTAATTTTGGGTTACCACATGAACGCTAATACGATAACATTCGTTTTATAAATGAATAATCGATTTCTGGTACTTGAATTGGAAAACGTTTTTTTAAATTTTATTTTTATTACCTTGCAACACTGACAGAATCAGCTCATAAGCCGAAAAATATATTTTGTTTATATCTTATTTAATAATAATCAACAAGGCAGAGAATCAATATTGTTGCAATTGGTAGGCCGAAGAACGGTGGGTTGCTGTGATTAGTGGTTGTATTTTTTTCTTAGACAACCTTAAAATTACACCTACTTATAATATTCTATACCATAACGCATAAATAAGTAAATATCTTTAAAGTAAAGAATAATACTTATATTATTTTAGAAAGAGATAATATTTTTTTATGATAGTAACAAAATCATAATATTACGCATGCTACATTTGGCATGTTTTTTACAACTTGCTGCAACTTTGTTATGTTATTTAATTTCTTTTAGGTATGAAATATTTAAATAGGAATTCATTTATTATTATAGTTAATGTCCACGCCAGGCCAAAGCACCCTAACAAACTGATCAATTCCCTTTCCCTTTCAATTTCCAACAAAGTCTCACTTTGGTTCGCGTCGGTTAAGGTGCTGACTACCATGAAACAGCGCTCTCTGTCGGTCTGCATACAAACAAACGGGATGCAAATAGTGCGTGATCCACTGGATTCAAGTCAGGATATTCGAAAAACGCTGTTTATTTAAAATCTAGATTTTTTTTCTCGGATCTCCATCACCCGATATCATTAACTACTGCTTAACTGGCTATCTTATCTCAGTCGGCAGACTCTAAATAACAACCAATACATACGTTTATTTTTATGTGTAACTGTTGTTTTTTTTCATCTGTATGTGAGCAACAAAGAATTTATCTATTTATCTAGCAATCTGCGCTGGGAGGGAAATCTAACTCGGGGGAACTTTATTCGTGGTTATATCTGGTTGTTCCTGGCTATCAACCACCATCTCGTCTACATATGTCGTCATAACTGTAATATTAGTATAGCATTGTTGTGTTTTGAAGTTTAGAAGTAAGATAGTAATTCAGTTGATGAATTTCTAAGTGATCCTAATAAGTTTTAATATTCGACATACCATTTTTACATTAGTTATTAGTGTCTGTGTGTGTCTCCATAGGTCGCTGGTTCAAATCCGGCTCGAAGGACCAATGTTCGCGTCTTGATCTTGCTACACAAACTACCTTGATTGTTCTTGAGTCTTCGTTGATAGTAAAATGATGTTTATTTCGTAAACTTGATTACAAATTAATTAATTGATATACGCTTGCTAACGACAATGCCTTGATTGCAAATGTGTAGAAAATATGAATGAATATGAAAACGCTGACGCTATGACCTACTTAATGTGCGGTAAAACCGTACAAAAGTTAATTATGAATTATTGTATATTTGCTAATTTATTTAAGTATTATAATTTGTCAATGTAAATAATTTATTAATTGTGATCTGTATTATTTTATTTTTATGTAATTTCCAAAACAATGTAAATTGTTTTATGGAAATAAATAACTATGAACTATGAAGTAGTACCTCAGTGATTAAGTCCGCTTCTACATTCGCGGCCTTATCATCACTTAACATTAGGTGAGATGAAGGTCAAGTGTTTACCCGTACGGCACAATAATAATGTGCCTCCCCATCTAGGAATTGAACCTGAGACCTTTGAGTCTGAAACCAGTAGTTTAACCACTAATCCACTAATACTGTTTTCTTTCCTCAATCAGCTAAGTCGACGGTCCTAAGTGATCAGCTTACGTTTCTTAAAACACGGTCACCCGATCTGGATTACGGCTCTTCACATATTCACTGAAACTTTGGCACATCCAGTCTAATATCCATTGGACCTGTAATAAACCTTATGGTATTTACGGCAGGTCTTATATCTTATGAAAAGGCCAGGTCAAGAGTACCCTAAACCGAAGAGCATGTATGAAGGGAATAATGAAAGTGGACGAAGCGAAACAAGTATGTAAGGATCGTAGCAAGTGGAAAGAAGTGGTCTCTGCCTACCCCTACGGGAAAGAGGCGTGATTATATGTATGTATGTCTTATATCTTACTAAGATTGTGAATAGTGAATAATGAGCTATATGATTGGATTTTGTTGTAAATATTTAGCTTTATTCTCTATCCTTTAAAAGTGACACATAAAACATTCTAGATGGCAAAGAAGTTTTATAAAAAATACTTAAAGATGTGTTACACTATAGAAATAATGTGAAACAAACAGTTGTCTTCGCGTCTGGACTCCATTTCCACTAAGCATCAGGTGGTGTGGAGTCATTTGCCGTGCTAAGTGTAAAAAAAAAAAATACATTCAGTTCTTTACCGAAGCTAAAAAAGACTCTCTAAACTAATCAATTCGCTTGCTTTGCTGCGTGATACTAAATCTGGCCACTATGAGTTGTTGAGAACTACTTCAAAACTTATCTTGCAAACGGAACGTCAAAGAAGGTTAAGGAAACCAATGATATGCCTGAACTCTTGTGCTGCGTTCGACAAGCTTTTAATGACAATGAAAGCAAGTAAAAACTATTAGTAAAATTTGTGCCACGGATATTGTAATTTACGAACTTATGCTTATCTATTATTTTAAATCAAAATCATCATCTCAGCCTAAAGATGTTCACTGTTAGACAAAGGCCTCCCCCGAGGATCTCCATAACAACCGGTTGTGTGCTGTTCGCATCCAGCAGCTACCTTTACCAGATCGTCGGTTAAATGCTGCGAAATTATTTTTAATTGTCAATTATTTCGCGATATTCTGCGAATTATTTTAAATGTCATGTAACAATTTATTAATTTAGGATTACAATACATTACGTCTAAAAGAACTTATAAAAATAAAGAACCATATCATAATAAAAGACAAAAAAAAACTAACAACTGGTTGTAGCTCACTTAAGTAGGAGAGAGACAGATGTCGAACGCTGCCGAACGCGGAGGCCGATTGTGCCTCTTTGTCGCTCGTTCCGCGCTCTCGCTTGCACTTCAAGCCTTAAATTGGAACGCCTCAGAGCGAGGTAACGCCGCATGAGTCATGTTTTTTCGTGCGTGCAGCCGGCTCCATCGAATTATAAGACGTTGTCACGTCAAAAGGCTTATAACAGTTATCCACTAATAAGTAATAACATTACACAATTGAACGTGTTTAATCATACATGTACTTAAATAGAATTTAGTTATTTTATTAATAACATAGAATTAAGTAAATCGTTACTAACACTATGGATGCAAATCCGAAATAAATTAATTCCAATTTCAATGTAATAATGTGATAAGTTCAATAGTGAAGTAACAAAAAATGGCAAATTGATCATGAAAACATTGCGTCTTTAGCCGTTTCGCTCCTAATCGGCTTACGTCGCATGAGAAATGGCGAAGCTACGTGGATTAAGAACGGCAGGACGCCTTTCTTCCGGCACACTAAACAAATCTGGGTTTCTAGTGCGAGAGCGAGTCTTATTAGCTATTCGATCACGTTGCCGAACATGAGAATTTGTATAGCATTGAAGCGCCTCCTGGTGAAACATAAGCAATTTATTAATTACTTTTATTCAATTTAAAAATAAACAAAATTTTTATGAAAATAAAATATTTTTTATATAGCATTTATAGTATTTAGCATAGCAGAGGTGAAAACTTCTAAGATTGATGAAGCAATGTTGACTAAAAAACATAAGCATCAAGCACTGAAAAATTTCGACGGGTGAAAGCCAGACCTCGGTAGCCAAGTGGTTAAGGCAGCCGCCCGGAATGCGGAAGGTGCGTGGTTCGATTCCCGTCTGAGGTTGTCGTCTTTTTTCAGTGTTTAAATTTTACTTATAGCATTTATTACCAGCAAGGAATATATAATTCTATCAGTGAAAGAATTTTTGCGATTGGACCAGCGCCAGAGATTACTCTCCTCAGGTAGACAAACAAAGTTGCAAACTTTACCTCCTCACTACATAGTGTAAATCACAATATCAGGCCTCTGACACATTATCACTACATAGTATAAAACAAAGTCGCTTCCCGCTGTCTGTCTGTCCCTATGTATGTATGTATGCTTAGATCTTTAAAACTACGCAACGAATTTTGATGCGTTTTTTTTAATAGAGTGATTCAAGAGGAAGGTTTATATGTATAATACATGCTTAAAATTGGACCCGGTAGGTGGCGATGCTTTAGGGTTCTATAGGATACGGGTATTCACTCGACCGGTGTCTATTTCACGATTGTCCATGACTGTATTTGTCGGCACGTGCCTTCAGCGCAACACGAAACCCGGTCAACCCGAGCCGAGGTCCGAGCCTTTAGAGGCGCCCTCGGGTTGCTCCGCTCCCTGATCCGATCCGAACCCTTCGGAGAATCTAGTAGGGCACGGGGACGCGCACTAGTGCGCGATGCCGTTGATGCCGTAGCAACGAACGACGTGGATGAGACATTTGTCCGCGCCCCGTCTGCGTCTTACGTCTTTTCTGTGTGTCCAGTGCTTAAGGTGAGATCAACGCCAATCGCTTCTCCAGAATTCAAAAGAATACATGGTTCAAAGAGTCTGCTTGTCTTTTGTTTCATAACTTTTTCAGAAGTGTGAACCATAAACACAAGCTAAATGAACGAGCGGTCAGAAAAGATTTGTTGCTCGAAAGAATCCTTCAACGCATTTCAGCGGGCTTACCCCTGAAAAGGGCGGGCCTATTTATCCCCCTTTCCTTTATTAAGACTTGATGTATGTCTTCATTAATCAAGCCGACGGAAGAGCAGCCGTGTACCAAGTTTAAAGTAGTTGTATCGTATCTATCTATGTATATCGTCTGTGGAAAGAGAAAATGGGTCAAAGGCTTAAGCGCCAAAAGGGCATTCATGGGAAATTATTTTTATTGTTTCATAATCATTTGCCACCGATTAATTTTTGGCGCTTCAGCGGTTTGCCTTTTCCAGCGACGACATTTTTTTTTAACATTAAAAAGAGGCTAACGAGCAGGAGGGTCACCTGATGGAAAGTAATCACCGCCACCCATGGACACCTGCAAAACCAAAGTATTCGGAGATGCGTTGTCGGCCTTGAGAAAAGGGTTGGATCTCGAGGAGGGAGTAGGAATTGGGAGGGGGGAGGGGTGAGAGATGGGCCTCCGGTACTTTCACTCACCGGACGAAACACAACAGCAACGAGTGCCATTGTTTCACGCCGATATTCTGTGAGAGGGTGGTATTACGACGGGCGAGCCGGCCCATTTCGTGCTGCAACGCAGCATGGCTCTACCACTCAGAAAAACATGACATGTATAAAGATGCTGCAAGGTGAAATTAGTAGAAATCGATGACGTACAATTTATTGAGTAATATAATTCCATGTACACAATGATATTGGTAAAAAATAAAAAATAAAAAATAACTTTGATACAAAGCACACGTGAAACGTAAATAAATAAAAAAAAAAGTATTAATGGTTTTTTTAAATTGGTTTTGGTCAACGAAGACATAAACCTCTCTAATGACCCTAAAAGTTCTATTCCTTCCGTAGCCAGAGAGTTACAGAAACAGTAAGTTATAGAGTTTTCTGATTGCCATTGGGCATTTTCAGCTTCACCGGGCTTTTTTGGGGGCGGCAAGAAACCTAAGGGGTTCCTCAAGCCGTGTCAAACGAAGCACCGTCAGAGTTCTCTAGAGGGAACGGCATCACGCACTAGTGCGTGTCCCGGTCCCGTGAGGGGTTCGGATCGGATCGGGCCTCACTCCGTGTCCGTAACTCACCCTGCAAATCATGATTTCTGGGCTTAGTATTTCAGGGCCTCAAATCAAATTAACCTTTATTTGTTTATTACACAGAATCTATTTCTGATTGCGGAAATTGTAACAGAATTGAGAATAATTGACTTGCATTATTATTAAGCAATGAGAGCGCTAATCAATACGATTGACGAAGGTGTGAGTTAAGCGCGTTAGAGAGCAAACAATCTCTTTGTGTCTATAACTACACGATTGTTTTTTTATACATATAAATACATAATACTATATATTATTTTTTGCTACACAGCCCAGTACAATAACAGAGAATAGAACCTGGAACCTCCGGGTCTGACACCACCGTAACCAACAGACAACCAAGGTCGCTTAGTCAGTAGTTTATCAAAATCGTATCGTATCAATTCAATATCAATTGACGGGGAGTCGAACCCGGGACCTCTGGGCCTGTGACCATTACCATTGACGACGGATTTCGGTTGGTCAAAACGTGTTGTATCGGATCTTAGCTATCAAACCCAGTGTCATAATTCTGGACCTCTGGATCTGTGACCCCCCAAACCAATAGAAAACAGAGGTTGGTTGGAATACGGTTTATCAAAATCAAGCTTCAATTTAATACCTTGCTTCGTGTAAGACCATATTGTTGGTCGTAAATTATAACGAGCTACTAATAAAGATATCAGAAGGGCCAATGAAACTGGATTTATTGTTGTAACTCGCCCATTACAGACACCTGCCCTTCTGGCACTTGGCCTTGATATTTATTTAGGTCTTTTATTGCGCGGCTAGATTATTATTAAATTAAGGTTGAAATAGTTTAGTATATGGATAATAATGTTAAGCCTGGTTGGGCTTAGACCCAAACGTCCCAGGTTTCGATTCCCAGCAGATAGTTACATGTTAATAGATTGACTTGCGTTTTTGTCACTTTTCATTATTCGGTCGTGGCTTTGCCTTGTTTCCAAAATCGACCACTGGGCAACCAGTTAGTTATTATAACTATGAGCTGATAATTATTATCTACACTAACAGCACAGGTTTAGATAGACTGTGCTAATAGTAGGTATAATAAACCTGAAGAGTTTGTTTTTTTTTTGTTTGAACGAGCTAATCTCTACAACTGTCACTTGGATTTGAAAAATTTTTTTTGAATATAATAGCCCAATTCTTGTAGAACGATATAGAATTTTTATAGGCTTAAAAGCCGAGCAAAACCAAAATTCATAAAAACGGGCCCTTCCGGCAACGCGATGCGACGCGGCTTGGCGGGGGACAGTGACGTATAACCGTTGCTAAATCTCAAAAGCAAGCTCCCTGATCCGGTCCGAACCCTCCGGAGAATCTAGTAGGGCACGGGGACACGCACTAGTGCGTGAACTGATGACGTTCCCTCTTCACGTTTCACACGGCTTGAGGAACCCTCTAAGTTTCTCGCCGCCCGCCCCCAAACAAGCCCGGTGAAGCTGATAATGGCGTCTGAGGCAAACTCTCTGAAAAAAAAAAACAAAAGCAATTTATTATTGTATTAGCACACTGTGTACAGACGGCAGCAGATCAACCTACCACAAAATGTCAAATTTCTTTAAGGCGATTAGAGTCTTCAATGACCTTGGACGTTTGAGCTCTCCGCCCCGCGCGCCAGTACCGCACCCCGCACGAAAACACCGGTCAAAGAATACACGGGCGTAGAATGTACAGAAGCGTACTCCATACATTACTGCCTATTACTTGAGTTTGAGTTGATGAATCTAACGAGGTACCTACTTCTAAATTTTAACATAAGATGTCAGTGTATGCAAGTAATTATAATCAAAGTTGAATTAGTTTGATTGCCGCAAGCGACGTATGTTATTATTCGACAATTCTTGCATTCTGACCGGTCGCATATTTTTTTTAAAGCAGAGGCCCACGTTCAATTCTGTGCCATTTGATTCTATACTTAAATAGAAGCCAAAAATATACTTTTTGTCTAAAGTGTCGCATTACCGACATAATTATATTCAATTAAAAATTTACATTTCGACACGTCGCACAGTGGGTATGAGCGTGCAGAAAATATTGCTTATTGATTCGATAAGTGATCTAATGCTTATATTTTCATATTATTCTTGTATGTTTTTGAATGTTCTTGTTATATAACGGTAATATCTATGTACTAAACCTATATAAAAAACTACCTTAAATACGGATTTCTAGCTATATAAATGATATGTAACGACTAAATAAATGATAAACTATTCATTTAGATGACAATCGCCGCATTAGATAATGATTTCATAGCTAATATTCAATTTCAAGAATTTTTGTAATGTTGGATTAATCATCAGGGTGCAGATGGTGGCAGCTGAATTAGGTATCTACTTGTTCGTGAGGGTTGTCCCTATACACATGTGTATAAATTAGCCATTCGCAGCTTGCCGATCGGTATATGACAGAAAAAATGAAAAAAAACTCTACAAACTTTAACAATTAAAATTAAGTACCAAAACTGAATTAAATTGTGTAAATATACTGTTTTTACATTCACAAAAGAATATATGACTACAATAAATATCGAGATCATTCAGATATTCATTACTTTTGAGCATGCCGTGTTCAAAATAATATAAAAATTCGTTTGAAACTAGCCCGTTTGGATAAGTATTCCTTTATGTAGAATTTATTCAGAACCTAAAAATAGTTATGTTTTATTCATGTTGTATTACGTTGTTATAGGTGTCTATTTTATAAAAAATATAAACTTATCGTAAAATAAACTACTTCAAAATTAGACTTTCTTCCGCCTATTTCCTACTGTGCATCGCGTCGTCTTCAACTTTTGTTCGAAATATTCTAAAATCGCGATTTTTTTATTTAATTCTGATTACGAAACTGATGTGGTGTGGAAGAATATGTAGTGAGGCTGAGATGGTTTGGACATTTAGAAAGAAATCAATGAAAGAAGATTGTCTAAAAGGACAATATTGTGAATTGGGCAAATCTGCAAAGGCAAAACTTGGCGAACATATAAGGACCAAGTCGGAGAAGTTCTAAAGGAAGGCCAGGTCAAATCACCATTAACGTATGAAAGGTCTGATAAGAGTACGATAGGCAAAATATGTATGTATGCAAATGGAAGTCTGTGGTCTCTGCCCATCCCTACGTACGGGAAAAGGGAAAAATGTATGTATGATATTCATTTCATAAGTGAAACACGTACTTAAGTAAAATTTAAAACACTGAAAAAAGACGACAACCTCAGGCGGGAATCGAACCACGCACCTTCCGCATTCCGGGCGGCTGCCTTAATGAATTGAATGCGGAAGGTGCGTGGTTCGATTCCCGCCTGAGGTTGTCGTCTTTTTTCAGTGTTTTAAATTTTACTTAAGTATATTTAAGCGTTAATAAAACGCTAAAATATATAAAAAACACTTAGCTGAAACACGTACATTAAAATTCAGTTAACTTTAATTCTCTTACATTATTATTTTTTTCATTATCATAACTTAAATAATGTGTATTAGGGTTCTGTTCTATTAAAACTGGTAAATTGATATTTTCTTCATTACACATTTTCCGCTTGTTATTTTGTCCTTCAGTACTTTCAACTATGCATTCAATTTTTTAGCCTATGCTTCTCTGCTCATTTTCGATTTCTGCGTGCTTCCTTTTTAATGTAAAATTTTGTTCTGCATCTGTATTTTTTTGATTATTACCTTTCTCTTCTTCATTTTCTTTTTCTTTAGGTTTGGTTTTTAATTTAATTTTTGCCGCTTTGTAAACGATTGCTTCCTGTATATAAACAGGATCTCTGATTTTCATATTTCTAGGAATCCTTGGGTCTACTAATTCAGGCAGCATACACTTTGTATAAAAACTTTTTAATTTTTCTTTCATGATATGCTCCCAAACTTCGTTATCTTTAAAGATAATTTCTGTTTTTAACTCATTACAATCCTCTGTCCAAATTGAAAATATATATTTCTTTTTTTGTAATATGCAATTGACCCTGCACCTGATAGAACCAGTTGTGGGTTTTATTTATCATTAATTCGTCATGGTTGTTTAATTTATAAAATGGGAGCTTTTTATTTTTGACAACTTCTTTAATGTCCTTTTCATAGGCACTTAATGGACATTTTATTTCCACAATTGTCTCATTATCAATCACTCCATCGGGTGTAGCTTCAAGGTAATGATATTCCTCGTCTATATAAAGGCCACAAGGATTTATTTTTATATTTTCTTGACTGACTGTCGTTGTCTTCCTTTGCTGATGCTTTGTTTCTAGCTCGTCTGAAATAATATGGAAATTGTCAATAAGTAAGTACTGTTGTTATTTTGTTTTTTCTTTGTAACACTAAACAAACAAACACTTTGACTCTATATTATTTTTTGTACTGTATTACATGTTTGATAGGTAGGTACTTACATTACTGCATGCATTTTTAAGGCTTTCTCAGCTGCTTTTTTCTTCTATTGACTTTTTCGAGGCATTTTGATCCAGATATACAAATAAATATCGTCAAACGTCTATTTATAAGTGATATAAACTTTAAATTATCATTTATAAAAATAAGGTTCATATAGCGTCCACGCGCGAGCCACATACACCACAACACAAAATAATGTCTCGTCTGACCGCACTACTCTCTAAGCACACTAATCCAACAATTTATAGCCTCAACGCACACAAACAAAGAGAAAACACGCTTTATCGTCCGTAAAAAACGTCCGTAAACGTTCGGAATTCCTGTTTTTCGTAACTTATGAATGAAAATATTGTTCGATTTACAAAATTCATGTTGTATTTAAAGAATAAAAGATTCTTAATTTGTCAGTGTAACAATATTTGCATATATCATAGCCGTTTAGGAGAAGTAGGGAATTTAAGTCAAAAATCGATGTCTCGTAGTTTTTTTTTAATAATACAATACAAAGTCATATAGAAAAAAACAATGTACCACATATAGTCCTTGAACAGATGTTTCACATATATTTTTGTCAACTTTTTCTGGCCAGCCATAAATGAGGAGTAGGCTTTACAAAATGCACAATTTTCGGAAATTGAGGGATCTAATCGCCTTAATAAATTTTGAACTTAGTGTTTGGGTATAAAGATCAATATCGATTAGCGAAATCTGACAGTTTTGGATAGGTTGATGTGCAGGCGTGTGTACCGATCATGCAATATGTTTTGTTGGCCAATCATTATTGACTTTGATATATAATAAATTACCCAATGAAGTAAAGGAATGTAATATAAAATTATTTAAAATAAAATTGCGTAAATTGTTAATTGAGCACGAATTTTATAATCACAAGGAGTTTTTTTGACATGAAATAAATATTGTTGTAATTATCCTATTATTAATGAGTGGCCACCACCTTCACCTCTTAAAAAATAAATAATAATAAATAAAATTTATTTGATACCTTTAATACCGTCAGCGATACGAGTATAATACTGCAATGCCTTTCAGAGATTCCCTGAAATATTAACAAAGGTCTGTAATCCAGCGACAGAAGCCATTATGTAATTAATTTATTCAGGCCGGAAGTGTATCAAATAACTGTGTTAATTAAACTCTACAATGAAACTGATTGCAGCAAATATCATTAATTATAAGTTAGGCATATGGAGAAGCACTGTACATATATTGTTTTAGTGGTCACTGGAAATTATTTTACTTACCTATTTTACGTATTTGGAAATGGAGTTCAGACGCGAAGATTGCTGGTGCAGCAGATGACAAAACAAAACAAAACAAAAGTTTATCCTAGATTACAACTTTATGATTTAAGTAATAAGTAGTAGTAGTAGTAGTAGTAGTAGTAGATTAATGTCGGGCTGTCCTGTGCTAGAAAAGCTGGTCGCATTGCCCGTAATCATAACCTGAATGACGTCATTCGACGGGCTCTTGTCACCGCTGGAGTACCAGCGGTACTCGAACCCACCGGTCTGGCACGTGATGACGGCAAAAGACCGGACGGCATGACTAGTTCCTTGGAAGGTGAGACGGGCTCTGGTATGGGATGCTACGTGTCGACACGCTTGCACCGATTTCAAGCACTCCTGTTAGCGCTGGCGCGGCTGCAAATCACGCAGAGAACCTTAAACGGCGAAAGTATGAGAATCTGACTGGGGATCTCTTATTTGAGCCGTTTGGGGTAGAGACAATAGGTCCATGGGGACCAGGTACTCACAAATTCTTTAAAGATATATCTATAAAATTAGTAGAAAGCACCCGGGACCCCAGAGCTGGCAGCTACTTGGGTCAGCGTATAAGCTTTGCTATCCAACGTGGCAATGCTGCTAGCTTACTGGGCACTCTGGCCGATTAGCCTGATGGGGATGATTTGGGGCAATTTTTTATTTATAGTTAGTATTAATTATAGTTTATAGTTTTTTTTATAAGTTTAATTTTAAGTAGTTTAATTTAATTGTTATTGTGGTAAATTAGTTTTTGATTGTTCATTTTGTTTTTATTTATTTAATAAACCACAATAGTAAAACATCTGCGAGTTTGAAACGAGTCGTAAACATTGGTTGGACGTCAGTATTTTATGAAGTCTCTCGTAAAATTTTCATTGTTCCCCAAGTTGACGTCTGGCCATTCTAATATTTTACTTAGGGTGTACAGATTCAAAGACATCAGAAAGATTGGTGAAATTTCAAGTACGGTCATGAGTGTAAAGATATTGTTATGGAAAAATCGACCATGACATTTGTATTACAAAAGTAGTCAATATTTTTTGTGAAGACAATTGCTAAATATAATGACTAGTGATCCCCAAAAATATATACAATGTTTTAATAGTTACTACAATATAATACATACACTTTGTTATCTTACTCCTGAAATTTAACAATGCATAATTACACATCTAATTTCACACTTTACAGAGGTTACTAGAGGTCTAGAGCTACCAGGAATAAAATTGTAACATATTTTGGCGCTAGGATTTACATGTCGTCTACAAATTACCTGTACATTAATATGTCATATTTCATTTTAATGTGTAGTGTTCGTGTAAACTTCAGAAAACACAACGAAACCTTTTAGCTCACTGGGAGTCAAACTAAAGATTTGTCCGGTGGCATAACCACTGGTCATCAAGGCGTTGATTCACGCAATAAATAGTTGCCTAAGACCACCGGTGTTAGCCCCAGAGGTCCCGGGTTCGATTCCCAGCAGGGTTTGTGTACCGTACCACCCACATGTTTGTGTACTCGGTCTGGTTGTGGTTGGCGATAGCTTATTTGTACTGTAGCTCCTACCATGAGTGCGCTACTCACTGGTCAATGTCTTGCATCGCTCGTCAAGCTCGCTTTAGTTGTATTTATTGCGAGAGTTTGCCGATGCCTCAGACGCCTCAAGACTCGCCTCAGACGTCTAGTGGTTAAGACCACCGGCTTAGACCCAAAGGTCCCGAGTTCGATTCCCAGTGGGGGATACATGTTTGTGTTGGTGGTAGGGCTTGTTTGTCCGCCTGGCTAGCTACCACCATCTTGAAAAAATATGTCGCCATAACAGAAATGTTAGTAGCATTATTATGTTCCGGCAGCTAGATATAAGATAGCCAGTGCCTCACTAGTTGAGGATTCCGGGTGAAGTGCGCCTCCACTTTGGCCTTATCATCACTTAACATCAGCTGAGATGAAGGCCAAATGCTTACCCGTAAGGATTGGAAGAAATAAAATTGCTCTCTGACGCTCTCGTTTTATGCATGTACCAAATAATAAGAAATTCTTATTTGTCGAGTAAACACAAACAGACAAATGATTTCGGTTAGTCAAAGGTCTGTACTAAAGCCAGCTAAACACCCGCATTGGGACTGGGGGCCTATGTTTGTCGGATCGGACCTTGTGTGTTCGGGTTTTGTGTAAAACCTTTATAATGCAAGGGATTTGAATACAAGATTACAGTGTGGCTAGGCGGTCGTCTTTAAGTTAATTTGTGTTGTAAGTTTGTTTTATTTGTAACCTAACTAGCTGCCCGAACGTGACTTTGTCCGTGTTAGCGCCCGTATCTAGTGATCCCCGAGTAATTTATGAATATAATAGCCTTATTCTATGGGCATCATTACATTATACCTACTTTTGTTAAAAAAACATATAAGTACCTTAATTTTTCTTATTTCGAAAAAAAAAAACATATTTTGCCTGAGTGTATCTATGCTGTGCTAAAGTTACAAAAGTTTATAAAAAAAACTGTATTTACGGTGCCTGACCGACTTTTTATAGGGCAGATAATGGGACTATTTTTGTTTTGTTTTATCACCTATTTTGTGACCGTTTTTTGTAGGACGTGTGCGTTGCAACATAGAATTCCATACGTTTAATTTTCACCGACTAAAAAATCTGTCACCGATTATCAGACGAGGGCGGGGACCACTTATTATACATATTATTATGGGTATGGGCAAAAGCTTTCATTATTGAAATCAAGTAATCGCTACTAATAATGGGATTTGACTTAATAACCACGCTTGCTCGCGGGTTGGTGATCACAAACCCGTGCATCGATAAATACAATACAAATATTGCCCGACCTAGGAATTAAACCCAAGACCTCTGGATATTAGGCCGATTGCCTTGCCACTCGGCAACATAGGCGTATGATATTTTCTAAGAAAAAAAACATCTTTACAGAAAATACAGATACATAAAAAATATAGAAACACTAGGTACATACTATTGTTCACCATTGTCTGTCATTGTTCAGTACTATCCGTTCTATAAGTCTTTTGCAGGACACTGCATAAGACTTATAGAACGGACGATGGGTTTTGAGAAGCGATAAATTCTGTCTCGGACCTCAGACCCTCGTCAAGTGGAGTGACGTCGCAATAATAGTTACAGCGGATCGGTCAGTTGTAGGTGTTTCAATATTAATTCTCCAAATACTAGGTGAACGTCGAGAGAACATTGGAACTGGGGTAAATGTTCAATTTACGATAGTAATTCGAAGTGATCTTTAGTCAGTTGTGAAACGGACACGTGCAAGATAACCCTAGTGTTAGGGTGAAACTTCATTGGAGCGGAGCTGAGCTGGGCGGAGCTATCCTCATCTAAACTCCATTGAGGTGCGGAGCCGAGTGGGCCTATGCGGAGCAAAGCGTGTGACGTGACGGTTTTCGTTAGAAATATGACTCCGCTCATGTCTGCTCCTCTAACCAGTCTACTGGAGCGGAGCTGAGATGAGCCCTTAAAATAAAGGGACCGTATAGGCCCTAGTGGGTACATTTCCACAAAGCTCGGCTCCGCTCCTGGAGTGTTACCCTTAGGCTGCTTTTTCACCAGAGCATTGCGAGGTAGCTAAGCGGAGCTAAGACTACACCATTTTACATCGCAAGGTACCTAAATTAAGTTATCCCATTGGTGGATGTTCCTCGCACACCGCTTAGCTACTTAGTGCATCTCTGGTGGAAATGCAGCCTAAAATAAAATAAGATAAAGTAAGATAATATAATATTGAATGGCATTGAAGGTGCGCTCCTGGTGACAAACGAGGATGCAGCCTAAAATAAAATAAGATAAAGTAAGATAATATAATATTGAATGGCATTGAAGGTGCGCTCCTGGTGACAAACGAGGATGCAGCCTAAAATAAAATAAGATAAAGTAAGATAATATAATATTGAATGGCATTGAAGGTGCGCTCCTGGTGACAAACGAGGATGCAGCCTAAAATAAAATAAGATAAAGTAAGATAATATAATATTGAATGGCATTGAAGGTGCGCTCCTGGTGACAAACGTGGATGCGGCCTAAAATAAAATAAGATAAAGTAAGATAATATAATATTGAATGGCATTGAAGGTGCGCTCCTGGTGACAAACGAGGATGCGGCCTAAAATAAAATAAGATAAAGTAAGATAATATAATATTGAATGGCATTGAAGGTGCGCTCCTGGTGACAAACGAGGATGCGGCCTAAAATAAAATAAGATAAAGTAAGATAATATAATATTGAATGGCATTGAAGGTGCGCTCCTGGTGACAAACGAGGATGCGGCCTAAAATAAAATAAGATAAAGTAAGATAATATAATATTGAATGGCATTGAAGGTGCGCTCCTGGTGACAAACGTGGATGCAGCCTAAAATAAAATAAGATAAAGTAAGATAATATAATATTGAATGGCATTGAAGGTGCGCTCCTGGTGACAAACGTGGATGCGGCCTAAAATAAAATAAGATAAAGTAAGATAATATAATATTGAATGGCATTGAAGGTGCGCTCCTGGTGACAAACGAGGATGCAGCCTAAAATAAAATAAGATAAAGTAAGATAATATAATATTGAATGGCATTGAAGGTGCGCTCCTGGTGACAAACGTGGTGAGTTGTAATGTTATACAAACAAATTCTTGATTTCATTCACTAATCCAATAGTGAATAAAATTCATATTTAGCACTCTAGTAGTGGAACACAGCAGTTGTAAATTGCAGTGGTGCAGTGAAACATTTGTTAAAAACATTTTATCACAAAACATTGCATAAATTCGACACCTGCAAGGAAAAAGATCGTAACTCATTTTTAGGTGCACTTAAGTTACGGTCATACTATTGCTTAGATTATGACTATAACTCAAAATTACCAACATTTGAGTTACAATGTTTTTCCTTGCAGATGTCGAATTATACATTGTTACAACGTTATGTTTAATTTTGAACAAGAAATATTGTGATAAAGCTAAAAAAAGATATAGGCGTCAGTTTGGGTATTAGTTATTCTGTGGTTTGGGGAGAAGCGATCCGATCTAATTATTACAAAATGTTTTCCGATGTTTCTTTCTCTTATAAGTATCAGAAAAGTTTTATCGTTATCGACGCGTAAATAATATCTAACAAAATGTTACAAAATGCAATCCAAATGAAAATATTCACTCGAGAGTAGGTACATAGCGTTGTACACTAATATATCGTAATGTTTATCATTGATTAAGGTATTCATTACAAAAAAAATACCCGATACGTCACGTCACCATCAGTCTTGTAATTATTAAAACTATTCTCGGAAAATCCGAAATTAATACATATATTTTAAGCGGGGCGGCTCATTAGTGTCTTATAACAGGTATATACACATATATACATATTTATACGTATGTATAATTCGCTCACAACAATTCATTGGTCGGTTAATTCAGCTAATGGTTATACTCTTAAGGCGAATCAAACAAAAATAACGCTTATGCAGTTGAGATAAGATCTATGTTGTGTGAGCGTCTCCTTCTGATGTTATTCTTCAATAATTGTTCGAGTATCCTGTATAAAATAATGAGGGATTGTAATGCTATTGATCTTGTTACTTAATTGGATCGTTGTAACGAAACTCTGAAACGAAGTAGAGTACTAGTTATGGACCGATGTGCAGGGTCTAATAGTATAAAATAAAATGTAATTATACGGTACTCGCAAACTATTTGTTAGTTTTTATTATTTTGAATTTACAATTCACAATAATCAACCAGCAGAAAAAAATACTTGAAAAAATCAACCAGCCTCAAGAAGCCCGAGTGGGAATCGAACCCACGACCTTTGGATAACCGTTCCAATGCTCTGACCGCTGAGCTACCGCACCAGAAGACTATTTGTTTGTTCCTCTTGCGGTGGAGACAATCGGTTGTTGGGTCTCAGAGGCAAAAGGCACATGTTGCCATGGTTTCGGGTAGATTATTATTATTTTTATATTTCTTATTTAATTTATTAATAAAAGTATTGTTAATTTTGATTTTTTGTAATGAAACTTTGATGTTGTTTATTGAATTAATGCACCTTATCAAATTCAATGTAGCCGTACCGATAAAAGCATTTTTTTTGGTTCAAGCTTGAGTTTTACATAAAAATTAGTTAAAATTATCCATTAAAAAAAATGCCTATAGAGACAATAATGTAAAGATTATTGTCTCTCTCTATTGTATACATTCAAATTTAATAAAATGTATTCTCATACAATTTGTGCGTTGCTTTTTTGTAGCACAGTATGAAGACGTATGTACATTACATATTTTTAACTAGCTACGTCTCAGTCGGTGACTAGGGATTGTGGAATATGCAATTTCATGTTATATTCCACTCTACGATATAATATTTTCACTGCAAAAATGCAATAACAAATATTAGATTTCCATCGGGGTTTTCAACTCGATATTCTAATATGGATTTCGTTAATATACAATCTTTGTAAATGATATATGGAATTTGTAAGGCATCCTTAATGTTTTCATATAATTCACGTGCCTTCAATTTGAGGCTTTCCAAAACGGTTTCGCAAGAGCCATTGACTTTACAATATTATTAAGAAAACTTCGATCAATAATGTACGCCTGCACATCAACCTATCCAAAACTGGCAAATTTCTTCAAAACATTTTCAACCATATGCCTTAAGTATGAAGTTCAAAGTCTATTGAGGAAATTTGACAGTTTGTGGTAGGTTGACAGAGCCTAATTTCGTCAATTTTCAATTGATAAATTGAAATTTCGAATTACAAAATATATTAAAAAAAAAACATTGGATAGTATCAATAACTTCAGCTTAGACTTCTTGGCGGGAAAGTGAAGAGTCATGTCTGCGGTTTTGTTTTATTTTCTAAAATTTTGTTATGTCGAATATTAATGTGAAATAATGGTGGATTATTAACCGTTAAGTGTTCGTGAGTGTGCATGAGTGTTGGCAAATGAAACAAAACAGCGCAAGGTCACTTTTCAAATTCTTTCAAGAAGTCTGCGTGAGGGCTTCGTAAAGCCCCACTTCTTTACTGAGATACTCGAGGGGTTGGGGGGTATATCATTTCTCACTTCTCATTTTTATTATCATTCATCATCATCATACTGACTGGAAGGAAATATTGTATATTTATGTATTGTAAGAAAAATGACTTTGACACTGGCTAAATGTGCTAATCGCACGAAGCCCTCAACTAAAAGAAAGAAAAGAAAAGAACTTCAGCTTACTGTGAAAAAAAAAAACCATATATCTTAACCGTAAAGATTAATTAAGGTTGCAAAAGATTTGTACTTAATATTTTACTTTCATCGCCACAAACGTTATTGTGGCTCCGTGGCCCCTAAAGTCGCGTACCGTTTTTCAAGCGCTCATCGGGAAACTTATTGATCGAAGTTAGAAAAAAAATGATAAATTATTTTAGGACCAAAGCATATCGTGGCCGGCGAGGGAACTTCGAAATTTAAAGATACAGACAAATTCTTTATAAATCATGTCGTCGATTTTGATGTTGAGTTTTATTAAGTCACCGTATATGAAAAAGTTTTAATAAATTTCATTCTTATAAAAAAATATCTTTTGTTTAATAATTATATAAAGCCGTGACCCTAATGCGATATATATATTCCTTACAACCTATATTATAAAATACTGCAATAAAACATACGATTTATTCAAATCAGTGTACACACTTTGAACTATAGTACTAAGCAGTACGGTTGAAATTTTTTTAAAGAAATTTGACAGTTTGGATAGGTTGATGTGCAGGCGTCTGTTCAAGTCTGCCTACTTTTTTTTTAAATTTTATAATTCTAATGTCATCAACATGGTTCCATAGATCAAATTTTCTCATTATTGTATGTATATATATATGACTTGGAATTTGCTATATTGACCCAATCGGATAGTTGACAATAGATTTACTTTTTAGCAACTGTCTAAACGATTTTTTAATAGTAATTGTATGGGAGTGCTGAACTATGACGTCACTATTTTGTTCCGCCAATTCAGTGTTTATTAATAACTTTTTAGGTTACAGAAATTCATGCTTAGGTCAAATAAAAAATAGGTCAATGTTTTTTTAAAGAACTGTTACTTGATTAATTATTATTTATTACTTGAATAATGAAAGTGGACGAAGCGAAACAAGTATGTAAGGATCGTAGCAACTGGAAAGAAGTGGTCTCTGCCTACCCCTACGGGAAAGAGGCGTGATTATATGTATGTATGTTACTTGATTTCATTTATTTGTTTAATGTTCTGGAATTATTTGTTTTTGTTTTTGTTTTCAACATCAACCTATTATGTTATGATTTGCTCAGTCATTTAGTTCAACCAGGTGCATTAAGGGCCAATTTCACCGTCCCGAATAGAAACCGAGTTTAATAAAACCTGGTTTCGACTAATCGAGTTCAAAGCTTAGTCTTGATCGCGGTTCACGTCGCACCGATTTCACCAGCTTCGTTTTGATCCCGTTTTTTAAAACTTAGTTTAGCTTTGACAAAGAATGAATAAATGAATGACATGTCATCGACTAAACGTTTTTTTATTTTTTATTTTTGTTTTGGCTTGGAACTAAACGAATTGCCTTAAAAGAAATTATTCCTTCTTCTTAGATTAGGCATTTATATAGGTACCTATGTTAAGCAAATAATGCTAGTGGTGTGCTTTACAACATTTTGGTATTGTAGTACTTACCTACTGTTTAATATTACTTAGGTACTACTATTTATTTATTAGTTTGATTTTAATATGTACTGACAGACACCAAAAAAAGGGAATTTAACTAAGCGTAAGCTCTTTTTTTTAGTAAATAATAATTAAGTTTAATTCAGCTTCACAAAACATGAGGCCAGTTTACAGATGTAACTATAAACTAGATATCATACCAAGATTTTATCAAAGAAAATGTAGTTCTAATAAACACATAACAATAGCGAAATTCACCACACAACAAAACAAAGTGTATCTTGCAATGCATCAAGAGTGTCGAAGTGTTCTTCTCTCTCGCGTATCCATCTGGAGCGACGTACAATAAACTCATCCTCATTAAAATTTTCGTCAAAAGCTAGTGCCAGGGCTCTTTTCATCTTTGTTTTATATCGCTAACAAAATGATTATTTCATTCTTTAAAAATAAATAAACAAACCAATCTCCCGTACTCCACACAATCGTGACAATGACAGGCAAACAGCTTTAAACGCGTTTAGCTAAGCTAAACGTCGAAAATCGGCCGTTCAGAAACTGAACCAAGTTCAACTTGAACGACGTTTAGTTTATGCCGGTGAAACGCAACCTTGAGAGCGGAACTCAGTTTAGCGCGTAAACTCAGTTTAACTCGAATTAATCGCGTTTAATTTCACCGATGAAATTGGCCCTAAGACGACAATAGGATCTTTTTACTATCATAATTTCAGACATTTTTTTTTGTTTTATGTAGGTACGAGAAGTAAGTTGGTCCGTAAATGGGTACCAATTTAAAAATCGCTAATATGGCGCCCCATATTTTTCTTGTCCCAATTTGGTTTTCCAATAAAGCCGCAGGTCACATAACACGAATATTAACCGTAATTAAACCGACGATGTTTGCATTTTATTTAACCACGGAGTATTTCTGAATGCTTGTGATTCCCATTATTAAATCGGGAATTTAATGAATTAATCTGCTAAGGGTCACAATACATGATTATGTATTGATTAAAAGATTTCTCAGAATATAATGTTTTAATTGGTTAGACAAAGCCCAAGACCGGACAAGATGGCGAGCATATGAGGAGGCCTACACTCAGCATTGGGTGGTATAGGCTGAAGAATAAGAAGATTGTTGAAAATTAAGATAACAATAATACAGCTATTTCATACAGCACAGAAAACATAAATTTTGAGGGTGCGACTTAATTACAATGCAGTTACCTACCTACACACACTTAACAATCACACACGTCACACTCAGTGAGAGAGAGTACGAGTATATAGGTAAAATCAAATAAGAGAACACTTTTTTTGGGGCTCGTTTTTGATGTGTAACATCTTTCCTCTCGTTTTCTTGCAATTTGTAAAGGCCGGCAACGCATCTGCGATTCCTCTGGTTTTGCGGATGTCCATGGGCTGCGATGATTGCTACCTATCAGGTGACCTGCCTGCTCATTTGCCTCCTTCTAATATAAAAAAAATAAAAAATTGTGGGAGTAATTTCCTGAAATGGGACGAAAGTGTGTAACAGGAAGTCGGGAAAGCGCGCAAGCGCGCGCCATTTGATTTGACGAATGAGCGCGCAATGGTAGAGTTGGCCGACGGATGATACCAACCAATCGGGGCAGCGCGCGCCATTTGATTTGACGAATGAGCGCGCGGCATTGCATTACTCTTAGTGTCAATTAAAAATAATACAATTTTCATTCTTTGTTATTAAAAATCATTTTAAATAATGCCTGACCCGAATATAATGTTAATATTGCTTAAACTAAGGTGAGATGTCAAATATTACAAATCAAATGCGACTAATGTAAGGCTCACTCGTTTTTTATTTATCTATTTAGGTATATAGGGTACAACACCAGAGGTCGACTGGAACCAGTGATTGACATTTTCTCTTTTCAATCGTTAAAAATAGGAGATAGCAACTGATTTTTTACTTTAGCGACAAATTAATACAGACCACCGGCATCCTAGCTGTTATTCAGCAAAATTTAAATGTAACTCCATATTATTTTTTGGCTGTAACAATGGGTGTCAAACTCTAGGCTTAATATGCCGAATACTGGGGACACTATGATATGTTACCTAATAGTTTGAAGCAGCATGTATTGAGCAATATCTATCTATACATAAAGCTAAAGAGGGTCGAGTCTGTACATGCAAGATATTCGAAAATATGTTGGCTGGGGATATTTAGAATCGATATATCGCCTCAGCACTCGCGGACCGGGCGCGTCAACCACAGCGCCATCGAGCTCCTCAAAATATACTTTACTAAACTGAAAGTCGAAGCTAGCTAGCGTTTAAGTTAAGGCATAGCAATTTAATCGAAACCACTAATGTAAGTCGGCCTGTCCAGCGAGGCAGCCTTTGTGCCTCGTTCCTATTGAGCCCTAACCATTTGACTTTTGAATTCATATGATTTCAATAGCCTCTGACGTTTTGGTTTGCTTTGAAATGGCAACAAAGAAGATAGAGAATCCAACTCCCATCGTATCATTCGAATACGTGAAAAAAATATATACTTTTTAAATTTGTGCATTCACAATGCTATCTGTAGTTACCTCAGATCATAAGGGTAGTTACAAAATACTTTGTTAGATAATTATCATATTGATTGGTTATATTATAAAAACTTAGCCTAGATACAAAACAACTTAAATTGGATCACACGCATGTCGACCGGATACGCAGGCATTTGTTAGTCGTATACCTCGAAATCAAAAAATCCTTGTCAAAAAATAGAAAAGAAATACGCAAACCTGGGTTCAAATTATTTGTTTGTTCCGTTTGCCGTGGAGACATTGGGTCCATGGGGGCCGGAGGGCAAGCAGCTTGTTAAAGAGTTGAGTGCTCGCCTTAATGAAGCCTCCGGTGACAAGAAGGCTGGCAGCTACCTCTGCCAACGTATTAGCTTGGCAATCCAAAGAGGTAATGTTGCCAGCATTCTTGGGACCGTTCCCATGAGCACACAGCTGGAGGACATTTTTTATTTACAGGTTTTATTTTGTCTTTAGTTATTTTAATTATTTTTTTCTTTAATGTAGTTATTTATGTTTTGTTTCTTGTAAGTTAATTATTTATAAAAATATTGAAATTGTTCGTTAATCAAAAAAAAATTCTTTGTAGCCGTAGTTTCACCTATTCGCGTTTCGCCGTGATTGCATTTTGTTGTAGCGTGTAATAATGCCGCGAGCATAATGAAGATGGAGGCGCGTAGGAGGCGTCATCTCGCCACTCTTTTGTTTGGCGTGTTAGGAGCGGAAAGGCCACAATATCTCTGTGATAAGCTAGTATGGACATGTGATCAGAGTAGGTACCCAAAAAGAAGCAGTACTAACATCTTTGTGACGGCAAAGCATCGAACGATGGCGTTCCGTGGTTCATTTAGATTCGCCGCCTCGTAGTGCTGGAACGATCTCCCTCCACCAGTGCGTGACCTGAAAACGGTAGACACATTTAGACGCCACCTCAAAAAATACTTTATTTCGTTACAAAAATCCTCGTACTTACTTTCGAGTTCCTCACGTTTAGCCTATACGTCTGTTGGGGATTGCGTTCCGGCACTGTCGGGACGGACATTGCCCCTTTGATGTTCTGCTCACTTACTGCTTCGTTGGGTTCTTGGCTGATATCTCTGTGCTGTGGTTTCTTTGTAAAGTCACTGAAATTCCAATGTTTGCTGCGCAGGCGATAATAACAACAATAGCCGCACGCCGCCGCCGGCCGCCCGCAGCGATGACAGATGACTGCAACTCACCTGCAATTTTTTTATTTTTTTTAAGTTTAGTTTGTTCCTTAAGGAACCGGCTAAGGTCATAGACCATGCTGCCATGTCATTAGTTTCTTAATTGCATTGTAATACATAAATAAACAATATTATATTGATGATGATGAATGATAATAGAAATGGGAAGTGAGAAATGATATTACCCCCCAACCCCTCGAGTATCTCAGTAAAGATGTGGGGCTTTACTAATTCCTCACGCAGACTTCGTGTGAGAATGTGAAAAGTAACATTGCACTGTTGTTTCATTAGCCAACACTCATGCACACTCACGAACACTTAACGGTTAATAATCCACCATTATTTCACATTAATATTCGACATAACACAAATTTTTGAAAATAAAACAAAACCTCAGACATGACTCTTCACTTTCCCGCCAAGAAGTCAACTCACCTGCAACTGTTTGTCACTACGTCAGTCCTTCAGCCCAGGCTTTATAAAATTCTTGAGGTGTGCGATCTTTGTTTTTGTTTTTTAATCTTATTGTATTGTCTCATGTGTTAATGTTTGTAATGTTGTGTTTCAATAGTTTTTATTTATGTTTTTGTTCCCTGTCGTCTTGACCTCTAGGTCCCGCCAGAATACCAGCGCTGCAGCGGTTATTTTCGCTGTAGCCTATGCTGAGGCTGGGGCCTAGTTGGCCACAGTTAATGTATTACCTACGTGTTTGTAAATTATTTTTTTTTTATTTTCTTATGTTATGTACAATCTGTTTCCACAAATCAATAAAATCAATAAAATGTTATTCTTCTTCTTCTTCTTAATATCGGTGGTATATTTTGTTACTCGCATATATTTTTAATAGATGTTTACAACAGTTGCAAATTTTGATGTAGCATATATACTACTCAAAACAAAATAAGGGCCACGAGGTATTTTTTCATTTTGGTGTAAATTATTAAACATTTACATATTGAAAGTAGTAAAATATTGAGTATACAAACTCTTTGATACCTAAACTTTTTAATATTGTAGTATTCATCTAATGCTGGCAACAATTTTAAATAAAATTTGATTTAAAATTATTTTTGAAAATTTTGATTCCATTTTATTTGACGTTTTGCTTTCCTTAGCTTCTTGGTTTATTAGAAATTATCAGAGTTCATTGATATCTCGAGTCAGAAACATTTTTTGCAATATGCCACAAGCACGCAGGCGTCATATGGACTCGCTGACAGCAACCAGAGCCGTTACAATGATTGAAGAAGGTCATTCGCAGCGATCTGTGGGTTTGCAATTGGGATTTTCTCGAAGAGCTATTCAAAATCTATGGAATCGTTTCCAAGAGACCGGCAGTGTTAGAAGAAGACCTGGTTCGGGCAGAGTTCGCATTACAACAGCTCAAGAGGATCGTTACATTCGATTAAGTGCGCGCCGAGATCGCACAACGACGGCCCGCAAGCTGCAAAATCGTTTACGGCTCACAACGGGTACTCGTGTCAGTGACCAAACTATTCGTAATCGATTGCATGAAGACCAGCAGGCATCAAGAAGGCGAGTTGTCCGTATTCCATTAACCAGAAATCATCGTGCAAATCGTTTAAGATTTTCCCGTCAACATTTGGACTGGGACATAAACCAATGGGGCATGGTGCTCTTCACAGACGAATGCAAAGTTAAATTTTTTAACGACGATCGGCGTATTTGAGTATGGAGAAGACGCGGCGAGAGATTTTCAGAAGCCTGCATCCATGAAGTCGATCTTGGTGGTCCAAATGTAATGATTTGGGGCGGGATAAGCTTACACGGCAAAACTGAGCTCGCTATTTTAAATGAGGGTACTGTTACTGCTCAGCGGTATATTGAGGAAGTCGTCAGACCACATGTGATCCCATTTGCCCAGCGAGCGGGTCCTGGATTCATCTTGATGCAAGACAATGCTCGTGCACACACGGCTCAAGCGACTCGGTTTGTACTGGAAGCGTCTCAAATTCAAGTCTTGCCGTGGCCGGCGAACAGTCCGGACTTAAATCCAATAGAGCACATGTGGGATCAGTTGAAACGAAGAGTTAGAGACGGTGATCAGGAAATCCACAACCAACAGCAACTCATCAACGCTGTTAAAAGGGCCTGGGAAGAGATTCCAATGGAAAATGTCAGGCATTTGATTGAGAGCATGCATTCCAGGCTTCAGGAGTGCGTAACGAAACGAGGGGGGCATACCCGTTACTAAAAGATGAGCATGGAGTATTTTCTTTTGTTTTCAGTAACTTTACATTGTTTTTATTTTTAAACCTTAAATGTGTTTTTTCTTTCAAAATCAAATAAACTTTTTAATCATTATTATTGGAATAAATTTATTGGTCTACACGGTAAAAACAACATTAGTTTTCGTTATGGAGACAAAAAAATTAATATTGGTTTTCTTATTTTCATGGTACAGACAAAATACCTCGTGGCCCTTATTTTGTTTTGAGTAGTATATTATCAATAGCCTATTTAGTTATCCGCAAATATTTTTAGTCGCATTTTATCTCGTCAGTGGGGCCTTGTAAAGAAGGTTAGTCCTTCCGTGAGGCACTACCGTAGCTGCGGCTGGCGCCGCCATATTATTTACAAATATCTGTCGAGATGCGTATCAGTTGCGTTGCGTGTCTGACGAACTACGTGTCTGTCGAACTGCGTGTCTGTCGAACTGCGTGTCTGTCGAACTGCGTATATGACTAGTTGAGTTTCTGTTTTGTAGTCTGACGAAATGCATATATGACCACCTGCGTATCTGACGACATGCGTGTTTTTGTGAATTACGGTCGAATTTAGACCACCGTGCAACAACTAGACCTATAATCTTATATATATGCAAATACGTGCCGTGACGACCTCCGTAGCCAAGTGGTTTGCACGCCGGACTTTGGGCGGCGCTAACTCTGAGGTCCCGGGTTCGATTCCCGGTCGGGTCAATGTCGAAAAACGAAATTTTCGATATGGTGCCGGGTCTGGGTGGTTGTCGTACCGTCGTTGATGTTGATTTCCGTAATACGAGTGCTTTAGCTATTTACCTACTTGGGATAAAACAATGTATGTGATTAAAATATAATAATAAATAAGCGAATTAGCTTTCCTGGGTGTGTTAACAGCACTTTTTTTTTATATTTACGGGTAAGCACAGTGCCTTGATCTCACCTGATGTTAAGTGATGATAACCCGGTGATTCACCCGGGATCCTTAACTAGTGAGGTACTGGCTATCTTATCTCTAGCTGCCGGAACACAACAATGCCAATAATAATGTGTTATTAGGGAATTAATATTAACTTTTCTAAAAACCTAGTTACTCTTTGGTGACGCGCCTCTGTACATTAGTCTATGCTCTGTCGTTAGCCGTTACGTTTCGAATCACTGATTTTCCGGAGAATTCGCTCAATCAATTATTGAACACGGAAATTAACATTCGAGCGGCTGATACCGGATTGATACGTCAATACAACAGTATACTTAGTAAAAGGACTTATAGGTACAATCTTCTTTATATGAATCTATACATATAATAAGTCTGTAGAAAAGTCGATTATGTTAATACTATATTTTTTACGAAATAACGTGTTTAAGGCACTATATAAACGACACGGGAGTAAACAAAATGATTTTAAAAAAAAATGTCTGTCTGTCTGTCTTTCTGTCTGTAAGTCCGCTTATAACCTATAATCTACAGAACGGATTATTATGAAATAATAGATTATAGATAGGTTATATCAACGATTATACGGGATACTTCTTATTTGACTATTCCCTCCAAATAAAAAAAAAATAAAAGAAAGAGGTTAGTCTTACAACTTGCTGTTCCGGCCACTACGTCGCGATGTAAATAATTCAACGTCAATGTGAATTGTCATTCAATTGACATTTCTCAGAGTACTGCTGGCTATAAGGAATTTGATACTGAACACACACTGAATAAAAATCCCCCGTCTGTAATATTTCGCGCAACAGTGACAAGGCGCAACTATTACGTGAAAGTGTCTTGATCGTGTGGGATGTGTGCACAATGGCTCATCGCAAAGCAGTAGAGGTCGTAAACAGGACACTGCAAGATATAAGACAAAACGATCAACTCATGGGCGGGATTACTCTGCTCTTTTGTGGTGATTTTCGACAGACTTTGCCAGTTGTAACACGTGAGACGAGGGCGGATGAAGTTAGTGCTTGCCTGAAAAGTTCAATGCTGTGGCCCCATAACAACTGAATACAAATAGGAGGGCGCTAAGAGGTGGCAACGCTAATGCTCAAGAGTTCTCCGATTTACTGTTGAGCGTCGGAGAAGGTAGGTTCCCCGAAATAGCTGGCAAAGTCACCTTAATTTTTTTTTTTAACTTATATAATTAATACTTTTACAGTTAACATCAATTACTTGCTTTATATGAAACATAACATAACTAACAACATTAAAGAAAAAAAAATTAAGATAACTAAAGACAAAATAACATCTGAATGCGGAATCCTAGAAAGTGAGACGCTATGACGTCACACAGCTCATCAGTGAAAAGGCCGAGTGTTTGCGCAGCCCCAAGGCTAGTGTCCGGTTGCAGGCCGGACACACCACTTACTTAACGGATCACTTTACTGCTACTTCTGTGATCCAATGTAACTGAATGGTGGGCTGTGTTGACTCACCAAAATATATCCAAACAAATGCTCCTCGCCGGCGTCCGCGTCTTCTGGGCAGGCCGGTCAGACGCACTAGGCGCGGGGCCCACGCGCCCACTGTGCGCGCTTTACGACTGATGGGGGACATGCTTGCTCAGCACGATGACGTTGACTTGTTTGCGGACGCTCTGGGACGTCTGTAGGACAGAGCCCGCACGTTTGTAAACAAGATGCTTTTGTGATCGATCATGCATCTTATTTTTATTATTATTACCAATTATTATTATTTATACTAATCTGACAATTTAGTGTGATATAGTTTAATTTGACATGTGTGTAATTTTGAATGTATGTATTTTTATGTGTATTTATATAATTTTAATCTAACTCACTGATATTCACATTTTGAATCTGACAGTCTATCTTGACATACTTACCTATTTAAATTTTTGAGTTGATTATCTTTTGGCATGTGTAACTATAGCTTGTAAACGCTTTGGATTGTTCTGTAAGCTTACAAGACTTTTTGAATTAAATAAATAATAAATAAATTGAACATCTCTCTAATAGTGAAATGTAGCAACCAGGAGTGATTCGTATTACTACTCAGGCTTGAGCAGTAACTACTTTTACATCTGCTACCACTTAAAATTAGGTTATGACTAAAAATTCACTTACATTCTATGCTATCCCCGTCCGGTTCTACGGGCTCCAAATGTCCGTATGGGCCTGAATCCAAGGCCGGGTCCTCCTGAGCTCCCTAATCACACCCAACCTATCCCGAAGTGCACTTTCCCCCGAGGAAATACCTGTTTTCTCCAGCAGCGAAGACGCCAACATTCGACTATGGAATGTCGAATTTCGCTCCAGATGCGATTCGTTACACACACACACAACCCAGATAGCACAAATACTTAATTGGACTAACGCGGCTCCAAATGCCCTTATTACTACTTCAAATCTATTTAATTATTCACACACGATACAATATCAACCCGCCATAAATGTTTTCCCGAAACAAGTAGGTAGAAAAAACGCAACTAGTGATGGGGCCATTATGCCATTAAACAAATTGAAGATCTATAATCGATTCCCGAATCGATCCGTCCATTATACAAATCAAAGTTTTACTTCCAACAAAAATAAATGCCTGTTTATTTGCAACATCCCGCCACCCAAAGCAGACGTACCGCTTTCTAGCCTGAAATCTTAAACTAGTCAACCGGTAATCGAGCTAAGGTCGCGACTGCGCGATTTAGCACCGATCCATCAACCAACACTTGCGCCACGCGCGGAGTCCCGTCCGCGCCCCAGATTAACTTTAAAATGCGACCTCGCCTCCAAAATAACGATGGCAAATTAGCCTCCTTTAATAAAACCAGATCCCCCTCCGAAGGGGGCGACGTCCGGTCTTTCCACTTTACACGCTGCTGCAACAAATGCAGATACTCCAGTGACCAACGACGCCACAAGTCCTGACTCATTTGTTGTATCATTTGAAAACGAGACATCCGGTGTCTGCGTTCATCCTTCCAAGGATACTCAGGCAGGGCAGTGAGTGGCTGACCGACCAAAAAATGACCAGGGGTCAGGACTTCCATGTCATTTGCGTCAGAGGAGAGTGGACAAAGCGGACGCGAGTTGAGCACCGCCTCAACCTTACAAAAAACAGTTGTAAGTTCCTCATAAGTGAGGGTAGTTTCCCCGACTACCCGGCGCAAGTGGGTTTTTGCCGATTTTACCGCGGCTTCAAATATCCCGCCCCAGTGGGGACAGGCTGGCACACTAAATCGCCATGTGATTCCCCGCTGTGCGAGAGCTTGGCTTATGCTATTACAATTTTTATCCAGAAAATCGTTCACATCTTTCAAGTTGTTGGCAGTGCCCCTGTAGTTGGTACCATTGTCGGACCGAATGAGAGAAGGTAAACCTCGTCGCGAAACAAAACGATCCAGCGCGGCGACAAAGGCTTCCGTAGAGAGAGCCGAAACCACTTCCAGGTGGACGGCCTTAGTAGCCAGACAGACAAAAACACACAAGTACGCCTTCGTGACCCTAGTGTTACGATAGGCTGTGGTTTTAACCAAAAAAGGTCCAGCAAAATCCGTACCGACCCCGTCGAACGGCCTAGTAGTCTGACAAACCCGGTCAGAAGGGAGATCCCCCATCTGCGGCTGCATAGTGGAGGCCTTCACCCGATAACAAGCCACACACTTAAATAGAATGCTGCGAACCACTCTCCGGGAGGACAAAATCCAAAATTCCCGTTGCAGTATCGCCAGTAACGCATTACAACCCGCGTGAGCGTTTTTCAGGTGTCTATCCGAGACCACTAGCTCTACCAAGGGTCCTCCTTTGGGTAGTAACAGAGGATGACGGCTACCGAAGGGCAGGTCGGCATTTTTGAGGCGACCTCCAACGCGTAACAGTCCATCCGTATTCAGAAATGGGTTGAGCCGGGAGATCGCTCCCTTGAGCTTTTGCGCGACCGACGCGCAAAATCTTCAGTTCGTCCTCGAACCGGTCAGCTTGAACCAGCCGTATCAGGGCCAATAGTGAACTCCTGCGTTCCTCAGCACCCGCCACGGGTGATAACTGCCTCTTGTCTGGATGGCGGCAGTTATGTATAAGTCTCCGGATCCAGCAAGTTACACCTAGCAACTTATCCAGTTTGCTGTATCGAGCCGTCAACCAATTTGGATCTGGCTTTGATTCGTTTGTTGTCGCCAAAACTTTTATTCCAGGGAGCAGCCCTAGAGAGCCATCGATCATGGTGACCGGCCATGATGACTCACCCTCCTTTAACCACTCTGGACCCCACCAGAGGGCATGCTGCACCAATTCCGGCGCGGTGCAGCCCCGAGAGGCACAATCGGCAGGATTCCAGGTGCCGGGAACGTGCCTCCAACAAATTTCGATACCCGAGTTCTGTACCTGAGATACCCGATTGGCCACAAATGTTTCCAGTACGTGAGGTGCCGCGCGTAGCCATGCCAGAGCTACCTGACTGTCGGACCAGGCGTAGACAGTCCGGATGTCCACCGTAAACGACAGTTCTTTGTGTACGTGGCACAACAGTTTGGCCAGTAGATGCGCCCCACAAAGTTCCAGCTTCGGGACTGTCAGCCGAGTTTTGAGGGGTGCCACCTTGCTTTTAGCCAGAAGCAAGGAGATGGTGACTCGACCCTTCGAATCCACCGTTCGCAGATACACTACTGCGGCATACCCTCGTTCTGACGCATCACAGAAGCCATGTAGGCTTGCCCTGTGTTTGCCCCGCGGCAAGATCCGCCGCGGTAACGCAACCTGACTGATCGCCTCGATCGTAGATATCAAAGCGAGCCAAGTGTCGAGGGGAGGCCCTACCAGTGGCTCATCCCACGAGACCCCGAGTGTCCACAGCGTTTGTAATAAACACTTTGCCAAAAAAATGCACGGGCTGATCCATCCACTTGGATCAAACATTCGAGCGATGGTGGAAAGGACCGTCCTTTTCGACCAAACTCTTGACGTTTCCAGGCCCAGTTGGAATGTGAAAATATCTTGAACCGGCTGATATTTAATTCCCAAGACGGCGATAGAGTTCGGGTCCCCTGCGTCCTCGAATAGCTGAGGATTCTGTTGGTGATCTTCCGGAATCCCAACCAGAAGCATTGGCTCGTTGGATAACCATTTTCTCAACTCATAACCACCAGCCGCGAGGAGTCCGATCAGCTCATTCCTGATGATGAGCGCCTCCTCCAGAGAGGCTGCCCCTGTGCAGATATCATCTACGAACACGTCCCGTGTCAGTACAGCGGCTGCCCGGGGAAAGCGAGCCCGTTCCTGCTCCGCCAGTTCCAGCAGGGAACGGATGGCAATGAAGGGACTCGACTTCAGGCCGTACGTGTTGGTGTTGAGCTCGTAGACGGTGATGGGATCCTCCGTATGTTCCCTCCAGAGTATTAATTGAAACCTCCTGTCCGCAGGATGTATTACTGTTTGGCGGAACATCATCCGGATGTCCGCACCGATCACCACCTGGTGTCTTCGGAAATTTAAAATGATGTCGACAATGTCCCGATGTAACTTCGGACCAGAATGGAGACATTGGTTCAATGAAACTCCAGTCGACGACGGTGCCGATCCGTCGAAAACTGTCCGCAGTTTTCCAGATGAGGCCTTCAACACCGCGTGGTGAGGCAAGAAAAAATGATCTGTCGTTGTCCAGTCGACAGTCGCCCGCGACATATGTCCCAAGGCCTCGTATTCTCGCATGAACTCGATATACTTTTCCCGAAGTACCGGATCGCGAGACATACGACGCTCCATGGACAAGAGTCGTTTCTCTGCCAACGCCCTCGATTTTCCCAAGAGAGGGGGACAGTCGATGAAGGGCAGTCGAGTTTCGATCCTACCCGACGCCATCCGACGTGTGTGATCCTTATAAAAGGTTTCGCACTCCACATGCTCTGGATCCAGACGGGAGACCATGGGAGGCTCTTCCAGTTCCCAGAATTTTTGCATCGTCCTAGCGATGGAGGTAGTAGCGACGACAGGTGAGACATCCCGCGTCTCCTGGTCGAAAACCGGTCCCATTAAAACGTGTCCAAAGATGGTAGGTATAGCTACCAACGAAGAGCGGCCCAGAATCCGCTGAGGCCCTAAAAGGATCCAGCCCAGTACATCCGCTCCCAATATGAGGTCCACCGGAGCCGGCTCCTTGAAATGAGGATCTGCCAGCATGAGACCTGATGTGTCAGACATTGCGTCCCGCGGAATGTCTGTCGGTGGATGCCAACCCAGCAGATTGTCGAGTACGGTCGCGACCGCCGCAATCTGTATCGAAGCGGAATGCACAGGAGAGAAGAGAATATGGGTCTGACCGGACAGACCCCCCACTTCTGTATCTCCGACTCCCCGAATCGGAGCTGAGGGAGGCGCGCACTCCAGACGTAGGCGCCTCGCTACCCTCGTAGTAATTAAGCAGCCCTGTGCCCCAGTGTCTAGGAGGGCTCGTATCCGGACGAAGTCCCCTCTAGGTCCCCAAACGCGTACCTGCGCGATGGGCAAAAGAACCGTCCTCGGTTCCGACGTAGCCCGACCACAGGCTAGTCACGCGTCAGAGCCAGCAGCCGACCCTGTCGAACCATGATGACTCGGCCAGTAAGTCGGACGCGTACAGGCCACCATCCGGGGTGGTGCGTATCCAGCTGCCCTACCATACCGGTGATAGGGTGGGTGGTATTCCAACCTCGGGTACTCGTGCAGTACCGGTGAGAACTGTTGACGGTTCTCAGGTCGTCGTTGTTCCGGTAACGGCGGCGGAGGATACGCGTACGAGTATCCGGGTGTTGGGTCCGGAGGTGGGGCTCCCTGTGCCCAGTGGCCCCTGGTGGCACCAACTCCTGGTGCTGGTCGCGCCGAGTGCCCGGTTGTAGCCAGAACCTGACTCCGTTCCGGCGGTCCCCAACTTACCTGAGCCGGGGTGTATGGTGCGGTGTGGTGTGGCGGTCGTGGCGGACTCCGTCTTTCCAGAGGCGGAGTTGTCCCAGGACCCAATCCGCCACCCGTGGGAGATCTCCTCTCCCGAGCCGGTGCTGACCCCTCACCATAACGGGTGCACAGTAATCGATGATGCGGTCCGCCGCACGCATCGCATGGCCTCGCTTGGGGACAGTCGTTGTACCGATGTCCTCCAAGGCAGGCGTAACACAACCCTCGTGTCCGAACGAGGTTTCGGCGGTCCTTTATCGGGATGCCGATAATTCCTGGACATTGCTGCTCCAGGTGCTGCTGTCCGCAAACCCGGCATCCAGAACCGGGGTTGATGGCGGCCGCAGCCACCAGCCGGCCGCGACCCTTCCCCGGGGTGCGTGGTGGCTGGGCGCCGTAGACTCCGGAAGTGCGGGCCGGCGTACTTCTCGGAGCCTCCTGGGTGGCTTGCTGGTTTTCCAGCAGGCCAGCCTCTTCTTCCAGGAACTCCAGAAGTTCTTCCAGATTAGGCAGGACGTTGCTGAGCTCCTTGTTGACCAGTCGCTGCCGCTCGAACTCGTCCCTCACCTCCTGCGACAACTTTGCCAGGACGATGTGCAGAAGCAGAAAGGACCACTGGCCCACGGGCAGTCCGAGCGTCCGTAACCCGTTTAAGGATACTGTGAGGGGGGTGATTAGCTGCGCCCTCAGATGTGCCCTGTGGTTGACCTTCGGCAGGCCCAGCAGGTGCGTCACGTGCGCGTCCGCCTGTAGACGCGGTTTTTGGTACCGCCTCTCCAGCAGCTGCATTGCGGTATCATAGCTCGCATCCTGCAGCTCCAGATGCTGTACGAGCTGTCTGGGTTCTCCGTCTAGGAAGGAACGGAGATATGCCAGCTTTTCGGCCTTGGTGAAATCCTTCCGAGTATCTACCAAGGCCACAAACATGTTCCGGAATCCAGCCCAGTCCCGCATACATCCGGTGAAATGCGGGACCTCCAGGGCACCCAATCTTCCCATGGCGCTGGGTCCAGGGGTGTGGAGCGAAGCGGGGCGCGCGATAGGCTTCCCCTCCCGCAATCGCTCGAAGTCCTTAACCCGCTGAAGGACCTCATCGTATATGTCTTGGATGTGCTCCAGATCCTTGACATACTGCGTATGGAGTTCTACCTCCTTCTCCCCGACCGGGTCCGTTGACAACAAGGCGGTTACCGACCGCTCGGCCAACAAAAAACGAGCCTGCATTTCCTTAGAACGCGCCTCCAAAGCGTCCTCCCGGTTAGGCCGATCGATTAACCCAAGCAGCCCGGTGAACCACCGGAGCTGCTGAGCCAACTCCTGTCGTGACGATGTCATGTTAATATCAAATATATTTAAAACTTAAGCAAACCTAAACACAAAATTAAAAAATCGAATAAATAAAAAACCCGGAATCGATTATTTTAATCGATACTTTTAATTGAATATCAATTAACGTACCGAGAAATGTCCCAGCCCAAATACAACGGTACTACCAACCTTACAACTTAACCGCACCTGTACCGGAAGTGCGATTTTACACGAAATGAACTTAACCTAATTACGAACTAACAAAATACACAAAATTACACCGATTAACCTAGAGGTTCGGTATTAACCACGCTCTGCTACCAAAAATGATTCGTATTACTACTCAGGCTTGAGCAGTAACTACTTTTACATCTGCTACCACTTAAAATTAGGTTATGACTAAAAATTCACTTACATTCTATGCTATCCCCGTCCGGTTCTACGGGCTCCAAATGTCCGTATGGGCCTGAATCCAAGGCCGGGTCCTCCTGAGCTCCCTAATCACACCCAACCTATCCCGAAGTGCACTTTCCCCCGAGGAAATACCTGTTTTCTCCAGCAGCGAAGACGCCAACATTCGACTATGGAATGTCGAATTTCGCTCCAGATGCGATTCGTTACACACACACACAACCCAGATAGCACAAATACTTAATTGGACTAACGCGGCTCCAAATGCCCTTATTACTACTTCAAATCTATTTAATTATTCACACACGATACAATATCAACCCGCCATAAATGTTTTCCCGAAACAAGTAGGTAGAAAAAACGCAACTAGTGATGGGGCCATTATGCCATTAAACAAATTGAAGATCTATAATCGATTCCCGAATCGATCCGTCCATTATACAAATCAAAGTTTTACTTCCAACAAAAATAAATGCCTGTTTATTTGCAACAAGGAGTATCTACTTTTTTTTGTAGACGGTCTGTCATTTCTTTTCCTTTCATTCCACGACGGGGAAGCCAGTACCACAGCAGTTGAGGATTCCGGGTAAGTGCACTTCCACCTCCGTCCTTACTATCACTTAACATCAGATGAGGTGAAGGCCAAAAGCGTACACGTAAACGAATTAAAATAAAAAGCTTATTGCACCTTTTTTCCAAAGCCGTATTATCAGATACAATAACATAAACTCCCTCTGAAGAATTGAACTGGCCACTTTGTCTGAAACCTGTAGCCGCGTGTATGTATATACGAAGCGTGTAGCGGCGTATATACACTTTTATACACACAACTCGTTTATACACACAACGTGAGAGGGTCTATCTGTGCGTTGCTCGAGCACGGTTTGTAAATATTAAGCTTGCCGTCTGGGCCTCCTTATATTGTTCGTCTAGTCTTAGCCCGGCGCACTATCATACAGTGTTATTTGAAAAAAAAAATGAAAATTTGGCTTATAAAGTAAAAAAAAATTATAGTGATGTGTGTTGGATTGAGCCACGATAGCATAGTTGGCAGTGCACCTGACCCGGCATGTCATGGGGTGCGGGTTCGTTTTCCGCTCGTGGAATTTTTTCAACACTTTGTCTTTTTTCAACAACAATATTTCGCAGTATTTTGCAACAATATTTGCGTAAAATTATATGTAAATAATCATCCAGTGCTTCTCAAACTTTTCCTTGTGTTTGCGGTCGCGTATTTACAAAGACTAGCTTGATTTTTCTTTTCAATTTAATTGTCTATAAATAACATAATTCAACTATTAGTAGGAAGACAGCTCGTGACCACGGCCGGCCGGTGCAACTCTGTCGTAACGTCGTGTATATATGTCTATAATTATATTCTTAGTACTCGCAGTTTGTGAAAATCCCCGTTGCAAAACGTTGATTTATTAAAACTTTTATGACCGTTTCCGTCGAAGTAGGTATATTATATTATAAAAATAAATAGTAAAAAGTAAATAGCATCAGGTCATCACTACAATTGATGGGTAATGGCTTAATCACCACGCTGGCCAAATGCGGGTCGGGTCGGTGATCACAAGCCTGGGCTATGCGTCAAACATCCGAAACACACTTTGCCCGACCTGGGAACTGAACCCGGGACCTTCAGGTATCGGGCCGAGCGCTTTGTCACTCGGCCATTGCCATTGCCATTGGCAACACGACTTGTAATTGTTTTTATAAAAGCCAAACTTATTAAGGGTAACAGTGTAGGGATAATCCTGAAACAATTTATAATTTGTGACCAGGCCAAATCTTTTTATATATAAATCTTCTGTGCGTGTGTTTGTAATTGAACTCCTTCTAAACGGCTGGAACGATTTGGATGAAATTTTTTGTGTGTGTTCGATTGAGAATGGTTTAGATTTACAATTGGACCCGGTAAGGGTCCATCATGGGGTACGGGTGTTTTCAAGCGGACGAAGTCGCGAGCGGGCCACTAGTACCTTTTTATAAATTTAAGGAATCAAAGATTTTCATACCAACTTTCCACCATTATTTCACCTTCTATGAGTTTTTTGAAAAAAGCTAATACACATCATTCTTTATATTTATTGAAAAATCTAAAGAACAATAATTTTTATTTTATTTATTACTTTAAAAATAACGTTTTCCCCAAAAAACCTTTTTCCCCTTTTTACTCTTTTAAAGGAAAATAAACAAGACTTTTATACAAACTTTCACCCCTCTTTGATCCCCTCAGGGTGTGATTTCCGTAAAATCATTTCTTAGTGGCTGGTTACGTTACTCAATTAACCTACAGTCCAAATTTCAGTCAGGACAAGCCATTATTATATATATATAATATATTACTAAAACTAATTAAATGGTAATTTAAAAATGTTGGTATTACTTATTTAACACGTTGCCAATGACTGATAACTGATAACCCTACTTTCATATTATTGAGAACATTGTAAATGCGCTACCTGGTTAGATGAAAAATACATTTTCAATGTTTTCCACCCATCTTGCTCGTTGCTAAGAATTATTACTGTGTCCACGATTTCTTTAACAAAGGCGTAAAAATAGCTTTGAGGTGAATTACAGAAAAGAGGAAAAAACATACATTTTTAAAAGAAAAAATTGCGTGACCTAAAAGTTTGAAGGCAGCATAATATACAGGTTGTGGTTTTGAACAGTTGCCAAATTTAAGGAGGCGATTATGTTAATGTAACTGATAATAAATCCATTAAAAAAAAATACGTAAAAAAAAATACGAAAAAGATTTTGTTTCTGTTGCATGTCATTCTTTTGAATATACTACGCTGTGCTACTACTTTGGCTCTGCGCTAGGTGCGCAAAACAAATGCCTACAAATGCCGCCGCTTGCGCCGGCTTTTGTCGGCTAGCCACCACCCGCTCAAAGCGGGAACCGACGACGATTCAACGGTCGCCGCTCGCTCAGTCTCCCGCTAACCGCGAGCGCGCGCACACGTTTGACAAAAAAAATCCGGGCCGTTTTCAAACGTAGGTACGATGTCGCGTTATTCTAATCACGACTACGTTGAAATGGTGCGGATGTATGCCCTCGCCGGTAACAGCTTGAGGGGTGCAGTGCAGATGTTCGCGGAGAGGTGGCCAGACCGACCAACGCCGTCCCGAACGACGATGCTGGCTGCTACACAACGCCTACTGGATTACGGGCAGTTCAGTATCCCAGCGCACGCCAGTGGTCGAGGCAACGTGGGCCTGCCCGTCGACTTACAGGAGCAGATCTTGCAGTTCTTCGACGACGAGCCACGCGCCAGTACACGTGATGCTGGGCGGCACTTTGGCCTTGATCACACCATCGTTTGGCGCTTGTTGAAGAAGAACCAGCAGCACCCATTCCATTTTCGACGAGGTCAGGATTTGCTTCCCACTGACCAGTCCAGCCGAGTCGAGTTTTGTACATGGCTCCTCGAACATCAGCACGTTAATATTCTGTGGACTGACGAGGCGCAGTTCACAAGGGTCGGCGTCTACAACGTGCATAATGAGCATTGGTGGGCACACAGAGAACAGAACCCTCATGTCACAAAAAAAGACTCCTTCCAAAGACGTTTCAGCCTAAATGTTTGGGCTGGTATTATTGGCCCTTATTTACTGGGGCCTTATTTCATTGAAAGTCATCTCAACAGCCTTACCTACCTAGATCTGCTGCACCACATTGTAGATGAGCTGTTGATGGACATTCCACTGGCATTCCACAGAGACCTCTTCTACCAGCAGGATGGTGCTCCACCACATTATGGACAAGTAGTGCGCAGCTACCTAAACGATACATTTGGATCGCAGTGGGTGGGACGTGGCGGTCCAGTGTCTTGGCCTCCTCGCTCCCCGGACCTAACACCGCTAGATTTTTATTTGTGGGGTGATGTAAAAAGGCTAGTGTATTCTGAGGAGGTAACAAGTGTAGTGCAATTGCGTACGCGAGTGGTGTCCGCTTTTGAAACGGTGAGAGAAAACATTTACGTTCTCAACCAATTAAAAGAAAATTCTCGGCGTCGTGCTGCTTTGTGTATCGCTCGTAATGGGGCACATTTTGAACACTTGTTACGAGTAACATAGGTAAGTCAAAGTTTTGCTTAAGCACATTTTCATTTCATTTAATTTCCATACCTACATACTAATAGCATAGGTACGTAGTTTATTTTTTTCTGAATCGAGTAATTCTGTCGAGTAACTGGGAATCGAACCAAGAAACTTTTAATAGGAAGTGGCTAAGTAACATTCATACCTAGACTAAATAACGTAGGTACCTATTTAGTTTCTAGGATGTAGTAGCGTTAAATAGCCACGACAGCAATGTTTGTTTACGTTAACGGTCGTTGACCTCGGAGTAGTACATGTGAATTTCGAATAGAAACGTGAGATGTTACGAAAGATATAGGACACCAACCAATAGGTAATATTTTTTTTTAATATTTTTATTTAAATTATAAGTATTTGTTCTACACTTGTGTACAATATGGCGACTGTTCAAAACCACAACCTGTATAATGTTCTTAATTTTTTATTCTTTAACTAAGTAAGAATTTATGATTAAAGTTGTATATGACATGCCGGGTCAGGTGCACTACCAACTTTGACTAGCCACGATAGCATATTTTTTAGTGCACCTGATCCCTGCTCGTGGAATTTTTCAACACTTTGTCTTTTTCCAAAAAAGTAAGAATTGTTTTTTTTAATATGACGACCTCCGTAGCCGAGTGGCTTGCACGCCGGACTTTGGGCGGGTTCGATTCCCGGTTGGGTCAACGTCGAAAACTAACTTTTCGGTCGGGTGGTTATGGTAGGTACCATCGTTGATTCTGGTTTCCATAATACGAGTGCTTTATTTACTTACTTGGGAACGGAACAATGTACACGATGTTGTCTAATAGCATTGCATAGCATTGCATAGTTGCATAGCGTTACCTTGAGTCAACTGGTTGAGGAGCCTACCCACTTCACAGACCACAGCCAAAGCCTCATAGATGTTATCTGTACAAATGTGCCGGCATTAAAAGTTAGGGTCAAGCATTCTCCAGACCTTGGTGGCCATGCGATGATAGCAGCAGAATTTAAAATAAAGAAGGATAGGCCAAGTCCTCGCTGGCTAACCTACAGACCTATGAAGAGTGTTCTTGTGGATCAGTTTAACTTGGATCTCAATTCTATTCAATGGGGTAGGTTCAGTGAGTTGGATAATGTTGACACCCTGGCTGAATCTTTTACTCTCTGTGTGAGGATGCTATTCGACCTACATGCGCCCATTAGAAAACGGAAATTTAAACATCCTCCACATCCCTGGATAACAGACACGTTAAGATCTATGATGTTCATCAGAGACAAATACCACAAGAGATTTAAAAAGTTCAAAACATTAGCCTTAAAAGATAGCTATAGAATAATGAAACATACAGTACTAGCCGCTATAGAAAGTGAAAAAAAAAGTTTTTTTAATATTCATATAAACAGTAACTTAAATAATTCAAAGAAACTATGGCAAAACTTAAAAAAGTCTGTAATTCCAAATAAGAAGCATGCAGCAGATCTTCCAGCTTTTCTGGAAAATCCAGATCAAATAAATGCACATTTTCTTAATACACCTGGCGACGATGCAGTGTCAATATCTCAACTAACATATCTAGAGTACCGCAGACACGGCACAGCGACTTTCTCATTGAACTCCGTCAGCGAGGACAAGGTTCTAAACATTATTAAGAGCCTCAAGACCAACGCGCAGGGTGATGATGGCATCTCGTTGGAGATGTTGGAGCTGACTCTCCCTCAATCACTGCCGACTATCACTAGCCTGATTAACAGGTCGATAGAAGAATGCACATTTCCCAAGAGTTGGAAGATTGCAGTTGTGAAACCGCTACCAAAAGGCAACCAGCCTGACTCCGTGCAGGAGCTTCGACCTATCAGCCTGCTCTCTTGTGTCTCCAAGATCGTGGAAAAAGTGGTATGTCAACAACTTACAAAATTCCTGGAAGATAACAACATACTCCCTCAATCACAATCTGGCTTTCGCAGGGGCTATGGTACTGCTACTGCTTTGGCGGATGTGGTTGACGACCTTCTGACAGGCCAGGACCGTGGAATGATTAGCGCCATGGTCTTGCTTGATTTTTCTAGAGCTTTCGATACAATTAATACAACTCTTTTGCTGTCAAAGCTGTCATTTTACGGAGTTGATGCAAGAGCGGTCCGGTGGTTTAGTAGCTATTTATCCCACAGGCAGCAGTATGTGGAGTTGACCAAGGCCAATGGGGCTAGAGTTCAATCTTCCCCTTTACCTGTTACGCGCGGTGTTCCTCAAGGGTCTATTTTAGGTCCGATACTCTACATTTTATATAGTGCAGATATAATTAAAACAATAACTCAGTGTAGGTGCCACTTATATGCAGATGACCTGCAATTATACCTATCTTTTCCACCTTCAGAACATGCCGCAGCTGTAGTGAAAATAAATGATGATCTATCCCGAATAACCACATGGTGCCAGTCAAATTGCCTGACCCTGAACCCCAGAAAGTCTAAATTTATTTTATTTGGAGCAAAATACAACCTCCGCAATTTTATTGGCAGCTGTACACCTTTTAATGTTACTCTCAATGGGGAAAGCATTGAACGAGTAGAGAAAGTCAGAAATCTGGGGCTGGTCCTGGATGGTCACCTGAACTTTGAGACTCATATTGCTGAATGTGCCCGGAACTGCTTTTATCGTCTTAAATTATTATATAAAATACGACCCTACTTGTGCGAAGAGCTCAGGATTCGGTTGTGCGAGTCACTGGTCTTGTCCAAATTGAATTATTGTGACACTGTGTATGGACCATGTCTTCTATCCAGGTCTATAAAACTCATCCAACGGGTGCAAAATGCCTGTGCCCGGTTTTGTTTTCTTATACCCCCACGTACACATGTGACTCCTTTTCTTAATGCTGCAAGTCTACTTAAGATGGAAGCTCGTAGAAAACTTCATCTTGCTACAATGTTGTTTGACATTGTTGATGCAGGGAGGCCACAGTATCTCTATGACAAGCTGGTATGGGCACAGGAACATAGTAGATATCCAAAAAGAGCATGTACTCACATCTTCTCTACTCCCAAGCATCGCACTATGGCTTTTCGCGGATCATTTAGATATGCGGCCTCTCGGTGCTGGAATGACCTCCCGCCCCCAATGCGTGACCTAAAAAACAAAGTTATTTTTAAAAAAACACCTTAAAGACTACCTCATTGAATTACAAAAGCTAGAAACTAAAAGCTAGGAACTAGCTGTTACTAATTCTATTAGAAACGTACGATCAGGGTTTTCACGACGTGCTTGGAACGGGTTTGGAGGTCCAGTCACCGGGGCCGCCCTCTTGAGGAGCACCATCTTTTCGTTTCCTCCTTGTTTTCTCTGCCACTGCACTAGTATCTATTTGGTTTTTACAATCACTGTTTTGACTTGTTGGTTTTGGCATGCACGCGCACGCATGCGGGGAATGGACGGTGTACTTATTATACGCATGCCACAATGGCACGCACTTTGATGGCACGTCCAGGATGCCAATTATCAGTGCTGATACTGAATTGCCACGTGCCTTGCCACGTCGTAATTGTTTTAACCACATGCCACATGGTTATTATGTATTCAACCTCAATTTTTGTTTACGTCACTTTTAGTTACATAGAACAGAATAGGCTCATTTTCTTTTTTGTAATGGCTCAAGGTTTTCCGGTGGGTTCGGCAAAGGAGTCGTGCTCACTGGAGCCTTGCTTATTATTATAATTTTTATTATCTATATTTTATTTGTTTTTTGTCTGTATTATTTGTCATGTTCAGGTTCATTTGTTTGTGTTTTTCTTTTTGTCTCTTTTCTTTTGTCTTTAATGTAATTTATTATTTAATTTTATTTTTGTTTGTTAATTTCTTTTCTTTTGTCTGTTCACCTGTACTACCTATAAATATTCAGGCCCTGTCAGAATAACAGCGCTACTGTGTCATTCTGAACATCCATGGAGGACACAGTAGCTTATGCTGAGACAGGGCCCTTTAACATCACACTGCCTGTTCTAATATATATTTTTTTTTTTTTTTTTATTTTTTATTTTTTCGTTTATTATTGTATTTATTGTATTTATGTTGTATTATAATTAAGTGTGTATGTTAATAAAAACTTTCTATTCTATTCTATTCTATTCTATTCTATAATATAAAAAAGAAATACCACATAGGTACAGACGCCTGAACATAGACCTATCCAAACCTGACAATTTTTTTCAATACAATGTCAACCATATTGCTTAGGCATAAAGTTCAAAGTCTATTGAGGAAATTTGACAGTTTGTGGTAGGTTGATGTGCAGGCATATTTTTTTGTAATTGCAGGAAGTTATGAGAAGGCTGTAAATAATATTAAAACCTTGATAATATGATTGTTAGTGCACCCATTTAAATTTTAAAAAAAAACATCAGCCTTTCATCAAAGAAACAGGTAAATAAATCTCAAAAATTGGCTTTTTACCTACATTTATGTGGTTTTTATTTACCTACTTCTAATACAGGGCATATATACTTACTACCCCTATGAAAGATCTTATATTTTTGCTGCAACTGCAACATCGAAAGATACAGTACCTAAAACGAAACGCACCCTATTAATATCAATTTTGACGGCAGCAGGTGACATTTATTAATTTTTAGCTTCTATTTTTAAAAAGCCAAATTAATTTTAAATCCACCCACAGCTTCTCCCACGAACCCTGCATAGCTTTGAAAACGTCAGGTTTTTATTATGTGGTATCTAAAAGTTAATTTATTAATACGTACACATTTATAGTGTTGTCATAATTCCTCTATTAAGGCAATAAGTTTGGAATAGGAGAGGGTGATGATCATGTCATCAGACAGCGGTTCCTAAATTTCAGGATCGAAAGCTGTCAAAGACTTAGAAAAGCTTTTTATTTTATGGAACTCCACATCAATTGAAAACAAAGAAAACATTCGCGGACCACCTCTGACTTCCCTAGGAGTGCGGAACGCAGTTAGGAATCGCTATTTATAGGTAAGCATAGCACTATGATTGTTAAATGCTAAAGGTTGTTAATGGCCTTTGTATCTTAACCAATAAATCTTCTGTGCGTGTGTATGTCACTGAACTCCTTCTAAACGGCTGGCCCGATTGGGATGAAATTTTCTGTATGTGTTCAAGTGGATTCGAAAATGGTTTAGATTTACAATTGGACCCGGTAGGTGGCGCTGTTATAGGGGTCCATCATGGGATACCTACGAGTGTTTTTAAGCGGACGAATGATTTGTTTGTTTTGTTGTCATGGAAACTGTCAACGTTTTGTTTGTTTTGTTGTCATGGAAACTGTCAAAGCGGTACAAAGTCCGCCGCCGCCGGTCAGCTAGTATATATAATAATCCATCCTTAGAAGTCTCGTGTCCCAGCAGTCAGCAGTGGAGATATAAAATGAGCTGGTAATGATGATGATGATGATGATGATGTTTGGACCATATCTATATCTATACTAATATTATAAATAGGAAAGCTTTGTATTTTGTATTTTTCTTTATAACGAATAAACTCAAAAACTACTGGACCGATTTAAAAAAATCTTTCACCATTAGAATGCTACATTAACGCTGAGTAATATAGGATATTAAAAAACAAAATGTCCACCCGTGCGAAGCCGGGACGGGCCGCTAGTTGTAAATAACACTCCAACGATTTTAATGAAATTTAATATGCAGGTGGTTTCGGGGGCGATAAATCGATCTAGCTAGGTTTCATTGTTAGAAAACATTATAAAAAGAATAACGAGCAAAGCTCGGTCATCCAGGTCCTTTTAAAATAACACCAAAATCGCAAACTGTTACATATGACGAGGCCACATTCAATAAGAGTTTAATAAATCGTCTCGTGTGAACGAACCACTTGCAAAAAGGTTAAAAATGGTAGGGTCATGAATATTTATGAATATAATCGCTTTGGATATGATAAAGAAAGTCAGTAGAGCATCTTTTTCAAGTCATGTGATGTGGTTAAATTCCGAGCTGCGATTTTTTAATTTGACCGGTGTTCGTAAATTTAAAAGTGACATGAAATTAATCATCATCTCTCAGCCGAAAGACGTCCACAGCTGGACAAAGTCCTCCCCCCGAGAGTCTCCACACCGACCAGTTTTATGCTACTCGCATCTAGCGACTACCCGCGACCTTTACCAGATCGTCGGTCAACCTTCAAAGTTAAAGTGATTTTTTTTGTTTTCAAATTAACTTAAAGAAAAGTGCTTTTGAATAGTGTAAACAATTTTTTATTTACTACCCATTCAGCCAATGTCAGTTCCATGCATTGTTATCATTAACATAATCATTTACATTGTAATAGCTTTTTTTTTAAAGTGTTTCCTTAACGTATGTCTTATATTTCTCAAAGGGCAAAATTAATAAATCATTCGGTATTTTATTATAAGTGACACCTTGTCCCATTATAATCCATAAATTTTCTATATTCTATATAATGCCGTCAGTCCTGCGAGCGATGTGCCCTGTCCACTGCAACTTCAGCTTAGCAACTCTTCGGGCTATGTCGGTAACCTTTGTTCTTATGCGGATCTCCTTATTTTTGATTCGAAAAATTAATTCTGATTTAAAATCATTTTTGCATTATTTACAATTTGATTATTCAGATACCGTTCGAAAATTTTTGGTGTCAAAAATTAGCTATCAATAACTTTGAAAAAGAGTGCGAAGGAGCCTTCGTGATTGATATCATAGCGTAAGAATTAGTCACGGGTTCAAAATCCCAGGTAACTTGAGGACGGATGGGGAGCGGTGTTGGGGTCAGCTGAGGAAGCGTTGGAAGGACGCTCTCGATTTCTGTAAATGAGATTGGTAATGTATGGAGAGATTTGGAGGAGACCTTCGCCCAGCTATGGAACGAAATTTTTAAAGGTTTTGATTTTTAAACACTTGGCGAGAGCATTTTTTTTTATCTGTCACTTAATGGCACTGGCACTGTCGCGTGGTGATTGAAGCCTCTGAACAATTAATGATGAACCTATTGATCTCATGGGTCACCCATCTATTGTAACATGACTTGATTTCAATGATGTAGGAGGGGGAAAATATGAATTTCCTCGTGTTACGGTATAAAAGTGTCCGGTATAAAAAGACTCATTCTCTCTATCTATTTAAAAATAATATAAACAAATATAAAATAATTAAATAGTTAATCTTTTCTATTAACATACCGTTATAGTTTGCACTGTGTAAGGACGATGTGCGATTTCCGTAATATCTTTAAATGAGTTTTTTTTCTGCTCTTCACCTCTTTTTTTGTGCGGATTCCCCGAGTTTATTACAAAATATGCTTTCAACAAAAGATTTCTCATAAAACTCATTTTGTGGTCACTAATGGCGGTTTAGAAGCCGTTGTTACCAATTGTTTTAATGTCTCTGTTATTTAGGCGAAGCTTGAGCATCTCTGAGCATATCATAACGCTATTATAGATAAAACCTTTTCACATCATCCCACTTTCTCCCTTCTTCTATTTGAGTACATATATATATAGTATAGAGTACAATATTTTTACAAATACTAAACATACGTTAGGGAGTAGACAAGCTATTTATAAAATGTTTTTGTTTTGTTTATATAATTTTAACGCAAATTTTGTTGCGAAACAAATTACAAAAACACAAATGTTAAAAAAATTTCAACGAGCAGGATTTAAACCTGCACCCTTCTGACATACCGGGTCAGGTGCTCTCCCAATTGAGCTATCGTGGTTCTAACTAACGTATTTTTTTTGCGTACAACGCGTACACTGATACAATACAATTCACAATAATTAAAAATTAAGTATCTTAGTGAGCTAGTTGGCGCAGTAGTTAACGCGGCCGGTCTGCGATTGCTGAGTCTAAGCAACTTTCGCAAAGGCTGGTCATTGGTTGGGTGACCAAAATTATTATCATCTCGAAACCATCCGTGCATCGGAAGGCACGTAAAGTCGTTGGTCTGCCGGCTGCATTAGCAGTCGTTAACAACCACCAATCCGCACTGGGCCCACGTGGTGGTTCATGCCCGGTTCTCCCTATCCATCCATAGGGAAGACTCATGCCCTAGCAAAGGGGACATAAAATGAACTGGTGCGAAGTATCCTAGTCTATCCTAATTTTATTTATAATTCTCATCTTTCTCCCGCTCCTTCCGCTTCCACTAGTGATGGCTCTCTTGTGATTTAATCAGCGGTCTGAGACCCAGAGGTACGGGCTTGATAACCAGCGGGGAGCGAATAACATAATTCGACTAATCCACATACCTGATTATTGCTACCTATTACTTTTGTGTTTCACACAAACATGCCGCAAAAGCCTAGAATTTATTCATAATTAAAATAATATTTGAAATCTGAATAACTTTTTTATTGTGAGTAGAAGGAATCATTATTTTTATTATAAGCATTGTTAGGCATAACAAACGAAAAATCATAATCGAAAATATATATCATTTCGTATTTACAATTGAAATAGACAACGAATGGCGGCGCAACGATCGCTCCGGATCCAATTAACAAACCGCTCGATTGAGAATATTTAGAGGATCCTTTATCCCTAAATATTCGAGCGGTTGCAAAGTAAACATTGGCCGGCGTTGTTGTCCGAAATTGAAAATAAACAATGGTGTAACTGCCAATCTTAGCGTTTATTGCCGCTTGCTAATTAATGTACGCTCGAATGTTTGTTAAACACAATACATAAATACAATAATCGTTAATAAATTTTAGAGATTAGGTGTAGTAAGTTTAAAAAAAATTACAACATACAGGATGTTATTTAAGGTGTTAATTAATGAAGCCGAGAGTCACGTGTTCTTCCTATCTTTACGATGATTTTTTGTACTGCCCTCCCCTCCTCCACGCCTGAAGGAAGTAGTCTTCGTTTCCCATGGACATTTGCAGCCTGGATGGAGCTGACTATGCGTTACCATTCATGAAACGTCCAATACACCGTAACATACAACAACCGTGCTAGGAACGCGTTAGGCAAAAAAAATCTTAAATAAAACAAAACCGCAGACATCCCGCCAAGAAGTCCGATGTAATATTTGCAAACATAGATTTTAATTTTTTTTTTATAAATTTTATTGTTTTTTGTGTATTGTGATTGTCTTGTCTTTTATTTTTTGTGTGTTTATTTGTGATGAAAAGTGTCCTTTTATAATAGGGCATTTTCCAATATTCTGTAAGGGAGAAAAGAGCTTCACCCTTGCTGAGTTTCTTGCCGGTTCTTCTCTGTACAAGGTCTCCCGCCCAGAGTAAACTTACGAACCAATAGCATAGTGACATTCATAAGAGCTATTTGTAGCCTAAACTGAATAAATGATTTTGAATTTTGTTTTTTTTTTAATTTATAATGGTTATCATCTAGTCGATATCTGGAAAGAATCCTGCTACCTGGCATGAATACTATATTATGGGTGTGCTTCGTGGAATACTTTGGGTGTGCTTTGTCTGGGTGTGCTTTGTTTGGGTGTGCTTCGTGGAATACCTCAACATATTTTATGTAGTTTTATTACGTACTACCTGTTCGCCGATGAGTCCCCGACCAACCGCGTCGCATCGCGTCACTCGAAACTTTTTTTGCTCGGCACAGGTCATAGCGTGATGTTAAATAGCCTTCCATACAAAATGGGCTATCAAACGCAAAAAGGATTTTTCACATCTGACTGGTATTTCTAGAGATTAGCGCGTTCAAACAAAAAAGCAAACTCTTCAATTTTATTATATCAGAAGAATTGTATATGTAATGGGATATGTTATCCAGTGTCGTCTGAACATGTTATTCGAGCGCGTTAAAATTTTGTCTGTCACTACCGGCTTGTTATTTCATGTCCCAGCTTCGACCTAGCCGCCAATTTGCAACGAAATTGGATATTTTTGGACAAGTCGCGTCGAGTAGATTAATAGGTCGGTGGCGAGACAAACCTACGTTGTATTTTTAGAGGCATGCCGTTGGCTGCAAAAATTACGTCATAGCCAGTTAGGTAGACCATTTTTAGAAGAATATGGCCCCGTGTTGTCTAAAATATACACTTTTAATCATCCACACTGACACTGCCTTCAAAGTAACGTCAGCATCTTTGCTGACGACACCAAAATATTTGCAAACCCGTTGATAGACAACGACCGCCTTCAAGACGACCTAACAAAATTGTCAACTGGTTGAAGGACAAGGAAAAGCTCCCGGAAGAAGTGGTCTCAGCCCAAAACTTGGACTTATTTAAACTGCCTGCCTGATAATTTATAATAACAATAAAATATTTGCAAAATTTGCTAAAACAAATCAAAGGAGTTGATTTACTTTTATTTTTATGTATCGATAGTGTGCCCGAAATGAAAGTTTCTCACCGAACAGAATGCCCAGGTCCCTAACAACATTGGATCTTGTGAGAACAAGTCCATCTATCGTGTAATCATTAGCGATACTATTATGTTTATTTGTAAACGTAATTACAAAGCATTTGTCGATGTTGAGATGCATATAGTTTGTCTTACACCAGCTGGATATATTATTCAAACCCCTCTGCTAGAGACAGCAGTCATTCGGTTAAGAAATAGTTTTAAATAATTTCAAATCGAATCAAAACAAACACTCGCAAGATAAATGTTCAAGAAGATCGTTAATGAAAACAACGAATAGAAGCGGCCCCAAGTGTGACCCTTGTGGTACCCCAGAAGTCACTTGAATTGGAGATGAGGTAAAGCCCTTGAGAGCGACCAACAGACTCCTATTATTGAGATAAGAGGTCATCCAACGATATAAGCTACCGTGAATGCCGTATATTAAAAGCAATCTGTGGTTGATTTTTTCAAAAGCCTTAGAAAAATCTGTATAGATAGAGTCAACCCGTCCACCTGTGGCAAAGCTGTTACAAAGGTAGTAAAGGTTAGTGACAGTTGACCTACCCTTAATGAAGCCATGTTGCCTATTAGAAAGGAGAGGCTTGACATGGTTATATAAGTGACTGTATACTAAAGATTCAAATAATTTAGCGAAACAAGATAAGATGCTGATTGGCCTATAGTTTTCACAGTGAGACTTATCTCCGCTCTTATAGATGGGGATTATGTGAGCTGTTTTCCACTGCACAGGAAAGACTCCATTGGCAAGTGATCTATTAAATATAATGTTAAGTGGAACGTTCTGTTCTTTCCCGCATAGTTGATAAAAGAGGGAGGAAGTAGGTATGGTCCAGCTCCTTTATTTTTATCTAGATGTTTAATTTTAATAATTATGTCTTCTTCAGTTACACGAATATGCGACATCTACTTCATCTGCACAAACATAACGGTTTGAAGAAGATGTACCACAATCAGTGCCTGATTAAAAGACTGATCCAAAATAGGTAGAAAAGAGCTGGACATGGCATATGTCCAGTTGATGACGACCATATTTGGAGACATGACCCTTCCTGCCATTCACGAATGACCAAAAAAGTTTGATATTCTTGCCCATGGATTCCTCAATTGAAGCAATATATTTCTTATAACACTGATCTGCCATTTTCTTAAATCTGTCACGTAAGAGTGAAAATGAGTCATAATCGTGATGGTTATTAATTTTTTTGTAAAGTTAATGATATTTATTATTTTCTTCATTACATTTAATGAAGGATTTTCTGTACCAAATAATATATTTCTGGGATTTTAAGGTTATAAGTGGTGTATATTTTTTAATAGTCTCATTAAGCTTCTTATAAAAACATGTCAGTGGATAAATCTGTGTCAGAGCAGGACTTGGCGTCGTGCCAGTCTATTGTACTTAACTCTCGTTTCAGATCATGATAATTACACTTTGCAAAGTTAAGTCGTTTATTTTTATTTTTATTTAGACATTTTGAATGAGGGAAATTTAAACTGTGGAGCAGGGTGGTACCTATCCATTAGACTTAATGGCTCAGCCTTACTGACTTTCAGGGATTCGACTGTTGAAAGTACTAAATCAAGAGTGCGGTCACACTTATTAGTGATTTTGTTACATTGGTTATTAAATTGTTTAAGTTATTGTTAAATTCATGAAGGAGGCATAGTTTAGTATTATGTGAGGTCTGCGATGGCTCAGTAGTATCGACAGTAATGTTAATTAAGGTAGGGGTATTGAAATCACCAATGATTAGTTAGTTATAAAAACACAATGTTGAAAAAATTTCCACGAGCAGGATTTGAACCTGCACCCTTCTGACATACCGGGTCAGGTGCTCTTCCAATTGAGCTATCGTGGTTCTAACCAGCCCGCCGAAATTATTCAACACTATTTACTTTTTTTTTTTTTTACTTTGAAAGCCAAAGGCGCCAATTCAATGTCAACAACTACCGTCATTAACATCTGATCATAATATTTTTACAAATACTAAAGATCAGATAAGAAGTAGGCTAGCTATTTATAAAATGTTTTTGATTTGTTTATATAATTTTAACGCAAATTTTGTTGCGAAACAAATTACAAAAACACAATGTTGAAAAAATTTCCACGAGCAGGATTTGAACCTGCACCCTTCTGACATACCGGGTCAGGTGCTCCTCCAATTGAGCTATCGTGGTTCTAACCAGCCCGCCGAAATTATTCAACACTATTTACTTTTTTTTTTCTTTTTTTTTATTTTTTTTTGGCTTTCAAAGTATTCAATTCAATTTGTTTCGCAACAAAATTTGCGTTAAAATTATATAAACAAATCAAAAACATTTTAGGTAGTTATAGTTACGGCAATTATTTAATAGGATATTTTGACAGTTAGAATAAAATTTATCTAACTTTAGACAACTCAGATCTGGAGGAAGATAACAGACATCAGGTTGTTAAAGTTAGGTGTGATATTGGTTCCTGATATTATGGTTACCCAGATATCCTCTAAACCGCTGTCCCAGTGCGCCTGCCGGATAACTTGAAAAGAACTTTTAATAGCAATTAGAACTCCACCACCTTCAATTTTTTAAAGAGTTAATTTCGGCACGATCCCGTCTAAAAATATTGTAACGTTTATCTACAATTTCTCCATCAAAAACACTTTTCTTTTGTTCAAGTTTGTTTCCGTCAAGCACACTACATCGTAATCAGAGTTTAACAAGTGTTTTTTTTTTTTTTTTTTTTTTTTTTTTTTATATATTTTAGCGTTTTATTAACGCTTAAATTTTACTAGAGTTTAACAAGTTTAAGTAAAATACTGATAATTTTGAACGGATTCTATTAACATTTTGATAATACGCACTAAATATGTTGAAAGGTTACAAGAAATACAACAATCAAGCAATTCTCAGCAAAAAAGAAATAAAAGAAATAGGCTAATTTACAAAACCTTATTAAGACAATCTATATTTTTAACGTGCAGGGCGGAGGGGGGGCTCTGCTCGTATTTCCGAATATAAACTTGAGCAAAGCGAACCCAAACAAACTAAAATTATTTTCTCTACAAAACTTTCTTGCAGCACTATGTACTTCAGAAGACAAATGCTCGGCTAGATAAATTCTTCATACTGGGCGCATTAACCACTGCGCCATTGAGCTCCTCTAAATAATCTAAAAAATATTAAATGATTCCTATTACTAGCAGGCTTGATAGACTGACTATATAATAAATAGTATTTTGGTATATAAATGGTTTCATAATGAATAAACTTGTCTCAATTATTTTATATTAAACATGTGACAGAATAAAGTTTTGAATTAGTTATTTTTAGGTGAAATTATTCCAATTTAGTATAATTAGGTTTACTAAATTAAACTCCGCCTAAACTTGTGAAATCAACAGAAATTATTTGGTAAAAAATAATCCAACGAGAGATTAAAAAATAAACGTGGCTCCCAAAGTTTCGTGTAACCACAATAAGTTATTTGAAAAGTTTGGCAACTCAGCCGTTTCGCATCGTAACATTGAGCAGCCAAAGCTTGGTTAGTAATTTTTTTTAAATAACAAGTAATTAAGCGGTACTTTAGGCCTTCCGAGAGTTGAGAATGGAAGATAAACGGGCGTCTGTTTATTTAGGTGTCCTGAGTAAAGGATCTATAAGGATGGCAACATTATAATACTACATTATACTTTGAGCCACTGCTTTACGAATGCAGGGAAAAGGCCTCCATTACATCACCACATCACCGGCTCATATTATGTCCCCACAGCTGGGGCACGAGCCTTCCTTACGGAAGCATAGGGAGAACGGTTCATGAACCACCACGCGGACCCAGTGCGGATCGGTGGTTGTTAACGACTGCTAATGCAGCCGGGACCAACGGTTTTACGTGCCTTCTGGAGCACGGTCCTGCTCAAGATTTTTGGTCACCTATCTGATGTCTAGCCGTTGCGAACGTTGCTTAACCTTAGCAATCGCAGGCAGAGCGCGTTAACCATTGCGCCATCGAGCTTCTCTATTCCTTATAAATATATCACGGCAATATAACACGAGTTGTAGAGCGATACAGAGACATAACTTGACTTCATAATTTCTAATATTTTCTTTAATGTTGCTAAATACATTTATTTCAAAATTAAAAATGACACTTGCAAAATACGTCTGCCTAAGGTAGGTAGAAATCAAACTTACAACTTTTTACAATAAAGACTTTTTCGTCTGAGCTATATCTAAATAAGCTTGCTTGCGCAATTCGCAAGGCGTTGACTTTTTACTTATAAGAACCGGCAAGAAAGTCAAAGTAGTCTTCAATCCTTTTTAATGGACCACCCTTGAACAAAATAACAGTTGACGTGACATAAACAATATTGTTATACATTATAAATTATAAATATAATAAATATGAAATAATTATTTTTATTATAATTAGCTCTCGCTGCCCCACTACTGGACAAAAGCCTTCCTCCATTCTTTCCACTTGTTGCGGTCCTGAGATAATTGAGTCCAATTTTTAACAAACTTAAAAAAAAGGAGGAGGTTCTCAATTCAGTTGTATGTTTTTTTTTTATGTTTGTTACCTCAGAACAGTCCATTTAGTTAAGTGATGACCTCCGTAGCCGAGTGGCTTGCACGCCGGAGTTTGGGCGGCGCTAACTCTGAGGTCCCGGGTTCGATTCGAACTTTTCGATATTGTGTCGGGTCTGGGTGGTTGTGGTACCGTCGTTGTTCCTGATTTCCATGAAACGAGGGCTTTAGCTGCTTCCCTTGGGATCAGAGCAATTTAAGTGATGTGTCTCTTAAATTATTTTATATGTGTATTATATAGTTTTTATATACTTTTTTTAAATTGCAAACTTGTTGCAAAGTAGCTTTAGAAGTTTTTACTTCCGACGATAATTCATATTTGAATTGAGTGTTCTGGAAAACAGGGAATTTAAAATAAATGTGAAGTTTTGAACGACGCTCTGTGTGCCCTGACTAAACATCAGAGATTGAAAAGTTAAATTAATTTTAATGTTAATTTAGTTATCGACCTTTGTTGACTAGTGGTTAAGATCAACGGTCTCAGTTTCTGAGTAGCAGAATGATTGTACTCGGTTTGGTTGGTGTTAGGGCTTTTAAGTCCGCCTGGCTAGCTACCACAATCTTATCGGTATAAGTCGCTTACAAAAAAAATGGTAACTGGCCACGAAAGGCATTAAAAGAAGCTATTTATATTTATATTATAAATTTTAATTTTTTTAAAATCTTTTTGGTGCTCTTCCAATTGAGCTATAGTGGTTCTAACCAGCCCGCCGAAATTATTCAACACTATTTACTTTTTTACTTTGAAAGCCAAAGGCGCCAATTCAATGTCAACAACTACCGTCATTAACATCTGATCATAATACTTTTACAAATACTATAGATCAGTTAAGAAATAGGCAAGCTATTTATAAAATGTTTTTGTTTTGTTTATATAATTTTAACGCAAATTTTGTTGCGATACAAATTACAAAAACACAATGTTGAAAAAATTTCCACGAGCAGGATTTGAACCTGCACTCGTCTGACATACCGGGTCAGGTGCTCTTCTAATTGAGCTATCGTGGTTCTAAAAAGCCCATCGAAATTATTCAACACTATTTACTTTTTTACTTTGAAAGCCAAAGGCGCCAATTCAATGTCAACAACTACCGTCATTAACATCTGATCATAATACTTTTACAAATACTAAAGATCAGTTAAGAAATAGGCAAGCTATTTATAAAATGTTTTTGTTTTGTTTATATAATTTTATTGTGTTTTTGTAATTTGTATCGCAACAAAATTTGCGTTAAAATTATATAAACAAAACAAAAACATTTTATTTACATTATTAATATTATTATTTTAAATTATTATTTTGCTTTATACTAGTGCACTACTGCCTTTTATTTTTCTTTGAGTTGTCCTATACCTCAAAGGTTGTCTGGAAGAGATCGTTTTAAGCGATTCATTGTTTGTTTTTACTTTTATGTGTGTGTGCAATAAAGAGTTTTTACTATCTATCTAATTTTCAAGCAATAGGTACTATGCCTCTTTGTATTCTCAATATTTGCGACAACTTACATCGCATAGCTACAAAGTTTACACATTAGCTCAGTTACATCGAAACTTCGAAAACTTCCGATCCATTCCCATTCACTCGCCAATAATCGTTCCAATCGAATGTTACCCATTTCACGCTTGGCGTGCACGGTTATGCAAAAAGTTCAAGAACTATTTCTCGTAGAACGAAATGATATTTGGTTAGGCTTTTGCGGGTAGTTTCATCTATGTGGCCTTTGTCACATCAGGAGCGGTGCAGAGTGCCTTGTTATTTCAATGGAGCCCCAGATGGATACATTTATTGGCACACACTACAAAATTACACGATATTCACAATAACAATACAAAACAAAAACAAAAGACAAAGTGTGGCCAACTAGGCCCCAGCCTCAGCACATGCTACAGGGACCTAGAGCCGCTGCAACGCTGGTATTCTGGAGGGGCCTAATCCGTTGATCAGTACAGACACCTGCACATCAACCTACCACAAACTGTCAAATTTCCTCAATAGACTTTTAACTTTATGTTTAAGGCTTAAGGTTGACAATGTATTAAAGAAGTTTGACAGTTTTGGGTAGGTTGATGTGCAGGCGTGTGTACATTTTATTCGATTTTTTATACAGGAACACACGGTTCAAAACAATGCTGCATAGCGGCCGAAATAGGTACCAGGGCGGCTGCCAATCCAGTTGGACTCAGCAGAATCCTCGCACGGCGTGTTTTTTTTATAAATACTGTCTAAGCTTTTGACCACCAACCTGCTTGATAGTACCTAAGCAGGATTTGGCAAGGTGTTTATTTAAAAAGAAATATGGGAAATAGCGAACCTGCGACACATCGTAAAAAAATTAATTATTAATTTTTTTATTGTGAGTTTTCTTTGTCAATTGATCAGGTAATTTTTTTTAGAGAGTTTGCTGATTTTCTCGGACGTTGTCAATTTCTGCTGACTTTTTTGACGTTGTTGACTTTTTTGGGGACGGCGAGAAACTTAAAGGGTTCCTCAAGCCGTGTGATTGAAAAACCGTCAGAGGTTTCTAGACATCATCACGCACTAGTGCGTGTCCCCGTTCCCTATTAGATTCTCCGAGGGGTTCTTCGAGGGTTCTTCCTGGGATCAGATCGGGGATCGGGTCCATATTGGATTGCATAAATTAAAGAGGCATATTTTAAGGCTGCATAACGTTTTTTGGCATTTTCTTAGCATAACGTTCAGTCAGAATAAATCATTAGGTATACTTTATTTCCCCATAATTTCTTTTATAATAATCATATATCAGCATCAAATTTTCATGCAAAAATGGTTTTACAATAACGATTTCTAATCATAAAATTTATTGGCATCTCACCCTATGGCATTATTACTATATATTTAATATCATATACTTATTTATTTTTGATTAACCTAAAATTAATTGCATTAACGAACTATCAATCTAATGGTGTTTTAAGTTATTGAATATTTCAAATAAGCAAGAAATACCTAATGGACGACTCACCTACTGTTTATCAATACTGCGCGCCGCGTTGTTTTGTTAGCTAAAACGAGGGTAGCGCTTTTAATTATTGTATATTATTATTATTATTATTATTGTATTATATTGTTATTAATACTGCGCACTGAATTGCTGGATACTGCGCACGTCGTTTCTGGCGCTTCGCCGGCTGCTGCCGCGGCACGCTCGCCTTGCTCGCTCGGCGCGCGCGTCTTTGGTCACCATGCTAACCTAATACACTCTTTAGACTTTTTTCATGGCGGGAGGCTTCGCCCCTGTCTGTCACTACTTTGGTTCTGTATGACGGCGAGACCACAGGTTAGGTAAAAGTTTAATTACTACGTAAATGACGTTTCTCTAATGATATTACACGTCATTTTTGACAGGAAACGTTTCATTTCACGTTATTCTTTACTTTTTGCGTGTTCATTTTCGTTTCGTTTCACTCAACTTCATTCAAATGTTATGGATACATAAATTAAATTTAGACGTATAGCAATTATTTTCTTTACATTTATGCTGATTAAAATTATGATAAAGCTAATTATAGTAAGTTAAACTTATGCCGATGAACCATTATGGGTTTACAAAACTCTGCTTATCATAATTTATGCGAGAAAACATTATGCTGAAACTGTTATGCCAAACAACATTATAACTTTATTATATTATGCCTAGGGGATCACGTTAATGAAAACAAGTAGTTATGTATGGCAAAATTTTAAATTAACCGTTCGTCACCAGGAGGCACTACTCTATAGGTATACTAATAAAACGACGCATACGGTTTTTTGTTACATATTAATTTCTAATTTATTTAACAGTCAATTTAACTTTTCAATATTTAATTTTGTATCATTCATGTTATTAGTAAGTTGTTCAATTTTATTATTTTATTCTAATTTAATTTGTTTTATTATGCAATGTAATTTATTTATTAAGGAAATAAAAAAGGCTATAATAAAAATAATAATAAACAAGATTTTTTTGTGTTTAGTGTCCCTGCGGGTAAAGGGTAGTAATGCATTTAAAACGACTTTAGTTATTAGGTACTGCTCCATATATGTGCTGTTTATTCCATACTTAACCTCAGGGCTATAACCTATTTGTTTTGGCAGGTAATATGATGGGCCACTAGGATAAGGGCCGTAACATTAATGGCAAAGATATTTTCAGGACCACAATTAAATGAGGTTGGGTCACAATAGCCACTGGAGTACAACCTTTTTGTTTAGATTTTATATTTGGAAAGATCTAAAAGTTCTTTATAAAATTTGGAGTAAGTCGCTCGATGGCGCAGTGGTTAACACAGCTGGTTTGCGATTGCCAAGGTTAGGCAACTTTTTCAAAGGCCGGTCATCGGATGGGATTGGAACAACCACCCGCGTTCCCGCGTGGTGATTTATAGCCGGTTCTCCATGGATAGGGATCCATCCATAGGGAAGGCCCCAGCAGTGGGGGCATAAAATGACCTGGTGATGGTGATGATGGCGATGGTAGAGTCGTACGTAAGGAGCGAGTGTATGTTAAATTGTTCTTGATTGAAAGATAGGATTAGTATAGCGTCTGACGTTGAATGCATCGATTAACGACGTTACGCCAAATTAATAAAGATAACATTTTTATTTACTTTAAATGGACTGAGCTGTATTAAGTGAGCAGCCTACCTACCAAATCGTATACATTTAACTTTCACTCCACTGATAACCGAACATAACGACCTCCAAGTCTAAAACTGGAGATATTACCGCTGAACCAAAGAGGCGGTTAAAATAATAAAATATTAGTTAGTACGATATGGCAACGCTCTCTCAGCAACTAGCGTTAAAGCAATTTGAGCAGTTTCCCGTTGCAGGGCCGACACATTTTGGTTTGAGTAAGTGAGTCTAACAAAGTTAAAAGGCTGCCGGACAGTAAATGCAACGAGAAGCAATGGCCACTCCTGTTGCGGCAATTACATTCAACGCAGACACAATTTGTTTTTAAAATCGGCATGTGATCATAGTACCCGCTTTTGTTAGCGTTTAATTGTTACAGAGCGGGAAAATGACAGAAATACTTAACACAGCGAGGTAAAACAGCGATGCTTAACGGCAAATGTAGGTAGGTATTAGACTTATCGCGATCTGTCGGATTCTGGGAGATTCCAACCAAAAAGTAATTAAACCTAGGACCTCGGCTCGGGTTGACCCTTCTTGGAGGGCTGGAGTATTCTTTTGTGCGAATTATTTGAATAATGACGCACATTTTTCGATAACGTGATTTACAAAGAGTCCGTTTGTGACCCGCTTTGGAACTGGCGATTTCTTGCAAAAGAAAGTGACCGTAAATTATATAAAAGTTGAATGGGAACAGAAAGGTCGCAACAAGTTCTTAGGGAAGAGTATTTTGTTATCGTCCTATTGACAACGACCCGTGTGTCTGTCTCTAAGGGACCTTGTGTAATTTTGTGTTCACTTCTATTTTACACTTGTAGCTATTGAAGGTACAGTCACGAGCATTAACATTGTATAATACACTTTTGACTAGGTTGACGCTTATTCCATAGTATTAAGAGTCACATTGTTTATGTAACTCTTAATACAATCATTAAACCGATTAATATAAGTTTAAATATTTCACACTTTGCGATTAGACTAGCGAAAGAAGTGATAATATTTTCCATGTAGAGGAATGGAGGATGACACTTTTAATTTCAACAATAAATATACTTTTTATTGATTTATAAATTTCCCAAAAATGCGTTAAAGTATTGATGAGTTGGTGTTTGCACAGAAAACACCGCAATCCACTTATTACTGACTTACTCGCTGGCAAAATGCAGTTTCATAAAGCAGCGTCATTAGTAACTTATAGATACATTAAAATTACACGAATAGATTGCAAAACTTAATCGAAACAGAACAAAAAACTGTCTGTTGGCTGCACTTTTCGCAGTCATAGCAAATTGTATGGTTTTGCCAATATAAATAAAGCTAATTCATAAATAAATTTCGTTTTTGCCACACGAAAGTAATGAATTGGTACACATTTAAAAAAAACTAGTGGCCCTGAAATGGCCCCCATTCAGCATAGTATAGAGGTACCAGATTTGCACCAAGGTCCGTATTTACCAAAAGAAGTTAAACAATACTACGCAAGTATAAATAATCAATAACAAATCATTTTATGTCCGCACTGCTGGGGCACGTGCATATACGGAGAACAGGCCATAAACCACGCGGGCCCAGTGCGGTTTGGTGGATGTTAACAACTGCTAATGCAGCCAGGACCAACGGCTTTACGTGCCTTCTGAAGCATGGAGGAGCTTGAGATGATACATTTTTGATCACCCATCCCATGACCGGCTTTTGCAAAGGTTGCCTAACGTCAGCACTCGCAGATCAGGCGCATTAGCCCCTGCGCCATCGAGCTCCTCACAAGTAAAACTAATAATGAAACATATTATAACGTTTATGTACTTAAATAATTACTACAAAACAGTGTTAAAAGTCAGACAATGGACAATACGTGTTTAAAATATTGTGTCTCTGTCTAAAAGTATTAGCTAAAAAGTGACAGCATCTGTTTTAAGCAGTGTCTAACTTTAGCCACCGTTTTGTGGTAAAGCAGTTAATGTTAAAAAAAAATTAACCCCCTTTTCCCCAGAGCCAAAGGACGTCCTGAATAAATAGTGAAAATATTTGTGTAGACTCAAAAGTGTTTATTTAGAAATTTTACTCGAATAAAGATTCCTTTATTTTAATTTTATAATCTATATTTATGAGTATCATCACCAACGACTGTAACGCGAATGCCCACTATTTCGGTGTTGAACATCTGCCATCGTTTCACTTGTTGCTGCGCCGGCACCTTTTCACAAATTGTCGACTCTGAGCTTGGCATCTCTTTTTAACCTTGTTTCTCTCTGTATTTACTAAATATTGTGCATGACACTGTTTGTAGGAACATTGTTTTTTTAAATTTAATTCTTGTAACTTGTACTTCACTATTGGTCTTTATCACAATATCAATGTACTCTCTTCGCATTATCATCATCAACAACCTATAATAGTCAAGCTATAGGTAAGTGTATTGTAATAATCGACGAATACGAATATGTAATTCTACGGACTGAATTTTATAAACATTGAAATGAAACAACTTTTACGGATCTACTCGCGTTTATTTTACACATTAGTTTTAATTAATGTTTATCCTGACGTTTCGAACCCTTTGCAGGGTCCGTGGTCACAGGGAGACCCTGATTTCCCTGTGACCACGAACGAATTAAAACTAATGTGTAAAATAAACGCGAGTAGATCCGTAAAAGTTGTTTCATTTCAATGTGTAGTGTTCGCGTAAACTTTAGAAAACAATATTTTATAAACATGTTTAATAGTATGTTCCATCCCATCCCATCCTATCCCATCCCATGCTGGTCTGACACGTGAAAATAATGTATCAGCTACTTAACTGCCCGAGCATGTTGTAACACCCGACTAAGGGACAAGGGTTCCAAGATACTTGCACATCAGGCGATCGGCTAGCTAAAGTGTTGATTTTTGGGAGAAGGACGTGATAGTAAGTATGTATGAATGTAATAGTATGTTTGAATCGCTTGCACTTTCGCACTCGCATTTTAGAGTATCTTAATTCTCTCCATCTAGTTGCCAAATTGTAACTTTGTTATTGTTTTAAGTCTAATCATCATCATCAGCTCATTTTATGTCCCCACTGCTGGGGCACGAGCCTTCCCTGTGGATGAATAGGGAGAACGGGCCATAAACCACCACATTAAAATTACTATTATTTTATTTAACAAAAACTTAAGAACCACTCATCGTGAGAACATCTTGTATACATAGGTAAGTACATAATACAACAGTTGATCAAAAACTTTCATATAGCATGCTGATTGGCATGCTATATCATAATAAAAACCGGACAAGTGCGAGTCGGACTCGCCCACCGAGGGTTCCGTACAAATTTATGGGTACATATTATATAGTTCAGGAATCGTGTCTCAAACTTTTCCCGAATGTTAGATACTACAATACACCAAAGTTATTCGGTACCTATACATATAAAAGAGGGAAAAGGTATTTATTTTTTATTCTTCGTAATAAATCAAAAACTATACATCATAAAATTAATTAAAAATCTATTTAAGCTTGTGCAAACTTACTTCAAAATTAGTTCCTTGCATAAAGACCCTGTTTTTTTGTGATTTAATTAAGTAGATTTCAGACTTTTCCCTGTATTTGTAGTATAAGAGATATTACTTGCTAAACTTCATAGTTCTAGGTTGACCATTGCCATTGATGGCAAGTACCCAATGAATTTTGATTCCCTTGAGAGTTTCGAAATATACGTTTTTTGCGACATAAACGACCGTATCTTAATTTTTCTTTAACTTAGAAGTTTCATTTTTTCACAGCTTCAAGAGACCGCAGACCTGAGTATATAATTTTAATTTCATCTAGATACCTTTACGCGTTCCCGAGAAAAAGGGTCTTGACAAACAGACAGACAACAGGACAACAAAGTGATCCTATAAGGGTTCCGTTTTTTCCTTTTGAGGGACGGAACCCTAAAAAGCACTAAATTACATTTTGCGTAATATTGGTGAAGATCCCATTTCTGTAGCCATAGAGTTAAAATTAACCTATCAAATTGGGTGTAGTATTTTTTGAACTAAACAAACTTGGAGATCTACATTAATTCGGAAGGAAGATATACATCTCTTTGGGGAGGTGTAATGGAAGGCCGGCTGATTTGATTCATATCATTAAAGGCAACAGTAATAATAAAAAAGCAGTAAATTCACGCGATTCGAGATTCAAGCGAATGAATCGTTAGTTTATATATTTCTTAGAGTTACTTAGAAATGTTTTTGGGTCCTACAAAAGGAGTAGCCTCTGAACTAGAAAAAGGCGCGAGACAGAAAAGCAAGTGGGAGAACCTAATATAATTGGAAAACAGAGAGGAATCCATATCCCGAAAACGCATTTTGGATAATCTTGGTTTATGAACAGAAGTACCTACTTGTTTTAGTTTGGTTAATTTGTTGCAATGGATCACTAGAAAAGTTGTTACGTTATGAAAACAGTTCTCTAATTCATCCATGTGTAAGCACACACAAATGGATGAATTAGAAATCGGTTAGCCCTGTTAATTAGGAACTGTTAATAAAAAAATAAATAATTATACTATTTTGTCACTATGACATTCTTGGAGATATTTTTGTTTGGGACCTTATCTCAGAAAAATAACTAAATTAATTAATTAATTATCTTAATTAATGGCTTCGCGTTTAGCATTTAGCCAATTTCAAGTATTTTTTTATTATAAGTAGTAAGGGTACAATTTTACGGTAGATAGAAAATGAAATGGAGTCTCACAACACGTGTTATTACGGGAAGAACTCGGGTGAAACTCAAATAACTAAATATTAGTAAATATGATTGTAACTTTTGACTTTAATTACTTTATCGGTATTCTTAACTAAATAATAAAAGTTGTTATGTAAGTAATTACTTTTCCTTATGTAAAAGCTTTTATTGGTTTATAAATACGGGTGACAGACTCCATTGGATATAAAGTTAAATAAGATTGAAATTATTTATGGCTTGTGTTTAAACGTCTACCAAAAATAAATCAATTTTACTACCAATAAAATTCAAAACGCTAAACAAAATAATAATAATAATAAACAAATAAAAATCGTAAAATCTTGAAATATTATAAAAAGAATGCAATTTATATTTTTATTAAATGCCTTAAAAATACATGAATGCCTTTTAACTGCATTTTAGACCAAATATGTTATATTTTCACCAAATAGATAATACCAATATTTTATGACTCGAGTTTTAATTTGGTAAATTTTGCTACCTGTTGTCTAATAAAAAAAAAATAACCTCGAAATTTAAGACAATCGCGAAGCGCAGATTAGTAATAGGTTTAAATTTCTAACCTATCACGTGACCTACAGGAGTAGGGCAGCTAGTATCTATCCTCAATATTTTGAATAATAGTGTAAAAATTGTTGGTATCAATGTTACTGTTTCAGTAAAACAATATTTGGTGAGCATTAATCCATTTTGGCAAGCAAAAATAATATATATACAAAACGTACAATTATTCTGATGTGTGTATATTAGGGTATACAAATTATTTTGGTGAGCACTTAAAATGTACCCATTATTTATTTGTACCTATACTACAAACGCTATCACTGAATTTATGCGATTTAAAGTCTACTTGCTACTACTACTAATTATTTTAAAATATTTTTTATTTTAATTATGTTAATGTCTATGTCCTTATACAAAATTTCAATTAAATTGGCTTTTTTGTGGGAATGAATAAAATCTTTGAATTTTGTATGGTTTGTTTGTTTGTTTTTTTGTATGGTTGTATCGAAATGTAAAATGGCTCTAAATGACAGACACACTTAGAAAGACTCATCAATGAAATGCTTTTGAGGCCAAATAATAATCTATTTACCCCCAATGATCACTTATCTATATTATTAAAATCAATTTCCACATGTATGGCAGAGCATCACTTGAGAACGGTTCGACTGATCTGGCTCGGTTTCATCATCATCATCAGCTCATTTTATGCCCCCACTGCTGGGACACGAGCCTACCCTATGGATGGATAGGGGGAACGAGCACGCGGGCCCAGTGCGGATGGTGGTTATAAACGACTGGTAATGCAGTCGGGACCAACGGCTTAACGTGCCTTCCGAAGCATGGAGGAATTCGAGATGAAAAATTTTCGGTCACCCATCCGATGACCGGCCTTTGCGAAAGTTGCTGGGTGTGGTGTGTAATTAATTTAATTAACGTGATTGTCCGGACAATGTTTGTATCAAAAAAAATCGGGATACGGGTGTTCACTGAAGCGGATGAAGTCGCGAGCGGGCCTCTAGTCATACTAAAATGAACTCAAATACTACTGGACCGATTTAAAAAAATCTTTCACCATTAGAATGCTACATTAGTGCTGAGTAACTTAAGCTATATTAAAAAAGAAAAGTCCACCCGTGCGAATCCGGGACGGGCTGTTAGAATAAATATACATTTTCATGAAATATAACATTTACCTCAAACATTTAACTGCCCATCTCACAACGCTTCCTATTCGATTCGAACCCCTTGGAGAATCTTGTTAGAAACGGGGACACGCTGCGTGATGCCATTTCATTTAGAAAACCTGTGACGGTGTTTCGATTACACGGCTTGAGAAACCCTATGAGTTTCTCGCCGCTCCCAAAATAGTCCGGTAGCGCTATAAAAATTCAACAGCAAAATCTCTCAAAAAAATCAGAGATCGAATGAATACGAATAGTTAACTAAACTCGCACAAGGCTTTGATTGTAAACACAAAGCGTCGTTAATAATTGCTTTAAGCCAAAGAAAATCCCATGCTCAGCAATTATCAGGAAATTAAACTAGACATACACAAAACAAGCCATTTTCACATCTACCCCCTTGTATAACGTGTGTTGTAGTAATCCCTGCTTTCTGACGTCTAGCCATTAGTAGGGTGCCACTTTATTGAAGCGGAATGGAGCAGAGCGGACCAGCTTTAAATTCAAATTCGTTTATTGCATTGTTTTTTTATCCGCAATTAAATTCCAATGAGGTGGAGCGGAGTTTCGAGCGGAGCAGCTTTATCCACAATAAAGATAAAATAAAATAAAATGAAACTTCATTGAGGCGGTTTTCCTTAGAAAAACGACGCCAATCAACCGTCCATTGGAGCAAAACAGAGAAGAACTATTAAAACAAAAGAACTCTATTGGCTGATTACTGCACAGCTCTTTTCCGCTCAGCTTTACTCCGCCTCAGTCCGGAGTCTCCCCCTTAAGCTAGTTACTCCGGTAAACTGTACCTTGTGATAATGTGTATAAGATGTATAAGATGGAGACCTTTGTCTAGCAGTGGGATAGTATACACGCCGATACTTTAATTACTACAAAAACTTTTAGGTTAGTCTCTGCTCATCATTTTAGAAAACTTTTGTTTTAACACGTTTCAAAACGTGAAAAAATCAGCTGTTCCATACATTTTGATATAGTTAGGTATTACATTATGTATCGATGGGCTAATACGATTTTAGGGTACCATAGAAAAATTTTAGCAAAATGATGAAAGAGAGTATATCCTTAAATGTATGTAGTAATAAAAAAAAGGGGTTTAAGTAGGCTACAGCTTCCTTTATACCTAGTTATAAAGTTCTTGTTATTTCAAGATTATAGAGGAATAAAACCAATGTTCCACTCGCTATTTTGCTGCGACCCGCAACCGCATTCGCTGACCGCATAAACCTGTTGTTTGCACACATTTCTGTAGCCCAAAGCCTTAAATGTTTCATTAAGCCGTGTACGGTCGGCCGAATATGTCGTCTATCCAGTGTTGCCAACTATTATTCTAAAATTCTACTAAATATATTCTACTATATATTTAATACATCGTTACCTAAGCTAAAATCTATTCTCTCAGAAAGCTTGAGTCGTGACTAATTATTTTGTTATGTTACTGTTCACTGTGCTTCTTCCTATAATTAAATTTGATCAATGTAACTACGATAGTACATAGCTATAATTTTATCTTTTCTATTATTATTATTGTTAGTTGACTAGTTGTTATTCTAATTTACAACAGTATTGTCTTGTCTTATGGCTCAAATAACTAAGATTATATTAACACGTTATAGGCACTATAGGACTTTCTTTGTAACCACCATTAACTTATATTACTATATTGTGGAAATGACTGTTTGTTGCCTTAAATAAATAAAAAAAATAAAAAATAACTAAAAATTTTCATCGGAATTCCGTCACACGACTAAATAATGATATAACTTAACTTAACTTAGGTACACTACACACTACACGCATTTTATACCCACTTATTGGTCGTAAACTAAACATAATGACACTTTTCATATATGTAACTAGATGTTGCTGCACGAATTCCAGACAAAATCTAAAAACAGTGCCTAATAATTATGATATTATTCAACATTTGGTCATTCCGCTAGAAAATCCGTTAGCCATTAGACGAAAAGTGTATCTGTTTTCACCTCTCAATCTAGCGAGATATGACGGAAAATCCGTCAAGTTGGCAACACTGCGTCTACCACCATTTTACGATTGACATTTGGTTGTTTATTTAATATGGCGACCGCCCGCGACTTTACCCGCCCGTATCCCGTGATCCCGGGGGAATTTCGGCAAATCCCGTCTTATCCCTTGTCTACGTCGTAAAGGGAACCTCTGTGCAAAATTTCAGCTTTCTAAGTCTAAGGGTGTTGGCTCGGCGTTGATGAGTCAACCAGTACACTTACCGTTTTCAGGACTTTTCTCTTTAAATGTATTGACTAACAGCCCGCTCGCTACTTCATCCATCATGGTTTAAAAAAAACATAGGTACGTCCCGGGTACAATTGTGAATATAAACCGTCCAGGGACCCACACAAGCACAAAAAGTTCCACTTTGGCTTTATTATCAGGTGAAATGAAGAACAAATGCTTACTCGTCAGCAATTTAAAAAAAAAATTAAAAGCTCCTCATATACTAAAACTGAATTTATCTTTGAATTTTTGGACAAATATTGATAGACTCTAGTTTGTTTCCGACATTTTTTTTTTGGTGACCCAGGGGAAAAATCTGCTTACAGATTCAACCTTTCAGAAGATCTGGGGCTGGCCTTGTGCTGTTCTAAAAAGGACGAAGACCGACCCAGTAAACGACCCCTGGGGTTTGCCTTTAGCCTTTAAAAGGGCTGTGAAGACTATCGGAACGCACGCCTCTCGGATGGCCAAGAGGCGCGGTTGGCGTTACTTAGTCAGTTACCGTTAAAAATGGGACACGGCGCGCCCACTAGTGGAGCGCGCTCAAACTGCAGTGAAGCTGCCTATGTCTGCTGACTTAACTAAGTGCTACAATATCCTGTGCCGCAAGTAGGCAGTCCAGGTGACGTGACAACTGATTCAAATATTTGACTACTTCTATAGCGAGCGAGCGACCTGAACCAATTTATAATTACTTACCCAATCTTTAAAGACCCTCCGGGATAAAATTTTTTAAAGTTAGTATTAAATTTGTAGTTATTAAAGTTGTAGAAAAATAAGACATATTTAAATAAAACTTTAAAAATGTTTGTTTTAAGGTTTGTCGGGTGTTGGTATGGTTAATAGTGATAACTAATTATATTACTTAGATAAGATAGGTAGTAAAGTAGTCGTACAGTGAGAAGAAGATTTTGCAAATTTCAGTTATTATTATCGATTTGTTATTATTTGCTGTGTTCTATGGTTTTGGTTTACATTAATTGTCATAGTTTTATCATAGTGTTTTTACCTACGATGTTATGGCTACGTGCTTCTCAAGTGCCTACCTATACGTTGCAATAAGTTGTTAAGTACTTAAGTTATCAAATAAAAAACCTCCAATGTTGAAGGTGGCAAAATACCTGTGAATTATTAGTGATTCGAGAGAATCACACTATAATCATTCTTCAAAAAAACCTTCATCATTATTTACTTTAAAACAATATAGGTAAGAAGGTAGTCGTATTGTGCAAAAAAATGGTTAAGTTGTTGTCAAGTACACTTTGCACAAAATACTAATGTATTAAAGTGTCTAAATAAAAAAGCATCCTATATTCAAGGAGGTAAAATACCTGTGACTAACTGTGAAAATCACTCACTCAGTATTTCCTTTTAATGGTAAAGTCCCAAGGAGGCCGAAAAAGCTTTATTAAGGCATAAACTAGCCTTGGGGATAAAGCATTGGGATTTCACTTAGTGATGGCGACTATTTATAAAGATTAGAGGGACGTCTCGAGATATATTGACTTAAAGAATCCAGTTGAGTTCAAAGTTTGCCCTTCCAAAATGTATTAGGAAAAGGAGAAGTCTTGAACTTGAAATGAATAATGCGGGTTTTTCGTAAAACTGTTTTTCTCTTTGTTTTTGAAGGCGTGTAAAATGTTATTTTATTAGGAGCATGCAGTGAAGTGAGTATATAACCTGTGACTGTCTCACAGCAGGGTAATGGCCTTCATAATGGAAGTCAAGTCATCTCTACAATTGATGGGTAATGGCTTAATCACCACGCTTGCCAATTGTGGGTTGGTGATCGAAAACCCGGGCATGCATTGAAAAATCCGAAACACACTGCCCGGCCTGGGCATTAAGCCCGGGACCTTCGGACCTTACCACTTGGCCACCGATAAGTTTTTTTTAATTTATTTATAAACAAAATATTACTTACTTTTTTTTTTGCAAAAAGTACAGAGCATAAACTAATTTAAGTATTTCCGCGTTTTCCTACCTTGTTTCGTCGTAATACACATTTTTAGACTCAGAACAGTGCCTTGCAACCGAAGATTCTGGGTACAAAACCTAGTTCTCAAGGTTGCTTCGTTGAACACAGCAGGCGTTGGAGGCAATTAAGAGAATTAAGGTGCAAAGGCGCGTTCGTATTACGGTCTTGCGAGTTAAGCAACTTCGCAATGCCGGGCAAACGAATGGGTTCACCAAATCAAAATATGCTCGGTTAAAATAGCTGATATACCAAGCCATAAATAAAAAAAACGATAAGTAATGGAATGTAATTTTACTAATAGCATACACTGCAGCCAGACACGAAGTTTTAAAATAACAGCCAGCGGTCCACTGACAATAAGTGAATCAGTTATTGATTGGCCTGTAAAAATAGGGTATTTTTTCCGACTCTTACAACAACCTTTGCAGGCTTTGATCAAAATGTACTACATAAATGCGGACTTCTTATAAGAATTTTAAAAGAGACGTTGCACTGTTTGGTTTCATTTGACAACACTCATGCACGCTCACGAACACTTAACGGTAAATGACCCACCATAATTTCACATTAATATTCAACATATCACAAGTTTTATAAAATAAAACAAAACCGCTGACAAGACTCTTCACTTTCCCGCCAAGAAGTCGCCAATCAAACTTAATTGTTATCAGTTTTCCAGGAAACGTCATAAATTATTAAATTATGTCAAAAACACGTCGCTATCCATTTCTCAAGCCATTCCTAACGACACAGAGTAGGTATACGTAATTTCCCAGTGGTATCTTCCCACAAATCTTTAAAACGACCAGCTTTCCCAGCTGGAAATAAACTCCTTTGCCAAAATGCTGAATAAACAATTCCCATTTCTTTTCAACAACTAATGCAACGTAATATGACCTATTACGCGAGCAGTTGGGTTTCGTTTGAAACGTAATATTTCAGGAAAGAAAGTGCACTTCGGAAATAATATAAAGTTATATTTTTTTTATACCTTACGAGTAAACACTTGGCTGTCATTTCACCTGTTGTAAAGCGACGATAAGGCCAAAAGTGGAAGCGCACTTCACCCGAAATCCTCATCTACTGAGGCACTGGCTATTTTATCTCTAGCTGCCTGAATACAACAGTGATACAAACATTGATGTTATGGCGACATATTTAGGTAAGATGGTGGTAGCTAGCCAGGCGGACAAACAAGCCCTACCACCAACCAAACCGAGTACACAAACATGTACCCCCCCCCCCCCCCCCCCCCGCATGGTGCTGGTGCATAAAGGTCGAAGAATTCAATAAATTTTGCTTTCAATTGTTTTTAAAAATAATGGTTTATCATTTTAATGAGCATAACAGAGGTGACAAGGTTTGTTGTATATGTTGTGTCTTAAACACTGAAACTCGACCTTTTTAAATAATGGCTTTAAACACAAAATAACACTATAATTATATAATAAGTGTAGGTAAACAAGGGTATTAACGCATACTATTTACTAAAGGTGTCATAGGCATAACTTTTTTATACTCGACGTTTCGACCGAGTTGCACCGGCCGTGCTTATTGTGGTTATGGTCGGCCATTTTGCAATGGAATGTGATTGTTTAAAAGTGTTTGTTACGTAAGTCACATGTTTCTACTGATCTACTCGCGTCTCCGGCAGGTCCCGGACATGGGTTGGTCTCGCGGTGGCTATGTGGTTAACTGTAGAAGTGGGAATGTTTTATCTGCCTGGTTGAGGTCTGGCCAGGCTTCCATTTCGTGCACAGCGAGTGGGTCTAAGTAGCGGTCTTGGTGGGGCCTGTAGCGAAAGGATCTACGGGGCACGTGAGTTGTCCATAGTTGGTTGTTCTGCTCGGTGGTTTTCATTAAGTAGGCTTCCAACATCTCCGGCACTATTCTGGATAACTAGTAGAGGCGCCCGCTAGATGCAATGTCTCCGGTTGAATCAGCCGCGTAGGATTTTGGAACTGATGAGGTGCCTAGATGGGTACTGAGAAGTGAGTGGGCTTACAACTCCACCACCAATGAGGACATTTGGTAGTCGACTTTAGAGTTGACGACCCGAGCAGTGGAACTGCAATTCGTGCTTTTGGTGCAACGAGAAGTGAGCGAGCTTACAGCTCCGGTAACCTATCTATCTGGATATTAGGTAGTGGACTATACGTGTCCACGGAGCAACTTGCTCGAGACACTAGTCTTAAAGTACCGGATGAAGAATGCGCTTCGGCGCGTCCTGATCCGGCGTTATGACCTGACGTAAATGGTCCCATGTGCTTGTATATAGATGTCTGACACCTAACTTTGCAACCGTAAGGCTCGTGGGGGGGTGTCAGTATAAACTTTAAAATCGTGTGTAGCGGGGATCTACTCGCGTTTATTTACACATTACTTTTAATTAATGTTTATCCTGAATATGTTTATCCTAATGTTTATCCTAAATGCTCTATTTAGCACGCAAAAATAAAAAATAAATTGTATTATCATTTATCATTATTATTCTAACTACAACGGTATATTTAGCTTATAAAAGCACATACTCATACGGCAAACATGGAAAACTCAATACCAATTTCTGAAAGCGGTCCGAACCGAAACACATAAGTACTTTAATTAATAGCCCACCAAAGTCCACACTTTCCAATAATACCCATTGAAAAGTTTCTAACGCGGTATCGACCGGTTATAACCGACTGTAGGTACCGGTTATAACCAGCTATAGGTACCGGCTCAAACCGGCGGAAAGGGGATAGGCGGCGGAAAATCCGCTTCAAGGGAATTGCAGTGAGCAATCTGCTGCTCACAATTAGATAACTGGTGTGCAGTGGAGCTTTTTGTTTGAAGTGAACGCTCGTCGTTTGTTTACATTCAAACAATCGAGTAGTCTACTCTTTATATCTACAGAATAAGTTAGTTGAAATGTTAGACAATTGACCATCTACTCGTAATCTGACGGTGCTTAGTATGGATATCATAGGTGTGCTTATGTCAAAAAAATAGGGTATTGGAACGGTTACACTGTTGAGAATCTGAAAAATTGACGGTGTTTAACGCCAACTGCTTAGTATGGGTATAACAGCTGTAGTCTCTTAGGTACCCGACGTTTCGGTCAAGTCGCACCGGCCACGATTAGGGGCTGACCGTGACTATAATCTCTTGTTTTTTAATATTGTTAAGAAACATTCTAGCACCCTTAAGAACGGAAGTCTATCACAGAAATTACTCGTGTCTCGACTCTTGGACTAGAGTTAAACCTTATTGTTTTGTTTACTTGTGGGAAAGTACGTTATAGGCGGTGGAAAGTTCGCTTTAACGAACTGCATAGCGATCCACTGCTTGGTTTTTTCCTACATGAACAAGAGCACATAACCACCCTTGCTTGCCTAATGTTAGTTAGCGGGTTTTAACGACTGCTATATTACAACAGCTACCGCGGTCAACGGCTTAGTGTCACGGTTTAACCTAACCGGCAACCCGGCATCGCAAAAGTTGCTTAATTTATAATATCGAAACACGAACACACTACTAATATATTATATTCTATACTAGCCGCTGGGCCACAGACGTGGCATTAAGAAGCCAAACATAACAATAAAAATAAATAAAGGATTTTTTTATTGTAAGTAAAATAATTCACCTACATCCTAGTTATAGTTGTCCAATATTAGAGTAACCTACTGAATATTCATTGCCTTGATTCGAAACGTTTATTGGATGTTGGAGAATAGAGTTAAAAAAGAAAGACAGACATTCCATATCAAAGGATTGGGTCGACGGCAAAAGAGGTCGTCCGAAAGGTTGGGCTCATTTGGAAATTTGCATTTTAACGAAGACAGAGGAGGGCCGCGTTGTTATTTACCGATGCTGTGTATCTCACCTTCCGGCGAGAAGTTTGGCAATTAAAACTGAAGCCCGTAACGCCACAATATAAACAGCATCCAGAAGCAAAAGCGCGTTCGAGCTACGCACACATATACACTCAGGGACACGGATCTCGGAACAGCTCGAGCACAGCTGTTGCGAGACTCCATGCCCGTGAGAAGTTGTCTATGTGTGTGCGTTGCTCTAGCGCGTTTGTATGAAGCTTACTTTCTGTTATCTTATTTTGTTGTAATGCGGTGATAGCGGGGCACTAGAACAGTGGAGTTAGATAGTTTATTTTGTTAATTGGTTCTTAACGAACGTGGTCCCGAGCCATCCACATGGTACAGAGTGCATCTATATTCCTAATGTCTCTCGGCAAACTTCGTGTTTCGGCTGTCGTCGGATTTCTATCAGTTAAAGAGTATAATAATCCTTTTACTTATTATTAATTTATTTTAGAATGAGGGGAAACACTATTGTGCCATACGTAAATTATTTCTATAGCAGCTCTATATGTTTATACAGTAGTAGTCAGCTCTAAACATATAACGTCGCGGCAGCAGTTCGGCCCGACAACACGGTCGGCGTCGGGTTTATAAGTATGCCTATCATACCTATATTAGGTAGTTTGCGTTGTACCCGTTGTAAGCTAAAATCTAATATAACCCGCGAAAGTTTTAAAAAAAAAGAAGTTAAGTTTCGTTACGCTTAAAAGTAAACTTTGGATCATTGTAAAATTGATAACAGCTTTTTTTTTTTTTTTTTTTATATATTAACGGATAAGCGCAGTGCCTTGATCTCACCTGATGTTAAGTGATGATAAGGCCAATGATGGAAGCGCACTTCACCCGGGATCCTCAACTAGTGAGGTACTGGCTATCTTATCTCTAGCTGCCGGAACACAATAATGCTACAAACATTGATGTTATGGCGACATATTTAGATAAGATGGTGGTAGCTAACCAGGCGGGCAAACAAGCCCTACCACCAACCAAACCGAGTACACAAACATGTACCCCCCGCTGGGAATCGAACCCGGGACCTCTGGGTCTAAACCGGTGGTCTTAGCCACTAGACCACAGAGGCGGTTAAAAAGGCGGTATTTAAATAGGTATAACACCGGTGAGCGTCGATATTTAAAAACCGCACCCCGAGAGCGTGTCATTTTAAGCGACGTCTGGTCCGCTCTAGATTCTCATCAACAATTTTAATTAAAATATTCACATCCACTACCTATCTACATTAAATCGCCGCCGCCCGCCCCGGGCGCCTACGTAATTTTTTATTGAAACAATGTTATGAAGGCATTTCGGTTAATACCTAAATAATAATACGAGTATACAAGTAGGTACCCATCATTTATATATATAAATCTTCTGTGCGTGTGTATGTCACTGAACTCTTTCTAAATGGCTCGACCGATTTAGATGAAATTTTCTGTGTGTGTTCAAGTGGATTCGAGAATGGTTTAGATTTACAATTGGACCAGGTAGGTGGCGCTGCTGTAGGGATCCATCATGGGATCGGGTGTTCTTAAGCGGACGAATGATTTGTTTGTTTTGTTGTCATGGAAACTGTCAAAGCGGCACGAAATCCGCCGGTCAGCTAGTATCTTTGTATTTTTTTTCTTAAAAAAATGTTACAATTGATGATTACAATTGATTATTAAAATTGGCTTTAACATATCTTATATAATGTACCACCACCATCACCATCACCAGCTTATTATATGTCCTCAGGGAGAACTGGAACTGGATTGATGATTACAATTGATTATTAAAATTGGCTTTAACACATCTTATATAATGTACCACCACCATCACCATCACCAGTTTAATATATGTCCTCAGGGAGAACTGGAACCACTACGGCCCAGTGCGGAGCAGTGGTTGTTAACGACTGGTAATGCACAATTTGTATCAATGTTTTAAGACAACTAAGCGATTCTATTATTACTAGTGGTCGCCCAGTGGTCGAAATTCGACCGTAATTTTATTTAGGCTGCACGGATTGTATCGTAAGCAATGAAAAATTAAAAAAAGATAGAATGCGAGTTTGGATTGGCATTGATATATTTCGGCCGCTCCTCTTCCATTTTTGAAATTTTTAAAAAGAGTATATATACGAGTGTGTCAAATACATATGCGTGTGTGTTAAATACATGGTAGTATGTGTAATGTTTGTTTTATTGATTAACTGCCGTACTCAGAGACGTCAATTAAGTTTAATGACAATTAAATGTCTTTCCTTCTCTATTTAGCACTATACATAAGAAAGTGACAGCAAGAGAGTTAATTGTCATTAAAACTTAATTGACGTCTCTGAGTACGGCAGTTAATGTATTTTTTAAGCATAATTTAAAAAAAATATTAACATTCTGCAATCCTGCTCTATATAAACTGTAAATGTGCTAAATTTCATACTCCTCCATCCGCACAATTTTCTTAAAGAGGGGTACAAAGTTTTTGCTTCACGTATTAGTATATAATACTAGTTGAGCCGGCGGACTTCGTACCGCTTTGACAAGTTCTATGACAACAAAGCAAACAAAGACATCAAATGTTTCACAGCTAGGAACATTTTGTATTGGAAAATTAAATTGTCGTTTTTAAGTAAAAATGTTTTTTTTTCTTTTCAGTTTGATCTTTACAAACCATGTCCTGACAATTTTTGAAAATTTTGTGTAGTCGATCGGAAGTTATGCGCGTACATACGAGTCAGGCGACACTGATCACAATCTCGGTTTTTCCAATGCGCATTTCTGCACAATTCTAATTTTTCACAATCGCGGCTTTACGCAATCCGGTTTATGCCTCTTCGCAATTTCGCAAACTACAGTTATAAAGAGAAATCGATAATTACAAATTTAACATTACCGTGTAATATAAACTAACCAAAAACATAACCCCTCCAACAACAATTTACTATTTACATACTAAACATAATTCATTTTTATTTATATAGAAGATATATATTAATAAGCGTTTGAGCTTATGACAGCGGTTGAAGTGCGCTCCAACTTTCGGTCTAGTAAAACCTTCGATCAATGATTTTTTTTTTTTTTGATGTACTAGTTTAAAGGATCGGGAACAAAAATCCATCTTGAAAGTGGTTCTGTTTGCTTAAACATTACATTTCGAAAAACAAAATTTGTAAAAACATTGGATAGCATCAACTACTTCAGATTATTATGAACCTTTAATCTTAAAAATATAGATTAAATTAAGGTTGCTAAATACATATTATGTACTGTTATCGGCACAGATGTCATTGGCTCCGTGGCCCCAAAGTCGCCTACCATTTTTCAAGAGCTCATCAGGACTCTAGTAGGTAAGTACATAACTGATCGAAGAGTCAAACTAATACCTAGAAAAAGATACTTGATGTATATTCTATGTTAGTTATTCCTTAATGTGATTTCTTTTAAAACAGTAAATAATGAAAGAGGGCGAGTCCAGAGCCACGGGCATTAAGGCGTCAAAGTGATTGATACGAGACATCGAAGATAGAAACGCAATGAGCCGGCCACCGTTCGCCCATTTATCTCTACGTCGTGGTAGGTAATTGTTAAGGGCTGAATTGAGGATTATATACCTATTAGATTTTTAAAGACCATTTTCATTAATTTATTTGTTTATGCATTTATTTATTTATTTATTTATTTATTTGTTTGTTTCTTTTTTAATTTATTTCTTTCTATAGGCTTACAAAACAGTCTAACCATGCACTTAATTTGTTACCGATTTCCCGGATTTTGATACAAAAACAATACCTAATTTTATAACCCGCTAACCAGAATGTGTCTTATATACAATTAAACTATTACTAGACATTTTTGATAAAAACCGATACAAATTTTAAAAAAGAAGTACAAGCTACCCAAGTTTGAATACCTTTGAATATATTTTTAATTATTATAATACTGTATTAACCCTTATTTTTAGTAAGTATACTACTTGGATCTTAATGTGCCTACACCTTAAGAGTTACGGTATGTGTGGTTTAACGTAAAAGGGTATTAATTAATGTTTATCCTGACGTTTCGAACCCTTTGCAGGGTCCGTGGTCACAGGGAGACTGAGGTGTTGGTCGTCTCATAATTAGTTAGTAGCTTGTATACCCTCATTTAAATTAATCAGGTGCATTCCGTTTTACGCAGAAAGAGCTTACAGTATCTTTTGGTCTGGCAGTATGGTGTTGGGGCTGGGATTTAATATTCTGTATGATGGGATCCCAGGCTGGTGGTAGATTCCAACCATCTTCTCTATTAAAATTAGGATGTTTTTTAATTTCAATAGCCTCGCGTATCATCCTAGGGATGAATCGTTGTTCTCTGGCGAGTTATTGTGGTTTATCAAATCTGATGTAATGGTTGGGCCCCTCAAGTGAATGTTCGCATACCGCAGACTTATTTTCGCGCCTATGCTTGACGTCGGCTATATGTTCTTTAACCCGGGTTCCTACACTTCTCTTTGTTTGCCCGATGTACGAGAGCCCACAGTCGCAGTCCAGTTTGTACACGCCTGCATCTTGAAGCAACGGACCCTGCAAAGGGTTCGAAACGTCAGGATAAACATTAATTAAAACTAATGTGTAAAATAAACGCGAGTAGATCCGTAAAAGTTGTTTCATTTCAATGTGTAGTGTTCGCGTAAACTTTAGAAAACAATATGTAAAAGGGTATTTTTTATCAAAATTCGGGAAATCGGGATTTATATCTATATTATATAATATTTTAAACAAGAAATGCTAAATGATGGTTGAAGACTATTTTTGCCACAAATAATAACGCAATGCATGAACAGTTTAAAATTTCTTACATTTCACTTCTACTTCTTTAAGGAAAAATCTGTACAAAAAAAATGTAATTTAAACAATATGTAGTGTTAATTCCGCTAACTTGGATGCAGCACGCATGCACCGCCCTTCCGCCCGCAAAAAGTATGCACCCAAGCTGGATAAACGAGTGAGTTAGCAGAATTAACACTACATATTATGTAAATTACACTTTTTTGTATCATGGATTTCCGCAAATTATCGCCTGATTCAATTAAAATCTGTAAAAAAGTAGATCATATTGAATTAATGAATCGTTTTAAATGTCTGTCCCGCGGACCACCTGCACGTTTGGTAACCATTAGTTTAAAAAAAAAAAACAATCTTCGACCAAATCTTACTACTTTAATTTTGGTCCCCTGAATTGCGTTGCCTATTTCATGAAAAGCAGTTGAATCCAGAAATTGAGGGTACGGTTTTTTTATTGTGCCGGTATCTTTTTACGAGTGTTGCTGACAGATGTTTTGTGACAATGAGAAGGTAAAACAGGCATTATCTTCTTATCACGGAAAGAAAATGAATGATCGCATTATTTCTATTGGTAAAACAAAGAAATGGTTCGAGACAGACAAAAATTTATTAGTCGTCGTATAAGTAGTAGCATTGTTGTGTTCCGACAGTTAGAGATGGATTGGGTTATCTACGCCATCCATATCGAACGCCGAAAGTCAAAATTAAATGATCGATGAAAATGTGAAAATATGAAATACTAGTTGTCGCCCGCGACTTCGTTCGCGGAGACTACACTATCCCACAGGAACCTGTTACCGAGATAAAAAGTCAAAAAAGTCTTATATCGTCATGGTTCGTCTATCACCAACCAACCAAGTTTCATCCAAATCAGTTCAGCCATTTTCACATGACGCGCGGTCAAATAAACAGACAAACAGATAAACAGACAAATGTTATCGATTCTAAGTATTCCCAGCCAACTTTTTTTCGAATATCTTCCATGTACAGACTTTCGACTCTCTGTAGCTTTATAGGTACTAGTATTATATGTATACAATTTGTAGAAAAAACCCTGTCCGATCAGAAAGAGGTCCATGGGTCTACAAATAACTATAACAAAAAAAAAATAATATTGTTTTCTAAAGTTTATGCCAACACTACACATTGATATGAAACAACTTTTACGGATCTACTCGCGTTTATTTTACACATTAGTTTAAATTTTTTAAGTTAAAGTCTCCCTGCGACTATGAACCCTGCAAAGGGTTTGAAACGTCAGGATAAACATTAATTAAAATTAATGTGTAAAATAAACGCGAGTAGATCCGTAAGAGTTGTTTAATTTAAAAAATATATATATTCATAAAAATAAAAAGAGTTATCGTAATTTTAAGATGCTTCGTTTCACACGGCTTATGGAACCCTTTCTAGCCGCCTCCAAAAAAGCCTGGTGAAGCTAAAAAAAGGTCCAGTGGCAAACATTCTCAAAAAAAAGGCGCTTTATGATCAATTTTTATTTTAATAATTTATTGCTAAAATTTTTCTTTATTTTTCTGCGGGTCATTACTTTTATCTCTTCTTTGGCAAGCAATTGTTCGTGCATCATCGAGACTGCTCTGGCGCTTCGGCCGCCGGGAGTTCCTGAGCGAACTTCGTACCATTGCGGGAAGCGCCGGACGCCTCACTTTCATAATTTCATTAGGTATACCAGTTATAGAATCCACAACTCAATTATATGAAATCCTGTAGGACCCTGACACACTTGAACTTCGTCTTACCTTTTATCATAATAAAGCCGAAGGTGTAAGCGCACTTTACCCGGAATCACCAACAACTGAGGAACTGATGGCTATCTTATCGCTAACGGGTTACGTACGCCATATCCAACGCCAACTAATCGAAAGTCAAATAATTATCATATTTTTTTCATATTATTTCAAATTGTTCATCTACAATATGTAAAAAAAAACCCTGTCTGATCCGTAAGAGTTGTTTAATTTAAAAAAAATATATATTCATGAAAATAAAAAGAGTTATCGTAATTTTAAACGCAAGTTTTTTGTGCCGAAATTTCTCAAATTACCCCAAAATAATGCAAATTTTATAAATGTGACCGCACTTTCCGTCCGTTACAATTACAATGGATGTAAGCCTCTGTCTAGCCACATCCATGAGAGGCATGTAAGTGAACTAGGTGGCGCTGGAAAGGTCCTACCTACCGAAATGCCGACAAAAGTATTGCCATGTAAGTTTTGTCATTTAACAAAATTTTTATCGGGCTAAATTTTTTCACTTATTACTTTAAGATGATTACGTAAATAAAACTGAATCTCGACACCTAATAACACCTTTACCCGCTCAACTGTCAATAACGTATAACAATTGTTAAATCAATGGTTAGCGTCCAGAGGCCGGTCGTTCGACACTGGAGGGTTTACGGATCAGACAGGGTTTTTTTTTTACATATTGTAGATGAACAATTTGAAATAATATGAAAAAAATATGATAATTATTTGACTTTCGATTAGTTGGCGTTGGATATGGTGTACGTAACCCGTTAGCGATAAGATAGCCATCAGTTCCTCAGTTGTTGGTGATTCCGGGTAAAGTGCGCTTACGTCTTCGGCTTTATTATGATAAAAGGTAAGACGAAGTTCAAGTGTGTCAGGGATACAGGATTTCATATAATTGAATTGCGGATTGTATAACTGGTATACCTAATGAAATTATGAAAGTGAGGCGTCCGGCGCTTCCCGCAATGGTACGAAGTTCGCTCAGGAACTCCCGGCGGCCGAAGCGCCAGAGCAGTCTCGATGATGCACGAACAATTGCTTGCCAAAGAAGAGATAAAAGTAATGACCCGCAGAAAAATAAAGAAAAATTTTAGCAATAAATTATTAAAATAAAAATTGATCATAAAGCGCCTTTTTTTGAGAATGTTTGCCACTGGGCCTTTTTTTAGCTTCACCAGGCTTTTTTGTGGGCGGCTAGAAAGGGTTCCATAAGCCGTGTGAAACGAAGCATCTTCAGAGGTTTTCTAGAGGGAACAGCATCAAGTACTAGTGCGTGTTCCCGTGCCCTAATAGATTCTCCGAAGGGTTCGAATCGGGCTAAAGAGGCTGTTTGCAGCAAGCAACAGATAAATTTAAAAAAACCCATTGGTAATACAATCATAATATTTATCTCTCGTATAGTATGTTACTGCGACTAGGTGTTTAAGTACATAATGACTAGTGTAGGTGCTTCCATCAATGATATTAATAAATAAATATTAGACAACATCACATAAGTAGCTAAAGTACTCGGTTTGTGAAAATCAGAAACAACGACGGCACCACAACCACACAGACTCGACACAATATCGAAAAGTTCGTTTTCGACATTGACCTGACCGGAAATCGAACCCGGGACCTCAGAGTTAGAGCCGCCTGAAGTTCGACGTGCAAGCCACTCGGCCACTCGGCACGATATACGACCCGGAGAAAAATGCATCTCGGAAGAGTCCTGTTTGCTCCGTTCGTTCCCTCTATACCAGATTCCCAAAATACCAGTTAACCAGCATACCAGATTCCTAATTTATCAGATTCCCACAATACCATAAGTACATATGTGAAGAAAATAAATGAAAATAGGATTTAAAATTTTAATAATTTATTTTCGATAATTTATCTAAGCATACCTCAACAGATATAATATTTCGCTGGCAATTTGAAATTATTCCATTTATTTTACTATCCTTGATGATATCCTTTCCTCTTCGTTTTTTGTCCACACAATGATGATTGCTTCTTTCGATTTTTGTATTTTGAAAATATGCTTCCTTTTTAAGCAATACGATAAATTGCAGCAATTTAAGTTTGGCAGGTATTTTTGTATTTAATCGTCAATGCTCTTACCCAATGGTAAACATTTAAACGAGTAACAAAATGTTAATTGGTCGAAGTGTGGGTGCTAGGTACCTATATAGATACATAAAGACTCGTGTAAGTACCCTATAAAATACTTTATATACAAAAGACAAATGGGTCCTCGAAGTGCCCCCAAAGGGCAGAATTACAGCTTAACTAGGCAATATCCAGTCCGTCCTTGCACAGTGAGTCGCTATATTTTCTCATAACATAAGTGTGTACACGGTTTTCCTTTCCCCTCCTAAAAAAACATCATAATTTATTTACTGAATCGCCCCGTGGAAATATCACGTTAATATGTTTTCAATGTCAACGTTCTCTGATGTTTAACTACCTGCTATCATTTTTTAAATTATATTTCTGTGTAAAAACTTTTTTGTATTTTTTATTTTTAAGTGCTAATTGCTGCACTTAAACTGAATTAAATATTTATAAAATATAGTGAAAAAATAGGTAATAGGTAGGTATTAAACTGTTTCACTATCTTTATAAATCTAAATCTTCTGTGCGTGTGTACGTCACTGAACTCCTTCTAAACGGCTGGAGCGATTTGGATGAAATTTTCTGCGTGTGTTCAAGTGGATTCGAAAATGGTTTAGATTTCCACGAGCAGGATTTGAACCTGTACCCTTTTGACATACCGGGTCAGGTGCTCTTCCAATTGACCTATCGTGGTTCTAACCAGCCCGCCGAAATTATTCAACACTATTAACTTTTTTACTTTGGAGGCCAAAGGCGCCAATTCAATGTCAACAACTACCGTCATTAATATCTGATCATAATATTTTTACAAATACTAAAGATCAGTTAAGAAGTAGGCAAGCTATTTTTATAAAATGTTTTTGTTTTGTTTATATAATTTTAACGCAAATTTTGTTGCGATACAAATTACAAAAACACAAATGTTGAAAAATTTCCACGAGCAGGATTTGTTTTTAAAAGAAATTCTACATTAGTTTTTAAAAGACTGTCCCTAATATAACCGTAACTCTCTAAAAAATTTGTTATAACCCTACGTTGTCGTGGGCTCCACGTCGGAGTGGCTCCGTCCAGCGGAGTAAGTTGATAAATGTAACCTGGATGTTACTTCCACAAGTTATATTGGAAAACTTGGAGGCCTAGACGGTAACTGGGAGCTCACGTCGTATCATAGCGACATATCGAATCGCAAAGAAAAAGAAAATCCTGATTGATTTATGGCGGTGAGCGTGATATGAGACTTTACTTTAATTTCTATATACGAGTTGGACGAATACAAAATGTTTGTTTTGTACGTAAACTTGTTCGAGAAGACGCATCAATATTAAGGTTGGTTGCGATCGGTTGATGACAGTTAGGATGAATAAAACTTTCCGTACCAAGCAGAAATATGTAAACAGTTGTAACGTGGTAACATATTGGTACTAGTGACTGTCGGTGATACCCTTTGTTAATCGTCAAAAGATAAAGAAGTTTGGGATTGGATTTTTTTATAATTATAAAAAGACAAGCCCTACCGACTACCAAACCGAGTACACAAACATGTTCCCCGCTAATGTGCAGACAATAAATAAGGGCATAACTTTGTCCATGGATGTCTTTTACTTGAGATGATGATGATGATGTAATGTGGATCTTCTACTCCTCCTGTGTCCCCACAGCTTCCACACGGCTACAAAAAAAAATCAAAATCGCTCCACACTTAACAAAATAAGGTATTTTATTGAATAACACGAAATTAAACAATACAATGTTGTGTATTTACAAGGTTATTGATTATATTAACTTCTTGGAAATATAAATATTGCAACAACAATAAGGGTATCAGGAGTCTTGGGGTCAGTTTGGTCGACAAAAGTGACTACTTGATAAAAAAACGATAAAAAAAAACAATGATAAAATGAGAGGTAAATAAAAAGGGTTGGTTAGTAGGTAAGATATCTGTAATGTTAGAGGTGGATCCTTGTTGTTAGCTCGTACAGAATACCTTTAATGAGTCTGGGGGCAGAAAGGTACGGAATGTCTCTCTGTCACAGAAGAGTCCGGACTGCGCTACTTCGTCAGCCTAGTTTCTGCTCTAATGCAACAAGCTCATCCCTTTTTCACCAGCTCCAGCTTCAGTAGCTTGGTGGAGACTGTGGCTCCGTCCAAGTGCCCTGAAGTGTAGTAGTAAAAGGATATGGTTTGGGCTATTAAAGAATGTATAAACCCTAGGGATGGCCATTTACTTTCGAAATGTATCAATTTGTCTAAAGCAAGGTCCCAGGATTTGTAGTCTTTCTAGTATTTAACTTAAAAATGCTGATTGCACGGTAATTATGTGAAATGATGCTTTATATTGTGAACTATGTAATTTAAGGGTTTTAGAATCAGTTAAGTTGTAAAATATTGTAAATAAATATTCTATTCTGATGGTAAATAAATGTTCATTTACAATTAATATAAGGCTTTGATTGAGAAAATTAATCACAAACATTTTCGATTCCTGGGCCGCTCCGACTCCGCTCTTGTTACCACGGGGACCTTCATCCAAGAGAATAGCAAAGATCTGTGCTTTTTAACAATTAATTAAGGTTGCAAAAATAAAGAAATTAAATAAAAAAATGTACATTTTCAGGGAATTTAACGTCACATATAATGCGAATGCAAATGCGAACGCCAATATCTTTGACTAGCACCTCCGGGTAGCAACTTTCGAGTCATACGGTGGCAGGGATTTTCTTCTTGTGCGACATAATTTAATAGAATAGTTGATGTAGGTTCTTCAGGTCTCGACTGCAATAAAACAGTAAGACGCGGGACAATAAAATTTTAGTAGCGAGAGGACGCGGGCGTTTCTTGCGGTGCTAGTGGCTACTACTTCTCAGATTCAAAAAAATGTTCGTTTTGTATCCGCAAGGACGCAGCCGCGCCCGGCCGTTAACAAACCTTTTTGCGACTACCTTACAAATAAAAATAACAAAATGTAACACAAATATTTAAAACTAAAATTTAAACGGTGCGTCGCCTACAGTTGATTTAAATTTTAATTCAACTCAGGCGGCGATCACTTCCAGATCGATAAAACTTTTTAAGTCCTTTTGACAGTGCAGTAACAGCGCGCTCACTGACGTGTCTAATAAAATTTGAGTAATTTTAAAAAAGTATAAAAAAACACACGAAAGTACTATATGTGTATTTGGCCCCTTTTAGCACTATCATTGCCACCCATATAAGTTTTGATGTTATTTTGATTGTGTGAAAATTTGTGATGTACTAAAACTCTATCACTACTAGTCAAGTCAACCATTGGCACATTGATTGGTCCCTAGAATAATATAAAAATTAATAAATTGTATAAAATAACAAAAAAAAAATAACTTAGTTGACCACCAGCATTTCTTATTATTTGCATAATTAGCTCCAAGTGCCAATCACTGTACGGGGGCCAACAATAGTACTCTCTCCCCTTTGTATATTTATTTCAGATTTTTCTGAAGCATGTTGTGTTGTCCTTGTTCTTGGTAAATTTGCTTAAAAACGCAAAATCATAATTTATTCCATACGAATCCTTCCGTGATATTGGCGGAATTGTGTTCGGCTGTAGACACAAAACATGCCATAAATAAATGAAGAAGAAGTTATTTTTAGCATTTTTTTTTCTCTTTATTTTTTATTTTTTTGTGATTGTGTTGGTTGGGTCATGATGTTCTTTTTTTGTAATTTTAATTTTAATTTTATTTTGTTCTTATCTGTTTGTATTTTGTTTTTGTGCAGGTCAATAAATGTTTTCATATTCTTATTTTTATTCTTATGTCTCGTAAAAACAACACTACAATGATGAAAAAAAAAACTGGCAAAAAGAGTAGTCACGGATTGTGCTGAGTGTTCACGATCCGCGGCTCTCATCTAGCTCTTGCCAGCCACCTTGCGAAGATATCATAATATACCTCTCCAAGTGCACGCAGATGTCTATAACAAATGTGTAAGTCAAAGCAAATCATCAACCTATAGTATTCCATTGCTGGATATATTACATCTGACTTTTGCTGATGATGGCTGACGATGATGATGATGGATAATGATTATGATTTAATAAAAACAGTGTAACTTTGGGAGCTGTTATCATAATACTTAGGTGCTTATTTATTATGGACAATACAGATCTCACTTCAATTCAGATGGCAGTGTAAGAATACACAGTTATAGAGATAGATAGAGAGAGAGGGAGAGAGATACACATTTATTAACCACAGACACTAGTATACATAAAAATAAAAACAAACAATAGGTCGGATAGATACTCCGGTTGGAAACAAAATATCATGGCCCTCTTTGCTGACATAACACGAATGTATTTCATTCTCAAGATAGATTAATGTTACTATTATTAATTCACATTAATACTGAACTTTATATTAAAATGTAAGCTAAATCTAATGATATAACCAATAAAAAGCACCATAGACTAATATTAAAATACAATACAATTGAACTTTCTCTAGATAAAGTGTGGTCAAAAACATAAACGATTAAGCATTTTTTTTACAGTATATTTAAAAGACTGGATATATAGCCGTAAGTTAAACAGAAAGAGCTTATTTTAAGTAAGTACCTTAAAGCTGAAGAAATAAAACGTTACTTTATTTGCTAGGCCCTAAGTGCTATTTTAGTTTTCATATTCTGTTAAAGTTGAATATCCCAGGAGACATATCTATGTTCTATCCTTTTAGCAAGCTGTCGCGCACACGTGCTTGTTAAAATATAAGGGCTTGATTTACTGTTACGCTTTCCGTGGGATAACCCTTGGGGTACAGCTTTTCAACAAACAAAAATGTTGTTGGCGTAATTTGGCTTCACAGTATATTTTGTATAAACCTCTTTCTACGGATCTACTTGCGTTCATTTTAACTAGTGGTCGAAATTTGACCGCAATTCACAAAACACACAATGTAATGTTACACTGTATACATCAATTTTATTTTATCTTCCTTGTGAACTTAAACTTTGCGAAATCTCACACTCCTCTTCTCGCGCATAACTTCAAGTAATGATGGTCAACGTGCAGTACTCAAAATATAGTATTTTTTTATTGTATGTTTGAGATATTTTTTTTACTAAACCACTGCACCACAGAAGACATAACTACTTTATATCTAAAATGGTAGTAGCTAGCCAGGCGGATAAAACTAGCATCTCAGCCAAAATACATCCACTGCTGAACAAAGGCCTCCCCCAAGGATCCCCACAACGACCGGTTTTGTGCTGCTTGCATCCAGCGGCTACCCCCGATCTTCTTTTACCTGAAACAAGCTTTATTACCTTACTAAACTACACCACAGCTTGAACAGACTAGCACTGTGGGACCAATAGATTATATGGAATCGCCATATTTGTGAAATATACTGCGGTTGGTAGTTCCGTATCTGTACATGTACCTAGGTCCCAATAGGAAGTTGATTAAGAAACGGCTGCGTGCTGAAATGTGTAGCATCCGTAGCGTAGTGAGGGGACACTACTTATTTTATTTGATAGAAATAATAAGTCTTTATTATAGATTTAGATAATTTTTAAAATTATATTTTCATAATTAAATAAATACATACTTATGCGGCAGATGGAAAGTTACTAGTAGAATCAATTAAGTTAAGCTGCTCTGTCCTTTTTCTTATTAATTTCTTTAAAAATTATAGTGTCATAAATAAATAAATGCATGCAGTTTGTCACAACAAACATCCTCATCATCATCATCTCAGCCAAAATACTTCCACTGCTGGACAAAGACCTCCTCCAATGATCTCCACATCGACCGGTTTTGTGCTGCTCGCATCCAGCGGCAGCATAAAAATAAATAAATTGAGATCTCTTTCTCAAAGTCGATCAAAATAACAACATTTTCATAAACAAGACACATCACTACGTTCCTCCCTATAGACCGTACAGTTCATGATTGAACAGATTTGCAAAAAAACATTTGCAACAATGCACAATCTTATGTTCAGAATAACTTGGAAGTTCCAACAGATACAGCTATTGTGCTAAGCTGGATTAAAGGTCTGTTATTACTATGGCACTTAAGTCTGTGTTCTGAATAGTTCTTGGAAATAGGAGTTCGATTTTGTATAAAATATAAATACCAAACCAGAGCTTTGCTTAATATAGAGAAAGCTGAAAACGATTCAGAAATTCCATTCCATCGTACTGACTACTGCACCTATCCAAAACTGTAAAATTTTTTCAATACATTTTTCAACTATATCATAAAGGCATAAAGTTCAAAGTCTATTGAGGAAACTTGACAGTTTGTGGTAGGTTGATGTGCAGTCGTGTGTTCGTAGAATATTGTTATAATTCGTTTAATTCAATTCACTAAGAGTACATTATCATATTTGTGGTCGGAATCATTGTTACCAATCGGGTGTATTTTACCATTTCTTTTTAATGTGTCTTTTTTTCATTTAATCTTTCCGCTCGCATTCTATAGAAGCAGTGTGTGAGAGTGATTTCGTGAAATAGGACGGAAGTATGTGTAACAGTGTAACAGGAAGTCGGGGAAGCGCGCAAGCGCGCGCCTTTTTGTAAATTTAAAATTAAACAACAACAACATTAACAAGCGGCCTTAGGGTCGTACATGATACATGTAGGTACGGCCCTAAACGTTAATGCTACATCACATGCATGCTGAAAAATAAAAGGGACTCATCAATTAACTGCCAGTACCTAGATTGAATGATGTTCGTTCGTATTGCTGTGATAAATTAAACGGTTTGTTGCTTTATCAAGCATCTAGTGCTGCATTACCGTCTAGGGACCACAGATTAAACAACACATTATGATGTCAGAACTGTCAGATGTTACACGCTATACGTGCAAATATGACATTATGTTATTATGATAGTCTAGATAGTGTAATAGCGGCCTTAGAAAAAAATGGTTCATATACTTGCACAATAGAGCATAAGGCCTCTGAAAACGGAGTGGGAGGTGGGAGTGGCGCTGAAAGCGGTAACACGGTCGTAGTACACACGCCTGCACGTCAACCTACCCGAAACTGTCAAATTTCTTCAATACATTGTCAACCTTAAGTCTTAAACATAAAGTTCAAAGTCTATTGAGGAAATTTGACAGTTTGTGGTAGGTTGATGTGCAGGCGTCTGTACGTTAGCGTATATTAGTGAACAAAAAATATTTAAAATCCCTAGTTTGTCGTGAAATTTGTGTCAATGTGTGCTACGGTCTTTAATGCACAAGTGAAAGCGTTCGTGTCGCTACTGCGATTATAATTATTTCTTAATTAGCGTCAAATCAGTTGCTTAATCATTGATATTTTATTGATGTGCTGGTACTCGTACACAAAGTCAGAGACTCAGTAGCGTATCTACGCTTGAGATCTCTCAACCTCACAGATAGATTGAGTGATCTATAGTGATAAGTACCGCCATCTAGCGAAGTTCGGTCGCACCTCGTCCCGCGCCATCTATTTATCGGTGCTCGAACCATCTCGTCAGCCGGCAATAATACTATGGCAAAGTACTCAGCTTGCGGAGTTTATTTCCGCGTCCAGTGCCGCTAGTTGTACTATCTGCACGAGTGTGTACCACAAGGGCTGCGTGACATTGCCTGACACAACCGCTGTCCCTAAAGATTGGGTATGCCCAGATTGCAAAAAAAAAATTAGGAAGGGCGATAACAACAGCACCCCATTAGCATTATAAATAATAATAACAATTCATAAACTATTGTGCCTCATGCTACGGCCACACTATCGCGGTATCGCGAACATTTTCTGTTTTCACGACAAGTCGGGCCTAGCAATAGAAACATTTCAGAACACGGCAAATGTTCGCGATAGCGCAATGATTATTGATAAATCGGAAAAGATTAATAACTATTCTTATTTTTTTGTAATTTAGAAGACTGACAATAACGGGACATTTTTTTTTCTCACTGACGTATCTATCTACTTTCGTTCAGATACTTTGATAATATTTTCAGTGTTTTTTGATATTTTATTTCTACTTCATTTACGTTGAGTTGTGCGTCGTACTCCTCTGTGAACAAATAGTTGACAATATATTCGAGACAGAGATTCTTTACATACTTTTGGTGTGGTGTTTTTGTGAACCAAACCGATACCACAATGGATATTACTCGCCGGTGTATTTATTGTTCGATGAGATTGGCGCACCAGCGCTGGCGCACGTTGGAAGAGGCTACAGAACCTATGGTGAATATTCTTCGTGACTGGATTTCACAAACACCGGTAAGTCAATTCGGCCTTGCTATAGGTATTGTGTAAAGACTTTAAAGCTGAAGTAGGTAGGTAACGAATGTTAAGATTCTGTGGGAAATATTTCTTTTAATCAATGAGATATTTTGTTTATGATTTTAATCATGATTAAAGTGATATCTCATTACAAATCAAACAAAATGGGGGGTGTAGGTAACCTCCTGTTCCTCCTCCATTTCTCGTCGGAGAAGTTAAGACAAATTATTAAACAGGGTTTTATGAAAATAAAAAGCTTGATTTTTGATACAAAAATCATCATTGTACAAAATAATTTGTAGCGATACTAAAGCCCATACATACTACGATGGGCATTCTCATTTTCTCACTAGTTCAAAAAACTCATAGTTATGCTCTTTCGCTTCGGTGGGCATGTGGCTCGGCCTGATAACCTGAGGCTCTAGGTTCAATTACTAGATCGGAAATAGTGTGTTATATAGTTAAAGTTTTATTGTCCCGGGTTGTGATCCCTGAGCCGCATTATCGGCAATGCAGAGGACTCTTAAACTCCCAAACCCCTTTAATAGCGTAGAAATGTACCATCCCTCAATGTCTTCTATCGCTTATACCATAGCGAGTGCTCTGAAGAACTCTTTGACCTCACACCTTCCTCCATAGGAGATCGTGTGCTGTTCTCCGGAGTCACCGCTGTACTGTCTCGAACATTCCATCGCGCACAAAGAAATCTGTTGACTCGCTTCTTTGCCGCACTTCCAAAAGATGAAATAGTCTACCAGCACATGATTCCCGAAGAGGCACGTTGTGTGCTGGCAGGTCAAGGGTGACTGATGCTGCGTTGTTTAAACGCTGCAACAGTTGTCTTCGCGTCTGAACTCCATTTCCATTTAACATCAGATGGATACTACGAGTAATTTGCCGTGCAAACAATATAAACAAAATTGGGTAAGCGTTTTATTAATTGTAGCGGTGACTTGATTTCAGTAAAGTAAATAGCCTATAACTGTCCCACTGCTGGGCAAAGTCTCCATCATTGAAATTCTTCCCTATAGGTATATCACAATTGATGGATAATGGCTTAATAACCACGCTTACCAAACTTGCGGGTTGGTGACCCTCTGAGGGCCGACCGCCTAACTCGATCGTTTTCGATCGCTTTGCGCGCGATAGGTGCCTATAGGTGTCCCAATACTGGTCAAAGGCCTCCATCATTGAATACACAACAATACAATGATATGGGTGATAATGATAATGATAATGGGTTACACTACACTTGCCAAATGCAGGTTGGTAATCACAAACCCGGGTGCATCGCAAAATCCGAAACACACTGCTCGACCTGGGAATTGAACCCGGGACCTTCAGGTATCGTGCCGAGCGCTTTGCCACTCAGCCACCGAGGCGTTGATTTCAATGATGGAGGACTTTCCCAATCAGTGGTATAGTATAAGCTAACTAACTCTCTACTTCATTGCTCATTCAGAACCACTTTTTTATATATCTTACGGGTAAGCACTTCGCCTTCATCTCATCTGATGCTCAACTACTGAGGCACTATCTTATCTCTACTTGCCGGAACACAACAATGCTACAAACAATGATGCTGTGGCGATATATTTAGATAAGATGGTGGTAGCTAGCCAGGCGAACACACAAGCCGTACCACCAACCAAACTGAGTACACAAACATGTATCCCCCGCTAGAAATCGAATCCGGGACCTCTGAATCTTAACCACTAGACAACAGAGGCGGTTAAAAACTTAAATTGAAAGAAAGAATAAAAACAAAAAAAGACAAATGTTGAGTAAAAATATTGAGCTTCTGATTGTGTTTCTCCTTTTGCACAAAAAGCTCGGTAATCCAAGGTTGAAATTCACTCGTTCGAGTTCGTTAGCTTGAAACACAGAGTGGATCTATGATTTAAAACAAAGAACAAGTGGATCATAACGGTGTTACTGTTTTTTTTTGTTTAGAAATGTACTCCATTGGCTTTCAATTTTCTTGAATTACCAAAGCTCCTTTGTTCGGTATTGTTATGTTGCGAAAGATTTTAGGTTAGACTTCAATTACTGAGAGAAAGACTTAATGGAACACATTGTGACTTAGCAAATAAATGTAAGTTATTTTTTATTCTCTTTGTTACTATTTAATACAAAATACCAAAATTTTATTTTGCTTTGTAACGCAGTTTTATTAATACTAGTGGTCACCCAGAGGTCGAAATTACACCGTAATTTTATTAAGGCTGCACAGATTGTATCCTAAGCAATGAAAAATTAAAAAAAGATAGAATGCGAGTTTGGATTGACTCCTTTACCATTTTTGAAATTTTTGAAAAGAGTATACAATATGCGAGTGTGTCAAATACATATGCGTGTGTGTTAAATACATGGTAATGTGTGTAATGTTTGTTTTATTGATTTAATGTATTTTAATCCATAATAAAAAAAAAATTAACATTCTGCAATCCTTCTCTATAGTATAAACTAGAAGTGTGCTAAATTTCATACTCCTCCGTTTGCGCAATTTTCGTAAAAAGGGGTACAAAGTTTTTACTTCACGTATTAATATATTGATAATGACGAAACTTAATACTTTAGAATCAAGACTATTGGACCATTACAATAATAAATCATTGTAATAGTCCAATAATTGTAATAGTAATTAGTAATAAGACTAATAAGTAGGTATAATTAAAAAAAATTGTTATAAGAATTTAGTAAAAATAAGACCTACATACATACATACCTAGGTATGTTATCTTTTCATTATTATAATAAACACCTAGGTTAACAGAGCGTGCCCTCCTGAAACAGGTGATTATAATAAGCCTAAAAGGAGGCTCCTAATTTATGTAAGTCTTTATAAAGAAATAAAGAATTTTGAATTATTTTGAATTTTTTTTTGAGTCTAGTATTTTCAGTATCACATAAACTATGTCTGAAGAAGCTTCAAAGTGGTTAAAGTATATACTTAGCAGCATATACTTATACAGCATATACTTATACAGCAAATATACTTTTAGGAAACAAATAAAAATAAATAAACAATTAGATTAAATAAGAGGGAGAATATAGTTTTATATAATTTTATGCAAATATTGTTGTGAACAAATTCAATTTGAAAAAATACAATGTCAATTTGAAACATGGAGGAAGGCGCGAAGAGAACTAACTTATATTATTTATAATGATTATAATAGCAATTGGTCAGTATTTTTTTTAGTATTTAGACACGCTCGCGCTATGGCGTTGCACGACGAGCTGTCCCGATTCTATATAGTAACATACGTACTAGTAAGTATGTACCATCGAAGTAGAAAGCACAAGCTATATGCTGTGTTAATGCGTCGAACTATTGCGCGAGCCCGTTCCCCTGTCTCGCGTTCCTTGGCTGCGCTTAACACTCTCCAGTAGTAGACAGTAGCCTGGGTTGTTCCGCTCCCCGATCCGATTTGAACCCATCGGAGAATCTAATAGGGCACGGGGACACGAACTAGTGCGTGATGCCGTTCCATCTAGAAACCTCCGAAGGTGAATCGTTACACACGGCTCGAGGAACCCTTTAAGTTTCTCGCCGCACCCAAAAAGCCCGGTGAAGCTGAAAATGCAGTCTGAGGCAAGCAGCAAAGTCTCTCCAATAAAAAAATATTGTGATTTGTTTGCGGACGGATGGAAGGAGAGTTACTTGAGTGCGTGTGGCTTTGGGAGAAGATGCATGTATGTTAATGTAGTTTAAGAACTAACATTAAAATGTACGACCTTCTTTAATTTAATTTAATCCTACAAATATTATAAACACGATGTAAGTCCACAAAAGGTAGCCAGATGTTCGACAATGCTCTAATAGTACTGCGTATTCATCAGGCATATATTGTTCTGCTAGTCGTTTTTTGGTAATTTTAATGCAATCCTGTACTGGTGGACATGTAAATAAGGCCTGTACATCAAAACTAACCATAGTTTCATTGTCAGCGAGATGTAGATCTTTGATATTGTTGACAAATTGGTAGGAATCCTTCACATAAGCTGTTGTGTTACCTCTAAGTGGTGACAGAATCTTAGCTACATGCCGGGCCAGTCGGGTAAGTTGGTGAATCGATCTGGCTTACAATAGGGCGTAGCGGAGCATCTGGTTTGTGAATTTTCGGTAACCCATACAGTTTTGGTGGTTTACGGCAGGAAGGAATTAAATAGTTACCGTCCAGATTTAACGTTTCGGAGTGTTGTTTGACATTAAATAAGTAATGAGTAAAATAAACGCGAGTAGATCCGTAAAAGTTGGCGGTTAAAAACCTCAGGGGTTATTTATTTATTTATTTAAACCTTTGCAACATAAATATTACATGGCGGACAGGGTGGTGCAGAGATAACATTGTTGTTATTCGGTTTCAAAGAAAGTAACTGTAAAGACCACGGGCGGAAAACGGCGATTTGTCTCTAGAAAAGGATTAATAACCAAAACGGATTTAACAGAAGTCCCGTTTCTTTTCTATCGTTAATTTGTCGTCGATTGTGCATAAGGGGCTAACCGTAATTTGTCTCAAAAATAAATTTATCTCCGGACAACTTTATTATTGAAAACTAAAATAACAGTATCAATGTGCATTCTTTTATATCGTATTTATTTAAAATACATCTTGTCCAAACGATGGTTGTCTTGAAGAGATTACTTTAAGTAAGATGAACGCCCTTTGTAAGTTTCTTCGTTTTTTATTTAGTTTAAATTAGCACCCGTCCACGTGTTGCGGTTGTGGTGTGGTTGTGGTACGTGTGAACAAACCTTTATCGTTAATGTTTCTTTCTTCTGTAGCTACGTAGGCGAAGTGGCGTTTAGAGCCACTCAGTCTAAAGTACTTGAAAATCAATTTAAACTTCCATTAGTTGCGGCAAACTAAGGCGTAATAAATAACTCACACTGGAGCCTACACCTCGCTAGCAGCTGTCATTGCAACATGACAAATGTGAAACACTTGTTTGTTAGCACTCTTGGAGCCAGCTCAGGGGTCTCCATCAATCAATCATGAAAGAAATTTCAACATTTTCTTTGCGTTAAAGTAATAACAAGTGACGGAGCAAGCAACATATTGCTACTTACGTGGAGATACTCGTACAATCGGGAGGGAAAAAATAAAGTTACATCGTACTTTCCATATTGGTATTCGGCTGAATTAATTTAATTTATACTTATGGTTATATATGTTACGGCTAATAGCCGATTTGCAGCTACACCTAGTTTTAGCCGGCAAAAACTAGGTGTAACTGCACTTCGGCTATTAGCAGTAAAATCGAAAAACTCATAATCAGATTTTCGCATTGAAAGTTACGCATACGGCAAACACAGTGTAGTAATTGTTATCAACTAAATAAGAAACTAACTTTTGTTCGACAGTTTCTCAAAAGTGTCCGCATAATACTTACTTTAGAAATATATTTTTTTCCCTTCATTCGTAAACAATCTTTGAATATACTCGTAAATATTGATTCGTTTCTATGCCATCTGTTATAAATAAAATCAATATTATCACGTGGTTCGATTTAAAATTCTAATGTTTAATGATATAATAACAAAATACTAGTGACTAAATAAAAATCTGGTGTTTTTGGTGCAATCTGTTAAAAGTATGCGTTTTATTTTTTGCCTTGAGGATAGAAGAAATTATAACGGTAATAATGGTCAAACCAACCGCACGATCCATATTTCATCGCATGCCAGAATCCTGAAAATTGTAAAAATAAGTTAATGTTATTTTAAAAGATGTTTTATGTTACAAAGAACTTGCTTGTTGTATACAGTGCAAGTGATTTTAAAAAATAATAAACTATATCTACATAGAGAGAGGAGCTCGATGGCGTAGTGGTTAAGGCGCCCGGTCTTCGTGTTTTCGCATAGGCCGGTCATCCGGTCAAAAATTTATCATCTAGAGAGCTCCTCTGTGTTTTGGTAGGCACGTAAAGCCGTTGGTCCCGGCTGCATTAGCAGTCGTTAACAACAACCAACCCGCGCTGGGCTCCATTCATAGGCCAGGCTCGTTCCCCAGCAGTGGGGACATAAAATGAGCTGATGATGAAACTATATCGTTAATTTACGAGGTTAAAAAAAAATAAAAAAGAAATAAAAAAACCTCAAATTACGTATTTGTATTTTAAGGATTTCGTTGATTTGGGGACGTTGCATAAATTCTACGATCGCCATATTACGCCATCCGATCCGACATCCGATTAAATTGACATAACACACTACGTGCTGTTGAAACATAAGCAAACTTATAGGTAAAATAATAGACTAAAAATATAAAAGTGTTACGGTTAAGATAATAAAGTAAAATGTATTAAAAATTACTGGTCATTATTAATAATTACCAAGAATGACGGTAAAAGTAATAAATTCATTAATTTTATCCTTCAACTGATCGAAGCTTTTACAGTTAATTATTAATAATAACGCCTTACTTTTAGTAAATGTAATAAAATAACAATATTGAAAGCTACGGCCTGCGTCTGTTTTAAAGGTTTGTGTAATGTCTCAAACAAACGTTAATGATATAACTTATAAGTTTAAATCATATAAATTTATTTTCTACACTCATTTCATTTACAGACCCATGATATAAAGTTTACAATCATTAAAATCTACTCCTCATAGCAAAGTCTTGTAACGAGTAGTTACTAAATAAAAAATATTATGATCAGATGTTAATGACGGTAGTTGTTGACATTGAATTGGCACCTTTGGCTTTCAAATTAAAAAAGTAAATAGTGTTGAATAATTTCGGCGGGCTGGTTAGAACCACGATAGCTCAATTGGAAGAGCACCTGACCCGGTATGTCAGAAGGGTGCAGGTTCAAAGCTCGTGGAAATTTTTACAACATTGTGTTTTTGTAATTTGTATCGAAACAAAATTTGCGTTAAAATTATATAAACAAAACAAAAACATTTTACTAAATAAACGTTCACGGCACGTTCGCTTTAACACTTCGGCTCGAGCGGGTGGTTATATTTTTTTAATTTTTTTTTTTAAATTTATTTATAAACAAATGTTACATATGTTTTACAAAAAGGTGAGGACATGAAATAATGAAATGTGGTGGTTTTCGATATACATAATATGGCGAGCACCTAAGCAATAAGAAAAATAAAAAAAAAACTAACTCAGCCGTCGTCGGCAATTGTCCAGATACATGTCGCAAATTGAAGGCAGCGTCCGGAGGCCTATGTAGTCCCATCTGTCGTTTTTGTTTATCGCACAAACGGGTTGGCGGATGGTTCTGGAAACAGAAACTTTAAATTAGGATAACTCTATTTTAACTCTACAACTGTTTTGTGTGGTCTACCTGTATAATCCCGAATATGGCACATAGGGTTCATAGAACCCTGGAAAATTATGAACATAACTAAAAAGCACAAGCTGTAAAGTGACAACCCTAGGACAAGCTGATATGTTGTTCTTGGTCGTCAACCTCATGGTCAGACATAAACAGAAGTCGAAATATTGTAGGAATAAACAAAAAATTCTAATAAAATAAATTTGAGTTTGTTTATGGAAAAGTGAATCTACGTACCTAAATATGATTTTGCATGGTATCACAGTGTGCTTTATAATGGGTTGCATGGCCATGTTTCGGGAATATAACCTATTACCAAACCTGTATATAGATACCTGACACAAATAAGGCCTATGCTCAAATAAGGCCTGTAGTGCGGAAAAGTCGATTCAAATATATTTACATCAAAAATACTTTACACACGCATAGACGACAGCTCCACGACTCGGCAAACAGTGCGCGAGAGGCCCGCTCGCGCTCACAGCGACGGTATTGGCCTGTCGTTTGTGAAGGACGGTCGTTTTCATCGCGCGTTATTAATTTGTCATAATTCCTATCGAATTTGAATACGTTATTCTTTGAAGTTTTGTTCCAAGTAATGTATACGGATCACGATATAACTTGTCAAAAAGGTTACTATGGCTTTAAATTGTAATTTTTAGAACATGCGATTTAAATACTACTTATGGCATTTATGAAGTAATTTATAATATATTTTATACATATATTTATTTTATTATATATTTCATTTTTCGATACGTTTTTCTTTATATTATTCTTTATTTCTTGTTAATAATAATAATACTTCAAGTCTGCCTAGCAATTTAAGCAAAATATTTAGTATGGAAACACTTGAGTAAGGCTCAGAAATACATATTTTTATAAAATTAATCTAATAACAATATTCATATAATTTAAGTCTTTGTTAAGTCACTATGTTTTAAACAGGCCTAAGGTTAAGGTTCCAGATTTTACCTCTTTTTAGGTAATTTTTGATAAAAGATTATATATGTTTTCTTAGTTACTTAAAATGTATAAACCAAAGAATAATGCATTGCTTTTATTTATCACCTGAGTGTAGTGAAGATATGAGTGTTTGAAATTAGGTAGGCCTTATTTGTATCACTTACCTAAATGCCCTTTTCCGTCAGATTTGATCAAACCGGCAGAACAGCTGCCATCAGAAAAAAGACCGCAGTGGCCTCTTTAGCAAACACTTAATCACCTTCGTACCGGCGTAGCCAAACCTGGTTAAGTGGGGCTATGCTAACAAGCGATTGCCCTAGTTCCGATCGCTTATTTGTAACTGACTGTAAAACTAAGATGCGGTTTCTCGTTGACACCGGCAGCGGTCGCTGCGTCTTCCCTCGGTCAGTATTAAAATAACGTAGATCAAAAACAGACTAACATTATGCGCAGCGAACGGAACGCAAATCAACGCGTACGGCTACGCTCATTTAGTTTTGGACTTAGAGTTGCGCCGCGACTTTGCTTGGAAATTTATTGTGACCGACGTAACCAAAGCTATAATAGGTGTAAGTTTTTTTTTCTTAATAAGATTTAGTGGTAGATTGTCGTAACCAACGTCTTATTATCGTGAAAACTCTACTTCATACCACTGATTTTGGTCATCTATTTCGCTGTCGATCTCCCAGTGAAGCGAATCAATTACGGTCCATCGGGACTGTAATGTTCTAAGTACATACATCTTCAAATTCCCATTCCTCCGTAAGCGAAGATACACTGATATTTGATACTGTACGAAAAAATGCTTTGAAATTGCTGGTTTGTTTTCTTAGCATCTCATCCAGTTTACTGTTGGTGCCATCGGTCTTCCTAGGCGGCGCAGCTGGAGCAGCCGGCTGATGAGCTTGAGGTTGAAATGAGGTTGATTGGAACAGCGTCACTAGTTTAATAAGTGGCTTCGATGGCCTGCTGGCTTCCTTAGAATAGATTACAATGGTTCGCCTAGCATTATTATAAAATTCCCTGGTTCTTTCATCCATGAGTACACAGTTGCACGTGGTTGACGTGAAACTTTTGCCAATAACTGTCTAAAGTCTCACCCTCCTCCTAATCTTATCTGGTGTCTTGCGGTCATGACCCTCCTTCTAAAATTGGACAGAAGTTGGTCCATGCCCCTCATTATTTGGGTTTGGTTATCCAAAAAATTGGAAAGATCTTACTGGTTTCTGGTGAGCCGCTTTTGCCTGGCGAAAAGAGCCCCTGTAACCCAGGATTGTCGCTGGTTGATACCACACTATCCTGATGGTTAGTGTAGCAAGTCTGCCTGACCATTATAGCCACTATAGCCACCACTATAGCTGGTTGCTAGTTATAGTATGTAGACTGGTAAAATCCAATGGTTGTCACAGAACACTCCTTGAGCTTACAGTTAATCACTATGGTTTGCATCACTTTTCACTCGCTGATGGTTCTTTCACGAATCGAAGGAACACTAAAATGTACGGTTTGTTCATCTTGAGAATAGTTAGGCGACTAATATCTATATTGAAAAATTACGAGGTATAAAAATATCGACATCTTATATAATGTCGAAAAATAACAAAGACTAGAATTATTTTTGTCGATGTATAAAAATGTCGACATATTATAACAATGACTATCTGATTTTTTTGTCGAAGAATTAAAATGTCGACATATAACAATGACCATCAGATTTTTGTCGATGTATAAAAATGACGACATTGAATTATGCCTACCTCAAGTCATGATGTATAATTAACAAAAAATAAATAATAATAATAACTCATTCTTGCCATATAGCTTAGCCATGAACAGCTCAAAATAAAATAATACTTGATCATTTTAATTCCTATTCATAAAATAGGTAAACGATGTCATATCCTTGCCGCTATTGACATTATTATCCTTCGTTGTTATTATTACTCGGCATTATTACACTTAGTCGTTATTATTACTCGACTTTTTTACACTTTGACTTTTTTATGTTTGATAATCGGCATTATTATACCTCCTCGTCTCAATTCCTTTTCTACATTATTGGAAAATCGTCATTATTATACCTCGTAATTTTTCAATATAGATATTAGTCGCCTAACTCCTCGAGAAAATTGGTAAGATACGTTAAAGTCACTGGTGAGAAAGGTATAAACTGTATTGACAAATAACTAAGAAACTAGAATGGTAAATGGTTAATGGTAGGAGCACGCGCGATTTATGGTGATCGGTCGTGTGCTTGGTAGCAACTACTGGTGACGACGTCTGAGTAATAACTAAAATCACAGATATTTAAATTAACCTAATCAATAATTATAAAGTGCTGAGGCGCGCCGGCGGCGCCGCGGTGCGCGGAAGTCGCGTCTCCGATTACCCAATGTACGTAAACCGTACAAATAATAAGACTAAGCTTTCGACTTACGGCTTTGCCTGTGACTTCCAGAGATAATGTTTCTTCAGTCAAAGTAGCATCGGGTACACTAGGTATCATGCGATTCTCAGGGAGTTCCCTGATCCCATCTGGTATTCCCAAATTTACAAAGCATAATACGTTCACCACATTAAAACAACTGCGGGAGCTCCTGTCGCTTCTACACCTCGCAGGCTGGCCCCGGATAAGTTGAAAATTGCCAAGGAAGAATTTGCTTCTATGTTACAGAATGGTACTGCTAGGGTTTCTGATTCTCCGTGGTCCTCACCTTTACACCTTGCACCTAAGAAAAGCAACGGTTAGCGGCCTTGTGGTGACTATAGGGCGCTTAACGCCCGAACAATACCGGATAGGTGGTACCCTATACGCCACATTCAGGATTTTGCACATAGTATCTCAGGCTGTACAGTCTTCTCAACGATTGACCTTGAGAAGGCTTTCAAATCTTGATAAGTCCAGGGATATTTAGAAGACCACTATCATGACGCCGTTCGGTTTATTCGAATTCCCATACATTACCTTTGGTCTACGTAACGCAGCGCAATCTTTACAACGTTTTGTTGATGAAATGCTGCGTGGACTGGATGCATTCATGTATGGGTATATCGACGATTTTTTGTTCTTTTCACCAGATCAATCATCTCATGAGGCTCACCTTCGTGAGGTCTTCGCCAGACTACGTGAATATGGGATAGTCGTCAACACATCGAAGTGTGTGTTAGGCGCATCAGACGTTACTTTTCTTGGGTATAGTATCTGCTCAAGGTACTAAGCCACTGCCAGAAAAGGTTGGAGCTATCAATAACTTTCCAATCCCTAAGACCGTAAGAGAACTGCGAAGATTTCTAGGTATGATCATTTTTTACCGTAGATTCATTCCGAACGCAGCTACGTTTTCCACGTACATTAGGGAAATGTGGTTGCAGACACGCTGTCAAGGGTTGAAGAAATTGTTCAACCATTAGACCTTAACAAGTTAGCTGAGGCTCAAGTTCACGACTCAAAACTTCAAGGTTTATTGGACAGCGATTCATCCTTACATTTGAAGAAGGTCATGCTACCCGGGTCTCGTATTGGTAAAGACCATTACTGTGAAGAGAGAGATAATTCGTTCGGACCTTATGTCCCTAAAATACTGCGGCAACTAGTTTTTATTAGTCTTCACTCTCTTAATCATCCGGGCACTAACGTAACCGCAAGATTGGTGTCTAAGCGTTATGTGTGGCCTGAGATAGAAAAGAACTGCAGAGAGTGGGTTCGCGCAAGTCTTGTTTGTCAACGAGCGAAAGTTGTACGGCATGTGTCAGCACCACTAGGTACATACAAGTTGCCTTGCGCTCTTTTTATGCATATCCACATAGACCTCGTAAGGCCTACCTCACAGCTGTCGATCGCTTTTCGCGATGGCCAGAGGTGAATGCACTTCAAGATATTACAGCCGAGACGGTAGCTAAAGGGTTACTTAACGGTTGGATACCTCGATTTGGCTGTCCCGTAGATATAGTTACTGACTGCGGTAGTCAATTCGATTGCGCGTTATTTAAAACTTTTTCACAAATAGTGGGTTTCCAGCACAGACAAACAACGGCGTATCATCCAGCATGCAACGGTCTTATAGAAAGGTTCCATAGACAGCAAAGCGGCCTTAATGTGTCACGAGAACAGAAACTGGATGGAAACTCTCCCAATAGTGCTGTTAAGCATACGAAGTTCTTTTAAAGAGGATCTTAAAGCATCACCAGCTGAGTTAGTGTACGGTGAAACCTTAAGGTTGCCAGGTGAAGTTTTTATTTACAATGATCTATCTACTGTTAGTCACATATTTTTGAAGGATGAGACAGTACATTCAGCTCTTTGCAACCACCTTATAGAGGACCCTACGAAGTCATCGAGAAAAGTGACAAAGTTTTTAAAATAAACATTCACGGAAAACCCGTCTCAACATAGATCGTTTAAAACCTGCATATATTTTGTCCGAAACGCACAGCCCTGACCTTGAACCATCAAAGCATCATGCCCAAATACCTACATGATAAAAATACTGTACTTAAAACAACACGGTCAGGGCGGGCAGTCCGCTTTCCAGAATATTATCGTTCGTAGGACGGTCTCTGAAGCGGGGAGATGTGGCGTATCTAGTATTTTAGCATAGACTAGTTTGTATGTTAATTGTTTGTAATTCTTTGTTTTCATGTAGCTTATTATAGGTATTTAAATATGAAACAATGTTAGATTTAAAAATATATATATATACATATGTATAGATATTATGCACTCAATTAGTATTACTAAAATAATAAGTAAACAATAAGTAAATAGACTAAATAATATAGACTAATAATAAATGTAACTGAGCGTTCAACAAACATTCCGACAATGCGATCATATTTTGTGTTATAATATATTTACTAATGACCGGCTGAGTACTTCTGTTATGCGCTGCGCCGGCGGCGCCGAGCGGTTGGCCGATCTGCGCCGATGAGTAGGTGAAGAAACAGTTCATTAAGCATACAGGCGAAGCTATAAAAGCTGGTTTGGACCAGTTTTGTATTCAGCCGGTCCGTGCCTCAGTGCCCCTCAGTCGCGCGTCTTCCCCCGTACGACAGTCGCTCTCTCTCTCACTGCTGTTGACGGATCGTTGTTGCTTAATATTATGCTTTTACCTGCTGTATGCCTATTAAACTGTTTCTTCACCTACTTATTGTGCTGTGTAAATGAACTATCGCTAATTCTTCTCTTCACCTTCTATTTGTCATATGTGTAGTATGTGTGTGCTTTGTGCTAAACGCAATAAACTGTTGTTTCGAGCTTTGGGACTTTGAGACTTATTAATTACCGACACCAAAACCATACATATTACATACATAATATCAGTAATCCAAGGGTCGTGGGTTCGATTCCCACTAGAGCTTTCTGAGGCTAGTTGATAGTAAAATTGTATCTTATGAATGTTTTTTTTAAAATCTTTTATACATATCAGGTTTATCATACCATCAGGTTAGAACATGGCCGAGTTGGTCTTAAATAGTCTCTAAGACTTCGTTTCTGGTTCACCTTCTCCTTAGTACTTTTTTTCTTATCCGAAATTGTTATATTAATTTTAGCATTCACAATGCTTTAAGTAGTTGCAAGATAACATTTATAAAGGGAAAAAGTTTCATAGAAAAAAATCAACCAGGAAGCTCAAGCAAGAATGCTCTGACCGCTGAGCTACCGAAACCCCAGCTCTCATAGAATCAAATTTAGGCTAATAGTTATGAGCAAACTTACTGGCTGATAGTACACTTGATGAAGTCGTCATAACAGAAATACGAGGTCTTTACATTTTGCCAGCCAACGAATTGGTCGTTGATGTATTGGAAAGACATGGTGGAGTACTCTCCTACATCCAGGTTAAGAGCGTCATCTATGTCTGATTGGGGTATCTGTCTTTCTGTTGGTTCAACGTAGGGTTCTTCAGTGGTTTCTATGGGATCAAATAGTAAATAAAAGTTTTAATTATTATTTTATTACTGTGCGGTTTGTTATTGAGAACCTTTTTACTGATTGCTTTTACAACACCAGCGTTTAAATAAAATCATTATAGGTAAGTACTTGATCTTCATATCACCGGACGTTATGTGATTATAAGAACGAAGGTGGAAACGCACCTCAACCGGAGTCCTCAAATACTGAGGCACTGGCTGGCTACCTATCTCTTACTGTCGGAACACAACATTCCCAATAACATTGATGTTATGGCGACGCATTTAAAAAAGGATGTTATTTAAACGGTTAGCAAAGTATTAGTATTTTTGTTATCAAAAAAATGCTAGTTGGCTAGCAAAAAAGCTAGTTGGGCAGCAACTTATGGTCAGCAAATATTTCTAAATCAGTCTGCAACTTATATCATTCTGAGCAGCAGTCTTATGCCGCTCACCCCTTCCGTGACTGGCCCTCGCTACGCTGCGCTTCGCTCGGGAAGAAAAATTAACTTAACCTAACCAACAGTAAGGATTTCTTATGCTGACCGATTGTATAATTCTGCTGACCAAATAATAATTTTGCTGACCAAATATTTATTTTGTAATAAAAATAATTTATTTCCCTTTAAAAATGATGGTGGTAGCCTCAGATGTAGTAGCTAACCTAGCGAATTTAAAACAAGCCCTATCAAAACCATACCGAGTACATACATGAATACCCAAGCTCTGTCCTTACTATTTATTTGTTGCGTTTTCAATACAGACAATAATTAATAATTAATGAATTACTCGCCTTGTAGAATAGAAGGTGACAAGACGGCTGGCAGCTGCCTCAGCCAGCGTATCAGCCTGGCATCTCAAAGTGGTAATGTGGCCAGTATTCTTGGGACCGTTCCCTTGAGCCCACAGTTGAAGATCTTATATTTCAAGATATCTATCTATCTATTAATTACAATTTCTTGTTTGTTTCACTTTCATATTTATTTATGAATATTTAGGCAACATGCAGTAATAGGGAATATGCATAGAATTTAAATTTGTCTCAAATAATTTTTTTTTAGATTCTTTAATGTCATTATACTTGAAAGGTATTTTTTTGTTTAGTTATCATTTAAACTCAGAAAATATTATATAAAAAGTAAAAAATAAGGGAAGGAAATTTAAACTTACAAAACGCGTCACCATTACTTGAAACGAAATGTGACGTCAATGGTCACGTTACGTCATTGGATTTATCGGCGTCGATATTCATACTGTGTTAGTGTTTGTCAGAAAAATTGTTTAAAACTGTATTCCTGTGTGATTACTTGTGAATTATATTTGTAGTCAATTTAGGACGATGACAGAAACTGGTTTTGTCAAAGCACAATCGGAAAACGAAAAAACACTTTATCGGGTGTACATATAATAGTGTTTTTGCACTTCGGTACCATACAATACTTGTAAGAAGGTTTATTAACTTATTCCGTAAATTGTATAGCAATTAAGACTGAAAATAAGTATGAAGTAACTGAAATGCTATTGTAAACGAACGCGGGACACAACCAATGACGTCATCAAAAGCGCGCGCTAAATGGTAGCTCAATGTTATAAATTTCACTTTGAAAAATAATTTGATGATTTTCCAAGTCTATTTATATTTTTTTTCTATGTTATAAAGATGTGAATGATTAATTTAAGAAATAAATAAAACATCACGCATATTCCCTATTACATACAGTGCACTTGGAGAGGCCTATGTCCAGCTGTGGACTAGTATAAGCTGATGATGATGATGATGATGATACAGTAACTACATAAGCGGTATAGCCATCGATCAATTATCTACTAGATAAAGGATCCGTAACAAAAACGCATCTCGAAAGTGGTCCTGTTTGCATACATTTAAATTTCGAATTACAAAGTCTGAAAAAAACATTGGATAGCATCAACAATTTCAGCTTACTGTGAACCTTAAATCTTAAGTATGAAGATTCAATTGAGGTTGCAATATATTTGTACTTAATATGTACTGTCATCGCCACAAACGTCATTGTGGCTCCGTGGCCCCAAAGTCGCGTACCGTTTTTAAGCGCTCATCGGGCATCTAGTACATAACTGATCGAAGAGTACAGCCTCGGCGCTGCAACCACCAGTCGGGATGGAAGTCCGACGAAAATGCTTTATAAAATTCTACTGGCCATAACGTTGCAAGCGACAATGCGTATCCCTCCCCCCCCCCCTATCAACGTCTGGAAGGGACGCCGTTAAAAATGCGGCCCAGAAGAGGCTCGCTTAGGTTGCGGGGATTCAGAAGGAGCCCGCCTTAGCCAGTGTTCCCCGTCGAGTTCCCATGCCTTTATCACACAAGACATAGGAACCCTCCGATGCCCAGGCCGCACAGGGCCTGACTGTTTTTGCCCAACTTATTAAGGCACACTGAAAAAATGCACCAACTTTTCTAAGACTAGTTTAAGACTATATTATGACTTACAAATCTGAAATGTTGATATAGGTAAATTCAAGTCTTTATCTTAAATTTGCTTGCTCAAATACACGATTGTATAATTTTGACTAGATCATAATTATTTTTGAAAACACCACTATAAACTCAATATTGTTGAAATTAAAACAAAATTACTTAATTTATATGCTTGGAAACCACTCAAATATATTGATAACATCAATATTCGCAATTTAGTAGCTGCATATTTTGATAACTAAAACCAATATTTTTTTTAAATACATATTTTATAGATTCTGTTGATCGGTCTCAATTGTCGCAGGCGCTACGTATTTTCGACCTTATGCCAGCGCTAGTTATCAGTCTTTTTGAATGTTCACAAATCGAGGTGTCGTCTTAAGCACGACAAGTGGAGAACAGGTACACCTACGCACGCAACCCTGGATTGCCCTAAAACCTATTAAGCGTATAGCGCGGCGGCGCCGGCGGCGAAACTACCATGCTAGTAGCAATATTGTGCTCCAACAGAGGTAGGCAGTTTCTCAATAAATAGATAGTATTTCAGGTGAAACGCACTTACTTACTTTCTCAGCCTTATCGTTACTTGTTTACACAAAAAGAAAACATAATACATTTGTTTAAAATTGTGACCTACATAGTTTTAACATTCGCAATAAGAATAAACTTGCCGTCGCATCTTTCAGGATTTATAAAACAGGTGAATCGTTCTTGACGTTCAAAAAATTTTGAATAAAAAAAAATGAATTTTGAATTCTTGCTAACAGGTGAGACGAAGGCGTAGATCTACCTTGTATTAGTATTAAAAAACAAAGCCTCTGATATTCAACTGACCATTCTCACTACACGTAAAATATACCTGGCGTTGATGTAACTGCAACTGGCGGTGGCGGCAATTTGGGGATAATTTCATCTTTGGTATCTATGGTATCTTTGTTGTCTGTGTTGTCTGTGTTGTCTATGGTGTCAAGAGGTTTCAATTCGGCAGCATCATTTTCGTCACATAAAACAATATCGAACAATAAAAAACAAATAACAAGATAACATTTCAAAACCATTCTCAGGTTGTTGCTTGAAAATATTTAGTCATGTAAGCTGGTTGACATAGGTAGTTCATTATCTTCTGAAAATCTATGATAGTTACAGCAATCGAAAATGTAATTAGTACACTAATGAAGAAATTAAATATAGTACACACACCTGCACATCAGCCAAACACCTGCCATCACAAACTGTCAAACTAACTCAATTGACTTTTTTATTTTATTTTATTTATTAGTACAACCAACAAAACATACACCAGTTAAATTAAAAAATAAACATAAAGAAGTCTTAATCTAAGTGCTGTCTTATTTACAGGTTGCCACAACATAATTTTTTAAAACTTATTTTAAATAAGTTTAAACAAAACCAAACTACAAAAAGTCATCATCATCATCATCATCATCATCAGCCTATACTAGTCCACTGCTGGACATAGGCCTCTCCAAGTGCACGCCACCGAGCACGATCTGCGGCTACTCTCATCCAGCTCTTGCCAGCCACCTTACGAAGATCGTCGCTCCACCTAGTCGTTCATCCGGAGACCGATGCGTTTAGACGAATCAGCTAGGCCGTTCAGCATGTACCGTAAATCCTGCAACGTTTCGGCCACGATGACGATCGCAAGTGTGAGATGTGTTCGCCGTTGATGTTATTGCCACGTCCTTTCCAGTCCAGCGTTTTAAACACATCCTCCAATGCATTTGTGAACAATTTGGGGGATATTACATCCCTTGTCTCACACCTCGATGCAAGGAAATGTGCTTACTCTGCTGGTTCTGTACTTGGACAGCCATGGTGGCAGCATTGTACAGACACCTCAACACTTGAATATATTGCCAATCGACTTGGCATCGTTGCAGGGATTCTAGAGCAGCCCAGGTTTCGATAGAGTCAAATGCCTTCTCATAGTCCACAAATGCTAATGCACAGGGGCCGATTATACTCTTCGGTCTTCTCTAACGCACTGTGAAGATGTGGTCTATGGTTCCGTATCCTCCTGGAAACCCGGGCTGCTCTGGCGGTTGAAATTCGTCCAGTCGGCGCGCAAGGCGATTTGTTATGACTCTTGAAAACAGCTTATAGACGTGGCTTAGAAGCGAAATGGGTCGGTAGTTCTTCAGTAGGGTCTTGTCTCCTTTTTTGAAGAACAGCACGACGATAGTCCTACTCCACGCCACCGGAGTTCTCCCTTCGAAAAGAACGGCGTTAAAGATGTTTTGGAGCTCCTTTATTACAGGCCTACTGCCTGCTTTGAGGAGCTCAGATGTAACACCGTCTTCGCCAGGGGCTTTTCCGTTTTCAAGCTGCCTAAGAGCCATCTCAATTTCACCTAGGCTGATATCTGGCAAGTCTTCGGTAAAGTGGCGGGACAATGTGGCTCTGGTATCCTCATTTTCGAGATCAGGTTGAGATGCATGCGATGCGTATAACTGGCCGTAAAAGTTTTCGATTTCCGAAAGAAATCGAAAACAGGAACCCTACGCCACCCTGGGATAGCTGGTCTCCCTCTCGGTAGTACATAAGGTGGCCTGATTCAAGGGTTACGGTGTCCTCCCCCTCTATTCAAACTTCACTTAACCCAAGAATATGCCACCTTATCGTCCCGAGTTCCTCTTCGAGCTGCGCCAGGTGCTCGTACAGCCGTAACGTGCGTCCGTTGTACGTTGCCAGGGTCAGTTGTTTATGGCGGCCTTCCGTAACCCGGGGATTCTTCGCACCCCTTAACGGCAGGGCGTTACCGTGAACGCCGCCGTGATCAGGAATAGCAGGGCGGCCGGGAATTGGGGCCCGTGGTCTGTTCTGCGTCGTCGTTTGGAGGGTTTGCCCATAATTGCCACGCTGGGCATGCGGGTTGGCAATCGCAGTGCGTAGCTAATCGCACCAGGGTCGCTGCTTCCCGACACCGGTCTGAGCACTTTGTTAGCTACGTTCGGGCTGTGATGGGTATCCCGCCATCGGTCGGTCGCCAGTACAAAAAGTATCTAATGTGAATCCAATCTAAGTAGACCTAATTATGAGACATTTCAATACTTAACGTTTAAATTGATGAACAGTATCAGCAAAAATATCCCCGCACTTTGAACTTTATCTCTATGACATGTAGTTGGAAATTTATTGAAGGAAGTTGACAGTTTTGTATAGGTTGACGTGCAGGCGTTTGTATATTGGTGATAGCGATTAATGCGTCAAAATTAATTTTCTGAAAATAACGAAAAAAAATGGCAATTTTTATGGACGATTGGTGCTTTTTTTGGGCGGCGGTTGACCAGTTCTTGTTACATTGAACAAAATAACAAAACAAGCAATTTTTATTAAGACATCATATTATGAAGTTTTTATTATCAATACATTATCATATTATGCGACATCGTTTGTGATTGGTCAATGCTAGCGGCATATTGTACTACTGTGTTTATTGCATAAAGTCGATAGTTGAATGTTTGCAAAAGAAGTTATTATTGTCTTGTTATGTTTTAAAAACAGTTTTCATCAACTGTTTTTTTTGTTTTAGTTCAAGATATTACTTAAAATGTAAAATTGATCGTGAACAGTGCTTTAAAGTGCCGCCTGTCGTCTGCTATTCTGTGGGGATGACTTCTTTTAAAATATTTTACGAGCAAGCCTTCATCTCACCTGATGTTAAGTGGTAATAAGGCCGAAGTTAGAAGCGCACTTCACCCTGAATCCTCAACTACAGAGGTCACTGGGGTTGATCAATGGTAATAATTATATAGTTAATCCGATTCTTGAAAAACTATTTCAAGAGTTTTAGTTTACTATATTACAATAACATATAATATGGGCGCATCTACTTTTTAATCCATTCAATCATACAAACGCCTCGATGGCCGAGTGGCAAAGCGCTTCGCCCGATACCCGAAGGTCCCGGGATCAATTCCCAGGTCGGGCAAAGTGTGTTTCGGATTTTTCGACTCATAACCCGGGTTTGTGATTAGCAACCTGCATTTGGCAAGTGTAGTGTAACCCATTATCATAATCACCCATATCATTGTATTGTTGTGTTTTCAATTATAATTATAGGTGTCCCAATGCTGGGCAAAGGCCCAGCATTGGGACACCTATAACACCTATAGGCTTTTTCCTTTAATTTACTTTGACTCTTATAAATAAGGTAAATTGAAATAAGGTAATGAGAAATGTTTATCATCATATGGGATCGGATTTTAGTCTGCATTAGGCTTAATGTAATTAGTCTCCCTAAACTCAATTAATCCGCTCAATTTTGCTCATTTGCAGGTATCCAGCTATTAGGCATCAACTTTGGGTATAATTAACATTATGTATTTTGATTACTATCAGATTTCATTGATTCAACATAATTGTAAATAGTAATGTTCGCCTAGTAGTCGAATTTCGACCGAAATTCAAAAAACGTAGAATGTTTATGAAATGTAATGTAAATTTTATTTTTGAGAGAGTTTGCTAATTGCCTAAGATGGCATTTTCAGCTTCACCGGGTTTTTTTGGGGGCGGCGAGAAACTCAGCCATGTGAATCGAATCACCTTCGGAGGTTTTCTAGACAGAACAATATCATACTAGTGCTTGTCCCAGTGCCCTACTAGATTCTCCGAGGGGTTCGGATCGGATCGGGGTAATGTTATTTTTCTTTTACTTTATTTTTTTCCTTTAGTGAGTAAATAAAGAATTAATGTAGTTATTAACGGGATTCTTACCATTGTTTATTACTTGTGATAATCATGGCGAATTATTACTCTAATGCAAGTGATACTTTAAATGGTTTTACTACTGAATAAAATAAATAAAATAAAATTTCCTACACTCACACCAATTATCTAGTCCAAGAGAAGCTTCGTTATGAAACTCGTTAAATGGTTACTAGACAACGGATAAACATACTAGTATAAATATAAGTATAAAAAACAAATATCAGATAAGTTAATTACTAATTTAACATATACATAAAAAAGTCCATTGCCTATAACTGTCCCACTGCTGGGCAAAGGCCTTCCCAATGGATGGACAGGAAAACGGGTCATACCACCACGCGAGCCCACTGCGGATTGGTGGTTGTTAACGACTGCTAATACAGCCGGGACCAACGGCTTAACGTGCCTTCCGAAGCACGGAGGAGCTCAAGATGATACATTATTACGGTTAACCATCCGGTGACCGGTCTTTGCGAATGTTGCTTAACCTCAGGACTCGCAGACCGGGGGGCCTACCGCCTAACTCTATCGCCATCGCTCTCGCTATCGCACTTTAAAGTTTATGGCGTCATCTTGTCATTTCGAAAGCGATATAAAAGCAATATCGAAAGCTATAGGCTAAAGCTTTGGATATTGCTTTCGATATTGCTTTCATATCGCTTTTGAAATGACAAGATGACGCCGTAAACTTTAAAGCGCGATAGCGAGAGCGATGGCGATAGAGTTAGGCGGTCGGGGGGCGGGCTCGTTGACCACTGCGCCATCGAGCTCCTCATTAAATAATGAAACATAAATGTTATGATGTTATGTATTGTATAGATGTTATATAGATAACTAGCGGTTTCACCAGCGTGGTTTCCGTTGGGAATATCGGGGTAAAAAGTATCCTATGTGTTAATCCAGGTTATAAACTACCTGTATGCCGAATTTCATCCAAATCCATCCATCCGTTGCAGCGTGAAGAAGCAACACATATACACACAATTTTTTTTATTTTTTTAAAGTGTTATAAATATTATACATGAATTCTATCTTTCTGCAATCCTTTTCTAAAATAAAATTTAACTTTTAGCTATGCCAAATCGAACAGTGATTCGTACGCGCAATGTTAAACGAGGGGATTCCACCTTTTTAATAAAGAATAATTTATACACACTGTTTGTATAAGGGCTCTTTCAATATAGTCGTTTGTTGTCGGACGGCTAACGCACGTTTGCACTGCGTTCCATATTAAAACAGTCGTGCGGCTGGCGTTTAATACGAAACCGCACGGCAGCGGTCCGACACGAAACGTCTAAATTGAAAGAGCCCTTACACTACCGTATTCGATATTTATCTCGCGGAATCTTTCGTTCGTTTGTTTGTTGTACGAATTGTATGGCCAGGAAGTGCTCACAATACCAAAGGTCTATTTGTGTAAGAAACCAACCATCTTTGTCCCGGCCCCGTGTGAAAACAATGGAATGAAATTGGGCTCCATTTTTCCTGTCAATGAAAATTGGAAGTAAGTATAGATTGACTACTTCAACGCGATCATGTAAGCGAAGCGTTCGATGTGCGATATTGGATTCTATGTCACAGCTACTTGTTATTTAAAGCTCAAAATAATGTATAAAATAGATAACAATAAAATTATTTGATATGAGCATATCTTAGTAGCACATTGGACCCATAGGAATAATTTTTGCATCCTTTTACTCTTCTTTCTCTGTATAGATGCCAAAAGTTTGGCACCTTCTTTGAGAGCGAAGAGCCTGTTGTAGTTTTCAGGCTGATCCCAGGAGTTTCATTCTTTTTCTAGCCAGGGAGTCACAGTAGATCGATCATCTATGTCGGACAGATACATATTAGTTAGAAAGATTTCGCGTTGTTTTTGGTTGCATATTTTTACATATTTTGTTTCTCTTTAATCTATATATTTTAATGAATTATGTTACAGTTATTAGTTATTTAGGCGAATGGCATAAACAAAAGGAGGTCTATGCCCAGTAGCATATGATGATGATGTAACAGTTACAGATAGACAAGTCCATTCATACAAAATGCTGGTATATAGTTCTAGAAGATTCAGCGGCTGTTCGTCGAGACAGAATAATCCCCGATCAGCGGATACAACGCCACTTGCATTATCCCACGAGACGAGACGGAGATGCTGCAGTTTCTCAAACTATAAAACCTTTCTTACAAAACACTACTAAAAAAAAATAGTTACAAACTATAATTACCTATGAGTATCTAGATTGTCACAACACTACTAGGTTGTGGTTGGTTTCGTGACGTTTATTTTTTTGGGGAGAGGTGGCTGTTTGACAGTAGATTTTCTGCATCACCGGACTTTTTAGGGCGGCGAGAAACTTAAAGGGTTCCTCAAGCCGTGTAAAACGAAACACCGTCAGAGGTTTACTAGAGGGAATAGCAACACGCACTAATGCGTGTTCCTGTTCCCTACTACATTCTCCGAGGTTCGGATCGGATCGGGAGCGGAACAGGCCGAGGGCGCCAGAACCTCGGCTTGAGTTGACGGGGTTGCGTGTCGTGTAGGTACAAACCGCCATTGAATTGTTAATGTTGCGACATTCTAGATACGAGGTGTAACTTCAACAACTTCAACTTCATAAGTGGCCAAAAATTATTATCTCAAGCTCTTCCGTGTCACGTAAAGCCGTTGGTCCCGGCTGCTTTAGCAGTCGTTTACAACCATCAATTTGCACTGGGCCCAGTGTGGTAGTTCTCTCTGTGGTGTTTCATATATATAGGAAAGGCTATACAGTGGAGACAAATTGAGCTGTTGATTCTAGATACTCATTGGTAATGAAATTACATAGAAATATATATTATAGAATCAATTATGTTTGTAACTAATATGTACTGAGTAGCACCTGTAGGGCCTTTTAACAGTAACCATAAAAAAGTATTATTAAAGGAAAAAAAATATCTTGATATACTATTAATTAGGAACGTCTCGGTAGCCGAGTGGAAAAGCACTCGACCCAACGCCCGAAGGTTCTGGCCCAAGTGTATTTCAGTTGTTTTTATAGTTAGCACGGCAGATGACTCTACTCCACCTGATGTTAAGTGGCAATGGATTCCAGACGCGAAGACAACTGATTTAGCGTGAAATCAACGCAGCATCAGTCACCCTGCTGGCCCACAAGGTGCCTCTTCACGCCTCGTTCGAAGGACCCCATGTCATAGAAAAGAGGGAAAACGTGTGCTGCTAGACTATTGGAAATGCGACAAAGAAACGAGTAACCAAATTTATTAAATGATTTTTTCCAGTTTTTAAACACTAACCCGCATTTGGCGAGCGTAGTTTTAAAGCCAATACTCATCAAATGCAAACTCAAGAGTTTTATTTTAAAGTTTTCTAATAATTTCCACAAGTGGAACTCGAACCCGCACCCCATGACAGGGTCAGGTGCACTAATAAATATGCTATCGTGGCCACGATTGTAATTTTTTAGTAACATAACCATAATCAGAGTTTTATTTCAATTGACGTCACTCGTTCACGAACATTTAACGGTCTAATATTTCAATTTAGAAAATTAAACCAATGCGCGAACGTGATTTCTTACTTTTCTGCCGAAAACCTAGAGTTATTACATTACTTATAAAGTCAAAGTCAAAGCACATTTCTAAGATCTCTTAAGTTAAATGGCGTAAGGAACATAACCTCAATAATATTATATTATATTGCTTCGTAGCTCACAGTATCAATAAGTGTGTAAGCCAGCAATATCCCAAGATCCGGCAAATCGCCATTTCAGTATTAAGGAAAGTATAGAAAAAAATATTATCACTGCAATAGGAACGAATCGCGCTGAAAAAATATTATGATGACAATGCCATCATTTTTTTGGATCCTACCACGAGTTTGTACGATGACACTTCGTAACGCATAATGTCAATTGACATAATTTCATTTGGCATACCTCATTAGAGGTATATTGTCTTTTGAGTTTTATGCCATTCGAAAATTATGCCTTATGTTACTTCAATATTATTATTTAAAAAAAAAGAAATTTGATAGTTTTGGATAGGTTGATGTGCAGGCGTCTGTACTACAGTATTGTACACCTTAAAAAGGTCTACAAACTACAGGTCCGGCAGTTAGAGACAAGTTAATATTTGAGGTTTTTTAACCGCCTCTGTAGTCTAGTGGTTAAGACCACACGTTTAGATCCAGAGGTCCCGGGTTCGATGTCCACCGGGACGTACATGTTTGTGTACTCGGTAAAAAAAACAAAAGTAATTTCGGGTAAAGTGCGCTTTCAACACAAGATGAAGGTCAAGCTTACCCGTAGGAAATAAAAAAAGAAGCAAATAAGATGATGAAATGTAATTTCATTATTTTACTAATTTATGTGACTCTGATGTTAAGAAGTTCAATGAAGTGAGCACGTAAAGTGATAAGCTTAACTTTATGTAAAACAATCTCGTGCCAATGGTAGGGGGTGCCAAATCGTCAATTGTCAGCTAAGTCGCTTAGCGTTCTCCGACATTTATGTTGGTTACATATTCTATTCAACTTAAATACGAACATTTAAATGCATTAGAATGCTATGTCGCTGAACTTACAAAATAGCCTAGTATGATAGCGTGTTTCTGGATTTGCAAGGCATGCAACCTTTTGATTGAATAACCGCCGGTGGTCTAGTGGTTAAGACTTCCATTCTCAGACCTAGACCCGGGTGCGATTCACAGCGGAGGGAATATTTAAGCACTTAAAGTATTTCAAGTCCGCTTGGCTAGCTACCATCATCTTATTTTAATATGTCGCCATAACATCAATGTCAATAGCATTGTTGTGTTCCAACAGAGATAAAGCCAGTTTCTTAGTGCTTGAGGATTCCAGGTGAAGTGCGTGTCCACCATCGGCCTTATCATCACTTAACGTCAGGTGAGGTGAAGACCAAATGTTTACCTGTACGAAATAAATAAAATCACACTTAGTCACTTTGGTTAGGTTAAGGGTGTTTGTAAACTTTTCGTGATCCATTAAGGTTACAGGGCCTTAAAAAAAACAAAGAATAAGGTCTGAATAGTTATTCCGTGTTTTGTTCCTGTCATGTAAACATCATTTTAAATTAGAGTAAAAGGGATAAAACACGGAAAAACTATTCGGACCTTATTTTCTGTTTATTTGTAAGGAGGACAATGTAAAAACGGGTTTCAAGGTGAGTTAACATGTTGATTGATATTTTAACATAGAAAGTGTGTTTGTTTGTTTTATCTTTCCTTTATTCACGTCAACACTGCGAGTGCTAAAGGGATGCCGCTGGTTACATTTTTAGGATAAATATTTTTTTAGGAAACATTTTTTCGGACAAATGAAATGACATACAATGAAATTATATACTATGTACCTACTATTTTACTAATTTATAATAATTATATAATTAAACAAAATTAATTGATTAGGTAATAACAAATACTAGAAGGGTAACAAGCAATCTGGGGTCGGGGCACTCAAACCGAATTGTCATTTTAAGTCCGAAGAAAGAGAGACCGCGAAATTAGTGTTCCCTAGATGTCCGAACAACAAATTCCTGCCATTTACAAAAGGGGCTTTCTTGTAATTTAATTAAGGTAGAGGGTAGGGCACATCCCTTTATCCAGAGGTTCAACTAAACATCCTTAATTGGTTCGTACCCGCACTCGGATAGTTGTGGGTAGTAGAAACTTTCGGATTGGCCAATCTCCATTTTAAAATTGCATGTCCGGTTTCTTTGTAAAAAAATTATAATTGATATTATCTCTCTGCGTATTGGCATGTTCAAGAAGCAGCTAATTGAGTTGATCAATGATAATTAATCTTCTCACACTCGCAAAGCTGTTTTCTACTTTTTAATAACTGCTTGTTTTTAAATAGTTAGTACAGATTTATGCAATGATTAGTTATAATAAGGTTTTGTAGCATCTTCACTTCTCTTTAATGACTAATCTGTGGTTAATGGTGTTGGTGGTATAGTTACCTCTAAGTCACATTATGTTGTACAATATGTACAGTGTTCACTGTATATTGACCCAAATAAAGAGAAAATAATAAGTTAGCCCGTCATAAACTTAATTTCATATTAGAGTGAAAGAGACAAAACACGGAGTAACTACTCCAAGCTTACACTTTGTTTATTAACACGGGGGTTTGAGTATAGTTTGAAATGCAACAATGCTGGTCCTAAATAAAGTAATAAATAATAAGCCCCGAAATGTCATGGTGTGTACACTCCTTATGGATTACCGTCTAGCTAGTAAAGTAAACCAGATATGTTACTGTGTATAGAAATAAATAAATAAATAAATGGGTTTAAAAATCTTTATCGAAATTTATACGAAATTACATTTCACTTATAATGAGATATAAACAATTTATAAATTACAGTGTACAAATTGTCACTCTGTGGTACTCGTTGCGATATGCAGTTTAAGTTTATTTTTAAACATGTATATAGTCTCACAAGTTTTCACTTCATCTGGTAACCTTTTAAACAGCTGTGCTCCCTCAAACAGAATTGTCTATTTCCCATATTTAGTCCTAGATGTAATTAATTTGAGTTTTATTAGTGCATTGTATTTTTTCCTTTTTTTGGTAAGCAGTACAGTGCTATTTTAGGAAGTGCTCCCAGTACAGATATTAATTTAGATTTGACGTGCTCAATGTGTGACCTCCAAGTTAGTTTGTCATCAATCAGCGACCCTAAGTATTTTTCTTGATATGATCTTTGAATAGGTTCATTATTTATTTTGAGTGGTTCGAAGTCAGGAATATCTTTATTTGTTGCAGCTAGTATCATGAACGATGTTTTTGATGTGTTAATTGTTAACAAATTAGACAGCAACCGTTGGTTTAAGGTATCTTGATCTTTTTGGGCATCGGCGATTGTGGCGAGAACTGAGTGATCGAAGTGAAACGAGCATGCGTCATCAGCATATAGTGTTAATTAGCCGGTTAGTCCTATTTTACTCATATTGTTGACGTAAATTAAAAATAGTAATGGCCCGATTATAGAACCTTGAGGTATACCGCAAGAAATATCCTTAGGAGAACTTGTAAACTCTGCAATCTTAACAACTTGACGTCTATTGTTTAGATAAGATTTAAACATATTTAGAGCCGTATCCATGCCTATATCGTTTAGCTTTAAGAGTAGTTTTTGGTGACTTACAGTGTCAAAGGCTTTTTACAAATCAATGAATATACCTAGTGCAATATTTTTTTTGTCATTATGCGTTTTAATTTTGGTAATTAAATCTGTAGCAGCTGTAGTTATTTGATTTAGGGAGAAAGCCGTATTGCTGCTGGTCGATTAAAATATTTTTTTCAAGTAAGTAATCACTAAGTCCTTTATATAACATTCTCTCAAATTTTTCGACATCACGAGTAACACTGATATCGGTCTATAGTTACTCGAGTTCAGTTTGGACCCAGATTTATATACAGAACTAACTTTGGTAAACTTAAGTTAGTCGGGGAAGACTTTAAATTATATTTAGAGTTATAATTATATATAGAGCTTTAAATATTGATTTATTGTATGAACTAATTTATCAACAGTCAGATTTCTAAGACATTTCAAATAAAATTAACACATTCAAAACTCAAAATTGTTTACTATTTTTTTTTATATACCTATTTTATTTTATTTTAAATTAGGCAACATCACATACATTGTTCTGGTCCCAAATTGAAAGCTGAAGCACAAATTTTATGGAAATCAGAAACAACGACGGTACCACAACCACCCAGACCCAAAACATTATCAAAATATTACTTTTTTTGACATTGACCTGACCGGGAATCGAACCCGGGACTTTAGATTTAGCGCCACCCAAAGTCCGGCGTGCAAGCCACTCTGTTACGGAGGTAATTTTTAGACTACAAATAGCTCGTATGCCATCGCCATTAAATAGGTACAGACGGCAGCAGATCAACTTAGAACAAAATGTCAAATTTCTTTAATAAATTTTTGTTTGGGTATAAAGATCAATATCGATTAGAGAAATTTGACAGTTTTGGATAGGTTGATATGCAGGCGTGTGTACCTAAAAAATTAACATCCGAGCCGTCTCATGACATCAATAGAGACTAACGGTTTAACGTGCGATCCAAAGCTCGAGAAAATTCGATTTGGTGGTCAGTCATCCGGTGGTCACCCATCCCGGCAATACTGAGTAGCCATGAAACCATGAAATCATGAAAACGCAAGTCGCTGCGTCATCGTGCGCCTCTTTTAAATTATATTCGATTTATCTTTACTGCAGCCATTAGAAAAGCGTTCAACATCAAACCAAATTACTTTTCTCACTTCGACTACTCCACAATAATATGTCTCAGCATTATGTGTTAAAACCACAAACATCATTTGTAAAATGCGAAGGCTCTATCCATTAAACATAATCTTGGAAATGGAACATGCTTGGTTCACATCAAGATAATGATCGCAAAGACTTCTATTAAAAACCTCTTGGGAGAGAAAGTAATTTGTTGAAAGCATACGTTACGAATGTATATTCTGTACCAGTTGTTGCCCGCGACTTCGTTCGCGAAGACTACAGTATAAAAAAAAAAGTATCCTATATGCTGATCTGGATCATGGTCTGTATATGAGGAAAGTTTCATTAAAATCCATTCAGTAGTTTTTACGTGAAAGAGTAACAAACATCCATCCATACTTACAAACTTTTGCGTTTATAATATTAGTAGGATTTGTGAGACTCTATTAGTACGACGAATAGTTGAAATTCTATTTTAGCTTTAAAGTGATTAAATAGGTTTCTTTTGGGACGTTCAGAAAAAGTTTATCATTCTTTTGTTGTCGTAAAAAAATAACTTTTAATAGAAAATAAAGATATTTTGATTTGATTTACGATAAACGACCCGCACGGCAAGTTCGCCAGACTTATGTATACCGTGAACTGTAAAGTCTGTATTACTCTGGGAAAGTGTAGTTTACTTTAAGTAAAATATTTTTTTGAATAGGTTTTAGTGAATATTCCTACATTTATATGTTTTAATAGTAAAGCGTTGGAATCCAAGGATAAAATATATTTCATCTTTGTATCGCGGGGACCTTTTTTCAAATAATGCGATTGTCCAAAAGACACTTAATCATCAAAAATGATAATACTAAACTTCGCATACTTTTTCCTTCGCTTTTCGAAATCTAGGTGTTTTACAAAAAGAAAAAAACAATAGACTTTTTCTAATAAGAATTACAAATAAGTATACTTGATTTACTTGACGTAAAGATAATTAAATAAATATATCTTTCTTCTCTTTAGAGGTAATTTTGTTTTTTTTTTTAAATTGAATCATCCATGTAATTTTACAATTCTGCATTTTGGAAACAATAAAATTGTTGCAAATAATTATAGTCTAATAAAACATATATTTTTCTTGCCGTTGTATATTGTATACTTTTTATATAAGCCATGCATATAATAAGTAAAGCGCATTACACAGTTGTCGGCGCTTAATACCTTTTTAAGTACCCGTCGTTTCGGTCGAGTCGAGGCGGCCTGGTTGGTCACTTAAACAAATGTATGATGTTAGTAAATAGCCTATAACTGTCCGACTGTAATCGAGTCATCACTCCAATCGATGGGTTGGCAAAAAATGTATGTGATGTTTTCTAATATATATAGATATATATAATAATACTAATATATAAATGCGGGTTGATGATCACAAACCCGGGCTACATTAAGCCTAATGCAGACTAAAATCCGACCCCATAGGATGATAAACTTTCTTCATTCTTTCTTCTTTCTTCAGCTTCCTCATTGAAATTAAGTCATCACTACAATTGGGAATTGAACCCGGGACCTTCTGGTATCAGACCGAGCGCTTTGCCACTCGACCACCGAGATGTTGATGTATGATGTTATTTATCCTGAGCGAAAAAATTTACAGCTGCGGTCGAAAATATTTAACATCCGCAGTACATCTTGCCCTTTTATGGGAGATGCTGTTCGAAAAGATAAATGATTCAACCCTTTTTGAGGTCCCAACGGCCCGTGTAAACAAGATAAGACATGTACCTCTGTTTGAGAAGGCTGATAATTGTTTAGTACATTTCTCATACCTAATTATTTTTGTGTAACTAAAAGTATGCAAATGAACGCGTTAGTTAGAGAGCAAGCGCAAAAGAAATTTTGTTTCATTAAGTTTTTTTTATCAACAATATCGGTCGTTGTGGATATCCTTGGGGGAGGCCTTTATCCAGCAGTAGATGTCTTTTGACTGAACTGATGATGATGATGATGATGGTGGTGATAATGTTGATGCTGATGATGAAGATAATGTATTCTTTTACAAAGATGTGATTGTAGTTTAGTGGGAAGAGAAGAGACGAAGATTAGGCTTAGTGGCTTGTATTAGAGGCCTATGTCTAGGATTGGACTGGTAAAAGCTTGTTTTTATGATGACGAAGATGGTGATGATGATAATTTTTAATAATTGTAATTTGATAATTACGTTGGGGTTCCATAGTGTGTGGTAGATTCCTAATGGGTATTTTTAGACCCTGTAGATTACTCACCCGCAATACATCTCTGTGTACAGACGCCAGCACATCAACCTATCCAAAACTGTCAAATTTCTTCAATAAATTTTCAACCATATCGTTAAGGCATAAAGTTCAAAGTCTATTGAGGAAATTTGACAGTTTGTGCTAGGTTTATGTGCAGGCGTGTGTACTTATAGCCACTCCGCAATGGACGCTTTTATGTTTCAACAGTGATTTTAAAGATGTTGCTAAAATTGTGTACACTATGTAACGTTTTGTGAGTTTCCATATTTTTTTTTCCATTTTATCCATTTTAACATATAAAAAAAATCCAATATTCTGACGCTGTAATAAAAATACGAAATAAAAATGCTACAAACATTGATGTTATGGTGACATATTAAGTTAAGATGGTGGTTAGCTAGCCAAGCGGACAAACCGAGTACACAAACATTTACCCGCCAATGGGAATCGAACCCGGGATCTCTTGGTATAACGCGCGTAACATAATAATAAGTAGGTACTTATGTTGATCATAGTACAATCACAAGCAATAACATATATCGACACCCAATATGAATAACATCGTAACTCTAGTTACACGTTGGTACTACTTTATGTGATATGAATTCAGCAAGAGCAGACTTTTATTTCTCTCTTTGAACCGTATCTCTATGACAATAAGAACTACTTTTGTGAAATGGAATAACTTCATTGTAATTGAAAATGTACTGTGTTTCTATTGAAGTATAATTGTAGATGAAGTTACAATACGGAAAAAAATTTGGTAACAATGGTTTGTTTGTGTTAAAGCCATTGCAAATTGACATACAGTGATATTCATTCAAATTATTAGACTGTTTATACTTTGACCATATTGTAACTTAAAATTACAATGTTTTTCTTCTGAAATCTAAACACTTTATTTAAAATGTTATCATTGTAAAAAAGTTGTGGTGTTGACATCGAAAGTTTTTAGTTAAAGACTAAAATTTGTAATTTGTGCTGGCGCCCTATGGGTGACCAAATTAAGAAAACATCTTTATCTATATAAATAATAATTAATAGTTGGTCACAGCCGTTTGCTCCTTCCGGAGCGGCTCTGCTGGTGGCCTCGATGGTCTGACTCCTCAGCACCTTAAGGACCTTACCTGTTCAGGCGCCGGGGCTGCTGGTGAGTTGCTCTTGAAGGAGCTTACGGCTCTGATTAACCTTATGCTCTCCAGCAAGGTGAACGAAGCCGTCATCGACGTCTGTATGGGGCCAATCTATGCGCCCTGAGTAAAAGCGATGGTGGTGTTCGTCCCATTGCCGTAGGAACTACTTACCGTCGTATATCAGCCAAGATTTGCTGTAAATTTTATAGTGAGGTTGTTTGAAAAATTTCAGCTAGGTTACGGCTCCAAAGGGGGCTGTGAGGCTGCCGTACACGCTTTGTCGACTTACCTTAATTCTGATAAAGGAGAGGTCATCCTGAAGGTTTACATAAAGAATGCCTTCAATTCTGTTAATAGGGACACCTTGCTGAAACTAAAAAAGAAATACCCCAAATCAATAGTTTCCTTTGGCAATGCTACAGATACCCCTCTAAATTACTGTATCGGGACAACCTTCTGGAATCCGCTGTTGGCTGTCAACAAGGTGACCCCCTCGGGCCTGTGATTTTCAGTTTAGCCATTCACCCAATTATTCGACGGCTAAATTCCAAATTTAACGTTTGGTATCTTGATGATGGAACCTTGGGAGGCGACATAGATACTGTTTTAAATGACCTACAATTCCTTAAAAATAAACTTCATTCCATTGGCCTTGATCTCAACCTTTCGAAATGTGAACTATACTTAACAGACAGTACTGACAGACATCTGACACTTCCCAAATTTAACGCAATAGCTCCGGAAATCAAAATTGTTGAAAAAAGTTCGCTTCGTCTCCTTGGTTCGCCAATCTTTGAAAATTCCTTTCCCGTTTTTATCGAGGAAAAAATACAAAATTTTAATGACGGTTCGGAAAGATTGTTCCAAATTAACATGCATTCAGCTATAACCTTAATTCGTTACTGTTGTTTCGGCCCTAAATTAATATATTTATTTATTATTTTAAATGTGGCAATGGACGACCGATCTTGGGCACAAGCTACTCTTCCCATTCGCATGGGAGGCCTCGGCGTCCGCAAAATTTCCAGTATTAGTTTACCGGCTTTCATATCCTCGGTCCATGGCACCGAAAAATTAATCAGGAAAATCTTAGCCCCACACTGATTAATTTTGATGTGCCGTGCTTCACCGAGGCTATGGATGCCTGGAGACTCGCTTGCCCGAATTCAGATAAACCCGACAATCCATCTTCCCAGAGACGGTGGGATGAGCCGCTGTGCAGAGTAGTACTGAATAATTTACTTGTCACGTCTGCTACTACTGCGGAGCGTGCGCGCCTGCTGGCTGTGGGCAAGTGGGAGTCGGGTCTTTGGCTTCATGCACTACCGTTGTTGAACTTAGGTACTTTGTTGGACGACACTACTTTCCGCCTCGCTGCTTCCCTGCGTCTAGGAGCTCCGTGTTGTTCTCCCCATCGCTGTCACTGTGGCGAAGTTGTCAACGTCCTCGGACACCATGGCCTGTCTTGCAGTCGAAGTGCGGGCCGCTTAGCCCGGCACGCGAACATTAATGACATCATCCGACGAGCTCTTCGACACCGTCACCGTCGACGTTCCAGCTGTATTAGAACCCAATGGTTTGGCACGCGACGATGGCAAGCGACCGGACGGCATGTCTTTATTTCCATGGAAGGTGGGTAGGCCTTTAGTATGGGATGCAACTTGTGTCGATACTCTTTCACCATCCCATCTTCCTAGCACAGCGTGCTGTGCTGGTGCTGCTGCTGCGGCTGCAGAAAACCTCAAGCGGCGAAAGTATAATAACCTTATCGGCAATTATATTTTCGAGCCGTTTGGGGTTGAAACCCTCGGGCCATGGGGTCCGAGTGCTCATGTTTTATTTACTGACATCTCCAAACGGCTGGTTGACACTTCCCATGACCCAAGGGCTGGCTTTTACCTTGGCCAGAGGCTAAGCATTGCCCCTTGGGTACATTACCAGTCGACAGCGACGCGGAGGAATTTTTTGACGCCATATTTTAGTTTCGAAATAGTTTTATTTACTTTAGGTTATTATATTATTGTGAATTCTAATATTAAATAAATATATTGTTCACAAAACAAAGAAATCATAAAAATATTATTACTTAAATTGATTTCTATTATCTCTTCCCTAATACTTACCATGTCTTTCTATCCGAATGTAACATTGATTCCTATTGTAACTGTTGCTTACAATGAAATTCATCCAATATATCCTGTTTGTCTTATTTAGTAAATAATTGTAAAATAAGTTACAATAATAATCATAGAAAAAAACTTTCAAATGTTTTCGTGATCCAATTGTAGCGGTAGTTACAATGCTTTTCATATTAAGAATGTTTAAAACCTGTACATTGTAACATTGCAAAAATCATACTTGCAGTAGATTTATCAAAACGGCATCTAAACCAATTGAAAGAGCAATTAAAATTAGTATAATGAAACCTACAATTGTACAAAACAACTTATGGGTTCAGCTACAAATAAATAATAAACATTGCAAAATTTTTAAAATGGCTGTGCTGTAAACTATGTCTTATTGAGTTACAATGTTATTCATATTGGGTGTCGATATACACTTTTACTACTGACAAGTTTTGATTCTTAATCTATTGTATTAAGAGTTACATTCTTCTCCTTCAGTCTATAGTCAACTGCTGAGTGTCATCATCATCTCAGCCAAAATACGTCCACTGCTGGGCAAAGGCAGCAAGCAAGCATCTCAACAATGGTTTTGTGCTGCTTGCATCCAGCGGCTGCCCGCAACCTTCGCCAGATCGTCGGTCCACCTTGTTGGACCTGCCCACACTTCGCTTTCCGGTACGCGGTTCCCACTCAAGAACTGTTCCGCCCCAGCGGCCATCAGTCTTGCGAACAATGTGCCCCGGCCACTGGCACTTGAGCTTAGCAACTATTCGGGTTATGTCGGTAACTTTGTTGTTCTGCGAATCTCCTCATTTCTGCATAGCCTTCTCCATTGGTCTTTGAGTGACCTCGAGCCATCTTATGAGGCCCATAGTGAGCGACCACGTCTCAGTCCCATATGCCATCACTGGCAACACACTGCTGAGTTTATGCACACCAGTTTGTCGACTTTTTCTAACGGATTCTTTCCCGCCCATTGGCCGTGGTCTCCAGAGTCACATTGTTTACATATTAATACTCGTGACTGAACTAGTGTACTACTACACAGCAGCTGCAGAGCTTCCAAAGTAACTTTGAAACTACCACGCGCATTCGGTTAGGAAGTTTATAACCTAATGTCATGTGAATGTGGGTATGCAAAATTGTGCACCGAAATGGAATAGATGGAAACTTTTAGCTGTTATAATTGTTCTAGTCTGTATGGCGACTACCCTAATGGTACCGAGTACTTTTCTGTTTAATCGAAGTGTGGGTAAATGTTAAATACTGTCCCACAACTGAGCAAGGGTGAAAGTTATTTTTTTTAAATATTAGAATGAATTATAAAAACACAAATGTTGGAAAAATTTCCACGAGCAGGTGCTCTTCCAATTGAGCTATCGTGGTTCTAACCAGCCCGCCGAAACCTGACCCGGTATGTCAGAAGGGTGCATGCAGGTTCAAATCCTGCTCGTGGAATTTTTTTCAACATTTGTGTTTTTATAATTTGTTTCGCAACAAAATTTGCGTTAAAATTATATAAACAAAACAAAACATATTAGAATGAGGCAAAATTCATTGCATTAATTAATTCAATTCATGTTAGCAATTAATTGCGAAGAAAACTCTTAACCTAAACAAGTGATATACCTACTCAGACATATTCAGAACTTGATAGTAAAAAAACTAATTTTGTTACTTACTATTTACGAAATCATATTTTTCTGATAACAAATTCTGTATAATTGTTAAAATTTATATCATATTGTTTTTTCAATGATGATTTAACCTTTTTCTGTATACATACTAGCCCTAGCCCATCTTTAAATAAACATCACTAAAATTTTATTAAAGTTTGATTAAATTCATTAATTTAAGTTGTTTTGATCATAAGTTAAATGTAAAGACTAAATGCTACACTTAAATTTCATTCATTAAAATTGATTCTTTTCAATGAGTTTGCTGTTTGATAGTCGAATTATGAATGGTTTGGGTTGTATTATTGTGTATTTATAGTAAATTTAAAATGTATGTTTAATAAATATAGTGACAAAGGAAATACTATGTTGTTGCTTTTAATTATTTATATCGATAATAAAATCGATACAGTTACTACATTACCTCAAATATGACATCACAATATCCTGTGACAACCTTCGAAGTTACGAAGGAAAAGGGTCAATCGATCTCTTTTCAATACACCTAGGTTATTATATATGTAATATATATATTCAAATAAATAAATAACGGGTATAGTAAAACAATGGCATAGTGACATTCTAGGTGCCTTACAAATAAACAAAGAATAAGGTCCGAATAGTTATTCTGTATTTTGTTCCTGGAACGTAAACGTAATTACCAAGTTATCATTACTGTACCCCCTCTTTTAGGGGAAGAGGGACGAGGAGGACTATTCTTCCATTGTGGCACTTTAATATGAGTTTATAAGAATGTACAAGGTCAGTTAAAAATAAAACAAGGTTTTTTTGAAATATATTTTTATTTAGAAGAGCTTAACTAAACTGCTCAGATATGTGAAAACCGTAGGTTTTAAACATCTCCGGCGCTGCGGGAAGAGCAGCCCTCACCCGCTGCTGTAACGATACGCAGGTATCAAGCTCGCCGCTGTGGCTGAGGCTGGTCGCCACAGGCGACCAAAAAGCCAAAGCTGCTGAAGGAGCCGAAAAAGCAGCGGGTGAGGGCTGCTCTCCCTCAGCGCCTCTGGGCTCATAAAAACACTAGCATAGGGCAGACTAGTACCACGTGGAATCGGGGTAGACTAATTCGGTTCTGTGACTAACTTTGACCTAATGTTACCTCATCGTCGGGTAACTCAATCTGTACTCTTCCAATACTATTTTAGTTGAAAACGCCTTGATTTGAACTTCGGTCTTGGAAGCAATTTAACTCTTCCAGTACCAAGATTGTTAATGTATAATTACTACAAATTACCTACTACAAGTTACATACAGATATTAACTGTTCCACTTATCAACAGTACCCTCTTGACCGATAACTATGCATCCGTAATTTCGAACCATGACCCCAGAACCAAATGAGTTAAATTAAATCCATTTCAACGGAAAATCTAATTATCACTAGCTAATAGTAATAGTAATAGGTAATCGCAGAATGCTGTAGTTAAGTACCTATTACAAAAACAAGCCTACCACCAACCAAACCGAGTACACTTCAAAATACATAAAACATGGTAAATACATGTACCCATAGCTGGGAAACGAACTCGGGGACTCTGGGTCTGAGACCGCTGGCACACAACATATCACCCAAACAAATAGTGAATGCAAAAATATCCAAGATAAAGTAAACAATGGTTTGTGAAAGAAATATAAATAAATAAAATAAAATTTAACAATAACTGGTATTTTAACGATTGTATATGTATTGACAAATTTTTCACATATTACCCAAAGGTAATATGTGAAAAATATGTTGAAAGACTAAATCACTTTAATATCTTGTCACTCTCGGATCAAAGACGCTTGCACGACTTATTGTTTCTGTACAAGCTGGCGAATGGCATCCTTGAGGCTCCCGTACTACCTACTAGAAGTTCTTACCTTTTCAACTCCTTTGAAACTCCCTCGCGTTTCGAGGTACAACCTCCTTGTGAACTGCTCAAATAAATCCAATCTCGGACATCGTGCAGGTAAACCGTCTCATCCGAGAGTTTAATAGTTTCTCCAAGTCCAAGGATTTGGATCTCTTTAGGGATGGCATTCACAAGTTTAGAAAGTCACTAATTTAAATGTTATTTTTCTCATTGTCTTTGTACGATTGGGTTGTTTTTAATTCTTTTCTTTCTTTTAGTTGATGGCTTCGTGCGATTAGCACATTTAGCCAGTGTCAAAGTAATTTTTCTTACAAGTAATACATAAATATACAATATGATAATGATGAATGATAATAGAAATGAAAAGTGAGAAATGATATACCCCCAACCCCTCGAGTATCTCAGTAAAGATGTGGGGCTTTACTAAGTCCTCACGCAGACTTCTTGAGAGAATATGAAAAGTGACGTTGCACGTTTACTTATGCACACTCACGAACACTAAACGGTTAATAATCCACCAATATTTCACATTAATATTCGACATAACACAAATTTTAGAAAATAAAACAAAACCGCAGACATGATTCTTCACTTTCCCGCCAAGAAATCCTTGTTTTTAATTAATTGTAATTGTTTTTGTTTTTTTTTAAATTCAAATGGTAATTTTATTCTCTCATTTATTATTCAATTATGTATCTTTTTGCTTTTTTAACGAATGTGGTCTTCACCTATAATTATAATAGCATTAAGCTTTCCTTTAGAAAGCTGTACCAAACCATAATTGTGTTAGTTGATGTTCATTATGTTGGTGATCAATAAATAAAAATAAAATAAAATAAAACAATAAAAGTACTAATAGTACCATTAACACACACTTGCGGTCAAAATAGCCCAAACGCAATACCTCAAAAAAAAAACAAAAAAAAAACATTATTTGCTTATGAATGGATACGCATCACTCACTGTAGAGATAAGTATTTCCTCGGCAGACCACATCAATCCTACGCCAATCTGAACTGTAATACATCACAGATAAAACACATTTTACGTTAGACGGCTTAATCACGATTTCGTGATAGACACGTGTAACGTTGACCAATACTATATACATATCATCATCAGCAAAATCACCAGCCTATTTTATGTCCACACTGTTGGGGCACCAGCCTTCCCAATGGATAGAAACACACAAGGAGGACCAGCCGTAAACCACCACACGGGCCTAGTGGTGAGGTGATTGTTAACGATTGCTAAAGCTAATGTAGGCGGGGCCTCTGTGCTCTAGTGGTTTAAACCACCGGTTTAGACCCAGAGGGTATCTCTGGGGGATTCGATTCCCAGCATGTTTGTGTACTCGGTTGGGTTGGTGGTAGGGCTTGTTTGTCCGCCTGTCTAGCTACTACCATCTTATCTAAAATATGTCGTTATAACATCAATGTTTGTAGCATTGTTGTGTACCGGCAGCTAGAGATAAGATAGCCAGTGCCTCATTAGTTGAAGATTCCGGGTGAAGTGCTCTTCCACCTTCGGCCTTATCACCACTTAACATCAGGAGAGATGAATGCGAAGTGCTTACCCGTAAGATATTTAGAAAAAAATGCGACAGACAAAGACTTTTTATTTGGTTTGAAATATGGTACAGACGCCTGCACGTCAACCTATGCAAAACTGTCAAATTTGTTCAATACATTCTCAACCGTATACCTTAATAATAAAGTTTAAAGTCTATTGAGGAAATTTGACAGTTTGTGGTAGGTTGATGTGCAGGCATTTGTACACACGCATGCACATCAACCTACCACAAACTGTCAAATTTCCTCAATAGACTTTGAAGTTTATGCCTAATATATATGGTGGACAATGTATTTAAGAAAATTGTCAGTTTTGGATAGGTTGATCTGCAAGCGTGTGTACATTAGTGGTACAGCCGGGACCAACGGCTTAACGTGCCTCCTGAAGCACGGGGGAATTCATTAGTTCCCCCTATCTACTATTGATATTGTTATACACTTCCCATCCTATCATGTGCGGATCATTTAGACGGTTTACCATTTAAATCACGTACGCAGCTACGAAATTTTTATGAGAGCGATCATTGGTCCGAATTCTGAGTGCCCCTTTGTTTTGGTTGTGCGTCACGTCCGATAGTAATGATTTTTGATTTGTACAGGCCCTATAGATTAATATATTTCATTGGAATGTTTTATTTATCGTTTTCTTTTACCTAATTTGCTTTCGCAAAAGCGTTGGCGCGATCTAGATTTTGCTTTTAGTGATAAGGCCGCCCTTTGTACGACTTCAATACCGTATCTGTGTTTTGTGTACAATAAAGTATCCTATTCTATTCTATTCTAGATTCTAGATACAGACGGGCCGGAGACAGTGGGAGATCGGAAAAGATGGAAGGAATACGGTAGACCTTTGATCAGCAGGAATATTTTATAGGTCATGAACAAAATGTTTTTTTTTTCAGTTAACCTGTTAACGCTTGCCTAGATATGGTAATTGTTGAATAACAAACAAATTAAACAAAACAGTGCGACATCACTTTTTAAATTCTTTCAAGAAGACCGCGCGTAGAGTAGGTAAATCACACCTCTAACTGATACCTATTTACTTAAGTAAAAAAATACCCTTCGGTTTGCTGGGGGAACGTTAACATTTCTATCATCACTATTAATCTAAGACGAGTATTAATCGATCGCCGCTGCGGTCGGACGTGTCAACTAATTCATGTATTCAAATATACAATTGCTTGCTAAACTCGTGACCTCGCTCTACATTAGGCGAAAGCAACTTATATGTGTCATCCAGTGTTCGTGTTTTATAAGTAACTGCTATAAGTATGTTCAATAATTATAGATGAGATAAAATTAAAATGGAAGGCAGCCCCGCCGCCCTCGCCTGCGCCCAGCCAGCAGAAAGAGGATCTTCCTGAAGTTGTGTCCACCCCGGAGCTCCAAAACTGGATGTTATCCATCGAACAGTGCTTGAATGAGGTATGCGCTATTTCAACTGAAGGGAAACTGAATTCGAACCAGTGGTTAGGGATACATAATTTGTGCAGAAAAGTAAATAACGGAACATCCCAAATGGCCGTGCTTTACCAGTCCTTTAAACATAAAACCATTCAAGCTCATTCTTCCCTTCAAGCCCTAAAAGATAACCATGAACTTTCGCATCAACTCCTAGAACTGAACAGAGTATTGAAGAGTCCTCAAAACCGTGCACCGGGAACTGTTTTTTCACCGATATGGATAAAAAAAGTGCAAGCCTCTTCATTCAGCCCAGCAGTATCAGCTCTGTAGCAATTTATCCCACGGATAAAGAAAAGTCAAGCGAGGAGACTAAGCCCTTGTTCAAAAAATCATCAGACCTGATCAAATGAAGCTGCATGTGAAAGGGTTACGAAAGACGAAGAACGGCGGTGTTATCATCAGCACCGATACCAAGGACGACTTCGAGAAGTTGCGTCAGTCGGCGCAACTGACGATCTCTGGCCTCACAGTGGATGAGCCACTTAAACGCAAGCCAAGAATTGTGGTCATAGGAGTGCCCGCATCTATGCCGGAAACTGAAGTGTGCAACTGCATATTCCAATAAAACCTAGCTGACAAGCTGCAAGATGTGACACTGGAAACATTTAAGAGCTCTATTAAGTTAAGTCATACATAAGTCAGAGAAAAAGGATGCTGAGACCTACAATTATGTAATCGAAGTCTCAGCACACATTCGCAAAGCCCTGATAGTAAAGGATAGAGTTTTTGTAAATTGGTCGTCGTGCCCTATCAGAGACTTTACTTTAGTAACTAAGTGCTTCAAGTGTCAACAGTACGGTCATGCGGCCAAGAAATGTCGGGAAGAGGCCAGCACCTGCGGACACTGCGGCGAGGCAGGTCACGCATTAAAGGACTGCATGAAAAAAGCTCAGCCCTCAAAATGCACCACTTGCATGCAGTTTTGTGTTACACAACACAAAACTGGTGATGCTGATTGTCCTGCTAAGAAAATTGCAGAAAAGAGGTACATTAACTCAAAAGATTATGATGGCGCCTAATAGCGCTCCTTCAAAAACGTAACCTAGATAGAAACTTATGTAAAGTAATTAATGTTAAAGATTATAATAATATAAATTAAGTAATACCTAAGCTAAGCAAAAACGTTTGTCCGCGACTTACGCATCTATCCATTTCAGTAGGTCAGTGCTTAGTCAACGTTTAAACAATAATCAATGACTTACCTACAATAATAAATAAGGAAATGAAAATTATAATAACATTTATTATTCTACTTTTGTGGCATCATTTCTCTGTGCTCTGTGATTTCTAAGCAGGTCTTAAAATTATGTAATAATTTATAATAAGTTTTCTGTCTCATCTTATGATTTTTCTTTTTTTTTAACTATTGTACAATGTTTGTTGTTTATAATTAATATATATTAGTTATTTATTTAGCTACTTAGAAAAGAATTGTATTTTTGCATCTGATAAGATAAGATAGTTTTGCTAGAACTTTATAATTATTTAAGTTTTTTCTTTATTCTTTATTTTTTTTTTATTTTGCCTGAAAAACAGGATAATCCTAGTTCAGGCACATCATGGTGTTATTTTTGTCTATTACGTTACTATGTTTAGTATTAAATTTTTATATTGTAAAACGATTATTTAATAAAGATTTTATTATTATTATAATCACTAATTATCATTTTCTTATAAAAGGAAACATTGTACAACTTTATTGCTTTGACAAGTGCTAAATGCACAAAGAAAAAAATTGTCAAAATTGTTTCTGTTTCTGTCTAAAATGATGTAGGTATGTATAATTATAATTGTTACTGTAATGATGACACTTTTAGAAAAATCGGGTTAATGAACATTTGCCACAATGTAAGTTCGTCACATTTTTGTACACTCCATACATTAAAAGTAAATATGTCACAATGCATTAAAATATGTAAGTTCGTCACCGGTCCAAACTAAAATATGACAAATTTACTTCAAAAAAATAGAAGTGTGGCAAATTTACACATACATTTTTCTGTGACGAATTCACTTTGTGGCAATGTACCCAAAAAATCACATAACAGTATTCGCACCTATTCATTTTCGTTCCGGTTCAATTGGAGAAAATGGCTTACTCACTTAGCGGTAATCAATTAGCAACGAATAAGTCGGTGGCGAACGATTCGATTACGTAATGACTCGTGCATTACACTAATTAATCTTGGTTTATTTCCTTTATTTTAATGGTTACTAGCACTTTACTCGTCGCGACTTACTACGCGTGGATTAAGAGTTAATAAAACTCTTTAAAAAATAAAATATAAAAAAAAAATTCAAAATCATTTATTCAGTTTAGGCTACAAGTAGCTCTTGTGAATGTCACTATGCCATCGGTTCGTAAGTCTACTCTGGGCGGGAGATCTTGTACTGAGAAGAACCGGCAAGAAACTCAGCAAGTGTCCAGCTCTTTTCTCCCTTACAGCGTCAAAAATATTGGAAAATGCCCTATCATAGCAGGACACTTTCCATTACAAATAAACACAAAATTATAGAAGACAACCACAACATGTAAATAAAAAACAAAAATATCACAAAAGAAAAATAAAAAAAAAAAAACTAAGTTAACAAATTTACATCAGGTAAAAGTTTCAATTTCCACAATGTCATACAGTACCACTACAGTACTCAAAAAAAAAAATTGGTTAAGAAAAACCAAGTCTATGTTAGCCTATGTTACCCGCTAGGAATGCATTCTATCTTTGAAATAATTTTAGGAATTGCACCAGTAGTTCCAGAGATTAGACCCGACATACAAAGAAACAAACAAATTCACAAACGTTACCTCTTAATATATTTATTTATTTATTTATTTATGTAAAATAATAACATAACATCACAGTATGACACCAATACGCTATGCTATACAAAAAGAGATAAGTTCAAGTTTCAAAAGAAAAAAGAAAATTACAAACAATAATAATATTAATAAAGTATTACTTAACTAACAAATAGTACTATTTCCGACAATGGTGATGATACCAGAAGCTCATTTAACAATTTTAATGCTCGAATGAGAGGAGAGTTAGTGTGTGCCACAGTGCGCGCCCGGGGCACAGCTAGTAGGGTGTGACTACGGGGTCTTAGAGAGTATCTTGATATAGATTTTATTGAAACGTGAAGTATTTGAATGTCTCACAATCAGGTCTTCTTAGTTTGGAAACACGACAAATATTATTTGTAATTTGGTTTTAATATTAGATTAATTTAAATAAGTATAAAAAAAAAAGTTTTTTTTACACTTGCACTTAGATTAAAACTTCTTTATGTTTATTTTAGAATTTAAGTGGTGCATATTCTTTGTTGGTTGTCCTAATAAATAAAAAAAATATATAATAAGATTCATGACGAACATTTTCACATGATTCATCTTCTTTATAAATAGTATTTGTATGTAATATATGTAATATAAATACTATATTGACGTTGATATGATATTATTTATAATTCTTCAATACGTGTGCATTTAGGAGGAGTTCAGTAAACTCCTCCTAAATGCCCCGCCCGATCCACTAAATGACACTACACATTTACAGAATACACTAAACATGCACACTAGTGAATCTATCCCAGGTAGTATATCGTAGGTAGGTATCATATATGTAGGTGGTATAATCATCACACTATCCCAGGTGAAGTGCGCTTCCATCATTGGCCTTATTATCATTTAACATCAGGTGAGATCAAGGCACTGTGCTTACCCGATACTATAAAAAAAAAATGAATATAATGCAATTTTTTATTACTTAAAAGTTATTGAAAACTTAATAAAGCTTCGTTAGGTCAAAAAAAAGGTAGTAGGTACTATCTTAGAGTTTTCAAAATTTTATTATGAAAACATACTTTTATGTTATTTTGCTCCAACTGACAAGAAAATTCGACGTGTCAGTGATTATTTGATTGTCAAAACCCACATCCTTAACCGAACGCTTACACCTACATGGTGATCTTTTTACATTACAAGTTTGTAGATTTTATAGTTGATTTTGTGAAGTTATACCGTCGCTACATGAGTGCTTCGCTTTTGCCTAAAGATAACTTACCCACTCTGTACGGATACTTGAACAACACCATTAGTAAGCATATTATAAAAGTTTCAGCTTCACTAAGTTTATTTTTGAAATACCATGGTGGTTGTCACATATGGTTAAAAGCTACTATTAAGCGGGTGCGCAGATATAAACTCTTCAAAAACTGAACTTTAAAACTTCTTAGCGGGAAAATGAAGTGTCATGTTTGCAGTTTTCTCATAATAAATAATAAAAATATTTAATTATTTACAACTCTTTGTAAGCGCTCCTGTCCACGATACCGCCACCGCGCCGCCCGCCGCCGCGTGCCCCTCCACGTCGCTGACCACTAGTGTGATTTAGCTACTCCATTACCGGCCTAATTTCAAGCCTAATTGATTATATTTTTCTTCATTAAATCAAAGTAATTAAAAAAAAAAGTTAACTTACCTCAATGTGGCAAACAACCAATCTCCAATTGGTATCTTTATGTTGCAGTTTGTTTTTTTTTAATAAATCTAATAATTTGTCAAATGTCGTGTAATTTATCCGAAAGTAATCGCAAAACTTTTCCTCGTGTTTTCGGAGATCTTCGTGAAGTGTATGAAATTCACCATATTGCTCTCGTACCAATAGCATAGGATGTACTCACAACTTTCTAACGGACTTATGACGTTCATATTGCCATTTTCTATACATATTATAGTAAACAAACATTAACTTCTTTTGTTTCGTTAAATTGGACATGTCCGTGCGATACGTGCGATCTGTATTAATAACAACAGTATAGTGAAACGGTCAAATCATGTATCGGCGGCGCGGTGGCGGCGCGATTGCGGTCTTTACGCGTGACGTGACCACAGTCTAGAGGTGCGGCGGCGGCGCTGTGGCGGCATCGTGGACAGGAGCCCCGCCCGATCCTCTAAATGACAGCACACATTTACAGAATACACTAAACATGCACACCAGTTTAGGCCCAAGACACCGTACTCGTAGAACAAGGGTACGAAGAACCGGTTCACACTCGCTCTACACCAGGTACAGACATGTACCTGGTCGGTTCTCTCCTCCTCCACGGCCCGGTCAACCCGAGCCGAGGTCCGTGCCTTTAGAGACGCCCTCGGGTTGCTCCGCTCCCCGATCCGATCCGAACCCTTCGGAGAATCTAGTAGGGCACGGGGACGCGCACTTGTGCGCGATGCCGTTCCCTCTAGATAACCTCTGAAGGTGATTCGTTTCACACGGCTTGAGGGACCCTTTACGTTCCTCGCCGCCCCCAAAAAGCCCGGTGAAGCTGAAAATGCCGCAGCGGCAATCAGCAATCTCTCTCCAAAAAAAAAAAAAAAAAAGTGGACAGGAGCGCTAATTCTGTTTCAAATAAATTAGGAGACTGTGTCGGCCTAACTAGATAAACCTTGTGCGTAGGACACCAGGTCTCATCCTTGCCTTAAAGCACAATAATATATTAATCTGAGTTTGTGTGTTTTATTTATTATGCAATCACAGTATATCTATAATAAGTCGTTTCAATTGTACTTTTTTATTTTCAAGTGCTAATTGCTTCACTGAAGCTAAAATTAAATATTCATATAATTTTATAAAATACAGTGAACAAAATTAAACGCCCACCCTATGCTATGCTACCGGGAAGGCTTCCCGGTAGCATAGCGGTCAGTGCAGCCGCCCGGATTGCGGAAGACCCAGATTCGATTCCTGGCTGGGTCGGGTGGGCGTTTAATTTTTTCACTGTGTTTTATAAAATTTTATGAATATTAAAGTCGTTTCAAGTTGGTTATCATCAGATCTCCAGCTTAATTTCATGTCCCCACTGCTGTGGTACGAGCCTTCCCTACGGAAACGCCACAGGCAGAATGGGGAGTAAACCACCACGCGGGCCCAGTGCAGTCTGGTAGTTGTTAACGACTGCTGATGCAGCCGGGACCAACGGTTTTACATGCCTTCCAGAAAATGATAAAGTTTGAGATGACACGAAGATTGCTAACTTCAGCAGTCGCAGACCGAGCACGTTTACCACTGCGCCATAGAGAATTCGAGGAACGACGGATTTTTAAACAATTCATTTCAAAGCCCTCATCATAGGTAAAGAGATGAGATATATTAATTTTGGCCTTCCATCAGATTTTGTGAAAGTTCCTTGTAAAACAACCGTAAACGGTCAATTTATTATGTCATGAAGCTCCAGGAATCGAAAAATAAAAGGGGAAACGTTTTAACACATTAAATTCTTCATCAGTATAACAGCAAAATGAGATCGTACCTTGTCACTGCTTGTTACAAAACAATTTTCTCCAAGCACGATAAATATAAAATGTAACTACTAAGTGATTTCCTAAAACGCCCACACGCTGCGTTAAGTAGCCATTCCCGAAGGTATTAGTTAATGTACTTAATGTTACCTTTAATGCGCTTGTCTGGGATGAATCAGTCGGGGGATGAGCGATCTTAATCTCTGGATACGAAAATCTCGGAACAAATAATACCTACCTACCTACCTACTGCGTTTGGTTTACATTTTAGAGAATTTATTGAAAAGTTGTGTTAAGTACACTGTTTTGTTGCATTTGCTGTGCCAACACACATGCACGTTCACAAATATTATATTTATATTCGATAAAAAGGCCCTATATATTAAAAAGGGTCAAAGGGTACAAAAATAACTGCATCACAAACCCTTCCATTATTTCCAACTAAGTTGTGGTCCATACTCAGAATACATGAGCTTGGCCTCCCAAGGACCCAGAATAATGTGAAGGCTTGGCGCGGTGGAACTACTTACAAAACAATAACCGCCATGGCCTATACAGAGCCTAATAAAAGAGCAAATAAGCTCAAATGACGCTGTTGAAAAAGCACAGGATGGCGTAAACAAAACTCCGCCCAAGAAAAAAAAGGAAAACAGTATCCGATTAAATTGCGAAGATTTGTGCAAGCCGTAATGATATATAACTTCTTAATTTTTTTCTAATCGTATTGAATTAATGTAACTTCTTTTATTTTTTTATTTTAATTTTTTTTTTTACTTTGCACCGCAAATGACTCCACACCACCTGATGTTAAGTGGAAATGGAGTCCAGACGCGAAGACAACTGGTGCAGCGTGAAAACAACGCAGCATCAGTCAACTTCACTCTGCCTTTTTTTTTTTGATAGAGATTGCTGATTGCCTCTACGGCATTTTCAGCTTCACCGAGCTTTTTTGGGGGCTGCGAGAAACGTAAAGGGTCCCTCAAGCCGTGTGAAACGAATCACCTTCGGAGGTTGTCTAGAGGGAACGGCATCGCGCACTAGTGCCCGCCCCCGTGCTCTACTAGATTCTCCGAAGGGTTCGGGTCGGATTGGGGAGCGGAGCAACCCGAGGGCGCCTCTAAAGGCACGGACCTCGGCTGGGGTTGACCGGGCCGTGGAGGAGGAGAGAAGTGCCCAGGTACATGTCTGTACCTGGTGTAGAGCGAGTGTGAACCGGTTCTTCGTACCCTTGTTCTACGAGTACGGTGTCTTGGGGCTAAACTGGTGTGCATGTTTAGTGTATTCTGTAAATGTGTGGTGTCATTTAGAGGATCGGGCGGGGGGGTTCACTCTGACGGCCCACAAGGTGCTTCTTCACGCCTCGTTTGAAGGACCCCATATCATAGGAAAGAGGGAAAACATGTGCTGGTAGATTGTTCCATCTTTCGGAGGTGCGACAAAGAAACGAGTCACCAAATTTCTTTGTGCGCGATGGGATATGTGTGTCATTGTTTTTAATGTGTCGTTACACGAAAATGTATTACGCATTATATATCATTGTTATGTAATGTATACATAAAATAATCAGATTATTTTTTATTTACAAATTATATTTTGTTTCATTCTTGTTATATGCTGATAATTACGTTTGTAAAGATGTTTTGCGTTTTGTTTTCATTATATATTGATGTGTTTTTTTTTGTCAAAAAATATTAGTAGGTATCATTTCAAATATAAACAAACACTGATGATTCATTTTATGTATTTTTGTTATTTTGTTGTACGATTTATCATTAACATCTGAAATAAGTATTTAGGTGTATTTAATTGATTTCAATAATAAACATATTTTTGTTTTTTACTGGTCGAGGATTACAATTTAGGAAAATAGACGTGATTATATATATGCTATTTTATGTATTTCTTTAACGTGTATAATGCAAACTAAGGTTATCAATTAAGTATCAGGGACAACAGTAGGCGTTTCAAACCGACATACTATCGAACTAATAAATCATCGTACTAATGAGCCATCGCTGTAGGGTTTTTCGCAACAGGATTTTTCGCACAAACGTCACATCTTACCAATAAAGCATGGATAGAGTAAAACATCGCACAACTGAATTATCGACACGTCGTGTTCGGTATTATACAAATTTAATCATCAACTTTCGGAAATACGTAGGGAATCCAATAAAACATGTTGCTCTCAAAAACAATAAATAGTATAAATTGCTTCCAAATAGGTTGCACAGCAAAGTAAATACCCAGGGTACTTAATCATGTGTGGGTATATAATAATAATAATCAAAATCATTTATTTATTTGTACCAAGTATACAGCAAAGTGAGAGTTACATAATTAAGATGTATCTAAATTTGATTGAGGCAACCCTGGTTGACAAAAGTTGAAGCCACCTTCAACCAAACTAGGGATAACCTGTTCTTCGGTGTCCGGTGCCCCCTCCTCGGACTAAAAATGAAGCCCTTAAAATCATGCTTTCCCAATAATACGGGACATGGTAATTTTAGCTTAAAAATACATTTATGCTAACTAAGCCTACCCTATACCATATACTGACAAAAGAAGTCAGTATTAATATTAAAATCTTACAAGCTAAAATCGGAAACAGAAAGTGGTACAAAAACGTTAACAATATATTTACTAATATCTCGCAATCCAGCTAGAATAGTATTGCTGATTAGTGAAGTATGTCAATGTGAGTGTATTTTAAAAGGGTTGTGCTAGTGTATGATATAAATACTTGTATGTGCTTACGTGTCGATTTATGACAAAACTTTTAAAAGATTCTCAGTATCATCATACGAGTTTTTTAGCAATCAAGTAGTAACAGTATTTTTACAGTCATAAATAGTCATAGAGTAGATTTTAAGTATTTTATTTATCTTATTGTATAAGTACGGTCCAGGAACAGGAAAAACCTATACACAAAAGAAGTTTTAATGCCGACTAATTTGTTACAAACCGCAAAATTCCTTCTTTTATTTGAGAGTTTTTTAGGGTCGTATATGAAACAAATGTGTTGTTCGAGCACAATACTGATTAGAAAGAGCTGCCGCACTGTTGGTACTTCACAAAAGTTGTATAGTTCAGTAGTTGAGAAAAATAATGGTATGAACGTACACATTTTTAAAATAGCTCTTTGAGCAACTTCTACCTTCTTAAGTGTTATTTTGAGAGCACCTCCCATGCTGAAATACAATACCCTATTATGGATTGACAAAGTGCATAATAATTTTGTTTCAACAGCGTTGGTTCTAGTATATGTCGAAGAGTCTTGAATACGAATATTAGTTTTCTTATTGTTAAGATTTTTATCGATTATAACACTTAAATATAAATATAAATATAAGAATTTCGAATGCGGCGACTGCGGTGCGTGCGGTTCGGCTAGATGTGCGTTCACCTTTATTGAGTTCTCTCTATGAAAATAAAATATTACTTTAACGTTGCTTACTGCGTAGTTTAATACATGCTAGTTCCACGAATTTATGACTTGCTCGAAAGCGTGACTAAGTTAGAAAGTGGTCTTAAAATGTTTTTTTTTTTCATAAAGTACTTATTTCTTATGTGGTAATACGATGCCGTGTTTCATGTTAATGGCGCTTCTCCAAATGCCACTACACTTAAATTAAATTCTTTCATAAAAATTGACGTATACACGCTTGCAAATCAACCTACCACAAACTATCAAATTTCCTCAAAAGACTTTGCACTTTATTGCTCAGGTATTTGGTTGAAAATGTATTGAAGAAATTTGACAGTTTTGGATAGGTTGATGTGCAGGCGTCTGTCAACCAATCTATTCCCAATACACCACGATTGTTTTTCAACCCAGTGCTTATTTTTGTGTTTCTACATTTTAAACAAAATGTGTAAATTTGACTGCTAACTATCTTTATATGAGTATGCTATTAATGTTGGGTCTAAAGTGAAACTATATTTCGAAATGCATAGCTCATGATACGCCCACACTCATTCCACATGGAATTGATTGATAAAAAATTGACGTACCAATCAATTCTCATTACACCACGTCAACGTAACACGTAATTCGTGCGCGAACGGAACAGCTCTGGGACAGATTGCCCCCGGCCACCTAAGCGCAGCGTGCACGCCAATAATAGTTGAGTGGCCAACTCTCATGCTGGTCTTTTAATAAACTCTTGACACGGTGACGGTCATAATTTTAGGGTTGCTGAGCGTTCAAAAATATATTTTTTTGACTATGGTTAACAATAAGGTTCTAACTCTAAGGTAACTAATTCGCTCAATATTTTGGTAATTTTCCCGGAAAAAAAAATAATACTAATTATTAAAAATATTTGAAAAACCTATCGCTGCCTATTGCGAGTATTTTTTAGTAATGCTGGATTAGGGTGACTAGAGTATTCCATTCGATTACGAAAATGACAATCTTTTTTTGTTATAACTCCATACTTTTGTTCTATCAAACCACTCTTTTCACTTCTTTTATAACTTTATTGCCAACTCACACTTATAACAACAACTACAAAACTGTCACTTTAAACAGCATAAAGTTCTTTTTAGCTATTCGCACCGTTTGGCGATCCGTAACATAATGTTCCTCCCGCCAGGCCACGATGCTCACACCTCAACGCGCCCCCACCTCTGCTTAATTGTCAAGTAACGCTATTGGTGGAATCGTTGGCGCGAACTGTAAAACATCGTGGCCTGACGTTGTAGTCAAATCAGTAACTTTCAATTTAAATAATTAATTTAATACAAATCAATTGGGTTCCCTCTTTATGACTAATACAGTAATAATACAGTATTAATACAGTAATTCAAATAATGAAACTATAATAAATGTAATTGGAATTAATATAACCGGATTATATAGCACTTTGACGGCTAACGTAGTCAAGTGATCAAGTGGCTCGCACGGCGGTTTCTGGTGTTGCCATTTCCGAGGTCCCGGGTTCGATCCCGTTCGGGTCAATGTAGGAAAACGAACTATTTCTTTATTTATGATTATTTACATATAATTTTACGCAAATATTGTTGCGAACAAATTACAATTTGAAAAAAGACAAAGTGTGAGCCACGATAGCATAGTTGGCAGTGCACCTGACCCGGCATACCATGGGGTGTGGGTTCGAATCCCACTCGTGGAATCTTTTCAACACGTTGTCTTTTTTCAAATTATTTCTATATTTTCTCGGTACGGGGTGATTTTTTTTGCCGTTGTTCTTTTTTGGTTTCCACAACACAAGTGCTTAAGTTACTGTTTTGGAGTCAGAGCAATGTGATGTTGTCTAATATTAATTTGTTATTATTATAAAATTTTCTCGTTCTCATTCAATAAGTATAGTCGTTGTATGAGTTGGCAGCGTTGTCAGTATTTATTTATTTCAATTGTTAGCACTTATCAATTTTAAATTTCGTCACCCATCCGAGATAGTTACTTTGTTTAATTTGCACGATCGCGATCCAAACATTCTAGTGACAATATTCAAACTTCATAACAAAATCATGTTCATACGAAAAAGCCATGAGACGCTCTGTCAGTCTGTCTGGCACTTCTTTAAAATATGCTCTGTCAATGACCTCCTTGAGGGAAGAGATGGAAGCGAGGTTCTTTTTATTTGACTTGTATTTAACAAACTGTAATGGAATATTGAATGAGTTGCGTACGCAGGTGCGTATTTGAGCACGGATAGCAAACAAAGACACTACATACTTTAGTATCCCGATAATTTTTACCTTCCGTCCCGAAATTTGACACACTGGACCACTACTTACTGACTAGTTTTAGGTGACAGTCTGTTTTCAACCCTCTTCCAAAAACGTATAAGCGCACATCAGTATCCAACACTGTCAAATTTCTTCAACAATTGTTCAACCATAACTCACACACATAAAGTTCAAAGTCTATTGAGGACATTTCACAGTTGTGGATAGACTTAGGCGTGTGTACCTACGTCATAGTGTATTTTATATCATTTTTATTTAAGGGTGCGCCGTCCGTAATTGACAAGTGTCATATATGTTATTTGAAATGTCTACGTCCATATTTATTTGATGCCGCGCGGCCATACTAATTTTGTATGGGCAATTTAACGTGTTAATTTGAAAAAAAGAATTTAAATAACCGCTTGTGAAATCGAAAATGTGAGACAGACGATTTGTAGTTTAGACATAAGTGATCATTGTTTAGACAAAATCAGAGGTACAATAATTTAGATAAACTATAAGATATCAACTAAACGCCGCCACTCGTTTTCATGATTATTGCCCAATTTTAAATGATTTTGTAGAAACACTATAATAAACATATTATGTGTTATGAATTTATGGATCGGACTAATTGTAAACACGTTCCCTTTGATACTAATAATATAGATAGTGATACTGATAATATATTCTGTCTGTAATACGATAGTATTTTCAATTATATCATTTTAACCGTGACTGTACTTTTGGCATGTTTTGGTCGGCGCACCCTTAAGATTACCGGTGATATTTATAATTACACTACAATCATCCTATATTATCTATCACAAGCAGCGATCAACATTTAAAAATAACATATACACGAGTCTCCAAAAATGTTGATCCCACTTCGCTTTAAAGGGTTAATCATGATTTTCTCTGTTCTCATTTAGCCGACGGACGACATATTAAATATTAAATCTGTCAATCATCGCTCCGTGTTTTACCCCAATTTATAATTATGTTAAAAGGTACACTTGATTACAAAAATGTTTTGTCAAAAGAATAATAAAATTTTCTATGTTTATGTAAAAGCAGAATGTTTTTTTATTGATAATAGGTTTTTGTTTTGTTTATATAATTTTAACGCAAATTTTGTTGCGATACAAATGACAAAAAACACAATGTTGAAAGAATTTCCACGAGCAGGATTTGAACCTGCACCCTTCTGACATACCGGGTCAGGTGCTCTTCCAATTGAGCTATCGTGGTTCTAACCAGCCCGCCGAAATTATTCAACACTATTTACTTTTTTACATTGAAAGCCAAAGGCGCCAATTCATTGTCAAAAACTACCGTCATTAACATCTGATCATAATATTTTTACAAAAACTAAAGATCAGTTAAGAAGTAGGCAAGCTATTTATAAAATGTTTTTGTTTTGTTTATATAATTTTAACGCAAATTTTGTTGTGATACAAATTACAAAAACACAATGTTGAAAAAAAAAATTGTAAAAATATTATGATCAGATGTTAATGACGATAATGATGTCCTCCAAAACGATTTCGTCGACGGCGACAATAGAGTTCAGACCCGAGCATGCGCACGGACATGTGAGGCAAATCCAAATTTTAATAGGTTGCTTATGTTTTTATACATTTGGAGTTAACAATTAAATGGGAGGAGCTCGATGGCGAAGTGTTTAACGCGCCCGGTCTGCGAGTGCTGAGGTTAAGGTTTATCTTTCGCAAAGGCCGGTCATAGGATAGATGACCAAAACTGTATCATCTCGAGCTCCTCCGTGCTTCGGAAGGCACATAAAGCCGTTGGTCCCGGCTGCATTAGCAGCCGTTAACAACCACCGCACCGCACTGGGCCCGCGTGGTGGTTTACAGCCCGTTTTCCCTATCCATCCATAGGGAAGGCTCGTGCCACAGCAGTGGGGACAAAATGAGCTGATAATGAGTAAATGGACTGTGTTTTATTACTATTACAAACAAGCTTGATTGATAAAACTTAACTTAAACTTAAACTAGCAAGGAAAAATCCAAGTTCTAGGAATGTGAGCATGTACTTACCTCTTCTGTTTGTAAAAAAAACACAGTTCACTTAACACCTAATTTTTTTTTGGATTCATTATAGTCACTAGCTAAGTGACCCACCGGCTCATCGCAGTCGGACGAATGTTATAAAAATGCATAAAGGCTATAACATAAATAATAAAAGCTGAAGTGGCATTGGGCTGGCCATATTTTGTCACAGAACTGATAACCTTTGGGCTAAACGAGTTCTTGAGTGGTGACCGAGTATTGGCAAACGTAGTGTAGGAAGCCCTCAGACTATGTGGTGCGACGATCTTTGCAAGAGCTGGATGATAGTAGCCGCGGATCGTGCTCAGTGGCGTGCACGCGGAGAGGTCTGTGTCCAGCAGTTGACTTTAATAGGCTGATGATGATGATGATGATGATGATGTTAAGCACTTGGCCTTCATCACACCTGATGTATGTGAAAATAAGGCTGAGAGTGGTAGCGAACTTCACCCGGAATCCTCAACTACTGAGGCAATGGCTATCTTATCTCTAGCTGCCGGAACACAACAACAGTGGGGACTGTCCATATGTCGAGCACATGTGCCAAATTACGCGCTCAAAATTAAAAGTTATTTATTAAGTACTAACATAGGTGATAAGTATCTTTGTTACTTATATTAAATTAACTTTATGTTGTATAATAAATAAACATTTTTATTTTATTTATTTAATGCTACAAACATTGATGTTATGGCGACATATTTAGTTGAGATGGTGGTGTGGTAGCATTTTTTTTTTTTTTCTAAGGTCTAAGCTGGCGGTATTAACCGTTAGACCACAGAGGCGATTAAATAATGATGACGATGATCAGACTACTGTGTTAAAATAAAATCACTTATACAGCTCAGCTAGAGTTAATGGAAAACTGCCAAAAGGGAACTTCCTTTTTCTATTGTAGGTACTTTCATTTTGTAAGTTTACAATACTGCGCGCACAACCCCAATCACAGATTGCCACAAAAATCCTTTATGTTTTCATACAACCACTGCTCTATGTCCAAAAAAGAATGAACTGCCATTTCAGTGAAGTGCTCATTCGGTTATCGCTCTACGCCACTGTGAGTTATAGCGCAATTCGGAGTTTTTTTTTTCAGTAAAAAACAACGGGCACTGCTTTTTCGCGGGAAATATTTAAATTGATGGACAGACACGAATCAACGTTGACAGACCGTCGGTCGTGACTGAAAATAAAATTGTTTTTATAACTTCACTGCACGAATGTCTATGCTGTGAACATGGGTTCTTACACGGAATTTCGTTGGTTGTCCTATTAAATAAAATGAATAAATATAGGGGGTTACGGGTCACGGAATGTGTTTGCTCATGAACATACACTATGTCGATAAATATACATATACAGTAAGAACATAATCCAGCCTTAAACGTCAATGCCCTTGATTTTCTCATTATTTTATTATTTGAATAAAAATTATGTATTTAGGCACTGTTGGTCTTTTAAAAATATACATTATTTGTTTGATAAATACACATTGTTATCGGAGCCAGCTTTATTGAGAACATGACTGTTTGTTGCAAAAATAAACTATGCGCTGATAGCGATGGCGCAGTGGATAACGCAACTTTCGCAAAGGCCGGTCATCGGATGGGTGACCAAAATGTATCATATCGAGCTCCTTCGTGCTTCGGAAGGCACGTAAAGCCGTTGGTCCTGGCTGCATTAGCAGTCGTTAACAACCACCAATCCGCACTGGGCCCGCGTGTTAGTTTATGGCCCGTTCTCCCTATCCATCCATAGGGAAATCGTGCCCCAGCAGTGGGAACATAAAAATGAGCTGATGATGATGAACCCACCTAGATAGCTAATCCTCGTGTTTGGTATGGGTTGACGTTTTCAGAGTTCACTAATGGCGTTTGAATGACGATTTCTTGCATTCAACCCGATCATTTGTTTTGTTTGTTTTTGTTTGGCTATTGATAACTTCATCTATTTCTCTGTTTAAAGTATTAGTAAATTGTTTTTGTTTTGTTTATATATAGTTTTAACGCAAATTTCGTTGCGAAATAAATTACAAAAACACAAATGTTGAAAAAATTTCCACGAGCAGGATTTGAACCTGCACCCTTTTGACATACCGGGTCAGGTGCTCTTCCAATTGAGCTATCGTGGTTCTAACCAGCCCGCCGAAATTATTCAACACTATTTACTTTTTTACTTTGAAAGCCAAAGGCGCCAATTCAATGTCAACAACTACCGTCATTAACATCTGATCATAATATTTTTACAAATACTAAAGATCAGTTAAGAAGTAGGCAAACTATTTATAAAATTGAATTGGCGCCTTTGGCTTTCAAAATAAAAAAGTAAATAGTGTTGAATAATTTCGGCGGGCTGGTTAGAACCACGATAGCTCAATTGGAAGAGCACCTGACCCGGTATGTCAGAAGGGTGCAGGTTCAAATCCTTCTCGTGGAAATTTTTTCAACATTTGTGTTATTAGTAAATTTCAGAAAACATAAAAAAACTCCTCTATTACTCTACAAAGAAACAACCTTGGTAGCTAGGCGGTCGCTACCTGTTACGTAGGTAATTTGATAGTACGGATGCTAAGAATACCTAACTAATTAGAAAGAAATAAAGTCGCAACCGCCACTGTGGTCCAGTGGTTAAGGCCACCGGTCTCATACCCGGAGGTGCCGGGTTCGATTCCGAGCAGCGTACGTAATTGTACTCGGTTTGGTTGATGGTAGGGCTTGTTTCAAGTGCACCTGGCCAGCTACCACTATCATATTTAAATTTGTAACATTGGTGTGTTCCTACAGTTAGAAATAAAATAGCCAGCTCCTCATTCACGTTTTCGGGTAAAGTGCGTTTCCTGAAAAAGGAAACGCACTTTACCGTCTTATCATCTTCTAACCTCCTAAGACCGAGAGGGTCTTTTTGCTCATTTTGCTTTTCAAAGGCTGATATTTTATTCTTTGGGAAGCTGAACTTAATTTCTTTCTATTCTTTCTTCCTTCCTTCCTTTTTATGCAAAAATTTTAACCTTCCTTTACAGTGCTAACATTTTATATTTAATTTTATTGGACAAAGTACTTATCTAAAAGGAATTTAAAAAAAAATCGTTATTTGCTAGATGCCAGGTATGTTATGGTGTCGGAGGAGGCGACAGCACTGGCCACTCCACCCGTTTTCGGGATGGGGAATACCATCTCCCACACTCGCCGCGAACAACTCTTTAAAGTCACAAAGAAGACTACAGAAGGTTTGCTTAATACAAACGCGCTCGAGCAACGCACACATAGACCACCTATCACGGACACAGTATCTCGCAACAGCAGCGCTCGGACTGATGCGAGCAAATTCAAATTCAATTCAAAATTCAAAACCATTTGTTCAGTTATGGCTACAAGTAGCTCATGTGAATGTCACTATGCCATCGGTTCGTAAGTCTACTCTAGGCGGGAGACCTTGTACTGAGAAGAACTGGCAAGAAACTCAGCAAGTGTCCAGCTCTTTTCTCCCTTACAGCGTCAAAAATATTGGAAAATGCCATATCATAGCAGGACACTTTCAATCACAAATAAACACAAAAAAATATAGAAGGCCACCACATGTAAAAAAAAACAAAATAAAAAAATCTAAGCTAACAAATTTACCTCAGGTAAAAGTTTCAATTTCCACAATGTCATACGGTAGCACTTCAGTACTTTAGTAAAGTCAAAAATTGTTTAAGAATAACAAAGTGTTTGACTTATAGCAAATAATACTAAAAATAAGATAAGTACGCAAGAGCAGACCAGCCTCCACAGGCGGCACCCGTTCACGAGTATGACATATGAATGAGTCATCGCTTCGCTCAACCATATTTTAGGGAACGTAACGACCCGACGCACACGCCACCACCGCAGAGACAATAAAGAGAGCATGACACACTCAAGATACACTAAATAAAAACTTAATGATCTATTTAACGCAACGCTGTATGTTAACTGTAGGTATACTGCTTATTAAGGCTATCATATCAGTATAAAAATTATATAAATTAATTTTATTATATTGATTCAAATAGAGTATAATGTGTTTTTATTAAGTACAACCAGGCTGTTCTATCATCTCCTGCTGTTCCAAAATCCGTGTCCATGCAAGGGGACTATGTAAGAGTTGCTAAAGCGTGGTATATATATTAAGATTACCTTCTGGTTAGCCTTATTTTGTGTCGAGGCGTAGAGGCATCATCCCCACACCTGACAGTTAGAGGTCTCGTAAGAGCAGCGTCTGAAGGTGCCACTACGGCGGCGGGTCAGGAATGACTTCAAGTTCTCGGGATCCCCTCCAAGCGGCAGACCCTGGGTTTAGTGGATCGGCCATACCATCCGGCTATCCCCACATACCCCCGCGGAGTGGAGTCCTGATGATGATTCGTTTAGCGAATTTGTCCAGGAAACTTGTAGTAGGCAGTTGTAGTAGTAGTAATATTTAATTGTTTATGTTTGACAATCTCATTGTTCGTGGGTAGCCCTGACCAATTAACAAAAGGGTGACCGTGGATGGACAGATGGAGGATGCTGATAAACGAGCGGCCAGAGACAATGACGCTTGTCATAGACCGCGCGAGCTCCTTTGTGACCCCTTTTTGCTCTGTGGACGATTGTCTGTGCTACAGGAAAAGCAGGTTATCTGTCGACTGACAAAAAATTAACAAACCCTCGTTGAGAGGTAAGGCATTAAAACTTAAGACTATAGCTTTAGTCTATGTGTAAATAAAGGTTTTAACTGTGACTGTGTACTGTGTAAATAATGGGTTTAACTGTTTAATTTAACCCATTTGGAAAATTCATGATTTAAATATATAGTATATGTACAATGTTAGTCGGAATGGGGGTAAAGTATACATGATAGTGAATAACTTTTGTCTAAGAACTTTTCCTTAAAAATGGATGATTTTATATTAACAGGTTTTTTAAGACTTCAAAAGAAATTACGCTGTGGTAGCCCTGGCGGTCAGCTTTTTTGAGAGAGAGCTAAACTTGAGTTCATTGCCGGTGTTAACAAAATGACCGTTCTTATCAACTGTAGAGAGCTAGAAAATTTATTTTTTATGGAAGTAAATATGAACGGTTTTCGCAATGGTTATATTTGCAATATAATAGTTGGTAGCACTTTCAGTTGTCCGCGGCTTTTTTTTTTTGAGGCATTTTCAGCTTCACCGGGCTTGTTTGGGGGCGGCGAGGACCGTAAAGGGTCTCTCAAGTCGTGCGAAACGAATCACCTTCAGAGGTTTTCTAGAGGGAACAGCATCGCGCACTAGTGCGCGTCCCCGTGCCCTACTAGATTCTCCGAAGGGTTCGTATCGGATCGAGTTGTCCGCGGCTTAGTACCCCCTTTCTGACTAACGTTGTATAATATATGTGTATAATGTCTTATTTTTTTGTTTACCATATTTCGTCCAATTGCTGGGCATAGGTCTATTTTAGTTTCGTACAGGTAGATAAGCATTTGGCCTTCATCTCACCTGATGTTAAGTGATAATAAGGCCGAAAGTGGAAGCACACTTCACTCGGAATCCTCAACTACAGAGGCACGGCTATCTCATCTCTGCCAAAATACTACAATGCTACTTGATGTAATGGCGACAAATTTAGGTGGCGAACTAACACTGCCATCAACAATTATGTATTTCACAGAAGAGAAACACAATTACAATTAATATGATGTTAATTGCTAAGCTGTTAATTACAGCGGCTGTAGGCTACGCCTGATAAAGAACGACTGGCTGGACTACAGACTTGTAGGCCTGCTACGACTCTTAGCTACAAGCCGAGATACGGTCGTAGCACTGCTACAGACCTCTAAGTGAACCTTAAGCGAATTTTACTTGCTTTTGATCAACCCATTTCGGCGGGCTGGTTAGAATCACGATAGCTCAATTGGAAGAGCACCTGACCCGGTATGTCGGAAGGGTGCAGGTTCAAATTCTGCTCGTGGAAATTTTTTCAACATTTGTGTTTTATAATTTGTTTCGCAACAAAATTTGCGTAAAAATTATATAAACAAAACAAAAACATTTTATAAATAGCTTGCCTATTTCTTAACTGATCTTTAGTATTTGTAAAAATATTATGACCAGATGTTAATGACGTTAGTTGTTGACATTGAATTGGCGCCTTTGGCTTTCAAAGTGAAAAATAAATAGTGTTGAATAATTTCGGCGGGCTGGTTAGAACCACGATAGCTCAATTGGAAGAGCACCTGACCCGGTGTGTCAGAAGGGTGCAGGTTCAAATCCTGCTCGTGGAAATTTTTTCAACATTTGTGTTTTATAACCCATTTAATACCGACCAGGCGTTTGTGTGTGGTTGTATATTAAACTTTAAAGTATCACATTAGGGTACATCTATATAATACTTTTAGAGGTGTTATAACACCCGGTCGGACTAAGTGGATTAACGTAAACGTGAAATTTAAGACGTCGAAGCAACGCCTTATGTTGACAAACGAGGAGAGTTAAAATTTTGCCATACAAATTCTTATTTTCGCTAACGAGATTGTAATAAAACTTGCGCCAGATACACAGGTGTTCAAAGCGTAACTACATCTACTTACAAATTACAGCTACAATAAGAAATAACATAGTGGTTGTATGTAGATAGTTAGCATACAATAGAAACGTACCACAAAAGATCCTGTCTTATACCAAGACTAGCGTATTCACCCACAGATTATTTCCTAGTACAATGACGTCATCATGATGCCTATAAAAGGTTGCCCTTTGTTGCGCCAGCATCGTTTATCAACGACAAGCCAGCCCTTGGCGCGGTTCAAGGTCGCGTTTGCTGCTATCATAATACAAATAACACAGCAGACAAAATTATGCAGTAGGATTTCACGAAATTTAACTCACTTTTTTGGTAATAAACATGATGAACTTTATCATCATCATCATTTCAGCCAAAAGACGTCCGCTGCTGGACAAAGACCTCCCCCAAGGATCTCCACAACGACCGGTTTTGTGCTGCTCGCATCCAGCGGCTACGCCAGATCGTCTGTTCAAGTTGTTGGGGGCTTGCCCACACTGCGTTTTCCGGTACGAGTTCGCCACTCGTCTTCATCTTATCTTATCTTAATTCAAATACCTAAACAAGAAGAAAATTTATTCGCAACAAACAAAGTTTAAAATATACGTTTAATTTAACATACTTATTGTAAGTCTAGCTAACAAATTGAAGAAAGTCCTTTTAAGATATATTACAGGCTTACACATGGTAATTTACATTACAGCATAGAGAGTTTACAGCGAATTTACCGAGTAAAATCTCCAGGGGAACTTACTCTCGCATATTTAGTAACGAAGTGGGACCGCACGTGACGCCTCCAGATCTATACGACACCTTATCGATTTGCACACTTTGCACACCATTTTAACAACGAAACTTTTAGGTTACAATAAACAATAAAATATAATAAAATATATAAAATATAATTTCGACGACCTCCGTAGCCGAGTGGCTTGCACGCCGGACTTTGGGCGGCGCTAACTCTGAGGTCCCGGGTTCGATTCCCGGTCGGGTCAATGTCGAAAACGAGCTTTTCGATATTGTGTCGGGTCTGGGTGGTTGTGGTACCGTCGTTGTTTCTGATTTCCATGAAACGAGTGCTTTAGCTACTTACCTTGGGATCAGAACAATGTATGTGAAGTTGTCTCATATTTATTATTTATTATTATTTATAATAAAATTGATTGATTCTCTTCACAAAAGTAACATAGTACATATTAAATTGCATTCCTTAGCTAGTTTTAATTACCTACTTGTTGTGTAGACTAGTGCTTAAAATGGATTGAGACAATCTTATGTACAAGTCACCAAAATTCGCGTTAATATCCATGATTTAACTAATGTACTCTGTCAGCTTATTTTGAGTGAGTTTCTATACTGACTGCCTATTTATGACGCGAATACCCACAATTGGGCAAAAATAGCAATGACATGAATATAGAGGGTCGTTTATCTTTTAAGTCAGACGGAATGAATATCAAATCGTGAACCCCATTTGTCTGGAGTGCAAAAATGGAAAATAACTTGATCATTATTTGTTCTGAAATACATTATGAAAAATTATTTGAACTGAAGTCAAGTTAAAAATGTTTAATTTGAAAGAGTGAGAGATTCTATTCTTTAGGATTATTTTATAGGATTGATAAAGCACGGGTCGTTGCTAATAATTGAGTAGTTGACTGGGTTAGTCAATAGATAAACATTGTAGCAACTGTGAAAGCGATATTTTTTATTAGAATTTGCATGGGAATGGCAAACTAATGTCACTAATTGTTCCGTTAATTGAGTGTTTAGTTTTTCATAACACTTTAGGTTACAGAAATGCATGCTTAGGTTATAATTATTATATTATATGGTTTTATCGTAGCTGTCCCACTCCTGGGGAAAGGCCTCCCCACACTTTTTCCACACCGGTCCCCTGCAACATCACGCCATTCCTTCATAAACCTATCAAGGTCGGGCCGCCATCTTCGTCTTGGTCTACCTGGTCGCCTTTTCGCATTTTGTGGTGTCCACTCGAATTTGAATTTATTGAATTTTGCAACACATGGTAGAGTTATTTCTTCAGAAATTAATGGAGATTGTCTCACCCTTGCTTTCAGTTTGACGTCGCTCCTTATACGAGCACCATATTTTTACAAAAGTAAAAATATGGTAAAAGTCGGGTTATGTTGTTAAATGTGTGTTGTAATTTTTTTGTATGTTAGAGACAAATAAAAAAAAAAATTAAAATATTTTTCTTATTTTTTTTTAATTATAATGAATTTTGAATTTTGAATTTTGAATTCTTTTTCATTAGTCACTTTTTCATAAAATTTTTTGGTTGGTAGGAGCTTCCACAAAACGAGATAAAATTTTATAAAATATGAAACTCTAAACAGAGAACACCCACCGTAAAAATAGTTACCTAGACAAAAAACAAAAGAAAGGGTACCTAGATGAACTTCACGTGTTTGTAGATAAAAAATGGCACGTCCTTTATTTCTCATACTACCCTCGGTGTGAACCTTTGTGCGCTAGCTAAAATTAATTACACCTAACGACCCGTTGAGAGCTTGCTCAGAAAATAAGGAGACTGCAGAAGGTAAGCTTTACATCAGGCTATCCAAAACTGTCAAATTTCTTCAATAAATGTTCAACCATATGCCATAGCAATAAAGTTCAAAGTCTACTGAGGAAAGACAGTTTGTGGTAGTCTGATCTGCAGGCGTATGTAAGTGCATACCACGCTCGAGCAATGCACACATAGACCTTCTCACGGGCACGACATATCTCGGACCATCTCGAACCAGACCGAGCGCAGCTGTTGCGAGATCCCGTGTCCGTAAGAGGTTGTCTTACATGTGCGTTGCTTGAGCACGTTTGTATGAAGCTTACCTATATAGCCTCATAATAATGAGACCCAAAAATGTAAGGTTACCTTCTGGGGTCTTCCTATTTTGTGGCTTGCTGTTATTCGCAGTTACTACGACGTGCATTAAACAACATACATTAAGTACTGGTGTGATGAATGGCTGCCGCTTTTTGTAAATGGTTGCCGGCGGAGATGATGTTAAAGCTCCGGTTTCGTGCTTAAAGTGGCTTAAAAACGAACTAAGAAAACTTAACTATTAACGTTTAACACTTAACTATCAAATTACTGAACTTCAAAAGCTTCGGTAGCCGAACGGATAGATATTTATGTCATGAACCCATCGTCGTCGTCATCATCACCATCATCATCATTAAAATAGAAATAAAAATATATACAACAACATAAAATATATAAAAACAGGCGTATTAGCTTTTTCGAATGTAACCCATTCGGACTATTCTTGTATCCGCTATTAGCGGATTAACAACATTAATTATAAAAATAGATCCCTTGTCAGTGTTCGGCCGGCGGCGCAGCTCAGTCGCAATGTCGAGGATCAAAAAATATGTCTAGGATACCTATACAATAAAATAAAAGTGAAAAACCTTTTTAAAAAACAAGCTTTTATTTAAATGCGGTAAAAAAAAATTACTTTTACTTTAAAACTTTTACTATCAATTTATAACGTCATTCATTACCTACACAATTTATATCGCTTGTCGCGAGATTTAATTACCGACTCATATTTACTTAGATTGAAAATTTTAAGGGTATAATTTAAACGCTCATCAGAAATATATTTTAGACCGTAAGCCTAAGTACCTACTAAATAAATTAATTAACTCCAAAAAAAATAAATGCCTTTAAAACACTGGTCCTAAGAAGTTGATCACTGGTTCCCTCGTTTTTATGGTTATTTACTATGTTATTATGTTAATTCAATATGATAAGTTAGGTCGTTTAAGTTAGAAGAAGCAGCTGCCCTTTTTCGGACACATGCAGAGAGGATCATTATACGAGTTCCTTACGGCTAATCCTCGAATGCAAAGTTAAGGGAAAGAGCTCCGGGACGTCTGCGACGCAAATAGCTAGACAACATAAAAAAGTGCTTTAAGGGATCGCGGAAAATTTTTGTACACTGATCTCCAATCTTCAGTATGAAGATAGCACTAAATGATGATGATGAGCTGGCACAACCGTGAATAGAATAGAATAGAAAATATTTTAATAAAAAATAATACTTATTACCCAGGGGAGAACAAGCAAAAACTACGTTTTAACGGTTAACACATAGATAAAGAGGAGGCTTCGTGCAACCCGTAAATATGCTCAAAATTTCTCCCCTGTCGTGCGAAACCGGTGGCCTTGACAGTTTCGCCGAAACGTAGCATGATTATGAAAACTCGATGTTTCGTTTGCGAAACTTCATTAGCATGAAGGTTATTTTTAGGAATTTGTCAGGAATTTTATCACATCGAGTCAGAGAAATAGCTTTACCTCAAGCCTATATTAAATGTTACTTTTTTATTTTAAACTTTTGCCACATAGCAACATGGCGGATCTGTTTTTTTTTAAACCAGGTCAATGCATTACGCGTACGCGACCCAGAAAAGGCCGAAATTATGTGGGACTGTCAGAGACTTTGGGGAGAGACAAAGGGGATACCCACTAAAACCTGGGGTTTGCAATCCAAGTGCGGCAGGATAGTAGAAAATCGCTTAAAGAATCATCTACCGTGCTCGGCCCGCAACCCGGAAGTCAATGGTTTATTTTCCAGATTAAAGAGTGATTCAGAATATTTATTACATAACCCGGCCCACCGGACCGCATTTGGCAAGCGTGGTGCAAGCCAATACCCATTAATTATAGCAATGACCGGGTTTCAATGATAAAGAACTTTTCCCACCAGTGGAACACCATAATTTGTCATTGATTGAGTTGACCACCGACCACCGGTCACCGACCTTAATCTCTGTTTGTAAGTCACTAGCGTAGTGAACAAAGTCTTTTAATGAAAAAAGTACAAAGAGGTAAAAAGTAACACAAGTAACAAAATTAACAGCAAGTGTTATTTCCCTTGAATTTACTCACTCATGATTTAAAAGACTATTTTATGAATGAAACCCACGTATGTATGTATGTATGACCTTCGCGTAGTCTAAAAATAAGCTTCAGTCAAGAAACTCATATTTTCCATTCCCTTGCTTCCGTGACGTATGCTCGTATAATTCGTGACAAGCGCCAAATGTCGCGACTGACAGCTTTCGTGTTGTCGTCATATTTTTCTCTCATATATTTTACAACAATTTTGTTTGAATATTTTTACTTAAGTAGGGTAGTGGCGCCCATTATTGTTCTGTGGAGGCACCAGTGTCCCCTCTTTAAGGGCCCGCTGCCGTCCGTAAGTGACAAGTGTCATATATTTTATTTGAAATGTCTTCGTCCATATTTATTTGATGCCGCGCGGCCGTACTGATTTTGTATGGGGAATTTAACGTGTTAATTTGAAAAATAATAATTTAAAAAATCTCTCGACAAATCGAAAATGTGAGATGGACGATTTGTAAATTAGATGATTGTTTAGACCAACATCAGAGGTACAACATGAGGTGAACATTTTTCATAATTTTTGCCCAAATTTAAATGATATTGTAGAAAAAACTATAGTGTGTTATGAGTTTATGGATCGGGCTAATTGTAAACACTTTCCCTTTGATACTAAATATTCATTTTGTTTATGTAATACGATAGTATTTTCAATTATATCAACTTAACCGTGACTGCATTTTTGGAATTTTTTGGTCGGCGCACCCTTAAGCCCCAGAGTTTGACACAGTTTTCGTCGCCCAAAAATAACATAGATTTTCATTTAAATTTCAGGATGATAGCTAGGAAGCAAATGGTTTGTATTAACTTGTTGCTAAAGACCATAATCGGTTGCTTACCTCTATTAAAAAAAAAATGTCGATCTCTGGTTCCTGTCGACACTGAAGCCTACCAACCTTCGGTTTAACCGTAGGTTTCCCGTTCTGAAAAACAAATTGTTTCCATCCTCATAGTTACTTATTGGATAGAAACGTGATAGGTGGACCCGCATACAAACAATGGTGAGCAAAGGTGGACTCAGTGAAAATGAGATCTCTGCCAACTTAGCTGTGAAGCTTTAATACTCGTTCAATAACAAAACTTATATTAACGTAATATGCGTAAAAGAGTCTTGAAGAAATATCAAATATATTTTTAGCTTTTTAGAATTCTTTTAAGTGTTTTTTTTTAAAACTGTTATTCGAATATTCATATTCGCTCTACCGGGCGAATGCTTTAATTTAGGTGTGGTGTCACTGAAACTATAGCAACGTGTGGTCTCATACTTATTTATTATGGATTCGTACGGAGGCAAGTCTCAGAGTGGCACGTTTGGCCTGCTTCAAATATGCAAATGTCTTGTTGCTGCCACAGTATAGTGGAAGTAGTAAGTCAACTTCGTACTGCCTCTTTGGTAAAGCATGTAGGTAGGCGTTGCGGCTAGCGTGCTTAAAAGCGAAAGGGCTTACTGAAGATGTAGGTTCACCATATTATGGAGCAACCGCCATGTTTGATTGAAAAAGATTGATGAATCAGCGTGTAAACCGCCTCCGTGGTCTAGTCGTTAAGACCACCGGTTTAGACCCAGAGGTCCTGGGTTCAATTCCCAGCGGAGGGTTAACGTTTGTGTACTCGATTTGGTTGGTGGTAGGACTTGTTTATCCGCCTGGCTAGCTACCACCATCTTATCTAAATATGTCGCCATGTTTGTAGCATTGTTGTGTTCCGGCAGCTAGAGGTGAGATAGTCATTGCCTTACTAGTGGGGATTCCGGATGAAGTGCGTTTCCACCATTTGGCCTTAACATCAGGTGAGATCAAGGCACTGTGCTTACCCGTAAAATATTAAAAAAAACAGCTGACACTTTGTAGGGATCATAATTATGAAAGTTTGTAGTATGTAAGTAGCTAGGAAGTGGCTAATTACTGATCATAAACTGTCTTCCAGCACTGAAATCAAGTCATCGCTACACCACGAACGAATGACACCTTACTGAGTACTTCATATTGTGCCACTACAGAAGTCGTTAATATTAATACAGTGGACGCCATTACAGAAATTAACATTCTTGCGTATTCGCGAGCTTCCGGTCCTGCATCCTGACATTTTATTTGAAAGCAAATTTTATGATGACCTTCTTGACGGAGGTTTGTACATAAATGAATATTATTATGTATTTCACCAATTTGTGTTGTGTAAGCTAAGTTAAATATTTTAACGTAATCTCCGAAAGCGCTGGCGCCGACAGCCATTTCTCATTTTTCATTCAGTAACGCGCCAGTCTCTGCTTACCCTATGCATGGTATGACGTAGCGATTTGTTGAAAAAGTTCAATACGCTGTACGCGAATGTCTGCTTAGCAAAGTTGCGACGCTTTTTGATTCTGATATTCATTCAATGCTCAACATTTTATTGAAAAGCGTTTAAAAAAAATCGTAGTCAACCCTAATTTAGTATGCAGTTAGTCCTTAGTAGTTAAATAGGCTTCTGTTAATGTTGCGTTTTTCTCACTTGAATAAATTCATGTAGGATGTCCTGAGTAGGCAGATACCCTTCTGATACCATCGCTCCATGTTTTATTGAAAGTCGTTTATAAATCTGTGTAGGCACATAAGTATGTCATGCTCGAATCTAGCTTTCCTGACTTGGAGACTTCTGCATTCTTCTCACATGAATAACTTTATAGCCTTCTGATGACGTACATTCGCTCCAAGTTCATTAATAATTAATTCATATTCATTCATTATTCGTTTTTAATGTTACTAGGTGTAAGAATAATTATGATGATGTAAGCAATGCTCTCGCAGAAGTACTACTCAGTTGGTATACTGTATATAATCTACAGCTTCGACAAACAAAATGTGTCAAATTCACACTACCTAATGTTAAAACTGAACCAACCGATTTTAGAATAAACGGTGATAACTTAGATTTAGTAGATTCAACAGTCTTTATAGGTATTCCAAGGGAAAACTATCTTTCAGTATTGATTGAGTAGTCAACCGCCTAAGCTATATATGTTCTGCCAAAAGTTCACAAACATAACGTCCCCTTGCGAACGATTGTGAGGAAGATATAGGCTCACCGACATATGAACTAGCGAAGCACGTAGCGAGCGTATTGCAACCTTTGGCAGGACAAACGTCGTCGTACGTAAAGGACTCCCGTTATTTCGTGGATATTCTGTGCCAAAACAGGGTTGAGCACAATGAGCTGATGGTCAGTTTCGACGTAGAATCACTTTTCACTAACGTGCCGGTGGCGGATTGTTTAGAGGTCGTTGAAGCAAAGTTACAAAGTAGCAACACCCCGATGGATTACGCCAAATTATTGCATCACTGTTTGTCGGTGAGAGAAGCGATTGAAATTACGAAGTACAAAAATTTCAATTGTGAAGATGGATTTAAACTGTCGCGTGTCTGGAATCCAGTGATCAATCTTGTTAAAACCCGCAAAAACAACAATAAAGCCATTTCGCGTTTCGATACTGTGAGTGTAGTGTGTCGTAAGCAATTTCGAGTGAATAGCGACTTAGAAACCGGTGGTACGGGCATCGAGCGCAAAAAACTGCTGTTTTGTCTGCTCATAAAAAACCCACCCGCAATAACTTCAGTAATTCCGTGATCATGGCGCATGCAACTGTGCCGAAATATCGAATACTCACAAATAATAAACATGGTTAGAATCCCGCCAATAATTACTCTAAAACAATACTTATGTTGCGTGAAACAATTCATTAAGATCTTATTTAGAGTAGCTTGTGTTTGGCATGCTATCTTTATTGCCTCTGTGGTGGTGGCATGTGCGTCGGGTTGTTACATTCCCTAAGACATGGTTGAGGATGGCTCATTCATATGTCATACTCGTGAACGGGTGCCGCCTGTAGAGGCTGGTCTGCTCTTGCTTTCTTATCCTATTTTTAATATTAATATTACACTTTAACTTTATTTTTCTTAGACAATTTTTGACTTATATTAGTACTGTATGACATTGTGAAAATTCAAATTGGTACCTGATGTAATTTTTGCAAGCTTATATTTTTTTTATTTTGTGTGTTGTGAATAAACACACAAAAAATAAAGGTATTTTTTGTGTGTTTATTCGTGATGGAAAGTGTATTTTTATGATAGGGCATTTTCCAATATTTTTGGCGCTGTAAGGGGGAAAAGGGCGTGACACTTGCCGAGTTTCTTGCCGGTTCTTCTCAGTACAAGGTCTCCCGCCCAGAGTAGACTTACGAACCGATGGCATAATGACGTTCATAAGAGCTATTTGTAGCCTAAACTGAGTAAATGATTTTGAATTTTGAATTAAGTCTGCGTAGATACACATCTCATGCTCTTATTTAACTTTCGGGTCTTGAAAGCTTTTGTGTTCTTCTCACATGTAGAAAATCCTGAGTAGGTAGGTAGCCTTCTGATGATATACGATCACTCCATGTTTATTTGAAAGTCGTTTAAAAATCTGTGTAGGCACACATGTCATGCTCGAATCTAGCTTACCGACCTGACTTGTAGGCCTCTGGCGTTCCCCCGCGTCTTCTGATTAATGAATGGATTCCGTTCGCGCCATTACGTGCTATCAATCATTGGCGATAAGCAGGCGCGACGCCGACGCACGCACTCAGCGATTTACATACGTACGCGTAGAATAATGGCGTGGGAAGAAAACTCTTGGTATTTTTCGCTTGACGCAAAGAATTTGATGGGGTGTAACGCAACGGCAGAGTATAGGCATACCTTTTAAATACCTGACAGTTTCAGCCGTGGTCACAGGCTGAGTCTACTGCCGTGTGCAACTCCGTTAATTTCTTTGTTTTTTTGCTTTGCTTGAAAACGCCAATAAAATACGAAAGCTGGTATACATGCAGTATTTAAAAAAATTAAGATCATTTATTCAGTTCAGGCTACAAGTAGCTCTTATGAATATCATCATACTATCGGTGCGTAAGTACAGGGCGGGAGACCTTGTAGCTACTGAGAAGAACCGGCAAGGGCATTTCTTTTCACACTTTCTTTTACAGCGTCAAAATATTGGAAAATGTCCTATCATAGAAGGTTACAGTTCATTACAAACAAACTTACAAAATAAAAACTACAACCAAATGAAAAAAAAATAGTCAACATCCCTATTCAATTTTATTTTTTATTTTAAATTGCTAATTGCTGCACTAAAGCTGAATTAAATAACTATGAAATATATAGTGAAAAAATAAATGCCTCACCCGACCCAGCCTGGAATCGAACTTGGTTCTCGCATCCGCCCGGATTGCGGAAGACCCAGTCGATTCCTCTATCCCTATTCAAGTTGAATTCGAAATCGTGAAACGCCATACATCGATGTAGGGTTAATTTTTCACACCGTCCGTGTCCGGTCCGTCCGTTCGCTCCAGACTGCAATCGGGGTTTTTCCATTTCAATGGGTCTCCACAACATGACGTGAATGATTCCATACATGTGTGTACAATACACGTTGGACTTCTGGCGTTGCATTGTTTTACATTGTTGTGTGCATTAAAACTGATGGTTCTGGGTCGCCAACGCTCATGTCTTGGTCGTTACAAGCGTCCATGGTGTACGATGGTAGTAGCTTCGGTCCACCTATGTGGTTGCAGGCGCATAGGTCCATGTTTGTTTGTATACTTGTACTCATTGGTGTACTCTGTTTGGTTGGTGGTGCGGATTGGTGGTGGATGCTTACGACTACTAATGCAGCCGGGACCAACGGCTTTACGTGCCTTCCGAAGCACGGAGGAGCTCGAGATGATACATATTTGGTCACCACAGAAATTTCTTCAACTTCAGTCTAATAGCAGACCGAGCGCGTTCACCACTGCGCTTGATCAAGTTTCTCTATCATAATGTAATAATACAATAACTTATAGTAACATACAAGATAACATTTTTTACAAGATACAATTACTAGAAAAAATCAACTAACCTGAGGAAACTTGAATGGGAATCGAACCCACAACCTTTGGATAACCGGTCCAATGCTCTGACTGCTAAGCTACCGAGGCCCCAGAAGACTCGTTGATTTTTTCTAGTAGTTTGTGATTTACGCTGCAAGCCAGCGGTATTACGTGACTGTGCAGTTACTACCCTCACAGTCGAAATAACACTTTTGCAAGTATTTAACAATCGATAAAGACGTAATTCATTTTTAAATATATATAAAAAAATAAAAAATATAAAAAAATATCCTACACTTACACCAATTATCTAGCCCAAGAGAAGCTTCGTTATGAAACTCGTGAAATGGTTACTAGACAACGGATAAACATACTTAAAATACTTAAATACATACTAATTATACATAGAAAACATCCAGACCCGAACAATTTAGAAAAACAATAATTTCTAAATTGAACCGACCGGGGATCGAACCCGGGACCTCAGAGATGGCGACACCATGAAAACCGGTGTACAAACCACTCGACCAAGGATATCGTCTCGTCATATATATTTTTTATTTATTGTTTTAAATTTTGCACTCAAAAAAATATAGATAAATAAAATATATTTATGGTAACTTACCAAAATTAATTAGTCAACTAACGTTGGGAATACGTAATACTTAACATTTTAAATGTGTTCTCTAATTAGTTGTTGTTCTGCGGTAATTGTGGTTTGGATACAACAAGGATCGCTTTTGAAAATGACTATTTATTGTTTTCTAAAGTTTACGCGAACCATACACATTGAAATGAAACTACTTTTACGGATTCCACTAAATAACTGCAACTACACTGCAGCGTCGCGTGTGTCTTATATATCCATTAAGAAATTTAAAAAAAAATCCCAAATGTGCCACATAATATTTCTTTAAATATAAATGTTGACGGACTTCCAATATACAAAAGTTCTAAGCAACAATTTTGCCCAATATCGTGTAATATAACAGAATTACCTCGTACTTCACCATTGGTGATTGGAATTTATGCCGGTCAGAGTAAGCCCTCAGATTTTGATAGTTTTTTAGGTCCTTTTGTGACAAAAGTGCTGAGCTGAATTTCTTATTAGTGTAAAAATCAGAGCATTTATTTGTGATTCACCAGCGAGAACTTTGTTAAAAGGTAGGAGGTATAACTTTAACTTTACAATTTAAAAAAAAATTAAAATCAATCTTATTGCTCACACGAAGGTTGAAGGTCTAAGATGTTTGTCTCTAATTAGTGACATAAGAAGCTATTATATGCCTTATTAGCAGAAAAAATGGCGTAGAAATGGATATTGATAAAATAATATTTGTTATTAAATATATATATATAACTAAGAATTAAGGGGGGGCGTTAAATATTTATGATAAAACCTTGTATACTTCATCAGAAAACTGACCTTTGCAATAAATTGCAAACCTGTGGTAGAATTTTCGCACCTACATACGGTGGAAGTTATTTATTAACTAAATAAATATGTAAAATTGTACTTACCGATACTAAAAGATTTACCCCAAGACGCACAATCAGAATTGAACATTACTTTTCACTTTAAAGTCTTTCAGCTGTTTTGTATACTAAATCGCCTTTTTATTATGAATGAATAACATTTAATGGTAATACACGACACATACACAAAGTCACATAAAAAAAAATACACGAACTAAAAATAGCAACTAAAAAATACAACCTTAGACAACACTGATATTTTGCCGAAACCCGTGGAGCAAATGCGCAACGTGCCTCGCGTTTAAATTTTTCCTAATAATAACAAACTGCCTGGTACTAAAATCCTATAGTTGTAAATAATAAATAGTAATAAGTAGTAGTAAGTAAAAATATCACACACTATATGGCTGTAAATACAAACAACAAATAAATAAATTAACAATATTGTCCCTACTATAGAAATAAAAAACCTCAAGAAAGGCCAACGAGAAAAATAAATAAATGTAATTAAACTAACAAATAAAATAATATAAAACAACTACTAAGTGGATTGTTGAATGTTTAGCAAGTGAGATTAATAAACACGTTTAAACAAATACTTACAAATTTGACATATAAAAGACATATAAGTTACAGATATAATGCAAATTAAGCTTGTAACAGTTACTCCGTTGACATTTACATGACCATTTAGCTTATTGCATTACCTTATAACGACGATTATATGTCTGAAATGCTGAATAAAATGGGCCCAAATCGCGTTACATACACCTTTTCATTTCAGTTATATGCCTTATATTATAAGCTAAAATGCTGAATATGATACGTTGTCTCGACCATTATTTGACATTTTCTTGCTAGTTGGGGAGCAACGACCTAACAAACTATATTAAAAGCTAGCCGTCTGTATAATTTTAAATAATAATTTTCATCATCTCCGTATATAAGTAACATTGTAAATCATGACTTGGAATCTGTTATTATACGAAATAATTATATTAAATTTTGCTACAATTAAAGTAAGATCCATTAAACTCAGATCCAGAGGTCTTGGGTCCCATTCCCAGCGGAACGTTCATCTTTGTACTTGGTTTGGTTCGTAGTAGGGCTTGTTTTTAATACGCCTGGTAGCTACCACTATCTTATCTTAATATATCGCCATAATATTAATACTAGTAGCGAAGATAGCCAGTGCCTTAACAATTGAGGATTCGATTAAGAAAGGAATTAAAATAATATATAATTTAGTTCTAGAGTTACAATTTTATTTATAAAACGCAATATTTTTTCTTAGAAAAGCCCTATAAGAAGAAATACAATGATCGTAAATAACGATAACGCCAAACGTGGCATCGCATTTCACCCAGAATCCTCAACTACGAGGAACTATCTTGAGGCCATTTTACCTCCTACTGTCGGAACACAACAACGCCACTCAAGTCGAGAGGTAATTACCAATCAAAACTATCCCATTACCTCCGTCTGTGATCCCAATAATATTATTGTGAGATTCAGAAGCCGGTCTTATTTGATCTTAAAACAATCATTGGAGTAAATTGTGCGAGCTCTCTCTCGCACCCCCAGTGCGTTATTAAAACAATTAACGTCGACGTTAAATTAGTCGGAATAGCGGCGTGACGTCATAACGTACATTTGAATTTCTAATCTCGCTCCGTCCGTAGGTATACATTATGAAAATTTCACTTGTTTTAGGTACTGACGATGCGACTGTCGCTTGTTTTGGATTTTTAGCGAATATAGGCTCTTCAGCAGCCGAGTTGCAAATTGCGCTGCTCAATCAATCTAGAGGTCCTGGGTTCAATTCTCAGTGTGTATCGGATTTCTTATTTCACTTATAGCGTCACCCTGTCACGTACTACGTTTCGTGAACGTGTTTATTTTCTTATTCAATCCTAGATACGACGGAGGGAACGTAAAAAAAAATACCACCACGTATTTGTAGTGACAGACTCGTATTTCGAAAGAACGATTTTATTTTGCGCATCTCTGAATCTGACAAAGCCTACGAGTGTATCTACTGTATCTATCTGGATGATTTAGAAGCTCACTGCTTTTTACGAGTGGACTCAGTAGCGCCATATAATTTTATTATCTAGTAGGTACCGATCTGGTACTGTTTTCCACATTTGTTGTCGCCCAAAATTGTACCTACCATGGCATTTCTGCACCAGCCTATGGTTGAGTTGTAGAAAATGCCTCTAGCATTAAGTCCGCCGTATAATATAATATGTTGCAAAAGTTTAAAAACAATTAATATTATAGGGCATAGAAGTATATGAAATGAAGCTTTAGGTCGTCTATCCTATTCTAGCGTTAAAAAGTTATTTAAAATAGAGTACGAGAGTTTAAAAGTGTATAGTTTGACGACCTCCGTAGCCGAGTGGCTTGCACGCCGGGCTTTGGGCGGCGCTGACTCTGAGGTCCCGGGTTCGATTCCCGGTCGGGTCAATGTCGAAAACTAACTTTTCGATGTTGTGGCGGGTCTGGGTGGTTGTGGTACCGTCGTTGTTTCTGATTTCCATGAAACGAGTGCTTTAGCTACTTACCTTGGGATCAGAACAATGTATGTGATGTTGTCTAAATATTTAATATATATTTAATTTAATATATATTATTGTATCGATTTATTTTTATTTTTTATAGTAGTTGTAAGTACAGGTAAATAACTTATATACTGTCCCACTACTGGGCAAAAGCCTCCATCATCGAAATGAAGTCATTGCTACAATTGATGGGTATTGGCTTAATCACCACGCTTGCCAAATGCGGGTCGGTGATCACAAACCCGAGCTATGCATCGAAAAATTCGAAACACAAGTTTCCGGTTTTCCGGAGGGGGACCGTCAGAAGTTTTCTAGAAGGACTTTAACCGCCTCTGTGGTCTATTGGTTAAGACCCGGTTGGTTATACATTATGAAAATTTCACTTGTTTTAGGTACTGACGATGCGACTGTCACTTGTTTTGGATTTTTAGCGAATATAAGCTCTTCAGCAGCCGAGTTGCAAATTGCGCAGCTCAATCAATCTAGAGGTCCCGGGTTCGATTCCCAGTAGGGTAGGTACACGTTTGTGTACTAGGTTTGGTTTGTGGTAGGGCTTGTTTAACCGTCTGACTCGCTATCCCCTTCCTCTCTAAATATGTCTCGATAATATCATGTTTGTAGCATTGTTGTCTTCCGGCAGCAAGAGATAAAATAGCCAAAGTCTTACTAGTTGAGGATCCCGGGTGAAGTGCGCTTCCATCATTGGTCTTATCATCACTTAACATCAGGTCAGATCAAGGCACTGTGCTTAGGTACCTGTAAAGTATATAAAAAAGTTTTTTGTCGCTACCTATTAAGGTTAGACGACCTGACGACCTGACCGACCTGTGACGTTTTTCCTTATTAACGCATAGTAATATTATAAACTATTGACTATATGGCGAATCACTCTTCGTCACTAAAATATATTGTCAAATTTAAACACTGAAAAAGACGACAACCTCAGGCGGGAATCGAACCACGCACCTTCCGCATTCCGGGCGGCTGCCTTAACCACTTGGCTACCGAGGTCTGGCTTTCACCCGTCGAAATTTTTCAGTGCTTGATGCTTATGTTTTTTAGTCAACATTGCTTCATCAATCTTAGAAGTTTTCACCTCTGAGATCCGAAAGAAATATTTTTACAAATATTTGAACATTCGGTTAAGATGAAGCTGCGTTATAGATAAGTGTTTTTAGCGTTTTATTAACGCTTAAATATACTTAAGTAAAATTTAATTAAACACTGAAAAAGACGACAACCTCAGGCGGGAATCGAAATGCGGAAGGTGCGTGGTTCGATTCCCGCCTGAGGTTGTCGTCTTTTTCAGTGTTTAAATTTTACTTAAGTATATTTAAGCGTTAATAAAACGCTAAAATATATAAAAAACACTTATATATTGTCAAACGTATGGTTGTCATTTAATTTGTTAAATAATTTATTTATTTATTTATCTTCACTTAGGGAAAAGATAAATAGTTAAAACGGGATCTTTAGTGTCAGAGTGCTACTGACAAAGGATAAACTTTGGTAAAACACACTAAGATAAGATAATCTATATATATATATAAAAGTAATTTGCTGTCCGTTTGTTCAGGGAAAGTTTAAGCGGTGGGAAACATAAATATAAGCAACGGAAAATACTAAAAACGACAATTTAATTTTCCAACACAAAATTATTTGTTTGTTTCGTTGTCATGGAAACTGTCAAAGCGGCACGAAGTCCGCCGGGTCAACTAGTATAAGTTAAATATAAATACACTGTTGTGTTCAATAAGTTGATACTAATGATAAATGATAAAGTAGCTAGCCTCAAAGCCATTAATCTCATCAAGCGCTAATAAACCACGAAAACATAAACAAGACGTAAATCCGATACTGATTTTTGACGTCATTAGAACAGCTGTAATCTGATTACCATAAATGAATATTATGGTAATACCGTTAAATGTAACCCAGGGAGCTGTAATTTTGATTAACTGCCACGCAATATACGTATTTCCTGTGGTGTGCTAATAATATATATGTCTATTGATAAAGAGTGTTAATCAATCAGAAAATAATCGTAATTAAATGTTTACACACTTACAGGGAATTTTCGCTAGTTCGTTGGCGTGGGTTATCTTAAAGCTAGCATCAGCCAGCTACCATTACGAAGCTATGACTTAAGAGGGGGTGTAAAGGTATTTACCTTCAATCGCCAATCGTAAATTTGATTTTAAAACTAGAAGATAATGAAACAACTTTTACGGATCTACTCGCGTTTATTTTACACATTAGTTTTAATTAATGTTTATCCTGACGTTTCGAACCCTTTGCAGGGTCCGTGGTCACAGGGAGACGCGAGTAGATCCGTAAAAGTTGTTTCATTTCAATGTGTAGTGTTCGCGTAAACTTTAGAAAACAATACTAGAAGATAAACCACGACGTTTGATGAAACAAAACATGCCTGTTACCTCGGGTCAGGTGCGACAGACTGGAGCGTTCTGCGCGGAATAAGAATGTCGTACGCGCCGAATTAATTTTAGTTTAATTACTCGTAAAATATAAATTATTTTTTCAAACCGCTAATAGGGTCGCTTGGTAATATAATTTGATATTATGTTACAAAAACACAATGTTGAAAAATTTCCACGAGCAGGATTTGAACCTGCACCCTTCTGACATACCGGGTCTGGTGCTCTTCCAATTGAGCTATCGTGGTTCTAACCAGCCCGCCGAAATTATTTAACACTATTTACTTTTTACTTTGAAAGCCAAAGGCACCCATTTAATGTCAACAACTACCGTCATTAACACCCGATCATAATATTTTTACAAAACTAAAGATCAGTTAAGAAGTAGGCAAGCTATTTATAAAATGTTTTTGTTTTGTTTATATAATTTTAACGCAAATTTTTGTTGCGAAACAAATTACAAAAACACAATGTTGAAAAAATTTCCACGAGCAGGATTTGAACCTGTACCCTTCTGACATACCGGGTCAGGTGCTCTTCCAATTGAGCTATCGTTTTTTTCGCAACAAAATTTGCGTTAAAATTATATAAACAAATTTAAAACAGTATTTAGTAGTTCCCATTCTAGTATGCTGTAGTATTTATGACATTTTATTCGGGTAAATCGTGGTTTATCTTATAGTATTAAAATCAAATCTACGATTGGCGATTTACCTTTATACCCCCTCTTAATTTGTATATTGAATTTTAAAAAAAGTAGTTGCTTGTGTTTTGTCTTTGTCATTATACTTTTTTAAAAACTCCACTTTTTGACTAGGTTTCACCGACCATATTGTCTTAGATTATACTAACTCTGATAATAATAACTACAGGGCGTATTATTAAACAGAGTGTAAGCTTGGAGTAGTTACTCCGTGTTTTGTCTCTTTTACTCTAATATGAAATGATGTTTACATGACGGGAACAAAACATGGAGTAACTATTCCAAGCTTACACTTTGTTTATTAATAGGGGGTAAGAGTATTAAGATTAAAGTAGTATGTCGTACTCCTATTCATTTTAAGAATAAATACGCGTACGGCAAAATACTCAATTTTTATTTTATATCTTACGGGTAAGCACCTGGCCTTCATCTCACCTGGGGTTAAGTGATGATAAGGCCGAAGGTGGGAGCGTACTTCACCCATATCGTCAACTACAGAGGCACTGGCTATTTTATCTCTAGCTGCCGGAACACAACAATGCTACAAACATGATGTTATGGCGACATATTTAGATAAGATGGTGGTAGCTAGCCAGGCGGACAAACAAGCCCTACCACCAACCAAACCGAGTACACTAACATGGTACCCCTTGGGAATTGAACCCGGGCCCTCTGGGTTTAACCGGTGGTTTAACCACTGGACCACAGAGGCGATTAATTGATTATCTTATGATTGTTAAGTACCTTAAAAAAGCGAAAAAACTATTCTCTTCCATAGCGTATTCTTTAAAGGCATGTAACAGTCGTACTATAACTCATTTACACTCGTCAGACAATAACATAGTCACATTATCATACCATTATCAAGTCGTAAGAATTCACACCACTTTTCTATAACCACACATGATTCTTCAGAATCAATTTTATTGTGTTATCGATTTTAATTTTTCTTCATTGCTAACACTTACAGATGTAGTTAACTTAATAACACCATTAAAGGCCATAATTCTTTCAACTACTTTTTCCTCAGTAATTATTGCATTATGATTAAAGTCTCGGCCAAACAAAGGCGGTAGCGGTATGGCCACAGCGCACGTTTATTTCACATTAGCGCCGGCCGTGGCGGTAGTGATTTTCCGACTCCGTAAGGGAAGGAGGCGAAAGGTAAGAGGTGGACTGTATTTATTAATAAAAAGGCAAAGTAAAACATACAATTGGGTAGTTGACTGGTTAGTCAATATAGAAACTTTTTACCAACTGTCAAAACGATTATTTTTTTATAGAAATTGTATGGGATTAGCAAACTATGACGTCGCTATTTTGTTTTCTGTCAATTTTTGCTTTGGTCAAATAAAAAATTAGTCAATGTTATAAAGAACTGTTACGTGATTTCATTTATACGTTTGTTGTTCTGGAATTAATAGTTGTTGTTGTCAAGTACCCAATTGTAAATTATATATATATATATATTTTTTTAATATTAACGGGTAAGCATAGGGCCTTGATCTCACCTGATGTTAAGTGATGATAAGGCCAATGATGGAAGCGCACTTCACCAGGGATCCTCAACTAGTGAGGTACTGGCTATCTTATCTCTAGCTGCCGGAACACAACAATGCTACAAACATTGATGTTATGGCGACACATTTAGATAAGATGGTGGTAGCTAGCCAAGCGAACAAACAAGCCCTAACCACCTACCAAACCGAGTACACAAACATGTACCCCCCGCTGAGAATCGAACCCGGGACCTCTGGGTCTAAACCGGTGGTCTTAGCCACTAGACCACAGAGACACTATATAAATTAGTGAAGTCATGCACGTCAGGCGCGCATAAGCAAGCAGCAGTGATGATAAATGTAAATACACAGAGGTTACTTAGCCCCTACTAGGGCTGTGACTTGTTTATTTTAATGTGACGTCACACTAAAAATATTTAATAAAAAGTTGCATTACAAATTAAAGGTAATAATTATGACTTAGTAACTGAGCATACAAGATCTAGATCGGATACACTTTGGATATTTACATTATGACCACACTTTTTAGTTACACGTTGTAGATGTGTCTGACCACAACCGTGCCCGCGACCGCAGACCGCTTCTGTTTAGGCAAGGGTTCACGTTTGACAAACCAACTCATGGACCACGTCACAACTCGCGTCAATCTCCCCTAGACACGCAATATTAACATAATAAATTCGTTATGCTAACGACGGATACTATTTTGGGATGGGAAAGGTCACTACACTGCTTGGATAGGAGGGAGTGGAATGCATAATGTATCCTATAAAATACACATATAATGTTACGAATAAATGGGGGCATTTGAAAAGCTCGATGACGCAATGGTTAGCGTTTTGGAGTTGATCTTCTTGCAAGTTCTGTAGTATTCAACCACCTCTGTGGTTAAAGCACCGGTCTCAGACCTAGAAGTCCCGGATTCGATTCCCTGATGGTAGTGCATATTAATGTGTTTAGTTTGGTTGATACTAGGACTTGTTTTAGGTCTTTACCACCATCTAATAAGTCTATTGCCATAACAACAATGTTGGTGGCATTGTTGTGTTCCGAATAAGATAAGATAAAATAGCTAGTTCCTCAGTTGTTAAGGGCTTTGGCTGGAGTGCGCTTCCATTTTCGGCCTTATCGCCCGGATAAGATGAAGGCCAAAGGTTTCCTCATAGTGAAATAATGTGAAAATAAACCTTTCTCAATCCTCTATCGAAATTTGTCACCCAAATTAATATGTTACTTATCTTAATTAATGGCTTCGCGTTTAGCATTTAGCCAATTTCAAGTATTTTTATTATTATTAGTAGTAAGAGTACGGTAGATAGAAATTAAAATGGAGTCTCACAACACGTGTTATTACAGCAAGAACTCGGGTGAAACTCCCCAAATTAATATGCACGAGCTTCTTGCTGTGTCTTTACGACACATGGTAAGCTAAGTAAACCTTCCTATAGTTGTGTACTCCTAAATGTAATTCGTTGTCTATAGTATACAAACTAATAAAAATTTAATAATAAAAAGTAGTTCTTTCTTTGCATCACTTTGAATTAAAATATAGTGTTACCAATATTTTGTGAGCTTGGTTTTCAGCTTACTTGGTAGTATCATGTTAAAAGTCAAGGACAATGAGAAAGATATGAAATATATATACAGCTACTGTTTAGTCAGAGCCAGAGCTTTGTTGAAGTCTCCAATGAGTTGGCAAATATTATGGCCTTTAAGTCGATTATACCCACTAACTTCGATTCTTTATTGTTCATCATGGGAACACATAGGTACAGACGCCTGCACATCAACCTATCCAAAACTGTCAAATTTCTTCAATACATTCTCAACCATATTATGAAGGTGTAAAGTTCAAAGGCTATTGAGGAAATTTGACAGTTTGTGGTAGGTTGATGTGCATGCGTGGTACTTACAAAAGGTCTTTAATGAAGCGATCACAGATTATGAAGTCTTTTTGTTCTCTGACATTAGCTATGCTTACTTATAGGTAATATTGTTGTTGTTGTTATAGATAAGGATTAGATAAGATTATCTATTAAAATTAACAAATCTTAAGGTTATTACTATTGCGCTGTTAAATCAATAACAGTCCTGTTTACCGATTTAGAAAGCTAGTATGCTTGTGTTAGGTATGGGTTCACGTCAGTAGTAATAACTCTTTCACTGGTAGTGTTAATATAGAAGCCATTATAATTACTACCTTATGTTGTTGCAATAGCATCGAAAACCAATGAAAAAATATATAATGCTATACGCAGTCAAGGGGTTAACGGAACTATGGCGATTGAACCACAAACTAGCATTCAACTCGAGCATCGATCCATCCGGCTTTAAAGACGTTTCAAGTTCGCATTTTCGCTTCAACTCGCATTTTTGGACTGCTATCACTGTCGCACCTAAAGCTTTACGTGCTCTAACGAACATATTGGCTTGTCATCCCTTTCCTAGAAATTGCGTTCGGTCTCCGGTCGTTGGCATCGAGTGACAGCGGCCAAAAGCGTGCCAGTGGACGTCCACCAGCATTAGTGAGCACGCAATTTGGCAACAGGACAAGGAGGCTATTACGAATGAACTAGTGTTGAATTAGAAATCCGTCATTTTTCAGCCAATCCCATGCTGCCCCCTACACAAGTGGCATAACGCTTATATAATAGAAACTAAATAGAATGATCATTGTACGGGATTGCCATAAGTCAACGATACGTCTATATGATGTATGTATATGTCAATCCCGTATACAATAATCATTCTATTTCACTTCTATGCTATTAGCGTTACGCCACTCGTCTAGGGGGGCTGGTCAGACATGATAATAATGTACCTATCAGCTGTCTAACTTCCCGTGTGTGTAAAAGTCGACAAAGCGATAAGGGTTATTTTTATTTACATCAGGTAACCGGCTAGCAAGCTGTCACTGATTAATTGTGTAAAATGTGGCATTTTGATTCAAAATTGGTAGTTTCGATGCTCTGGGCGTAAACAGGCGTTTTTTAGGAGAAGTGAGCGTATATGATGACTTTGATGATGATTTATTGACCGATTGCGGTCATGGCGACCACTTCGACTCCTAGTCGGAACGGCCCTGGTGCGCCCGAAGATGACTTGCATTGCCGATCTTCTTAGCAAACTGGCGTGCGCCCTGTGCGTGAGCACATATATGTATGTTATGTCTGCATGTGCAGTCAAAGGCTAAAGTGTGAGTGAACTTTAGACGTGTCTTATGCCACATGCTCAGTCATGCAGCAAGGAATATTTGGAATAAATTGCGATATATATTTAAACTTTGGACACACTCAAGAAGTAGCTCGATGGCGCAATGGTAAACGAGCTCGGTTAGCGATTGCAGAAATTAAGTAACTTTCGCAAAGGCCGGTCTTCGGATGGGTGACCAAAAATGTATCATCTCAAGCTGCTCCTTGCTTCGGAAGGCACGTAAGCTTTTAGTCCCGGCTGCATTAGCAGTCGTTAACAACCACCAACCCGCACTGGTCCCGCGTGGGGGTTTATGGCCTATCCTCCCTATCCATCCATAAGAAAGACTCGTGCCCCAACAGTGGGGACATATAGTGAGCTGATGATGATGATATTACCGTATTGATGCTTCACACATATTTGTGATATAGTTTAGTAATAAAGTAAAGTTTTTAGTTGGCGTGTACCCTTTGGGGGAAGAGGGGGGTTCCCACATGAAGTAGGTGAAGCCTGTCTTCACCTACTGCTGAACGATGATGATGATAATGATTAATCCTCACTCATTTCGGAAAATGTCTTAATAAAATATGTAAACAATGATCGAAAAACAATAAAACAAAAGGTTGTATTTTCGAAATCTAATTTTTATTTCGTCGCTTTTAGGACTCTACATAAGAAAATTACAATGCCAAAAAGAATTTCAGATTTGTTCGCTACCTTAGTTCACAGAAGTTTTTTTTTAATTTGTGTACAGCGTGTCTCGAAATTTGACTTACAAAAATAAGAAACAGCTCATGAAACTGACAAATTATTTATAACAGTTGTTTCCATAACTTTCCTTTCTCTTATTAACGTTAATTTAGATAATACTTTGATATATTTGTCAGAGTAATTAAGGAACAATTGTATCTTCAGTGGGTAAGATGAGCAAAAGATGAGTTACAGAAAACGAGTCATTAAAAATTACCAGTGATCCATACAATATTAGTTATAATAACATTTATATGCCTTTTAAGCTAATTATGAATTTCAAATAATTAACATTAATTAATGGTTTATATCATTACGTTATTTTGCAGGGTTCTTTGTGATATTATTACCAGATTTCCTCTTGGTTTTTAGACACTTGTTCTAGACTAACTCAGACGCCAGGTAAAGGTTACATTTCGAGGCACTTATATATGGTGCATGCCCTTTTCCAATTAGAAAATAATAATAATAATTTAGAAAATTCGTAGAAAAGAAAGGAAATGAACATAAACTGGCATAAAAAAAGATCAATTTACCAAAACCATTTTACCAAACTTGTAAAAACTTGAAATTCATTCAGAATTTAATACCGTTCAGTTGTCTAGTCAAACCGTTGTACTGTTTTAAATAAGTATAATATTTTCAATTAAAATCATTGGATCAGCAATTTCATTACTTTATTTACTATCGATGAAAATGAATTGTGAAAAGTAATTTATCTTATAAGAAACCTTTTTGTACTTAAAGAGCTCCTTAAAATTATATTGGTTATACATATTTGTTTATTATAGGTACAAATGAATTATTTACCTCTTACAACTATTTTAAAATAGTATAATAAATAAAAGATATACCTACATTATTACAGTATTTAGAATAGAGGGCTTTAGAAAGACTTAGAAAAACCAGCATTTTATGATTTGACTAAGATGGAACCGTTAGTGTGATAATATTATACATGGGTAACTCAGTAAAATTCCTTGAGTCAACTCAATAACTCTGGCGCAGCTCACTACGCCGACTCATTGAGTTAACTCAAAATGGCGCCAAATAGTTGTGTAGAGCGCGCTATACGCACGCCGCTGCGCTCACTGTCTCTTAGATTTTCGAACGAAAACGTGTTCTGTAATTTTTTTTTCAATAATATGAATATTTAAAATATCTAGATATTGTTTTGTATATAAGTAACGTTTATTAATATATTCTCAGCTGTCTGTTAAATCAAAACCCAGCCCGGTCCTGGGTTGTGCTTCAACACATCCGGCGCAATGAAGTGAGTTGGCGCAACGCTGTATTATACATGTCTGGTTATTATTTTGAGGCCAACGAGTACCTACATAACATGATAGAAAAGTCTGAATACGGATTTCAGGTAACGCGCCTTCAAGCATGCCTTCAATGGTTTAATGGTCTAAGGCCTTCAAAGCTTATCCGAAGGTTGACACAAATATATCCTTCTCGTTTTCAGTTTTAAAACAGCTAAAAATATAATATCTGTAAGCTAGTTCCAACAAATTCAATTATACATAAAAATAAAAACATAATTAAATGTACTTTCAATGAAGTAACATTTAAACTTTGCAGCAATAGAAACTCCCTTGAAATGAAACTTAGTTAAAAAATGTTTGATACATTTTGAATAATCCTAATAAGAAAAAGTAGAAGAAAGCTATTCAATTCTATTGTTATATGAATCAAGTTCAATATATTTGCACAACTATTTTAGTAAACACTGGAAAAGTCGAAGATATAGTTTGAGGTGTAACATTGACATGTATACCATTTACTAATGCAAGCCAAGAACTTCTAGGTTTTGTTTAAGAGTAACTGGCCGTTCGAAAATACCGTCACTACTTGAGTACAATATAGAACCTGATGAAAAAAAAATACATTTTCAGCCTAAGTAAATGTTACACCCTCTGTACACGAAGTGTTGCAGTCAATACTGTGTTTAGAAAAAAAGTAATATTCACACAACCACATTTAACTACAATGGAAAGAAACTACACCAACGAAATATTTTTTTTAGTACTTCAGTAAAACATCAAATTAGTTTTTTCCAAGCGTAGTTTCCCCACACGGTGTCGGCAATGTTCACCTACTATTAATAATACCTTAATTATTATTTATAATGTCCCTAGGGAATTCATAACAATATTTACAACACTGACATAACTTTTCCTTATTATTTAAATATTTAATTAATTTACAATTTTAAAACTAACCCTTTTGTTACATATTGGTATACAAAAATTGCAATACTAGTTTCATTGATCGTAAATTATATCATAAATTTTAAACAAAATTTTTAAGGTTAACCATATCGAATTGTTCTATTTTAAAACATTTTTAAATTATAACAAAATTGTTTTTAACAACATCAAAAAAATATTTAATAGAATTTCAAACGTAGGTTTACAATTTTCTGTGTATTAATTTAATTTTTCTTTAAGATATTTAATAAAACTGCATTGCAATTTGAGCAACCAGCTTGAAGTTACAATATTTATTGGTAAATTACCCTTGTAGATAAATCACATCGAGCTGTAGAAAGAAATTGTCGGTCGTTAGTAATACCGGTAGAAAATAAAATTGTAGACAATTATATGCATACATACATCAAAATTTTGTCTAAACTCCATTAATTTATTTTCTTTATATATAAAAAAGTAAACAAATTAGTTTATTAACAAAATTTATGTTGATTTTTCAATTTAGAAATAAAATAAAGTGATAAACTTTTTTAAGAATAAAATAAAATAAACTTAAACTCAGAAAAAAGTTAGATTCGTATTTTTAAAGTACTGATATTAATTTTGTCATCATGCTTACCTGTTACTGAATATCATGTTTTGTGATTCACATATCCGTTCCCGGTCACAACACATAGCCTCTGTGGGGACAGGTGTTGCGGCTCGGGTTGGACTGGCGAGTTTGTATTGTATTTGTTGCTATTGTTATTATAATTATTATTTGTATTTTGCGTGCGGATTCGGTGTTTTGGGGTAAACTTTGTTTGTTATAGTGAATGTCTGCTATTTGTTTGTATGTATCTTGTTCAAGTACTGTTAAATGTTAAATGATTATTTAGGGAACTATAGGTTTATTTTACAATCAATTTTAGTATGTATTTATAAATCATGTGTAACTGTTTGTTCCTAAATAATAAAAAAATAAGAAATTGACCCACCGTCTTAGCTCAAGCTCAATGTGTTTCATATACAATCGGGTATTAAACTTACTTTAGTTAATAAAATCAATAAAAAAGCGATATGCAAAACTGATGTGCGATGTGACATTGGAGATGATATACAAATTGGAGTTTGAAGAATCTAATAGGTGGTTAATTTGACAATGCAACAAATACCTACATTATTGACGCGTCTACAATTTGTTATTATTTGCATTATTTATACTTATCATAACGTTATCTGGCAGTGCCAATGGTGAAATAATTATCCTATTGCAATTTATTAATTAAGTTTATAATGCATATCTTTAACTGTATCACCGTCTAAACCCATTTTAGTCCCAACTAGTTTTGTTTAGGCATAACTAGTTTTGAGTGAAATGAATTTGCTGGCAGCTACAACAAAAATATTTTTTTTTAAATATATACAATTTTGATAAATATACAAATGTTTACAATATACAGTTAATTATAAATATTGACGTAATTAAAGTATGTGAAATTAAACAAGTGATGGAAAGAAAACATAAAATTAGGACTACAGCTACTATCACATGGATTAAAAATACTTCTGACTTTTATATCTATAATGTCATAAATTTACATTTTTTTCACGTAACGACATCATACGATATTATTATTATAATACTATAGTTACTAAATTCACAACAGCCTATGAATTAATGTGTTCATTAAAGTTAAACTTCTCTTTGGTCATTCCAAAAACACTTCTCGGCAATTTCAATTCATTCAACTTAACTACTAATTATTTTGTTCTACTTTGAGTGCCACTGACACATTCCCCTTAACTATTTCGTTAAAACAATGCGACTAAACCTCTGAGGAATAAAAATTTACAAATAGTAACGACTAGTTGGTTTGAAACAGCTTACAATTATAAAAGTTATATTATAAACTGTTGAACAACGTAAGAAAATCAACACAGTTAGACCTTGGTTTATGTATATTAAAGTCTTAATTAGATCACAGAATCTCGGTCTTGTATCTCGACCTCAAGCATTGACAATCATAGAAAACTTTCGGATGCCCTGGTTTCATCCCTGTCGACGGCAGACACGATTTCAACACCTTCATCGTAATTGTGCACCTTGGTTGTATGATTAACACAGTAGTGCTGTTCAGGGTCACCGTACTGGGTGTGGTAGAACTCCTCACGCATCATATGGTTAAGGTTAGAACATCTGAAGAAAAGGATCTCTTGGAACGGTTTCCTAAAGTCCCTGTTAAGGGTAGCGTAAATTATGGGGTTAAGCAAACTATTAACATAACCTAACCAGAGGAAGAGGGCACTGACGGCGTCTGGTATTGTGCCTTCTTCGACAAAAGGCCTCACTAAGGCAAGCACAAAGAAAGGCAGCCAGCATACGACGAACGCTGACATAATGATGCCTAAAGTCGTTGAAGCTTTCCGCTCCTTTGCCAGTTGAAAGCGTAGTTTCTTCTGATGCGGAGAATGTGATGAGTGAAGCAAGTCTTTGGCAATGTGACTTTTTTGAGCAAAATTTGAGATTGACGTGCGGATTCTGTTCGCTGTCAGCTTGTTGCTGCTCTCTGAGGACTGTCTCCGTCTTTCTTTGACTTGGAGCGTTTTGTTATTGTCTGGCGTGTGGCCCACTTGGGAGGTGGAGCGGTTTATCGTGTGGATGGGTTTGGTGGGAGTCTTCTGCGATAGCATTGGACATTGTGACTCGTTCGATTTGCGCTGTCCACTAAAACACCTTCCAATGGTGCTTTCAGGTTTCTCTACACTAATCTGGAACAAAATGAATACAATTTGACTATCTGACTCTTGTCGGAAATTGTTGAGCCTTGAATGTTTAAGACTATATTTTGTAACCTATGTACCTATATCTTGAAAGGTTTATTTATGGAAAGTATAATATGATTTTTTTACATTGAATTATCGTCCTTATGGTAAATATAGGTATAAACTATAATCCTACGTATAGGAGATTCGTAAAGTAATGTGTTTGTCTGAATTTGTCAGTAATACTTTCTTTTTATTATCTAAGCAGGCACACAAGCTTCACCAATAGGCAAAGGATAATTACAGTCTATTGACGTACACCATGGGTACAATTTGTGCATTGACACTCCGAAGTCATAGTTATTATACATATATGCTCAACCCAGCAATTCTGTTGTTTAAAAAAGACTTATACAATATGAGCTACTATATAATTACTTACAGTGGTATTGGTGCTAGCAGTTGAACCTCTGGGAGGAGGCGGCGCAGGTTGGGAGCCCAGCAGTCTTGCCTCCGTAGCACCACCATTCTTAACGTTGATCTCAAGATAGCAATGTGTTTCCAAGTGGGATTGAGCACGTCTCTCATCCTTCACAATTTTTCTCGCAGCGCTAAATATCTTGTAATACACCACTACCATCACCGTCAGCGGTATGTAAAACGAGCCAAGTGTTGCATATATTTGGTACACCTTGTTTTGGGACACAGAACATGATGTCTCAGTCTTCTCATTACCCAATATAAGAACCGGAGGAAGAGAAATAAAAGCAGCGGTCATCCATACTATGAAGACGCAAAAGAACATTCTTCTTGGCGTTCTTTTGACACCATACTCCAACGGTTTGGTTATGGCGTAGTAACGGTCAACAGAAATCATGCAGAGGTTCAGAATACTGGCAGCGCAAGAAAGCACATCGCTTGACACCCAGAAGTCGCAGATGACAGGTCCGAAAGGCCACGTTCCCAATAAATCGTACACCATAGCTATGGGCATTACAATTATGGCTACGCAAAGATCACTCACTGCCAAAGATACTATGAGATAGTTACTTGGTCTTCTCAGCTTCCTTACCAAGCAAACAGCTATGCAGACTAAAATATTCCCTATGATCGTCCCAGTAATCACAATGAGAAATACTATACAAAGCAGTATACTAACAGGCGTCGAATATTTGGAGTGTTTAATATGGAGTTGGTTTTGGTGAGTTGAATTGTCTTCGAAGAACGTCCAGTTGGTCGTTAAATTTACGTTGTTGTAGTTGAACTCTGTGGTTAAAGAGTCATTCAGTTCTACTGAAGCGAACACAACGTTTGTTTGCAACACTAAAAATACCAGTATGAGAAGATGCGAAGGTAAAGCAACAAAGTTGGGCAGTGAACAGTGGGAGTTATGACTTTGAGTCGCCATACGAAACCCTTGACTGGGTGACGATTACTTTGTTCGTGTTCTTGACTGTGCCATACATTGGGTTTGATTGTGTTCTCCTTTTATGCCCTTTGCAATTAAACGTGCAACGTTGTCAAATGAAAATAATGCGGGTCGTAGAGTCAAGTCTGAAATACGACTTTGTCGTGTAACTTTCTCGTCTTGGTATAGCGTGTTTGCTTACAATTGAGAATCAGTTCTAATTGACATATCGCTTGGATTGATTTTCCAATTCCCAGCATAGCCATTGGAATACGTGGCGTTTTGGTGTTACTATCTCTCTGCTATGGTAACACAGTTTGTTTTCGTTTGAACAAAACTTTTGGTTTAAATTGGTAGGGTTGTGTTGTTTTATTGCGCTTGGAAGGTGGTTCGAGTGGCTGCTAGTTCAATATCCCGTCTGTGAATGATTGCTTCATTAGTGCCGTTGATTGGTGAAGAAGTATTCCAATCTGAAAATAAAAGAAAGTTTCGTTAAGAATTGTGCGAGAACACACTGGTTTAAATACTAACTGGGTAGTGGTCTGCAGTTGTTGAAATTAATTATACGTAGATTTCATGGGTATAAACCCATTTATTCCCATATAAACATTTAAAGAAACAACGTTGGCCTCTGGTGGCGCATAGGTTGCGGTATGATGAGGAATGTTTTTCTCTGATTCGGAGAGTTTGTAGTCTTTTGCAAACCAAAGAGACTTCTAGAATGTACCCCACTCTTCCATTCTGATATAACCACACTAACATCTTGGCATATCATAGGTATGCGCAAAATGTGTAATGAGAATGGCAAACAGTGACAGCAGTGGTAATCTGTAATGTTTTGAGGATTTTAATCTAAAACACAGTCCTGATGGTTTTACACGAATTCGTTTAGATTTGTTGAACTCCGAGCCAATCCCTTAGGCATTGTACAGTAGTCTTCAAAGACACAAACTTCACTTTATTATTACAACAATTATCAGAGTAAAGGTAAAATGTCAGAACCAGGCTACAGATTGAGGCCGTTTTAAATTACGCTTATAAAAATATTTTCAGTGAATAAAAGAAAATAATGCGTCCTAATCCTTAATAAAGAGAAAAAAGTTTTTTTTTGTATTCCTTACAGTAAAGCACCTTGCTTTCACCTCGCTTGTTATTGTGATGTGAAGTGATGATAAGGCCGATGGTGGAAGCGCACTTCACCTAGAATCTTCAACTGCTGAGGCTACTAACATTGAGCTTATGGCGACATATTTAGATTAGATGGTGGTAGCTACCCAGTGGATTAACAACCAAACAGAGTAGAAACATGTAGGTACGCTGGTTAGCGAACCTGGGACATTTGGTCAAGCAAGTACACAGAGGCGATTAAACCACCAGTTCCGTTACTTTATACGTGAAATCTGACCTTTAAAAGCAATGTAACTACACCGGTGTTTGCCTACGTTCTATTTAGAGTCCATTAGTGTAGCGTCATCACGCCTTTCAATAGGCACCTCACTTATTTCCCTCAATGGAAACCTCTTAGAGGGTCTCCACACGACATTTCCTTCGATTTTGCCGACGTTTAGTTTTGTAACGTACCGTTTTGTGGGTCGTTTGGCAAGCTTTGGTTTTGTAAAATACAAGAATAGAAAGTAAAAATAAAGTTATTTTATATAAAATAATTCTTGTCCAAAGCTAAAAGAATGACGACCTGCCCCCCGACCGCCTAACCGATTGCTTTGGCTACGTGTATAGTTTATGAAGTCATCTTGCCATTTCGTACCGCCTATGAAAGCAATATCGAAAGGTATAGCTTTCGATATATACCTATACCTATTAGCTAGATGACAAGATGACGTCATAAACTATACACGTAGCCAAGGTAATCGGTTAGGCGGTTGGGCCCCTGATCAGATGGGTAGTTCAAAAAATCACACGATTTAAAAGCACTTAATTAGTTTATTTGACAAAAAAACAATACTTTGACTTTTGAATAAGAAAAATGACGAAATTTTAGAGACGGAAAAGTAAACATTTCATATTGTACCGTATACTTATTCATTTTCTTAATAATAATGTAAGAAAACGCGGGTAGATCCGCAATGGTAGTATTATTTCAAATCTTAATTAAGTATTCATTTCTTTGGCCGTTAGATAGTATTTATAGCTGAAGTTGAATTCCAAAGCCAGTTTTATAGTGTAAGTTGTTTAATCATATTTTTTATTGATAGATTGTTAATCTTTTGGTGATTTCAATTGGAATAGACTGGTCATTGAACGGGTTGATTTGTTAGAATTGTTATAAGAAAAAAAGATATCGTAACCGTGTAAAAGTGCTTGGTTCTGTTTACGGAGGTCCTAGCTTAAATCGCTGGTCGGGCAAAGTCAGTTTCAGATGTACCAGACGCCTGCACACCAACCTATCTAAAACTGTCAAATGTCTTCAATAAATGTTAAACCATGTTCCTTAGCAATAAAGTTCAAAGTCTATTGCGGATATTTGTCAGTTTGTGGTAGTTTGATGTGCAGGCGTGTACGAGTATAGCCAGGGCTTGTGATCATCAACCCGTATTTGTTTATCAACCAATTCATCAATTGTTGTGACCTCAATAATGAGTAAAGCATTAGTAATAACTACTATATCTTTAAACTTAAATGTTATAATACTTAATTATATTATAAGTACTTATAGACTTTAACATACTTTAATATTTACTTTGTAAACTACGAGAACGCTTGGCCTTCATTTCACCTGGTGATATGTGACGGGAAACTCGAAGGTAGAAGCACACTTCACCCGGAATCCTCAACTGCTGAGGAACTGGCTATCTTATCTCTAACTATCGGAACAGTTTTATCATTGTTATGGCGACAGACTTAGATAAGATGACGGTTAATTTATTTATTTAATTTATTTATTAACCAACTTTATGAAATGGCTGCTATCCTACAGATATCGATAAAACTATACAAACGTGTTTTGCTTTGTCGAATAAAACAAGAGCACGATTAAACCTTTGGGAAGCCGTCATTGTTTTGAAACTTCTATATTTTGTTAGAGTCATACCGTTTATTATATATATTTATATATGTTTATTTATTACAATTTTTACATTATGTAATAGTTTATTTATTGGGTGTGCAATGTGCAATTTCGTATATATTTTATATTTCATCTAGTATGCGCACTGTTAGGCACTTTTCTCATTAATAACCAACATTTAATTAATGGAATCAGGCGTTAAGTACTTTACGGGAATCAATTATCAATTGCATTTTTGTGATCCAACATTTACCTGGCCGGTTCCAAACGTTATTTCCAATTTAATATTCCTAAGTTATCATCCGTAGGCTAGGAAATAGGTCTCTCTAGCTTTGTTAACCTAATCTCTTTTATAGCTTACATCAACCAACTGCTGGGTATTATAAGTCTCATTCAAATTTCACAGTATTCTAGCCCCATGGTAAGTCAGCTAGCTTTTTTATGTATCAAGTGGGTAAGCATTTGACCACCATCTCACCTGATGTTATCTCATCATCATCATCATCATCAACTCAGTCAAAAGACGTCCACTGCTGGACAAAGGCCTTCCCCAAGGATCTCTACAACGACTGGTTATCTTGCCTCATACAAAATTGTATAATTCCCAATATATCTATTGCATAATTATGCTATGAATACTTTTAATTTATTTAATTTCATCTTTTTTTCTATTAATACATTTACAATAATCCTGTAGATTTATCTAAAGAGCTGAATTACTTTTGTTATCAATGGGTTTATGTCTAACGGACCTGTGGGGATTGAACCATGTTTTCTCGTGCTCAACCCGAACGTATTCCATCTATCTATCCGTTCAGACAATTCAATTTTAAATCACGACATGGACGTTTAAAGTAGCCTTAACGTTTAGCTAAGGCTATGCCATGAGAATCATGACCTACATTTGTGTAGCTTTGTATCAGTTTATATCCATTGAAGGCATTATTCTGTTGTATAGCAAAACCATAAATAACTTTCTTATTGTAAATTTGGCGTGTCATACTTTCGTTATTTAGAAATTGGGGTTTGTTTATTGGTTATAAAAAAGTCATAGGTCTATTTGTAGATATTTAGCTAGTAATAACTTATATTAATTTGTGTAAAAACTGTATTCAAATGTGAAAAGTGCCAACAAGAACCCTATAAAGGGCACCAAATGACGAATGAATAGATTCTAAATTGCAAAACTATAGCTAGTGTAGACTCAGATAAATTAAATCATTAGCATTTTGATAAAAGTATTGGAGTAACTTCTAGTTGTATGAAATATGTAAAATGTTTCCTTAACAATCATAATATTGCTGTATGTTAAATAATTATTATCTACCTTAAGTTATGTAGGTCGTTGTAGGCGTATTCAAATATATACTTTCTAACGTTTTTGTGAATACTACATAAAGAGATGAAACAACTTTTGCAGTTTGAAATTAAATTAATGTGTATAAATAAACGCGGGTAGATTCTACAAGTACTTTTATTTCAATATAAAGTGTTACTTTGCTTTTGTATAAAAATCTTAGGTGTTACGCAGTGGTTAACGCCCCCGGTCTGCGTTTGCTAAGGTTAAGCAAGTTTCGCATCGCCGGTCATCGTATGGGTGACCAAAACTTTATAATCTCGAGCTCCTCCGTGCTACTCCGTTAGTAAAGCCGTTGGTCCTGACTGTATCTGTTGTCGTTAACAACCATCGCACCGCAAGGGGCCCGCGTGGTGGTTCATAGCCCGTTCTCCCTATCCATCCATAGGAAAGGATCGTGCTCCAGCAGTGGAGAGATAATAATGAGCTGGTGATGACCCAATTTTAATTATTATATTTTTTATATTATTTTTATTTTAAAACCTGATATCAACTATGCCCTTGCGGTCGGGAAATACCAAAATTCCATTGTAATCACAAAACATAGGAAACGTAGGCGGCACCAAATCTCTAGTGATAAGCTATCACCCGTTATCGATTCAATTGAGACAATGTGTTATCAATTGCTTTAATTAAATTATTATTGGAGTGTTTCCGAGTTATCGGGTAGAACGTCCTTGTGTTGAGCACTTTCCATACTTTATTGGATAACATTACAGATTTTTGGATATGCCACCTGTTACGTGTAATGAAATCGATAGATAAGTTAGTTTTAATTATTCTCTCTTAGCTCGTGGACGGAGTATTTAGTTATAAGTTTGCGATCGTGCAAGTCAGCAACATTCGCAATGTCTCGTCTCTGAATGGGTGACCAAGTTTAATTATTTCGATTGCTAGTTCATATCATAAAATGTCTGTTCCTTATAGTCATGAGATATGCAACACGAAAATATAAACAAATACAAAGATAGTTACCTACTTAAAATACTTTATCAAGCACAAGAAGTTCGACCACTTCTTCTCTCGACTCACTTCTCAGTACCCATCCAGGCACCTCATCAGTTCCAAAATCCTACGCGACTGATTCAACCTTAGACATTGCATCTAGCAGGCGCCTCTACTAGTTTTCCAGACTAGTGCCGGAGATGTTGGAAGCCTACTCAATGAAAACCACCGAGCAGAACAACCAAATATGGACAACTCACGAGCCCCGCAGATCCTTTCGCTTCAGGGCCCCACCAAGACCGCTACTCTGACCCGCTCGCTGTACACGAAATGGAATGGCAGACGAACAATCCCACTTCTAAAGCTAACCACATAGTCACCACGAGTCCAACCCATGTCCGGGACCTGCCGGAGACGCCCGCGAAGGCATAACTCCCAGGGAACCTAGGATCCAGAACTCCCGTGGTACCCTTGAAACGACAGCCAGACCCGTAGTTCCAACTGCCATACCCTACCTATCAGGGTCAGTAGATAGGGACAAAACTTCAAGGCCAGAGTGATTAGGGTATTTCTAGGCATGCATGTTCCATCCTCGACCGTACCGTCACTTAACATCAGGTGAGGTGTGGTCAAATGCCTGCCTCTAACTAATAAAAAAAAACATAAAACATTGAGTCCTTGTTCATAGTACTAAATGTTTTTTTTATTCCTTACGGGTAAGCACTTAGTCTTCATCTCACCTGATGTTAAGTTACGATAAGGCCGAAAGTGAAAGCATACTTCTCCCGGAATCCTCAACTACTGACGCTCTGGCTATCTTATCTCATGCAGCCGGAACACAACAATGCTACAAAGATTGATCTTATGGCGACATATTTAGATAGTATAGCCAGGTGGAGGAACAAATCCTACCACCAACTAAACGGTGTCCATGTACTCCCCACTGGGAATCGAACACGGGACCTATCGGGCTGAGACGATTACACCGAAACCAGAAACAAACCGTACCTTTTTGGAAAGCCTATTTTAATGTTGCCTCACTAAAAACTTTTGATAAAGCACCCTTTCTGTCGAGTAGCTAACGGCACCCAGCTAATTTTAATTGTGTTATAAAACTATAACGCAAAAAATATAATCAAAGTCCACCTGAATAGGTTACACCTTTAACGAATTTACTCGTGTTCAATGTCTGATTCCGTTCTGACATTTCGAACCCTCTACAGCCTTGGGGGTCCGTAGCCTGTCTAGGTTCTTCTAGGTTCTAGGTTCTAGAACCTAGGTTCTAGGTTCTAGGTACTTCCTTTTACCGAATCCACCATTAGGTCTGGACGGGGATTAACTTGATAAACTAACATTTTAATAAGCCCTAGGCTCGTCATTACATCAATATTGTTGTAGTATTAATATATTCCGACAGTTAGGGATAAGATAGATTCGTCATTTGTCGAGGATTCCGGTTGAAGGGAGCTGCCACTTTCGGCCTTATTATCTTATCCGTATAAAATAAAATATAATAAAAAAATTATAGCTATACAAAACAGTTGAATCCATCATTGAATTGAATTTTAGTGTAGGTACATACTTTTATCATTTCACCGAAACTTTCTACCTACTTTGTAGACTTTGACAGTGACCACAAGAGGCGATCCCTTGTCTTGACGCTTGCGCGACAAGAGGTGACAGCTCGCTTCATGATTTATTGTAAGAGAGAACCTGTCGGAAGTGTATTTCTATTCCTTTAAACCCTTGTCCAAGTCAACTGGATTGCCGATTGAGTTCAACCCGCTTTGTGGTCACTAGAATATATCTTTGTTTTGCTTTCAGCGCCTTACAGAACTTATCTCTTTGACAAGGTTCGTAGTGTTTGTTTCTTTTACAACGTGTAACAGAAAGTTGTGATAAAAATAAGAAGATCAGTGTACTTATCCTATCTTGACATTGTATGTGTTGTTATTAAAACATAATTCTTAATTTTAATTTGTGATGCAATTTTTAATTAAATATTTCTATTGTAACATCTCGCTCCCCGGCAAGAAAAGTGTCACAATACATTTTAGGTACGAAATGACATAATCGCAGCATTAGATTGCACGTATTTCATTTGTTCGGCTGTAGTAGTGTCGTATTTATGTTGCGCGTGGTTGCCGCTAGATGGCACTAAGTTCTCTTTTTCACGGAGCCGTTTCGCTCCGGTCACCGGCGTGAACAGTGTCACACTTGTGTTAGTACAGAGTGGACGTGTACAGTATCGCCAGAAAAGCGTTTTAACTTGTGATGAGACTCTTTATCGGTAAGTTTTACATTACATTTCATATTAGATTTATTACGAAAAAGGTGACACATTCTATGTTGTGACTGTATTGTTGACGAAAAAGCATTGTAAATATTGCCGCATCATACAAAAAAACAATCATAACATGTATAGGGTCTCTTTTATCACTCATTCTGATATGATATTCACGTTTTAACGAATGAAATAAAAGCGCAACACATGTAAAGTCATTTTTGTTGTGAATTATTACAATTATCACCAGTTATTATAACTCCTTATGTTGTGTTCGGTCTTTTTTTATGTGCAATTGAAAACATTTTTTTAATAACAGTGTATTTTTTTCAGGATCATCATGAATAATAATAGTCGGGCAGCATTTATACTACAACTGGCTAGCGAGAAAAGAAACGAAGAAAATGCTATGAAAGATCACAATATTATGGATACTCAATATAGTACAAGTCCAAGCATTGTTGCAAAAGAACCTTTTTGTACCGATGAAAATCCAACATCAGGTAAAGAAAATTTTTGTTTTTGGGACAGTGATGATAGTGTTAAAGACCCAACTTTTAATATTGACGGTGGATATAAGAGTTCGTCCTCAGGCAGTAGTGTTGGCCAGCCGACTAAAAAAAAGCTTGTTAAACGGAATTCACAAAGGCTATCGGAAGAGAAGAATGAAACCGAATATAAGTAATAATGACTGTGGTTGTACTAAGACGTATGTCATGTAAGTTCTAAGATTACATTTTTATTTTATTAATGGCCAAAGATGTAAGACTGATTGTTCATTAGGGCAAAACTAGTAAATTAATATTAAGAAGTTTGTTTTCGAGATTATTTTATATAATTTTAATGAGAAGTTTGTAATTTGTGGTTACTTTTTCTTTAATTAATATTTAGGATCTTTTTATAATAAAAGTAACGGTGATTCGATACATTATAATGTGTATTATTTTTGAAACTCCAGAAATTTTTATCGAGAAAAGAGTCATAAAATTCACCTAATTAAGAATTTCTTAAAAATTACTTTGAAAAAAATACAATTTTGTTATTAAATTTTGCGCCCATTAATTAGTAAATAAATAAGCTATCTACATATGACATTTCAGCAATCTGACTATTATAGTTTTTAAACTATTGACGAATAAATGAACAAAAAATCATTAAAGTTACATTTTCTCGAAACTACTATTTTTGCATTGTGACACTTTTCTTGCCGGGGAGCGTTCTCATAAAATTAACAAGTCACATCCCTAGTGGTTTAGTAACCTCGGTGTACTTACATTTATGATCACTGCTGCTTGCCTATGCGCGCCTGACGTGCATGACTTCACTAATATTCTATTTGCAAATTGCATGACAAACTAAAGTAAATATTATGAATTTTTACCACACCTTTCTGTTACACGTTTCATAATAGAAACAAGTAACGGTAATGATTTTTGAAATGCTGTTGCAAAAATGATTGCAAAACAAGACAGTGTCTGACGAACATACATTTATAAGTGTATAATTGAAATGAAATTATTTATGATTACGGGTTAATTTTACAAATCCAATTATTTGGTTCAGTTTAATTAAAATAAAGATTAACGTTAATTAATTGTTTTCTTCAAAGTTAACCTTACCTTACCTTTGTATATGTCTTGTGTAACATGGTGTTTTAATATGTTTTTTTTTATATGTATGTACAATAATGGATCAATTATTTTTCAAAACAGTTTTAATTTGAAGTCTTCTCTTAAGACAAAGTAAACTACACGTAGTTTATTTTTTTGACGTTGTAATGTTTAAAACTAGTAATAGTCTTGGCCTATTAAAGGCCAAATAAAAGCCTTTAAAAACGATTAATGGCAGCAAGAATAGACTGAAGTATTCTGTATTCCGAGGTGCCTTCAAAATATTTAATACGAACTTTATTTACACATTTGCGCGATCACAAAATTTGATGACCTAAATGCCGGACAGCGAGATTAAATCTGCCAGGTACGCACTCATCTGCCCATGCAATTTTAAGTCTTGCCCACGTTAATATAGGAGTGAAACGTTTCGAAACCGACGTGTCCCTAATATGGGACCAAAGGATAATGTCCTCAAATGAGACGATGTCAAGTTTTCGATTGGCGAAAACGTTGAACCCTTTTCACTTTGAATTTAGGGAAAGGGCTTTGTGTAAAAAGGACTTTAATTACCGTTTTAAAATGCAATGTAATTTAATATTAGATTTTTGAGTCTCACATGTTGATTAACACGCCTTAGGCTCTCATATAGCAATTAGTTTATTTAATTAGCAGTCTGGTTTTTTTCTTGGAGAGTTTGCTGATTGCTTCAGGTGGCATTGCTAGACTTTTTTGGGGACGGCGAAAAACTTAAAGAATTTTTCGAACCGTGTGAAACAAAGGAGGTTTTTTTTCATATAATTAGCTCGGCAAATGACTCCACTCCACCTGATGGTGTCTGTGGACAATGAACATAATGATGAAGATGATGAAGATGATCGATTGTGATTTGATAGTTAATTAGTATATTTCTACCAGCTAACAGACGAAATGACCTCTTCAAGCATGTAAAGTCGTGGGCAAAAGCTATCAGTAAATGGGCTTACAATCTATATAAATATAATAAACCTAAAAAGGATCGCTACTCTGTACATGGAAGACAAAAGTTGGCTGGGATCACTTAGAATCGATAGCAGAACACATTCCAACCGTTTTAAGAATTTTTGTCTGTTTATTTGACTGCGCATCACGTGAAAATGGCTGAACGGATTTTTATGCAAACTTTGCACATAGACAGCCCATGACCAGGACTAGGACATAGGATACTTTTTATCCCGGTAACAGGTTTCTGTGGGATAGCGTCTGTGGGTCTTCGAACGAAGTCGCGGGTGGCAACTAGTAGGTAATAATGGCTTACAGCTTTAAACTAATCATAGTGATAGCTCTCAGGCTTTCAACTATCCATAATTTACACTCACCATGGCTTTTAAGGTCTTTACTATCTAGGCATCTAACGTTGATCTAATAATCTATCACTTTGGGTCCGAGAACTACTCTACTTCATATTTAAGTGCCGATGGATTTTATTACATTGTTCAATTGTAAATCTTCAATAATAACTATTGGTAATTTTAAATCAAATTGGTATCATTGTTATTATTAGCCTATCAACAATTTCACCAGCTTATTTTTATGTCCCCACTGCTGGGGTACGAGCCTTCTTTATGGATGGATAGGGAGAACGAGTCCAGTGAGGATTGGTGGTTGTGGACGACTGCTAATGCAGCCGGGACCAACGGCTTTGCGTGCCTTCCGAAGCACGGAGGAGCTCGAGATGATTATTTCCTCGCTTCCTTCTTCGGCCATATCAAAACTATCGGTTGAGATTTGAGATAAAAGGATTATGTACGACTTTACAACTTTTAATGTTACTGTAAAAAATATTATATCTCAATTGGTTTTCCATCTTAAACCTAAAACCACTCGCTCGTAAAAGTACGAAGTAAAGCAAATGGTGACTATATCAACGTCATCTCTTCCAAATAAGGTGAACTTTAATTGTCAAATTGTTTCCTTAAATTGACACTAACCAAGAAAGCCTTACTAAATCTTATCCCATAAACTTAAAGTACAATTTCCAATGATTCTTGGAGTCTCTCAAACAATAAGTATTCATGTTAATAGCTATGCCACCTTATTTGTAAAGTTATGGGCAGTTAAAGTCTAATTTATGTCGTCATGAACATATGTTTAGTGCTTTATTTTTAATTTAAGTATTCATTGTTCAAAGGGACACCCTGTATGTGTAGGGGACTATATTATCTCGTGTTAGTTTTCTATGATGACGGCATAACAGTCTAAGCTGCAGAGTCTTCAATATCGACGCAACGTTGCCAACCTTTCGGCCTTACACTTCGAGGAGTGTGTGATGGAGTTAAACGAGCTGATTCCACCAGCCACCCACCTCCACCACTACCACCTTTTTATCTGCAGGGAACTAGACGTGGTCTGAGATCACACTCTTATGCTGTCACCATACTGCGCATAATGCGCTAAGCGCTAAGGAGTGAGTGCCTTTATTTGTTTATTTATTTATTTAAACTTTTGCAACATAAATTTTACATGGCGGACTTAATGCCTTTCCTTTCCTGTGGATCTGTTTCTGCCTGCGGAAAATTAATAAACGCCGGTGCCTCTAACTGTGAGGGGGAAAGCATCCAAGACGATAAGGGTAAGCGCTTGACTTTCATGATGATGGAAAGTGACGATAAGGAGAAAGTGGAAGCGCACTTCATACGGAATCGTCATACCACTGCGGCATTGGCTAATCTTAATATATTCAACTTTCGGAACGCAACAACGTTACTTACAACGTTACTTACAGCCTCAGGTAAGATAATAGCTATTGAAAGATGACTGATGGATGACCGGCAATATTTTGTGTGATGAGGTTCGAAAGCTGCAAGTAAATGAAACAAATTAAAGAAATAAAGAAAACCACTCGCTTTGTAAATCAAAAAATAGAAAGGCTATTAGATTTATGCTAATTAATTTTGCTTAAATTTTACCTAATTATCCGACCCAATTAACAAGGTAAAAACGTACAAACCTACTTCGGTCTCAATCAGATTGTAACGGTGAATATTTAATACGGCCATAAAGTATAAAGGTATAATAGTAGCAAACAAAAAAATACCTCCAATTTTGCAACAAGAAAGGTATGGAAATTCCACTAAGCCCTTCAGACGGGCCCTCCGCGTGTTAATTCGTCCTCAACGACTGCTCGAGAGGGCCAAAGTCTCCTTCGGGATACATTTACCGTTCGTCAAGTTCTGACATACTTAAAGCAATTTGGTGACCTATTACCGCAATATATCAAAAGGAAGCTCTAATTACTATTGCCATGTCTATGATTGTAGGCTAAGAGGTATAATGTGAAATAGTTACGGTAATTCTATCACGAATTTCGAGGAGCACGTTGGCGCAGTGGTTAACGCGCCCGGTCTGCGATTGCTAAGGTTAAGCAACTTTCGCAAAAGTCGGTCATCGGATGGGTGACCAAAATTTTTCATCTCGAGCTCCTTCGTGCATCGGAAAGCACATAAAGCCGTTTAGTCCTGCTGCATTAGCAATCGTTGACAACCACCAATCCGCACTTGGCCCGCGTGCTATGGCCCGTACTCTCTATCCATCCATAGCTCATGCCCCAGCAGTGGAGACATTGAATGAGCTGGTAATTATCACGCACCATAGATGAAGGATATTTGAGATTTTAGTTTTTAATTCAAAGTCGTATTAACACGTTCGTAACACTGCTAGAGCCAAAACCCGTCATAAATTCATGTGCGTTACGAGGCTTAGTGCGCCCCTTAATAGTCTCAATCGCCTCTGTGGTCTAGTGGTGAACCACAGTCCAGTTCCCAGTGGGGGTACGTTTGTGTACTCGGTTTGGTTGGCGGTAGGGCTTGTTTGTCCGCTTGGCTAGCTACCACCATCTTATCTGATAGATCTTATCTGAAGCGATGGCTGATTCATATGTCATACTCGTGAACGGGTGCCGCCTGTGGAGACTGGTCTGCTCTTGCATACTATTATTTTTATTATTACTAACTGTAGTTTAACTTTGTTTTTTTTTCTTTTAATTTTATTGTTTTTTTTTATAGATAGCTCGGCAAATGACTCCATCCCACCTGATGTTAAGTGGAAATGGAGTCCAGACGCGAGGATAACTGGTGCAGCGTAAAAACAAACTGTATGTAAGCAATATGGCTTTACTAAGGGTCGTTCTACTACTGATGCAGGTGTTGCTCTAATAAAACATATATTTGATGCCTGGGAGAAGTCTCAAAACGCTCTTGGTGTTTTTTTGCGACTTGTCCAAGGCTTTCGATTGCGTTGAGCACCGGACTCTGGTGATGAAGCTTCATTATTACGGTCTCAAAGATTTTGCACTAAATTTAATACAGTCATATCTCAGCTCTAGAACACAAACTGTTGATATAAATGGTACTAAATCATCTGGTTCACATGTAAGAATGGGAGTTCCACAAGGGTCGATTCTTGATCCTTTCCTTTTCTTGATTTATATTAATGACTTGCCATTCTTTGTAGAGAACTTTTGTGAAATTGTATTATTTGCAGATGATACTTCACTCATTTTTAATGTAACTAGGTGTAGGACTAATTATGAAAATGTAAATAAAGCTCTTTCAGAGGTACTCCGTTGGTTTACTATTAATAATTTACAGCTTAACGCTAAGAAAACAAAATGTATTAAATTTATATTACCAAATGTCAAATATGAACCAACCGATATTAAAATAAACGGTGATCAATTAGATTTGGTAGATTCTACAGTCTTTTTAGGCATAACCCTTGACTCAAAGCTTCAATGGAATCCTCATATATCGAAATTGGCCGGTAAACTCAGCTCTGCTGCTTATGCCATTAGAAAAATTAGGCAGTTAACAGACGTTGAAACTGCTAGAATGGTCTATTTTAGTTATTTTCACAGTGTCATGTCGTATGGCGTCCTACTGTGGGGAACAGCGGCTGATATTGAAACTATATTCATTTTACAGAAACGAGCAATAAAAACAATCTATAGACTCGGATCACGAACTTCCTTAAGAAATCTTTTTAAGGAGATTGGTGTCCTGACAGTTGCATCTCAATATATTTATAATTGTATAGTTTTTGTACGTTGCAATATCAACTCCTATACTAAACATGATGACGTACACAATTTCAATACTAGGAATAAGACAAAACTTGTAATGCCACTGTTCAGGTTACAGAAGGTTCTTGGTTCTTTCTTGGGGCAAGGTATACACTATTACAATAAAATACCAAGTACTGTACTAGATTTACCTTTAGATAAGTTTAAAAAACATGTGAAATCTATATTACTTTTAAAAGGTTATTATACAGTCAAAGAATATTTAGATGATAAAACAGCTTGATTATAATGAAAAACACATACTCTATTTGAATTAATATAATAAAATTAATTTATATAATTTTTATACTGATATGATAGCCTTTATCAGCAGTGTCCTACAGATAACAAACAGCGTTGCGTTAAATAGATCATTAAGTTTTTATTTAGAGTATCTTGAGTATGTCATGCTCTCTTTATTTGTCTCTGCGGTGGTGGCGTGTGCGTCGGGTCGTTACGTTCCCTAAAATATGGTTGAGCGAAGCGATGGCTGATTCATATGTCATACTCGTGAACGGGTGCTGCCTGTGGAGGCTGGTCTGCTCTTGCATACTTATCTTATTTTTAATATTATTTACTGTAGTTTGACTTGGTTTTTCTTAACCAATTTTTTTTTTTTAGAGTACTGTAGTGGTACTGTATGACATTGTGGAAATTAAAACTTTTACCTGATGTAAATTTGTTAACTTAGTTTTTTTTTTTTTGTGATATTTTTGTTTTTTATTTACATGTTGTGGTTGTCTTCTATAATTTTGTGTTTATTTGTAATGGAAAGTGTCCTGCTATGATAGGGCATTTTCCAATATTTTTGACGCTGTAAGGGAGAAAAGAGCTGGACACTTGCTGAGTTTCTTGCCGGTTCTTCTCAGTACAAGATCTCCCGCCCAGAGAGTAGACTTACGAACCGATGGCATAGTGACATTCACAAGAGCTACTTGTAGCCTAAACTGAATAAATGATTTTGAATTTTGAATTTTGAATTTTTTGAATTATGATATTATGAAAATTTTTACTGGCGACTGATGTAAATTTGCAAACTTAGATATTATTATATCTTTTTTCTTTTATGTTTTTATTTGTAATGGAAAGTGTCCTTTTATGATAGGGCATTTTCCAATATTAAGTAAGCTGTAAGGGAGAAAAGAGCTGGACATTTGCTGAGTTTCTTGCCGGTTCTTCTCAGTACTAGATCTCCCGCCCAGAGTAGAGTTACGAACCGATGGCATAATGACGTTCATAAGACCTATTTGTAGCCTAAACTGAATGAATAATTTTGAATTTTGAATCTAAATATGTCGCCATAACATCAATGTGTGCGGCATTGTTGTTTTCCGCGCTCCAGCAACGCACACATAGACCTTCTCACGCACACAGAGTCTCGCAACAGCTGCGCACGGCGTTTTCCGAGCTGTTCTGAGCAATTCCGAGATCCGTGTTCGCGAGAGGGTCCGCCTTGCTCAAGCGCGGTATGTATTCCCCGCCCGATCCTCTAAATGCCACTACACATTTACAGAATACACTAAACATGCACACTAGTTTAGGCCCAAGACACCGTACTCGTAGAACAAGGGTACGAAGAACCGGTACACAAGCGCTCTACACCAGGTACATACCTACCTACCTACCTACGTACGTACCTGGGCGCTTCTCTCCTCCTCCACGGCCCGGTCAACCCGAGCCGAGGTCCGAGCCTTTAGAGGCGCCCTCGGGCTGTTCCGCTCCCCGATCCGATCCGAACCCTTCGGAGAATCTAGTAAGGCACCTACGGCATCGCGCACTAGTGCGCGATGCCGTTCCCTCTAGAAAACCTCCGAAGGCAATTCGTTTCATACGGCTTGTCACACCCTTTACGTTCCTCGCCGCCCCCAAACAAGCCCGGTGGAGCTGAAAATGCTTTAGAGGCAATCATCTATCTCTCTCAAAAAAAAAAAGAAAAAGCTGTATGTATTAGGTAAGCTTACCTTCGTGGGTCTTCATATTCTTTGTCTTAGTATAGAACGTTAAGGATAGCGTTAATAGCAGCTACCTAACTGCTATCAAGGTTACCCTCGATTCTAAAGTAACCCAGTGTTACGGTAAGTATAGTTAGTTAGTAAGTGTAGTTTTAAGTAATTTTAAAATTATTTGGAAATATTACTTCTCTAAATGTAGTTTTATTTTCTTTTTTTAAATCTAAAGCTAAATCTTATTTTTACGCATGTTAAGCACACACTAACTTGTGTTTACACATTTAGGACATCAGTCTAGTATAAAATGTTGTTAAACCTATCATGTATTTATAACTTTGTTAAGATTAATGTCTGTTAAATAAATAACGTGGTCGTAAATCACTAACGTATTTTTATTACTAGAAGCCGCATTTATATGCCTAGATAATTGATGATTTCATAACATTATTTTATTTTATATCGGTATGTATATGTTAGTTCAAAATGTCTATATTGGGCCTGTTATTTCGTAACTTAGTTGCCTGATAAAAACGAATTTATTATTATGAGAAAGTACTTAAGTTATCAGCTATTTATTGGATTCTACGTCATCTTGTCAATAAGCATGTTGACGACTTGTGGCTAGTTGAGTGTTTAAAGTAGTCACGGAGTCAATAAGTACAGACGGCAGCAGATCAACCTACCACAAAATGTCAAATTTCTTTAATACATTTTGAACCATAGTGTTTGGGTATAAAGATCACTATCGATTAGATAAGTTTGTCAGTTTTTGGTAAGTTGATATGCAGGCGTGTGTACTTGTGGAAATAATGAGGTAATCTATTTGTATTTGTCAATATTGAGTGTTTGACTACACTTAGAATACTCGTATATTCGGACGACAAAACAAGGTGTATATTTAGTACTTATACCTATATATAATAGAGATAGACCTCTTTTTTTTAGTATCAATATTTAAATTTTTCATAGCAATTTGCATTTATTGAAGAAATTTGACAGTTCTGGATAGTCCGATGTGCAGGGCAAGGGTCTGTATATAAGGATTGTAACAAAATATAAAGATCAAGGACTTAATATGATCTAACGGATCTAGTCAATTGCTCAGAAGGGAGAATTCCAGGTACAAGCAGCAACAAAAGTCGCTAAACGCTTTAATACTTTGTCAAAGCAAGTTGTGAATCGAACAAGCGCAATGTCAACCTTTTTTGATGTTAATATGACACGGTACTAAACCAATATTCTGTTCTACTAAGAAGAAGTAAAGATTCCAGGTACAGGCATCAATAAAAGTAGCTGAACGCTTTAGTACTTTGTCAAAGCAGGTACGGAATCGAACAGGCGCGAGACGCTACTCAACTTCTTATAACGTTATTATGACAGACAAGGTACAAAAGTTTTTTTAGTAGTAACTAGCACTTACTCAGTTACTTTGGTGAAGTCACCAACGGATGACGTGCCTTTCGAATCAATAAATCCAACGTGCTATTATTTATGTGCGAAGGCCTTAGCCCAGCAGTGGGAAGATAGAATAAGCATGACAATACCATAATACCACATAAATATAAATAAATATAAATATGAGACAACATCACACACATTGTTCTGAGCCCATGGTAAGTAGCTAAAGCACTCGTTTCATGGAAATCAGAAACAACGACGGCACCACAACCACCCAGACCCGACACAATATCTAAAAGTTCGTTTTCGACATTGACCCGACCGGGAATCGAATCCGGGACCTCAGAGTTAGCGCCGCCCAAAGTCCGGCGTGCAAGCCACTCGGCTACGGAGGTCGTCGTAGGTACAAAAGTGTAATGCCATGTATACGTGACACTTTTTATCTCTACGACACATTATATAAATACATGAGAATAATTATATATTAACAATAATTCTTATTCAACGTGTCAGTGGTCAAGTTACAAAGCGCTAGGCCCGATATCCTGAGGTCCTGGCAGAGGAGGAGGGCTGACAAAGTATGTTTCAGCCCGGGTTTGTGATTACCAATTAACTCGAATTTGGCATACGTGGTGATGAGCCAATACCCATTAATTGTAGCGATGAATTCATTTTAATGATAGAAGCTTCAACTCAGCTGTGGGATAATATATAGACTATTTACTTTACCTTACTTATTCTAAACTCAACATACTTGTAAATACGTCAACATAGGTACCGCCTCTGTGAGCCAACAAATATAATCTTAAAAAAAACATAGCGTCTTACTTTGAAGCGTACAAAGTAATTAATTATGTATTCTGGTAAATATGGAGAAACATAGGGCTGTGTTAATCCCAAGGGAAAAGTCAAAGGGCGTAGTGAGTCTTATAGAAGATTGTGTAATATTATCTTTAAGCCCGTTCTGCGGTTAGGGCTTTCGTACAATGATATGAGGGAAAACCTACACATATGAGGCTAGAGAGAAATCTCAGTGAAAGCTTGTAACTACTTGTAGCGTTTTGGTTAGTTTTGTTTTGTTAGCAAAGTTAGTTTGTAGTCTGTAGTACCTACTCGTATTACCTGACGTTTATTTCGTCGTCATCGTCATACACGCGCGGGCCCAGTGCGGATAGGACGGCTTCACGTGTCTTCTGAAGCACGGTAGGAGCTTGAGATGATAAATTTTGGTCATCCATCCGATGACTGGCCCTTGCGAAAGTTGCTTAACCTCAGCACTCGCAGACCGGGCGCGTTAACCACTGCGCCACGCCATCGAGCTCCTCGTTACAGATTAAAGTAGTATCTTCGTGTTAATTTCATTCATTCGTAATTTTTAAAAGTTGCCTAATTATTTTCGGCCAGTAACTTCTAGTGTACTTTACATAATTATCTATGTATGATACAACTTGGCACTTGACCCAGTGTTCCGTAAAATTCCTACCTAAATAAGGTATTGGTACTAGTGTTCGTAAGGATCCAGTCATCAACACTTTTATTGAAACACAATCGAATAGATCACCTGTTTTCTAGCTGTAATCCAGAAGGTACAATTTCAATGAAATTCCAAGTTATTTTTTGGCGAAGAAAACTGGTATTGAACGCTGGTGTTATTCGTTACTAACATTACAATGTAGCTGGCGCTGCCATAGAGGTCCATCATGGGATACGGGTTGTTTTGTTGTCATGGAAACTGTCAAAGCGGTGCGAAGTCCGCTGGTTAGCTAATAATTAATAAAAAATTAAGATTGAAAAATCGCACATGAGCCCTAAACAAATTTAAAGTTTCAACTCATTAAAATATTGTATAGGAAGTGAATAGTCAGCGTGTACGTATTTATTGATTTAATTCAAGTTTAGTTGCCTACAAGTGTTAGGGGCAACCAAAGCGCGCAGTAGGCTAACGACATTTTGTGCAAATGATTAACTAAATATTTTCTAAGAAACGATAAACAAAAAGCATCATGAGGATCTTTATTGATTGCATCGTTTATTAGACATTTGACCTTGACGCGTTGAGTATATTGTTGACTGTTCCGTACCAAGCACAAGATTACTCGTAGCGGGCATAGTTGTAACAAGCCAGGGAAACCACTATTTACGACGTCCACAATAGTGTTTCAGTGGCCTTATTTGACGTCGTTTTCCAATAGACGTAATGTCTCATGCTGGTCTGGTAAGTGAAAAGAATATATCAGCTGCCTAATTTCCCTTGCATGTCGTAATTAAGAGCCGACTAAGGGAGGGTTTCAAGATACTCGCACATTAGGCGATCGGCTAGCAACCTATCACTAATGTTATCTACTCCACCTCGGAACCCTACTTTGCCTATGCAAAATGTGGCGACGGGTAACTAATGGCGACTATACTCAAAATCGGTGATTTCGAAGTTTTGTCTTCTTTTTTTGGGAGAAGGTGAGAGTATGTATGTATGTATTCTTAATCAATATTATTGCTTTTATTTAAGACTAGTTATTGCCCGCGACTTCGTTCGCGAAGATTACAGTTTAAAAAGAAAAAAGTAAAAAAAAAGTATCCTATATGCTGGTCTGGGTCATGGTCTGTATATGAGGAAAGTTTCATTAAAATCCATTCAGTAGTTTTTACGTGAAAGACTAACAAACATCCATCCATACTTACATACTTTCGCGTTTATAATATTAGTAGGATAGTTACAAATTTGATAGACATCAGTTTTCTTTATGTAACTTATGCTTGAGGTCCCCTCGGATAAGCTCAGTTCCCTTAATCTTTTCTCCGTGCCCTTGACAAGAACTAAATATGCTGGCAACAGTTTCCTGTTTAGATCTTGTTAAAGTTATAATAAGAATTTTCATACGTTGGTTTTGTTTAACTGTAATTTACAATCGTACAAAAAACTAATTAGGGGATTGTTGGATGATTCAATCTAGTTAGTTATTAGGATCTATTCCCATCGAATACCACAACCTAATACCATTGGTATTTCTTTTTATTCATATTTATTTTGTATTCCTAACGAATACATTTTTTAAAACTAATTTATTATAATATCTATTCCTGACCAATACCAAAACATGAAATTAAATACTGTCAGCAGAAAATACGTTTTTCCCATTTAATTGTAATTTTATCGTATTGAAATTTATTTTAAAACTTACTAAAATGCACTATATTTGTAATAAATTAATAATCTAGGATCTGCTGCTGATCCCCATAACAATACTCCGTATGACATAACACTATGGAAGTAAGCAAAATAAACAGGCCTAGCAGTGGCTTGATTACTTATTTTCCTAATATTTTTAACAGCAATGTTTTCAATCCGCCTCTGTGGTCTAGTGGCTAAGACCACCGGTTTAGACCCAGAGGTCCCAGGTTCCGACATAATATTGAGATGTTATTAAATTAAGAGACTTGAGACCTTGTTAATATGCTGGATGTAGATCACCCTAGTAGGTATTAGGGTGGTCTCCATCCAGCCAGATTCTGGGCTGTATAAGAGGAGACACACATCTCTCGCGGACACTCTCGCAACAGCTGCGCTCGGCCTGTTCCGAGCTGTTCTGAGATCCGTGTCCGTGACAGGTTGTCTATGTGTGGGTTGCTCTAGCGCAGTATGTATTAAGCTTACCTTCGGGGGCTCATTATTTTGTGGCTAAGGGGTCACCTAAGACATAGGAGTCATGTGAAAATGAGCGTAAGACACACAAAACGTGTAAAACTGTGTGTCCTGATTCACCATCATCAGCATCATCAGCTCGTTTTTACGTCCCCACTGCTGGGGCACGAGCCTTCCCTATGGATAGATAGGGAGAACGGGCCAATAACCACCACGCAGGCCCAGTGCGGATTGGTGGTTTTTAACGACTGCTAATGCAGCCGGTACCAACGGCTTTACGTGCCTTCCGAAGCACGGAGGAGCTCGAGATGATAAATGTTTGGTCACCCATCCGATGACCGGCCTTTGCTAAAGTTGCTTAACCTCAGCACTCGCAGACCGGGCGCGTTAACCACTGCGCCACCGTGTCCTGATTATCATTGTTAATTTTTTTGTCACTGTTTCTTTAAATTATTCAGGCCCTGTCAGACTAACAGCACTTCGGTGTCATTCTGAACATCCATGAATGACAGAAGCTTATGCAGAGACAGGGTCCATTTTTGACACTCTTCGTTTTCTTTTTTATTACTCTTTTTGTTTGTTTTCTTTTTTCTCTTTTTTTTTAGGCTGTCTGTCTTATTTTTTTTATGAATCATGTATGTGTATTGTGTGTGTTTGTTAGCAAACGTATTTTCATTTGTCCGATTCGATCCGAACCCTTCGGAGAATCTAGTCACGGGGACGCCCCCGTGCCCTACTAGAAAACCTCCGAAGGTGATTCGTTTCACACGGCTTGAGAGACCCTTTACGTTCCTCGCCGCCCCCAAAAAAGCCCGGTGAAGCTGAAAATGCCGTAGAGGCAATCAGCAATCTCTCTCAAAAATAAAAGTATTTTCATTCTTTTTTTTTTCTTACAAGTAAGTTTGGGTTCCAGAGAAACCTCACAGTACGCGCCATGTCGATACCGAGTTATCATTTTAAGTTTTAATTTATATTATTCGAAACAGAAAAACTAGCAAGATCAAGGGCGTAGGAGTTTCATACATTAGAATTCATTGGTTCTGTGAATTATGCATGCTACTGCTATGGAGGTAATATTACTATATTTGGGGTAACCGCGCATTTGGGGTATCGAATCAGCATAGAAATACCGAAAATCTAAATAATAAGATCCTGCTATATTTTCGCTAACATACTTACAGCCTTTTTGTTTACGTTTTATAATGAAATAGTTCTAGGTATCTTATTATCTACTAATCAATTGTTTAAACTTCTAGCTTGGCAAGCTGTACTTTCCTTTTCTTATTTTGATAGATAATATAAGCATTAGGACAAAAAAATTGATGATGACATTTCATCCATTAGACGGCTTATTTTAAGTAGACAAAGGGTGTACTGCAGGGATCTATCGTGGGACCTATTTTGCAAAGAGCTTTTATAATAATATATATTTTTAATCTTAAAATACGCTTAGGACAACTGCATATATATCAATGAGGATTCGAAAACGTGCAATCTTGAATAGATCGTAATTCTCCATCACAATACATAATACATTTTTGGTACAAAAACTTAATTTTCAAGATTGTTGTCAGCTTTAGCCATTTAGGACGAGGCTACTGAGCGGATACATGCAGCTTGAAATTTAGGCTTAGTAAAAGATGAACTGAAGTTTGAACGTTACGTGATATTTCACGTAATATATATTTTTTTTCTATACACTTTAAGTGCTACTTACGAGTATATAGTGTCGTATATTTAAGCACTAATATTCTCTTTCTTGTCATGAGTGCGACTCATTGGCTGAACGTCTATACGATAAAAGTACAATTATACTTTGATTATTGAATAAAACGTCTCATCTACAAAGAGTACAAAACGTATACGCTCATTTCTTATTTTATTTTACGTTCGTCTTCGCAGTCACATTACGCCATTTTATTGACCAATAATGTTTCAATAATGTAGTAGCCACCAACGTTAATAACATCTGGCGACTCTGACGTACGGAGTGATAAAATCGCGAAAACCATAGTACTTACACTCTAGATTTAGTTGGGCTCGCCAAAACTTTCGTGAACGTGCATGATTGTTGGCAAATGAACAAAATACAGTCAATTCACTTTTTAAATTCTTTCAGAAGATTTTACGTGCAGTCTCTGTTAAAGTCCCATATATTTTCTAAGGCTGTAATTACTACATTCCTTTGTTTCTCTACCGTAAAATTTAGCTAAGCTACCACGCTAGCCACTACCGATCTTCTCCTATTACCAGAATGTAATCTTTACCCTACCAAGTATCAAGAAGTAAGGTTAGAAATAAAGAACTCGCTTCATCGAAAGTACCTAGCGTCGCCGGAATTTTATGACCTATAAACTACACTGCGCTCACTTAGTGCGGAAGATTTTATCAGCGTACTTTAGCAGGTGCTCCACCGTAAATGGCATAAGCAATTTTCAGATTGATGCTATACATGTGTTGTGTTGTGTGAGAATTTGTTGTTTTATGATAATACAGCGTTGTGTTCCACTTAGCTGAGCCCTTTTATGGTTCATGTGAAATTTCAGGTACTTACTATAGTAGGAGAGCTGCCAAGTGGCGGCCCCAAATAAATAACCATGACTGATGGAGATAAGGGTTCAAGATTATTTTTGTGTGTCAGTATATTATAGTCTTTGGAAATATCTAATAGTAGTACCTATTTCTACCGCAAAACAGAATTGGTTTGCATTGTTTTGTTCCGGTTCGAAATGCAATTACTGGGCATAAATGCATAAAAACTGAGGATGTGCCGAAAAATAATAACTAAAGCTTACTGACCTGTGCTGTGCCTGATAAACTAGGCACACTGTAGTGCGGGTGGTATCCACAATGTACGATACATCTCATTTCATTTTATAGGACACTTCATTTTTAATTTATTATTTTTAATCGTGTGCTTTCATTGTTCCTATTAGTTTTATGCATCGTGGATTTCTCAGTAAGTAAATGTTTTGTAAATTCTTGAAATAAATGAGAAAGAAAATTGATCTATTTAAAATTGCGCCCTTTTCAATTCCTCAATTATTATTATTTTAGTTTGTACTGTGTGTTCTAATAAATTTATTTAATTCCATTTCATTTTAATTATTATTATTTTATGCGTATCTTTAAATTTAAAAGATTAATAAAATGGAATGCTATTTGCTTATTTAGTAACATAATTTTTATAAGAGCTCTTTACAAAATAGGTACCAGAATCGATCCCTGCGGTACACCCTCTGTCAATAAATCGGTCTATTGACGAAATATTACATAAGAATGTCTATGTGTCCTAATTTTTAAGTATTAGCCCATGCTTAAGTAAAAGTATTTGCTGACAAAATAAATAAATTAGAAAAAAACGGACAAAATAGAAAAAAGTAAATGCTTTGTAATTCTTAAGAAAAATAAAATTTCTTTAACCATAGCTTTAGGGTCGGTGTAGCGCGTGTGATATTCTCATCGCTCGGCAAGTCCGCCGGAGGCCTGTGTTGCTCTATGCTCGGCAACAAACACTGGCGTCTTGCGACACGGCGATCGGATTTCTAGTTCATTGCGTTCTTTCTATCACCGTTGACTATAACTGCTGTAGTGTAACGCGCAGTGAACTAGAAACCGCTCGCGTTGCTCATGCACGAGGCCTTACAAATAAACAAAGAATAATACTTATTACGAATACTTATTACGTGTTTTGTCTCTTTTTCTCTAATTTGAAATGTCGTTTACATGACAGGAACGAGTAAATGCTCATACTGAAGCTAAGTAATTGCTTAGGTAAAATTTTATGTTCTTTGGAAAACGGATGAAGTTAGAAACGTCAAAAGTTAGAATTCTTAGCCAAGCAATTAGTCACCAATATCTTTACTCGAGCAGTTAGGTTTCTCAAAGAATTCATAGTAACAAGCTTGTGACAAGCTAGAATTGAGGTTATATTCCGTGTGACAGTTTCTAGAATAATATAAAATTGATGAATTTGATAATAACAATAATACTTTAATATTATTTGAATAAGAAAACTTCTATTCTAATTTAAACGATACATGTATAAAAAATGAAATTATTTCTTAGTGACATTTCTAAGAATAAAGTAATTGCTAAGTAATGGCTTGTTTATAAATACGGGTGTAAATGTTGTAGTAGCAACTTTCGATCAGGCAAATCGTCTACTCGTTTCCCGGCACAATGAGATAAAAAAATATCATTTGTATTCCACTATAGGAATCAACTTATAATAGATTTTATAGAGGATTGGAGTGTAATGCGTAATTGTCGCTCATGCATGAAATATGAAGGTAATATTAAAGTTTCTGAGGGCATAGACAATATCTCTTAGACATGGCTGACCTCTTTCGGCCTTTAAGAAGGCTTTAGCGGCATCCAATAGGTTTGTATTTATTAGACTTCACGAAACGAGGGTCGCTGAAAATGCTCCCTTCGTCAGATTGTGTATAGTGAACAATAAAAAGCATTATGAAAAGAAACTGAAGACAGTTTTGGGACAGTTAAAATAACATTTGTTTCGCTTCTAATAAAAAATACGTCTATAAAAAAAAGTGATGATAAAGCCGAAGGACACTTCACCCGGAATCCTCAAAAACTGAGGCACTGGCTATCTTATCACTAACTGCCGGAATACAACAATGCTACCACAACAAAGTACAAAATCGAAGCAATCTTATAAGTTCGTAACCATAAAGAACCAGTCTTCAAACAGAATGAACCTTCCGGATTCAAATAAATACCAAGGAAATAGTATTCAAATAGCAAGAAGTGCTTTCAAAAAGATTTCGCTCAAAGAAAGAATGAATAAAAGAAGGCCAGTCCAGGTATAATACAGAGACTTTTTTGAAGTGAAAATGATCGTTGATTCCGGCGATTCGCGCTACTCCTTCCATCCTTTGAAGTTTTCAAGTCAATAGATGAAACGTACCGGCTGTGACACCGCTTTGTAATGCCAATTGGTTTTGTTTTGATAAATCCTCTTTAGTATTTCATTTTCTTAGCAAAATATTAATCTGTTTTGTTAAGCAACAGGAAAACGTTTGCCTTTCATCTCTCTTTCTCTCTTTAGGTGACATCTCTTTATCTGCAACCACCGAACTTTAATATGCTGACGGTTTTCTTGAACGCCTTGGAGATTCTAGTTAGATAGGAGGACCCGGTTGCGTAATGCTTGCCCCTAGGATATCTCCGAGAAATATTTAGCCACAAACGGCTTGAGAAATCACAAATTTCTCGCCACCCATATACACGGCAACGCTAAAAATGCCGTTGACGGTCAATTTCTAAAAAGCAAGACATTTTTAAGAAAAGATAACTTTAAAATAACCCATTAGTCTGTCAAACGATTAATTCCCAACAAGACTTACAACTTAGTGTTTTATTCCATTCAAGTAAGGTTTAGTTTCAAACAAAATTGTATTAAATTAGTTTTATTAGATAAATGCGTACCTTTGTTTGAATAAATATTAGCTTTAGGCTTAATTTACTTTATATCAGGGATTTCCTTTGGGATTTGGGCAAGCTTTGCTGGAAGGTCTGTAATTATGATCCATTAGAGATGTAGTGTTACAAATAGGATATTATTTTATATTATATGTTAAACAAGGAAAATCTACGCAAAAAAACATTAAATTTAATATGTTACGTTATAAAAAAAATGTTAGCGAACTATTCTAGACTACAAAAACACAAATGTTGAAAAAAAAATTTCCACGATCAGGTTTATCTTAGGATATTCTAGACTACCTGGAATACTGTTTTTTTCTGAGCACTTTCAGAAACTGGCTTATCATCTGTTACCGGTTTGGCAATTATATGTTCAATTCATTATCTGACTAGCGTTTTGCCACTCCAATCACCGGGGCTTTTATGGAAAGTTTGTGTAGTAATAAAAGTGGTATCTGTTATCCAAATGGTATACGAACTCTTCGGAGAATCTACTAGGGGACAGGAACACGTTTGTTTGATGCCATTCCCTTTTGAAACCCTTTGAGATTTTTTCTATCACTTGGTTTTCTCTTTAAGTTTCTCGACACCAACAAAATGTCTGGTAACGCTGTTGAGACAAAAGGCGGCCATTAAAAAAATAAAAAAATAAATATAAATCGGGTATAAAGACATGCATATATTATTATGATACCTGGTGCCTAGTGCGAGTTTTGTTTACTATCCGTATTCATTCGATTACGTTAACGAAAACGTTAACGTAAAAAATTAGTATGGCAATGGAGCAGCGCCTCCTGGTGACATACGAGAAGAACATTAATTAAAACTAATGTGTAAAATAAACGCGAGTAAATCCGTAAAAGTTGTTTCATTTCAATACGAGAAGAGTTAAAATTTTGCTATACAAATTCTTGTTTTCGAATGGCGAACGAAGCTGGCACTAGGCACCCTGTACTAAGTTTGCGTTGAACACCGTAAAAAAACATTGCTTACAATAGTTTTGAACACAATCCTTGTGAATACGGTGTAACTGCACCCGATTTTTAGCATACGGTTGTTCGGTTTGCGAAGCTTATATCAGCCCATTTCAATTGCTAATGCGGCCGTAAGTTCCAGACGGCTCCTATCCGAGCCTGATATAGCGCTTTTGTGTGTTACACAGAATTTACGTTCTACTTAAATTAGCGATTTTCCGTATACAATGTATCCGTACAGTTTACTATCTATGCTAATGTATGGAACTATTGGGGGTAATTTTAAGGTTTTACATAATAGAGATGGAAGGCTGCGTTGGCCTATTTTCACGGTGCTTTGGTGAATTGTGAACTGGATTTTTCATTGCTGAGCTACAAGTTTACCTTGTTTCTGGCTTCCAGTTTTTAATACAGCCGAGAGCTACTTAGGCGTGTGACCTACTTGGTTGTGAGTTAACAGGCTTTCTTCTAACATTTGTAAATGTAGTAGGATGTTAGTTTGACCTTCTTTTATGTCGACATTGTCGTCATTCAATTCAATTTCCAATTAAGATTATTTATATTAACATAGTAGTCTTAGTCATAGTTCATTTGATGACTTAAATATAGTCAATACCATTTTAAATTGTCGACCTCCGTAGCCGAAACGATCTATATCGATCGACATTTTAAATGTTAACCTTTTGAGCGATTATATTGTTGACAACATTATGGAAACTTTATTTGTACCGATATTATTGACTTTTTGGTTGCGTCTATTTATTTGAGTACCCTGAGTGTCACTAACTATATGACGCTGACTGTACGTATTAAGCTTACCTTATGGGTCTCCTCATTTTGTACTATAGAATCAGGGACAGAATTCTATTTATGACGAATATATTACAAGCTTCGCTACGCTCTTACAATTACAAACTCTGAGCGAACACTCGGCAGCGTATATTGAAAGCATACTGTGCTAGTATGCGCTCATTGCTTTATTGCAGTATACTTTTACAAGCGAAAATAAAAAATACATGTGTTGAAAGTATACTCGATTTATGCGCGATGCTCGGAGTACAGTTTCTGCCTCATCGGGTATTAAGAAAGCTCAGAAACTATTTGACCAATAATTTGTCAACATTTAAAATATTTCACGCGTTTCTAAAAACCCTTAATCAAAACAGTGACACGAATATAGGGTCAAGTTGCATAATGTCAAAAATACAAAATGGCAAACGACCACGATATACAGTAAGAGGTATAATTTATTACCCCCAGAGGAGAAGTATAGCTTAGAAATTTTAGAAGATCGCGAATCGCAGCAAGCCTTCCTTTTAAATGTCGTGGTTATATTTTTTACAACAGACAAAGAAGAGTTCTTTTGACATTATGTGCTAAACGCGAATGAAGATGCAATAGAAATAAGTTAAATTACAACATACTCGGTTATTGCAGTAATTATATTTATTTGTATGCGGTGCCAGAAAATATACAAAATTTTTACGTCATAGTATAATATACTTTCCGCAACTGATGCGTTCAATTTAGGAATAGAAATTTTACTCGAGTATTGTGCAGCTGTGCGCGTTAGCATTGTTATACTTTCAATATACGCCACTCGGCATTAGCAGAACTTCACACTGCACTGCACAGTTCTAGCAAGGTCCCTGGGAAGACGGCGAAGACAATTTGCTCACTAACAAACTGAAACTAATTATAACTGAACAACATGGCAATGAAAATTAAGACTACTATACATATACGGTTAGAAACGAACGCTGTGCTTTCAATTTTGGTATTTATCATTGTCAAACATAGCATTTTTCAGCAACAAGGAAGGGAGAAAAGAAAATGTTCTTTTTCCGGTTTTTACCGGTTCTTACCGGTTTTTTTTTAAACGAACGGTTGATGCTTTTATATAAGCTAAATTATTGTAGATTGCTGATGGTAATGATGATGATAAAGATTGTGGACTAACACTGAATACAATAATTTGAATAGTTTTAAATCTTATATCATTTGTGTGCTAAAAGTATTTAAACAATTTTAATTTTAATCCATGGCGGTTAATGGGTTTTAACGACTGCCATATTTAACGACGACTGACTAATTATCAAGTGTCTTGCATGCTATATGCATTGCCAAATATATTTTGTCTTTAAGCCAAAACGAAACTAGCAAATAGAAAAACCAAATACTTAAACATTTTAATTCATAAATATTTTCCCAAACGCATGTGTTAAATACATAAAAACATTTTATTATATTATAACAAACGGAAAATGGCATAAAAAGTCTTTGAATAATTCCGCTATCAAAAATGTCCAGCGCGCATACATGTGACATATTTCATTCGTTTCAAATTGCCTGCAGATATATTTTTGTTTTAGTTATTTCGACGCAACAGCTGCGCTTTCCAGGGATCCGTCGACGGAAACAAGTGGCCGTGACACAAATATTAAAACTACTATAAATATAACGTAAAAAACAAAATAATTGACACTTTAAGGATAACTACGTGCTATATAATGGAAGTAGGTGTTACAAAATACCCCGTAAAAAATATAATAAATTATCAAAGCCAAAAATATTGTTAACCCTAGTAAGCTAGAATGTCAGAAAACCGGAGTTAGCATAATTTTTTTTTCTTTTAGTTGATGGCTTCGTGCGATTAGCACATTTAGCCAGTGTCAAAGTAATTTTTCTTACAAGTAATACATATGTATACAATATTTCCTTCCAGTATGATGATGAATGATGGATGAATGATAATAAAAATGAGAAGTGAGAAATGATATACCCCCAATTCCTCGGGCGGACTTCTTGAGAGAATTTGAAAAATGAAGTTGCACTGTTTTGTTTCATTTGCCAACACTCATGCGCACTTACGAACACTTAACGGTTAATAATCCACCATTATTTCACATTAATATTCGACATAACACAAATTTTAGAAATTATACCAAAACCGCAGACATGATTCTTCACTTTCCCGCCAAGAACGAGGTATCGTTAGCATAGATTTATTTAACAGAGAGGCCTACCTACTTACCAATACCAATTTTAATAATTGTCAACTTTAATGGTTCAATACTATGACAGTATACTATACTCAGGCAGTTAGAGGAGAACCCTAATTTCGTAAACTATGTTATTTGGACGGATGAGGCAACATCCACGAGGTCAGGACTTTCAAATGTGCATAACGATCACGTCTGGGCTCGCGAGAATCCACACCCTTCACGGCAGGGCAGATTTCAACACCAGTGGCGGCTGAATTTGTGGGCTGGCATTTATGACGGGCATGTCATCGGTCCCGTCATTTTGCCATCACGTCTGAACGGTGGCAACTATCTATCGTTTTTACAAACGGAATTCGATGGGGCGATTGACGACTTTCCTGTGGCCGATAGGGATTACTTTGACAACCAAAGGAACATGGTGTTTCAGCACGATGGAGCTCCGGCTCATTTTGCTCGCGACGTGCGAGTGTATTTCAACGTTCGCTTTCCGCAAAGATGGATCGGCCGTGGGGGACCGGTGCTATGACCCGCTCGTACTCCGGACCTCACACCCTTGGACTTCTTCATATGAGGTAATGTTAAGGACAGAGTCTATTTCTTTGATTGCCCAACGGTTTTTGAGATGGTGCAGCGTGTAAGTTCGCGTCAATAACACCGACGATGGTGCGAAATGCCACACAAGCTATGTCCCGACGAGCGCGGTTTTGCATTGAGCAAGGCGGAGCTCACTTTAAGCCGTTCTTGTAAATTTGACGTTCATTACGAAAAAGTAAGTGTTGTTAGTTTAGGTTTCTTCGTTAGGTAAGGTCTTTTAAAATAATCTCTCTCGTAATATCTATCTAATTGAATTCTGTATATTTGGTTAGTATGTCTCTTTATCGTTTCACGAATTAGGTAAAAATTTACATAAACATTCTGCGTAGTTTACTCTTTAATTTTACTGAAATAGGGTTTGCACATCAATGAAAAAAATAATGGTTTTATTTTTTTTGGCGGTAAGTCATACAGTGATAGTACGGTTCTCAAATATTGTAATGGACTTGTTATAAGGCACCACCCCTCTTTCGGCTTTACGGGTATTTTTGTAACACCCTGTATAGGTAGGTATATCTGCAGAGTGTTGTTAGTTAAGTTATTTAAATATGTGTAGGAAAGAATAGATAATATAGTACCTATGTTACCAATGTATCATGACTGTTATTTAACCATAATCTCTCACTCAGTATTCTCGATTTAGATAAAAAAGTAACCCAAATATTGACATAGTCTGCCTGTTCCTATTCAAGGAACAATGAAAATATAACATTTTCTAACAAAAATTGCCTCAATGGTTCATAAGTTTCATTGTTACTAGTTACCTCTATATGGATGAAAGTCTTGAAAAAATTTAACTAAAAAGTTAAAAATAAATAATTTATGATTGAGCATAATAAAGGTTACCTGCAAGTAAATTAAACAAACTAAACTACGCACTTTTTTTAATTTTTAGAGCCATTTTAAAGATTGAGTTTTTTGTTAAAATTTTGGTTTTATATTTTGACCCGTGAAATACCCATCATTGAGGAGTTCCGGTGGCAATCTGTGGTCTTTTTCATCAGTTACACTTCATCAAATGATAGTACTTTCTGAGTGCAAATACTTGACTTATTGCTGAAAATACCAAAATCGCTATAAGTATGCTTACAATATTTGAGGAGTACCCTCAATTCCTTAAGGATTCCATCATCAGAAATGGACCAAATTAAAATGGAAGCACCAGCTTTCAAATAAAAAAAGAATCATAGTTAACAGATCATGTTAGCACAAATATAAATAATCATTCCTACAGTCTTTTTATCATTGAATCCTCCCTCTCAGATCACAAAAAGTTATATCTTGAAATAGGCAAGTTGGCACCTGAAATAAATAAAATAAATCATTATACAGCTCTCGATTATGAAAAACTTTACAAAAGTGCATCGGAAACAATAAGTAATGATGACTACGACTACTTCAACCTGGAAAAAATTATAAAAGAAAACATAGAAGGTTCGAAAATTAAGCAAATTAAAATACTCGATTAATAAAAAAATTATAGATGCGATTAATTTTAGAAATGGATTGTGGCAAGAAACTAAAGAAAATCCAGATAATGACGATTCGAAGATATCTTTTAAAGAAAAACAATACAAAGTTCAGAAGTTGATTAAGACACATAAAAAAGATTTACACCACAAATTATTTTACGACACTTATAATCAACCTAAAAAATTAATTAACATAAAACCAAAAACAGCCCTGCTCCTCCAAATTTGAGATCTGATTCCGGACTGATTACCGACGGTACTATAATTTGTAATCTGTTCAAGTCCTTCTTTTCGTCTATCGGTACTGAACTGGCCAGTAAAATTCCTCAGAAATACCACATTGATACCATTCAAATCCATATGTACGGACAATAACTCACATGAAGTTGTATTAACTTATCTTAAACCTTCTAGTATAGATGAATTAAATAAAATTATAGACGACCTGGCTACTAACACCAGCATTGTATTGATGGCATTGAGTGACAATTTGTATACTGTAATTTATATATTGTTTATATCTCGTTAAAATTGAAATGTAATTTTGTATGAGAATAAAGATCTTTGAACCTAAACCTAAACCTATCATCAAAATCGGTTCACTCAATCGAAAGTTCTGAGGTAACCAACATAAAAAAAATACCTAAAGAACCTCCTCCTTTTTTTTTTTTGAAGTCTGTCAGAAATCTACAAATATATATCTATGCTACAAACTACATTGGAGTCACGGATACATTATGAACTAAAGAACGAAACAGTGTCGAAAAGTACGACGCAAAAAAACTGTCCATCGAATATTTTTCCTGATCCTGTTTTCAGAGGGCAATTGGCCGCTCTGCGAAATAGCAATATATTTTTTACAGTAGGCAGCAGACGCTTTTGTTCGCATTTCCATTGGCCCATAGAACTGTTGCATATCGGAAATGAACGCGTTCGTTTATCGCTTTTTAGTTTGGAATAGTTTTGCAAGCTACGTTCATGTTTAATCAAATTTAAAAGCTTCTATTTTCATAGTGAGTGGAGTCTTTGATGGATTAAATTGGTAAATCTAAAATTTTAAAAAACAGAAAATGATTTACTTTTACTCCATTTTATTGTTTCTCCACCTTTGACAGGCATGCTGGAAGAAATTTCATTCTGAAAGAAGCAGTGCCCCTGTACTTGTCAATTTTTACTAGATTCATTCATTATTATAAAAATATTATTATAATATTGTTATTGTTATTATTTGTTTGTGTTGTAGGTACACACGTATATTTTCTACTAGCGGCCCGTCCCTGCTTCGCACTAGTGGATTTTTTTTAATACAGCTTTAGTTACTCAGCGCTAATGTAGCATTCTAATGGTGAAAGAATTTTCTAAATCGGTCCAGTAGTTTTTGAGTTTATTCGTTGCAAACATACAAAAATACAAAACTTCCCTCTTTATAATATTAGTATCTACGAGTTGCTGCCCGCGACTTGTAAAAAAAAAAGAAAAAGTATCCTATATGCTGGTCTGGGTAATGGTCTGTATATGAGGAAAGTTTCATTAAAATCCATTCAGTAGTTTTTACGTGAAAAAGTAACAAACATCCATCCATACTAACAAACTTTCGCGTTTATAATATTAGTAGGATAAATGACAACAGACTTTGAGAAGATCGTGGTTGCTTGCCTAGACTTTTAAACAAAGCTGCGTACAATATGTACTCTAACTACTAATAGAACTTGGGATATCTGTGTTTGACACCGTTGGTCTTAACAACTAAGCCACTAAAGGGAATAAAAACGAAGAGAAAGGATAATGCAATATAACTAAATGTTTATAGTCTAACATTTCAAGAAGTATTCCATCAAAACATATACATCCACTTAAATGTTCCAGAAAAGGCGCGTCACAATATGTCAGAGGAACTTATACTTGTCCTACGTCAATGCAACTCTCACGCAATACAAACTGCCACTACCACTGTACAAAAAAATAGTGCTATGTAATAAAACTCCAGAAACATTAAGCGATTTTTCTTAAAAGCCTTGTTGAATATCAAATTTCTAAGCTTAGCGTTGTGCACTGGACCGAAAATGTAATGATAAGTTTTAAGTTCGACTTGGATGCTTAGTATTCAAAGTAACCTATACTAATATTATAAAGAGGAAAGCTTTGTATTTTTGTATGTTTGCAACGAAAAAACTCAAAAACTACCGGAACGATTTAAAAAATTATTTCACATTACATCACATACATTAGCGCTGAGTAACATAGGCTATATAAAAAAGAAATGTCCACCCGTGCGAAGCCGGGACGGGCCGCTAGTATGTTATGAACGCCTCGGTGCCCGAGTGGTAATGCGCTGGACACTATATCCAGAGGTCCTGGGTTCAATAGCCCGGGTTGGTGATCACCAACGCGCATTTGGCAAGGTCAACCCAGACAACCCGAGCCGAGGTCCTAGAAGCCTTTAGAGGCGCCCTCGGGTTGTTGTGCTCCCAATCCGATCCAAACCACTCGGAAATATAGTAGGGAAAGGGAACACACTTGGTGATGCCATTCCGTCTAGAAACCCTCTGACTGTGTTTCGAGCACACGGCTTGAGGAACCCTTTAAGTTTCTCGCAGCTCCCAAATAACAATAAGAATAAGAAACATTTATTGACCTGCACAAAATAAATACAAACAGATGAGAGAAAATTAAATTAAAATTAAAGTAACAAAAAATAAGAACATCTTTAAGATGTTCTTTTTTTTACAACTAACACAATCACCAAAAAAAAAAAGTAAAAATAAAAGAGAAAGAATAATAAAAATAACTACGGTGTGCAAGGCCAACGGGTAGCTGTCTCAGCAATGCTTTTGTGGCAGAGAATGCCATAGTAGCGCTGGTTTTCAGACAGCTCCCTGAACGTCCTAAATAAGTCCTGTGACGCGGTAAAGTACGCCTGAAGCCAGAAAACTCTCATCAAAAAACCCATTTGACAAGCGTTATTAAGCCTATTAACACAGAGGCTAGATAGGCTGTGCTATTATTATGTTTCTTAACAAACACTATTCAGTTTTATAAGTAGAATAACGTTATTAAATTCTCAGCTACTGATTACAAAGTTGCAAAATTAATTAGGGTATCATACCCAGTTGTTAGCACCGCACCAATTTATAAGCGCCTCGGGGAAAAAACCTATTTTACGTTTTACTTGTTATAGTTTATCGTGTATATGTTTCCGAGGTAATTGGGAGAACTAATACACCTCGACTTCGTACAACAATGTTATGTTGACATTTGAAACGGCGAGAAATTTATGAGCCTATGATGAATATTATTAATATTGTTTTCTTATAATAGTGTTTTTTTTTAAATTTTAGTTTTAAAAGGTCCTCTTTGCCCTTCAACCAATCAGCCAATCAACAAATTCAGCTTACTGTAAACCTTAAATCTTAAATATAAAGATTAAATTAAGGTTGCATAATATTTGTACTTAATATTTACTATCATCCCAAAGTCGCCTACCGTTTTTCAAGCGCTCATCGGTAATCTTAAGGCCTACGCAGACAGAGACGGCATGCCTCGGCATGCCGCGTCACGTCGAAGTATGCCTCGGCAACTTCTGCTTAGGGCTGTTCATGTAAAAAATACATCGATATTTTCGATATATCGTAAGTAATTTGTTTGTATGTGACTAGTCTATAATAATAAATATTAGATAGGGACCAGGTTAATATGAATTAAAACAGCTAGGCTGAAGAAACAAATCAACTTTATAAATCCCAGTATTTTTTGTAACTTTATTTATTTATAAATCCAGTATTTTTGGTCTAGACCTTGCAAAAACAAAATTTTATTTACTCATTTGGCTTGCTTGCAGCCTGCTTCTCTGCTGAGTTAAAACCTGTGCGGCTTTTGAGAAAAGTCGTTCTGATGGAACAGAGCTTGCTACCTTTCAAATATTTGAATACTACTTTCTATAACTTCGGGAACTTCTACCGACTACAGATGAGCCGGTCTATCGAATTAAGACTAAAAGACTCGATTCTTTACAACACTACCTTTGACACGTCACGGCGTGCGCCGGCATCCTTCAGCATGCCTCTGTCTATACCGCAGTACGCCACGGTATGCCGCGGGAGCCCGTGGCTTCGATGCCGCGGGATCATTTTAAAGCATGGGAACTTATGCCTTATTTATATTTCTATATGTTTGAATGTCCATTGGTAAAAATCTAAATCCTTTACCATGCCGTCCCAATTGCGTTGCCCTTTATTGAACATTATTGATTAGAAGTCTCTCCCGCTCATTCGTCAGTAGTATAGTAAAACTTCACTAAAAACAAAATTAGGTTGAAAAAGTAACACCCCAAATCACCAAAAAGTCTATACTAGTACAACAATAACAAAAATCTTTCGTCCGCTTCGCTTCAACGCGTCTCGCCCTACCGCGTCAGTCCGCCCCAGTCCGCCCCAGTCCACCCGCCTTCGTGTTATTAGGTTGCCAGCATTATTGGACGCTGTCCGTCGGATAGATAGCCTATTACCCCGTTACAATATTACCTGCTTACTGCGACGTTGATGTGGGCTGTTAAATGGATGGCTGGAGTATTATTGGACCTATTGGTGTGGGTAATAGTTGGTTAACAGGAAGGAGGTTTTATTTCTGGAAGATTAGTGTTGAATGTAGATAACAGATTATAGACAAAACTACTGTTTTCTGAAACTTGTCTCGTTTAATAATATTGTTGTAAAAAGTATGCACATACTATTTTAAAGCACTTTCTATTAAAAAACATGATCCCAATGGGTTGAAATGCAACTTGGGAGAACAAACCTTGGCAGGCTGCACTAAGCTATATAAGATAAAATTAAATCCCATTGACGAAAAAATCAAAAAGTCACCAACTACCATTAAAACCTCATATCACGCAACTAAATATTTCGCAGCGAATATTTTTTGTCCATGAAAAATTTTTGATACAGAAAATTAATGATCCATCGTAAAATAAATTCTCATGTAAGCACATTTATGTCATTCGTATTAAACAAGTCGTATCAAAAGAGTTTTCTCGTCCGCCGCGTCTCATTTAGAAAAGTCGCTGTTGTCTTTTCAAATAAATTTAGACCAATTAGTGTCCACACACAAACTGTCATCACGACGTTCCGCCTACGCCATCTTGCCAAAGGAAATTTATTTACAAACAGAGTCGTTGCCGTCTTGAAATGGTTGTCGATAATACTTATTATATACATCATCGTCAGTCTATAAATATACTGTTGCCGAGCTCAGAGTGCCAAGTGCGAGTTTTATAATATAATATTATGACAATATTATTGTCATTCGATTTTCGTTCACGAAAGCGAGAATTCGCATAGAATTGAAGCAACGCCTCTTAGTGACCGAGAAAGTTAAAATTTGGCTATACAAATTAAAAAAGAAAAGTGTTAAAAAGAAGTCTCGAACAGAATTCGAAATTTCGGTGGGTTGGACAGAGCCTTGGAAATGTTTGAACACTTTTCCAAATGGTATTTTATTCGCTTCAAAATTTGCGTAAAACTAGACAATATATCCCTAACTAATACAAATTCACGTTTTCGGATCGGAACGTCATCGGATAGCAAATTAAACTCGCATTAGGCATCCAGGTCTTCCCACATGTTCCTTTTATAAGTGAATCCGATTTTTAAAAATTAATATATAAGCTTTTAAAGCTATAGAAAACTGGATTACATGAAATAAAAGATAATATATAGAGTGTTTGACGACACCATGCTTTGTGGGACTATGGGAGTAATATGGTTTTTTTTTTTCTAGAGACCCTATTTGGTAAGTGTTATGTCATGACATTTTCTGTCCCGATCTCCCGTTGTGCTTATTCTTCACGTAGGCCTTACCATGATCCCCCAGACCAGTAATACTGCAATATTATATGCAGTTGTAAAAATAAAACGCAAGTATAACCGCAGCTACACGCGTCTCGTTATCACAACCGAACAATACTGCTTCAAGAGCTCATTCATTGTTCATGTATTATTACTATAGAATTTATGTATCTGTATATTTTATTTTACATGTCTATATATTTTATCTACCATTAATGTTTTCAAGTCTTTTTACACGACTGCCAAAAAAAGGAGTGTTATGTTTTCAGGGATCATCTATGTATGTGATGTGTCTTTAATCCACCATAACTTCTAAACGCCTGTACCGATTTAGATATATAAAGTATCGATACAATCCTTGCATCATTCCAATTAACATAGGCTAGTAAAAATTTGGAAATTCAACCCTTATATGGGTAAAATAGGGGATGAAACTTTTTATGATGAAAATTCGTCATTATTAGAGTTAGAGACTAGAACTTGATGTTTAGCATGACATTTATTTTTTTCCTCTTGATACCCTTATTAGTCGACTGGTAGAGAATACCTTAGGGCGTTAAGTCCGACTTTTGCTTGTATTTAAATTTTTTTAACCTAAGCCTATAAGAGACGTTTATAAGCTGTCGATAGAAACTAATTTTTATATAAATTAGGACACTCACTAATGTATACATATTGTTCGGTGTACACTGATTCCGTAACACGAAATAGGGGTAAGATCGATACATTGTACTGTACAACCCACAAGATTTCATCATAACTACCTATCTTATCACTGCGATAATAGAGCTTAAATTCTATTGGCTTACATTCTAAATGTAGCCTATTAAATAAATCCCGCAGTTGGTAAGTGTTACAATGTAGCGCGGAATGATTTTGCAACTTTATGGGGGCTAACTGTATTGTTAAGGTGAGGCTCGTTTGAGGCGGAGCGGAGCTGAACTTAGGGCGTACGCAAGTGGCATAACGCTATTAGGAAATAAATGAAATAGAATGATAAACGCATGGGATTGACATAAAGCCAATCAAAAGTGATTTAAGTGGTAATAGTGGGAACGCGAGATTAGCTTACTTTGTCTATAGTTGTTAAAAAGAAAGGGATTGTCATGGGTCATTGTCAGATTAAGGAAAAGTAAAAACTTGTGCTTCAAGAAAAAAAAATATCTTTTTTTAAAAATTTGAATCACAATGCTATACGTGGTGTTTTGACATATAACACAACTCTTACAGAACAGAACTCTTTTGGTCAGAACATTTATTTAACGATGGCTCATATACTTAAATGTAGATACTACCGGTTTCACACACTTGACAACGTTATTTAAGTAGTTTCCAATGAGGAATTTGTACTGCGCCAAGTACATTTTATAAGTTGGTCGCCTGTTACTCGTAAACTTGTAAAGCCTACTTAGCTGTAATAGTTTTCCTTTTAACCTCATCATTTATACCGTGAATTTTTTCACGTATCCAAAACCCACCATTTGGCTGGCAGGGAGAGTGTGGGGGGGGGGGGGGAGACACTAGACTCTAACAAAATTTTGCACTTTAAAGCTTAATAGTTCACAAACGGATGCCTTAATCAAAAAACTGTTTTCACAAATCCGCTATATTTTTAAAATTGCTATCCAACGACATCCCATACTTAGGGGTAAAGAAGAAAAAAAAAATTACATCAACCTAAAAGAAAATATTTTCAAAAATTTTACTTCCCCACGTACCAAGAGTCTATGAGCTAGACTGGGGTCAGACAGACAGACAGACGGACATGGCGAAACTATAAGGGTTCCTTGTTGACTACGGAACTATCATAAAAATTATCACGTCGCAAGTGCGGTACAGCACGGGGCGGAATCAATGGTGATTTTGTTGATGAAGATGTTCGCTCTTCTCCACTCTAGTCCGCCTCGATGGATTTCAATTGCGAATAAAGCTACTCCACCCCGGTCCGCTTCAATGGTTTCAGCCCTATGATACATTTTTTGCTAACTTACTCGCAATTTATTTACATCTAATTTTGCTCTGGTGTTTCAAACCTTTTCATTTACTTACGGCCACGGGGAGATTGAGGTTGTATAATGTGTACCGTCAATTATTTTTATCGGGTGCATTATTTAATTATTTTTGTCCGTGTTACGCAAAATGAGCTTACTGTATATTGCTTTGCGGTATTGGGGCTGGGATTTAATAAACTAAACTAAGGGCGCATTCAACTTTATCAGAAGTAAAAGGCCGCATGTGCATTTTACCAAACACTTTCTTTTCATTCTTCTCCTTCTGAAAATAATACAGCCCTTTTAAACAGCTCTTTTAAATCTTTGATTAAATTATTCGGAATATTTTTATTTATAGCTGTGTTTTCACATCAAAGTTATTATTCTGATTAGGTTGGTCATTAGAAATGCAATATGTAAATATTTTAATTATTTAAGAAGAGGCAAACTCGTTAGATGTATGCGATTTAACGTAATGAATGGTGAATTAAATTTACGCAATATCTTAACATAAATAAAGCTTACCTATTCTTTACTGATCCTTTTCATGACTGTAAATGTGGACCATATCTCGATACGGTAAAAACACTTCTAACAAAGAATAGTACTTAGATAACTATAGTATTTCTATAAGAAGTGACAGAAGCCTCTCCGTACGGCCTAGAAGTGGAAATAATAACGCTAGTATAATAGAAATAGAATAGAATGTTTCGTTTTTAATATCTAACGGGTGAGCACTTGGCTTTCATCTCACCTGATGTTAAGTGATGATAACGCCGAAGGTGGAATCGCACTTCATCCGGACTCCTCAAATACGGAGCCACTGGCAATCTTATCTCTAGCTACCGGTACACAACAATGCTATAATACATAGATGTTATGGCGATATATTTAGATAAGATGGTGGTGGTGGTGGTGGTAGCTAGCCAGGCGGGCAAACAAGCTCTACCACCAACCAAACCGAGTACACAAACATGTACCCCCCCGCTGGGAAGCAAACCCGTGACCTTTGGGTCTGAGACCAGTGGTCTTAAGATTAAAAAACATATGCGATTCATATAAATCCAATTAAACCTCATCTATAAGTATCATTAGGTTATGTCAATCCCATACTAATAATCCATCTATTCCATTTCTGTTCTATTAGCATCGCAGCAGTAAACTTTACTCAACATGTATCACACCAAGTCGGCTCTGACCAAGAGCTTAAGCTCTAAATTTATATAGGTATTCGGGTCACCAAGTAAGACGGGGTCAAAGCTTCAAAGGAGCACTCTAACTGTTAAGTAATAATAAGCAACACTTTGATAAATTAAACAAGGACTTACAAGTACTAACGAGTTTGACATAACTTGCTGATAGGTGTCAGTTATTTAGTGGTCGAGTGGTTGTGGCGCTTCTGCTGTAACGGTCTATAAACGTCATGAGGCGTCGGTTTTTTTTGGCAGTTTGCTATTTGTCTTAAACAGCCTTTAATAAAAGTAATAAAAATATCATCATCATCATCATCATCATCAACCCAATGCTGAGCATAGGCCTTCTCTATGTTACGCCGTTCCCTTCTGTTTTGAGCTGATCGCATCCAGGCTTTTCCAGCAACGCTATATCTCTGGTCCATCTATCAGGTGGTCGGCCAGCGCTCTGTTTGTCCGCATACAATAAAAATAATAAATATTAGACATCATCGCATAGATTGCTCGCTCTTACTCCAAAGAGTAGCTTAAGCATCTGTGTGTTGGAAATCAGGACAACGACAAACCAGCCACGACCCAAGAAATTATAGAAAAAGTTCGTTTTCTTACATTGACCCGACCGGGAATCGAACCCGGGACCTCGGGTGTTGCCATACACCAGAAACCGGCGTGCGAGCCACTCGACTACGGAGGCCGTCAAACATCAAACGCTTTTACAGCGTCACCGAACATTTTGGAGCGGCGAAGAACTTAAAGGTTTATTCAAGCTGTGTGATCGAAACACCGACAGAGGGCTTCTAGAGAGAATGACATAACGGCAAAAGTGTCCCGTTCCCTACTAGATTCTCCGAGGTGTCCGAATTGGATCTGACTAGTGTGCGTTGGTAGCAACAGACTTATTACCGAAAAAAAATTTTGGTTTGTGTCCGTAATACCATTTTTCTTTTTTTTATGTCAAAAGGAGGCAAACGAGCAGGTGGGTCGGGTCACCTGATGAAAAGTAATCGCAGGTGCGTTGACGGCCTTGAGGAAGGAGTAGGATTTTGTGGAGGGAGTAGGAATTGGGAGGGGGGGGAGGGTGAGACATGGGCAACCGCAACTAGTAGCAGTCGCGTTGTAATTGTGCAATTGGCAACAATTGCTTTTATCGGCTATGAGCCTGCCGAACGGTTATGCGAGAAATGGTGGTTCAACCCCCAAGAGGACCCAGAAGGTAAGCTTAATACATACCGCGCTCTAGCAACACATCTCGGAACAGCTCGAAACACTCCGAGTTGTTCCGAGAGGGCAGCTGTTACGAGTTTCTTTGTCCGTAAGAGGTTGTCTATGAGTGTGTTCCTCGAGCGCGTTTGCACGCAGCTTACCCCATAGCACCGATAGATTACTGACGTGAATTCATGTCTAACACAAGCCGCCGCCTCTGTGGTCTAGTGGCTAAGACCACGGGTTTAGACCTAGAGGTCCCGGGTTCGATTCCTAGCGGGGAGTACATGTTTGTGTACTCGGTTTGGTTGGTGGTAGGGCTTGTTTGGCCGCCTGGCTAGCTACCACCATCTTACCTAAATATGTCGCCATAACATCAATGTTTGTAGCATTGTTGTGTTCCGGCAGCTAGAGATAAGATAGCCAGTACCTCACTAGTTGAGGATCCCGGGTTAAGTGCGCTTCCATCATTGGCCTTATCATCACTTAACATCAGGTGGGATCAAGGTACTGTGCTTACCCGTTAATATAGAAAAAAAAGCATATATTTCGCTTTAGCTGTGTAGGTGGGATAGCAAGAACTGGTGCTTGCTATTTGTGATCTTCAGTCATTCCCGTCGCAGACAATGGAAACATTGAACATTGCTACAATCTTTGTATTTATATCAACTGAATTAGTTAAGATAGTGATAATCCGTGATCATGGCGCACATGCAACTGTGCCGAAATGTCGGATATATCTAAAATACAACAAAATATATTTGCAAACGCTTTTCCTTATCATACAAGACACTTTTCACAATCAAAGAGTGTTTTGTAAGAAAGAATTGTAATTTGTTCACTAAAACTAGACAAACAGTAGGTACTGGTGAGGAAACTTTAACGGAGAAACAAAGTAAAATAATAACTAACTTTGTTGAAAAACTTTGCGTTTCCCATTGTCCAACTATCGCGGAGGAAAAATAGATAATTACAAAAACATAATGTTGAAAAAATTTCCACGAGCAGGATTTGAACCTGCACCCTTCTGACATACCGGGTCAGGTGCTCTTCCAATTGAGCTATCGTGGTTCTAACCAGCCCGCCGAAATTATTCAACACTATTTACTTTTTTACTTTGAAAGCCAAAGGCGCCAATTCAATGTCAACAAATGGTTAATGACGGTAGTTGATAGCTCAATTGGAAGAGCACCTGACCCGGTATGTCAGAAGGGTGCAGGTTCAAATCCTGCTCGTGGAAATTTTTTCAACATTATGTTTTTGTAATTTGTTTCGCAATAAAATTTGTGTTAAAATTATATAAACAAATTCAAAACATTTTAAAATAGATAATGATCCTGTATTATTGTTTTTGTGCAACGACGTGACCCGGCAACGAAAGAGGCCCAACTACATGTTTCGACTTCCGGCGGTGTTATTTATCTATTTCGGGAAAACATACAATCACTCTTTAACCGACTTCGAAAGAGGTAAAGGTTACAAGATATAATTTTACTAGCAAAAATAAACTAGCCTCTGGAAACTCGAGTTCCACCGGCCCAATGCTCTGACCGCTGAGCTACCGAGGCCCCAGAATGTTCGTTAAATTCGAAATCACCAACTACTAGTAACATTCAACGAGTCTTCTGGGGCCTTTGTAGCTCAGCGGTCAGAGCATGGGACCGGTTATATAGGAGTAGATATTATCGTTGTCTAAGGCGCGGGACACACAGAAAAAACGTAAGACGCGGGGCGCAGACAGGGCGCAGACGGGGCGCCGCCGGTCGGCGCCGTCGCGACTTTATAAAACATATAGAAAAGACGAGGCACGGACGTGACGCTCGCTGGGCGCCGCGTAGGGTTGCCACCTTTTTTTGAAGGTAAAATAGTATTATTTTCAAAAGATTGCAAAAAACATAGTACTATTGAGAAATTCAAGAAAAAAAATAGTACATTTATGTTTAGTAAATAATTATAAATTTTTCCATGTGTATTTGTTATTAGTCTTAGCTTTGGTTAACAAAGTCTTATTTTAAAAATTATTATAGGAATCTGAGCAATTTAGATCCATATTAAAATAAATTAACAATTAGTTTTTAATCAAATTAATAGATATTACATTCTTCTAGCCATTTTATATTTATTACGGAAAAAATATTTCCGTAAAAGCGGAAGTTGCAGGTATGGAAAGTAAAAAAGATTTTTTTAAAAATGTATTTGTTAATTTTTTATTTTTATTTTTAAAAAGCATTTGCCATTTTCATCAGTATTTTTAGATTCAAACACTTGTTAGTTGCTTATTAATGTAATAATTTCATTAACTATACTTATTTTTGAATACAAATTGTTGACATTAATATTTAATTTAGTGACTAAATTTAAAGGATCGAATATGCTCTCCATTTGTTTAAATTCAATTTTCGTGCTTAATTTCAGAAATTGGCATTAGTTGAGCCAATTAGTTGGGTTAAAATCAAACAATTTATTTAAATATATTAAACTTTTTTCAACGGTCGGCGGCATTCATCAACAAATTTGAAGTTGACGTTTATTGTTGTTTTTTGAATTTATCCCTTTCGGGAAAGGCTAAGGAAACTAAGCCGAATACTGCCAAGAAGTTGACGTTTACTTGCCATGACGTGTGAGCAACGCGACGCAAATGCGTTTCGTTCTGAAATTCCCAATGCTACGTTGCGGGTGCGTTCCAGTCACAGTTAATTATATATAATATATAAGTGAATAATATATAAAAAGCGCGACAACTGAATTACTGATGAAAATATAGTATTATTCATACTATATTATTTTTTTACTAATACTTTTTTGTTAATTTACTAAAATATAGCACGATACTTTATAATAAAGTACGGGTGGCAACCCTAGTGTGACAGCGACGCGCGATTCCCGCCCGGCACCCGCGCCCCGCCCTGTCCTTTCTGTATGTTTTACAATTGGTTACTCGTCTGCGAGTAAGCGTCGTGCCCGCGCCCTGTCTTTTCTATATGTTTTGCGTGGCGACGCTTCTATACATTTTGTATGAAAGGGACGCGGAAGAGATATTTGTCCGCGCCCCCTCCTCGTCTTACGTCATTTTTGTGTGTCCAGCGCTTCACTCGACAACAGTGTTAGTGAATCAGGAGAGAAATAGAAAATGTAAAATAATAATAGAAATGAAAAAACATGTTTTTTTAAATAACATTGACATATTTCAACATTGTGTTTTTGTAATTTGTATCGCAACAAAATTTGCGTTAAAATTATAAAAACAAAAAAAAAAACTTTTTATAAATAGCTTGCCTATCTCTTAACTGATCTTTAGTATTTGTAAAAATATTATGATCAGATGTTAATGACGGTAGTTGTTGACATTGAATTGGCGCCTTTGGCTTTCAAAGTAAAAAAGTAAATAGTGTTGAATAACTTCGGCGGGCTGGTTAGAACCACGATAGCCACGATAGATAGGAAGAGCACCTGACCCGGTATGTGAGAAGGGTGCAGGTTTAAATCCTGCTCGTGGAAATTTTTTCAACATTGTGTTTTTGTACTTTAAATAAGTTGATGCATAAGCTAAAGGCAATATTGTAAATGAGTAACTTACGGTTTTTAGCTCCAAATCGTGCATCTGCAAAAAGGAAAATGACGGTTAATTAACACTGCAAATTAATATAATTTTTTTATTTATTTATTATTTAAATAGCGATAACACAGCAAATAACCATAAGGGTAAGTAATTAATTGTTTTATTATTTTTGAAGTATTCGCCTGTCTGTTATAACAGAAGATACAATAAAATAGAAAAAAATCAGCTAATCTCTGGAAGCTTGAGTACTAATCACGACCACGAGCTTTGAGATATCTCTGCAGTGCCTTGAGGGCCTCGGTAGCTCAGTGGTCAGAGTATTGGTGATCGAGACTTTTGATTTATACTAGTAATTTTTTTTATTTAATAAAAGATTTCTTAAAATTTAACACCTACTATAATTTAAATACCTAACAATGAACTTTTTATTTATTCCTTTTGGCAATCTTATCACCAAATGACACCACCCAACAATGTGCCGCTGTGAATCGAAGCTGAGAGTCGACCGGTAGTCTAACCACAAGACCACATAGACGTTAATAAGAGTGCCAAGACCGAATTTAATTTGGCATTCTATCGCGTTAACGAAACCGAGAATTTAAATGGCATTGAAGCAGTGCCTCTTGGTGGCAAAGGAGAAGAGTTAACCATACCAATTCTTGGTTTGGACAAAGAGATCGAATTGCAAATAAAACTTATACTAAGCACTTAGATTACAGTCTTTGTGGTATAGAACACCGGTTAGAGACGATAAGGTCCCAGCTTTATTTACCAGCGTATGCTTGTTTTATTCTTTCGGGTAAGCACATGCCGTTTATCCCTTTTAAAGTTAAGTGATGACAAGGCCGAAGGTGGAAGCGCACTTCGCCCGGAATCCTAAACTACTGAGGATGTGTGTGGCTATCTTATCTCTAGCTGCCGGAACACAACAACGATACAAACATTGATGTTATGGCGACATATTTTGACAAGATGGTGGCAGCTAGCCAGGCGGACAAACAAGCCCATACAAGCCCTCCCACTAACCAAACTTAATACACAAACATGTACCTCCCGCTGGGAATCGAACCCGGGACTTCTGGGTCTGAGTCCGGTGGTCTTAACCACATGACCACAGAGGCGGTTTGGTTAGTGGTTAGTGGTAGCGCAGGTACTACGTCTACGAATACAAAACTCACTATACACACCCTTAGCTAATCACGTAAAAATGTATCACGGAACTACCGTAACATGGCTGCTTTCCACGTCAACACAATAAGTAAACAAATAGAAACTAACAAAGGTTTAAAGATTGTGGGATCCAAGAGCCTCATTCTTATGGAGTTGCAAGCATCTTATTGTATTTTCTGTATAGGTACGGCACCGATGACGTCTTTCGTGACATTTCGAGGTCACTCGGGGAACTCGGGGACACTGGTGCGGCGGAAAAGTCAGTCAACGTGTAGGTAATAAGTTTCCACATTATATGACGTAAGGCGTGACGAAGACGAGCGATTTGTTAGTGATGATTTTTAACATTGAAAATGTTTTTTCGTTCGCTCCAGTAGGGCCCCCATTTTCGTTGAAAGTGCGACTCGCCCGTGATACCCTGAGGTTTAAGGCCACGAGGACGTATGAGGGCTCAAAAGACGCGGAATTCGAAGGGGCTTAAAATTATGTAAATATTTTACTTTTTTATTTTCAAGTGCTAATTGCTGCACTGAAGCTAAATTAAATATTCATAAAATTTTATAAAATACACTGAAAAAATTATGTAAATATTATGTAATATTATGTAATGTAAATGTAAATATTATGTAAATATATTTTGGAAAAGTCAAATGTGTTTTTTGGAAATTAAAAATAAAAACGACTTTTTTGACTGATAAATCGTGTTTTCCCAGAAAATTCCCGATATTTCTACAACGGGGCCGATGTTAAAAAATAAAAAAACAGCACCTCGGTATTGAACTAAGGAACATTTTACCTTATTACACTTTTTTTGATATTAGTGCCGGTTGAGGCTGTAGAGGTGCCCTCAGCCGCAAGTTTGAGGTGGCGCGAGGTGTCGCGCCGCGCAAACTCGGCGGCTCGCGTGCGGCCGCGAGGACGTATGAGAGCTCAAAAGACGTGGAATTCGAAGGGGTTTAAAATTATGTAAATATATTTTGGAAAAGTTGGTTTTGAAAAAAAAAAATTTTGAATAATCTATAATAAGTAGGTACATTTTCAATGTCTTTTCAAGTCGTGTAGAGCACGAGATCTGTGGATTTTTTTGAATAGATAGTAAAGAGTTTTAAACATTTTAGAATTTAATTTAATTTAAATTTTACTTTTTTATTTTCAAGTGCTAATTGCTGTACTGAAGCTAAATAGCCCGGTAGCATAGCGGTCAGTGCAGCCGCCCGGATTGCGGAAGACCCAGGTTCGATTCCTGGCTGGGTCGGGTGGGCGTTTAATTTTTTCACTGTATTTTATAAAATTTTATGAATATTTAATTTAATTTATTTGTGTAGGTAATTTGTTTGCAACCAAATTTGCGTGTAATTATATTATTTTACTTTATTTAATATTACGGACACACCCATTCCAATAATAAAAAAATCTAATGGAAACTGCTGACTGCAAACATCACTGTCCAATTATGCTGAGTGTTGTGGTGAACGATGACAAGATTTTGCAATGGAAATATATTAACTCTCCTTTTGTAACCAGAAGGCGTTGCGCCAATACCTTAAAAAAATGGTTTTCGTTAACATTATCGACTAATTACAAAAAACACAAATGTTGAAAAAAATTCCACGAGCAGGATTTGAACGTCACTCAACATTTGTATTTTTTGTAATTTGTTTCGCAACAAAATTTGCATTAAAATTATATAAACAAAACAAAAACATTATCGACTATATAGTATCATTATTATCGACTAAATTTGAATGGTAGGTAAATAAAACTTGCAATAGGCATCTAGTAGTCTAATGTGACCACGTACTTTCAGACCAACCGAACGCTTGTTTGCAGACTATGACAAACAGAAAAAAATCGCACAGAAATATTATATTTCTTCGACAGAGTAAGGCTTAAGTTAATATTATGATTGTGACTTCGAAATCAAACGTGGTTGTACGATAAATTAATACTGTCATTATTGACATGTTTACCCCGCCGCCGCCACATTTAATGGATTGGAACGAAAAGATCGTCGTTTGTACAGACGCGTGCACATCGACCTATCAAAAAACTGACAAATTTTCAACCATATATCCTATATTTAAAGTTCAAAGTCTATTGAGGAAATTTGACTGTTTGTGGTAATCAACCTACCACAAACTGTCAAATTCCGTGCAGGCGTGTGTGTACGCAGTTAGACTAAAATATTCTATGTTGATTCCAAAAATAGGTTCGAAATAAATCGTTATAGTGGAAAACTGATTTGATCGACGCGATGGCGGTTTAGTTTATCGATGTATCGACAAATGGCTTAGTTTTATGGGATCGTATGTTAAAGGTTAACAAAAATGTTTGATGTACAAAAGGTTTGAATGATTATAGTTTTTGTGTATATAACCAAACGTGTATATTTTGTGTATATTTCGAACGAGGAGCTCAATGGCGCAGTGGTTAACCCGGTCTGCGAGTGCTGAGGTTAAGCAACTTTTGCAAAGGCCCGTCATCGGATTGGTGACCAAAAATTTATCATCTCGAGTTCCTCCGTGCTTCGGAAGGCACGTAAAGCCGTTGGTCCATTGGCTGCATTAGCAGTCGTTAACAACCACCAACCCGCACTGTGCCCGCGTGGTGGTTTACGGCCCGTTCTCCCTATCCTTCCATAGGGAAGGCTCGTGCCCCAGCAGTGGGGACATAAAATGAGTTGATGATGATGAACCAAACGTAGATAGAAAAAAATCACAATGCTTACTTATAAAAGATCATATATATCATTATTGTTTTCTAAAGTTTTAAGTTAATACGACACATTGCAAATCATAAATGTGTAAAATAAACGCGAATAACTCTTTCATTGTAATAATAGTTCAATCATTTAGTCAAAACATTCGGTTAGATGGCCATGATCTAATCTCAGTAAATACAATTGCTCATTGTGTATTATTTTCTAGTCCAAAATTAGTACACATTTGTCAAAGTGTCTTGCAAGAAACCCAGACAGTAACCGACTAGTCCAAACAATTATAATGGTTTGGAGAAACTGGATCATTCAGTATCTGTGTAATTATAGATTCGAATGAAATACAGTAGGTTAATATACCTGTAGGCCGTACACGCTACAGTGCATTAATATATTAATAAGTAGGCCAAAGGATTTAGATTTTTATTATTTATATTATTATTGATATTACTTACATTTCAACAAAGGCATAGAGATCCTGTTATGTTATTATGGGTTTAAAAAAATAGAAGTTTTCATTCTTTTGGTTTCATAATTGCCGAAGAAAACAAAAGCAGCAATATCGTTAGAAACACGACACTGGCATTACATACGCAACTTTAAAAATGGAGGGTGTCAGTTAATTTAAAACGAAAACACAAATTTCAAATATTAGCAACTTTCCTTTCGCTGATAAGCAGCAATTTAGTTAGTGGGCCGCTGTCTACAAATCCCTCGTTCAAACAAATAATCCACAAAAAAATTGTTTTCCACGTAAGACTCACGTAGGTATAAAACATTCACCAACATCATCACAATCAGCCCGTATCATTCAACAGCTGGACATAACGGCTCTCCTAACGCATGCACTAATGCATGTTGGCTGAATGCCATGCCATTGGCCTCGAACTTCCAGTAGCTTCCAGTCACTTTGCGTATATAGTTACTAACAGCACAATTGTCTACATACTGCCTCTCCTAACGCATGCACTAATGCATGCTTGCTCAAGGGCATGCCGTTAATCCCGATCTTCAGCTATTCTCTTCCAACAGCTTCCAGCCACTTTGCGTATATAGTTACCAACTGTACAAGTATCTTATCTTATTTTAGTGGGGCCTGCCGAGGTTTTCCTCAAGCAGTAACACTTCGACCCATCGGGATCTTTTGTGCAACCCCATCCTTTCACTCTTCTTCCTCTGTAAAGATAGATGCCATAAGTTTGGCAACGTACTTAAGAGCGAAGAGCCTGAAGTCCTCCGGTTTCGGATAGGCCGACCCCAGGAGTCCATTATTTTCCTAGCCAGAGAGTCGCAGTCACACAGTAGGTGCTTCATTGACTCCGTTTCCTCTCCACATGCCCAACACAAGCTATTTGTTGATAGATGCATTCTATGAAGCATTTGTTTTGTGGCATAGTGCCCTGTCAAGGCACCGATGGTTAATCGGGCCTGCCTTCTACTGCCTCCGCATATGAACTTATACCATCCTAAGACCGAATTAAGTAAACCGTACAAGTAACCAATAAATCGTTTTGGTCCCCCCCCCAAGATTCGCGTATAAAACAATCAGTGAACCAATTTGAGCGGCACATTTGTGCGTAAATAATTCATTTACAATGCTTTACTCTATCAAAGTGATTTACCACTCTGTCTTGGGTGGTCTGGTCTACACGTCGTTAAAGGCCGTCGCACTGTTATTTATCGCGTGATTTACAATTTACTCGACGGCAAATACTTTTAAGATGTTTCTTTATTTTATTCGTGTTATTTGTTCTTTTATTTTATTTAGTTAGCATAACAACTGCCGTCATAATACCTACAATTGGGTAGTTGAAAACAACAACAATTAATTCCAGAACAATAAACGTGTAAATGAAATCACGTAACAGTTCTTTATAACATTGACGAATTTTTTATTTGACCTAAGCATGAATTTCTGTAACCTACAAAGTTATTAATAAACGCTCAATTGACTCAAAGAAATAGTGACGTCATAGTTTGCTAATCCCATACAATTTCCATTAAAAATAAACGTTTTGACAGTTGTTAAAAAGTTTCTATATTGACTAACCAGTCAACTACCCAATTATTGTTGCATGTCTAACATAGGTCACAAATATGGCCAATAACAGTTATCTACGAAATACATACTGTCTAGCAATCGTGTTCAGCAGGTACTTTGATCGTGTATCTCACCTGATGTTAAGTGATGATAAGGCCAATGGTGGATCTAAGCGATGTCTTCGCAAATCTAAGCGATATCTTCGCAAGCCCTTCGGTGGAGACCTTGTATCGAGAAAAAGCCGCAAGAAACTCGGAAAATGCTATTGCCACTTGCAAATGTATGTACGTATAACAATTTCGCGAGAATATTTTCACGAAACGTCTACAGAGAAGAGATCTAAAAGGGATTTTATATACTTAAGCATACAACGTTAACAGCTTTGAATTCCTGAAATAATGTTATTAATGGGTAAGTGCGTTTTCTTTGAAGTAGTTACTATTTTAGTTTCAATTATGGACTTAGGAGGATATACTGGTATATGTGTCAAGCCCAGTGAAGCTGAAAATGCCTCAGAGGCAATCAGCAATCTCTCTCAAAAAAAAAAGTGATTCACAATAAGGAGAAGCTTTAGATATTTATTGTTGTGTATTGTATATAATTTAGTCTAATTATATTTTTGAACTTTTCGATATTGTGTCGGGTCTGGGTGGTTGTGGTACCGTCGCTGTTTCTGATTTCCATGAAACGAGTGCTTTAGCTACTTACCTTGGGATCAGAACATTGTTATGTGATGTTGTCTCATATTTAAAAAAAAAATAAAAAAATGCTCTAACCGCTGAGGGGTCTCTGTAGCTGTTGAATTTTTCATGTAAAATTGTATCTTATAAAAATACATGCTCACTGTTAGTGGTACGTACTATTATCGGTACTAAATATTCGCAGCAACATAATTATCTGAAATTAAAATTGAAATATGTCCTTGGAAAGACTCGATGGAGGGCAATTAAAATGTCGTTTGTTCACGTTCGCAGTGTCGCCGTTGGTGCAATGTCACTGTGACCGGCTAGGGTTGCCAATCTTCATTTTTAATATTTTTACTTTTTTTTTGAACACACATAAGTACCCAACTAACCAAAATCACAAGTAAAAACAGTTATAAACTGTATGACAAAGAACTATTACAAAGCTTTCGCATAAAAACTTAAGCTACAAAACATTATTTTTTTCCTTTTTTTGTTTTTGTTTTGGACGTTCGCGTATTGTTTCCAAATATATCGGGTGAAAGCGCATGCGACGGGTAGGCACATAAAAAACAAGGTCTTGTAACGAACGACCTAAAAGATTAATATGCCTTCGTACTGTTACTAAGGCCTTGCTAGTCAAAGAATCAATTATATCTAAATGTAAATTAAATACAATACATGACAGTCAAGTTGAGTTGACAGATGTTCGGAGTCAGAATAATCACCCCTGCGACAGTTTCGAGATAGAGATAGGCCTCCACTCACGAGTTGAGCTTATCGGATTTCCTTACAGAGACCGTGTCACAGATAATGTTATATTTATACATTTAACATTTTTATCAGTGTAATATTATAAGTTTAAAAAAATGAAACAGACTTAAAATAAAAAACTTTTAATTTTACAGTGTAAATATAATAATAAAAGAAATATTAAAAAGCGCAAGAGTAATAACTATACTATAATAGAAGAAAAATAAGTTAATACCACATAATAATTACAACTGTACGAAGTTAATGAAAACTGCCCAAGACCGAAAAAGATGGCAGAAACTGAAGGAGTCCTACACCCTAGCGGTCGAAGATGACTAAGATGATGATGATGATGATGATCATAATTATCAAGAAAAATAATTTAAAAGACGTAATACTTGTTTGAATGTGGCAACCCTGAGACTTGTCATTGCCCCGCAATTGGACCGGCTTCCTTGTTGAGCCATCCGTCATTATCGCCCACAACTACTATGTTCATACACTTCGTACTTTGGTAATACTGAAACATAGTTCATACGTAGAAACTATTGTTTCATATCAAAGAAAAATCGCAAAAAAGAGCTATTAAATCAGTATTGTAGCAGTGTTATTTAATTAAAATATATTATTACTCTTTACTTTACTCTCATACTTATAATATTTTTTTTTTACTATGATAGTGGTGTCAGTGTCAGGAACCAGTGACCGATATTGTTTTCCTTTAAAAAACCAGGGATTAGCAACCGATTTTAGTCTTTAGCAACATTTGAATAAACACCATCTGCTTTCTAGCTGTCATCCCGTAAAATTTCAATGAAAATCTCTGGAAATCTCTGAAAAAATAGGAGTAGCTACTAAATTTCTTGCTGAGTTCTTCTTAGTAGAAACAACCTTCCGAACCAATAGTAGAATCACATTAAATATATTTATTTTTGAAATGAAACAACTTTTACGGATCTACTCGCGTTTATTTTACACATAACTTATAAATAATATTAATCCTGACGTTGACAGATGAAACATTTTTTTTTAATAAATAAATATGAGACAACTTCACATACATTGTTCTGATCCCAAGGTAAGTAGCTACATAAGCACTCGTTTCATGGAAATTAGAAACAACGACGGTATTACAACCACCCAGACCCGACACAATATCGAAAAGTTCGTTTTCGACATTGCCGCGACCGGGAATCGAACCCAGGACCTCAGAGTTAGCGCCGCCCAAAGTCCGGCGTGCAAGCCACTCAGCTACGGAGGTCGTCAAATTAAAAGATTTAAAAGTAATAATTTAAAATAAACGCGACTACATCCGTAAAAGTTGTTTCATTTCAATGTGTAGTGTTCGCGTAAACTTTAGAAAACAATAAATTCATTTTTATTTCATTTTACTTTATTTCGGAAACATACAATACAATATAGTTACATATAGTTAACATTATATATTATTACTATTATTGTGTGTACTCATATTAGTTTATTATGTTTTTTTTTCCTTCATCTTTAAGACATGTACTCGACTTTCCTAAGTGTACTGTTGAGCCTAATCTGAAAAAACATTTTTCATTTTATTTCTGTTATTTTTTGGCGACGCAAGCTGTGTCGAACTTGGGTCAAAAAGTGTCGATCACCGTTACTCTGGTTACCTTAATTTTTCTTGAACAATCTATGTGTAGTCCATCTTTATTATGTACAACAGGTGCTTCACCTTATGACTTTTGGCAGGTTCCCTTGTGATTTCATTAATCTTGCCAAAATTATATCACCCTCACCGTATCTAATTTTAAACGATGACTGACAGTGTGTTGCTTGTAAAAACTGCTAGAAATACATTTTAGACATTTTAAAAGCCACTGTCTAATAGTTAAACAAATAATGTTTTAGCTAAAATATTAGAGACTAGCAGTTTGTTCGCGAATTTGGTTACATTAATTACGAATTAAGAAAAATATTTTTTTATCAAAATAAAACAGTTATGTTACCCACATGGTTTATAGCATTCTTATCAGTAAGAGAAATCTTTAAATTGGACCAGTAACTAGTTCCAGAATTTTCCCCGACACACAAACAAACATAGTAAGTAAGTAGGTAACGTTAGTATTACCTCTTTATTAATAGGTTAGATATCTCGAGCTCCTCCTTGCTTTCGAAGGCACGTTAAGCCATTCAAACACACACAAATACTACCAAAGTCAGTGGGAAGGTTCATCTTGAGAGGAAACAACTCGTTAGTCAGTTAGTAGTTAGTAGTATGTCTAGTAAAGTTCAATATCTGATTATAAAAATTAGACAGCCGCAATCGTATTGTGGAAAACTCAATGAACCTTACATAGTGTTGAGCGAAAGTGTTATTCCCTATTCGATCATCATCATCATCATCACCAGCTCATTTTATATCCTCACTGCTGGGGCACGAGCCTTCCTTATGGATGGATAGGGAGAACGGGCCATAAACCACGCGGGCTTTGTGCTAATTGCTTGTTAACGACTGCCAATGCAGTCGGCCAAACCACCGGTCGACCAACGGCTTTACGTGCCTTCCAAAGCACGGAGGAGCTCCAGATGATACATTTTTGGTCACCCATCCTATGACCAGCCTTTGCGAATGTTGCTTAACCTTAGCAATCACAGACCGAGCGCGATCCTTATTCCCTATTCGATCATGTTATCGAAAACGAAAATGTGTGTGGCAGGATTGCAATTAACCTCGTTTGTCATCAGGCGGCGCTTTTCATTTGTTTTTGTTGGAGAGAGTTTACCATGACCTCGGATGACCTTTAAGCGTCACCGGACTTTTTTTGAGGTGGCAAGAATCTTAAAGTGTTCCTCAAGCCGTGTGACCGAAACACGGTCAGAGGGTTTCGTGCTCCCCTTTCCCTACTAGATTCTCCGATGGGTTCAGATCGCTAAAGCCCGGTGAAGCTGAAAATGCCGCAGCGGCAATCAGCAATCTCTCTCCAAAAAAAAAAAAAAAAAGGTTCAGATCGGATCGAGTGCGGCCAAACCGGGGGCGCCTCTAAAGGCTAGGACCTCGGCTCGGGTTGACCGTGTCGTGAGGGTAAGGAAACCCGCCCAGGTACATAGCTGTATTGCGTCCACGAGTACGGTGTCTTGGGCATATACGAGTGTGCATATTTAGTGTATCAAGTGAATGTGTAGTGGCATTTTGAGAATTGGGCGGGGACTGCTTCAATGCTATGCGAATAGTTTTACTCTCGAAATGATTTGCCAAGTACCAGAGTATCGTGGAGATGGATGTAAGTCGATGTCAAGTTTACAGTTTAATAAATAATTAGAGAAAAATCGGCCCCATGTGCGGTGATACCGGATTCCCGAATTCACGATCACCAACTCGCAATTGGCAAGATACCCATCAAATGAAGTGATGATTTAATTTCAATGATGAACGCTTTTGCCCAATAGTGGGAAGGTACAAAGTTTGATTATCTACTTGCTTATTAGTATTAACTGCGTCTTTTCAGAATGGCCACCAACTACAATTTACGTTCAACGAAATGCAGTGCGTCGTAAACTGGCTTATATTGTTGATATAAACAAAACCACTTCAAAATTATAAATACGACTAGCTCATAAATAACACAAACACAGAACGTAATGGAAATTAACATTTTGTATAAACAATTAATAATATATTAGCATTACATCTTCGGTATGAAATGTTTTGTTTGATGTACCTAAATATTTGTTAGGAAAACAATTTTGGTATTAGAGTTTAGAGTAAGTTAGGTATCAATGGCAGTATGTGTCCCACTGCTGGGTAAAAGACTCTACCATTGAAATCAAGTCATCATTACAATTGACGGGCTTTATCACCTTGCTTGCCAAATGTGGGTTGGTAATCGCAAACCCGGGCTATGTATCGAAAAATTTTACTCAATAAATTTACTACAGAAAACAGGAGCTTAAAATTATGCCTAACACAAATTAAATCGCTTGGGATATCATTACTCAAAGAGTGTCTTATAAATTAGTCATAAGAACAGCTCATTATTGTATAATACATTATGCTACTGCGATCAATATCACTTCAACATAATAGTTACTAGAGATGCGCCTTTTGCCGAATACCGAATACTATCCGGTGTAACTATGGCCGAACCGAATATTCCGCCGAACTATTCGGTTCCACGATTTTTTATTGAAGCAGCGCCTCCTGGTGGAAAACGAGGCGGGTAAAACTGTGCCATACAAATTCTCGTTTTAGTTCGACCAAATGGTGAATGAAACTCTTACTAGGTACCCTGGATGTAATCAGTGCCCTTGATGACACGTAAGTGGCAGAAAAAAAAGATCTTTTAGGATGAACAGAGATTTTAATACTTTGGTACACAGCACATCTACACATAGGGTTACCCCCTTTTTTATAAAGTATTTTTTCATTTTGTTAAAACAAAAATAAAGTACATAGCATAAAATAAGTATTTATTTATTTGTCATTAAAAACGTATTTTTGTTGCTCTTTGCGACATTTAACAAATATTTTGTGGCTGTGGATACCAGTTTATTAAGTCTCATAAGAACTTATAACCAGTAACGAGCCAGTAACAATCAGTTTTACGTAAATAAAGTATTTTAGCGTACTTTATTGGTGTCGTAGATTATAAAGTACGCCTACATAAAAAGAGGACAATACTCTATTTTAGAGTAGGTACGAGTGGCAACCCTATCTACACACAACATACCAAAAATACGGAGAGAGCGGCAAGAAGTCAAACTCAAGTGACAGCTGTCAAATTTTTTTTTTTAATGTAGCTCTTGGTCTGTAACTGAAGCGAGAGCGAAACGTTGCAGTTGCAGCTCGCACCTGCTGGCACTGTTAATTTTTGATCTAAATTATATAAAATGATTACAATAAAGGTTTTGTTTAATAATTTTGGAAAGGAATCAAATCGAATATATGCATAAAATAAAATGATGAAATGAAGTATTATTAACAAACCTTATATTCGGCCGAATACCTCATAATTTGCCGAATATGCCGAACACCGAATCGCATCTCTAGTAACATTTATCTTTCATTATCAACAAACAGAAACCACTAACATAGAATAATATAATTGGAAGTTGTAGTAACATGTCTCCTAATCGACTTCAGGTCTTAACTATACTCTCAATTGTCTACTAAAGTATTAATTACGGGTGTTTGTGATGATGAATGTATTTATGTACTAAGTGTTATGTGGTATGAAACAAAGCTCATTGGAAAATAACATTAGTTACATCTGCGGATGTGGTAAGGAAAATTTTATGTTACGAATTAACGCCTCGGTGGCTGAGTGGCAAAGCACTCGGCTAATATCCGAAGGTCCTAGATTCAATTGCCAGGTCGGGCAAAGTGTGCTTCGGATTTTCGAGCTTTTGGACAAGACATCATCTCTAAAACCGCCAAAATCGGATATCAAAATTCTGGTAGCATTTTGAAATCGTATCCAAATCGTTACATTATTAATCCCTTTCTTTTAAAAGTTATTGCTTAATAATTATTTCGCAATAACTTTCTGGTGTGCTATGGGAAGATACAATATTTCACAACATTACAATATTTACAATCACAATTACATTACAATATTACATACAATATTTTCATTTTATTTAAATAAAACAACTTTTACGGATCTACTCGCGTTTATTTTATACATTAGGTTCATTCATGTTTATCCTGACGTTTCGAACCCTTTGCAGGGTCCGTGGTCACAGGGTAGATCCGTAAAAGTTGTTTCATTTCAATGTGTAGTGTTCGCGTAAACTTTTGAAAACAATAACAAATATTGTTTTTAATTTGTTCTCCCGTTTAAGTTGATTCATCGTCGACGACGACGTTTCCATTCCCATCTGAAAATTTGTCTACACATTCCTCAGTTGGAAGTAAAAAAAAAACAACACTGTAACCATTCGTGTTTATTATGATTACAATGATTTATGAATGGGATTTCACTGAAGCGCCGCCCGGCCGGTTATCCGCATAACTCTTACGATAACTAACAAATTACATTTCTATACGCGTGCTGTGTTTTTATCTAACCTCGGCCGCGCTAAATATAAATTCAGTTCTGGAAGAATGCCTGGGATGATCGAGGGGTGTTTATTTATGTTCGCCTATATGAACCGGCGGTACTGTTGAGAGATCGGTGAACGGGGAGACGCATTCTGAAATATATTGTGACATAAAGTACTTTGAGAACAGTAACTGTATTGAAACTGATTATTGTAGAAAAATGTTTTGCACAAAAAATTCTGACTTGCTTGCTTGCTCTTGCTCTTAATAAGAAAATAATTTGCATGATGCCATGATTAGATGTCAAATATTTTATAGAAACATAATCGTCGTTTGACATTTACTGATTTAACTTATAATTTAATATTTCCAGCTTTGGTAATGTCTAAATCTGAATTGATTAATGTCAACAAGCAAACCAAATGAAAGCCATAATTTTTACGATATTATTTTCAACACATAATATTAAAAAAAAAAAACATAAATTTAATAAGCATAACTGACAGAAGCCAATCTTTTTATCGCTCAAAATTGAAAAAAAAGCTATGGAAAAAATATGGCGTGTGACGACAAAGTAAATCGACACCTCTGAGGCAGTTATACTTTGATTCCTTTAGTAGTTTACAGCTTGTTATCATCATCATCATCACCATCAGCTCATTTTATGTCGCCACTGCTGGGGCACGAGCCTTCCCTATGGATGGATAGGAACAACGAGCCATAAACTACAACGCGGGCCCAGTGCGGATTGGTGGTTGTTAACGACTGCTAACGCAGCCGGGACCAACGGCTTAACGTGCCTTCCGAAGCACGCAGGAGCTCAAGTTGATAAATTTTTGGTCACCCATCCGATGACTGGTCTTTGCGAAAGTTGCTTAACCTCAACTCTTGCAGACCGGGCGCGTTAACTACTGCGCCATCGAGCTCTATATATAAATATACGCTATATTATTTCTGGTTTTTACATAAACTTTATAACATTTCGTTAAAGATTTTAAGAATTAGTTTCGTAATTGTAATAATACCAAAATTATAAACTGGCTTAAGACTATTCCGTTGTTGAAACAATAAATATTTCCATAACATTTTATTTTGGTATTCAATCAGACATCTATTTGTGGATAGTCAATCAGTGGAGTCGTGTTTGTTTCCGCAGCTAATCTGTTCAATCTATCCGTTTCTGAGGCTAAACAGGGGTGATGTAGATCAATTGTTTGTTGTAAATCAAGATGGAGGATTTATTTAAGCGCACTTTGTTATTCTATTGCCCGCTTGGCATTGGCCGTGAATATTTTAGATTTATTGATCTTTCTTTTTTTATTAAGAAAGTTGGTGGTTCGAATTGCGTAAGTTGAACTTGGCTGTTGTTGTGCGTTACATTTTAGGGTTCTCTACAATATTAGGATTATTTTTTTTTTAATATTTATTGGCTTGGTACGATTGTTTATTAGGCAATGTTCAATGTGAGAACGAAGTTTGCAAAAAATTTCCTTTGTTCAACAACAAATAACAATTAGTGATATTAGGTGCACGTTACGTCACGTACACTTAACGGTTAATAATCCACCATTAATTCTTATTAAAATTCGTCAAATCACCAATTATAGAAAATAAAACATGATTCTTCACTTACGCGCCAAGAAATCAAAATGAAACTTTGTTGGCCGTCACTTTGTGAAATTCTTAACTGAAGCAGAACTTAGTTACCTACTGGTGGAAATAGGCGCGGCGTGTGACTTCGATGTTCATTGCGGTCTTTCTATTACCGTTGACTAGTATACCGCGCAATGAACTAGAAATTCGCTTGCCACGTCGCAAGACGCGCGTTCTCGTGGCCTAGGATAACAGCAGCGAATCGAATGAAAATTACGAAAGCGATAGAATTTTCATTTGATAAAGATTTATAAAATTAAAAAAGTAACTTTAAGTAATATCAAACATATTTTTTTATAAAACGTCCAAATAATAGCCGCGACGTTATTGCCCAAGTTTAGCGTTGACAGAATTTTTATGAAAGGCTCGAGAATGTAGGTGGTAATAAATAAAATTTACGGCCGACGACGGCGCGCTATGGCAGCTTGAGGGAGCAAGTTACAATATAAGATGCTGGGAATACTTTGGGCAACAAAACAAGTAAACAGCGCGACCTTACGCTCTGGACAAATATTGAAAACCTGTGTAACGCTACTCCTCACAATTGCTGTCAAGTTATTATTTTTGTAATTACAAGATAAAATATAAATGTTCTAATAAATTTGATCCTAACTAAGATTAGTGACACCTGTGTTCGACAGGTACCAGTGATCGACATTATTTTCTTTTAATCACTAAAATAGGAATGACCAACCCACCTGATGTTTATTTATTTATTTATTTATTTATTTATTATTAGGGATAGTACAATGCACATTTACAAATAGCTTACAATATTTAAATTTACAATTTGGAGGCCAATTATGACTATCCACATTTCACATTTTCAATAGATAGTAGGCGAACATTGACATTGACATTGACATTTAAATCATTATGCAAAACATGACCTGACCTTATGACAGAACTTTTTCTAAATAAGGGAGTAAAGCAGACAATTATAAACGGAATATATAGGTTTTAAATATATATGTATCATAAATACTTGAATATCTATACATACAAAGATACATACATTGCAAAAATAAACATAGAGTACTGCTAAATATGCGAAAAAAAAACATATAATGATATACATAAACTATATACAAATCAAATAAATAATTAAATAAGAAAAAAAAACAATAACTATTGATTGAAATGAAACAACTTTTACGGATCTACTCGCGTTTATTTTACACATTTATTTTACATATTATTATGAGACGACCAACACCTCAGTCTCCCTGTGACCACGGACCCTGCAAAGGGTTCGAAACGTCAGGATAAACATTAATTAAAAATAATGTGTAAAATAAACGCGAGTAGATCCGCAAAAGTTGTTTCATTTCAATGTGTAGTGTTCGCGTAAACTTTAGAAAAAAATAAGTATTGATTATTGATTACCTACTTATAAGTAATATTCTTAAGTTATTATGACTCACAACCGTTGATAAAAGACAAAAAGACAGGGTTTCAAAACAGGATCAAACAACACTTTCTTGATCCGAGTGGCTGCGTGGCAATATATATATATATCTACCCTGTGACCACGGACCCTGCAAAGGGTTCGAAACGTCAGGATAAACATGAATGAAACTAATGTACAAAATAAACGCGAGTAGATCCGTAAAAGTTGTTTTATTTAAATATTAGTTATATTTATTTAATGTTGTGAAATATTGTATCTTTCCATAGCACACCAGAAAGTTATTGCGAAATTATTTTTATGCAATAACTTTTAAAAGAAATGTAACGATTTTGATACGATTTCAAAATGCTACCAGAATTTTGATATCCGATTTTGGCGGTTCTAGAGATGTTCTAGTGTTTTTTGTAATTAGCCTAATAGTAAACACTGTGCAGTGTGCATGCAAAAAGAATATAATTTGTATGGATAAAGACGTATTTGTACTATCAATTAGGTCGTAATGAAAAGTGGCTTTATTATTATTATAAGTAGCTGTAGTTCTGTTTGGCCAATTTAATTTATTTTCAGTGTCAAGTCAAAGCCAGAAGCTTTCGATCCAGTGCGCCGATCTTTCTAAATCTGAACTGGTAAAGTACTGGTTACTGATAAGTCAATGTTATTTAAAATAGAGCGTGTTTTTTAATCTCATTTCTTTTGTTTTTAATAACAACGACACAAAAATCCAAATAGCATCAATAAACTGCTTTTAGACTTACCATTTTTAGGGTTCCGTGGTCTACAAGGAACTCTTATAGTTTCGCCATATCCGTATGTCTGTCTGTCTGTTTAAAGTTAAAGTTTAAGGTGCAAAATTTTGTTAGAGTCAAGTGTTCCCCCCCCCCCCCCACCTGCCATCCAAATGGTTGTTTTTGGATACGTGAAAAAATTCACGGTAGTTGTATATATTGACGAAGTTAAAAGGAAAACTATCACAGCTAAGTAGGCTTTACAAGTTTACGAATAACAGTCGACCAACTTATAAAATGTACTTGGCGTAGTTCAAATACCTCATTGGGAACTACTTAAATAACGTTGTCAGATGTGTGAAACCGGTAGTATCTACATTAAATAAATCTTCATAAAAGCCCTCTTCTCAGAGTCCGCATTATTGAGATGGGCTACGGATCCTACACTGCGCGTGGCCCGACACGCACTTGGCCGGTTTTTTATATGTATTAGAAAACATTACATACCTACATTGTCCTATCCAGACGAACTTTTGTACGAAAATCGTCCAAAAATTTCACACAATTTCACTTAAATTGCCAATCTTGTGACACAATCCCAATCCGTTGTTCGACAATGGAAGTTCAATGTATACTAGTATATATGTCTTTCCAATTAAGTTTCCTGAACTTGGTTTTAGTAGTTCGTGTCTAATTTCACTCGGAACTCACTTCAGAGTTCTAAATCCTTTAAGTCAACATTTTTAACTTTATTTTGATAGGTGGCCCCTGCTTACTTTACTACTAAATCTATTACTATGGCTAAATCTTGTTATTTTCTTCTTGTAATGGTATTGTTTGTTATATTTATTTATTTAATCTTTACTGCACAATAAAATAAAATAAAGTACAAAAGGCGGACTTAATGCCTAATGCCATTTAAGGTATGTTCATGTCTGGAGCCGAGTCAGTTCGAGAAATGTGGAGGTGGTTTTGACCGCTAAAGGCGGCCAATTACGTCTAACAATATAACGACTAACCTAGCATTAAAATGTACAATGTTAGGGATAAATAAAGCTCTATTATTATGTTAGTATCGGTAAAATAACTCTCGCTTAAATCGCTTTGAGGTGCCTTTTCCTGGGGCCCGACCGCCTAACCGATTGCTTTGGCTACGTGTATAGTTTATGACGTCATCTTGTCATCTAGCTAATAAGTATAGGCATATATCTACAGCTATCGCCTATAGCTTTCGATATTGCTTTCATAGGCGGTACGAAATGACAAGATGAGGTCATAAACTATACACGCAGCCAAAGCGATCGGTTACGCGGTCGGGGGGCAGGTTCCACAGATTACCTGCTCCAGACATGCTAATAAACATAATTAATAATAATAGGCACAGTCACTGCTCATTCTATGTTCCCACTGCTGGGGCACGAGCTTTCCCTATGGATGGATAGGGAGAACGCGCCATAAACCACTATGCGGGCCAGTCTTGTTAAAAGTTCTGCTACGTCGTCTTGAGAGTAATAAATAAAATAACATTATAATGCATGTATATGTCTTGACGACATATGCGTACCCGAGTGCTTGCAGTCCGAACTTTGGGCGACGCTAACTCTGAGGTCCCGGGTTCGATTCCCGGTCAGATTGTGTCATTGTGTCAGATCTGGGTGGTTGTGGTACCGGCGTTGTTTCTGATTTCCATAAAACGAGTGTTTTAGCTACTTACCTTGGGATCAGAACAATGTATGTGATGTTGTCTAATATAATATTATATTATTATATTTATTGTATAATAACAATTTGATGAGAGAGTAGCAAAGCACTTGTTCTGTTATTCGAGGTTCCGGGTTCAATTTCTAGGTCAGACAAAGTGTGATTCAGATTTTTGATGCGTAACCCAGGTTTGCGAAGATCAACTAGCATTTGGCAAGCGTTTTGATTTTGCAACACCTAACGATTGTCAAAGCAATTAAAGTTATGTGTATGAAATTTAATTTTTCACGTAAGTTAATTAATTATGTCAATTAAATAGCGCTGTTTCATAGTGAATTGCTATATGAAAGCTTAATTACATTGCACGCAAAAGATTTTTGAAAATTTTACTATATTGTTACGCCCTGTTTTTAAAATCATGAATGGAATATCGAGGAGCTCGATAGCGCAGTGGTTAACGCGCCCGGTCTGCGATTGCTGAGGTTAAGCAACTTTCGCAAAGGCCGGTCATCGGATGGGTGACCAAAATTTTTCCATCTCGAGCTCCTCCGTGCTTCGGAAGGCACGTAAAGCCGTTGGTCCCGGCTGCATTAGAAGTCGTTAACAACCACTAATCCGCACTGGACCCGCGTGGTGGTTTATGGTCCGTTCTCCCTATCCATACATAGGGAAGGCTCGTGCCCCAGCAGTGGGGACATAAAATGAGCTGATGATGATGATGATGATGATGATGATGATGAATGGAATATGTATATAATGACTTATTGCCTAAAGTAGGTGAGAACGTACGCTTTTTTTTTCGGAGAGTTAGCTGATTGCTCCAGACGGCATTTTCAGCATCACCGGGTTTTGCTGGGGGCGGCGAAAAACTTGGAATTCCTCAAGCCGTGTAAAACGCCGACGAATCACCTTCGTTGGTTTTCTAGAGGGAACGGCATCACGCACTAGTGCGTGTCCCCGTACTCTACTAGATTATCCGAGGGGTTCGGATCGGATCGGCGAGAACGTACGACATAGATTAGTTAAAACCACCAAAATAATTGATTTATTTTGTTAAATCCCATGCACAGTTACAACTACAGGTATTGTGATAGCTAAGTAGAATTAAAAATGGTTTTGTTTTGTTTATATAATTTTAACGCAAATTTTGTTGCGAAACAAATTACAAAAACACAATGTTGAATTTTTTCAACTACAACTATCGTCGTTAACACCCGATCATAATATTTTTACAAATACAGAAGATCAGTTAAGAAGTAGGCAAATTCAACATTGTGTTTTTGTTTCGCAACAAAATTTGCGTTAAAATTATAAAAACAAAACAAAAACATTTTATAAATAGCTTGCCTACTTCTTAACTGATCTTTAGTATTTGTAAAAAAATTATGATCGGGTGTTAATGACGGTAGTTGTTGACATTGAATGGGTGCCTTTGGCTTTCAAAGTAAAAAGTAAATAGTGTTGAATAATTTCGGCGGGCCGGTTAGAACCACGATAGCTCAATTGGAAGAGCACCTGAGCCGGTATGTCAGAAGGGTGCAGGTTCAAATCCTGCTCGTGGAAATTTTTTCAACATTTGTGTTTTTTTAGAATTAAAAATAATATAATCTAAACATAGATCAGTAACTGAAGTTAAGTTGTATTTTGTTAATTCAAGTAAATAAATGAAATCACGTTGTTACGTGAAGAACTGTTGTTCTATAAAACATTGACCAATTTTTTGTTTGCCCATAACATGAATTCTTGTAACCTAAAAAGTAAATAAACACTGAATTGACGGAACAAAATAGTGACGTCATAGTTCACCATTCACCATACAATTTTTATTAAAAACAATCGTTTTGACCGTTGCTAAAAGGATTCTCTATTGACTAACCAGTCAACTACCCAATTGCGATGTAGATGCACCATTAAAATCAAATCAAATCAAAATCAAATGAGAGTAATGCAAAAAGTACAGTATCAGCAAACAGTTAGATGTTATAAACTAGATTAACATCTGTGGTAGCTTGTCATAACTTTTAGAAGAACAGATTAAAATGACGTCAAGCATAGGCGCGAAAATAAGTCTGCAGTATGCGAACATTCCCTTGAGGGGCCCAACCATTACATCAGATTTGATAAACCACAAATACTCGCTAGAGAACAACGATTCATCCCTAGGATGATACGCGAGCCTATTGAAATTAAAAAACATCCTAATTTTAATAGAGAAGATGGTTGGAATCTACCACCAGCCTGGGATCCCATCATACAAAATATTAAATCCCAGCACCAACACCATACTGCCAGACCAAAAGATACTGTAAGCTCTTTCTGCGTAATACGGAACGCACCTGATTAAATTTAAATGAGGGTATACAAGCTACTAACTAATTATGAGACGACCAACACCTCAGTCTCCCTGTGACCACGGACCCTGCAAAGGGTTCGAAACGTCAGGATAAACATTAATTAAAACTAATGTGTAAAATAAACGCGAGTAGATCCGTAAAAGTTGTTTCATTTCAGATTAAAGTAACAATATAAGTTGTATTATAATATCAAGTTTTTGGAGCCTAATTAGGGTTGCCACCTTTTTTTGTGCAAATAAAGTACATTGCTTGTGAAAAGATAGAAAAAATGGACATTGTGTCAAAATAAAGTACGATTATAAAACGAGCAAAATTGTTTGTGTGTTTCCTTTTCCCGCGAAGCCTACGTGACAATAAAAGTATCTGTCATCCAAGCGTCAAATCCAATACGTCATTTGAAGCCGATATTGTCGGCTTAGGCCAATATTGCTTGACCCTACAACTGTCATAGAGAGAAAAACCTTTTTCCATTGAGTAATAAAAACATTTATGAAATAAAATATAATCTATTGAACAAAAAATATGTACAGACGCCTGCACGTATCAACCTACTACAAAATGTCAAATTTCCTCAATAGACACCACTTTATGTTTAAGGCTTAAGGTTGACAATGTATTGAAGAAATTTGACAGTTTTGGGTAGGTTGACGTGCAGGCGTGTATACAAGTGACTAAACAAGTCAGAAATAAGCCTATACAACGTGTAACAGAAAGATGTGGTAAAAATTAAAAGATCCAAATTGTATCCGACCTAGCGACATAATTTTTAACTTTATTTTGTCATATTCATAAAATTTTTATAAAATACAGTGAAAAAATTAAACGCCCACCCGACCCAGCCAGGAATCGAACCTGGGTCTTCCGCAATCCGGGCGGCTGCACTGACCGCTATGCTACCGGGAAGGCTGACGTAAGCGCTGAATTTTGTCACTGCTATTTTAATGTTTTTTTTTTTGAGTGCTTTTAAGCGGCACTAGCGCCATCTATCCAAACGGTTGTTGCAACCGATGGCCATGCAGATTTTAAATAATTTTTTAATTTTTAATTAAAAAATTAAATTTTTAGGCGTTTAATTTTTTCACTGTATTTTATAAAAATTCTATGAATATTTAATTTAGCTTCAGTGCAGCAACAAGCACTTGAAAATAAAAAAGTAAAATTTATTTTGTCATTCAATTGTAAATTTAATATTTTTATTGGTGAAGTCATGCGCGTCAGACGCGCATAAGCAAGCAGCAATGTTCATAATTGTAAGTACACAGAGGTTGCGGAACCACTAGGGCAATGACTTGATTATTTTGATATGACGTCATAATAGAAATATTTAATAAAAAATTACATAACAAATTAAAGTTAGCTATATCTTAGTAACTCTGCATACAAGATATTGATCGGATACACTTTGGATCTTTTCATTTTTACCACACCTTTCTGTTTCACGTTGTTTAAAAGAGATGGAGGACTTTGCAAAGCAAAGGACCATTATAGGCTATATATATGTTTAACCAATAGGTTATTATTCTATTGATAATCTATTCCTTCTACTAATTTTTATTTAATTAATTAATTTTATTTAATTGACAAGATATTAGACAATATTCGACAACATCACATACATTGTTCTGATCCCAAGGTAAGTAGCTAAAGCACGCATGCAAGTAGAAAACATGGAAATCGGTAACAACGACAGTACACAACCACCTAGACCCGATACATTATCGAATCGAACCCGGGATCTCAGAGTTAACGCCGCCCAAAGTCCGGCGTGCAAGCAACTCTGCTAACGGAGGTCGTTCAAAAAAATTATCATAAAAGATTATTATACCATGTTTTTTTTTGTATCTCATATGAACATTTATTTAAAACGCATGTGCAGTATTTTTTCGACGACCTCCGTAGCCGAGTGGCTTGCACGCCGGACTTTGGGCGGCGCTAACTCTGAGGTCCCGGGTTCGATTCCCGGTCGGGTCAATGTCGAAAACGAACTTTTCGATATTGTGTCTGGTCTGGGTGGTTGTGGTACCGTCGTTGTTTCTGATTTCCATGAAACGAGTGCTTTGGCTACTTACCTTGGGATCAGAACAATGTATGTGATGTTGTCTCTTATATTTATATTTATTTTTAGTATTTGTCCGTTGTTGGCATCATTAATAAAGTAACTATCCCTTAGGGATACACAGACAAACACCATTGCATACTGATATCGATGGTTCGATCAAACGACCGCATAAATTAAAGTAATTGTCGCATTCTGTTTTACACATTAAACAATGTAAGTATATCATAATAATATGTTTTATTAAACGACCTATGAAGACACAAAACTAATTAATTAAATTCGACATTTATCTCAAACCATAGGTTTTGAGATATTCAATAAAAAATATACGGTACTATATTGACATCAAGGATCGTCCTGAACAAAAGAAGGTAGTTGTATCCTTTTGACCTCGAAGAAGTTACTAGATACAATTTAAGTAAAATTTAAACACTGAAAAAAGACGACAACCTCAGGCGGGAATCGAACCACGCACCTTCCGCATTCCGGGCGGCTGCCTTAACCACTTGGCTACCGAGGTCTGGCTTTCACCCGTCGAAATTTTTCAGTGCTTGATGCTTATGTTTTTTTAGTCAACATTGCTTCATCAATCTTAGAAGTTTTCACCTCTGAGATCCGAAAGAAATTTAAGGTTAAGGAAGAATTTAAGGTTTAGTTTTTGTTAAAAAGCGTAACGTGCTAAATTACTAACACTACCTGTTATTTTCGTTCTTATTGCTCACGTAATAGATAATGTTCTGTGTCTTTTTAGCTCTCATTACACTATTCCATCTACATAATTTATTGAAATACGAGAACGACGACGACGACGATTTATTGAACTTTAACAGCATTAACATGGTTAGAACCACGATAGCTCGATTGGAAGAGCACCTGATCCGGTATGTCAGAAGGGTATGCAGGTTCAAATCCTGCTCGTGGAAATTTTGTCAACATTTGTGTTTTTGTGAAATACGAGAATTAATTTGACTTGGGTGCTGCTGCTGCGTTCCAACTTTCAAACATTTTTGGTGTTGTTTTGTGTTTTTATAACGTATCTCCCTTTATACCATTTTTGAACAAATGAGTGGTCGAGATATCGAGATGTAGAATATTTAAAATGAACGTACTAGCAAAACGTAGGTCAGCAAAGAATTTTAAAAAGTTTTTGAAGGAAACGGGTAAACATGATGTCAGGCCCGGCCTCCCGGTGATCGTAGGAGAAAGCACGAGGCAGTGGAGATAGCAAACATGTTTGAAGAACACTTTAGGGTACAGTCTCCTTTAGACCCTGTTGCTACAGTGGTCGCTGCTGTGACCGGGTGTACAAAAAATATAAATGCAGAACAAAGTAAGATTTTTAATAAATTTTGAAGTTTGGGCGATCGTGAAAAGCATTGGGAGTTTGTTATCACATATTCTAAAAAGGTTCCTAAAGGACGAAAAACTACAGAGATAACCAAGCACAAACGGGAAAACACTTTTGTCTACTACCTGCCAAATTCACAGAAACAACCTAAAAGGGTGTGCAGAAAAATGTTTTTACGTTTATTAAAGCTTGTGTTGATCTCAAAGTAATTTTATAATATTATAATTATTTTAAATTGTTGCAGACTGAGCATAATTTTATTTTAATATGTGATTTTACTGCCATAGATTTTGATTAAGGTACTGAGACTGTTTATAATATTGTTCTTGCGTTATAGACTTTAAGGGTACAGATTTTAGAGCACTATATTAGTTTATTGTTAATCTGTTTTTTGCTATCTTTTTTATCTTCTATTGATATGACTGATTTATTAAACATTTTTAAGACTGATTTAGCGATAGTACACAGACAAAACATTTTTAACTAGGTAGTTCATTTTTGAAAAATTTATATCCGAGACTCTAATTTTGTTGTTCTGCTTTAATTCCTATATATCACTATACCTATATATTTAATAATTATATCTAAGATTTGGTATTCAGAAAAAAAGATGAATATTTTGTGTTAAAAAACTAAGTTGTCTATTTGTGATACATGGTACGTACATTTTTTCGTCAAATTATAAAAATAAAGAAGTTTTGATTATAATTGTGTTCTTTATTTTCAGGCACTGTAAGTAACCTATTCATATCCGACACTTTAAATTCCTAGCTAACATTTAAAATTGTCGAATGTTCCACTACCAACATATTTGTCAAACAGAAAACCAATTAAACATGTCGGAAGTGTTACATCTGACATACGACCATAACATTGGTAAGAGTGTCGGATGTGCACTTTATCGTAAAATAGTAATGATATAATTTATTTCTTTATTACAGAACATAAATTAACGTTAGAATGTTCTATATTGTAAGTTTACAGTTTCTAATATTAACACTTTTTTTTACAAACTTCTGTACTGCACATTATGTCATTTTGCAGATTCGACATTCTTAATAGGGACCATCGATATGAGCTAATTAAACATAAGCTTAGAGGCTTTTAGGCAAAAAAGTCTTGAGATCATTGTTACTGGTAAATATTATTTATTTTTGCTGAAAACAGAGTTTTAAATGGCACTTAAATCTATTACCTTCAATCATCTGGGCGACAGCTTTAATAACTGAGTTGTCTTCTTGTTTTTTTAAGTATTGTTCTCTGTTCCGACATTAAGGGTGACACTCTATTGAAGCAGAGCGGAGCCCAGCTGTGTGAAAGTCAACCAATCATGTATATTTATTTAAATGGTTCTTCTCCGCTCCTTTCCTATACAGGGAATCTTGTTAGCATTTTATAAATTATTAGTTAATTATTTTTATAAAAGTATCTATTTACATTGTTGATGTTCATTTTATTATAGTTACTTTTTACGTTATATTTATTGAAATGGCAATGTTCAATGTTATTTGAATACTTTGTGTATTGAATCTAAATTAATGCAATGGCAACACCGAGAAAACGGGACGAAACGGGGAGCTTGTCAAGTTGCTGTCAGCGGGCAGCCAAGATGGAGAACAGATCGTTCGATTCGTTTTCTTAATAAGTACTTAATAAACAGTGCTTTTAGGAAGTGATTGTTTTATTATTGGCTACGAAATTATCAAAGTCAACATTCTATTGGTTGATTTCCACACAACTTTGATCCGCTCCGCTTGAATGGAGTAGTTATACCTAACCCTTAAAATAGCATTGTGATCACGAATTAGCAATTGAAAAAATGAAAAGATTTTTTCTATTACTATTTTATTAATAAATTTTCTTTATATTTTGCTTAATATAAAATGGGAACACGGCCACCCTTGTATGTCCAATTACTCTACTATAAAAACAAAATTATTTGATTCGTTTCACAACATTTGATATTCTTTCTGTTCTATCAGTAACGCGATTGTTGGCAACATTTGGGTTATTTTGTCATGAAACATTTTGTTGGGGTAACTTTTGTATTATTTTCCCTTCCTTGTAAAAATATGTCTTTATAAATGATAGATACGTATTTTTATATTTTTCTTGTAACGCATAAAACATACTATAATGATCACTTACGTGTTTCAGCTTTGAAGCAGTCTTTCTACCTGCAAACAAAAAAGTACTCATTAAGAGAAAAATCATTCAACCTCTGAAGGCTACTAACAAGACAATCTCAGACACATAGGACCCGTTATCAATGACTAGTGGAGGTACAAGTATTGCAAAACACAGCACTCATTTAAGAATTTTTAATCTTAATTTTTGATTTGTAACATCTTTCCGAGATTTCGTGCAATGTGTAACAGTGTTACAAATGTGTAACAGAAAGTCGGGGAAGTGCATAAGCGCTCACCATTTTGTAAATTAAAATTCGATATTATGAACATGACATATTATTATTATATGTGACATATTGTGTAAATTGACTATCAAAGGTAATTTTAATATGTCAAATGTCTTCTAATGAGTATTTACTGTATTTATTTTATAGTTATAAAATGATGTAATACCTGAGTAACCTGACCCATTTTTTTCAGAATATAATGTTAAAATTGCTTATAACTAAGGTGAGATGTCAAATGTTACACATATACGACTACTGTAATGCTCGCTCGTTTTTTAAATATTTTGAATCTCAATAATTACAATTGGTTAAATATTGAAATTGAAATTAGTACTCCTTCAGGTATCGAGCTTTGCTTTGCTTTTTATGCTACTAAGGTTTCCAACACCACCACCACCACCACCAACCAACCGGCACCAGTTTTCAACGGGAACCGGTAAATGACATTATTTTCCTTAAAATAGAAGTCTACAACTGATGTAAACCCTTAGCAACAATTTAATACACAGACCACTTGCTTCCTAGCTTTCATTCCGTAAAATTTCAGTAAGTATGTAATTTTTTGGCGACGAAAACTGTGTCGAACACTGTACTTAGAGTCAGAATAAATGTTATTAACGGTATTATTACCATGTTTTTTGTTGTGTTTGAGTAACCTTAAACACAACAAAAAACATTTATTCTGATGTTTCTGAAGTTTTTTTTCCTTTAGTTGATGGCTTCGTGCGATTAGCACATTTAGCCAGTGTCAAAGTAATTTTTCTTACAAGTAAGACTTAAATAACCAATATTTCCTTCCAGTATGATACTAATGAATGATAATAGAAATGAGATGTGAGAAATGATGATATACCCCCCAACCCCTCGAGTATCTCAGTAAAGATGTGGGGCTTTACTAAGTCCTCACGCGGATTTCTTGAGAGAATCTAAAAAGTGACGTTGCACTGTTTTGTTTCATTTGCCAACACTCGTGCATACTCACGAACACTTAACGGTTAATAATCCACCATTATTTCACATATCACAACTTTTAGAAAATAAAACAAAACTGCAGACTTGACTCTTCACTTTCCCGCCAAGAAGTCCGTTTATAAAGTTATATTGTACTTAGAGTGTCGAACAGTGGGCTGAAAGTGTCGAACGAATAAATGAATGAATTTGCCATCAATGAATGAATGAATGAATGAATTTGAATGAAATCATCATCATCATCATCATCATCATCAGCTTATTTTATGTCCCCACTACTGGGGCACGAGCCTTCGCTACGGATGGATAGGCAGAACGGGCCATAAACCACCACGCGGCCTAGTTGGTGGTTGTTAACGACTGCTATTGCAGCCGGGACTAACGGCTTTATGTGCCTTCCGAAGCACGGAGGAGCTCGAGATGATACATTTTTGGTCACCCATCCAATGACCGGCCTTTGCAAAAGTTGCTTAACCGCAGCACTCGCAGACCGGGCGCGTTAACCACTGCGCCATCATGCTCCTCCAGCCTGAAATAATAATGTGCAAAATTATTTCTAGTAAATCATAAAATTGTGTAATAATAAACACCCTCGCATTCACCCTTCTTGATTGCTTGAAGTACTTACAGCATATTAAATGTTGAGCTCATTCCGAGGCCTCTCGCTAAGTGCGCTTTTAAATTATATACATGAGTATATAATATATCTTTGTTACAGTATTTAATGTTAATTGAACCTAATAAAGGGCCCATAACTTATTCTCGGCTGGGTGATTAAACCAATTTTATTGAGGAAATACTATTAATCATATTACAATGTGGCTTAGGTGATGATTGAAGGTATATCACTTATTAGCAGACATGTACACCTGCCTATGACATTTTCCGAAAATTTATGAATTGATATGGACCTTTCATTAGTCACTAAGGCATACATATATTGCTTCGAAAATGTAAAAAATACCTGATTATGCTGGTCTGGGACTTGAAAATAAACTTCCAGCTGCCTTACTTCTCGTGCATTGCGTAAGTGCCGACTAAGGGACAAGGTTTTCAAAATGATCGCACATCAGGCGATCGGCCAGCAACCTACCACTGATGTTATTTATTCCAACATTGGATACCTACTTTAATTCTGATAAATGTGAGGCAAACGGCGAGTTTACTCTCAATTAGAGATTTTAACGCTTTGTCTACCCTTTTTTGGTGGAAGGACGTGTGTTATTGTATATGTATGTATGATATGCTATATGAAAGTTTCTAAGGAAGTTGGACGAGAAATTTGAGGCGAAACCAATCAGGCGGACGCAAACTTTTTGCTCTAACCGAATTTGTGTCGAGACTTCCAGTCTTGAAAGGGTTGAATGTCGATAAATTATATATTGAATTTGAGAGCATCACTGATTGCGATCTTTAAGGAGGGATTGGCGCTTTGAAAATATTATTGGATGGCTACAAAGTAGTGGTGGCATCAGGGCGCGGTTCCAGTGAGAGCTATTAACTAATAGCTGATACTATTTTGGAGGAGCTCGATAAAGCGGTAGTTAACGCGCCCGGTCTGCGAGTGCTGAGTTCGAGTGCTGAGGTTAAACAAATTTCGTAATAGCCGGTTATTGGACGGGTAACAACAATTTTTTTATTTCGAGCTCCTCTATGCTTCGGAAGGCACGTAAAGCCGTTGGTCCCGACTGCATTAGCAGTCTTTAACAACCATTAATCCGCACTGGGCCCTGAAACTGCATCCTTAGGGAACGCTGGTGCCCTAGCAGTGGAGACATATGATGGGCTGATGATGATGACGGTTTTGTTGGTCGAGAAGAGCTAAATCTCAATATGATCTACAAGTTTAGACAGAAACGACAATAAAGTGTAGAGGCACCTGTCTAACTAGAACCGGTAATCGTCATTTTTCCTTTAATCAATAAATATGAGATCGCAATAGGTATTTGACTTTAGCAAGAATTGAATACAGACTACCTGCTTCCTAGCTGTCCAGTAAAATTTTAATGAAATTCTATATTACTAGTGTTCGACCGCGATTTTTATATAAGGCTGCACGGATTGTATCCTAAGCAATGAAAAATTAGAAAAGATAGAATGTGAATTTGGATTGGCATTGACAGATTTCGGCCGCTCCTCTTGTGTGTTTATTTAATTTACTGTATTTTTTATGCATGATTTAAAAAAATATTAGCATTCTGCACTTCTTCTCTATATAAACTGTAAGTGTGCGAAATTTCATACTCCCTCCGTCCGCGCAATTTTCGTAAAAAGGGGTACAAAGTTTTTGCTTCACGTATCAAAACTTAGATTTCAGAAAACTGGTGTCGACTTTTGGGTTACTGTGTCGACTGTGTCGTCACTGGTGCCGCTACGATAATGGTTTACTAGTTTTCAGAGCACATTATTAGCTACTAGAATTCCAGCAGAGCTATATCACAGAATAGCGAAGCGCATACAGTATTCTCTCTTGATACAAAACGGCTGAACGACGCGCTACAAAATGTCGGTTGGCACCAGTTAGCAACAGTTGCGAGTGCGCCTGCCGTATCACGCTCACGTAGCAGACAGAGAGACAGTCAGACAGACTGTCTGCGTCCGCACGTCGCTATAGTGCTTTTTTTAGGGAGTTTCCTGATTGCCTCAGATGAAATTTTCAGCTTTACCGGGCTTTTTTGGGGGCGGCGAGAAACTTAAACCGTGTGAAACGAATCACTTTCGAGGTTTTCTAGAGGGAACGGCATCACGCACTAGTGCCCCCGCGCTCTACTAGATTCTCCGAGGGGTTCGGACCAACATTTCGAAGCGCGTCGTTTTTGGTGGTTTTATAAGAGAGAATATTTTTTTGTTATATTGAAAGGAGGCAAACGAGCTGGCGGATCACCTGATGGAAAGTAATCACTGCCGCCCATGGACACCCGCAAAACCAAAGTAATCGTAGATGCGTTGCCGGCCTTGAGAAAGGAGTTGCATCTTGAGGAGGGAGTAGGAATTGGGGGGAGGGGTGATAGATGGGCCTCCGGTACTTTCACTCACAGGACGAAACACAACAGCAACGAGTGCCGTTGTTTCACACCGATATTCAGTGAGAGGGTGGTATTACGCCGGGCGAGCCGGCCCATTTCGTGCTGCAACGCAGCGTAGCTCTACCACTCAGAAATACTGTATGTAATACTTCCTCATTCCGTGGCTATACATTTCCATTCCTATACAACCTTTTAGATCAAATTGCAGTATAGTTCTTTTTGAACTTCAAAATAGCTCCTAGCTACTACATAGCTCTCAATGGAACCGCGCACTTACTTTTTATTGTACAGTCGATAGCACGTCTGATGTAACAGTAGAGTTGCAAATATAGACTCTATTGCGTATGAGATAAGGGCTTTAAGGTCAAACAGTTTTGGTTAATGTTTTGTACAGTGTACATGGTGTTTACACCCGACTCTGTACGATTACAAATGTAAAAACAGTACGTAATGTATTTTTTATGTTTTTATTTTGTTTATCATGAATTTATATTGTTAAAATTGATGTATTGATCCAGACTATTGTGTCACTGGATTTAGATATGGCTACTTTAAGCGTATAGAGTACCTGTATGTGTGTTTTATATTTTCCTGATACCAATAAAAAAATAGTTTTAAAGTTTAAATAAAATTCAATCAGTTAATGGTGTCATTATTTTCTTCAAATTATTATTACAATAATTATTTTTCTTAAACTTACGAGCTATAAAGTAAAAAAAATTAAAAGAATTAAATATTTAAGTCTGTCTGTTGCTGTTCTTTTTGCAAAGGTACAATAATCGCTATAAAGCGATAAGACCGTCAAATTGTAACTTTGTAAGTTATCTTTTATAGTGTTGCAATAAAAGTATTATTTATCTATCTATCTATCTATCTATATTAATGTTAAAAGATTACAACTAAAAATTACTACGAAAAAAAATAAATAAAAAACTAAACCTTTCAATATTATAGTATATTAGCATCTGCCGTACCAGACACACTATATAAATGAAAAATCTGCTCAGTTTATGGCCGGGCACAAAGGCAATATAATCCGATCTAACTTTTATTGGAGGAGCGGTCGGCTTCAGCAAAAACAGGCTTAAATACTTCACGAATGGAGGTTTTATTCATAAAATTGTTGAGAGCATTGGCGAGTCGTTAAAAGAGTTTGGTATTTATGGTATTATAACTTTTTGATGTGTGACCGCTTTGTTAGGATTGAGTATCCAAAAGAAAAAACATACACTACCATTCTACTGTTTTATTAAAGAGAGTATGTAAGCGTTTAGTTTTTGTTTTTTTGTTTGTTTCAAAAAGGGTGTAAAGAGGTTTCTCTCAGGTCACACAGAAGCAAACACCTATGACGTTGCTGATGTCAAGAAAAATACCACACACTACCATTTTACTGTTTTTTGTTTATGTTTTTTTTATTTGTTTCAAAAGGGGTGCAAAGAGGATTTTCTGAGGTCGGCAACACAAAAGCTACACCTCTGACGTTGCTGATGTCCAACACCGACGCGTAGGCGTAAAAAAGGAAACTTAATTTTATTTCTGTTGCTGTTTCAATGAAACGACTTCACGCTCGAAAAAATTAATTGTCTACGATTCTCATCTATTTTAGTTCTGTTCTTCTCAAGCAATTCACTTTAAATAGATCCGGTTAATTGAATTCTCAGGAAAAAGGAGCTCATTGGCGCAGGCAGGTCTGCGATTGCTAAGGTTAAGCAATTTTCGTAAAGGCTGGTCAAGGGTTAAGTGATCAAAAATGTATCATCTCGAACTCCTACGTGCTTCGGAAGTCAGGTACAGCCGTTGGTCCCGGCTGCATTAGCATTCGTTAACAACTACCAATCCACACTGGGCCCGCGTTGTGGTGCGATTTTTAAAAGTGTCCCGTAATTAAAGTTTTTGGTACGGATAAATTTGTTTTTTTTTTGTTATCTAGCTCTTTAACGAACCCGTTGGAAATCAGGCACCGATGGCATCAGACAGTGAAGGGAATCGCGCTCGCCTAGTCGAAGCTACTTATACATGTATGCCCTATAATTTCACTGCATCTACAAACCGAAACAATTAAAAATAATGCTGCGTAGCATTATGTAGGTGGATGTATAATAATAGCTCAGGCTGGCAAAGAGGTTGTGCCGAAATCCGGTGGTCCTAGGTTGAATTCGAAATGGGGTACAGTGTGTTACGGTTTTTTAAGATAAGTACAACTATTTTCAACAATTTAATACAACAATTTCAGTGTTAATTATTAGGTATATACGCTTAACTATCAAGTTTACCCAGCGGGCTATCGATTGCAAACACGGTAGCCCGTGACAATTATGACAATTAAGCGTAATATTAAACACTTCCATATAATAACAATGTTATGATCTATCTCGAATAAAAAAAAACAAAATATATCGTCCATCTCGTTCTATTACATAGCACGCCGCCAGCATTGCGGCAACACCCTACTCAAATACTCTATACGCAAGTCATGATTAGCGATCAGTCATATACAAGCGACACCTAGCTGACCCCCGCTGATGGATCCAACCTGGCACTACTTACATAATGGCGCTGGTGACGTTACACCACCACACTTCACTTGTTTTTTTTCTTTTTATTTTATTAAAAGGCTACAGAACTTTTTGGTGGGAAAGTGAAGTGTCGTCGCATTTTTATGGACGGTAAATACTTCAATACTCCATACGCTGCAAGTCATGATTAAGGTTCAATGATATACAAGCGACACCTAGGTGACCCCTGCTGATAGTTTCGACCTGGCACTACTTACAGAATGGCTTTGGTGACGTGTGTGACATCACACTTCACTTGTTTTTTTTATTAAAAAATACTGCAGGACTGGTTGTGGAAAAATGAAGAGTCATGATTGCAGATTAGTTTTATTTCCTAACAGCTGTTCTCCGACCCACCACATCACATCGTGTCATCCGTATGCGCTAGTACTTCGTATTCGCATTGCGTTTTTTCTGACTTTTATAAGGGTTTCCATAAAAATTAGGCTATCAAATGCAAAAATATTTTTTGAAACCAACTGGTAGTTCTAAAGATTAACGCGTTGATACAACAAAACAAACTCTTCCGCTTTGATATATTAGTTTAGATACGTCAAAACTTCTCCCCAGACCAACAGATTTGAAATGCAACTCATCCTCAACATCTTAGCAATTTTTTAATACTGGCTACATGTCTCAAAAGGGCAGGGCGTTACAATGATTATAATCCGGTGGAGCGACTCAATAGTATTATAATTAATGACATTAATAAATTAATTAACTAAATAAAATATCATGTTTGTAACGAAATAGTAAAAAAAAATATAAGATTTTTCAAATGTTTTTTTCTTTTAAGCCCCGTTTATTTAGAAGTCAAAACTGCTACACTTCCTGTATATATTTAGGACACTACTAACATACGTAAAATTCGTTGGAGGAGGATGGATCCCATACAAAATTGGTCATCTTCAATTGAAAATCTTATTTCAAAACTTCCTCTAAGCACTCTTCTTTTTTGTGGCACTCCCTTATACAGACAATAAATCACACATATGTAATCAACGTCCCTTCTAAAGGGCTTTAAGTGGTGGTAAGTTATATTCAGTTCGGGAGTATATTGGGTTTGTCATAATTTTAATTTGGCCATAAAATATAGGCACACTCATTCTCTCCATCTGGTTTTTGTTTTATTGATTTAACTGGGTCAAATCAATTTACACAAGTAGAACGCACTTAGAAAACACTAAAGATTAATAATTATATTATTAGTTTATTATTATCTTACGCATACCTTTATATACGTTTTACGAGGCGTACGAACGAACAAAAAAAAGTTAAAACAGCAATTACGCGAAACAAAACACTTGAATTTTCAAAAAACAAAAGCGAAACAAAATTCTTAGAGCGAATCGTAGAGCAATTATTAGAGTTCGAATCTTCACACCCAACAAGTCAGCACAATTCGAACAAAAGCCACTCTTAAACGAGGAGTTAAACAAAAGCGCGGGAGTTAATTGTAATTTAAAGTTTTTTCGCTTGTATAATGAGACAACTTCGGTGCGACGACGCGACGACGTATAGGCACGAAATTGCGAAACAGTTGAAAGTTAGCTTTCAATTGTTCTCGACAAATAATGGATTTCAATGGGGGATGGATGCCTACGAGTTGTGCCTTGCTGTATTAGAAATTGCTTTAGTATAGGGCTAGTGCATATATGAAAAACTAGCTTTTTGCTCACGGCTTTGCTCACGTGGGCTATTCAAAATTCAAAATTCAAAATTCAAAATCATTTATTCAGCTTAGACTACTAATAGCACTTATGAACGTCATTATGTCATCGGTTCGTAAGTCTAGGACCTTGTACTGAGAAGAACCGGCAAGAAACTCAGTAAGTTCAAGCTCTTTTCTCACTTACATCGTCAAAATGATTGGAAAATGCCCTATCATAAAAGGACACTTTCCATCACAAATAAAAACACAAAATATAAATATATAAATCTCAACATGTAAAAAAAGAAAAAAAAACATCATTTACCAGTTTAATTTTTTAACCTGTCTAAGAAAATACAAAGTTAAACTATTACAAAAACACAATGTTGAAAAAATTTCCACGAGCAGGATTTGAACCTAATAACCTAATAGGTTCAAATCCTGCTCGTGGAAATTTTTTCAACATTGTGTTTTTGTAATTTGTTTCGCAACAAAAATTTGCGTTAAAATTATATAAACAAAACAAAAACATTTTAAAGTTAAACTATAGTTAATAATAATGACAATAAGACAAGTATGCAAGAGCAGACCAGCCTCCACAGGCGGCACCCGTCCACGAGTATGACATGAATCAGCCATCGCTTCGCTCTACCATAATTTAGGGAATGTAACGACCCGACGCTTATGCCCCCTCCGCAGAGACAATAAGGAGAGCATGACACACTCAAGCTACTCTAAATCAGACAGACAGACAGATTAAAAACCCCATAATTCCTAAAATCAACTATCAAAAAACATTTTTTTTGTGTTTTATTCCTAATTAAACTTAACACCTATTAATACTTTGAACTGCAATAATAAAAACATCGGGTATCAAAGCATTTTCAGTCTAAAGTTGATAGGCCACATTTAATTTTTTTTTCGAAAAGTATCATCCGAACCAACCAAACCAAAACCAACCAAAAGTAATAAGTATCAAGTCAAAATTTTTGATTAAAAAAATAATAAATGTTTGTAGTGAGTCGTCAATAAGATTATTTTTTACATGTCTAGTACGTAAATTGAATGAAATAGAAGCCTTTCAATTTATAAATTGATCAAAGTTGCCTTATTCTACGGTACGGGTTCCTTCTACACTTCAAATTCTAATACAGCCCGCAATTTCAATAAACCTCGTAAGGTCGTACTTCTTCCCAGCTATTCATGACATTATCTGCTATCTTTTTACGAATCTTGCGCGCCATGACTTGGGTGTCATTTAAAAAATAAGTTAATTGCTTAAAATAGACAAGCACCGTATCAATAACTGGAAAAGCAGTGTGTGGCGTCTTTGTGCCTTGTATGTACTTAAGTTACTAAAGTTCAATTACCATAGTGGTTATTCAAAATATTCAAACAATTTATTTAGCTTAAATATTTAACAATTTATTCAAATTCAGAGCGACCGTTCAGCAGCGTGTTGCCTCACGAAGTGCACCCATTTGGATTAAACAACTTAACTGTCACGTCATTTCAACATTAAGATTTCCTATTTTTTTGTAAAAAAAAGTGTCTAACACAAAACAACGTAATTAAGATCACTCTGTGTAAGTAATTTTGGTCCGTTTTGAAACCTCCTGTAGAAGTTGCCATCCTCTACTCAATGGGAGAGATAATTTTCCAAAAATCCTGATACACTTCATAATATCTAACCAGGCCAAATACTGAAATTTAAAGAAACACAGATTTCCATACAAACTTTCTACCCTTATCTCACCCTTCTAGGGGAGGTTTTTCAAAAAATGCTAAATTTTAATCGTTATTTTTAAGCCAAATAATTGGAAACAAAAATTTAGTTTCAACAAAAGTAACTATACCAACTAGTTAGAATTTTGTGAGAACTTTTAACCGAGAAGAGCAATTATCAAGAATCTAGAGATGCTCTTTTTCTCACAATTTTTTTAATCGTAAGAATCGTTGGTTATTGCTGAAGCAAACCCGCGCAGGTTCCGAGTTGTTAAAAGAATGGACATACAATTGGGCAATGTTAAAAGAAGTCGATACAAAAAACACGAGGACAAATTCGCGAGTGGGCCGTTTTTAAATATGTCATTTGAATTGCGATTTCACGCTTCACGTCCGTGTGCCGTTCAGCGTTGAGACCGCGTTAATTGTATGAGACCGCGCTTATAGATAAGGAAGAATTAGAATTCAGCAGAGCACAACAAGGAGAACGGACCATAAACTATCACACGATTATTGGTTGATAACGACTGATAATCCAGCCGGGACCAACGGCTTTACGTGCGTTTCGAAGCACGGAGGAGCTCGAGATGATATAAGGTTATCTAAAATACTAGGTACCTTAAGCCTACCTGCAAATTAAGTTCAAGCAAGCGCTAATTACTAACTACTGAGTTTTAATTGTCTTATGCAGCTGGAAACAACAGCTTAACGTGCCATCCGGAACATGCGAGTATAGACGATGAGATTTTTTATGATCAAAAGTAATCTACCCATCTCGTAATCTAACTGCTAGCTAACTTAACATTTGCGATTATTGCCAATTCTAACAGTAGCAAAGAATAATAGTTAATTTGCTCCAGCCATACAATGCTTAGAAAAGAATGAAAAGAAAAATTGTTTATTTTTCAATGTGTAGGTACAAATAAGGTCTTAATAATATTTTTTTGATACAACCGTGTACCTATTATGCTCATTACAATACGTGAAATCATTTATCACATATGCATCAACAATACTAAATAATTACCAATTACAAAAAATCTTAATTTTACAATTTGGTAAATAATTTATTTTATTAACAATAATTTATCTACAAATCCCCTATCAAAATAACCATGACTATATATATTTTACTATAGTACTATTCAAAGAATTAACGAGGAAGGAGGTTCCTTAATAGTGTAGTACTACAGTACTATACCAATGTATCCCGTAACCATATACGGGACATTTACGAGCAACAGTTAAATAGGTAACGATTTTATTTGTTATGGGGAACGGTCATAGAATAACTGTTGACCTTGCACGCTAACCATAATGTTTTATTACAATCAAAAATAACTCTCAATAGCTGAAAGCTTTGGATTTTGTGCCCTTTTACACTTGATTTTAAATAACACGATGTTAATAAGGTATATAGCTGTTTAATAGGTTGTTAGGGTTTAGATATTTATAAAATACAGTAAAAAAATTAAATGCCTACCCGACCCAGCCAGGAATCGAACTTGGGTCTTCCTGGGGCTGCACTGACCATTATGCTACCGGGTAGGCTGACTTAAGCGCTGAATTTTTTCACTGCTTTTTTGATTTTTGACTGCGTTTTAGCGGCAGAGTGCCATCCATCCAATTGTTAGGACCGATGGCTATGCAGATTCATCTTTACAAATGAAATACGTTTGATAACACTACGCTATAGTAAATTTTATAAATATTTAATTCAGCTTGAGTGCAGCAATTAGCACTTAAAAATTAAAAGTAAAATTATTAGATTATTTTTAAAAAATTTTAAAGCATGTATTTGACCGTTATTTCACCTGATGGTAAGTAATGATGCGGCCTACTACGTAGCGTACCTACTTGCCTAGATAACGCTTGTTCACCCTTGCCTTGAAAATGTCCAGGTTGTACGTATCAGGAAACAGAGCCGCAGGAAGGGAATTCCACTCCTTAGATGTTCGCATCAAAAATGATGACGCAAAGCGCTTTGTGCGTATAGGCGGTATGTTGACAGCATAAGGGTCCTCAGTCGGCGTCTAGTTCCCCGAAGATAAAAAGGAGAAGGTGGAATCAGTTCGTGTAATTCCATCGCACTCTCCCCGAAGTATATTCGATAAAATGCCGAAATGTAGGCAAACTTGCGTCAATGTTCAAGACTCTGCTTGGTCTGCTATTGGTAAGTTTAAGCCACTTTCGCAAAGGCCAGGCATTGGATTGGTGACCAAAAAATGTTCATCTCGAGCTCTTGCGTGCTTCGGAAGGCGCGTAAAGCCGATGGTCATGGGTGCATTTGCAGTCGATAACAACCACCGCACTGCAATGGGCCCGCGTGGTGGTTTATGGCTCGTTCTCCCTATCCATCCACAGGGAAGGCTCGTGTCCCAGCAGTGGGGACATAAAATAAGCTGGTAATGTCGTTGTAACGAGACCACCACGACGCCTTTCATCATAAGAAAAATGCACATTTTTATTATCGTGTCAATATGAGCAGTTAAGCAGTTAAGAAAAAATGTATTAAACGTTTTGCTGCCATTTTCGGAGCTCGCGAACCATTTATCAAAAAAATCTTTCCTGTTCGCTCTTCCTACGCTTTGAGAGAGAAGCTTTAGAAAACATTCCTTTTCATGTTCCATTCTTTTTAATTCCAAACCAAGCACAGGTTTGTTAACATTTCACCTTGATTGATTAATGGTTAATGGTACTGTATTGATCGTCTATACTATATTATTATTTATTTATTTATTTTTATCAACAAAAATATATTTACAAATTTCGGTTAGTAGTATCTCAAAGCCTATGTTAGGTTTGTCAAGATACTAAGTTCTCAATATAATAATAAGTAATTGATTACAAAAACACAATGTTGAAAAAATTTCCACGAGCAGGATTTGAACCTGCACCCTTCTGACATACCGGGTCAGGTGCTCTTCCAATTGAGCTATCGTGGTTCTAACCAGCCCGCCGAAATTATTCAACACTATTTACTTTTGTTTCGCAACAAAATTTTCGTTAAAATTATATAAACAAATCAAAAACATAAGTAATTGAATTAGAAACAGTAAAATAATAATATTTATGACGGTAAAAGACAAAAAGGCAGTACATTAGTTGTGAGCTAGCGCGCTCAGCGATAACCATTCCATTGCATCGATACAGAACTGACAGCGTTGCACAGCGTCACTGCGTGTACACAGAAACAACTTACGTGTGCGTGCGCACTCGCACAGGACGTCGAAAATACGTAGCGCCTGCGACAATTGAGACCGCAAATTAACACAATCTATAAAACATTTAAAAAAAAAATAGGTTTTAGTTATCAAAATATGCAGCAACCAAATTACGAATATTGACGTTATCAATATATTTGAGTGGTTTCCGAGCATATAAATTAAGTAATTTTGTTGTATTTTCAATAATAGTGATTTTTAAGTGGTGTTTTCGAAAATAATTATGATCGAATCAAACATATACCATCGTGTATTTGAGCAAGCAAATTCAAGATAAAGACATGGATTTACCTAATTAGATTTGATATAGACTATTCGACGAAAGTTGGTGCATTTTTTCAGTGTGTCACCTTAAGTCAATCCTGTAAAATAATCATTATATTTTATTTCTATTTTATTAGCGTTTCGTCACTGGGGGGCTGAACACATCTACCCCAGCGGTTATCGGTCCTTCGGCTAATACGACCAGGCCACTGCCACTTCAGCTTGCTAATCCTTATTTAAATAGAATGTTGGAATCAACTCCCGGTTTATTATTCGGCTATTATTTTTATTATTCGGTTTATTATTCGAAAAGGAAAAAGGCTTTATAACATAAACAAAATACATACTTTACGATAGAAAAACAAGCCATATTAAATAACCCTGTATAAGCAACATTGTTTTTATTATACACAGAGTATATTATAATAATATTTACTGTCGTCGTTACCGTCACCGAGTTGCCTTTGACAAGTGATCTAGAATGACACCAATAATATTAAAGTAGTCGCACGTGAAATGCGCGTTCGCGTGAAAACATCTGAGGCCCTACCATCGGTTCGCTCTCATGCTACTCGCTAGCGAGATATCGTGCTGTAAATACTAACAAGAGAGATAGAGAACCAACGGCTTACGGAAATTCATTCAAAGGTGGACTGGTGGTAGTTCCGTGCATTTACATCCACCATAATCAATGATAAATCAATAAGTAACCATTAAAAGTCTTATTTGTCACACACACGCCTGCACATCAGCCTACCACAAACTGTCAAATTTCCTCAATAGACTTTGAACTGTATGCTTTAAAGATATGGTTGAAAATGTATAAAAGAAAGACAGTTTTGCCTTTTTTCAGTTTTGGATAGGTTGATGTGCAGGCGTCTGTACTTCGGTTGCGATCGTGAAAATTCATGCTTCTCGCTAGAAACGACGACGAAGTACTAACGAGAAAGAGAGAGAGAGAGATAGAGAGAGAGAGAGAGATAGAGAGAGAGAGAGAGAAGCAATGTCTTACAATATTTTAATGGTGTCCAAATCGTCAGTGAAAACAACATTAGAATTAATAAGAGTGAATTCAGACAAGTTACCCCATTATATTGTGTCCGAGTCATCATCAGTTCCAGGAATTTATTAAAGGTGGACCCGTGATAGTTCTATGTAGTTACATGCATCAAATTCACTGATAAATCAGTAACTATTAAAAGTCTAATTTGTTATTAATGCATAAGAAAGAGCTAATTGATGCTGTGGGTAGGTTTGGTTGGGGTCGAGTAAGTTCATGTTTCGGGAAGCGCGCTAAGTATCAGCATCACGTGGCATAACGGATGTGGCTCGATCTCCCCATATGCTTGAAGATGTGGGATGACCTGAGTTTCATTTGTCGCCCCGCCTGTGTTGGCTACTATTACTATGCAGTCAGAATTCTGTCAAGAAGCAGTGTTCTGCATTGTTTTATTCCAGTTTGAACGGTATGAGAACCAATAGTCACTGGGCATAAAGGGTCACAACAACTAAGGTTTCAGTGGCGGAAACACGCCAATACGTTAATACCCATTGTTTTGCACGCGTCAGTAAGCTGCGGTAACTGATTATCTTTGGTTAGTGGGATCCTGTATGGTTTAATGGTTCATACCTTGGTCTGTCTCCAACAGCAATGTTAATAGCTTTGTTGATCCAAGCATTAAAGAGTGTCGGTCTTTTTTTACCTATCGTCATTTCTCACTTACCATCAGGTTTGAGAAAAGCCAAGCACTTCCGTTGTAGGATAAAAAGGTACGTGGTGGTAAGACCGACGTTTGGAAACGCACCTTGATCCTAAATCTTTAACTACTGAGGTGGGTGTTGGCTGCTGTTTCTTTTAATGTTGGAACACTACAATGCTACATATTATTGTTATGATGAGTTAGAACAAGGCTATCCTACAAATAAGCCAGGCACAATAACTGTCCCCTCACTGGGAGTTAATGCTTAATGACCTAACCATTACGCCACAAAGGTTAATTTTACATGTTCCCTCTTTAGTGTTAGTGATACACGGCAAAATGAAATTTGTGCTCTACCGTCTATCCAAAGGTCACCGTCCATTTTTGCTTGCCTACCATGAGGCGCGATTAGAAGCGAGTACGCTCTGCGTTAACTCATAGTAGCACCTGTTTACGTTGGCAGTTGCTCGGAAAACCGACGTGCCTGCGTAATGAATTGCTTGAATTGTTAATTTTGTGGAAAATTAATATGTCTTTGTTAATAATATAATTAAGTGTTTTTTCCCAACCCCCTCCGATCTCTCGTTACTGTCCATGCATAATTAATTTAATTTACAATGCATAATGTTTTGTTTTGTTAACGTTATAGAAGTTTATTTGCAATAAAGCAGAATGACTAAATTTTATTGATCATTACCTAATTTATAAAATGTTTTTGTTTTTGTTTATATAATTTAAACGCAAATTTTGTTGCGAAACAAATTACAAAAACACAATAATTAATAATAATTAATTTTAATTTTTGTATTGAATAATTTCGGCGGGCTGGTTAGAACCACGATAGCTCAATTGGAAGAGCACCTGACCCGGTATGTCAGAAGGTTGCAGGTTCAAATCCTGCTCGTGGAAATTTTTTCAACATTGTGTTTTTGTAATTACCTTATTTGTTTGGTGGGAGGGAATCTGCACAGAATGGTGTCCATTCTTATAGTAGGTACATATTTCTATTACTAAACAGCTCTGATACATTAAACATGCACATTAGACTACACTTAAGGTACCGTACTTTAAGAACAAGAATATGAAGACCTAGTTCAAACGCGCTATATTCCAGGTACAGTCATGTACTTACCCAAGACCAGGTCAACCCGAGCCGAAGTCCTAGCCTTAAGAGGTGCCTCGAGGTGTTCTGCTTTTGGTCCAGTCTAAGCTCCTTGGATAATCTGATAGGCAACGGGGACACGCTCACGTAATGCCATTGTCTCTAGGAACCCTCTGACGATGTGTGACGATTACACGGCTTGAGGAACCCCTAAATTTCTCACCGACCCGAAAAAAGTTCGGTGACTGTAAAGGCCAAAGAAAAGGAGGTCAAAAGCAAACTCTTTTAAAAAAAGTGAGCTGGCAGCATGCTCATTTGCTGGCTCAGTATCATAAAAAACTAGTAGTTACATAAATTTCTTGTTCTAGCGCTTTGGACGAGGTCACTTAAATTGCCAATAGGTAGTGTATTTTCTTTTGTAGTACCAATAGTATTGATTTTCATAGATAGCTTATATTTTGTCTGATTATTGGGTAAACCTACCCTCTATATAACTCCACTCGAAAGTGGTTGGGTCATCCTGTTATCTTGGCTTTGGCCTACCACGTCTCCGCAATTATAATTTTAGTAAAAAAAGCATGCGGGAGTTGCACTCATTAAGCATATTTTCGATGCATGGGAGCAGAAACAGGATGCGATAGGTATCTTTTGTGATTTATCGAAAGCTTTCGACTGTGTCGATCACGAGACTTTATTGTTAAAAATGGAACATTATGGTGTCTCAGACAACTCACTTACCTTATTGAAATCATACCTCACTGGCAGAGTTCAAAAAGTTAATATTAACGGTACCGATTCTTCTGGCGCTCCGTTACTTATGGGGGTGCCCCAGGGTTCAATATTAGGACCTCTTTTATTTCTCATTTACGTAAATGATCTACTACACCTACTACCTTACTACACCGAAGATCTCTGTGAGATAGTATTATTTGCTGATGACACCTCATTGATTTTTAAAATTGATAGACATAGAGCAATATTTGACGACGTAAGTAATACTCTCTCTCAAATATTACATTGGTTTACCACTAATAATCTGCTGCTTAATGCAAAAAAAACTAAATGTGTTAAATTCACGATGCCCAATGTAAAGCAGGTTAATACCAGTATCACTATGAACGATGAAATAGTTGAAATAGTTAACTCGACAGTTTTCCTGGGTGTTACCTTGGATCACAAATTACAATGGGGTTCTCATATTTCTGCCCTGGCAGGAAGACTTAGCTCAGCTGCCTATGCGGTTAGAAAAATAAGGTCACTTACTGATGTAGAAACGGCAAGATTGGTTTACTTTAGTTACTTTCACAGCGTCATGTCATATGGTATTTTATTGTGGGGCTCAGCGGCTGACATTGAAACCATTTTTGTGTTACAGAAAAGAGCCATTCGAGCTATTTATAGCCTTAAGCCCCGTGATACGCTGAGAGAGTTATTTAAGCAGATAAATATTTTAACTGTAGCTTCACAGTATATTTATGAAAATATCATTTATGTTTATAAAAATTTAGATAAATTCGAAAAAAAAAGTAACACCCATAATTTTAACACAAGAAATAAAAACAAACTTGCCGTTCCAAAACTTAGACTCAATAAGGTCGGTAATTCATTTGTTGGGAAATGTATAAAAATATTTTGATTAAATAATAAAATTTTGATTAAATATAAATAATTTTGATTTATTGTAAAGTTGAGATTGCACACTCACTGGTTATTACATTTGAATTGTTTGTTTTGTGTATCAAGTAAATGGTTAGGTCAAGGTCACGCAGCCGTCAACGGCGAATCTCTCGAAGTAGGTCGCGAAACAGGACTGACAGATACCGAACTAAAAAGCGTCATTACCATGATTCACGTAGCAAATCTCGTAATCATAGCCGAAGTAACTCGCGACGTGCTTCGAATGGCCAGAAACGGCGTGATCTTCGTAGTTATTCTCGTGGCCGTGATCCGTCCGGCTCCAGCGATAGGCAGCGACGCCGTTTGCGCCGCGAGGTTAGGAATGACTCACGTAGTGTCTCTCGTTTTCGATCGCGTTCACGGAGTAAGGTTCGCAAATCTCGATCTCGCTCGCGTCGTGTCTCACGTAATCGAGAGCGCCAGTCACATGCTAGGCGTACATCAGTAACTAACACGATGACAAGATGAGCGTGTTAACCGGCAAAGACAGATGCCGCGTCAATTTAACGTGAATGATTGTGTTTTCGTTATCAAGTTTTCGCAGTCGACAAGCAAACTCGACCCAGGCATGCGTGGTCCGTACAAGGTGATTAAGGCGTTACCTGGTGGACGCTACGCACTTCGTCTGCTCAGCGGCGGCTATGGCAAGACGACGCAAGCTGCAGCTCAACATATGGTGCCGTGGCGGGGCGAATGGTGTCCCGAGTCATGTGCTGCTTTCTTTGAGAGTAAGTTAAGCATGATAGCGTTTGTCGCCTGTTATGTTGTGTTGGGTGGGGAAGCTATGCAACCCAAGCGTCTGTCGCTACACCCTGGCGTTCGTCGCCAAGAGCGCTTGGTGGGCCCCAAGTTGCTGCATAGGCTAATTAAAATGGTTGGCCTGTGTGTGTCTGTGTGTGAAGAAGGTGTGCATCAACCTGTTCGTCGGATCGAGGTGCCGGCGGTGGTCAGCGCAGCAGCCTTCGCTGCGAGACAAGACACCAAGCTGGCTCCATAAAAGTCCTAGGCTTGGTTTGATGCTTTAAGGAGACGTCTCTGCCTTACTTTTAGAACGATGAACGAAAGACTATTCTGTGTGATGGAGGAGCGTATAAGTTGAAGCATAAATAAAATGAATGATGATCGTATGAAAGAATATTGGGTTGTAAGGATGAATGATACTAATAGTCAAGTTGGTGACCTACGATAATAAAATGTTATTTACAGATGAAAATGAAGATGACGGTGACGTCTCACCGTCTACCTCAGCGGCTGCACCTTCCATGCCTTTGCTGCACGAGAACGTGGAACCTGGTCCCAGCGGAAAACCTACGCCGTCTCCATCTATCTCCGAGGCCGCACCTTCTATGCCTTTGCTCGACGAGAGCATGGAGCCTGTTCCCAGCGGTATTACTGGTGAAGCTTGTGTCGAGGACGACACATCGTCAGGAGAGGTCGTATAAGATAAATCTGTCCAATACCACCCCCACTACGGCCAGCCATTATAAATACCGTGCATTCCAAACCAGAGACTCACTTTCTCTTGGGAACACAGCGCGGACGGATCTCTGCCCGAGTCATTATCTGGTAACGTAGTCATAAAATAAGGTGTGAAGCGTTGTGTGTACTTTGTGTTTTAAATATGAGTAGTGTGTTTGAAGTAATATAATCAGAGTGAGCGTGCAATCATTTAGTTGCTAATTGTTAATAACATAGGAGTTTTTTTATTTAAGTTCTGATTATTATTTTGTTGATTACATTTACAAGAATAAATTACTGTTTCGTCTAAATATTGTTTTTTTTTTAAGCGTTTTCAATTGTTATTCCTAAAAGTATATAATTTTTAAACTGATATCATAGCCTTTATCAGCAGTGTCCTACAGTTAACAAACAGCACTGCGTTAAATAGATCATTAGGCTTTTATTTAGAGTATCTTGAGTGTGTCATGCTCTCTTTATTGTCTCTGCGATGGTGGCGTGTGCGTCGGGTCGTTACGTTCCCTAAAATATGGTTGAGCGAAGCGATGGCTGATTCATATGTCATACTCGTGAACGGGTGCCGCCTGTGGAGGCTGGTCTGCTCTTGCATACTTATCTTATTTCTAATATTACTTACTATAATTTGACTTTGTTTTTCTTAAACAATTTTTGACTTTTATTAGAGTACTGTAGTGGTACTGTATGACATTGTGGAAATTGGAACTTTTACCTGAGGTAAATTTGTTAATTTAGATTTTTAATTTTGTTTTTTTACATGTGGTCTTCTATATTTTTTTAATTTTTATGTGTTTATTTGTGATGGAAAGTGTCCTGCTAAAATAGGGCATTTTCCAATATTTTCGATGTTTATTTGTTTCCGTTAATTGCCTCTGTCAACTTCAATTTGTATCAAATCTGAAAATAATATATTGTGGAAAAAGAAAACGACTATGTTGTGATCCGATAGTCGTAAATAAGAATGGCTAAATCCTCAGTAGAAAATTATTATGAGAAAAACGCTTATCGTCACTTACCATAATATAAAGGCCGGGCTTAGGCGAAGTGGAAAAAATCTTTTGTGACAGTTTCAACAGTTTCGCACTAACCATTTCTTTATACACCTCTAACACTGCTACGGAACATATTTCATATATTTTCCAATATTTTATTATTCGCTTCTAAAACTTCGTCAATCAAGTTGTTTACGGCAAGCAAATCAAATACCGATTTAGAAATGATTGAATAAACACGCGACCAGTCACCGTGATCACAACGTGATGCTTCCGACCGATTGTACATACTCATCGCAAACAATGGAGATCGTGTACCATGACGGTACGACACAAGCAGTGTGGTTTGTATTACGTAGAGATGTACATATTATCGGATGTGTGAAGGTGTTACGACACAATTTCTAACTGTCCGCTCATACACAATACTCGTCGCCGAGGCCGTCACAATTCAATGGTAAATATTAGAATCGGATCCAATAAACAACTTTGAGGGATTTCTACAAACAATAAAATGGGCCCGAAAAGAGTACCTTGACGAACCCCAGGATTAAACAGTGGAAAATGGTTTGTTATTTGCAATCAAAGTTATAAACTATTCTATTATAGGTAATTATTATTCCTGTCTTTGTTTCACAGCAGATAAGCCATAACCTCATCTGGTGGATGGTGATGGATAGTAATTGTAAGTCTGAAGATTCACTTCACCCGGAATTATTTACCACTCAAGGAAGTAACTTTCTAACATCGAACTGTGGGTACACAATACTGCTTTTATCTTTGCTGTTATGGTAGTAAACTTAGATATAGCTACCCAGGTAAACTTTTAACAAATCCTACCAACAACCAAACTGCAAGTAATTTCTCTAGAAGACGCAGCTGGAACACTGACCGCATAAGGAAAGATTCATTGCACCTTAAAATCGAAACCGGCACATATTTTCTAGTAGGTAAGTAACCGAGCGTTGTATAAAACTTTTCATTCTATTGTTCTCACGAAACGAAAAATCTCACTCGTCGCAAATTGAATTCCCGTACAAGTTTGAGTCTTAAATCTTTACACTTAAGACTTGTTACGCTCCGTAAAAGTAGTTTCACTCAGCGTACACGTTTTCCTTGAACTTCAACAAGATTCACGCGTCACGTTGTTGTAAAATAAACAGTTCGTGATTTACTATTAAAGTAAAAACTTGTGTTACAAATGTTGATTCTTATTTTTATGCAATGTTGCACACTTCATATTAAAAAAAAAGAAAACAATAATTGATCCACCTACAAACACATATTAGAATTTAATGATTGGTGTAGATATTTAACTGTCGGAAGAGAGAACGGCGTTAAGTTGGGCTAAATAGATTCTTGCCCTACCATATGGCTTCATCATCACAAGCTCATTTTGTCTCCACTGCTGGGGCACAAGCTTTCGCTACGGCTGGAAACACCACAGGCAGAACTGGCTTAAACCATCATGTGGGCCCAGTGCGGATTGGTGGTTGTTAACGACTGCTTGTTAACAGACGGGACCAGCGGAGCCTGCGTTCCGAAGCACGGAGGTGTTCAAGATGAAAAATTGTTGGTCACCATCATTCGTTGACCGGCTTTTGTGAAAGTTACTTAACTTCAGCAATAGGAAACAGAGCGCATTAACCTCTGTGCCATCGAGCTCCTCGATGATCATATCGTCAATTTACCTACTACCAACTAAAACTGTATTCACGAAGTGCTATTGTCTTTTTCACACATTTTTATTTTGAAAACGGCATGGTAAAGTCTATGCTAGGCAAAAACAAACCCATATTCAAATTGAATGGACCAAATAGAAAACACTGTAGTAGAAAAATTTGCAGCTGTTGCAAAAATACGGTTGGACTGTAATGAACTAACTAATTGGCATCTCAATCGTCATTCTTAGTGCATCATTGTTCCATTAGTAACAATAATCAGCTAACTATTATGGCTATTGTAATAGCTCGTGACTGCCAAATTTTCTATTTTTCTCATAGTTTGACATTTGGCTAAGACGCATTTGTATTCTCTTCCTCGTACATAAATATATTGAATTATATTAATGTGTAGAATTGTATGTTATTTGCTTCTACGAATGGCATACACAATCTGTTTTATGTTTTCTAAGTTTGATTCCCGGTCGTTTTGAAAACGTTTGAAAGGTCATTCAAGGAGACATATTGGACATATGAGGATGTAGATAAACATCTTTCTTTAGTAATTTCTGTTTGTTTATAATCAAAGGCTCCTGGTTTTTATAAATATAATCTATAAACATCTATAAGAATCTGCACACATAAACACTGAGTAATTGGCTTTTTCTCCACTGGAACACAATACAATAATGTAAGCACTAAGCATACATTTTCAATCGGTAGTTAATCTTAGCTATTTATTTGATCTATCAATTTGAATCAAACATCAGATTTCGTTAGTAAATGTGTAAATGAAAGACTTTTTGCTTCGCAATGCTTAGGTGCGAGAATAATTACGAGAACGACCTTTACCGAGTTGAATACATCCGAGATCAGAGTACCACTTACGAGCACTCATCATAACACAAATGTCAATAGCTCAATAAAGCCCGTCAGATTACCAGACCAAACACAAATCATTACCTTTTCAATGTGCAACATCTGTTTTGAGAATGTGTTCTGTTTATAAAAGATAATTTGTTTTAATATTTTTCTTAATGGTAAACATCAGACGGACTTTATGCATGTTTACCGACTCATTTGAAAAACAATGTAGCCTTTGGATTGTTATATTACCAATATATGACTGCAGGTTATCGACTTCATTCAAAACTTTAGAAATGTTAAGTCTCATCTAAAAAAACAAAGAAAACTTTCATTAAGCGCTTTTAATACTGTTTCAGATGTCTCATGTTACAGATTCGTTACAGACTTAGGTATTCACCAACGCCCGACGGCTGAACGTATTTAAACAAAAGCCAGTAGAGGTATTAGAGAGTATCCTTTATTAGGCTTAATACAGGATGTTTGGTAATATCTCTATGATCCCGAATTATGGCAGATCAGGTACCGTACTTAGAACCTTGGAAAATTATAAGCATTCCTAAAAAGCACCACATGCGCGAGATTTTGAGGTTGTTTGTTATAAAGTGAAATTTCAAAGTGACAAATCTAGGTCCAGTTGATACGTTGTATGACAAGTGTGTTTCCAAGGAAATATGTGCTTAGACGAATTTAGACCTCATAGACTTCAGGTGAGTTTTTATTCAATTTGATTGAACCTGTATAATTTTAAAGAAGTTGGTTGCAACCGTTGCAACGCATTGATCCTTCAAACGGAATTAAATAGTGATATATATTCACACTACAATGCAGAATGACAACGATGACGTCACAACTGAAACTAGCAAAGAAAACGACACTGCTACCCAACACCCTCACCAATAAAAATGAATCACACAAATACTTAGCATTTTCCAGATAGCAGCAATACGAAACTTTCGGCGCGGCGACCGGGCCCAATAAATCCTCCGGGGGTACCACTTAAACATTTGTCAAACTTATGAAAAATATTCCCGGCTTTTTCTTTCCAATGAAATAAGGCATTTGTCGTCGGCGAAAGGGTTCGCGGAAAGTTAAAGGGAACGTACGCAGGCAAATTTTTTTTGTTTACATTTTGTTTCTTCCTTTCTTTAATTGTTTTTGGCGTGAAATGAAACGGAAGGTAAGTAATGGAAAACGTGGAAGGGATTATTTTCTTAAACGCTTTAAAGGTCTTGGTTAAGGGGTTAAATTAATTCTGTAGTAATTAAAGTATGAAGTCTTGTTTGTACAGACGCCTGTACATCAACCTATCCAAAACTGTCAAGTTTCTTCAATAAATGTTCAACCATATTACGTAATATACGTAAAGTTCAAAGTCAATTGAGAAAATTTGACATTTTGTGGTAGTCTGATGTGCAGGCATGTGTCCCTGATGGTAACTGTTGTTAAGTTAAAAAGGTAAAGGTGGCCGATAAGCAGTACTTGTTTGTAGCTTATAATATCACATGGCTTGGCAAAGGTGTCTATAAATCCATCTATCTTTTTCGATTACCAACAGTCTCTGACCAGGCTGGGTCGAACGAATTTAGATCGTCGCATCGCGTCAACGTTAACGATACTCGTTAGCATTGTTAAATCAAATAAAGTTAATTGATAATTTATAGCGAGAATTAACGCAAACTACTTAAAATAGAAATCATAGGCTTTTCTTTTGATGATGATGATGGTGATGACAGTCAACCCATGACCACGGCCAGTGTAACTTGGTCGAGACTTTGGGTCAAAACTATATGATACCTATACAAAGTAATAACCGGTAATCTCTGTTACAAGTAAATCTTTATTAAAAGTGGAGCAAAATGTAAGTGTAAAAGTGAAGATAATTACTCACTCGATTGAACTATAAGTATAAACAATGTTGACGACAACGTTAATAAAAACAAGGGAGTTATTACGTAAACGCGTCATAGCGTGTTGGCACGCGTAGTCTGACCGTAACCTCAATTCGATCTGGAATCCGTGACTTATCAATAGAAAAATTAACAAAGTTGAAACATTTGTTCGAAGTAGCTCTTATGATTGCCACTATGCCATCGGTTCGTAAGTCTATACAGGGTGGGGAGACTTTGAACTGAGAAGAACCGTCAAGAAACTCAGCAAGGGCATTTCGTTTCTCCCTTAAAGCGTTAAACATCAAAACACGATTTTTCGCATCCAAACCCAGCATCTATCCGTTCGTTTACAGACGCTTCGTTCAATAGTATATTTAACAGTAGACTTATGATAATACATTCTAATGTTTTTCACAGTCCACGAGTAGCAAATGAGTAGCAAATGACCAACGATAATAATCAAAACACTTTGCGATAATAATCAAACAAACAATAAACTAACAATTCAAGCGTTTATCATTATTAATATCATCATTGGAATCAATGATATATTACCTACCGCTTTATCTTTCTGTTTGTAACTAAAATTTATGGGAATATCGCCCTATCTACTTTGTATCGCTTTTCAAACATATTGCTTTGGATGTCTCTTCGGATACTTCGTCATCAAAATAAATAACAAAATACCTAGCATTTTCTTTTATAGTTCTTTGTATTACAATATGTCTGTGATTTATTTAAAGTAAAGGCTTCTTTTACCTGTTAAATGATAATATATAATTGGCTGTGCATTAAATAAAAAAAAAAATTGAAACTACATGTCCTGTCATGTAAACGTCATTTCAAATTAGAGTAAAAGAGATAAAACACGGAATAACTATTCGGAGCTTATTCATTGTTTATTTGTAAGGGTAAGTATGTAAAGATATATATAGATGTATAAGTATGAACAAACGCGCACATTTTCGTGATGCATTTTTGTACCGGATCTAGTGAGTACTACATTTGATCGACCAAAAACAAAACTAAATTTGCACAAAAAAGTTTTAAGACCGTTTTATTTCTATCTACGCTTGTAGCATACTTCCGTCACGCAAATAGTTTTTCACTGTACATCAACAGCACTCCCACGATTTCGTAAACGCATCATGGCTGCCAGTATTACCGTACTGTACCACGCCTGCACTACTGACTACCACAAACTGTCAAATTTCCTTAATAGATTTTGAACTTTATATACATGTTTTTATGTTTGAATATAACAGGAAACTTGTCAGTTTTGGATGGGTTGATGTGCAGGTGTCTGTACATCCGCCATTATCATCACCATCTTGTGTAACAATCGTTTGATGTGCTTCCTCATTTAAGACACTGTTGATATTCCACAAGTCATGTCCTAGCAAAACAATGCGGTGAGTAACGCATGACGGTGGTACCAAAGATTAAAGGAGAGTTGTTGAACAAAAAACGATATTACTTAGTAAGGGGGAGGAATCTAGATGGCGTAGTAGTGAAAACGCCAAACCTGCGATTATAAGGTTTTTGTAAATTGCATGTAAAGCCGTTGGTCCCGACTTCATTAGCAATCGACAACCACCAATCCGTATGTATCTACAGGGAAGGCTTGTGCCTTAGCAGTGGGGACATAATATAAGCTGATGACAATAAAGATAAAAAATTGTAACATTTTTGAAGTTTGTTAGATCGTATGATTCATTGAACAAACGCCTGGATGCAAGACTCACGTCTGTCGGTTATATAATACAGAATTTATTAGTATAATCAGTCAAACTAGAAAGCAATATTATTTGAAAGTCCATCACTCTATTACCTACGTATTCGTAAACAAAACTGATAACATTGTCTTAATAATAAATAGCGCTTCTATAATCGTTACACAAATGAAAAGAAACAGAGATCGAGGGTATTTAATGAAAAATTACGGTTAAAATAAAGGAACACATCACATCATCGCATCGCCAGCTCATTTAAGTCCCCTCTGATGGGGCGAGAGCCTTCCCTATAGATGGATAGGGAGAACGGGCCATAAACCACTACACGAGCCCAGTGCGGTGCGGTGGTTGTTTACGACTGCTAATGCAGCCGGGACCAACAGCTGTACGTGCCTCCTGAAGCACGGAGGAGCTCGAGATGATACATTTTTGGTCACCCATCCGATGACCGGCCTTTGAGAAAGTGCTTAACCTTAACCAACAACCTCAGACCGACCGCATTAACCACTGCGCCATCGAGCTCCTCGTTTTAGGAACAACTATTATATTAATCTGTAACTTAACGCGCTAAATAGCTCATGATCATTAGATAGAATTGTTACCTTCTAAGTAATTGCAAAATGATAAAGAAATCATGAACTTTTTTTTAAAAATAAAAATTAACTCCTCTCTTCTTCAATACCGTACAAAGTCTCAGTTTTCATTAAAGTGATCGAATGAATTCTAATGGTAAATATAACTAAGAGTTTCACAACGCGAGCGACAGATAATATTTAATTTATCTTCCCAAAAAAGATAGTTAATTCCAGCCACTCGTTTTCCAAATGAGAAGCATTCCAAAACCTTTGGTTTTAGGGTTAGGACGAATCACTACGCTGACAGCGGCCGACAGACGCTTAAAGGGGTGCGACCCACTAAATCCCCATATGACATACAATTTATTATAAATATAAGACATACCTACCACAAGCTACATGCGATCGCCCTAGTTCAGAGCTCCATTATAAATTCAGTCGGCTCTTGGATATTAGGTCGGACAAAGTTAAAGGTACGGATCATATATATAATTAATGCAGGTTACGGCGTAAATTTTAAAGAAATTACTACTCGCTGAATTATACATAACGGTTTGTGGTTGACAGGGCTGTCAAGTTAAATGGGTCTAATAAGTATTATTTTTTTTTCTATTTTACGGGTAAGCACAATGCCTTCATCCCACCTGAAATGTTATGTATTCACCCGAAAACCTCAACTACTGGGGCACTGGCTATCTTATATCTAGCTGCCAGAACACAACAATGCTACAAACAATGATGCGATGGCGGCATATTGATGGTGGTGTTTTGACACAGTTTTTACAACTAACTGCAGTATTAACGTATAACACTAACTGCCGCACTCATAGACGTCAATCTTGATCATTAATGATTACTTAGCACCTACAATTGTTCATTGGAAAATGTGCTTAGAACGTCACTGCTAAAGACTATTTTACAATAGATAATTTAGGTAGTAAGTAATCATTAATGTTAATTGATGTCTCTGTGTACGGCCGTTAATATATAATAGCTGCAAAGAAAAAATTTATTGGTTAGATGTTGGTAGCTAGCCAGGCGGACAAACAAGCTCACCACTAAGTAAACCGAGTACACAAACACCGCTGGGAATCGAAGCCGGGACCTCTGGGTCTGAGACTGGTGGTCTTAACTACTAGACTACAGAGGCGGTTGTATCGCTACTTAGTAGTTTTTCCTTATTTACAAAAACAAAGAGACTAATTACTCTTTTCCATCTAATGATAAGCATAAGCGTCGAAGACATCCAGTTTTTTTTTTTGGAGGGAGTTTGCTGATTGCCTCAGACGGCATTTTCAGCTTCACCGGGCTTGGTGAAGACATCTATTGGAGCGATTGTGCCTAACCAGTCATCTTGATAACCCTATCCCCTCCTTGCCAACCCACCAGATGCTTTTTCACATCTCATTTAATGGACCCCTGGTTGTAGTAAGGGATACGTATGCTATGAGAGAAAATGCATTTTGGTGGTGCGACTAAGAAATTATTCACCATATTTATTCCATAATTAAATAGTTCCATAAAGAAAAGCCATGATAGAAATCATGGACCACGCATAGTCCTATTAAGGAAGGGACAATGAAGGGATATGAGAAAAACGTTTTTCGGCGCTGAGAGCCGACTATACTAAAGTTGAAGATCCGAAAAGATGGAAGGAAAAAAGGGGAGATCTTTACCAAACAGTGGGACAATTAATGTTAAATACAATTTGTAAACATGACATCAAAACACTAAATCAAATAGAGGCCTAGAACTTAAGTCATTATTGAAATAGGACATAAGGAGAAGTTGTCCGTACGGATCCGGTACTCTGTACTTAGCAAGATACGAAGGCCTTGACCTTACATGTTCTCAGAAAACTCAACTCAACTCAATTTCTATTTAAAGAGCCTAAAGTTGTTCCAGACTTTGTAAACAAGCTTCTCCCATTACGACGTCAACAAAACGTCAACGTCGACAAAATTAAAAAAATTCAAAATTCAAAATCATTTATTCAGTTTAGGCTGCAAGTAGCTCTTGTGAATGTCACTATGCCATCGGTTCGTAAGTCTACTCTGGGCGGGAGAGATTGTACTTAGAAGAACCGGCAAGAAACTGAGCAATTGTCATCCGAACTGCGAAAATGATTTCAATGGGGAATACAACCAACAATTCTAATACATCGAGACCGTAGAATTTTTTGTTTCAAAAGAAGAATAATAAACTTTAAAAAAACCCCAGATGAAACTCTTTATTTGTATCTAAAGAGTTTATTTATATTTTTTTATTATGTTATCAGTTTCGGATTCGATTCTAGCGGGTAGTTTAAATACTACCGCCAATTAATTTACTTTTATTTACCGCCAGATTAGATCAAAAAAAAAGTTAGTTCTATCTTCACCTTCCTTACTTTAAACCAACACCTTATCTAAGTCTGGCGCAATAAAAAAAGTAACAGTTGTTCCGTAGAAATAAGATAACCAGTTGCGTTTTCATCTTCAGTCTGGTTGTCTCCTAGAGATGGAGTGCTTATCAGTTCATACTGGACAATAAAGAAAGAAAATTAATGTTGTAATCTTCTTTTGAGAATAATCTATGCTCGCAAATCTCCTAACATTGTTTACTTTAATTTCAGTTGGCAACCCTAAAAAGATAGCCGAAACTTATTTAATATGAATATTTATAAAATTTTATAACATACAGTGAAAAAGTTAAACGCCCACCCGACTCACTGTATTTTATAAAATTTTATAAATATTTAATTTAGCTTCAGCTTATTTAATATGTTCCAAAGTTTTGAGCTCAAAGTAAATAAGGCGGGTAAGATACATATTATTTTAACGATAGAGTTGGGGGACTATTACAATATACAATTCGCTCCCTTTGGTCACAAGGAGGGTAAGTGCTAACGAGTATTGAATTTGAAAAAATATTTGTGTTTGTGCAACATTTTGTCTCATTCATCCTCACGAGCCTTCCCTATGCAAACACAACGGAGAGAACGGGCCATAGCCAGGACCAGGAGGAAAGATATGTAAGGCTTACATATCTTTTGAATCATGGAGATTCAGATGTTTTTTTTTGGTCACCCATCTGATGACCGGCCTTTGCGCAAGTTGTTTAATTTTAGCAATCTCATACCGAGCGCGTTTACTACTGCGCAATCGATTCTTTTTGAGATTTTGCTGATTGCCACTATGAATTCGCAGCGTTATCGGACTTTTTTGGGGGCGGCGAGAAAATTAAAAGGTTCCTCATGCCGTGTGAAACGAAGCACCTTCAGAGGTTTTCTAGAGAGAATGACATCACGCACAAGTGTGTCCCCGTTCCCTACTAGATTCTCCGAGGGGTTCAGATCGGATCGGGTGCTTTATCGAGCTCCTCGTTGCTTCATCGCATTACAATCATTATAATAATATAATTATGATTCTTAAAATAAATAAATAATAAATATCGTTGGAACAACTATGACTAAACATTTGCACGACAATAATAAATATTAATACCTACAAATAACTAGGAAACTAATATAGTAAAATACAATTTGTTTCAATAAGTACCTACTATATAAATATTTGAGGTTGGGTACAATCGATGTCGATGTGAATTGTGCGTTCGCGTTGTAACTAAGTAAGAACCCTGTAAGAACTTATTAATTTTAGGCCGTAACGACATACAACGATCTTCTCTCCATCTAGGCTGCCCACTGCCCGCTTCGCCCCGTTTTTTGGTGTTGCCATTGCATTAACTTAATTTAAATAACACAAAGTATTAAAATAACTTTGAATATTGTCATTTAAATAAATATTACGTATAAAGTATAATAAAAGAACATTAACATTGTAAATATATATTTTTATATATAAAAAAAGTTATAATTTAGAAAATTCCAACAATAAGGCGCTTGCCTGATAGATTAATTAGTTGCCTTGTCAAAGTACGAAAGTAATAATAATAATAATTTCATTTCTTAATTCTCTTATTCTAATAACAATTGACAATACTAAATACTTTAATGTTAAGAGAATTACGTTAATTATAAAGTGGTCAGTGACTTTTGTTGTCGACTGTACATGAGGGTTAGAACCTACATCATCCGTCGACATATTATGAACTTTTATTCGCGTACATGTGTTAAAATATTCATCTACAGTCTATGTTCACGTTCCACAGAGTGGTGTTATAATCGGGGCTATTTTATGACTGTGTGTTTTAAAAGTTTTTTTTTTGTTTTTGTATGGTCTTGAGTGGTATTTAGCACTTTGGGACCACTTTGATTAAAAAAATACTTTAACCGATGGATAATACCAGACGCCATTAAGAACCATTTTGTGTTAAAGTCCACACATTTTAACATTTAAAACTCGATTAAGACACGAATTAAAAATATAACTGAATTTATGCGATTGTAATATGCGGATTTATGATTTACGTTTTATTTTCCATAGTGCCCATATGAAAAGTTCGTAAAATACTTTGAAAAATTGCATTAAACCAGTTCAAAAACAATATTCTTGTAAATTTGTACTAGCTGTAAAGATCGCCGTATTTCCCTTAGGCATTTTAAGTTACATTATTATTGGCCTATCAGTTTGTAATAATTAGATCTTTGAAGTTTGTATAGGTTATAGAAATGTAAAATGGCTCTAGCGTCCACTATTTTTACTTTACTGTACAAAAATGATAAATAAATAAGCCTTATTTTTTGATAACATAATTTTTTTAAAAATCATATCAGATTGATAATACAAATCTAACTTTGATAAATTTTATTAATACGATATTTTGTCTGTCTGGCATTCCTTCATACATTTTCCTTCCTTTTTGCCGAACACGTTTTGCATAAAATTGAATAGAATTATAATTTATTCAGCACACGCAACAATACAAAAAAGCAGTACTTACATTCTAAAAAAATTACTGTCTAAACTGTAAAACTATAGATAGTACAAGGCTACTCTTTGTCCCGGTCAAATAAAGGTAATGTACCCGAGGCATGCGATATAATCTTTGTGGCATACGCGATTTCACACGAACGAAATTTTTTAATGATGCAAAATATGGTATAGTAATAAAAGGTATTTGTATTTATATATATGTATTTATTTTTAGACAGCTACTACATTTCGGCAAATATATAAAGAACAAGGAGAAGCTCGATGGCGCAGTGGTTAACATGCCCGGTTAAGGCTGGTCATCGGATGGGTGACCAAAAAAATACCATCTCGAGCTCCTCCGTGCTACGGAAGGCACGTAAAGCCGTTGGTCCCGGCTGCATTAACAGTCATTAACAACCACCAATTCGCAATGCAGCCGTGTGGTAGTTTATGGCCCGTTCTTCCAATGTATCCATAGGGAAGGCTCGTGCTCAAGCAGTGGGGGCACAAAATGAGCTGAAAATAAACTTACAATGTTTTATAGAGTGGTCCTAAGAAATCACGAGCAAAACAATTCGTTGCTTCAAAAGAAGCACCAACAATTGTCATCAAAAAAACCTAAATAACCAAATTATCATCATCATAAGCTAATTTTAATGTCCCCACAGCTGGGGCACGAGCCTTCCCTATGGGTGCAAAGGGAGAACGGGCCATAAACCACCACGCGGCGGGCCCAGTGCGGATTAGTGGTCGTTAACGACTGCTAATGCAGCCGGGACCAACGTCTTTACGTGCCTTCGAAAGCACAGACGAGCTCGAGATGATAAATTTTTGGTCACCCATCCGATGACCGGTATTTGCGAAAGTAGCTCAACCTCAGCACTCGCAGACCGGGCGCATTAACCACTGCGCCATCGAGCTCCTAACCAAATAAATAATTCAAGGGCTGGCAGACTAAATCACATGCATAAGTCAAAAATGGCAACATTACAGGAATCAAAAAATAAGTCCTTATATTATGAAGGTGAAAAAGTACAACCATTTTTTGAGCGATACATTACTTCTTTTTCTTGCTGCTTGATGCGCTTCTACGCATCGTTCTATGAATAAGACTTATGCGAAATAAAAATAAAAAGAGTTTTCGTGACTTACGTGCTTTGGTCTGCCGGCCCTACAATTTAAATTCCAATTTGAAAAAAAGACAGTGTTGAAAAAATCCACGAGCAGTAATCGAACTCGCACCCCATGTCATGCTGGGTCAGGTGCACTACCAAACATGCTACAGTGGCTTTGTCCAACTCGCCGAAATTAATGAATACTATCTATTTCATTGGCTTATTTTACACGTACCACAACTACACCACACGGTCGCGACAAATGGTGGTCAAGCTGTGGTTACGTGTGAATAGTGTCGCTGCGGCTTCTTGCGGCTGCGTTGTGTTACCTACAAAATGTGGATGTGGTTGCGTTATCGCTAGTGGTTGGTGGTTGCGTAGCGTACAGACAGACAGTTCGATTTCAGCTAGTTCGCGGTGTCGCTGATGGTTGGTGGTTGCGTAGCGTACAGACAGACAGTTCGACTTCGGCTAGTTCGCGGTGTCGCTGATGGTTGCGTTGTGGTTGCAACGTGTCTGCGATATAGTCGGTATCACACACGCTGACGGTAGATTGTGGCCCGTGTGAATTCAATGAAATGAAATATGAAATGAAATAGTATTTATTTGCTAGAACATATGGATTGAGTAAACAGATGGTATGTTATCATAATAGAACAGTACAAATGTTCGCCTTATAATCAAAGGCATGCAAAAATTAAAAATTAGAATTAAAAATTAAACTATTAATTTTCATTACAAATTATCGCCCGCCCACGGGTTGTGGTACGTGTGAAACAAGCCTTACTCTGTAAGCCAAAGGAGTCCTATTCCAAATTCCATTATACCACGTAATTAACATGTCATTCGTTTATTAAACCATTGCGCATGTGCGTTTTATTAATAAATCGACGCAGCAAATATCGCCGGTAGCTGCGGTTATCAAACAGATAACAGTTATTATTGGTTAATGGAAATTGGGTATAAAATTGGAGGTAGCTAGCCGAGGCGAGCGGCGTGGCGGCGCGAATGAAATCGATTTGTGTTATCAAATTATTAGTGATAGTTTATTTGGGACTTACTTTTAAAAGAATACTTTTATAGGTTTATTTACACACTATGAGATTTAATTAAAGCGTTGTTTTTTTAAAGAAATCTTTTAAAAGATCAACCTCACATACATTTTAAGTGAGTAGACACTACTGGTATTTAAGAAACAACTGATTTTGAAACTACAACAATACTTTTGTATTTAGACAGTGCATGTGGGACACGAATCATAATTATGCGTGTAAGTGTGAATAATGATTAGGTAAAGTGATGTATACAACATACATAAATTTATACATTCATACATCTGTTTTATAAAACAGAAAAATATATGGAAATAAGAATAATTAACTAAGAATTTCTATTATGCAAACCGCCAAAAATAGAAATAGAGTATCTTCAAGGCAAGAATAAAAAGGCATTTTCTGTGCAATCATGTAACGCCATAGGTCACATCCTGCTCACTATAATGCAGGTAAGTGGTCAAATGCTAAGAAAGTTTTATAAAAAAACAAAAAACAAACAAACTATCCTGTTTTTGCACAGGCGCAACTCGTACGAGTAAAGTGCTGGACGAATAATATATCCGTGATTATGGCGTGGCTACGATTATAGCATGCGCTATAACCACGTATGCTCTCCTCATTCGCCACATTCGTGATCATGACGTGAACTGTGCCGAAATATCAAATATACATAGACAACAAAAAAATGGTAGTAATAGTAATAATTCTGTTTATTAATATTCTCATGTTAGTTAGTTTAGTAGTAGTGACGCGTAAATGGCTATCATATTTTATTAAGCTTTATGAGTGAGTCGGCCGCGCAGGCGTTGCTTGGCTGTATGATCTCGATGCCTTTATTAATTAATTAAAGAGTGTATGTGTAAGTAATTAAAAATGCGACTCACTGCCGCCATTTTCCATTGAATAAACTGTAAACAAGAAAAAAATATTGCCAGGACAATGAAATCGATATAATACGTGATATCATCATCATCAGCTCATTTTTTATGTCCCCAATGCTGGGGCACGAGCCCCTTACCTATGGATGGATAGGAAGAACGGGCTATAAACCACCACGCGGGCCCAGTGCGGATTGGTGGTGGTTAACGACTGCTAATGCAGCCGGAACCAACGGCTTTACGTGCCTTCCAAAGCTCATCCGATGACCGACCTTTGCGAAAGTTGCTTAACTCAGCACTTGCAGACCGGACGCGTTAACCACTGCGCCATCGAGCTCCTCCTCGATCGAGATGATGATATTAGGTGTCGTTAAAGTTTATTATGAAGAAGGAGTTACTAAAGATAAATTGTATGTATAATTATTATGTGTTACAATTATTGAAACGGTCGAATTTCGACCACTGGGGGACCAATAGCTTTTGTCAATTTGAGCAATTATTTGTTAACCATTTAAAGTTGCCACAAGGCAAAATTTTGTGTTTGCAGCAAACACATACATAAGTATGGTGGGAAACTGGCAGGGGTCCAGAGAAGTGGATGTATGTTTGTCTGTCTGTCTGTCTGTCAGACATCCACTTGTCTGAAAAGTGGTGCGCCCAGCAGTGGGACAAAATATGCTAACGGCAAAAGTGACGTACTTTTTAAAACAGTCATACCGAAACTTATTTCGTGAGAATCACGTTCCTACTTACACACAGATAGTGTTTGATAATTTTTGTCGCTGTATTGTTACGATTGGTGTTATCAAGATTGTATCTATTTCGACTTTGGAGTCTGCAACTGTACTTTATTTTAACAATATATTAAATTCATTGTTTCTAATCAAGTAGATGTCAATCGAAGTTTATAATTTAAATTTAGGTTTGTTTGTTATCATCAGTATTGTGAAATAACTAATAAAAAATATAAGGAAGTATTAATGCCAACCCAAGCTTTGAAAGGCGCGTAAACCCGTTAGTCGAGGGAGTTCATTAGCCAGTCGTTAACAACTACCGCACTGCACCGGGCCTGCGTGGTGGTGGTGCGTGGTGGCCTCGTTCTCCCTATCCATCCATAGGGAAGGCGTCAAATCAATAAAATAAAAAAATATGAGAAATGGGTGCCTCATGATTTGCTGATCTGCAGAAAGAAACGCGTGTTGAAACTTCTGTTGCCTTGTTGAATCGATACAGAAATAGAAAATAGATACAGAAATTATATATAATATTAAATAATAATAGACCCCATGTTAAACGCCGCAACAGTGTCCTAAAGCAAAGCTTACCAATAAAAACGTAATGGTAACTGTTTGGTGGTCTCAGCATGGTGTTATTCACTATAGCTTTCTCCGATCTAGTCAAGCAATAACGGCAGATGTCTACTGTGCCGAACTTCGAACAATTATAGCAAAACTAGCAGTGAAACAGCCCCCACTCATGAATCGATTTTCACCATTATTGCTCCATGATAACGCGAGACCTCATACAGCACAAGAAACCGTTTTAACTCTACAGGAACTGCAATTAGAAACCATTCGTCACCCTCCGTATACGCCAGACCTTGCTCCAACGGACTACCATTTTTTTCGTGATTTGGACAATTTTCTACGTGATAAAAAGTTTTCTTCTCAGGAGGCAGTACAAAATGCTTTCACACAATTTGTCGAATCTAGATCACGAGAGTTCTATCGCAAAGGCATAAAAGACCTTCCTATTAGATGGCAGCAATGTATCGATAATAATGGTAATTATTTTGATTAAATAAATATGTTAAATAAAAAAAAACTAATTTTATTTTTTCTGTACAAATCGGCAATTTCATACTTTAACCCCTAATATTAATTTATGTCGATGTTTTGATCCCTTTGCAGGAAAGATAAGTACAATTTTATTTTTTGTTTGAAATAATATTCTTTGTATGAGTAATTACGGTAATTAATTATAGAGGAGCTCGATAGCGCAGTGGTTGACGCGCACGGTCTGCGATTGCTGACGTTATGCAACTTTCACAAATGCCGGTTATCGGATGGGTGACAAAAAAGTATTATCTTGAGCTCCTCAGTGTTTCGGAAGGCACGTAAAGCCTGATCCCGGCTGCCTTAGCAGTCGTTGACAACCACCAATCCGCACTAGGCCCGCGTGGTGGTTTATTGCCCGTTCTCCCTATCCATCCATAGGGAAGGCTCGTGCCCCAGCAGTGGGGACATATTGAGCTGGTAATGAGTAATTACGATAATTATCGAACCTACTTAAACAATTGGGGTCACAACAAAAAAAAAACATCTTATAAAAAAACCCCAACCTTAAAAATGCTAATCAAATTCCCCGAATAATATTCAAAGATTGTAGAGAACCACAACATTGTACAAATATCATCTTCGCGGTCGAAATTCAATAAATAATTCAATATGTTATTTTGAGGCTGCCCCGTTCACAGACTCTTTTTATAGACCAACCCCTTTACTTAACAGATTATTTATTCAAACCCACTGAAAAGTCTTTGGCAAGACTACAAATTGCTTCCATATTTCTTTAATGAATACTTAGAATGAGATGGTTAATTAATATTGAATTTCAGAATTACCGACTCGAATCGCGGTGTGGAATTGGAATTTCTATTTGGCGTAGATGGGAAATAAGTTTAGTGCGCAAAGTTATGCATAGATGGCGACACTAGCACACTCCATATATAGAGTGATGTATGAGTTGTATTCATTATTCGATCAAATTAACGAAAAAAATAAGTATGAAGAAAAAGAAAATCACCTCGTTTATAAATTAAAATATTAAGTACCTAGAGTAGATGCACCAGTGTACGACAGGGACTGGCAATCGTCAGTTTTTTTCATTTAACAATTTAAATTAGGGTTCCGCAAACTGATTTTAGTTTTTAGTAACAAATGAATACAGATCACCTGCTTCCAAAAGTTTTCATCGTCAAAAGATGAATGTTATTTTTTGACGATGAAAATTGAGTGTCGAACACTGAAGAAAAAAATATAGTGATAACCTTGAAAAAGCAAGAAAAAATCACGAGCGGGATTCGAACTTACACCTCTTTTGACGCTACTTTGATGCCATGCAAATTCTCGTTTTTGTTAACGTCATCGAATGTTACTCGTATAAAACTCGCATTTATCTCGTGCGAGAAACACTTGTCATCTTAGCAGATATTATTAATCACAAATAATATTATACCTAATTATATAATTTTATGCTAATTTTGTTGCGAACAAATAACAATTTGAAAAACAAGTGTTGAAAATATTTTTTCAACACTTATTTAAAAATAAAGTCTTATTGTGTAACTACTTTTAAAAAAAATAAGGATTTGCTATGAAACGTAAAAACTTATATAACAAACTATGACCTATATGGGAAGAAAACTTAAAATATGTCCATTGTATGTCTTGTCTACTTACATTATGAAGTTAGAGACTGCGGTATCTGAAAACAAAAACATAAAATAAGAATCAGGGACATTATAAAGGTGCTCCCCTAAATGCTACATTAAAAGCGAACGCTGCTGGTGAGGGAGCATCTTTAGATTGCTATTCTGAACTGACCGGAACTGCGCTCATTTTCACTGATGGTGATAATAACAACGAGAAAATGGCTATCTCATTAAGCTGTCTCCATGTCAACCATGCTTGTTAAATTGTTGATATGGCGATTAATTTATAATGATGGTGGTACTTAGCTGGGGGGATATAGATATGAGTATGAGTATGAGTAACAGTGGGTACCTACTGTACTGTATGTTGGAGTGTACATAAAATATCTTCCGTTGAAATTGAACCTGGAATAGGAGCTATGAGACCTATAACAGCTTGACTCAGAGGCGGTAGTTTATAGGGTAAGATTAAGATAAAGATAACTTTATTGTACAGACGCCTGCACATCAACCTACCCAAAACTGTCAAATTTCTTCAATACATTTTCAACCATACAACTTAGTAATAAAGTCAACGATATGTATAAATGACGTTTATGTCAATCGAAGTGGGCTTGTCGTCGCGTCGGTGCACCATAAATAAATAAATTATAACTAACACAGCAATAAATACTTAATATACTATTGGTACAAACATAACAGTTATTATAAGTACATATAAGAAAGCAAAATATAATATAAAAGCATATTACAGTGACGATGGTTTTTGGGACAAGTAACGATCCTTCAGTAGCCTTTTAAAATTTGCTAACGTTTTAGCATTTCTGATTGTTATAGGCAATGCATTCCACAATCGTGCAGCCAGTACAGTAAAAGATTTATCGTATAATTTTGTGGAGTGGATTGGTATCTCAAACGTCATGTTATTCGACGATTTTGTGGATTCGATGTGATTCGAGAGATATAGGGATTGGACTAGAATATAGGGATATTCCGTACAAACTTTTTAATGCGGTGCCGAAATTCCTCTAAAAATAACCCAATAAACCCCCCAAGCGCTTTGCAATTCAGCCACCAAGGCTATTTATGTCAAAAACATAGTTATAAACGAATGTTCTAACATTTAGGTGCTTAATTACTTATAGCTTGATATTAATGTACTGTCCTTTCATACATTAACCATACTTTTGGCTTTTACAAAATGGCCGACCGCAACGGACGTTGGCGGTTGTAGATTTTCACATGTCTGTGTACGAAAAGCCTCACACAAACAGAGGCGGTCTGCGATCGCGGGCACGGTCGCGGTCTGCTCGCGCGGGCACACAGTTACGATTATGGTATGGTATAATATAACTATTACGGTACGGTATAGTTTTGCGCAAATTTTGTTGCTAATAAATTACAAATTGAAAAAAAGGTAAAGTGTTGAAAAAAATCCACGAGCGGGATTCGAACCCGCAACCCACGACATGCCGGGTCAGGTACACTACCGAAATTAATCAACACTATCACGGCGTGTTGGATAGAGCCACGATAGCATAGTTGGTAGTTTACATTAGCGCGGGTCGTAGGTACACATGCCTGCACATCAACCTACCACAAACCGTCAAATTTCCTCAATAGACTTTGAAATTTATGACTAAATTATATGGTTGAAAATGTATTGAAGAAATTTGACAGTTTTGGATAGGTTGACGTGCAGACGTCCGTACAAAGTGCCGCCATAAAAAGAGACCCCACAGAAGGTAAGCTTAAAACGTACGCGCGCAAACAACGCACACACAGACCCTGACAGACACGGACACGAAATCTCAAAACAGCTTGAAACAGTCCGATTGCAGCTGTTGCGAAATTCCAAGTTCGTGAGAGGTTGTCACGTTTGCGTTGCTCGACCGCGTAATTATATAAAGCTCATCTTCCGCAGTCTTCTTTGTTTGTGGTGTCTCGGTCCCCGCGCGGATACCTCTTAACAGTGTGCTGTTTTTGTAAGGAAATCTAGTATCAGTGTCATATTAGTGCCGGTATTTACACCGACAGGGCTTTTTGAGTGGAATCTATTTACTTTAACTAATATATCTATTGATCTATAATAAGTTGTAGAAAGCAAATTATAGAAACATAATTTAGAATAATTTCTCTACCTGTCTCTTTTACATAAATAACTCCATTAATGTAAGATAATGCCACTTTTAAATCACCAACATAAACAAATCAAAAAAAATATTGTAGGTAAATAATTTTATATAATATTTATTTTGTAATTATATAAAAGTTAACTTACGATTTAATCTTCAATTGAGCTTTATTTATACCACATTTAATACACAAGAGACTTAAAATAGAAACACGTCATGCCTCAAACACTTTTTTCACACTATACAAGTTTTTTATAAATTTTTTTTTAGTTTATTGTTTTACGGCTCCGGATGAAATTCATCAAGCCTATTCATTCGTTCTATCTTCATATTATTATGTGTATTACATAAATAAACAATATTGATGATGATGAATGATAATAGAAATGGGAAGTGAGAAATGATATTACCCCCCAACCCCTCGAGTATCTCAGTAAAGATGTGGGGCTTTACTGGCCTCACGCAGACTTCTTGTGAGAATTTGAAAAGTAACATGCACACTCACGAACACTTAACGGTTAATAATCTACCATTATTTCACATTAATATTCGACGTAACACAAATTTTAGAAAATAAAACAAAACCGCAGACATGACTCTTCACTTTCCCGCCAAGAAGTCAAATAGAAGAAGAAGTCTTATTTTATCTACTTCATATATTGACTACTACATCCGATCGCGACCGTGCTCGCTACCGCAGTCCGCCTCTGTTTAGGGGAGTCTTCAAATGTAACCGTCTGCACACCGGCATCTAAATAATGAGTGGAGTGTCGAAATGCTCTTGCTTATAATGAAATTTGGGTACGCAAGCCGCTTTTTTTACCAAGGCACCGTTTTAACATTTCAATTACATCAGAGTTTTGAATTTGAAATGCGGCTATTTAAGCTCCCGCTTAACTCTAATCTTGTTATCTTTTATATTCAAACATTTACATTTAGCCCCCAATCTTATGGAGCTACTCAATTCCTGTTGCCGGATTTTGATAAAGGGAAATTAGATAACTGGTTTGACTTTTACTTCTGTAGTCTAGCGGTTAAAATGGATACGAGCATACGGGTACTGTTCCTAGTGTGGGGAACGTACATGGTTCCGATTGGTTGTAAATAAGAACAAAAGAAGATAATAAAAAAAATCATTTATTGTTATCACATAACATTTATTTAGGACTTCTTGGCGGGAAAGTGAAGAGTCATGACTGCGGTTTTGTTTTATTTTCAAAAATTTATGTTATGTCGAATATTAATATGAAATAATGGTGGATTATTAACCGTTAAGTGTTCGTAAGTGTACATGTGTGTGTTGGGAAATGAAACAAAACAGTGCAACTATTACTTTTCGAATTCTCTCAAGAAGTCCGCCGAGGAATTAGTAAAGCCCCACATCTTTACTGAGATACTCGAGGGGTTGGGGGTATTTCTCACTTCTCATTTTTATTATCATTCATCATCATACTGACTGGAAGGAAATATTGTATATTTATGTATAACGTGTAAGAAAAATTACTTTGACACTGGCTAAATGTGCTAATCGCACGAAGACATCAACTAAAAGAAAGAAAGAACATTTATTTATTTGTTCTGAATCCGACTGGCTTGTAACTACCATCTTGTCTAAGTTTGTCGTGATAATAAATTTACTATCATTACATTATTAATATTGTTCTCGCTTTGGTTAAAGGTACAGGGCTTGATTTAAGGCCGCTTCGCTAGCTGGCTATCTTATCTAAGTCTGTCGCCATAATAACAATTTTTGAAGCTTGTTGTGTTGCGAAAGTTGGTAGTTGAGATAGTAAGAATCTCAGCAATTAACGATTGCAGATGCAATACGCTTCCACCTTCAGTCTTATCGTTTCTTTTCAACAAGTGAGAAAAAGGTGAAGCGGTTTTTAGTCTTGAAATAAAAAATACAAGTATAAATATTTTACTACGATTTAAACCAAGTGAATTGATAATATTGACTTATTATATTAACAAATAACAAATTACAATATCACAAATGTTGAAAAAATTTCCACGAGCAGAATTTGAACCTGCACCCTTCTGACATACCGGGTCAGGTTCTCTTTTCCAATTGAGCTATCGCGGTTCTAACCAGCCCGCCGAAATTATTCAAAACTTTTTTACTTTCAAAGCTAAAGGCGCCCATTCAATGTCAACAACTACCGTCAATAACATCCGGTCATAATATTTTTACAAATAATAAAGATCAAATATTTATAAAATTTATAAACTATTTATATAATTCATAAATTACAGTGAAAAAAATTAAACGTCCACCCAACCCAGCCAGGAATCAAACCTGGGTCTTCCGGGCGGCTGCACCGACCGCTATGCCACCGGGAAGGCTGACGTAAGAGCTGAATTTTGTCACCGCTTTTTAATTTTTGAGTGCTAATAGCGGCACTGTGCGCCATCTATCATCTATCCAACGGTCATTGCAACCGATGGCCATGCAGATTTTAGCTTCAGTGCAGCAATTAGCACTTGAAAATAAAAAGTAAATTTTTTTAAAGAACAGTTAAGAAGTAACAATTATCACGTTGGAGTGACGTATGAATTCAACGATCGTATGATATTTTATTATTTGTCAACGTTCCTTTAATTTCCATAACATTATGAATTAACATAATTTATTCGGAGTAGGCAGACGCGCCTCTAAACGAGTCTTGTTTAATTTAATTCGTCCACTTCTTCTGTCGTTTAATTTTGCGAATGTTTGATAATGCGACGTTGTTGTAATTCCTCAATACTTAATATTTTTTTTCCTAAATTAAACGCTAGAAGAGCCGCAAAAGGTGTATCATTGTAGTGTAGTGTTCGTGTAAACTTATTCAGTATAATTTGATTCTAATTTTATTTATTTTTTAATTTTGGAGATAATATACACACCTAATAATATACATGCTCGATGGCGCAGTGGTTAACGCGCCCGGTCTGCGGATGCTGAGGTTAAGCAACTTTCGCAAAGGCCGGTCGTTGGATGGGTGACCAAAAATTTATCATCTCAAAGTTTCTCCGTGTTTCGGAAAGCACATAAAGTCGTTGGTCCTGGCTGCGTAAGCAGTCGTTAACAACCACCAATCCGCTCTGGGTCCGCGTGGTGGTTTAAGGCCCGTTCTCCCTATCCGGGAAGGCTCGTGCCCCAGCAGTGGGGACGTAAAAATGAGCTGATGATGATGATGATGATACACACCTAAATGTTACTTCTCTCCATACAATATTCTTGAATGCTAGGTAAATATTGAACCTTACGAAATAATAGAAATGCGCTTTGAACTGGGAATATACATAGCGACATATCATTATATACTCTTTGTTTTCTTTTTTATTCTCTTTTTGTTTTATCTTATTTTTTTTTGTACGTTATGTATGTGTGTGTTGTTAGTAAAATTGTTGTTCTTTCTTTCTTCATATCCATATAATAGTAAGATAAATTATATTACAATTAATATTTTTCTTAATTCAAAGTTTCTACGGCGAACACATCTTTATCTATAAGTTGTGCGTAAACACTATTAAAGCATGATTTGACAAAATGTCAAATCATCATCGAACCATAATCATCGTCGTCACTAATAAGTTTTTTGTCATAATTAATTGAGCCAGCAAACAGGTTTAGGACCCGCGTCCTTGTCAATTGTCGACGCCATTTTATTTTCGCTCATAATTAAACATTTAATTATGTTTTGTCTCGAAAAAAAGAGGTAGTTTGTAGAATATTGAAAGCGAAAACTGAACAAGGGAACAAATAAAGTTACTCACGTGGTGGTGCAATTTATAATAAAACATTCAAAATTGAAAACAGACATTAAATTTACTATTGAAAAAAAAATGGGTAACAATTAGCAACAACAGAACATGAAATTTGCTGGTGATGATATTGAAATCGGCATAAGAAGACAAAAGGGCATTAAATTTGTGCCCTTATTTGACTGATTTTGAATGAATTAATGAAATATTCTTTTATGCCCTTACCAGAAACTAATATTATTTTTAGTTAACTGATATAATTTGAGAAAGGACAAAGTGTTGAAAAAATTCCACGAGCGGGATTTGAACCCGCACCCCATGACATGCCGGGTCAGTTGCACTGCCAACTAACAGAACAATTTTATAAGAAAAAAAATCAACCATCGGGGCCTCGGTAGCTCAGCAGTCAGAGCATTGAACCGGTTATCCAAAGGTCGTGGGTTAGATTCCCATTCGAGCTTCCTGAGGTTAGTTGACTTTTTCTAGAATTTTTTTTTTATCTTGAGACCTATTATTGATGACTCTGCCGTTGCCGAAAACTGCCACAATTAATTACAAACACCTTGAAGCATCCGATAGTAGTCGAACGTTAAATGCTCGGATTGAATGCGAGAAGTCGTGGTGGTTCAATCCACAAATCTCCGTTAGGCTAACTGACGTGAACCCAAACAAGCTTAGGTATAGCTTTCTAGGTAGGTTAATAGTTATTAATACTTATGTTTATAGCACATAAAATCTACATAATAAGTAATGTGTAAACGAGCCTAAAACACATGTTTACGAGTTGTCATGTCAGTCCTACGGTCAGGAAAGGAAGTAGTTGAACATTTTTGTACCATGTCATTTAATAATAATAGCTTTAGGTACGGTTACAATTTAACTCTTAATACAATGGAACAAGAGTCAAAACTAGTCAAAACTGTATACATGTTATTGCTAGTGACTGTACTAGAAGTTGGTTTGCCAACATCTATTACATTTATTTAGTGATAAAATGTTGATAAAATTTCGGCTCTATTCGCTAAAATACAATCGTCATAGCAATCGTTAAGAATAAAAAAACAATATCTTTAAAAAGGTATTTCGTGTGTGAACGGTTATTAATATCATCACCAGGTCATTTTATGTTCCCACTGTTGGGGCACGAGCCTTTCCTATGGATGGATAGGCAGAAATAGCCATAAACCACCAAGCGGACCCAGTGCGGATTGGTGGCTATTGAAGACGGGACCAACGGCTTCCGAAGCACGAGGAAATATTACAAAAACACAAATGTTGAAAAAATTTCCACGTGCAGGATTTGAACCTGCACCCTTCTGACGTACCGGGTCAGATGCTCTCCCAATTGAGCTATCGTGGTTCTAACCAGCCCGCCGAATTTTAGCTTTACTGCAGCAATTAGCACTTGTAAATAAAAAGTAAAATTTTATAAAGATTAGTTAAGAAGTAACAAATATCACGTTGGAGTTACGTATGAATTCAACGATCGTATGATATTTTATTATTTGTCATAGTTTCGTTAATTTCCATAACATTATGAAATTATTCAACACTAATTACTTTTATCCTTTGAAAGCCAAAGGCGATTCAATGTCAACAACTGCCGTCATTAACGTCCGATCATAATATTTTTACAATTACTAAAGATCAGTTAAGAAGTAGGCACGCTATTTATAAATGTTTTTGTTTTGTTTATATAATTTTGACGCAAATTTTGTTGTGAACAAATTACAAAAACCTAACAAACAAACCTAACAAATGATGAAAAAATTTCCACGAGCAGGATTTGAACCTGCACCCTTCTGACACACCGGGTCAGGTGCTCTCCCAATTGAGTTATCTACAAAATTTGCGTTAAAATTATATAAAAAAAACAAAAACATTTACGAAGGAATATACTAAATTAAACCAATATTCATTATTAAATTACCTTAAGTAGAATCGGCCATATGTCTGGCCGCTTTCTTGGCCGGCAATCGATTTTGATGCAATATTTATGATACTCCAATAATAGCTACAGCGTTTAGTAGATAGTAAGCAGTTTTGTCATATGGAACGGATTCACAAGATATATTAATTTTGAAGGAACTCGTTGCCAAAGCAGGTTTAGTTTGGGATGGCGGTCCTGTAAGTAAAGGAAGCTTTGCAATGGCGGTGCATTGGATGGGTGACCATATTAAAATTACTAGAGCTGGTCCGTGGTCACAGCTTTCCTTTGACCATAGACTGCAAAGAGCTAAACACAGTAAGAGTTTTTTTAATGCTGTCTGTCTTCCATCAATCCAGCGAGTATATTAATAAAAACATTTCGTTTCAATGTCTTCGCGAAAACCATAAAAAAACAACAAATTATAATATTTAGACCCAGATGTACTAATAAACGATTGCCTTGTTTCTACTCGTGTTAAAACGTGCATAAAACGGAATGCACCCATTAAAATAAAATATGTGTATGCAAGTTACCAATGTATTGTGAAACGATCAACACCTCAGTCTCCCTATGACCACGAACCATGCAAAGAGCCCGAAACGTCAGGATAAACATTAAAAAAAATTAATGTGTAACCTAACTTAAATATTTTATTCATTTATTTTTTCTTTTTTGTGTTTTTTTATATTTTGTGTGTTTTATTTGTGATGGAAAGTGTCCTTTTATGATAGGGCATTTTCCAATATTTTTGACGCTGTAAGGGAGAAAAGAGCTGGACACTTGCTGAGTTTCTTGCTGGTTCTTCTCAGTACAAGATCTCCCGCCCAGAGTAGACTTACGAACCGATGGCATAATGACGTTCATAAGTGCTATTTGTATGATTTTGAATTTTGAATTGAATTTTGAAACGGGAGTAGATCCGTAAAAGTAGCATAAGGGTGCCGTCCATAAGTGACAAGTGTTATATTGTATTTGAAATGTCTTCGTCCATGTTTATTTGATGCCGCGCGGCCGGGTTTTCCGCCTATGGTCAAACGAGCGATTCGTCAAAATATCCTTTTTGACAAAGGCTCGTTTGGTCAAATTAAGTTTGTCATATATTTACAAAGGAGTATTTATCCTTGCAGTAACAACTGTGTTATAAAAATATTGTCTTACATAAATAATGTAAGCTTCGATCAATATAGTGTACGCATCAAATATTTATATTCTACTACAAAAATTTACATCTTCGAACAACAAACAGAAATGTAGGCACCGCCTTTAAAAGAAATACTGTTGTAAGGTTCAACGCTTACCGGCCTAGCCTCCAGACGATTCCTTTAACTCCCGCTGTTCTAATAAATTGGACGTAATAAAAATTTATGAACACGGCCCGGGTCACGGATGTTGAGGGAAATTAACTATTTTACATTTTATTTTCACGAAACCTTTAATATTGCAATGAAAAAGAGAAACTTTTGGGGAGAAGTGAACTTCAAATGAGATTTGGTAGGTGGTCCCTGCCACCTAACAAATCTCTGTAACTTATCTGAGTCTGTTGCCATAGCTACAATGTTAGTGGCCTTGTTGTGTTCCGTTAGTTAGAAATAAGATAGTATATTATACTAGTTGTTGCCCGACTTCGTTCGCAAAGACTACGAAAAAAAAAAGTATCCTATATCCTATCCTATATCCTATATAGTCTGGGTCATGGTCTGTATATGAGGAAAGTTTCATTAAAATCATTAAAATCCATTGAGTAGTTTTTACGTGAAAGAATAACAAATATCCATCCATACTTACAAACTTTCGCGTTTATAATATTAGTAGGATAGTATATTATATATAATATTATAGATAGTAGTAGATTATATTATTATTATTATTCTATCTATTCTATTAGCGTTGTGCCACTGCATAATGCTAATATAAATGACGGCATATATATATATATATATATATATATTAACGTATGGGATATACGCAGTGATATGCATCACTGCGCATGGGGAGACGCAAATAGTTGTGTGAAACTCTCTCCCGACCCCTTGAGGGAGGAAAGAAGGGTATACCCACTAAAAGCTCCTGCATTTCCCCTCCTAGCCGCCCGGATGATCCGGGACCGTTATTAACAATTAACGGAGTTCACTGCTCCTTCAAAGAAATCACAATCAGAGAGGAGCTTGAGATAACTGACTTGGTCACCCATCTGCGGACATACCACTACGAAAGTAGCTCAGCTTTCACGATCGCGGCAGACATCGCACCAACGAGCTCTTTGAAAGGAGTCGTAAATCACTCATTAATTATCTTGCGAAGGATGTGAAAAGCGAAAGTGTTCCTATTATGATTTCATAATATAACTGTCGATTGTCAGTCAAGGCACGCAATAACACCTTACCGTTTTAGTGAGTCGCAATCATTTCGTGAGAGTACAAAGATAAAATACGTTTAATACTCGTATGTACGGATAAGAACTGAGGTGAGGATAATATAACATAGATGGCGACATACTTTGATAAGATGGTGGTAGATAGCCAGGCGGGTTTAATACACGATAACCACTAACCAAATTTAGTACAAACATGTCCCAAGCTGGAATATAAAGCCGAGACCTCTCGATGTTTGTCTTAAACTCTAGACCACATAGGCGGTAACTTTTTCATCGGCCTGTATCATAATAAACGACATACATATACGAAACAAATAGGTGAGTTTTATTAAGAATAATCTTTATTGTGTAAAATAAAGCGTCTATTATTTTTATTAACACAATAATTTCTATCGAGATACTTTCGATGTCGCCAATAAATCCTGCTATCATATTCCTCATAATATTTTATGGGTCAGTATCTATGTCGTTGGTGGCGACAATAGCACAACTTTTGTATTGTGGTCATAACAATAGAATGGATATAACTAAATCGACATTATTACTGTTGGCATCATCAATGTTTCCTGCTTTTATTGAGGTGGTTTTGTCCCAGGTTTCATGGCAAAGTTTACATCCTACTCCTAGGAATGTCGTAATTGTATCTCGCCCTGCAAGTCTCACCATTCCTGGAGATAGGATTCCAGGAATTAGGGGGTTATTAGCTTCCGACTGATCCACGGGACACCACGGCCATATGGCCGCCCCACTAAAACTCCAAAGCACCCATCTATCACTAGGGTGGGGTACCGGGAACTTCGAGCAGTCATTCACGGCCCACAGTTCTTTATTATTTTATACCATCTTGATGAAGTTTTTTGTCAGTTTAATAAATATGAACACCAGTTAATCAGCATAATATGAATGTCCCCAATGGTCTCAGGTCATCGCATGTGGAAAACATACCGGTATATAAGAGTGGCATTTGACTGCACCTTTTAACAATACGGGCTATCAACATCTACCACCATGATACGGTTAACCCAAGCCGAGTTCCTAGTCTATAGAGTTCTGCTTTTGAGTCCAATCCTAAAGCCTAAGAGAATCTAGTAGAGGCTAGCGTATCACGATTGCGTGATGCTCTGCCCTCTAGAACTCTTGTTAGGTTTAATCAAAAGAGATTGAGCGAATTTAAATTTTTCGGTGCCCGTAAATGTCCGGTTAACTGTAAAGACCATCGATGACCTACAGAAACAAAATATAAGAAAGGGCCTGAATTAATAAAATTTTTAACAAAGTTCGACATTTGAAAAATATTTCTAGTGGTAGTTCTTGTTTCATTTAATAATAAAATGTTTTTATTTTGTTTATATAATTTTAACGCAAATTTTGTTGCGAAACAAAATTGTGCTCTTCCAATTGAGCTGAGAACCACGACAGCTCAATTGGAAGAGCACCTGACCCGGTATGTCAGAAGGGTGCAGGATCAAATCCTGCTCGTGGAAATTTTTTCAACATTTGTTTTTGTAATTCATTTAATAATTATTCGAAGCGCTAAAGCATCCTCTGGACAAACACTAACACAGAACTTCAATTTACAATCAAATATTTGAGCACTCGACAGTGTTGAGTGCTGGACAAATACAATTATCATGTTATACTCACTGAATGTTGTGAGACGATGAAATCACCAATTGTTAATACCAATGATAAAGAAACCGTTAAAATTTAAGAAAAAAAACATAAAAATAAAGTCACAGATGGATAAAAATTTACGGGATGCAGCTTTAGGCTTTAGATAACGTTTAGACTAACTCGACGGGTTGCTATCCTGTTTATCTTAGCTTATCTTATCTAAGTGGGGCCTGTCAAGGTTTCTCTTCTTTTTTAGTAACACAATGTCAAAGTTCCATCGGGATCCTTCTGCAACCCAATCCTTTTACATTTCTTTCTCAGTGAAGATTTCTGTGATGAACCTAAAGTCTTCTGGTTGTGGATACACCGACCGAAAAGTCTAAATATTTTCTTAGCTAGGGAGTCACAGTCACGCAATAAGGTATGCATTTACTCCGGTTTCTGGCTTACACAAAAGCTACTGGTTGATAGTTGCTATTTTTTTAAAAGTATTTTTTGTTTTTTTTTTTATATTAACAGGTAAGCACAGTGCCTTAATCTCACCTGATGTTAAGTGATGATAAGGCCAATGATGGAAGCGCACTTCACCCGGGATCCTCAACTAGTGAGGTATTGGCTATCTTATCTCTAGCTGCCGGAACACAACAATGCTACAAATATTGATGTTATGGCGACATATTTAGATAAGATGGTGGTAGCTAGCCAGGCGGACAAACAAGCCCTACCACCAACCAAACCGAGTACACAAACATGTACCCCCCCGCTGGGAATCGAACCCGGGACCTCTGGGTCTTTGCCTTCATTTTACCAGATATAAGTACTCAACCATACTCAAGATGAAAGCGCATTTCTTTAAAGATCCTCAACTCAACTGAAAAAATAATGAGAAAAGGAAATAATCTACAAAAACAAAAGCTGGCGAAACTGTCTAGGAGTCGAGTCACTACTCAAAGTTTGCCGTAGGTCTTACTTTCAAACAACAATGATTACATCATTTAAGCCCTATGATTTTTTATAGCAAATTAGTCTCCAGTGAAGTTATCTTAAGCACTTTTTTGGAATGAAGACAATATATAAGTTAATTTACTGACGAAAAACACTGTCAAAAAAGTATAATTTTAGCTACAGCACAGCTACATAATGGTGATGACGATGAAAATTATACCAATAAATTCGTGAAGCAGAAACAAAAACACACTCCAATTATCTATAATGTGTTTGTAATTAATTGTGTGAGACAACACAAAACAGTCGCCGTGGAGGGCGAAGCAATAACTTACTTGTCAATTAGTAGTTTAATCATATTAGGAAGGAACTATATTGAACAGTTCTTCTTATCGCATACGGACGTTATTTCATTAACTGTGTTATTATTAAGGGCTTATCCGCTCTCGCCTTTCTGTATACAGTCTTATTCTACCCACTTGTCTATATTATCTTCAAATTGATTTTCCTGTCGTTCCACATTCTGCTATAACATCAATGTTTGAAGCATTTTTATTATTTTAATTTTTGCTTTCACAATGTATTTACAAGATTATTTGTGGCATTGTTGTGTCCCGGCAGCTAGAGATAAGATAGCAAGCGCCTCAGTAGTTGAGGATCCCGTGAAGTGCGCTTCCACCATTGCTCTTATCGTCACTTAACATCATGTGAGATGAACCCACTTTGCTTACACCTAAGATATAAAAAATATCTCAAGCAGTACTTGTGTTTTGGTTAGAACCTTGTCTCTGGTATTTCCGATTCATTTATCATTAGTTTGTTGTTATACTTTTTTTGTATCTTCCTACTGTGCATGCTGTCTTGTAATGGGGTACTTAGGAGTGATCAAATAGGGAGTACAAGTCAAGTCACAAGTAATTTGGAACTAGCAAAGCTATGTAATGTTTCTCATTATTTTACTTTGGTGAAGAAATTGATTAATATTTTATAGTTTTATTTTATTTTCTATCACTTACAGCCAAGGTTGATTGATATAATAAATTTAAAAAAACTAGTCCAAAGGATACTTTTTATCTCGGCAACTGCAGGTTCGCCTCTGTGGTCTAGTGGCTAAGACCACCGGTTTAGACCCAGAGGTCCCGGGTTCGATTCCCAGCGGGGGGTACATGTTTGTGTACTAGGTTTGGTTTGTGGTAGGGCTTGCTTGTCCGCCTGGCTAGCTACCACCATCTTATCTAAATATGTCGCCATAACATCAATGTTTGTAGCATTGTTGTGTTCCAGCAGCTAGAGATAAGATAGCCAGTACCTCACTAGTTGAGGATCCTGGGTGAAGTGCGCTCCCATTATTGGCCTTATCATAACTTAACATCAGGTGGTATCAAGGCACTGTGCTTACCCGTAAATATTAAAAAAAAAAAGTGTAACGAACATAGTAATATTATGATAAAAATACTTTATTGACCAAGAAAATACAATAAATGTTAACAAAAATTTAAATACAAATAATGTTAACAATTTTCATAGGGCTATATACAAGAAGTCGCGCGCAACAGTTAGTTAAAAATAATAAAACCTTGATGGCTTTGTGGCAAGCACACTATTTGGTCTAATAGGTTACATTGGCTGAGATTTAAATGAGCCCATGATTACCATAGTTCAACAATCTAACTATGCCATTACTATGCAAAGTGAATGCAAATTATTTTGTTTACCAAGGCGGCTCTTTAGCGAGCATTTCTATTGCCTGTTTGACACCTGCGAACGCTTGTCTTTTTAAAGCAGCGAGTTGTTTTAGTTTGGCAAAAAATAATATGAATTTTAACCTTTGACAGCTAAGCAAAATAATGGTAACTAGCTCATAAATAAGTAGTAAACTAGCTTTATGGCCATACTGGTTATTTAAACTATCTGCTGTCTTTGCCGTAGAGATCCCTGATTTGATCTCCAGAGAAGGTTATATGTGTTTTGTTTGGTTGTATGGTGACTAGTTTGTTTTAAGTAGCTACTATCATATTGTTATATCAGAGCCTCTGTTGTATTCCTATAGTTGGAGATAATTTAACTAATCCCTCACTAGCTAAGGGCTCCAGATGAAGTGCGTCTCTACCTTTGAACTTACCTTCACTCATCATTAAGTAACATGAAAGTCAAAGGCTTCTTTCAAATGTAATAGTATGAATTCCTATTTCAAAGTCATAATTTTATATGATGTCAGATTTAAGCAATATTTTGGGAGATCCAAGGCACGATCTAAATGCTGCCAACATTAATGTCTACTAGTATAACGTTTGGAGGCGGCCGGCAGCTCAATTTCTTTTGTCGTGAGTATAGTCACACGCTCGTGACTACGCATGAATGAAATCGCACGGTCATATCGCCCCCTCACGATTCTCCCAATGTCAATACACCTGTGTATCACTACACTACACATGTATTAGAGTGTGAAGACGCTTTCTTTTGTTTTCTTTTCTTTGAACAGTAGAAAACTAGTCATAAAAATAGTATGTATACTTTTTGGTTTCCTTTTGTTTTTAAACCGCAGAAAACTTGTTGTATTACCACCGCGCCCAGGGAGGCACGGATGCATATGCAGGGTTCTACCCTCCAGCTCCTGCCTTCATGTCCGAACGTTTGGTCTCGGCGGGGATTCGGGAGGAGTGGTCTATTTACTTCAGCTGCTGAACATCCCTCAATCCGTATGAGTGGCTTAGAATTGTCGCCTACACCTCACCGAGTCGAGAATAAAGACCAGATTCTCTAGCGCACTTAACACAATATATCATCATCATCAGCCTACATTAGTCCACTGGTGAACATAGGCCTCCATATCTGGGCGCTTTTACCCCACGGCACTTTCAACCTGATTCGGGCCGGCAGGGTGAGGGTGACTGATGCTGCGTTGTTTTCACGCTGCACCAGGTGTCCTTGCGTCTGGACTCCATTTCCACTTAACATCAGATGGGGTGGAGTCATTTGTCGAGCTACGTATATAAAAAAAAACCGAAGCCTTTTTTTTTAAATTTCAATAACCGCCTTTTGCGTTCCACTTGCATGTGGAGAGACGAAGACGGTTATGGGGAAGCCAAGCCTAGATTTTAAGGCCAAGGCCAGATACGTGCACGTGTGTCTTGCGATGCGGCGAGTGTATGTATAGTCCATTGCGTGTTATACTACGGCACTTATAGTCAACGCTGATAGAAAGAACGCGATGAACTGGAAATCCGCTCGTCGCGTCGCAAGATGCCAGTGTCCTTGGCCGAGAGTAAAGACGCGTTTTTTGTACGTCATTGGAAAATATTGTGAAAATAGAAAATCAGTGAGGTCAATGAGGTGTCATTATGATCATAGTGGTTTCAAAAGGTCAAAATTACAAAAAAAAATGCATTACCTATACCATTTTAACATCACAATTTAATAAAAACTTTTTACACAAAATTATTTCACTTAACTTTTATGTCAATTGATGGATTTGTGTCTGAGATAAAAATATCAATACATAATGACCTTATAGTCACTCGACAGCTAACAACCGAATGATTGTATAGTTATGAGTAGGTAAATTACTTGACTTTTAATTGGAGGTCAGCAGACGACAGCGCGATAATTTTTTTATTCGAATATGATTAATATTACCTTAGTGCCGGATTTAACTTTTATACAACATTCAATAACGTTAACAAAAACGAGAATTTTTTGAGCAAAGTTGTAACTCATCTCGTCGGTCATCAGGAGACGCTGCTACAATCTATGTTGGCTATCTGTTTTGTTTTTTTTTTTTTTTGAAAATTTGCTGATTATCTCTAGGCATTTTTCAGCGTCATCGGGCTTTTCTGGGGGCGGCAAGAAACTTAAAGCGTTCCTCAACCCGTGTAAAACAAACCCCAAACACCATGGTGCTAGATGATATATCTACACTATTTTTGTATTAAGGGTTACTGTTCGAACTATTTCGCTTATAGAAAACTACATTTTGACTTATCGACATGTACTGTATTACCAATTTCCATTTATAGTCCTTAAGAACTAACATAGAATATAACCTTGTACTAAACAAATTTAGTTCTTTACTGTACTACATTATATATATGTTTTTTTAAAATATCCCGGGCAAAGCCTTTGTTCCCGGAGCACGCGATAATGATACTATGTCCACCTACTCTGACAAATATGCTCCACGTGGACCCACGATAGCGCAGTCAGTACGCCTGACCCAGCATGTCATGGTGTGCGGTTTCGAATCCCGCTCGTGGAATTGTTTCAACACTTCGTCTTTTTTCAATATGTAATTTGTTCGCAACAAAATTTGTTCGTAAAATTATATAAGACCCATAACGATGATAACATTTCACGTTATGCAAAACCTTGAGTAGACCGCTACTGCAACTTGATATTATCTGCAAGTGATCATTTCCACCTACTACAATCATTGTTTCAAGTGGATACTGTTGCGGAAAACAAAGATTTATTACTTATGTTAGTTAATCACTGATTGCACTTTTGATTAATTGTGATAATGACAAACTATCGTGTTTACTAGCGATATTCAAGAACAATTATTTATTAAAAACTGGAGTAGGTATGCATAAACGCTTTTGTTTTATAAGATTTCATGAAAACTGACGGTAAATTATTACAGTGTTATTTTATTGTTTTACTTTAGGATATAGTTAGCGAAATGGAAACTTCGCTTCAGTGGAAACCTTAAGCACTTTAACGGTGGCTTCCTTTCAGTCAAATACGTGACAGAATCCTTCCACAAGGCTAAATGTAACATTAATGCCCGTTTGCACTAAACCTGGGTTAGGCTTGTCCTAGTTAAGATACACCTAAGCTTAGGAGCAGCCCAACAAAAAAATTGGTTTGCACTAAAAGTTCTGTCTCAGCTGTGATGAAACTAAGGAATTGCCTAGTAAAGTGAATGGTGAAAGAATAACGAACGATTGGAATGATAGATTGTTTATGGTCTATTATTTTAAAAAACAAAATCTGTTTGAATTTGTCAACGTCATGTCTTGACAATCTAATTTGTGGACTTTGTTGTCGTGCCTTTCGTGGTATTTTCGTGTGGTTTTTATTAAAATAGAATGCACAAAACGTAAACGAACTCCGAATTTCACGGCGGAAGAAAATAACCCATCAAAAAGTGCCTGATTGATTGATTTGATTGTGACAGACAAAAAATGACATAATATTACTACTTAAGTATCGCCTTACTTGTTGGGCGCTTCCTAATCGGGCTCATAAAGTTATGAATCTCCTAAGTGGAATTAGGAATTGACTAAGGTTAGTGCAAGCAAATTTTTCGCTAGGAGTAGCCTAAACAAATTAGGCAAGAACTTAGGCGATACATAAGTTAAGTGCAAACGGGTTTGTTTATTCGAACACGCCCTAAACATGCCCTGGACAATGCCCGGCCCTGCTATGTCACATTCGATAAACCCTGAAATACTCGATGAACAACGATTCATCCCTAGGATGACACGCAAGACTATTGAAATTAAAAACATTCTAATTTCAATAGAGAAGATGGTTGACAGGACTTTGACAGTGTTCGAACCAAACGCTGCCCAGATGTAGGAGTACTTACGTCTGGTTCCTTGCCTAAGATTTATAGATGTTATTAAATTCCATACCCTAAAACACACTGCACGGCCAAAATCAAAATTTCTCAATCAAGAGGTCTTTATTTATTGTTTTTTATAGAATTATTGTACACACGCCTGCACATCAACCTACCACAAACTGTCAAATTTCCTCAATAGACTTTGAACTTTATGATTATGGCATATGGTTGTCAATGTATGAGAGAAATTTGACAGTTTTGGATAGGTTCATGTGCAGGCGTCTGTACATACCTACCTAACTTTTAATTAAATAAAAAAAAAAAAAAATTTTAAATTATTTCCTTTACAAAAACACAAAATGTTGAAAAAATTTCCACGAGCAGGATTTGAACCTGCACGCTTCTGACATACCGGGTCAGGTGCTCTTCCAATTGAGCTATCGTGGTTCTAACCAGCCCGCCGAAATTATTCAACACTATTTACTTTTTACTTTGAAAGCCAAATGCACCCATTCAATGTCAACAACTACCGTCATTAACACCCGATCATAATATTTTTACAAATACTAAAGATCAGTTAAAAAGTAGGCAAGCTATTTATAAAATGTTTTTGTTTTGTTTATATAATTTTAACGCAAATTTTGTTGCGTTCGATCGATTGTATCGCAACAAAATTTGCGTTTAAATTATATAAACAAAACAAAAACATTTTATTCTTTCCTTTTTTAGCATTGTCAACCATTTTGGTAAATGTCGTGCACAATTCTAATTGGGCACAGGCTTAATTTTTTTTTAAATGTTATTATCGTAAGTTTTCTGTCTGATGTCCGTTATTGTGCCTTTATGTATAAATAAATAAATAAAGACGGTATGCAAGTACAAACAAATTAAGAGACGACCAAGACAGACTGCCTGTTACCACAGACCCTGTAAAAAGTTTGTAATTGTCATTTAGGATTTAGGATAGTTATGTAAAATAATAAGCTAGTACATTCGGAAAAATATTAGCATGAGACAAACAAGTTTCTAATGTAAATAAACTCAGGGAAGTTTAAAAAGAATATTTTACTAAAGCAAAATTGAACCGTGACGGCACAATGTCAACATACAAATACTTATCCTTTATCGTGACGGTGCTAAAGTCGAGAATCGAAGATATTCCTGAAAGTGATCGATAAAACTTTTATATGTCTTCTCAACAGATGCGGTCAGCTATAAAAATTTTTGCTGTGGCAATCTGGTAGTTTTCTAAAGTAGCAGAATTTTATTTGAATTAATATACTTAAACTTATTTAAGTATCTGTTTTATGTATATAGCTTAGCTTTATGCAATAGCCTAAAGTTATTGCATAAAAGTGCGTCTAAAGAGTTTCTTTGGATAGGAATTTTGTTACGAAACAAACTACAAAAACACAAATGTTGAAATCAAGTCAAATCCTGCTGCTGAAAGTTTTTCAGTATTTGTTTTTTTTGGTAATTAACAAACGTACTTAATTACTTTTCATGATCTCTTAATTTATAATTTGACTTAATAATAATATTTTTGCTGTGTTTACCGTTCATAATGTCTTTTCGGTACAACATTAGTACCTTAATTGATATATCTGGGTGTAACAATAAATTATTAATTGTAACATGTAAAAGTATTAATAGTAAAAGTATCTTCCTCCGACTTCCGCTGGGTTCGATTCCCGGTCGGGTCAAAGTCGAAAACGGACTTTCCGATATTGTGTCAGGTCTGGGTGTGTGTGGTACCGTCGTTGTTTCTGATTTCCATAAAACGAGTGCGTTAGCTACTTACCTTGGTATCAGAACAATGTATATTATACACACAAACATTATACCTTGGTATCAGAACAATGTATATTATACACACAAACATTACGTGCAAGTAGCAAAGAAATTAAGTTAAAAAATAATCTTGCATTAAATACTTTTAAGAATCTTTTGTTTATTCTTTCAAGATATGTACAGTAAATTGTTATTCTGTTTTTAAGAAATGTGCACATTAATTTGTGAAAAATGTCTACTTTTGATATTTTTAAGGAATATAAAGAAAAGTATGTACTTGTTTAGAGTTGAAAAATAAAATTATATTCGTGACAACTTGTGTAGGTACCTACATGGTTACTATTTATATAGCTTACAATTGTACACATGTACAAAATATTAACCATTCAATATATTCATGAAAGAAGAATATCATACAATAGCTTTAAACGACAGTGGGAGATATCATAAAATCCATTTGTACGAAAAATTATTAAGTAATTCAATATTTTCTACAAATTTAAAGAACAAACGAACATAAAATTCGTTTTTTTTTATTCAAAAAAAAAATATTATGTGATACCTAGCGTATCATAGACAAACAAAATAAATTGTTGAATATAATTAGTATTAATAATCGTTTTCTTGTTTTTCTTTACAAGTTGTTTAGATATTGATAAAATGCTACTGTCGATAACGATATTGACTATCGTTATCTAGTTTCAAAGAAAACTTACAACATCAAGACATTGTGAATTGTAATAGTTTTTTAAAGAATCGCACACAATGAATCTTTATAATCTATCTAGCTTCTCCAAGGAATACACTAAACATTTTCGATTAGTTTATGTCACTAATTTACAAAAGATATATAATTATTAAAAAGTATATAGTTTAATAGCTTTATTCTTGTTTAAAGTAAATTAAGACGCCATTCTACTTTTAACGCCAGAAAAAAATTAGAAATAAGAAATAGTTATAATCTGCGGGCTTATCTATCTACTCTTAACTTATCTTTAAGTGATCTCTATTATTAACCCGTAAAATAGAGACTAAAACTATAGGTGCTAACACGCATTTCGCATCGCATTTGGTCGCATTCATCCCGAGCATCAATCCATTTCGCTATCCACGCTATTATACAACCTTCATTATACAATCTATTATTGAACGAAGACAGAAAAATCTTACCTAATAATAATATGTATAAAATAACCACCCAAAAATGCTCTCTACCTGTAAGCTCATGGGATTAGGCCTAAGAGTGCTGCCAACATTTGGCCTTTTTAAATTCCCAGGATAATACTCGACAGAGTTGAGACACAAAATAAGAAGACTGCAGAACGTAAGCTTCATACAAACGCGCTCGAGCAACGCACATAAATAAAGACAACGTCTCGTGGACACGGAATCTCGCTACCACCGCGCTTGGACTTTGGGCTCCCACATAAACACGACACGACGTCGCGTCGTACCACGATGCGGAGTGTGTCTAGTATTTGACAGGCAATAAGGTGTATACTAGCGTTGGCGCAACGCTTAATTTGCGGTGCGACGTCGTATCGCGTTTATGTGTTTCGGCCCTTACCCGAGCTGTTCCGTGATGTGTCCGTGCAAGGGGTCGATGTGTGAGCTGCTCGAGCGCGGTATGTTATACATAGTTACCTTCTGTGTCTACTTATTTTGTGGTTGAGATGGGAGTTGAGAGCCTCCTTCTAGTCACCGGAGACCTCATCGTTATCAATCATTGAATCTGACAAATCATTCATTATAATTATAGTAATTGTTGACGAGGTAGATAAACACGTGAGTACAAACGCACATCAACCTATCCAAAACTTTAAAATGAAAGAAATTTTAAACTTTAAAATGAAAGAAATTTTAAAGTTTTGGATAGGTTGATGTGCGTCTGTCCATGATCCATATACATAAAGTTCAGAGTCTATTGAGGAGACAATTTGTGGTAGTCTGATGTCCACAGGCGTGTTTACTTAAGTTAGCTGACGGTTACCAGAGTGAAACCGTCATCTTTAAGGCTTAGGGGCTGCCAAAAATACTTTAATATTGAACTGCTATAGGTGGAGGGGGAACTCTATGGCGCATTGTTTAACGCGCCCGGTCTACGAGTGCTAAGGTTGAGTAACTTTCGCAACGGCCGATCATCTGATGGGTGACCAAAAACGTATCATCTCGAGCTCCTCCGTGTTTTGGTAGGCACGTAAAGCCGTTGGTTCCGGCTGCATTAGCAGTCGTTAACAACCACCAATCCGCACTGGGCCCGCGTGGTGTCTTATGGCCCATTCTCCCAATCTATTCATAGGGAAGGCTTGTGCCCCAGCAGTGGGGACATAAAAATGAGCTGTTGATGATAATGATGGTCTAGTGGTTAAAATACCGGTATCAGACGTACAGGTCTCGAGTTAAAATTCTTGTGGATGGTACATATTATTATGCTTGGATTTCTAAGTGATTGGTGGTAGGGCTTCCTCAAATCTTTCTATATATATCTACCTACCACCATTATTATCTACTATGACAACAATGTTAGTAGCATTTTTGTGTTCTAACAGTTGGAGATAAGATAGCCAATTGCTTGTATAGTTAAGAGTTACAAGTGAAATTTTCAGCCATATTGTAATTGGATGTAACGCGTCGATTTAATAACCTACTCCTCTTATGAAAGTCGGTTCAAATAAAGATCAGATTAGGCAAAAAACATCGGACATAGATTAATAGGTACTCACTTTACCTCTAGTGCACAATCAAAACGATATTATCTTACCCGACATAATCAAGAACACAGCTGAAATTCACAATCATTATTTTACTGAGAACCAAGGCTTTTATTTAAGCTAACAAAACAAAAAGTTTGTGAGGTCGTCTTACAAAGTTTGGGCATTTTGCGGTAAGCTAACAATGAAACATTGATCGCTTGAACACTGATAATGCTAGGTCGCCGACTATCAGATATTTCATCCATCCATCCATTTCTATCAGATATTTTTAATCTCGTTCGAAGACGAGTGACCTTTAGAAATAAAAAAGATTTGTTCCTTTCCTCTACTTTTTAACTTTAATTAAAAATGCCAACATCCCTAAATGTACGTGTATGTTCTGCTTTATTATAAAGACAAACGAGTTTTTTTAATAAAAAGAGACAAAGAGCTCTCTCTTTGTTTTTAAAATGTATTTGTATATTCGTGGTAGGTAGGACATGTTTTAAATTCGGCTGGCTAGCTGCCACCATCTAATTTAAATATGTTGCCATAAATTCGATGTTAGTGTAATTTGTTGTGCTCTGACAGTTGGAGAGAAGTCAGTAAGTACCTCCGTAGTTGAGGAGTCTGGGTGAAGAGCAATTCCACCTTCGGCTTTCTCCCTGCTTAGCATCAGATGAGATTTCGGGCAAGTACTCGTAAAACAATGAAATATAATTATATTCTTTTGACCACTGGTCTGGTCATGTAATTTGAGTTGCTTGCTGATGCTTTTTTGTTTGATCATCAGCCTATAATCATCCCACTGCTGGACTCAAGACTTTCCAAAGCATGTGCGGTGGTTGGGCCATAACCCATGACGCTGGCCAAATGCGGGATAGTGAATATTCGTGACTGCTAATTTACGACAACAACTGGTTTATTAACAAACAATTAAGTAACAAACTTGTGGAGCTGACTTGTCAACAGATGGCGTTGCTTCGACCCTACGGTGAGTGAAATACCAACTTCGCATTTTGAAGAATTGAGGAGCTCGATAAAGTAAAATTCGGTGACCCATACCTTATGCTGGTTAAATAGTTTAAAGGACTGATATCTCTCAACAATAACTGGGATCAACGGCTTAAAGTGTCTTTCAAAGTACGAATATAAATATATAAATAAATATGAGACAACATCACGCACATTGTTCTGATCCCAAGGTAAGTAGCTAAAGCACTCGTTTCATGATAATCAGAAACAACGACGGTACCACTACCACCCAGACCCGACACAAGATCGAAAAGTTCGTTTTCGAAATTGACCCGACCGGGAATCGAACCCGGGACCTCAGAGTTAGCGCCATCCAAAGTCCGGCGTGCATACGGCTACGGAGGTCGTCAGACGAAGAACCTTGAAATATTTTGATCACCTTTTTTACATTGTTTGGTTAATTTTTTTTTATTTTATTTTACGTTAAACGGCATTGGACCGAGAAAACAACGGGGTGAAGTTAAAAAATCTCCCAAGAGAGAGGTTTGAGCTAAGTCTTGTAGGTGTCTTTATTAAAATTCAAGGGTTCGGTGGAATATAAATAATTCATTTAACTATCATCGTCCAGCCGATAATATGATAAATTTAAGCGTTGATAGCCGAACGGATAGATGCTTGGATTGAATGAGAAAAACCGTGGTCCAATCCTCAGTGTTCATATTTGTGCCAATTAATTGGATTTGGTTTTTTAGTTATATATATATATGCGGAAACATGTAAATGGTGCACAGTGTCAATTTAGTATCTGTTAACATTTAATCATTCCTGTATGTTTTCCAAATAAAGCAAAATAAATAACAAAATATCTTCGTATGACTGAACGTGAACCAATTCCTAACATAAACTTAAAGACTTGGTTAACGGAACTATTATTCATGTGATTAGACCACATTCATTATAGTCTTCAAAGGAATATTAGCTGATGATTTAAGACAAGGTTAAAAAATTGGCAACAGTAATCCTCAAAATATTAAAAACAATAAATTATGAGAAGAGTGTTGGCGGACAGATTATACGTGTATCCATTTGAGAGTGACGTTAAATGAAAATTCTCGTGTCACAATAATAATATTAATGTGGTTTTAATGTTTCTTACATAATATTGATCATCATCATCATCATCGTCAGCTCGTTTTATATCACATCTGGGCTCAAGACTTTTCATTAACAGGTTCACTATCCCGCAGACCACATGATCCGTAACAATTGATATTACCATTGTTATAAGTTTTGGACAGTGAACCTGTTAACACCACAGTGTTAATGTGAGAACGGGCCATAAACAGCAGGTTGATAGTTGTTTATCAACGGCTTCCCGCGCCTTCCAAAACACATAAGAGTCATGATAAATAAATTTTGGTCACCCATCCAATAACTGGCCTTTGTGTAGATTGCTTAATTTCAGCAATCGCAAACTGAACGCGTACACCACTGCGTCATCGCGCTTTACAAAACTAAAATATTAAGTTGTATTAATAATGTTTATCTGTCTCAAACAAATGAGTATTTAATACAAAAAGGTTGTATTGTCAAACACAAAGGTAAAAGAAGGAAACCCATTGTTTCCAAATAATACCATCTTTAATATTCCCCAAAATGCTATCTACCCAGATACGAAACTCTTAAGATAAAACAAGAGTTTGTATTTAAGATAAGGAAAATATCACGTCTTCAGTAGTCATATATTCACAAATCTGTATAATATTTTGTTTTTTGTCTGAAGATATCAAGATTGAAGAGATAAGCTCGTTTATTGAAGACCGGTGTACATTATTCATGAATCATGACGCTTTAATGGTGCTATACCGAACTTATGAAACTTATTCAGGTATAACAAATCCGTGTTATAGAGGTGTGAGCTACGTCTGAAAAGTTCATTGATCTATGGTTTTAAATTATTTTTCAGTTGAAAATGTATTTTTCAGTTCAACGGTTTTTTCAGAGTATTAACTTTGTGTTGTACTTTGTTGTTAAAGAAAATTGGCTTAGCTATCAGTAGCTATGTAGATAAAACTAAAAAACATGACACACCTATTTGATGACTCTTGAATGAGTGGTAACTAATCATTGTCTATCAATATTCATAATCTAATGTCAGGCAGGGATCAATGTAGTACTAGATTATATTATATTTGCATTGTTTTCTGTTGTTTTATGTTTCAAACTACCTTTCTTATTATTTAGGTTTTCAGTATTTTTGCTAGGCTCCTGTTTGTTTTTAGATAATTAATTTTTAATACATAACGTTGCAGTTACCAATGTATAGAGATTTCATTAATCTGTTTATGAATTCATACCATCCTCTAATTTGTGTATAATTTAGTGAAAGAAAGGCACGTAAAGCCATTTGTCCCGTTCGTTTAATGTACCTAAATAAGCAGTCGTTAACAACCATCGATCAGCACTGGGCAAGCCTGGCGGTTTATTGCCCGTTCTCCCTGTGGTGTTTCTATTCATAGAGAAGATTTATGCTCCTGCAGTGGAGACATAAAAATGAGCTGATGATGATGATGATGATATATTCCCACCACCGGTCTCTTAACTGTCGCCGTTATGTCATCAACACCTGCATTACAATTAGCCAACGCGTTCTCATAACTTTGAGTATTAATACAGTTCTCGTATATGCATCTTGTCAAAGCTAGCGTCTAATCTAAACAGTTATGGTTAAATTCATTTACGTTTCAACACTTGTACTGTTTAAACAATATATTTGTTTCTGTATAAGCAAATGTTGTTGCTCATTGTGGTGAGCAGTCTGTGATCTTCACGACATCACATCACATCATCACTACCAGCTCATTTTAATGTTCCCTTCCCTATGGACGGAAACAACACTGGGAGAACGGGCCATTAACCACCACGCAGGCGCAGGATTGGTGGTTGTTAACGACTGCTAATGCAGCTGGGACCAACGGCTTTTAAATTTTCCGTCCGACAATCCGCCTGTACAATCAGACAGAACAATATGATTGAGTCAAAACCAATTTTAACGGATCTTATTACTATTCAATTTCTATATTTGATTGTATCCTGACGTTTCGAACACTTTACTATCAAAATCTGTCTGTATATCCAAAGTCAATTTTTTAAGGAGTTAATTATGAACGTAGCTGGCTTCTCTGTAACTACGGGTGTACATCATGTAATTACAGGATGTGTTGTCTGTGTATACATTAATAACGAGGACTTCGTCCGTGTTGATTTCGTATTTTGCGTAAGCAAACTTCACACTTTTTTATTTTTATCAAAAAATGAAGCCTATGTTACCCGCAAAAGCTGTGTCATTCTACCAGTGAAGGAATTTGGTATTAGACCAGTAGTTCCAAAGATTAGCCCCGACAAACAAAACAAACAAACAAATATAGTCACAAACGTTACGTCTTTAATAGTATAGATATACAGACAGACTATCAACAAACATACATACACATATAAAATTCAAAATTCAAAATCATTTATTCAGTTCAGGCTACAAGAAGCTCTTGTGAATGTCACTATGCCATCGGTTCGTAAGTCTACTCTGGGCGGGAGATCTTGTACTGAGAAGAACCGGCAAGAAACTCACCAAGTGTCCAGTTCTTTTCTCCCTTACAGCGTCAAAAATATTGGAAAATGCCCTATCATAGCAGGACACTTTCCATCACAAATAATCACAAAAAATATAGAAGACAACCACATGTAAAAAAGAAACAAAATTAAAAATCTAAATTCACAAATTTACTTAATTTTATTTAATTTTATTCAGTATTATATATTGAAACACTGAATGACTTACAAATAAGCGATGTACGAGTTTTTCTCAACAACGTTGCATGCAACAAGATATTGATGAAAATGCGCATCACGGACGCAATTACGTAGTTGCCGGCCAATTTACAACATCTTAACAGATCAATTGTGTCTTCCTCCATTTAGACGCAATGATCATTGCCCCGACATAACGGATACCAGTTTAGGGAACGCTCTGACCTGCACATCTAGAAACGCCAATTTGCACAATCTAGATCTGTCTACAACTATAGTTCGTACAACGTGACCTTTCCCTCTGGACAAATATTGAAAACCCGTGTAATGCCTCGGTGGCCGAGTGGCAAAGCGCTTGGCCCCATACCCGAAGGTCCCGGGTTCAATTCCCAGGTCGGGTAATGTGTGTTTCGGATTTTTCGATGCATAGCCCGGGTTTGTGGTCACCAACCTTCATTTGGCAAGCGTGGTGATTAATTGTAGTGATGACTTGATTTTAATGATGGAAGCCTTTGCCCAGCAGTGGGACAGTATATAGGCTATTTACTTTACTTTACGAATAACGCTACTTCTCAGAAATTATGTAATGATTTCTTTTTTCAATTAATAGTTAGAACAAAATATTAATTTTCTAACAAATTAAACCTAAACAAAACAAAAACATTTTATAAATAGCTTGCCTACTTCTTAACTGATCTTTAGTATTTGTAAAAATATTGTGATCGGGTGTTAATGACGCTAGTTGTTGACATTGAACGGGTGACTTTGGCTTTCAAAGTAAAAGTAAATAGTGTTGAATAATTTCGGCGGGCTGGTTAGAACCACGATAGCTCAATTGGAAGAGCACCTGACCCGGTAGGTCAGAAGGGTGCAGGTTCAAATCCTGCTCGTGGAAATTTTTTCAACATTTGTGTTTTTGTAATTTGTTTCGCACCAAAATTTGCGTTAAAATTATACAAACAAAACAAAAATTAAACCTCAACTAAAAGACAACTTACTGTATCAATCATTGACAATGGTAACATGAGTGGCGTGACACGTTGAGTTATATGACACACACATGTTAGTGCCAAGCAAGGTGTGTTTTAATTTTAAGTATAAATATTGAAGCTTAACGGCCGCCCACGACCGACTTTTTGTAGGACCAATAATCGGACCGATTTTTCGCCGAGGTTTTAGTGCCAATTTTGTGACCGACTTTTTGTAGGACGTGTGCGTTGCTACATAGAACTCCATACGTTTCATTTTCACCAACTAAATAATCGGTCACCGAATATCGGTCGTGGGCGCACTAAGGAGTAGAGTCGAGGATGAAATAAAATGGTACTTGCTTTTAATGCTACTTAAACATACAGACTGCTTGAAAGTAATAATTGAAAAAATATTGATTATTTGGTAAATACTAGACCGATACTTCTCATATTGGTCAGAAATACCTTCAATGAATGTGTATCACACTAATATTATAAATGTGAAAGTTTGTGTGTATGTTTGTACATTTGTTGCTTCTTCACGCTGCAACGGATGGATGGATTTTGATGAAATTTGGCATCCCGATAGTTTATAACCTGGATTAACACATAGAGTAGGATTATATAAGCTATTACCCATCAATTGAAGCGATAGTTTGATTTTTTAGCTTAACTTCCCGTCAATGTCATAAGAGCTGACTAAGGGACAAGTATTCCAAGACATTCGCACATCAGGCGATCGGATAGCAACCCATCACTGATGTTATTTATTCCACCTCGGAACCCTACTTTGTTTATGCTAAATGTGGAGGCAAGTCGTCAATAGCGAGTGTATGCACAGAAAAAAAAATGGTGATTGGTGATTATTCCTTTTTAGGACAAGGACGTGAGAGTATTTATGTATGTACCTTTATATAATAAAATGTGCAGAATGCTCTACTTTACCAAGATTACGTCTGCAATAAATAGATGGCGCTGCCTGCTTTCAACTTAGGAAGCTTTGTTAAAGACGCTCTTTTTTTAAATGAATATAAGAAAATGTTTTCTATAACAACGAGTGACCTAGAATATTTCTGTATACGTGCTGGCACTGTTTGGTATTTACCTAAAAAGACATTTCAGCAGTTGGGATTGATTTTAAGACTCTTCAAACCTTATAAGCAAACAGAAACGCAGAAAATATTATTTTAAGCTTTTATCAGAAGTCACCTTGAACGCGCTAGCGTATTATAAGAAGTGCAAATAGCAGATTTCGAATAGGTAAACGTTTTGGATATACCTCTTTAGGCTGCCGACTTTTTTTATAAGTAAATAAACACTTTTAAACTCTTGCGTTCCATTTTAATCAAAGGTCTCTAAACTAGCATGACTTGACGACCTCCGTAGCCGAGTGGCTTGCACGCCGGACTTTGGGCGGCGGTAACTCTAAGGTCCCGGGTTCGATCCCCGGTCGGGTCAATGTCGAAAACGAACTTTTTGATATTGTGTCGGGTCTGGGTGGTTGTGGTACCGTAGTTGTTTCTGATTTTCATTAAACGAGTGATTTAGCTACTTACCTTGGGACCAGAACAATGTATGTGATGTTGTCTCATATCTTTATCTTTATTTTTAGTATGTTACTACATAACTATAAATATACCTTATAAATATACCCTATAAATATACAATATACCTTATTTATTTATTTATTTATACACGTAGGACGTTTCGACCGAGTATTTGATTTATTTTTATACGATTTCAGATTTGGTCCCTTATTAAAACTTTTGCAAAAGTTGGGCACAGAATACTCTTACAAATTTTTCTAGTAGATATAAATCAACGGTGTATTCGATGCTACACGCGTTTTTACCAGACTGCATCAGAAGGAAGGCTATTACAATAACACTTTTGAATAAAACTGCTACAATACTGATTTAAGAGCTCATGATTTAGTTTTAGTCCTAAGTTCTTACAACCGTATTTATAAACGAGTAAAAGCTCATATTGAAGCACAAGTCATTGCTTGTGTAAAAATTTATATTCTTTAGTTAATCGATGAAGTTAGAAACGTCAAAAGAGCAATAGACACCAATAACTTTTCTTTCTTTTAGTTGATGGCTTCGTGCGATTAGCACATTTAGCCAGTGTCAAAGTAATTTTTCTTACAAGTAATACATAAATATACAATATGATAATGATGAATGATAATAGAAATGAGAAGTGAGAAATGATATACCCCCAACCCCTCGAGTATCTCAGTAAAGATGTGGGGCTTTACTAAGTCCTCACGCAGACTTCTTGAGAGAATTTGGAAAGTGACGTTGCACTGTTTTGTTTCAATTACCAACACTTATGCACACTCACGAACACTTAACGGTTAATATTCCACCAATATCTCACATTAATATTCGACATATCACAAATTTTAGAAAATAAAACAAAACCGCAGACATGACTCTTCACTTTCCCGCCAAGAAGTCCCACCAATAACTTTACTCAGAGCTTTACTCAGATTTTTTTTTTTGTTTATTGTTTACGGCTCCGGATGAAATCCATCAAGCCTATTCATTCGTTCTATCTTTATATTATTATGTAATACATAAATAAACAATATTGATGATGATGAATGATAATAGAAATGGGAAGTGAGAAATGATATTACCCCCCAACCCCTCGAGTATCTCAGTAAAGATGTGGGGCTTTACTAAGTCCTCACGCAGACTTCTTATGAGAATTTGAAAAGTAACGTTGCACTGTTTTGTTTCATTTTCCAACACTCATGTACACTCACGAACACTTAACGGTTAATAATCCACCATTATTTCACATTAATATTCGACATAACACAAATTTTTGAAAATAAAACAAAACCGCAGGCATGACTCTTCATACAATATGTAAGTGACACTAAAATGTGCCCGCTCAAACATGATGTCAGGCCTCCTAGATTATAGGAGAACCTGACGCTGGTCTTCCGCGAACACTTTAGTGCAAAAAAAAACAAGAACACACATCGTTACATTTTACACGAGATAACAAGATAAATACAAATTTAAAAACTTTCATCATTGACCACTAACCATGAATATTAACGTGATTGTACAGCAATTAGCGCTGAGGAGCTCGATGGCGCAGTGGTTAACGCACCCAGTCTGCGAGTGATGAGGTTAAGCAACTTTGAGAAAAGCCGGTCATCGGATGGGTGACCAAAAATGTATCATCTCGAGCTCCTCCGTGCTTCGGAAGGCACGTAAAGCCGTTGGTCCCGGTTGCATTAGCAGTCGTGATAACCACCAATCCGCAATGGGCCTGCATGGTGGTTTATGGCCCGTTCTCCTTATAAGGAAGGCTCGTGCCCCAGCAGTGGGGACATAAAAAGAGCTGATGATGATGATGATGATGATGATAGCAATTAATAACACTCATACTAGGCACCCAGGAACAAATAGTTAGATGCTCACAGCACATTCTGAAAGTTAAAAACCGATGGTGATATATTAAATTTTCAATTTCCATCGCCCATATTCTAAATACCGACGAAGACGCCGGAAACTTCCTGGCATCGTAAATATTCGAAGTCTTACGTGAATCCATCGTTTGTAGTGCATACCTACCTCACTCAAAATGACGAAGGTATGGAATCCTGTATTTATGGTTATAACATATTTTCTCATTTACTTACAGGTAGAATAGACACAAACTCGATCGAGAAAATTCTCTACGTGATCAGTTTTAAGATGATGGAGCTCGATGACCCAGTGGTTAACGAACCCAGTCTGCGTTTGCTGAGGTTAAGCAACTATCACAAAGGTCGGTCATCGAATGGGTGACCAACAATTTATCATCAGCTCTTACGTGCTTCGGAAGGCACGCAAAGCCGTTGGTCCCGGTACCAACCACCAATCTCCACTGGGCCCACGTGGTGGTTTATGGCTCGTTCTCCCTATCCATCCATAGGGAAGGCTCGTGCGCCAGCAGTGGGGACATAAAATGAGCTGATGACGATGATGATGAGAAAGCTGGCGTATGCATACATCGAGGCCAAGGGCCAACTCGAGTTAAGTGGGACTCTTGTCCCCACCACAAAAAAAGGAGACTACAGAAGATAAGCTTCATACAAACGCGCTCGAGCAACGCATACATAGACAACCTCACACGGACACGGAATCTCACAACAGCTGCGCACGGACTGATTCCAATTGTTTATGTGCGTGTTTATAATAAAATAAATAAATAAAATAAAATCTTTAAATATGTTTACATCTATTGTTTACAAAGAGCTCTAAACTAATAATCTTACTAATATTATAAACGCGAAAGTTTGTAAGTATGGATGGATGTTTGTTACTCTTTCACGTAAAAACTACTGAATGGATTTTAATGAAACTTTCCTCGTATTCAGACCATGACCCAGACCAGCATATAGGATACTTTCTTTTTACTTTTTTTTTTAGTGTAGTCTTCGCGAACGAAGTCGCGGGCAACAATTAGTCTAAAATAAATGCTGTTGCCTGATCTAGGTAAACGCTGTTTTTCAGGCAAATGTGGGCTTAGTCTAAGTTTAATATAAATCAAAACATATATGAATCTATCTGAATGTTAGTTACAAAATGGCTCTCCGCGAAAGCAGTAGTAGTGACAGAGAGAGCGATTTAGATGAGGTCGCATAAAGGAGAATGAATAAAATATGAGGATTGCTCAGCTGAAGTGGCAGTGGGCGGGACACATAGCGCGGAGAACCGATGGCCGTTGGGGCAGAAAGGTTCTCGATTGGCGACCACGCACCGGACGACGTTCCGTGGGCAGGCCTCAGACAAGGTGGACCGACGATCTGGTCAAGGTCACGGGAAGCCGCTGGATGCGGGCAGCGCAGGAGCGATCGTTGTGGCGATCCTTGGGGGAGCCCTATGTCCAGTAGTGGGCGTCATATGGCTGAAGATGATGATGGTGATGAATATAACAGTTTATACGCTAAATTACAATATAATGTAAAGACATAAATAAATAATAATAAGTTATAATACACACAGAAATAAATAAACAAAAAATTACTTAACAACTGTCAATTACCCCTCCGTTGATAGTGTTTAATGGATAAATATAACACTTAGCATTTATCCTGTTGTACAGAAACGGTCCCAAGAATATTAAGAACCTAGATGAGAAAGCGCATTTTGTACATTTGAGATAAGTGCAAACAATGTCCTTCCTCCTTTTATTAGTAATCGTATATGTGCGTTGCTCGAGCACGGTAAGTTTACCTTCCTTCGGTTTAGCTTACCTTCTCGGTCTGTATTTTGTGACCAAACCCAGCTACAAAGAGCTCGCCGAGACAAAGAATGGTCTCCAATGCTGAAAAAATGGTCGCCAGAGTGGTGTATGTCAAGAAAAACATATGTTATCTTATCTAATCTTAATCCAACCAGTCTTAATCTAGGCGTGGCGTGTATTTGATTATTTATCTTTCTTCCTGCAAAAGTGTTTTATCTCGTGTTTTACTCATTATCCTATTTACTGTAATTTACTTCCGCCCGTGACCATTACAATCTGTCTGTCACAACGGTCACAACGTTCAAACTTCAAGAAATAAGATTCCAATGATAAAAGGCCAGGGGGTCTATTTTTGAATCGCACGTATGACATTGTGTTGTCGCATGCAACTTAAGTCACACTCGTCTTCCAAGTCGCATGACGCCGATTTTCCGTTTTTTTGTATCGTTGACACAACGCATTGATTTTGACGGTTATTCTATCAATCGCTTTGTGTCACTCGACTGCAACGAGTGGGTGAGCGTCGTTGCGGTCGAGCGATTCAAAAATATGGGAAGTCAAATGTCTAACAAAAATCAGTAGAAAACAAACGCTCGACTCGAGGCGAAGGAATCAAAAATAGAGCCCCTGGACACACTTATCCAAACCCGTATGACAAAGGAGTCAGAAAATCAGTCGCTTTTTGTTTTATTACACAATTGGTAAAACGAACCACGATTTGAATCCTGATTTATTATAAATATCAACCATCTTATCTTAATATAACGGCTATTCTATTATATTATTCTATAAACTAGTGGTTTATTAAGGCTGCACGGATTGCATCATAAGCAATGAAAAATTAAAAAAGATAGAATGTGAGTTTGGAATGGCATTGAAAGATTTCGGCCGCTCCTCTTCCATTTTTGAAATTTTTGAAAAGATTTTATGCGTGTGTGTCAGACTTCTAGGCGGGAAAGTGAAGAGTCATGTCTGCGGTTTTGTTTTATTTTCTAAAATTTGTGTTAAGTCAAATATTTATGTGAAATAATGGTGGATTATTAACCGTTAAGTGTTCGTGAGTGTGCATGAGTGTTGGCAAATGAAACAAAACAGTGCAACGTCACTTTTCAAATTCTCTCAAGTAGTCTGCCCGAGGACTTAGTTAAGCCCTACATCTTTACTGAGATACTCGAGGGGGTCTATCATTTTTCACTTTTCATTTCTATTATCATTCATCATCATCATATAGAAAACAAGACAAGAGAAAAACGTTTAAATTAAGTTTTCGACTGAAGGACTAGTATCCATGGTCATGAATAAATTATATTAAAAAAAATAATGCGTGTGTATCAAATGTTTGTTTTATTGGTTTAATGTATTTTTATGCATAATTAAAAATAAATATTAATATTCTGCACTCCTTCTCTGCATAAACCATAAGTGTGCAAAATTATAAATTTATAATAAATACTCCTCCGTCCGCGCAATTTTCCGTAAAAAGGGTACCTACCAAGTTTTTGCTTCACGTATTAATATATAGATAGGTATGGTGCGTGACCACTTTAAACTTAAATCTTTTTTTTCCATCTAAAGGTTGTCTGGAAGTGATAAAACCGCTCTTTGTACATGTATTTTTATGTAGTTTCTTTTGTCAAATGTTTTATTTTTGGTGTATAGTAAAGTGTATTTAACTTATCTTATAACTTCAACGGTAGTAGCATTGTTGTGTTCCGCAGTTAGAGAAAAGATAGCCAGTGCCCCAGTGTTTGAGGATTCCGGGTGAACCGCTTCCACCTTTGGCTTTATCATCACTTAGAACCAGGTGAGATGAAAGGCCAAATGTTTACCCGTAAAAGATAAAAGAAACAAATTCTCAAAGATCAAACCACACTTCTATTTGTACAAATAACAAACTCCTTAGAAGTATTTGTCTAATCTATATATAATGTGTATCATCGCCGTCAGGTACAGGTACAATAAATAAAACCTAACGCTCTAACAAAATAGAAATCGGCAACATTTTTCACAGTTACTGGCTAAAAAAATATGTTTTGCTAAAAGGACTTATCATTTTTAATTTCCTAAAAAACTAATGTGGTATCCCAATCGGCAATCGTAGCAAACAACATGGTAGATAACAGACCATTTCTTATTTGGATCTTAAAGACGTTGCCAAATTTATGGCATCTATCTTTGCGGAGGAAGAAGAGTGAAAGGATGCAAAAAAGATCCTGATGGATCGAAGTGCTACTGGGAGAGGGAAACCTCAGCAGGCCCCACTAATATAAGATAAGATATTTGGCTAAGTTATAATTATATATACTATCCCACTGCTAGGTGCAATTGATGGGTTTTAAAAATGGTTTAATCATCACGCTTGCCAAATGCGGGTTTGTGATTACTAAAGTGTATATTTGAAATGAAACAACTTTTACGAATCTACTCGCGTTTATTTTACACATTAGTTTTGATTAATATTTATTCTGACGTTTCGAACCCTTTGCAGGGTCCGTGGTCACAGGGAGACTGAGGTGTTGGTCGTCTCATAATTAGTTAGTATAATGAGGATATACAAGCTACGTAGATCCGTAAAAGTTGTTTCATTTCAATGTGTAGTGTTCGCGTAAACGTTAGAAAACAATAAGTGTATATTTTTCAATTGTATCGCCCGTGTTTGCCGGGTTAACCCCGCATTTGTACTCGGGCAAATATATGAAACACACTTTACTCAACCTTGGAAATGAACACAGGACCTCCGGATATCGGACCGAGCGCTTCGCCACTCAACTACCGAGGCGTTACTTATTTGGCTAAGTACATAGTAAATAATTTGTGTTTTTAATTTAGTCTAAACGTATTCGGGAACAATGAATCTTTACGAATTGCTTAAACTCGTCACTCCCATTTTTCTTTGAGCCAATGAACCGAGTTTGTTTGTATTATTTAATTATCTGTTTGTGAGAGGCTGACGTGCGTTGCCGTTGTGGCTTTTCAGTAGTGTTTTTTTTTCTTTGAAAAAGTTATGATGAGCATACATTTTTCATCTCGAGCTCCTCCGTGCCGAAGCATGGAAGAAGAAGAAGAAGAAGGCACGTATAGCCGTGAGTCCCGGCTGCATTAGCAGTCATTAACAACCACCGCGCCGCACTGGGCCCACGTAGCGGTTTATGGCCCGTTCTCCCTGTGGTGTTTTCATTCATAGGGAAAGCTCGTGCCCCAACAGTGGGGACATAAAATGAGAGATGATGTTGATGATGTTGTTTTTTTTTTTTGTTTTTTTTTTTTACTATGTGTGTGGTGGTTTTAAGGAGCATTGTTTGCATTGTTGTTATGTTGCTGTCAAAACTGATACTAGATACAATTAAATTAAATTCATGGAAGAATAAAAACTGAAGCGTCAACGACGGTAACAAGGTTTTTTATAAGGTTTTTTTTTATAGCAATGTTCTAAACGGCAAAGCTAATATCTCATTCTAAAATATATCTTAACATACCACCTATTGGTGGCTTCTTCAGAAAAATACGTTTATATTATTATTACATAATATTTAATATTATCTCTCTTACTTAGGAGAGATAGGGTTTCAAATCAAATATATTTTGTTTACATAAGAATCGTTTCGAGAAATCTAAGCCAAGGGCTTACCGAAATATTATATTTTGCCGTTGCTATGGTATGTGAGTAACGAAGTTTTGCGTTTCCACTTCAACTGTTAGGTAATGAGACAGAATAACAAAAAGTTGACAAACCACTCGAAAAAAAGGAGAAAATGTGTGGCTTATTTTGAACTCGAATCGTCGATCGTTCTTTCAAATGAGTTACTGAGCTATCGACAATCGGCTTTCATCTCATCTGATTTGAAGAGACGATAAAGACTATTTCAAACTGAGTGAGATATTGGATTATACATAATGTACACAACAGTACTGTAGTAAGTTTAATACCAAACACTGCACTATTACTTGAGATTAGTCATCCACAATGAGTGTTTGTTAGATAGTTTTTTACTTTTTTTATTTCTTTTTTTTATTTTATTCTTGTTTTGTATTAAGTTAGTTAGCACTAAGCCCTTTTTGCTATTATGTCCATTATTGTTATCAAGCGCTGTGCTCGGCTATTTGGAGCTCAGATTTGAGGCCTGTAAAATTAGGCTGTTTCCTTTTTTGTTGTTTTTAGTATGTTTTCTGTACCCGTTGCTTTTCAATATATAAATGATAAATTACGAATTACCTAGAAACTTTTCATTGCTATGCAAATATCTCCATCACTAAAATTAACCCGAGCCGATCCGAACCATGCCGAGAATCTAATAGGGAATGGCATCACACACTAGTGCGTGTCACCCATTCCCTATAGGAACCTTTGACGGTGTTTCGATCTCACGGCTTGAGGAACCCTTTAAGTTTCTCGCTGCCCCCATAAAATACCGGTGACGCTGAAAATGCCACCAGAGACGATCAGCAAATACTTAAAATTAAGTCATCGCTATAAATGATGGGCATTGCCAAATGCGGGTTAGTGATCACAAACCCGGGCTTTGCATCGAAAGATCCGAAACACTTTGCCTGTTCATATACACATATGGAAACTACTTGGCTTTTACCTCATAATGGTATAATAATAAATAATAAATAAACTTTCCTACACTCACTTTCTGCGTTAAACGAAACGCACCTGATTAAATTTAGATGAGGGTATACAAGCTACCAACTAATTATGAGACGACCAACACCCCAGTCTCCCTGTGACCACGAACCATGCAAAGGGTTCGAAACGTACTGTCATACCAAAAGATACTGTAAGCTCTTTCTGCGTAAAACGGAACGCACCTGATTAAATGTAGATGAGGGTATACAAGCTACTAACTAATTATGAGACGACCAACACCTCAGTCTCCCTGTGACCACGGACCCTGCAAAGGGTTCGAAACGTCAGGATGAACATTAATTGAAACTAATGTGTAAAATAAACGCGAGTAGATCCGTAAAAGTTGTTTCATTTCAAATTACTATTGATATGATAATTTACACCTGATTGGCCTAATAAAAAGCTAAAGCTATTATTTAACTATGTTTCAATAACTTTTTTGTACCTTTTGGGGTCGCGGCGCATGTCTAAAACATTAATCATCATAACATTGTGCTAGACATCATTATTCTTCATAGATTTTGATAAAAACATTTATTGTTATTCTACTCAATTTATTAGTTTATCCTTGGCACAATGATTATGAGCCTTTTTATAATAAACCGAATATGGTTTTTGTTTTATTATTACAATAATTATGTAGCTCATCATCATCTCAGCCAAAAAGACGAAGAGGATGGGCAGCAGCGTCTGTGATTATTCTTACCTTACTGCGATCGCCAATCGTGGCGATTATGGCAAATTTCCCTCAAAATTATTATATCCTTGAGGGAGGCCTTTGTCCAGCATTGGGGTCAGCGTCGCTTAGTAACACTAGTTGGGCACCAAACTTATTGATTCTTTTTCTTTATTTGGGAAATAAACAGCATTTTAAATACATTTGAATAGATACAACTATAAAATCTTACTTACACATGCCGAAGTAGTTTCCACTTAACAAGTTATACATTCTTTTTTATTAGAAGGAGGCAAACGAGCAGGCGGCTCACCTGATGGGAAGCAATCACCGCCGCAAACAATCACACCTAAGCAAGCGCAATAAAGAAAGCTTAATCGATGGGTAGCTTGATGCGATTAATAGGGTCTTCATATATGTATGTCCACTGCTTCGGTGAGGCTTGCTTTTACGAAGGTCATGTCCTTATAGTAAGGTTACATAAACGAGGCCACATGTGCCGGGAGAAAGCTTAATCATCACGAATGTGTATACGTTGTCTTGATGGGTCTCCTTCAAGAGAGTTATGATTGTAGCGTATATAAAGATGTATGCTGTCGTCTTCTTTGCGCACTATGGTTAGAAGTTAGAGGTTGACAACTAGAACGTCACTCTGGGCGGGAAGGAAGAAAGGGGACTTCTTTGCGGGAAAGTGAAGAGTCATGTCTGCGGTTTTGTTTTATTTTCTAAAATTTGTGTTATGTCGAATATTAATGTGAAATAATGGTGGATTATTAACAGTTATATGTTCGTGTGTGTGCATGAGTGTTGGCAAATTAAACAAAACAGTGCAACGTCACTTTTCATGTTCTCTCAAGAAGTCAGCGTGAGGACTTAGGCCTTACATCTTTACTGAGATACTCGAGGGGTTGGGGTGTAGTATCATTTCTCACTTCCCATTCTCACTTCTCACTTCTATTATCATTCATCATCATCAATATTAATTATTTATGTATTACTTAAGAAGATAGAACGAACGAATAGGCTTGATGGATTTCATCCGGAGCCGTAAAACAATACAAAAAAAGAAGGAAGGAAGGAAGGAAGAAAGGAAGCTGATTGATGTTGTGAGTGCAATAAGGAGCTGATAAAATAGTTATTAATTATATTGTTTACATAAAGAAGTATAAAACAATGATGTCATGGAGACTTTTCTTACTTCTATCGCCATAAAGCTGCGGTTTGTCAATACAAATCTCGTCGGCTTTGAAGTTGGGCTTGCAGATCTGCAAGATGGTGACCTCGTCCATTGTATCAATGACGTTTTAAAAATAGCCAACCGTTCTTAAAATATCGCGAAAAACGCATATAAAAAAAAGTTGTATTCCAAGTTACATGTATACTGCAAACGTTGATAAAAATATGAACCCGTAACGTGAGTTTTGAAGTCAAGATTGCTGGCGCTACACACTACAGTACCTGAAGGGCGTCAATGCCTACCTAATAAATTTCCTGGTGAGAACATTCGCAGGTGATTAATTAAAGTTATCTCTTTGATACTGTTTCAGCTGTATTTCCACAATGTACTTAGACGCGTAATGGTTATAAATGTTAATTAAATGTATATTTTAGCTAATTGTAAATTTTATACACATTTACGAAAAGGCTTAGCTGATGTACGGGTTATTAGGTAAAGTGCTATTTGTTTCAAACAACGCTATATTTAAATGGAAACTGAAAAAGATAAACGCACTAGTAGCTCGATGGTGCAGTGGTTAACGCGCCCGGTCTGCGAGTACTGAGTCTGACCAACTTTCGCAAAGGCCGGTCATCAGATGGGTGACCAAAAATTTATCATCTCCTTCGTGCTTCGGAAGGCACGTAAAGCCGTTGGTCCCGGCTGCATATAAGCGGCCATTAGCAACCACCATTCCAAAATGGACCCGCTTATAGTTTATAGCCCGTTCTCCGTATCCATGTATAGGAAAGGCTCGTGCCCAGCAGTGGGGACATAAAAATTAAATAAGTCACTTTTTCAGTCAGTCAGTGTGATGGAATGTCACTTTTTGTTTAATTAAACTAAATGGTTAAATTATTTGTTAGTACTAATTTTTTTTTTTTTTTTGGAGAGAGATTGCTGATTGCCGCTGCGGCATTTTCAGCTTTACCGGGCTTTTTGGGGGCGGCGAGGAACGTAAAGGGTCCCTCAAGCCGTGTGAAACGAATCACCTTCAGAGGTTATCTAGAGGGAACGGCATCGCGCACAAGTGCGCGTCCCCGTGCCCTACTAGATTCTCCGAAGGGTTCGGATCGGATCGGGGAGCGGAGCAACCCGAGGGCGCCTCTAAAGGCACGGACCTCGGCTCGGGTTGACCGGGCCGTGGAGGAGGAGAGAACCGACCAGGTACATGTCTGTACCTGGTGTAGAGCGAGTGTGAACCGGTTCTTCGTACCCTTGTTCTACGAGTACGGTGTCTTGGGCCTAAACTGGTGTGCATGTTTAGTGTATTCTGTAAATGTGTGCTGTCATTTAGAGGAGCGGGCGGGAGTACTAATATTATTATGTTTTCTTTTCTATTCTATTCTAAAACAATCACTATATCTATTTCATATAACAAGACACTTACTGACATTGACAAACATTGTTTCTATGCTCATCACCACAATCAAAGCATAAATTCACAATCATAATTTAAAAAAGGCATAATGGTATCATACCATAATTAATATAAATATAATCATCTTACGCAAAATAATTACTTATTCTGCGATATGTAATTATTCTGATATCCTCCTAAGATTAGATTAGACAGCAATAAATTAGTACATAATCATAACCTAACCTAACCTAACCTTTATGACGACACACTATTATGCGATGCCTAAAAACATTATGCAAATTATAATTATGCATAAATATATTAAACTTAATTATAAATATGACACAATACATATAATGCTGCAAAAATCAATTATGCCTTAGTGATTTTATGCAGAAAACACAATTATGCCAAACTATTTCAGGAATAAATACATTATGTCAACGAAAGGTAACCCGTAAAAAAGTCCTTTCACTTTCAAGAATACACATGTAACGTACTTACTTGTATGTATGCAAATAGCGTAGTGTTTGCAGAGACGCGGTTTTATAATATTTTAGTGTGAATAACTTGTTAGGTATACCGACCTACTATTACTCAGCGAGAGATAACAAAGTTCGCAAAACATTCAATAGGATAGCTTTTCCTAGACAAATAACGTTTGCTACGCAACCGGGGTGCCAAGAGCATTTAACATGATGATATGTGACGTTAGACTTCTTGGCGTGAAAGTGAAGAGTCATGTCTGCGGTTGTGTTTTATTATCTAAAATTTGTGTTATGTCGAATATTAATGTGAAATAATGGTGGATTATTAACAGTTTAGTGTGTGCATGAGTGTTGGCAAATTAAACAAAACAGTGCAACGTCACTTTTCAAATTCTCTCAAGAAGTCTGCGTGAGGACTTAGTAAAGCCCCACATCTTTACTGAGATACTCGAGGGGTTGGGGGGTATATCATTTCTCACTTCTCATTTTTATTATCATTCATCATCATCATACTGGCTGGAAGGAAATATTGTATATTTATGTATTACTTGTAAGAAAAATTACTTTGACACTGGCTATATGTGCTAATCGCACGAAGAAATCAACTAAAAGAAAAATAAAAGTGACGTTAATGTCGAAGATAAAATCGCAGTTTTTTATGAAGAGAGTATGCTGATTGCCTCAGGCGGCAATTTCAATGTCACCAGACTTTTTGGTGGATCGAGACCGCAAGCCGTGTAAAACGAAGCTCAGAGGTTTTCTAGAGGGAACGGCGACACGCACTAACGTGTCCCTGTTCCCTACTAGATTCTAAGAGGGGTACGGATCGAATCGGAAGTAACATCGCACCTCAACAACTGAAGAAAATTAATATTTAATTAATTTATTAAGGCTACAAGAACATAGCTCTGATGAATGTCACATCTTTCATGGAACCACGCTTGCCAGTCTTCGTTGTCACCGATTTACTGTGGCAACTATTCCATCACGATCGACCACCACCACAGAAAAGTGGAATTCCCTACCAGGACACGTATTTCCTAATTCCTACATAATGGGGTCCTCTTAACACGGTGTGAAGAAGCGTGAAGAAGAAGTGCGGTTAGGTTAAGGTGAGGACGACTAGTGGCAGGATTTGGCTATCCATGCCATCCATGCTCTATTAGCGGTCCATATCCGGACTCTGGTGTTAAAACTGAACCAACTAATATTAGAATATACGGTGATAAATTAGATTTGGTAGAACCAACAGTTTTCTTAGGTATAACACTTGGCGCAAAACTTCAATGAAATCCTCATATATCGAACTCAAGTAAAATTTAAACACTGAAAAAAGACGACAACCTCAGGCGGGAATCGAACCACGCACCTTCCGCATTCCGGGCGGCTGCCTTAACCACTTGGCTACCGAGGTCTGGCTTTCACCCGTCGAAATTTTTCAGTGCTTGATGCTTATGTTGGTGCGTGGTTCGATTCCCGCCTGAGGTTGTCGTCTTTTTTCAGTGTTTAAATTTTACTTAAGTATATTTAAGCGTTAATAAAACGCTAAAATATATAAAAAACACTTATCTATAACGCAGCTTCATCTTAACCGAATGTTCAAATATTTGTAAAAATATTTCTTTCGGATCTCAGAGGTGAAAACTTCTAAGATTGATGAAGCAATGTTGACTAAAAAACATAAGCATCAAGCACTGAAAAATTTCGACGGGTGAAAGCCAGACCTCGGTAGCCAAGTGGTTAAGGCAGCCGCCCGGAATGCGGAAGGTGCGTGGTTCGATTCCCGCCTGAGGTTGTCGTCTTTTTTCAGTGTTTAAATTTTACTTAAGTATATTTAAGCGTTAATAAAACGCTAAAATATATAAAAAACACTTATATCGAACTCAGTTCTGCTGCTCATGCTATTAGAAAAAATTAACAAATAACAGACGTTGAAACTGCTAGAACAGTTTACTTTAGCTATTTTTATTGTGTCATGTCGTACGGTGTCTTACTGTGGGCTACAGCAGCTGATGTTGAATCTATATTTATGTTACAGAAACGAGCAATAACAGCCATCTATAGACTAGGTTCCTAACTTAAAGAAATATTTTTTTAAGAAATTGGTGTTCTTACAGTTGCATCTCAGTTTATTTATAATTGCATAGTTTTTGTGCGTTGCAATATCAACTCATTTATTAAACACGGTGACGTACACAATTTCAATACTAGAAACAAGAAAAAACTTGTAATGCCACTGTTCAGGTTGCAAAAGGTTCTTGGCTCTTTCTTGGGGCAAGGTATACACTACTATAATAAAATACCAAGTACTGTATGTACAAGATTTACCTTTAGATAAGTTTAAAAATTATGTAAAATCTTATTTACTTAAGAAAGGTTATTATACAGTCAAAGAATATTTAGATGACAAAACAGCCTGGTTATAATAAAAAATCCACTTTTTATTTTATTGGGATCAATCTTTACTTTGCGGCATGTGCGTCGGGTCGTTACATTCCCTAAGATATGGTTGAGTGATGCGATGGCTGATTCATATGTCATACTCGTGAACGGTTACCGCCTGTGGAGGCTGGTCTGCTCTTGCATACTATTGTTTTTATTATTATTAACTGTAGTTTAACTTTGATTTTTTTTCTTAGAAAATTTTTGGCCTTTATTAGTATGACATTGTGACAATTATAACTGGTATATAAATTTGCAAACTTAGATATTATTATTTTTCTCTTTTGTTTATTTTTAACATGTTGTGATTGTCCTTAATATTTTTTGTTTTTATTTGTGATGGAAAGTGTCCTTTTATGATAGGGCATTTTATTTTTTTTGACGCTGTGGGAGGGAGAAAAGAGCTTGACATTGCTGAGTTCTTGCCGGTTCTTCTCAGTACAAGAATGCCGAATGTAAAAGCTCCCTTGACCAGGAATATTATCACGGCCATCGTGGCTTTAGAATATAACCATTGCTAAATATATCTATATACATATACTATAATAATTAGACAACATCACATACATTGTTCTGATACTATTCTGTGGTTCTGATCCAAGGTAAGTAGCTAAAGCACTCGTTTTATGGAAATCAGTAACAACAACGGTACCAGACCAACTACCCAGACCCGACACAATATCGAAAAGTTCGTTTTCGACATTGACCCGACCGGGTATCAAACCGGGGACCGCCGCCCAAAGTCCGGCGTGCAAGCGACTCGGCTACGGATATCTAATGGAATTGTTAAAAAATATCTTATGGAGCATGGGATTTTTTTATATTTATTTAAGGTGCGTCTGCAGAACAGTCTTAAAAAAAGGAAAAACGGTTAAAACCTTTATACGTTACGATAATATCACTTTAGCATAATTCTCGACCTCAATTACAATACAACCGATACGCTATTGATACTGGGAAATTAAATATGATAACCGTCTAGGTATTTTGTGAGGTAACTAATATTATAAGTGTGATATTCCAGTATTAACTTCTAGGTCACATTTTTTTTAAATATATTAACGGGTAAGCACAGTGCCTTGATCTCACCTGATGTTAAGTGATGATAAGGCCAATGAAAGAAGCGCATTTCACCCAGATCCTTAATTAATACGGCACTGGCTATCTTATCTTTAGCTGCCGGAACACAACAATGCTTCAAACATTGATGTTATGGCGACATATTTAGATAAGATAGTGGTAGCTAGCCAGGCGGATAAACAAGCCCTACCACCAACTAAACCGAGTACACAAACATGTACGCTGGGAATCGTACCCGGCACCTCTGAATCTAAACCAGTGCTTTTTAAACTACTAGACCATAGAGGTGGTTAAAACATATTACCTCTTTTACATATGGACACATGGAATTCCATGTTGCAACGCACACGTCCTACAAAAAGTCGGTCACAAAATCGATACTAAAACCTTGGCGAAATAAATCGGTCCGATTATCGGTCCTACAAAAAGTCGATCGTGAGCGGGAGCCGATAATGTATTAAAAGAATAACATAACTATGCCACAGTCAAACTTACTATATACTTAACAGCGAATATTTTTAGAATTTGATAACATATTAAGAATTTTTTTTTTTCAAACATTGTGAAGTAGGTGTAGAGTTATAAGTACTGTAAGGAGGTTGTATGCAGCTCATAGTAAAAGTTAGTTTATTGTATTTGTATGTAAGCCTCTTTAGTCTGGATGAATATTTGATTCATCGAATAGGTAAAATTAAAAAGGTTTGCAACGGTTCGACACAGTCGTGGACAGTCGTAGACAGGATCTAGGCAGCTCGAGGTGCTCTGAGATCTATTTAATCTAATGTAATATTTTTATGATAATACACAAAGTTAAGTGCAACGATTGTTCTCATTATACTATATAATTCCTTAAGTATTGGGAGCCTTACGGTACATACACACCTTCTAATTAATCTTTGGTTTCACAAGTTTGTATTATTGTTTTGATCATCGATGTATGATTTATATAATAACTTAAAGAGGCTTCCTAACATTTATGTATATTGTATATTTTGGTCGACAATTAGATTTTGATATAAGAAATAAAAGTCCTTCCATTAGTACGTACTAAATACCCAAATGGCCTAGACATTTCATCATTATATTGTATTTAGCTGTAAAATTTACTACTATCTAAACAATGTAGTTTGTAAAAACCAGGAATGATAACTTGTGCGTTGCAGACCCTTAAAAGCCTTTCGTTGTTCTATATAAAACAGTAACCGCATTTATGTCTCTTTTAAAATTCCCAAGTCCTTTAGCAAAACCACATCAAAAAGCTCATTCCAGAAGAGAATGCTCTAAAGCTCTCTTTAATTCTCTAAAGTAAAGCAAAGAAAAGTAAATAGTCTATATACTGTCCCTCTGCTGGGCAAAGGACTCCAGCATTGAAAATAAGATACCGAATGTTGGCATTTTCAACGATTCTTCGAGTGCATTTCATCACCATCGTCATCTCAAGCCTTCTTCGGCCAGTTTGGTGTAAGCCTCCCTCAACCCCCTCCACCTTGTTCTATTTTGGGCTGTCAGTATCCAATTTTGGCCCGCTATCTTTCGAATAATTAATATTTACTTTCAACCTCTCAGCACACACTCGGCAATCACTAGCGAACCAAATGCGGGTCGGAGATCACAAACCCGGGCTATGGATCGGATAATCCAAAAAACGCTTTTTTATGGCATTGAAACAGCGCCTGGTAATTTTCTGTTTTGTGTTCTAATGGCAAATTAAACCCGAACTAGGCACCCTGATCGTTTACTGAAGGATTCATACAGTAACAACTTACAATAACGACTTAATTCAGAAATAAATTAATAAATGAATAGAGGTGTTATGTTACTAATTAAGGCTAATGATAATGACGATGATAATGATTTTACGTAGCAAAATATACTTGCAAACAAATTATAATTCAGATTTTTTTTGTTTTTTTTAAGGTTTTAAATAATAAATAATAAAATTAAATTTCCTACACTCACACCAATTATCTAGCCCAAGAGAAGCTTCGTTATGAAACTCGTTAAAATGGTTACTAGTCAACGGATAAACATACTTAAAATACTTAAATACATACTTATTATACATAGCAAACACCCAGACCCGAGACAATTTAGAAAAACAATAATTTCTAAATTGACCCGACCGGGGATCGTACCCGGGACCTCAGAGATGGCGACACCATGAAAACCGGTGTACAAACTACTCGACCAAGGAGGTCGTCAAAAACACTGAATCAGATTGTCAAAAAGAAGGTGCAATCTCCAAATCGGTTAGCGGATTTTTTCCGAAACTCTCCCGAAATATATGATACCTTCTTAAACTAAAAAACACTGCTAAGATTGACATATAACTGTAGATATTATCTAATGGCTTAAGGAGCAGAGAGAAATGGTCGTTCTCTATGATTAAACGTAAATCTTTAGCAAACACACGCAAAATCAACTGGCGTCAGATGCCTAACTTGTTTGTTTAGCATTTTATACTGTTTGCGTCACAAAACAACTATGCTCAGGTGGTGTAACGACACAAAGTGATGATGTTCGATAATTTCGTTGTTAGTAACAGTCGCAATTAAGTATATATTCGTATAATAAAAGAAAAAAGTAATTTTGATTGCAAAAACAGCTTTAAGTAGTATAAATACAATCAAACTAAACTACTACTGACAACTTTTTAGATAATTTATTGCGTTTTTGATAGAGGAACGACAAAAAGTGATGATTTTAAATAACTTCGATGTTACTAGAAATCGCAATTATTTATCTATGCGAATAATTAACAGTTGTAGGAAGTATATAGTTATACTATTTACAAGTTGGATGTATACAATCAAAATTAGCGATATTATATCGCGTTTTTGTAAAAAATTGTGCTCAGATTGTAAGGACAAAATGGATGATGTTAAATAATTTCGATGTTAGTAACTAAAAAATTGTATATTGTATAAGTAAATGCAATCAAAATTGTGTGAATACCATCTATCTTTACAGAGGAAGAAGAGTGAAAGGATGGGGTTGCACAAAAGATCCCGATGGGTCGAAGTATTACTGCGAGAGGGAAACCTCAGCAGGCCACACTAAGATAAGATAAGATAAGATTAATACAATCAAAAGTTTGGTAATTTGGGTAGTTTATTTCGTGTTAGTTAAAAATTATGATCAAATGATGTAAAGACAACAAGTGAAGATGTTTAATAAAATTTTCGTTGTTAGTAACAGTCGCAATTCAGCATCTATGCGAATACTTAAAGAAATAAGTCATATTGCTTGCAAGTTGTTTGGTATACAGTCAAATTAAGAAATAATATATCGAAATACTTTGTTAAAAATATGTACAGGGTTTGTAACGACCAAAACTGAAGATGTTAAATAATTTCGATGTCAGTAGCTGTTGCATTTTATAATTAAAGAAAAAAAAACACGTTGATCGCAATAATAATTGTAGGTAGTAGGTAAACCTATATGCAATCAGTTTTGTTCTTAAAATGATTTTCAGTAATTTTGAAAAAAGACAAATTGTTGAAAAAATTTCACGAGCTGGATTTGAACCCATGACATGCCGGGTCAGGTGCACTACCAACTATGCTATCGTGGCTCATAGTTGGTAGTGCATTTGTAATTTGTTCGCAACAATATTTGCGAAAAATTATTTGTAAATAATCATAAATACAGTATTTTTGTTAAGAATATACCGAATGTGGTGGACCAGTGTTCGTCATAGGAACCAGTGATCGACATCGACACTGGCTTTAGCTTGCCAAAAAATATAATATTTACACGTGAAAAATTTTACAAGTCCTAGCTCCATACAAAATTTGATCGAAAAATCGGCTGTCTCGGATCCCCTTTGCTACACACTAACCAATAGAAGCTCATATGAATGCTTCTAAGCTCATTGATTTGACACACACTTTTGTTCATAAATCCGCAGCACAAGACTGTGTACAAATTGTACATAAAAATATTCAATAAAATTTTACTGGTTGACTGAGCTGAGGAAGCAGGTTGTCTGTATTCCACTGTCGCTAAAGATACAAATAAGTAAATAAATAATTATTGAAATCAGTTGCTGACCTCTATTTCAAGTGATTAAAGGAAGAAAGGGTTGATTATTGGTTCTTGTTGAACACGGGTGTCACTACCCTACCTAATGTTACTTGAAGTTGTTTTGAAAATGGTGGCTACCAGTGAGCTATCTTATCCAAGCAAAAAAATGTCTTCTTAGTTGCAATTAAGTTTGTATGTTGAAACCGCTTCCCATTTAGGTATCTACGTTATCTACTATCGTTATGTTATTTAGACAATTTAGGTTCAAGATAGCGTTTTCGGTATGAATTTGTGTTAATTCATTTCGAGGTTGGTAACACTGGTAATTGGTACCTATGCAAAAAACTTACGAAAATTAAAAATTCACGAAAATACTATTTTCAGTTTTTTTTGTATAGTAGTTGTGTTTTAAACGATTTGTCTAATAAGTATTTTAACGCGTCTAAGGTAATAAATTTATACTAACAGACAAATGAATTGTAGTAATCCATTGACTACATGTATATACATATTTAAACGTAACAGAAAGTTGTTTAAAAGTAAAAGATAATGCAGCCATAAAAACAAAAAAACACAAAAATCATTTAGGCAATGTAAAGATAGAAACGTAGGACACATAGATTCAGTAAACAATTTGTTCAATTAAATGTAAAACTATCTCCGACAATATTTGTACAGTCCACCGGCCATTGTTTAATTTGGAAACTCTAAAAATATATTGGAGAAGAGACTGAACTGAGCAATTAAAAACTTAGCGAAAACCTTGAACAAATATAAAATGTGAAACTTACATTTTCAGATGTCGGGAGCAGCTGTTAATGTCTCCCACAACAACAATTTTGCGTTCTTACAATAAACTCTACACTTACGTACTTCAAAAATACTTTTTATTATTTAAACACAATTAATCTTGAATTCTCACTATCGTCGGATCTTATCAGTGTCAAAACGAAGACGCACAACTCGATAAGATAATAGAAATGAACTAGTCACAATCGGGAGTAATACACAACACTACACTTTAAATATGTAATATACATCACGCAAACAATTTAGTTTTTCTTTGGCGCGAAACTGCTGTACGGAGCGAGGCATAGAGACGTCCTCTCTCAGCCACTGTCGCGGACCAACTGAATGGTTTGTATGGTGGGGCAGAGTTATGGAAGCGCGCACCTGTTAGTCGGCGACGAAATACCGATATTTTCCTTTAGTTATCTTATTAATTAATTCCGTAACACATAATTATTCTTAAACTGTGATTAAGGGACTTTAAAGTTTTTTAGATACGATTGGTTGATGTTATTGTAGTGAAAATGTACCTATTCGTTTGAAAAGAATTGCAGCGGAACGGTGGATTGTGTTTTGGTATTTTACGAATATCTTTTTTCATAGCTGATGAATATTTGTTTTATTTCTTTTAATAAATTGATCTTTTTAAGGATAAGATAAATTTCTTGCTTAGATTTTTGTACACATTTTTATACAGCTACATAAATATCTTTTGTGGTTATTAAATCCTAAATAAAATATTGTAGGTACATTGTGGAAATAACGAAGGCGCGTACATCGCGTTTGAAAGAAAATTACCTTAATTATTTAAAATAGCAAATCGTACTGTAAGGAGATTTTACTTGTTTTTTTTACATCAAAACCTGCATAAGTGCGTTTAAAAGAAAATTACCCTAAATATTAAAAAAAAGCATAATTAGTCAAAGAGAATATACTTACTTGTTTTTTTTAAACTGTATCTATTACTATTGTATCTTAGATTTTTGAGCGAAGGAGTAAAACCTGCAAAACATGGTGGTCTCCACGACTCTGTCAACCCGAGCCGAAGTTAGCTAGATTTTAAACGCGCCCTCAGGTTGTTCCGCTCTCGATTTCGATCAGAACGCCTCGGAGAATCTATAGCGTACTGTAGCTTCTCCGAGACGTTCTGATCCCGTAGGATGGCTTGCGTGATGCTATCTCCTCAAGAAGCCTTCCAAAGATGTTGTTCGATCACTATGGCTTGTGAAATCTTAAGCGCCCCTAAAATCCGGAGACGCTGTAAATAGTAATGAAAGGAGTAATAATTTTGATACGAAGTCATCACCAGTTCTGTTTGCGTCCCCACTGCTGGAGCACGAGCCTTCGCTATGGTTAGAAACATCAAAGGGAGAACGGGCCATAAGCCACCACGCGGGCTCAGTGCAGGGCGGAAGTTGTTAACGTCTGTTTAAGAATTAGGTAAGCTATATAGGCAAGCGATGGCGCAGTGGTTAACGCGCTCAGTCTGCGATCGGATGGGTGACCAAACATTTATCATCTCGAGCTTCTCCGTGCTTTGGAAGGCACGTAAAGCCGTTGGTCCCGGCTGCATTAGCAGTCGTTAACAACCACCAATCCGCACTGGGCCTGCGTGCTGGTTTATGGCCCGTTCTGCCCCAGCAGTAGGGACATAAAATGAGCTGATGATGATGATGATGATGATGATGACATATAATTTTAACGCAAATATTTTTGCGAACAAATTATTGCAGCCGGGACCAACGGCTGTACCTGCCTTCGGGGGAGCTAGAGATGAAAAATTTTTGTTTACCCATCCGATGACAGGCCTGTAGGAAAATTCTTAACTTCAGCAGTTGCAGACCAACCGTGTTTACCACTGCATCATCGAGCTCCTCGTCCTACTTCTATTTACAGAGTTTGCGTTAATTCCCACTATAAAACTTCGCATTATAAAAATGGAACGCGAAGTTTATAAGTAAATACGCTACGGGCATAAACAGCTAACATCAATCCCTTTCAAATAAAATAGTCACATAACAGATTTTTTTTTTTTTTTTTCATTGACGGGTAAGCACAGTGCCTTGACCTAATGTTAAGTGATGATAAGGCCAATGATGGAAGCGCACTTCACCCGGGAACCTCAACTAGTAAGGCACTTATCTCTAGCTGCCGGAACACAACAATGCTACAAACATTGATGTTATGGCGACATATTTAGATAAGATGGTGGTAGCTAGCCAGGCAGACAAGCAAGCCTTACCACCAACCAAACCGAGAACACAAACATGTACCCCCGCTGGGAATCGAACCCGTGACCTCTGGGTCTAAACCGGTGGTCTTATTCACTAGACCACAGAGGCGGTTAAATCATATCATTATAATGATAGATTCCGTAAACATCAGTTCAAAAGTAAATGTGACAACGTCCGTTGTCACACCACTCTGACACAAAGTAAGGAGAGTGCAGAAGTTAAGCTTTCATACAACTCGCTCAAGTAACGCACACAACCCTCTCACGGACACAACAGCCCGCAACAGTCGGAGCGCAGCTGTTGCGAACAGGGCGATACCGTTACCAAATTCCCACTATAAGTACCGGTAAGTAAAAATATTATAAAGACGAAAGCTTTGTATTTTTGTATGTTTGCAACGAATAAACTCAAAAACTATTAGACTGATTTTTTTTTTAAATCTTTTACCATTAGAATGCTACATTAGCGCCAAATGTCCACCCGTGCGAAGCCGGGACGGGCCGCTAGTATTTCTATAAAGGTAATTTGGTGACGGTAATGCAGATTACGATACTAAAAATGTATCGCTACTTTTCGCGTTAAGTATTGCGCTTTAGTCAATCCGCGTAAATCGATTAGTTAATTTACCGGTAAAAAAGCCATCTAGGTAACGGTGCCAAGCTTACCGGTACTTCTTTTTTACCGGTATCTTCGTTTGACAGAAGCGTCGATACCAATTTTTAAACGGTATTCAAAGCCCTGGTTACGAGATTCCGTGTCCGTGAGAGGTTGTCTATGTATGCTCGAGCGCGTTAGTTTAAAGCGTACCTTCTGCAGTATCCTTATTTTGCTACTGTGACCTCATTTATAAATCGAATATCAAAATATTTGTATCGAGTCGTCTATCGTACCTAAAACAACGTTCTGTGGCAATCGATTGCGCCGTGTTTACATTAGCACCCACTAATGTATTTTTTTATGTGAAAATCATTTTTCTTTTCTGTCGTGTCGCTGTTTTGTTGAATTAAGAGATTTCGGGTGACGATTTGAATGTACAAATTAATGTTTATATTGCATGTGACTTGTTGATTACTGAAATGAAGTGTTTTGGACTTTATAAGACTATTTTATATCGATATCGATATCGCTCTTTTCCTTCCCTAGATTGCCTGAAATATATCGCTTAGTATTCACTAAGAACACACAAAACATAGATACGTTTAAATAAAAACAATTTAAGAAGTCGTAGTAAGAATCGTTAATAAGAATTTATTATAGTATTCTTTTATATCTTCTTTAAATAGGTTATATCTAAAGTAAAATAATAAAGTCACTATCCTTCTACATCATAATTATCATCATCATCATCATCGTCATCAAATCATCGTCAGTTTATAAACGTCTCAGAGCTGAGCTCAAGCTATTCTACATGAACAAAAACACTTGGAAAGATTGGGCTATAACCTACTTACTACCCTGGCCTAGTTGGTAGGTTGTTAACGACTGCCATCTTTCGAAATACATGTATCATTAATTTAGTCACCCATCCAATTTCACGATATTACGAAAGTTGCTCAGCTTGCAATATTCATTTAAACCACGTTTTTCTAATACGTTGGTAATACAGACATATAAAAACAATACTTCCTTTTACAACCCAGTAGTAAGAATGTGTCGGACCACAGACCTATATTAGATATTTGGTCTGTGTGTCGGACTTATAATGAATTTACTCGCGGCAACATGAACATGGATGTAGACATATTCAATTAAAGGTTTTCACAATTTAAAATAATTGTTTCTGACATCATAAAAGCCAAACGGCCCTCAACCCAACTTAATCTTACATTACCTGTTTCAAATTTTGTTCATGCTGTGTACACTATTTAAGAATCACTGTCTAAACTAAATTTATAAGCAATAACTATTGAAACATGTATTGACTGTCTTCTGTCAGTGTAGCTACCTCAAAATAAATAAATAAAAAACGAGCGAGTCTTATAGTAGTCGCATAAGATGTGTATCATTTGACATCTCACCTTAGAATAAGCAATTTTAACATTATATTCTGAAAAAAATGGGTCAGGTATTACATCATTTTATAACTATGAAACAAATGCAGTAAATATTCATTTGAAGACATTTGACATTTGACTTTGATAGTCAAATGACACAGTATGTCACTAATAATAATAGTATGTCATGTTCTTATTATCAATTTTAAATGTACAAAATGGCGCGTGCTTGCACGCTTCCCCGACTTCCTGTCACACTGTTACACCTACTTTCGTCACATTTCACGAAATCACTCCCACAAGTTGTATATATAGAAAACTAGCGGAAATATGTTACACATCCATAAGTTTTCGAACAACAAGGACTGCGTTTAGAATAGAATAGTTTGGAATAGCGCCCTTGGATTGTCTCCTACATAATCTAGAAAGGAATAAAGAAATGCTTCCGAGATGCCATCAGTCTGTCCTCTGTCTTAAACAGTGGTCCTTCGAGCCGGATTATAACCAGCGACTTATGGATTGCAATTCGATACCAAAGCGACCTCTTTAAAAATAATTAGTTTAGAATAGCAATGTTGCCACGAACATCAAGATTGCAAAAAGTAAAGCCAGTCTCAAACTTTGGACGTAACTTATTTCGCAAAGTTGGCCAACAAAGTGCTATTAGTCATATAACTTCAGTTTTATTTTGAAGTTAGCGTTCGCACAATAGTCGCGTAGAACATTCGTACAGATCTTGGAGAGATTCAAAGTCACAATCTTTGTGTTTCCGTCCGAAGTCAACACTTGGGAAAAGTTTTGGTGCCACTGATATAGGTTTTTACATCTACATAGAGCACGATAGTTACTCATACATAATAATAGTAGGTAGCTTTATATCTATAAAAGCCTGTGTGGTATTGTAGTTAAACCGGTCTTAGATGAAAAGGTACCGGGTTCGATTCTCAGTGAGAGTTAATACTATTGTGCTTGTTTTTTTTTAAAGTCCTAATTGCTGTACTTAAGCTGAATTTCTTTTAAAAAAATATAGTGACAAAATAAAATGCCCACCCGACCCAGCCAGAAATCGAACCTGGGTCTTCCGCAATGTTCAGTGCAGCCGCCCGGATTGCGGAACACCCAGGTTCGATTCCTGGCTGGGGCAGGTAGGCATTTAGTTTTTTCACTATATTTTATAAATATTTATTGTGCTTTGTTTGGATTAGGATTTGTTTTAAGCCCACCTTTTAGTTAATTTAATTAGGAAATCGATGCTTACCATTTCTTTTACAAGTAGTCGACTGCTAATTGTTTTTATCATTTCATCTCAGCCAAAAAGACGTCCCAAGAAGAAGACAAAGTCCTCCGTCAAGGATAAATCAATAACCTCATTTTTCCTCATTTTACCTCAGTAAGGTAAGAATAATCACAGAGAGACGCTGCTGCCCATCCTCCGGAATGGTCCCATAGTCGCCTTCTACGACACCCACCCACGGGAAGAGATGGGGTGGCGCAGTTCTTTATCCCCAGCACCACACGGGGGCACAATTGTTTTTATAGCATAGCTCAAATAGTCAAACACAGGACACAGATGCAGTTACAAATAATGTGTAGTTTCTAATACTTGTAACGTTACATTAAAATACAATGCATTCTAGCCATTTTTCACTTTTGCTTTCATAATTTACATGTAAATATAACGGTTATTTAACTTTACATGAATAACTTGAGCACGCTATTGCCTACATGGTGTATAAAAGCTTTAACAAACCTTCGTCACGTCATATAATAATAACTTTTATCAGTAATATAAAAAAAACGCAGAACGATAATTTATACATTAATACGTAAAGCAAAAACTTTGAACCTTTTTACGAAAATTGCGCGGACGTAGGAGTATGAAATTTCGCACACTTATAGTTTATATAGCGAAAGAGTGCGGAAAGCTAATATTTTTTTTTTAAATAATGCATAAAAAATAAATTAAATTAAATAAACAATGTTACATGCATTTTTCAAAAATTTCAAAAATGGAAGAGGAGCGGCTGAAATCTGTCAATGCCAATCCAAACTGACATTCTATCTTTTTTAATTTTTCATTGCTTAGGATACAATCAGTGCAGCCTTAATAAAAAAATTACGGTCGAATTCCGACCACTGGGCGACCACTAGTAATAATAATTACGAATTAGATAATTATAGCGATAGGTACCAGGTTGACTTAAAGCAAAATAATCAAACCCAATTATAGGTATACACGCCAGCACATCAGACTACCACGAACTGTCAAATTTCTTCAATAGACTTTGAACCTTATTGTGGTTGAAAATGTATTGATGAAATTTGTCAGATTTGGATAGGTTGATGTGCAGGCCTGTTAACCTTGCTGACGATCTAATCTGCGACTCTCGGTCTAAAATAAGCGATCTAACCACTATACCACAAAATGCAAAGACAGCAATGAAGATATTAGTGAGCTGGACTAGAAAAGGCGTCATGTTTTCAAATCACGTAATTTCTATAAAAACCCTAAAGAGCTCTCGACTATTTCGGGGTAAGGTACATGTCCCTTACTTTGTATTTGGAGGAGTGGGATATCGGAAAATACTCACGATTTTCCCTCTTATTACGGGTACCGGGTTGCCCACAACTTTGGGTGGGCAGTTTTATCGCCTCTGTGGTCTAGTGGTTAAGACCACCAGCTTAGACCCAGAGGTCCCTGGCTCGATTCCCAGCGGGGGCTACATGTTTATGTACTCAGTTTGGTTGGTGGTTGTTTGTCCATCTGGCTAGCTACCACCATCTTATCTAAATATGTCGCCAGAACATCAATGTTTGTAGCATTATTGTGCAGCTAGAGATAAGATAGCCAGTGCCTCAGTTGTTAATGATCCGGATGAAGTGCGCTTCCACCAATTGGCCTTGTCATCGCACTGTGCTTACCTGTATTATATATATTTAAAAAAAGGAATGTGACAAGCGTTAAGCGGCGTAAGAAGCGGGAAATGAGGCAAGCGCATTACGTTGTATCAAGCGTAAAGGAGCATAAAGACGTAACGGCTTGAGGAGTTTGACGGCGCAGTGGTAAACGCGCCCGGTCCGTGACTGCTAGGGTTAAGCAACTTTCGCAAAGGCCAGTTATCGGATGAGTGACCAAAAATTTGTCATCTCGAGGCTCCTTCGTACTTCGGAGGGCACGTAAAGTAGTTGATCCCGGCTGCATTAGCAAACACCCAGCAATCCGCAAAGAGCCTGCGTGGTGGTATAGGTATGACCCATTCTCCCAATCCATTCATAGGGAAGGCTCGTGCCCCAGCAGTGGGGACATAAAATGATCTGATGATGATGATGATGATGAACGTAAAGTTAACATAAGTTAGAGGGGCGCAAGTCGCCAGGGACACACTGTATGATAAGTAGTAGCGGTGTGTCAACCCCGATCTGATCCGAACCCCTCGGAGAGTCAGTAGGGAAAGGTGACACGTACTAGCGCGTGATGCCATTGCCTCTAGAAAACCTCTGACGGTGTTTTCTTCACACGGCTTGAGGAACATTTTAAGTTTCTCGCCGCCCCCTAAAAAGTCCGGTGACGCTGAATATGCCGCCTGAGGCAATCAGAAAAATCTCTCCAAAAATAAAGGTGTGTCAAGTTACACACGGGTTTAACAAGCATCAAGTGAGCGTGTCAAGCAGTACGCAAATGTACAGACGCATGTACATCAACCTATCCAAAACTGTCCAATTTGTTCAATACATTTTTAACCCTGTGTTTAATACATAAAGTTCAAAGTCTATTGAGGAAATTTGACAGTTTATAGTAGTCTATCAGCTACACTAATGTAAGTGTTTACTAGTATGTGTTTACGGTAATTCATTCACTACCTAATCGCTAAGTCTATATCTATATATATATTAATATTATAAAGAGGAAACCTTTGTATTTTTGTATATTTGCAACGAATAAACTCAAAAACTACTGGACTGATTTAAAAAATTCTTTCACCATTAGAATGCTACATTAGCGCTGAGTAACATAAGCTATATAAAAAAGAAATGTCCACCCGTGCGAAGCCGGGACGGGCCGCTAGTTAGCAATAAAATTTATTTAAAAAAATGAATAAAAAAAAAGGTATATATTTTTTATTAAATTTTATTTGAATTTGATAGCATTTAGCATAAATATAAACCTAAAAACGTTGAAGCAAAAATAGCAAAATCCAAACCAAAATTTCAATCATAAAAATAGCCGTCAGCATGAATGCTTTCGACATTTTCTTTCACATTCAGGGCTCATTGTAATCGGGCGTATTGTGTTTGCTCAATGAATTTCATCAGTTCCGTCTAAATCAGTAATCACCTCATCGATTTTTGGTAGCAATCGTACACTGGCAACCAATAAATTTGGCACACTTATCAACTTGACTTATTTATGCAAATCACTACCACAATTCATATTAAAGTCATTACAAAGTAGTGGAAACTTTATTATATTAGTAAAATTATAACAAAAATCATAAGTTATTTTTACCATATTTTATACGGGTATGCTCAGTGCCATCATCTCACCCGATGTTATGTGATGATAAGGCCAGGTAGAAGCGCACTGAACCTATTCAGGAACCTATCTAATTCTAGGAGAATTCTCAACTACTGAGGCACTGGCTATCTAATCTCCTGCTGCCGGAACACAACCATGCTACAAACATAATAACATATTTAGATAAGATGATGGTAGTTAGCCAAGCGGACAAACAAGTCCTACTACCAAACAAACCGAGTACACAAACATGAACCCCCGCTGGAAATCGAAACCGGGACCACTAGGTCTGAGACCGGTGGTCTTAAACAAATAGACCATAGAGGCGGTTAAATGTTTTCTTATAAACCGTTTCTTCTTTCTTGTTTCTTCTAAAGTTCCAAAGGAACATATTATACGCCTAGTCATAGAAGAACTAATAGTACTACGTACTAGTTGGCCTTTTAGTTATTGTTTATTCTGATGCTCTTAGCTTAACTGTCGAAGAACGAATAATATTTTGTATTGTGTGTTTTGTTGGTTTTGTCTTTGGTTGGTTGGTCTTAAAAAAGTGTAATATTATCTGTTTATATACAAATCTAAAGTAGCAGTAAATAGCTTATAACTGTTCCACCCAACCCAATAGTATATAGCTGGGTAAAGGCCTCCATCATTAAAATCAAGCCATCACTACATTTGATGGGTAATGGCTTAATCGCCACGGTTGGTGAATACAAACTCGGGCTATGCATCGAAAAATCTGAAAAACATTTGCCCGACCTGGAAATCGAACCCGAGACCTTCGGTTATAGGGCCGAGCACTTTGCCACTCGGCCACCGAGGCATGTAAATTTAAATTATAGTATTAATTTAAGTTGCAAAACGAGGTAGTCAAATCAATGGCGCCGTTAATCTTCCCTAAATAATTAAATAAATACTATGATTATGTTGTGATTCTGCCATCGACTTCAAAATTTATTGTTGTTTACTATTCAGGAAATGGGTTAGTTACAACGACCACTTCGCTTTATTTTGGACCCCGTAACTTATTATAGTCAATTTTATTGCCACCGAGTGTATTGCTAACATTAGGAAACTCCATCTCCATCCTTTGGGAGAATGCGAGTGATTGAAATAAAAGTTTGTGGTGTGGAGGGATTGTTACTAACTTATAACGAGGTATACGAGCACAACGGCCTTATTGTGAGGTCTAAACAATGTATTGCATTTTTATTCATCATCATCAGCTCATTTTATGTCCCCACTGCTGGGGCACGAGCCTTCCCTATAGATGGATAGGGAGAACGGGCCATAGACCACCAAGCAGGGCCAGTGCGGATTGACGACTGCTAATACAGCCGGGACCAACGGCTTTACGTGCCTTCCAGAGCACAGAGGAGCTCGAGATGACAATTTTTATTCACCCATTCGATGCAATCGCAGACCGGGTGCGTTGTGCCATCGTGCTCCTCGCAATGATGTTGCAGTTGTGAAAATGAGACGCGCGTATTTATATACGTCGCAACACGCTTCTCGTTTTCACAACCACAACAACACTACTACAATAATGGTTAACGTAGAAGCCTAAGTGACTGGCCCGATCACCGGAGGCATTGAGTTCGTTACCCAGGTTGGGTAAAGCGCGTTTCAGATTACCCGATGCATAGCCCGGGTATGTGTGATCACCAAACCGCATCAATTGGTAGCGGTGACTTGATTTCATTGATGGAAGCTTTTGCAGCAGAGATCCAGTATATAGGCCATTCACTTTTAAGCTTAGATAAAAGTTTCAGTGTCAAAGGTGCCGATATAGTTTGAGTCGCAGCGTAATTTTATAGAGTTGATTACAATTTTAAATATATTTCTCAGCAACTTCTTTTATGTATAAATACGTTAAGAGAAAGCTTTGTGCCCCTTTAAAGCACATTGCGTGCACGGAGGAGTAGAGAAGAGAAGATTTTTGTATATTTAAAGTTCATATGGAGAAGGATTCCCGTTATGTAGAATCGAGTCGGAGCTCGATGGCGCGCCCGGTCGGCGAATGCTGAGGTTAAGCAACTTTCGCAAAGGCCGGTCATCGGATGGGTGACCAAAAAATTATCATCTCGAGCTCCTACCTGCTTCGGAAGGCACGTAAAGCCGTAAGCCGTTGGTCCCGGCTGCATTAGTAGTCGTTAACAACCACCAATCCGCACTGGGCCCGCGTAGTGGTTTATGGCCCGTTCTTCCTATCCATCCATAGGAAAGGCTCGTGCCCCAGCAGTGGGGACATAAAAATGAGCTGATGATGATGATGATGATGCACAGTATATGTATGTGTTTAATTACATTCTTTAAACATTGTATATTTTGTGAACGCCCGCCGGTCGATTTTCGTCCACCGGGCGACTATAAACTCTGTCTTTATAACAATACATACATACATGTCCCTAAGTTCTTCCTCTAAGGTTTGTCAAATATTGTAGGTATAACTTTTACGATTCTATTTGCTTGTATGTTCCGGTGGAAAAATTATTGGTCTTTTTGTTGAGGAAAGTAGAAAAAACTCAATGGGATTCTATTCAGAGTGACGAATCGACAATGAACTTCATATTCACGCGTACGAAAGATTTTCCAAATACAATCTAAATATTGGGCAATGAACACAGACGAATCCCACTTCTATTTGAATACGCGGACGGTTCAAACTCCTTTTATCCCAATTACAATGGAACATTATTATCAGGAAGATATTGGACTGATTCAGCCCCTAATCAAAATTCATACTTTAGATTTTTTTCAACTGGCTTATTACGTAGATTTTTATTCCACAGTGTACTTAACCACCTCGGTGGCTTAGTGGTAAGATCCTTGGCCTTAGACCCAGAGGTTTCTGGTTCGATTCCTAGGGGGGGGATACATGTTTATACCTACACGGTTTGGTTGGCGGTAGGGCTTGATCTGCGTCGACTACAGCTGTACAATGCAAAACATTGCAGGGTCTACCTTTTATCGCAGAACTTTTTATGTCATAATTTTATTATGCATAACAGCGGAAAGCATGAAATTCATTTGGCAGAAAATCACTTGGCACACCCTTATTAATCATACATTCAAAACCCATTATTTTATAAGTCAGAATCATCTTTAGGCATATATTTAATATCCATAATAATTAAGAGGCAGAACTATCATATTGCAGAAAGTTTACATTTAGAATCATCTTTATGCATAAATTTGATATCCATAATATTAAAAGGCATAACCATCATATCGCAGAAAGTCAATATTCAGAATCTTTTAGCATACTTTTCATTTCTGTAGATAAGCAATACTAGCATCCACCATGCACGCATGCAGCATGCAAGCAACAGTCAGCATGCAAGCAACAGGCAGCAAGCAAGCATGCAGCATGCAAGGTTTCTGTCACGGCTCCGGCGCTGCGGGGCTCTGGCGGTCCCACATGCCTACGCAGGCTTGAATTACACTCTAGGGGTAGGGCAGACAAGACTACGTGGAGTCGGTTTTGCAGCGATTCGTTTCTGTCACTAATGTAGCACAATCTTCAGAATTTACCCTTTATCGCAAACATTTTTATGTCACAATATTATTATGCATATCAGCGGATGGCATACAATTCATTAGAAATATTATGCCTAATGAAATTATTCCAAATTTGCCATCATCGTAGTATGCCAAGTGAAATTATACCGAGTAATCGTCGCACTAAATAAGTGTTATGCTAAACGAAATTATGCGTAACGAAATTTTGCTAAATTGAATTATGCCTAGTGAAAATCTGCCATCTTAAAAGTATGCCATTGGGAATTCGGACATATAAACATTCAACCAAATAATAATTATACTAAATGATTTTAATGCATTGAACATATTCGTTTAAAGAAAATTATGCCAAGTGTGTTATGCCAAACAAAATTCGGAAGAACAAAATTCTGCCAGATAGAGGGAACCCTGTTTTGCAAGTGAACTTTTGTATCATCATTATCATAATTATCTCAGACAATAAACTGCTGGACAAAGACCTTCTTTTAGGTATTCCGCGAAGACTGGTATGTGCGCTAGCATTCAGCGGCTACACGACTTGTTAAGCAAATTAAAATAAATTGTAGATAATAAATTACGAAAACCAATTATTGTTTCTAATTTTAACTATTTGCTTGTTCCCAGAAATGTATTTGATAAAGAAAATGCTACCATAAGTACAACAAATTGAATTAAAGCTTTCATTACTCCTCTTGATGCCTGGGGGCTTTCTGCTGGGATCGGTGTATCGAACGTTAATAGAACTACTTACCTGCGCGGTTTAGTTACTAGCATATAATTAGGTATTACATAATATACAATTAGGTATGTCATTAATCATGTATTACTTAATGTGCAAAGGTTCACACTGATTACTGTGTCTCAATAATAAGGACCTCGCTAGCACATTGGTAAACGCGCTCGGTTAAGTTAAGGAACTCTCGCAAAGGCCGGTCATCTTATAGCACAGACCAAATGTGTCTCATAGGTAATCATCTACAGCTCCTCTGTGCTTTGGAAGACACGTAAAGCCATAGGTCCCAGGCTGCATTAGCAGTCGCACCGCACTGGGCCCGCGTGGTGGTTTTAGGCCCGTTCTCCTTGTGGTGTTTCCATCTACAGAGAACGCTATTGCCCCAGCAGTGGGGACATAATATGATTTGGTGAAGATAATGAATAAGAGTGCTGCGTTGTTGATGTGAAGAAAGCGCGCTAGCCATAATTAATTGTACCGCAGAATACTTTCAGATCACATTAAATCGTTAACGTAAACAAAAAAAATGTTATCTTAAAAGTCATAATATTTCGGTATCTCATAAAATTTTAACAGAAATTTAAGTTGTAAGTAAATAACATTTTCAAAATACAATCGTCCAACTGTGTTTTACAATTTAAAACTTATTCCATATAGTATATTGAAGCCCGCACAAACTCAAATAAGAATGAACCAATGTAAAAAAAAAAGAAAAAGTTTTTACATCGATTGAACGAGTAAAATATGACTTCAATGTATCACAATCACCCACATTAAAATGGTTTCTAAAAAAAGAAAGGTACCTCCAAATCGTTTCAGATAAATCAAACAGAATTCATGCTGAATTCTCAATAGGTACACCGAAAATAAGAAAACGTGGAACATGTTTGTAATGGAAATGTTTCTTATGATCAGAGGATTAGTGAGGCAAATGCCAAATGCGCCTGAGGCGTTTCGTTAATTTAATAAAACAGATGACGACCACAATAATTAAAGAGTCCGAATAATATCAGAGATTATTAAATAAAACAACTTATACCGTTTATTATACACATTGATTGTACACCTATCTACAGGGTCCTTTGCAGGGTCCATGGTCACGGGACAATGAGGTGTTGTTCGTCTCATAATTAATTAATTACTAACTTGCATACCCTCTTTTCAATTTAATCAGGTTTTTTACATTACTAGTCTGCAAACGAGCAGACAGGCCGCGATGGTGAGCGGTCACCGCCGCCTATGGACATCAACATCTGCTGATGCGTTCCGTTTTACGCAGAAAGTGCTTATCGTATCTTTTGGTCTTGGTGTTACGGCTGGGATTTATAGTTTGGATGTTTGCATGAGAGTAGCCGCAGATCGTGCTCGGTGGCGTGCACTTAGAGAGATGTATGTCCAGCAGTGGACTAGTATAGGCTGATGATGATGATGACGATGATGGGATCCCGAGCCAGTGGTAAAGTGCAACCCTCTATTGAAATTATAATGTTTCTTTAATTTCTATACCCTCGCATATCAATCCTCCTAGGGATGAATCGTTTTTCTCTAGCGAGTATTTGAGGTTTATCGCATCTGATGTATTGGTTGGGTCCCTCTAGGGCATGTCCTCGTACTGAAGACTTACCTATTTTCGCCTCTATGCTTGACGTCCATGTTCCTTTACGCGGGTTCCTACATAAGCACACAATCTCTTCTAAAGAGAAATCTTCAAACAAACCATATACTTGGTTTTGCGATACCATGGTGTACATATTGTTTTTGTTACTTGTTTGATAATAAATTTAAAAAATAATAATAAATCTGTACTTATCTTTACAACTATATTTCAAAAAAACTTTATTTTCACTAACAATTCTATTGTAGATCTAGCACTTGAGAAAAGACGACATACGTCAGATGGTACTCGAATCCATTGTGTTTTGCTATCCAGTAACAGTTCTTTTATTGAGCTACCGATATTTTGGTTGCCCTGACAAGTTTTAATTATTCTCATGTGTCCCCATGCTTTGTCCCATTGGGGGGAAAATAATAATAAGAAAAACAATTGCGTGACGTGACAGTGTTGTTTCTTCAATGTATAAGAATTACACCTTATAACTAGCGGTTGAAAGAACACCTGAGGAATGCCGTCTTTTTTCAATTGTTATTTTCAGGATCTTCCTATAAATTATAACAATGAATAACATTGAACATTTGCATAATTTATAGGGTTTTCACCTTTATACTCCACTGTGGTCCATTTGTTATTTCACCTAATGTCAAAACAATTTTCTATTATAGATGAGATCGCGTCGAAACCCACACCTTATAAACATTTTCAGCTCTAGAACTATGCGGTTCATTATTGGAGGGTTTCTCCTAAATTGTGACGTGATAATATTTTGTTTTCGCAAAAATTTTGTGTCAACTCTATGATCTAGTGGATAAGACTACTGATATCAGACCCAAAGGTCTTGGGTTCGAGTCTTACCGTGTACATAGTTGTTGTCGGTTTGGTTGGTGGTAAGGCTTGTTTTTAGTCCACCTGGCCAGTTACGAGTTTTTTTTAAATTTATGTCGCAATAACATGAGCCTCAGTAGTTGAGGATTCTTGGTGAAGTGCGCTTCCACCTTTGGCCTTATCACCAATTAACATTAAATAAGATGAAGGCCAAGTGCTTACCCGTAAGGAATTTTTAAAAAAAATATATTGATGAGTAAAGCGTTTTGTAAACATAACTTGGTTACCATCTCTCGTGTTCATGTCTGAGTGATTTCTTGTGGTAGTATTTATACAGGACTATTTGTTAAACATTTTAAATCTCTTTACCCCGTATTCTACGAACCATCCAACCACTCTTAAGTAAACAAATGAGGGAAAGATATTTTTTGAATTTCAAAAATTCGTCGACGATTTGATTTGATATTTTTTTTAAATTGTACGGTTTAAGATAAGTTTTTCAACATCATAAGTATCAAGAAATACGGTAAGGCAAATTCAGCTTAGCGCTTTGTAATATCTGTGTTAGTTAAATGCAACGAATTATATATATCGCATAGCAACGCAGATTTCAGATTTTATTTATAACAAGGTGAACAACGTGAAAGCAAAGCTGAGTAACACATTAGTCACATTAAATGGGCGTTACACATTAACAAACAATATGTCAGACTCGAGGTCAAACTGTTGTTAATGTGTGGACGAATTTAAGTGCACATTGTATCTTCCCTGTGGTCGAGATTTAAATTATCCTTTGCTGGTTTGGGACGTGAAAATAATGTATCAGCTGCTTGACTTCCCGTGAATGTCCTAATCAGCTTCATGGTATGACAAGGGTTCCAAGATACTCGCTATTCGATTTCTGCTGTTGAATTGAGGGTAGATTGGTAAATCACCACTAAACTCGACTCGACGGCTGGCCGCACGTACTGCGGCAGGTAGCCATTGCGCGTTGAGCTGGACGGACGTTCTCTCCTCTCAATTTTGACCGTGTCGAAACCTCATTGTTAGACTTTCTAACATCCGTATTGTGTGTGTGGACTCACTGCCGTGTAGTGTGCTTCTTCCGAGACCTATTGAACCTAGATTAGCCGTGCTAACCCTGGAAATCCACCTGGACTCTGTGGCGTGCCGAGTACGCCTGGAGCCGAGCATCTTCCACCTGGTCGAATAGCGGTAGGTGGTGTTCAATTAGCCTTCTTGGAGGCAGCAGGAACGAACGTTATCCACCTTCATACACTGTACATACATACATCTATCCAAATTCACAAAAACCTGCCTATAAAAGATTGTAAAAACTGCACACTCGCAAATCAGGCGATCGGCTAGCATCCCATCACTGATGTTATTTACTTTATCTCGGAACCCTACTTAGTTTATATTAAACTAGCAGTTTTCCCGCGATTTTGTCCACGTAGATAGTCAAAAATGGTCCACCTTAAAACTATAAAAAGAAATCGAGCGAGCTTTCGCTAGAATTTAAACGAGTTATAAAATCTATAAGCTTGAGGAGTCTATTACAAGATCTCATCTTGCTCGCCGCTAATGAACTTTGCAATCGTTAAATCTGCTGTTACCTTTATAAATTAAAGTGAAATTACTTAAAATTTCCCATAAACTGCATTCTTTTTTTAAGCTGCTCTTTAAAGTAACGCGTCTGCAGTAATTTATCTGTTAGTACATAATTAAGTTTTTAATAATAAGTTTTTATTTTAGAGCCATTTTCTGCAAACTTCAAAGCTCCAATTCTATCAAAACCAATAATCCAATTTTAATTAAACTTTCTGTGGTTAAGTTAAATTCAAAGATATCATCTTCAGTTAATAGCAATAAAAGTCTACTATGGAAAGTTTGAGGAGTTGGAGGAGCGCGATGGTTAACGCGCCCGGTCTGCGAGTGCTTATGTGGTTAAGCAACTCTCGCAAGGGCTGGTCATGGGATAAGTGATGACATGATTAATTAATCAATAAATGGAATTTGTCTAACTAAAAAGACAGAAATAAAATAAAAAATTAAAAAAAAAACAAAAAACCCGCCCGCATAAAAAAAATAACTAAATAGAAAATCAACTGAAAAGGCCGGAACAAGATAAAAATTCAATAATTACATAAAGCCAGCGAAATAAATCGAAACAATATCAAACATAAGTACTGTATACAATTAAAAGTATCATCATCATCATCATCAGCTCATTTTATGTCCCCACTGCTGGGGCACGAGCCTTCCCTATGGATGGATAGGGAGAATGGGCCATAAACCACCACGCGGGCCCAGTGCGGATTGGTGGTTGTTAACGACTGCTAATGCAGCCGGGACCAACGGCTTTACGTGCCTTCCGAAGCGCGGAGGAGCTCGAGATGATAATTTTTTAGTCACCCATCAGATGACCGGCCTTTGCGAAAGTTGCTTAACCTCAGCACTCGCAGACCGGGCGCGTTAACCACTGCGCCATCGAGCTCCTCCATTAAAAATATAATCCTTCAAAATTTTATGCAACATCATACATAACATGCAGTCGGAGGCATCAAATTTATTGATAAGTGAACTCATTCTCACTTTGTGCGTTTTTTTTAAATTTTTTACCACACCTTTTTGTTACACGTTATATACAAAAAACTCTGTGTTTGTATATTATACTAGCTGACCGGCGGACTTCGTACCGCTTTGACAGTTTTCATAACAAAAAAACAATCAAATCATTCGTCCGCTTAAGAACACCCGTATCCCATGATGGACCCCTATAAGCAGGGCCACCTACCGGGTCCAATTGTAAATCTAAACCATTCTCGAATCCACTTCCAAAAATTTCATCCAAATCAGTCCAGCCGTTTAGAAGGAGTTCAGTGACATACACACGCACAGAAGATTTATTTAAATAAAGATTGCAAAGAATAACTAATTTATTGGTTTGAAAGAGTAGGAGTATTTAAGTTTGTATGGAATATCGAAATGTAAATAAGTTTAAATTTATTCCGTAAAGTGCATTCCTTTTAACTCCGCGTCCGCAGTCATTTATCTGTAATAGTGCATAATTAAGTTTTGAACAATAAGGTTTTATTGGAGGTCGCATCAAATCAAAGCACTTTCCAGACATGAAATAAAGCACTTTGTACGGACAAGCTCGCATCTATTTTAGATGTTATTTTAAACTGACGTTTCGGACCAGTTTCCCCGTAGTCACAGAGTCTCTCAGTGGCGACGTTAAAATAATATGTTGAGTTGTTCAATATGTTCTGTTCCGGTAAGAGAAGGTATTCTCTTGTATGGACTTTGAGGACGATATTTTTAAATTTATTTTACTTTTTCTGATTCTAACAACACCACGTACAGCAATAACATGCATTCAATGTTACTCTTAACACAATGGAATAAGAGTCAAAACTAGTCAAAACTAGTATAGATGTTATTGCTCGTGACCGTACATCTGAATCGGTTCATGTGTGATTATTCATTTACCTATTGATCCGTAAACGTAGTTTCTCTCTCTCTGTAGGCAATCGATTGTTGATATTAAATTAAGCAATGCACCGATTGTGACTGAAAATGTTTATAACTATGTACAGACGCCTGCACATCAACCTATCAACCATGTACCTTAGTCTTAAAGTTGTAAGTCTATCGAGGAAATTTGACAGTTTGTGGTAGATTGATGTACAGGCGTGTGTACATAATAAAAATATTATTACTATTGTTTTTTTATACATACACTCCTCCCTTCTACACATTACATAATTATGCTGGCCAGCTCTTCTGCCCACTGTGTGATCTTGTTTTCAAAACCGGATTTGCCAGTCATTGCAGGGTTCATGCTATGAACAGGCATTCAGACAGGAATCTGGATCGCTGTCACCGAATTCGTTGAAGAGGAGGATCAATGTTTTTTTTATCTTACGAGTAAACACAGTGCCTTCATCCCACCAGTTTTAAAGATCGAAGCGCACTTCACCCGGAACCTACAGGAAAAAAATTAATTTGTAAATCGTTTTTAATTTTCATTTAAAAAAAATGTTAATTAACTATAAGGCCGAATATGGAAGTGCATCCAAACACCCTTAACTAGTACTGAAGATAATATATTTAAAAGCTTTAAATTTGTCAGTAGCTCTGTTTTGTCTTCTCAGTAGCTAATTTGAAGAGCAGTTGCTTGAATGGCGAAAGTTAATAGCTTCGAGATCCATTTTCGCCGGGTGATTATTTTTTAAGAGCTAACAATAATAGTATAATTTATTTTACAATAAAAACAATATCGTAAAAACTAAAAAAATACAATTTAGAGACAATTAACCATTTAAAAGGCGTTTATTCAAATTGTGTTTGAAAAAGTTTTCAGTTTTGTTTTATCTTAGATTTAGAAAATATTTAATACTGTTTAGAAAGATATTTCAAGATAGAAAATTATACTTTACTGCATCAATATTAAATTCCAATCACATTTTAACTTTGAAGAGAATATTCGCTTCGCATATTTCACATTAATTTGCTATATTAATTCAGTTTCATTATTAAACTTCAGTTCAAAGTAATTAATGCAACACAAAACAATGTTTGCAATTTTTGCCAGTTTTCATCATGCGATCATTTTGCGATACTACAAACATAAAAACGTTTGAATTTTACAAATTTAAAAATGATTAATATGCTAACAACACACACATTTATAAATATACTGTAACAATGCAGATAGTGGCGCGAACATAACACGCTATATCTACGGTTGTTGAAGTTATGCAACTTTTGCAAATACTGGTCATCGTAAGGGTGACCACAAATGTATCAACTCGAGCTCCTTCATGCTTCGGAAGGCACGCAAAGCCGTTGGTCCCGTCAGTATAACCAGTCGTTAACAATCACCGCACTGCACTGGGTACGCGTGTTTCTTTATGGTCCGATGTCCTTGTGTTTCCATCTATAGGAAAGGCTTGTGCCCCAGCAGTGGGGACATAAACATGAGCTGGTGATGAGGGATGTGATTTGATTTTATTTTCGGTTTGGTTTTCACTTCAGTAGTGTAATGGAGCTATATATTGGGTAGTTGACTGGTTAGTCAATAGAGAAACAGCAAATATCAAAACAATTTTTTTAAATAGAAATTGTATGGGAATGGCAAACTATGACGTCACTATTTTGTTCCGTCAATCGAGTGTTTATTAATAACTTGCTAGGTTACAGAAATTCATGCTAAGTTCAAATAAAAATAGGTCAATGTTTTGAAGAACTGTTACGTGATTTTCATTTGTACAGGCCTACACTTCAATCTACCACAAACTGTCAAAAGACAATGACCATTATGTATGGGGGTAGCTTGCCTTTTCTTTTTCTCGCGGTCAGTAATAAGTTGCGAATTTCGATTAGGATTTATTATATCTTGTAAAAATTGTTATGCACACATTCTTCTAAACTCAGTCTGTACCGAGATACAGAGGCCTAAACTTTTAAAAACTGCAATGTGTTTAGGACTTTTGTACTTGCTCTAATACTAAGTAGTATTTGTTGGCCATATAAATTGACATCTCATCTCATCATCTTCATCTCACCAAATTGGCAATTTTGACATTATATTCTGAAAAAAATGGGTCAGGTATTATTTGAAATGATTTTTCATAACAAAGAATAATTGTTTCTAATGAAAATTGTATTTTATTTAATTGACACTAAGAGTAATGCAATACCGCGCGCTCACTCGTCAAATCAAATGGCGCGCGCTTCCCCTATTTGTTGATATCATCCGACGGCCAACTACCACCGCGCGCTCATTCGTCAAATCAAATGAACGATCACAAAATAGTCTAAGTGTACATTTTTATTTTAAATACTCATTTCAATAATTATTTATAATGTTAGTAATACACACTTACTTACACTTACTTACACATATTTATGTTACCAAATACAAAATAAGTAACCAGCAAAAATGCATTTTTTTTTAGGTTTAGGCTTCTTATCTCAGTTCAGACTAGGTTTAGGGCAAAGTACTCATAACAAGTTTTATTCAATTAATTATATCCTAATCGAAATTCTATGATTTAAAAGTGGCCGCGTAAAAAATAAAAAGCAAGCTTTTTTTGCAAGGGCTTTCCTCAATAGACTTTAAGCGTAAAGCAAATGTGTGTACACACGCCTGCACATCAACCTTCCACAAACTGTCAAGTTTCCTTAATAGACTTTGAACTACTAAGTAGTATGGTTGAAAATGTATTTAAGAAATTTGACAGTTTTGGGTAGGTTGATGTGGCAGGCGTCTGTACGTTTAATGTTCTCGTAGAATTTATTGTTGTTTTCAACGTCCCTATTGGGGATTGAACGACGATTTCTCACATTCAAATTTGCATCCCTTCCGCTACCGAAGACGCTTTTATAATAATAAAAAAATATCTAAAAAGAGATGTTAAACTTTGTGTGGCCCTTTTTGTTCAATTATCCCCAACTGTTAACGAGCGCTATGAAGCAATAAAAGTCTTATAAAACGTTATGATCCCGTTTACATTGTCTAAACTGCTTTTGCGTAGGGCGAATTAAAGTCGCTTTTACCGTATCTAGGCAAAGTGGTAATTACGAATTTATTAGTATAAAATATTAAGTAATATTAAGAACTGTGAAAGTGTAAAAAAATTTGCTACTGTTGTAGTTAAGTTAGGAGATCGAAGAGCTGGTATCTGACTCTAACATTATCTGAGAATCAAGTCAGCTAGACTCCGTTGGCTTGGGCACGTGGAGATAATGGGAGAAGATCGGGCAGTGGGTAGAGCATACATGGGATGGCCAAGCTGACGTCGGTCGGTTGGGCGTCCTATATACCACTGGAAGGATGAAGTTGTGAAAGACCTACAAGGGCTTCAGATCGACCAGTGGTCTAAGAGGGTAGAAAGTAGGGAAGACTGGCGTCTTGTGTTGTCGGAGGCCACGATCCACTTCGGGTCACTGAGCCAGCGGAGTAAGTAAGTTACTAGTGAAGTTAGACAATAAGAGGAATAAAAATTAATTTTTAATGGTAAAATGTTTTTGTTTTCTTAACGCAAATTTTTGTTGCGACCACGATAGCTCAATTGGAAGAGCACCTGACCCGGTATGTCAGAAGGGTGCAGATTCAAATCCTGCTCGTGGATATTTTTCAACATTTGTGTTTTTGAAATTTTTAATGGTAGTGTATTTTGGCGAGTTAGACTGAGCCACAATAGCGTAATTGGCGCACCTGACCCGACTTGTCAGAGGGTGCGGGTTCGAATCTTGCTCACAGACCTTTTTTCAAAACATTTCCAAATTGTAGTTTGTTCAACACATAAATTCGCGTAAAACTAAAAATTGTCAACGAAGTAATTAAGGGGTACATTTTAAGTGCTCCCCAAAATAATTTGTATACCCTAGTATACACACATCAGAATAATTGTACGTTTTGTATATATATTCTTTTTGCTTGCTAAAATGGATTAATGCTCACCAAATATTGTTTTACTGAAACAGTAACATTGATACCAACAATTTTTACACTATTATTCAAATGATTGAGGATACTAGCTGCCCTACTCCTGTAGGTCACGTGATTTTTATTAGACAACAGAAAGCAAAATTTACCAAATTAAAACTCGAGGCATAAAATATTGGTATTATCTATTTAGTGACAATATAACATATTTGGTCTGAAATGCAGTTAAAAGGTATTCATATATTTTTAAGGCATTTAATAAAAATAAAAATTGTATTCTTTTTATAATATTTTAGGAAAAACAATTTGGTGATCATTTGTCCATTTTGGTAAGCGTTTTGAATTTTATTGGTAGTAAAATTGATACATTTTTGGTAGGCGTTTAAACACAATCCGTAATTAAGGTAGACGAAGTTGTAAATAGATTTTATGTTAGGATAACCATTGTTATACAGATAAGAAATGTTATTATATACCTTGAACAAACAAGTCCCTTTACGAAATTACATGGAGCAAAAGAATCAAAACATTGCTTTTGACAAATGTGAAAAGTTTTTAAGGTGACACTATATATTGAAGTGAGTCGTAAAGTCGTATATGTAGATAGTTAGTAACCAAATCGCTTAGTCGTCGTCGAATCAATATTATCGAATACAATGCATTCCAAACTTCAGATGTCTTAAAAAAGAAAACAATTTCATATAGTGCGACGCAAATAATCTTATAAAGAACGAACGGAAGGCACACAAAGCATTTTACAATGCCTCAACAATATCAGACGGGAAAAGTCGAAATTCTTACAGAGCGGGGCACATTAATATCGCCTCTTTCATGTACAAAACAAGAATGAATAGGCTTTTCACGGTACAACATCACAATTCACAATCGCTTCCTATCAAGTAAAAGGCTTCAAAAGGCTATTTCTATTGTTGGAAGCTATTCAGCCTTTTGAAGCTTCGGAAATTCTGGCCGAATTATAAAAGTAATATATTCCCACGAAGCCCGGTGTCGAGTTCGTACTATAATCTGTGATTGGTTTTGTTCAACCCTATTCTCAAATGTATTGTTATATCACTGCTAGCTGACCCGGCGGACTTCGTGCCGCTTTGGCAGTTTCTATGAAAACAAAACAAACAAATCGTTACATAGTTTACGCCCGAAATCGTATCCCATGTCCTATATGTGTCATGTCATTATATCTTGAGATTATGTGTACTCATTTCATGATAATCGGTTGTATAATTTACGCGTGAAACCGTATCGAACAACAAACAAACAAATAAAATCACTTTTGCATTTATGATAATTAAATTAGATTAGGATATAGGGGCCGCTTGCAAACGCAAAAAGAACGCAAAGACATAATGCAGAATTATTAATTTGGATCAATAACATAATTATTATATAAAAATAAGTTACTAGCTGAAATACTGCCCCACAGATGGAAAAAGGACTTGACCATTGAACGTTTGAAGTAAAAGTATCTAAATTAAGTCAATACTAGTAATATATTTTAAGCTGTGCTGACACCATGGCTGCTTCTCATGTTCGCGCTAGAGATAAGATAGCCAGTGCCACTGTAGTTATAAGTATAATAATATAAGTAGTAATAGTATAATGTTTCAGCGCTTACGTCAGCCTTCCCGGTAGCATAGCGGTCAGTGCAGCCGCCCGGATTGCGGAAGACTCAGGTTCGATATCTGGCTGGGTCGGGTGGGCGTTTAATTTTTTCACTGTATTTTATTAATTTTATATGTATGAAATTACTTTATAAACGTATTTATTTTATTGAATATTGTATTACCGTGGTATACATTGGTAATAATAGCGAGATATTGTGTATCTCGAAGTGACTCTTTAAAAATTTTTTTTCATACTAACAAAATCTTATACTTTATATGACATAATGCAATTTTTTTTTCGGATACAAACAAAAAAAATCTGCTATTTCTCTGGTGTTGCAAAACATCGTAAGTGCCTTTATACTAAGTTTGACATTATTTTTGTAGCAAAGAAACAACCGAGTAAATAATTAAATGTTCAGTTTTCCTTCCGCTGTTTTCCTGAAAAAAATTGATTTTCGACACTTCACCTATTAACCTAATGCTACTAACGCGCTTTTGAACTATCCCCGACGAATTTGTAACGATCAACAATAAATTATTAAGTTTATAGTACTGGTTGCCTATTGTGAGTTTTATTTGACATTGGATGACGTTAACGAAAACGAAAATTAGTATGGCTTTGGAGCAGCGCCTCATGGCGACATACGAGAAGAGTTAACATTTTGCCATACAAATTTTCGTTTTCGCACACACTAGGCAACCCTTCTACACAAGTGGCATAACGCTAATAGAATAGAAATTAAATATAACGAATATTGACTTTTTGGCGGGAAAGTCTGCGGTTTTGTTTAATTTTCTAAAGTTTGTGTTATATCGAATATTAATGTGAAATAATGGTAGATTATTAACCGTTAAGTGTTCGTGAGTGTGCATGAGTGTTGGCAAATAAAATAAAACAGTGCAACGTTACTTTTCAAATTCTCTCAAGAAGTTTGCGTGAGGACTTAGTAAAGCCCCACATCTTTACTGAGATACTCGAAGGGTTTGGGGGTATATCATTTCTTACTTCCCATTTCTATTATCATTTATCATCATCATATAGGAAGGAAATATTGTTTATTTATGTATTGAAAGAAACATTTCTTTTTAATTGGCTTTAAAATTTAAATACTTGTGCCAAAGCCATAAAAAAAAGATTATTGTATGGGATTGACATAAGTAAACGTCATTTACACGTATCGTTGACATAAGTCAATCCCGTACAATAATCATTATTTTCATTTCTATTCTATTAGCGTTATGCCATTTTTCTAGGGTGGCTGATCTTCCTACAAACGCCAGAGCCAAGGTGGCTCTGATTAATTCCTGTACTGATAAGTAGGTAGCTGATATATCCCTATAACAGGTTTCAAGGCGACAGCGCTTTCGGGGCCGAGATTCGACTCCAGGGACAGTCAGGTCAAGGCAACTAATCCCAGCATCTATCATGCAAGTAAATTATATTCTGGTGTTTCCTTGTGATATTACCTTTGTGGAAGGACAAACTGGATTAGGTTGTAATAGGTTGCATCATCTTACTGTTTGTTTTGAGAAATCTTAACCGATATACTTTACGGGGCGTATGAGTCACTATGGGTGAAGTGGTATGCGAGAGGGAAACCATGCCACTAAGCTAAGATAAAATACGATAAGATATGATAAGTTGAAATAAAATTAGACAAAATGGGATAAGAACACATATGAAAAGATGTGATGATATGACGAGATTAGATGAGGTATGGTAAGATGGGATACAATGAGATAAGATTGTATATAAGATAAGGTACGATAACGGAGTTAACGCAAACTGTTTAGTATAGGTACCCTAGACATACCTTTTTAAGTACCCGACGTTTTGACCGAGTTGCATCTTGGTTAGAATCTTGTTGTTGGCTGTAAATCTCTTAGTTAAAGAACACTGGTCAAACCCAGAGATCCCGAGTTTGACTCCCAGCGACGGTACATATAATAATAATATATTGTAAATTTTATAAATATTTAATTTAGCTTCAGTGCAGCAATTAGCACTTGAAAATAAAAAAGTAAATATTGTAAATATGTTTCTATATAAAATATTGTAAAAAAAATCTTCTTAAGATACAAATTTATTAAAGAGAATAATAATAATATCTTTACAAAAACACAATGTTGAAAAAATTCCCACTAGCAGGATTTGAACCTGCACCCTTCTGACTTACCGGGTCAGGTGCTCTTCCAATTGAGCTATCGTGGTTCTAACCAGCCCGCCGAAATTATTCAACACTATTTACTTTTTACTTTGAAAGCCAAAGGCACCCATTTAATGTCAACAACTACCGTCATTAAAACCCGATCATAATATTTTTACAAATACTAAAGATCAGCTAAGAAGTAGGCAAGCTATTTATAAAATGTTTTTGTTTTGTTTATATAATTTTAACGCAAATTTTGTTGCGAGCAGGATTTGAACCTGCACCCTTCTTTTTCAACATTGTGTTTTTGTAATTTGTTTCGCAACAAAATTTGCGTTAAAATAATATAAACAAAACAAAAATATTTAATAATATCTTTATTCATCTCTACAACAATATACACAGTAAAAGTGAATTCCCTGCAGCCTGTGAAAGTAAAACTGTGATACAGGCCACAGTGTCTTCCCTGACTTTGCTAACAAACATAGTTATGGTGATATTTTAGACAAATCAATATTACCATGGGTTAACTTAACTTACACGTCAAAAAACCTATCACAATCTTACCTTGGATGTTCATGTTCGTGTACATGTAAAATTTAAAAGTTGAATTATAATTTGGAGTGAGCGGGGGTAACCCTGTGTAGTTAGTTAAGAAAAAGCTATGGAAATCTTCGGAAACAACCAATGCTTGCCCTACGTGTTACCTCTTGGGTTCGAATAATTTCCTTTTGACAGCGATTCGCTGACATCAGTTATGTTGTACGCAGGATAAATTTTATTTTACTATTTTAAATAGGTCCTCAGTTTGAAAGTAATCTGTCCCAGTCAGCCATTTTATTACAATTTTCTTAAATTCATGATGTAGCTCATGTTCTTAGTCTTTTAATATTTGTTTTTGGATTAATTTATAAACTTGTAGAGCCGTAGAGGCGTGGTATCTTTGGCAAATAAGCTTTTACATCTAGGTTTCGGTACAGAATTTATCCTTTTAATAGTAACCAGTAAAGTAGTATATGGTACTTGATTTGGTAGCACTTTTTGATTCTGAATTTAAAGTCGAGTGGTTATTATTTTATCTTAACAACGCAAGAGCCTTCAGTTCCATTCCCAGTACAAATCAATTTAGAAAATTAACTTTTCCAACTCCCTCTGTTTCCAATTCACGCAAAACAAATGATTTAGCCAACTCTGGATCGGCACGAGACGTGACGTTGTTCTTAAGTCATTTACTTCTCAACTCAATATCAAAATGTTGATATGCGAGTTGTTTGAAAGTCGTTGTTGCTACTAATTTGTTCTCGCATTAATATAATAACAAATCACTGAACAGTGTAACAAAGTATCATACATTACCGTAGCGAATTGAAAACTGTTTTGCAAATCTCGTAAGCGACGCTTCGTTTTTACATCATCAACATCAACATCTAGATATAACTGGGTTTGCAGACTAGGAATTTTTTTTTATTATTTCAATTACAATTTTTTTACCATGGATTTCCGCAAAATAACGCCTGATTCAATTAATTATCAATTAAAAAAGAAAAATAATTTCCTAGCTAGTTTCCTTGTCGGGTACTAATAAGTGTTATACTGCAGAATCCGTGTCAACCGCTCTCGAAGGAGGTCAAGCCAAACAAACAGGAAATTAGCATTTTAGTAAGCTTGTACGCTGCGTGCACTAAATAAGGAGAACCCAGAAGGCTAACGGAAACTTAATACACACCTTAGGGCACATCGCTCGCAGTACTGATGGCCGCTGGGGCGGAACAGTCCTCGAATGGCGACCGCGTACCGGAAAGCGCAGTGTGGGCAGGCCTCCAACAAGGTGGACCGACGATCTGGTGAAGGTCGCGGGAAGCCGCTGGATGCGAGCAGCACAAAACCGGTCGTTGTTGTGGTAATCCTTGAGGGAGGCCTTTGTCCAGCAGTGGACGTCTTTTAGCTGAGATGATGATAATGAAACTTAATACATAACGCGTACACAACATAGACACTCTCACGAAAATGGAATTGGAAAACGGTTGCGAGATTCCGTGTTTGTGAGAGGTTGTCTATATGCGCGTTGCTCGAGCGCGTTTGTTTCTGCAGTTTCCTTATTTTGTGGTCACAGGCTCACGGCAGCGTGCTGTTGCATAACTTGGATGCTTGGCTGAACTTTTTTTCTCGTAGGGAGTTCCTTTCTTAGTAAAAACGAGATTGATTTAATTTAATTCTGTTTTATATAAACGCCCCACTGTTGGGCTCAAAAAATATTGTTTCTTTAATGAAGTAAAATGAAATAAAAAAGTGGCTGTACCACATGAACAATAATAGATACAAAAAATGTTTTTGTTTTGTTAACCGGGTCAGGCGCTCTTCCAATTGAGCTGTCGTGGTTCTAATTTGCGTTAAAATTATATAAACAAAACAAAAACATTTTATAAATAGCTTGCCTACTTCTTAACTGATCTTTAGTATTTGTAAAAATATTATAATCGGGTGTTAATGACGGTAGTTGTTGACATGGAATGGGTGCCTTTGGCTTTCAAAGTAAAAAGTAAACAGTGTTGGATAATTTGCGGCGGGCTGGTTAGAACCACGATAGCTCAATTGGAAGAGCACCTGACCCGGTATGTCAGAAGGGTGCAGGTTCAAATCCTGCTCGTGGAAATTTTTTCAACATTGTGTTTTTGTAGTTTCTAATATTATAATTTTTAAGATAATGTGACGATACACACTTATTTTGATGGAATAGGACGTGAGCAGCGCAATATTACAAAAGAGAATAAATAATTTGTTATTATAGCATCACACACGTTATGCACGTTCAAAAAGCAAACTTGAGCAGTTGTTAGCTACGAGCGTTCCTTTGCAGCTTCTGTGTTTGCTGCCTCGGAAACTTTGCTATGATTCCGCTAGGTTTTTCGGTCCGCTGCGGTCTGGTTAACTGACTGCACATCAACCTATCGAAAATTGTCAAATTTCTTCAATACATTTTCAACCATATGCCTTAAAATCTGTTGAGGAAATTTGACAGTTTGTAGTAGTCTGATGTGCTCCGTAATTTTAAGCATAACGTTTATTGTCATAATATCATGTTCCATAATAAATTAATAGCAATAATCATCACGTCATGATGATGATGATGATGATGACAATATGCATATTATCATGATCATATTATCAGCTCATTTTATGTCCCCACTGGTGGGGCACGAGCCTTCCCTATGGATAGATAGGGAGAACGGGCCATTAACCACCACGCGGGCCCAATGCGGATTGGTGGTTGTTAACGACTGCTACTGCAGCCGGGACCAACGGCTTTACGTGCCTTCTGAAGCACGGAGGAGCTCGAGATGATAAATGTTCGGTCACCTATCCGATGACCGGCTATTGCGAAAGTTGCTTAACCTCAGCATTCGCAGACCGGGCGCGTTAACCACTGCGCCATCAAGCTCCTATCATGCATATGATCGCGATGCATAATTTTAAAAGTCCTAATTATTGTAGGCTAAAATTGTTTGTCATATGTATTAAAAGGCATAAATTTAAAACTCAGAATAACTTTAAGCAGAATTTTTAAAAGCATAACTAATGTAAAGCGTAATGATCGCAACGAATAATATCTTAACGCTATTTTGTTTAAAGCATAATGAATGCATAGCATAATAATCACAAGGAATAATAGAATTATGCATATTTTTTTAAAATCATAATTGTTGTAATCATAATAAACACAACGAATTATAAGATACATTTTTAATTATTTGACTGCTAACGCTCCTTGAAAATGAGTGAGTACCTAATATAGTTTTTAAAACATTGCTATGAAATCACACTAGGCACTTGCTTGCATGCAGCATGCAAGCAAGCATGCAACACGCTAGCAGGCATGCAGCATGCAAGCAGGCATGCAGCATGCATGGTTTCTGTCACGGCTTCGGTGCTGCGGGACTCCAGCGGTTCCACGCGAGCTTATCGTCGCAGATGGTTTTCGTTCACCACTGCAGCTTCGGCGGCGGCGACCTTTCAAACCACCTGCTCCTCAGCCCGCGGGCCGCCTCGCCCCTCCGCGACTACGCGGGCTTAAATTACACTCTGGCAAGGTATGGCAAGGTCGGGCCACGTGGAGTCGGGGTGTGCTAATTCCAATCTGGGTGATTATTCGATTTAATCAATAAGACTTAGGACTAAATAATTTTAGCCATACAAAATTAGGGATTTCAATAATTACGACACATTAAATTATGCTCAAAAATTTTAGGACTACCTATAATATGCCAAATAAAATTAGCTTTTTCTATAGTTATGGCAAATTAAATTAGGGATTTAATTTATCATGCTTAATAATAATATTCCTTTAGACAGTTATGCGACTTAAAGTTATGCGAAGGAAAAATTATCTGACATTAGTGTTATGCTATTTGATTATTATGCCAATTGATGTATGACAAACGACTTCAGGACAATCGACATTATGCGAAAAGTTCCGCCCACAGTCTGATGTGCAGGCGTGTGAACCAACTAATGTTCTAAGGTACTATAGAATGTATTTAAACCAATTTACCAGTAGACTATGTTCTAATATGAAAGAAGTCTTTGAGTGTTGTCTTGTTCTATGAGTACGTACCGTATCTTGGGCCTATGCTGGAGTGCATGTGTGTGTATCTAAGAGCCAATTTGCAGAGATAGCTGATTGCCTCAGGCAGCATTTTCGTCACTGTCCGGTGACGTCCGATGTGGTCATGAACACCGTAAGAGTCCATGTATCGCAAGCATAAGTCAGTCCTTTTCATCAGTAAGCGTCAGTAAACTTTTCGTTAACGACGCTTGTTAAAATTAGACATACCAAATTCTCTTTATCTTAAAGAGTGTGCAGAGCAAAAAATGTCAAAAGTGCAGTCACGGTTAAGTTTATATAATTGAAAATACTATCGTATTACATAAACAAAATATATAATTAGTATCAAAGGGACAGTGTTTACAATTAGTCCAATCCATAAATCTATAAATTTTTCTTCTATTGATTTCTACAATACCATTCAAAATTGGGCAAAAATCATAAAAACGAGTGGCGGCGTTTAGTTGATTACTTATAGCTAATCTTCAGGAGGAATTTTCAGCGTCACCGGACTGTTTTGAGGGCGAGAAATTTAAAGGGTTCCTCACGACGACTGATCGAAACACCATCAGAGGTTTTCTAAAGGGAATGGTATCACGCACTTGTACGCATCCCCGTTTCCTACCAGATTCCCCGGGGTGTTTGAAACGGATCGGAAGCGGAACAACCCGACGGAAACTCTAAAGGCTAGGACTTCGGCTTGGTTTGACCGGGTCGTTGAGGTGGGGAGAGGCGCCTAACCACGTTTGAACCGGGTCGTCGTACCCTTGTTCTACAAGTACGGTGTCTTGCCGCCTAAACGAGTGTGCATGTTTAGTGTATCATGTGAATGTGTAATAGCATATCGAGAATCGGGCGGGGATCACCAACCCGCATTTGGCAAGGGTGGTGATTTAGCCAATATCAATTCATCAATTGATTTCAATGATTGATGGGCTATTACAATACTGGAACTGTCCAAGATTGATTATTCAGATATTTAATTAATCAATATTCATGATGAACCCAACCCAAAGCCTTGACCGATACGAAAACAGAATCATGTCGAAACTCAATAAAAAAACAAAATTATAATAAAGATTGGTATCCGAAGCTTAGGCAATTACTTATTTGGACAAGAGTTTTCACAACTGAACGCAAATACGACCAAATTTCTGTCCAATGTTTGTTTATATAATTTTAACGCAAATTTTGTTGCGAGCAGGATTTGAACCTGCACCCTTCTTTTTCAACATTGTGTTTTTATAATTTGTTTCGCAACAAAATTTGCGTTAAAATTATATAAACAAAACAAAAATATTTAATAATATCTTTATTCATCTCTACAACAATATACACAGTAAAAGTGAATTCCCTGCAGCCTGTGAAAGTAAAACTGTGATACAGGCCACAGTGTCTTCCCTGACTTTGCTAACAAACATAGTTATGGTGATATTTTAGACAAATCAATATTACTACGGGTTAACTTAACTTACACGTCAAAAAACCTATCACAATCTTACCTTGGATGTTCATGTTCGTGTACATGTAAAATTTAAAAGTTGAATTATAATTTGGAGTGAGCGGGGGTAACCCTGTGTAGTTAGTTAAGAAAAAGCTATGGAAATCTGCGGAAACAACCAATGCTAGCCCTACGAGTTACCTCTTGGGTTCGAATAATTTCCTTTTGACAGCGATTCGCTAACATCAGTTATGTTGTACGCAGGATAAATTTTATTTTACTATTTTCAATAGGTCCTCAGTTTGCGAGTAATCTGTCAAAGTCAGCCATTTTATTACAAATTTCTTAAATTCATGATGCTTAGTCTTTTAATATTTGTTTTTGGATTAATTTTATTATAAACTTGTAGAGCCGTAAAGGCGTAATGTCTTTGGCAAATAAGCTTTTACATTTAGGTTTCGGTACAGAATTTATCCTTTTAGTAGTAACCAGTAAAGTAGTATATAGTACTTGATTTGGTAGTACTTTTTGATTCTGAATTTAAAGTCGAGTGGTTATTATTTTATCTTAACAACGCAAGAGCCTTCAGTTCCATTCCCAGTACAAATCAATTTAGAAAATTAACTTTTCCAACTCCCTCTGTTTCCAATTCACGCAAAACAAATGATTTAGCCAACTCTGGATCGGCACGAGACGTGACGTTGTTCTTAAGTCATTTACTTCTCAACTCAATATCAAAATGTTGATATGCGAGTTGTTTGAAAGTCGTTGTTGCTACTAATTTGTTCTCGCATTAATATAATAACAAATCACTGAACAGTGTAACAAAGTATCATACATTACCGTAGCGAATTGAAAACTGTTTTGCAAATCTCGTAAGCGACGCTTCATTTTTACATCATCAACATCAACATCTAGATATAACTGGGTTTGCAGACTAGGAATTTTTTTTTATTATTTCAATTACAATTTTTTTACCATGGATTTCCGCAAAATAACGCCTGATTCAATTAATTATCAATTAAAAAAGAAAAATAATTTCCTAGCTAGTTTCCTTGTCGGGTACTATACCGGGTGTTATACTGCAGAATCCGTGTCATCCGCTCTCGAAGGAGGTCAAGCCAAACAAACAGGAAATTAGCATTTTAGTAAGCTTGTACGCTGCGTGCACTAAATAAGGAGAACCCAGAAGGCTAACGGAAACTTAATACACACCTTAGGGCACATCGCTCGCAGTACTGATGGCCGCTGGGGCGGAACAGTCCTCGAATGGCGACCGCGTACCGGAAAGCGCAGTGTGGGCAGGCCTCCAACCAGGTGGACCGACGATCTGGTAATGGTCGCGGGAAGCCGCTGGATGCGAGCAGCACAATACCGGTCGTTGTTGTGGTAATCCTTGAGGGAGGCCTTTGTCCAGCAGTGGACGTCTTTTAGCTGAGATGATGATAATGAAACTTAATACATAACGCGTACACAACATAGACACTCTCACGAAAATGGAATTGGAAAACGGTTGCGAGATTCCGTGTTTGTGAGAGGTTGTCTACATGCGCGTTGCTCGAGCGCGTTTGTATGAAGCAGTTTCTGCAGTTTCCTTATTTTGTGGTCACAGGCTCACGGCAGCGTGCTGTTGCATAACTTGGATGCTTGGCTGAACTTTTTTTCTCGTAGGGAGCTCCTTTCTTAGTAAAGACGAGATTGATTTAATTTAATTCTGTTCTATATAAACGCCCCACTGTTGGGCTCAAAAAGTATTGTTTCTTTAATGAAGTAAAATGAAATAAAAAAGTGGCTGTACCACATGAATAATAATAGATACAAAAAATGTTTTTGTTTTGTTAACCGGGTCAGGCGCTCTTCCAATTGAGCTGTCGTGGTTCTAATTTGCCTTAAAATTATATAAACAAAACAAAAACATTTTATAAATAGCTTGCCTACTTCTTAACTGATCTTTAGTATTTGTAAAAATATTATAATCGGGTGTTAATGACGGTAGTTGTTGACATTGAATGGGTGCCTTTGGCTTTCAAAGTAAAAAAGTAATAATTCATAATTATTTCGGCGGGCTGGTTAGAACCACGATAGCTCAATTGGAAGAGCACCTGACCCGGTATGTCAGAAGGGTGCAGGTTCAAATCCTGCTCGTGGAATTTTTTTCCAACATTGTGTTTTTGTAGTTTCTAATATTATAATTTTTAAGATAATGCGACGATACACATTTATTTTGATGGAATAGGACGTGAGCAGCGCAATATTACAAAAGAGAATACATATAATTTGTTATTATAGCATCACACACGTTATGCACGTTCAAAAAGCAAACTTGAGCAGTTGTTACGCTACGAGCGTTCCTTTGCAGCTTCTGTGTTCTGTGTTATTTTTTTTTTTTATATTGTACGGGTAAGCACAGTGCCTTGATCTCACCTGAAGTTAAGTGATGATAAGGCCAATGATGGGAGCGCACTTCACCCGGGATCCTCAACTAGTGAGGCACTGGCTATCTTATCTCTAGCTGCCGGAACACAACAATGCTACAAACATCGATGTTATGGCGACATATTTAGATAAGATGGTGGTAGCTAGCCAGGCGGACAAACAAGCCCTACCACCAACCAAACCGAGTACACAAACATGTACCCCCCGCTGGGAATCGAACCCGGGACCTCTGGGTCTAAACCGGTGGTCTTAGCCACTAGACCACAGAGGCGGTAAACAGCCTCGTAGCCAGGTAACAGGTAACAGAGGTTGCAGCCTCGGAAACTTTGCTATGATTCCGCTAGGTTTTCCGGTCCGCTGCGGTCTGGTTAACTAACTGCACATCAACCTATCGAAAATTGTCAAATTTCTTCAATACATTTTCAACCATATGCCTTAAAATCTGTTGAGGAAATTTGACAGTTTGTAGTAGTCTGATGTGCTCCGTAATTTTAAGCATAACGTTTATTGTCATAATATCATGTTCCATAATAAATTAATAGCAATAATCATCACGTCATGATGATGATGATGATGATGACGGATGACGGATGACGGATGATGGGGCACGAGCCTTCCCTATGGATAGATAGGGAGAACGGGCCATTAACCACCACGCGGGCCCAATGCGGATTGGTGGTTGTTAACGACTGCTACTGCAGCCGGGACCAACGGCTTTACGTGCCTTCTGAAGCACGGAGGAGCTCGAGATGATAAATGTTCGGTCACCTATCCGATGACCGGCTATTGCGAAAGTTGCTTAACCTCAGCATTCGCAGACCGGGCGCGTTAACCACTGCGCCATCAAGCTCCTATCATGCATATGATCGCGATGCATAATTTTAAAAGTCCTAATTATTGTAGGCTAAAATTGTTTGTCATAGGTATTAAAAGGCATAAATTTAAAACTCAGAATAACTTTAAGCAGAATTTTTAAAAGCATAACTAATGTAAAGCGTAATGATCGCAACGAATAATATCTTAACGCTATTTTGTTTAAAGCATAATGAATGCATAGCATAATAATCACAAGGAATAATAGAATTATGCATATTTTTTTAAAATCATAATTGTTGTAATCATAATAAACACAACGAATTATAAGATACATTTTTAATTATTTGACTGCTAACGCTCCTTGAAAATGAGTGAGTACCTAATATAGTTTTTAAAACATTGCTATGAAATCACACTAGGCACTTGCTTGCATGCAGCATGCAAGCAAGCATGCAACACGCTAGCAGGCATGCAGCATGCAAGCAGGCATGCAGCATGCAAGCAGGCATGCAGCATGCAAGCAGGCATGCAGCATGCATGGTTTCTGTCACGGCTTCGGTGCTGCGGGACTCCAGCGGTTCCACGCGAGCTTATCGTCGCAGATGGTTTTCGTTCACCACTGCAGCTTCGGCGGCGGCGACCTTTCAAACCACCTGCTCCTCAGCCCGCGGGCCGCCTCGCCCCTCCGCGACTACGCGGGCTTAAATTACACTCTGGCAAGGTATGGCAAGGTCGGGCCACGTGGAGTCGGGGTGTGCTAATTCCAATCTGGGTGATAATTCGATTTAATCAATAAGATTTAGGACTAAATAATTTTAGCCATACAAAATTAGGGATTTCAATAATTACGACACATTAAATTATGCTCAAAAATTTTAGGACTACCTATAATATGCCAAATAAAATTAGCTTTTTCTATAGTTATGGCAAATTAAATTAGGGATTTAATTTATCATGCTTAATAATAATATTCCTTTAGACAGTTATGCGACTTAAAGTTATGCGAAGGAAAAATTATGTGACATTAGTGTTATGCTATTTGATTATTATGCCAATTGATGTATGACAAACGACTTCAGGACAATCGACATTATGCGAAAAGTTCCGCCCCCAGTCTGATGTGCAGGCGTGTGAACCAACTAATGTTCTAAGGTACTATATAATGTATTTAAACCAATTTACCAGTAGACTATGTTCTAATTATGAAAGAAGTCTTTGAGTGTTGTCTTGTTCTATGAGTACGTACCGTATCTTGGGCCTATGCTGGAGTGCATGTGTGTGTATCTAAGAGCCAATTTGCAGAGATAGCTGATTGCCTCAGGCAGCATTTTCGTCACTGTCCGGTGACGTCCGATGTGGTCATGAACACCGTAAGAGTCCATGTATCGCAAGCATAAGTCAGTCCTTTTCATCAGTAAGCGACAGTAAGCTTTTCGTTAACGACGCTTGTTAAAATTAGACATACCAAATTCTCTTTATCTTAAAGAGTGTGCAGAGCAAAAAATGTCAAAAGTGCAGTCACGGTTAAGTTTATATAATTGAAAATACTATCATATTACATAAACAAAATATATAATTTGTATCAAAGGGACAGTGTTTACAATTAGTCCGATCCATAAATCTATAAATTTTTCTTCTATTGATTTCTACAATACCATTCAAAATTGGGCAAAAATCATAAAAACGAGTGGCGGCGTTTAGTTGATTACTTATAGCTAATCTTCAGGAGGAATTTTCAGCGTCACCGGACTGTTTTGAGGGCGAGAAATTTAAAGGGTTCCTCACGACGACTGATCGAAACACCATCAGAGGTTTTCTAAAGGGAATGGTATCACGCACTTGTACGCATCCCCGTTTTCTACCAGATTCCCCGAGGTGTTTGGAACGGATCGGAAGCGGAACAACCCGACGGAAACTCTAAAGGCTAGGACTTCGGCTTGGTTTGACCGGGTCGTTGGGGTGGGGAGAAGCGCCTAACCACGTTTGAACCGGGTCGTCGTACCCTTGTTCTACAAGTACGGTGTCTTGCCGCCTAAACGAGTGTGCATGTTTAGTGTATCATGCGAATGTGTAATAGCATATCGAGAATCGGGCGGGGATCACCAACCCGCATTTGGCAAGGGTGGTGATTTAGCCAATATCCATCAATTGTAGCCATCAATTGATTTCAATGATTGATGGGCTATTACAATACTGGTACTGTCCAAGATTGATTATTCAGATATTTAATTAATCAATATTCATGATGAACCCAACCCAAAGCCTTGACCGATACGAAAACAGAATCATGTCGAAACTCAATAAAAAAACAAAATTATAATAAAGATTGGTATCCGAAGCTTAGGCAATTACTTATTTGGACAAGAGTTTTCACAACTGAACGCAAATACGACCAAATTTCTGTCCAATGTTTATTTGTCGTCCATACAAATTCGTGAGTCTATTTACTTAGGGCCGCGTTCAGATCTTCAGCACTGCGTTGACTTTGTGTGGAATGTTTGATATTCAATTGTAATATTAGTATACTGTAGTAATTTGTTTTCTTTGCGAATTTGTTGGACACAAACATTTCAGACAAACGGCCCATTCATGTTTTGTAGTTTGCTTAATACAGTCAGCATTATCATCAAAAAAGTCTTCAAGTTCGTAAAAAATAAGTAAAAAATGCGTTGATAATAAGTTTTGAGTTTTAACGATAATAAAGCTATTGTGGGTTTAGCGTTGAAGTAGGGCGCTGCTTTTTAACAAAATTTGCCAAAATTTTACAAAATTTTAACTCTTGGTGATAAACAAAGAGAGTTAAAATTTTGTCAAACAAATTCTTATTTTAGTTTTTCTTCCCTTTCAGCATAGTGCTGTCCACTGCTGGACGTATGCCAAAACTATTTCTTTCACAATGTATGGTCTGTGACCTTTTCGATCCAGGTAGGGCCTGCTGACATTTTAATATCGCCAGATCTTTCTCGCTCCATCGTCGTCCCTGCGACAGATATGCCCCGACCATTGCCATTTTAATTGCGCTACTTGTTTTTCGATGTCTGTTCCTAGCATATATTGCATATAGTCCTTTATGTTACCTTCATCTTCAGTATCTTGCCCACAGTAAGAGTCCATGTTTTGCAAGCATAAGTCAGTCCTTTTCATCAGCAAGTCAGTCGTTTTCGTCAGTAAGCCAGTCCTTTTCGTTAACGTGATCGAATGGTTAATGTTATAACAAACGAATAGAGTAATAAATATTTATAAAATTTTTTAAAATACAGTGAAAAAATTAAACGTCCACCCATTTTTCACTGTATTTTATAAAATTTTATAAATATTTAAATTAGCTTCAGTGCAGCAATTTGCACTTACAAAAAGTAAAAAATTTAGAATAGAGTAATAATTAAGCTATGTCAAATTCTCGTTATCTTTACCTGATTAAATGGTTTTTGTATAAGCTCGAGAAATCCAAAAGCATCTTGGAGTCTGTATTGATGAGAAATTAAACTGGAGCAAAAACACATTTCAATCTTAACAAAACGTCTAAGAAGATTTATATTTGTGTTCAAAAACTTAAGAACGGTCCTTGAGCACGATTCACTGATCCAAATCTATAATGCACTATGTCATTGCCTCATTAATAATTGCATCTGTTCCTAGGGTGGCGCTTGTAAAAATTAACTCATTGAAACAGAACGAGCTCAGCGAGCTTTGTTAAAGGCCATGATGTCCCTACCTTATCGACACACCACGACGACGACGGACGTATATATAGAAAGGCGGGTGTTTTGAGCGTCCGCAAAAGCTATATCTTGCAATGTTTGCGGCGTTATCACAAAACAGTAGGTCCCATAAATCCAAATAAAAGGCTTAATTTATGCAAGGTACGCTGGGTCAAAAGTGCTTTTGCAAAGCGCCATTTTGACTTCCAGGGTCCCCGTCGTTACAACAAGTTCAATAAGACAGTTGAAATTCGTGGGGCCAATGCCTATAGGGCTAAGTTAAAAATACTTAAATGGCTAAATTATTTTGGCTACCACGACTGTGAAAATCTAATTATTTAAAGTGTACTTGTACAACGTGTACTACTATTTATTATTATACACATTCACACACATATAACACACACACGCACCCTGACACTCACACACACACTCTCACCCACACACACATACCCCCACACACACTAAACAAACCACCTCACATACCTACACTGGTCGTAATGGTTCCATTTACATATTTATATAAAAAATAATTTCTCAATTGTCTGCTTAAGCTGTGCTTTGTGCTTTGTTATGTACCCCATTTGGAGAGCAACTGCCTCCTGACATACAGGCTTTTAGCCTATTATTGGAAGCAGGACAAATCTTACCTGATTGAACGGTGAATGATACGCGTAATCGCAATACCACCCTTTTCATTAACTAAAAGCCGTTTCAATATCACGCGATAACGTCTCCACATTCGGCGCTCACTTAAAATGTGTTACGCTAATAATTTACCATGTTCAACGTTAATTTATAACAGGATTAGCTATAGTTGCGTGCTTGCTGACAGTAGTTGCTCCGCTGTTCATTACGAGTACAAAGTCGACCCACTGAATCATAGAGTTTGTTGGCAACATCAAACTGAATGAAGTTGTGGGTGAATTGGACTGTGTTGTTAACAGATTAAAATTGATTTTCCAGTGCGTAGAATTGGAGTGCGGTGCGTTGTTAGTAAGCGATGACGGTTTGAGAAGCCCGATGGGGTAGCGGTTAGAGCAGTTGCGATCTTGCAAGGTAAGCAACTTTACTAATGCCGGATGGGTGACCAAATTTTTGATTTCTTTTTTTTCTTTTTTTTTTTTTTAATACTTAGCACGGCAAATGACTCCACACCACCTGATGTTAAGTGGAAATGGAGTCCAGACGCGAAGACAACTGGTGCATCGTGAAAACAACGCAGCATCAGTCAACCTCACTCTGCCGGCCCACAAGGTGCTTCTTCACGCCTCGTTTGAAGGACCCCATATCATAGGAAAGAGGGAAAACATGTGCTGGTAGACTATTCCATCTTTTGGAGGTGCGACAAAGAAACGAGTCACCAAATTTCTTTGTGCGCGATGGGATATGTGTGACAGTGAAGCGATGACACCGGAGAGCAGCACGTGTACTCCTATGGAGGAAGGGAGAAGGTGGGATAAGGTCAAAGAGTTCTTCAGAGCACTCGCCGTGATATAAGCGATAGAAGACGCTGAGTGACGCTATATCTCTACGCAATTGCAGGTGTTCGAGAGTATTAGTTACCTCTGCATTGCCGATAATACGTACAGCGCGACGCTGCAATCCGTCTAAGGCATCGAGAAGATACTTTGCGGAACCGTCCCAGATGTGCGAGCAATACTCCACGCAAGACCGTACCTGTGTCTTGTACAAAAGACACAACTGGCCAGGCGTAAAGAATCGCCGCACTCTGTTCAGGACACCGAGTTTTAGTGAGGCTGTTTTGATCACGGCTTCGATATAGTCCTTTTGATTCAGATCGCAGCGAATCGTCATACCGAGCATGTTGATATTGTTCTGCAGGCTTAGAGATGTGCCCTGAAGAGTTGGAAGAGGAAGGAATTGTGACTTTTTGGCCGTAAACGCACACACCTGTGTTTTCTTGGCATTGAACTCAACCAGATTATTGGAGCCCCAATTAGATATGAGGTCCAATACCCGATTGAGCTCAATGACAAGATTCACTCGTTTCTCTTCAGTCTCGACTCGCCCAGCCTCAGGATGACCGTTATACCCACCGTGCACTGTACTATCATCTGCATAGCAATGAATATTTCCTCGGGGCTTCGGAATGCACTTTAAGTTGATGATCCTGGTTGTTGTCTTAAGAAGGCAGTAGTTAAATTTCATTAAACCTCATTGACATAGCATACTGGGTAGGTTATGAGCCGTTCTAGAAGAATTAAGCTAGTCTCGTCATCTCCTTCTGGTTTTTTAAATTAACATAGATATAGATTTTTTTAAATTTAATGTTTGAGTAGACAAATTTAATCCACTCCACCTGATGATGAGCAGAAGCGATTATGCCTCACTAGCCAATTGAAATGATCTACCTACTAACAAATTGATGTAAAAATTATATCCAAAAAATGTGAACACTGTTGAAATTTAGTCTTTAACCTTTTAAATACTTACTTGATTGAATAGATCAATATACCATAAATAACTAGTCTGGTCATAAATACTGTTACATAGAAACTTTTCTATTTTTCAACTTTTTAATTATTTTTAATTTGGAACGCGTTTATTATTTTAAAACTTCTTTCGATTTCGCGCCATTTCACATATTTTTTCGTGTTCATTATCAAATTACAATATGGGATGGGGTGTTAAAGACAAAAGGATAGGATGGAGCTGTCGGTCATATTCCAGACACTTCAAAAGCTTGTTATCAGCCGTATTTTCGTATATCGTACTATCAACAAATACAACAACACTTCCTCTGTCGAAGACCATAAAAGATCGGGGCGGCCGCGTGCTGTTAGAACTACGAAGGCCAGAAAAGCCAGAATTCATCGAAATCCCATTAGGAAGCAAAAATCTTATCGCGAGAAATGAAGATTCCCGCTAGGAATCTGTCGCGTATTATAAAACAAGACCTGAAGCTCGGTGCTCATTATCGTCGATATACAGGACATGCCCTTAATCAATCTTTACAATTAAAGAGATCGATCAAAACGCCTTCTATCGCGTTGCGCAGGTGAAGGGCACAGAAATATCCTCTTTACCGATGAAAAACTTTTCACGATTGAAGAGCACTTGAATAAGCAAAAAGATAAAGTGTACGCTCACAGTTCTAAAGAAGCTGCTCAAGTGGTCGGAAAGGTACAACGTGGTCATCATCCTGCGTCAGTGATGGTTTGGTGGGGCGTGTTTTATCAATGCGTCACAAAGCTACATTTTGTGAAAAAGGAGTGAAAACTACACCAACCAAAAGCCCAAATGTAATGTTCAGCCAAAGTGTATCAAGACAGTCTTGGATCGTGTTGTGAAACCTCTCAGCAATACATTTTTTAAAAAAGCTTGTAAAATGTACCGTGGACTTTCCAGCAGGACTCTGCACCTGGTCACAAGGCACGAACTATCCAAGCCTGGCTTGAAACCAACGTTTCAGACTTTATAAGAGCTGAAGACTGGCCCTCTTCTAGCCCAGACCTTAATTCTTTAGACTACAAATTATGGTCAGTTTTAGAGGACATCGCTTGCTCTAAACGACACGGCGACATTGAGTCTCTTAAAAAATCTCTGAAGCAAGCAGGGGCGAAATTTTCCATGAATACAGTGCGTAAACCGTACGTAAGTGGTGGCAATTTTGAATAGAATATTGTTTTTATTTTTTGCTGAGACTTTAATTAATATGTACCTACCTACATATAAGTTTTAGTAATATTACATTACTTCATAAAAAAAAAATGCATTTTCATTTGTAACAGAACTTACGGCCGGACTAGGTATATTGTGTAACTATTAGCATTCTTATAAAGAAACACGAAATCAACAAAATACAGGTGTACAGAATAATTATAAATGTATACCTAATCATCTTTTACTAAATACCGTAGCAAAATAATGTTAATTAATATTCTGTCATGTCAGCAACAGGTAATAATTGAAAAGTAACAAAGCAATCCACAAAAGACTTTATAACACACAATTAAAGTTTAATTTCATTCAAAAACACATCAGCACAAAGTTTTCCGAAGCCATGGCAAAATGCCAATGATTTGACTTACCCAGATGTACTTAGACGGTTCTCTTTAATTCAGTGGGATTTCCAACTCTATATTGATAGGGATAAGATTTAATTATCTTGAATTACTTCGGGGAGAGTGATAAATGAAGGAAACTTTCAATGTCGCAGTCTATGACAGCTGTTTGACAAATCTTGTTGGAAACGGCATACTAGATTCTCCGAGGGGTTCGGATCGGATCGGGCCCAGTTAACAGGTATAGACATCGATCAGCAACATGGAGTTTAAGTATTCGAACTCTTTGGGTAGGAAAAGAATGGGACTCCTGGGGTCGGCCTATCCGAAACCGGAGGACTTTAGGCTCTTCGCTCTTAAAGACGTTGCCAAACTTATGGCCTCTATCTTTGCGGAGGAGGAAGAGTGAAAGGATGGGGTTGCACAAAAGATCCCGATTGGTCGAGGTGTTACTGCGAGAGGGAAACCTCGGCAGGCCCCACTAAGATAAGATAAGATAAGATTCGAAACTATATTTTTTAATGTCTTGTTGTTTATTATATTGTATCTTTAAACTAAACAACAAGACATCTCTGTCTCGAATATTGGCAACCAAGGCAACAGCAAAGCGCATTGGTCCTTTATAATTTAAATTGTACATGTATGATAAGAGTATTAGCAAATCTTCGTGTGTCGTTGAATGGCGCGAAATAGTCCCCATTTCCTGCAAGATGTCGGATGGAGAGCGCGGGAAATCTCGAAAGTTGTTTTTATATTTTATACTAGGGTTACTACATATTTATTTTTGATATATTACTAATTATGCTGTCGCTCTTTCGATCAATTATGTACTAGATAATTGAAAAAAATAAAGATAAGTTATATGATACTACATAAAGGATCCGGATCAAAAATGCATCTTGAAAGTGGTCCTGTATGTTCTACCTATACATTATACCTATACATTTAAATTTTGAATAAAAAAATCTTGAAATACATTGTATAGCATTAACAACTTCAGCTTTCTATGAATCTTAAATCTTTAAGATGAAGATTAATTTAAAGTTGCAAAATATTTGTACTTATTTTATATTTACATTTGTATTTTTTATATTTACAGTTACTGTCACCGCCACAAACGTCATTGTGGCCCCGTGGCCAGGTTGGAAAATAAAGACATGACATACCAGATCAGATAAAGTAGGCACCAGCCCCCCTAGACAAGTGGCATAACGCTAATAGAATAGAAATGAAATGGAATGGGATTGACATATACGTCATTTTTACGTATTATAATAATCATTCTAATTCATTTGTATTCATTAGCGTTATGCCACTTGTTTAGGGGTTTGACCTGTCATCTCTTTATTTTTTATATATACGACATTCTGATTTGTACCAGCCCTAACGTTAGAAGGTTAGGCCCTCTTTACACTACAAGTAAACTAATTACCTCTTGATAATTTGAGTAACGTGGCACGTTTCTTATACTCTTTGAGGACATTTGTTTTTCTTTTTTCGTTTTTGATTATGGAAAATAATTAAATAATATCATAGTTTGTATGGCTACTTTATAACATAGCCTACTAACATTTGCTACGATGTAAGTTTTTGTGTGTTCAATAATTAACAAACGACGTTTCTTATAACGTAAGAAAGTCGAAGGAAACTTTCTTAGAATATCTGTGGTATTTCGAATAATACGAGTATAAATTTCTATATAGTAAGTCAACTGTAATTAATACAGCTAAGTATAATTGATCTCAATTCTAAAAATTAAAAGAAAAAAATATTTTTCTTGTAAATAAATAGGTAGGTAATAAAAAAAAATCGACTTATTATTTTAAAGTGTGTTCATAATTAGTCCTTGATAAAAGTAAATACACTAAACAGTTCTATCTTAGAACAAATCTATTTTTACTTCTAAATCTATACGAAAACTATTGAATTAAATGGAATATAGCTATTTTGTGCCAGAAACCTTTTATAGTGGTTTTCTCGGCGCCCCGACGCGAAGGTTAAGCGAAGGTAAACCATTCAATTTGCAGATTGAATAAAATATAATGCAAACCGTGATTCGAATCTTTCAATCTTATCTGTAGATAAGAAATTCTAAAATCGGAGATACAAACTATTTAAAACATTTATAATAATTATGTTAGGTGTAAACATTGTGTAGATATTCTCTAACTCCTATCTGAGACCATTATGTTAAAGTAATTTATCACCAGTTTCTGTTTATGTCTCTATTGCTGGGGCATGAGCCTTCCCTATATGGGAACACCAAAGAGTAACGGGCCATTTACCAACACGCAGGCCCTGTGTGGATTGGTGGCTGTTAACGACTGCCTGCCTTCTGAAGCACGGAGGAGATCGAGATGTTTTATTTGTTTACCCACCCAGTGACCAGACATTATCAAAATTGCTTAACATGCATGATCGCACTGAACACACAAGCCACTGCGCCATCGAGCTCCTTATACGGTACGGTCAGCAACAGAAGTCACTGAACTCTTTAGCACCATATTGTGGTGGAGGATGACCGAAGCGTATCATCGTAACGTAACATGTTCGTTGCGAGCATTTGCATGGTCAGTACAGTGTGCCGAGCCACTCATCGCTCCGCCCTGTTATCGGTCAGTCAGCAATGACGTATCAAGATCGCCCTGAATGGTACGCTACGGGGACTTTACGATGATCGCTCCTGTCATGCTCTCTCTATCTTTATGATAACTGTACTAGAAGTTGACAAGCACCTGTTAAGTTAATTTGTTTATTTGACAAAATACGAAAGTGTTTTTTTCCGATCCAACCCGAACCCCTCGGAGAATCTAGTAGGGAATAGGGACATGCACTAGTGCGTGATGCCATTGCCTCTAGAACACCTCTGACAGTGCTTCGTGAGGTTGAAAATGACGTCTGAATCAATCCGCAAATTTTCACAAAAAAATAAAGTGTTCAATACTTTTTTGACGACATCCGTAGCCGAGTGGCTTGCACTCCGGACTTTGTGAGGCGCTAACTCTAAGGTCCCGGGTTAAATTCCCGGTCGTGTCAATGTCGAAAACGACCTTTTCGATGTTGTGTCGGGTCTGAGTGGTTGTAGTACAGTCGTTGTTTCTGATTTCCATAAAACGAGTGAAAACCCTTTATGTACTAAATTATCAATTAAGTCAGAGACACTCCCGAAACGATTATATGTAGAACAATCTCCACAAAACTCAATGATTCATTTAGAAGGCGAAACATTTTGGTTATTTCCAGTTTACCAAATGTTTTCATTTCATTAGTGGATGTGTGTGTGTATTACACCAATGATTGTTCGGGAATGTCGAAGCTTTCACTTGTAAAATGTACTGCATTATGAACAATATTAAAAGTATAAACATAGACAAATAGATAAATTCCAAACGTTAGTATCGAATTTAAATAAAAAGTTTGTGAAATGGAACACGACTAACAGTAAACCATCAACCATAGACAGCCACAAACGAGCATTAGAGCATTGTCTAACATCTGGCTACCTTTTGTGGAATGACATTTACTACCTGCAAGTAGACGGTGTCGCCATGGGGTCCCCTGTTTCACCCGTCGTCGCCGATATCTTTATGGAAGACTTCGAGGAGAGGGCCTTGAGCACAGCACCGGTAACCCCTAGGTTCTACAAGCGGTATGTAGATGATACCTTCACTATCTTACCAACTGATAAAGTTTCTGCTTTTCTAGATCATCTTAACTCCATACATCCAAAAATACAATTTACAATGGAGTTAGAGGCAGACTGTAAGCTAGCTTTCTTGGACACTTTAATCATCAGGAATCCGGACCATAGTTTGAGTCACACTGTGTATCGTAAAGTAACCCATACAGATAGGTACCTCAATGGTGATTCTCACCACCATCCTAGACAGTTGGCTACTGTAGGGAAATCTTTGTTTCAGAGAGCACGCGGTATCTGTGACACCCAACACCTGGCTGCTGAGCTTCAGCATGTCAAGCATGTACTACAGGATAATAATCTGAAAGTACCACGGCTTCGTCACAGAAAACGCAATAAACCAACCACAGTCGAGCGCCAACCTGCTGTACTTCCATATATGAAAGGTGTCACTGACAAGATTGGGCATATCTTAAAGCGAGCTTCAATCAATACTTACTTCAAGCCGCCGAAGAAGATCAACCAATTTTTACGACCTGTCAAGTGCAACATACCCCTTCAAGATGCAGGCGTGTACAAACTGGACTGCGACTGTGGGCTCTCGTACATCGGGCAAACAAAGAGAAGTGTAGGAACCCGGGTTAAAGAACATATAGCCGACGTCAAGCATAGGCGCGAAAATAAGTCTGCGGTATGCGAACATTCACTTGAGGGGCCCAACCATTATATCAGATTTGATAAACTACAAATACTCGCCAGAGAACAACGATTCATCCCTAGGATGATACGCGAGGCTATTGAAATTAAAAAACATCCTAATTTTAATAGAGAAGATGGTTGGAATCTACCACCAGCCTGGGATCCCATCATACAGAATATTAAATCCCAGCCCCAACACCATACTGCCAGACCAAAAGATACTGCGTATTTCTGCGTAAAACGGAATGCACCTGATTAATTTAAATGAGGGTATACAAGCTACTAACTAATTATGAGACGACCAACACCTCAGTCTCTCTGTGACCACGGACCCTGCAAAGGGTTCGAAACGTCAGGATAAACATTAATTAAAACTAATGTGTAAAATAAACGCGAGAAGATCCGTAAAAGTTGTTTCATTTCAATATTAAAAGTCACAATTATATTTTCTAGTTAGCTGTTAAATCATTAGTTTAGATTCTGGGTGAAGTGCTTACACTCACCAATTAATATAATTATTATCACCAGCTAATTTTTTGTCTCCGCTACTGGGGTACCAGCCTTCCTTATGGATGGATAAAGGGCCTTAAACTCCCACACGAGCCAGTGTGGATGGTGGTTGTTAACGACTAAGTTACGACCGTTAAGAAAAGAAAAGTTGTCTATGGTCGGCTATGTCTTGCGGCATGAAAGATACCAACTTCTCGAGCTGATAATGATGGGCAAAGTTGAAGGCAAATGACGAGCAAAAACTCAGACAAACAATCGTGGCTACGAAACATCCGAGAATTGGCAAGCATTGCCAAGGGTGAAGACCTATTTCGCTTGGCGCAGGATTGAGAGAAGTTCCCTGAGCTGACGGCCAACCTCCAGTAATGGAGAGGCACTGCAAGAAGACGAACGACAGCTAATTCAGCCGTCACCAACGGCTTTACGTGCCTGTTGAAGTTCGGAGGAACTCGAGATGACAAATTTTTGGTCACGCATCCGATGACCGGCCTTTGCGAAAGTTGTTCAAACACTGGAATCGCAGACCGCGCCCATTAACCACTGCGACATCGAGCTGTTCAATATATTACATATTAAAATTTTTTACGATTTGACAGTGTAACATAGCCTTAACTAGCGCCTTGCCTATATTTCCTCCACGTCTCCAATATTCGTGCACAAGGGTGTGTGGAAATATATGGGCTTACCCAATGCATCCGTCGGCATGTTCTAAAGCTAATGCAGGCTTATCAAAATATGCTTAGCATATCAAAGCATTCCTATTTCCACTAAAACGTATACGAGTACTTTGTTGAACCGCCTCTGCGGGTTAGTGATTAAACCGGTCTCAGCCACAGAGGTCCAGGTTCGATTTCCAACGGAGGTTAGATAATATTGTAATCGGTTTGGTTTGTGGTCCGGCTTGTTTTAAGTCCGCCTAGCTGGCTACCACCATCTTAGTCTGTCGCCATAACAAAAATCAATGGGTGTCAATAAATTACCAAGCCATTACAAGCCATCCCTAATAATGAATGCTTCACCTGTCAGGTATTTTGAGAAAAAATACTATTTTATTATGACAATGAGAAAGTATTGTGCGTGTTAACAATATGAAATTATCGCGTAAATGAAGTGAGAGGTGAAGACAAACTAGTCCTTGTTGTTGTGTAAAAATATATTAGTATTCAATGCAAAATAGGACCACATCTCATAATATAGGTCCGAGCTAAAATGGCTGCCCATTCGCCAGCGGAGGCGTGTACGAGCCCTGACGACACTATTTTCACAACTTAAATCTCCAAATGCTCCCTCTTATCTCACTCCTCGTTTTGAATACCTTTACTCCTCTCATAGTAGGAATCTCCGATCTACAAATAATCTACTCCTTCTCAGTCCTTCCCATACATCTATTTAGCTTTGTACACTCCTCCTTTCATACTCAGTCCATTCTCCTATAGAATGCGCTAACTCTTGAAATCAGGATGGCAACAAGTCGTGATTGTTTTAAAAAGAAAGTCCGTATGCTCTTTTTTTATAAAACCTTGGCAGAATCATCTCAGTAACGTCAAATTTATACAAAATACGTTTTTTTTGTAGTATATTTGTAAAAGTACTTCATGTTATAATATACATTATATTTGTTTATATAAGTAATATATATATATTTGTGTTCAGGCCACATAGAAGCGCCTGATTTTGTTTAGATGAAAATAGCGACGACGTGACGTCTCACGCCACGGAAAAGAATTGCGCTCGGAGGCTCGGACAGCGAAGCATCAATTTACTGTTACAACCATTTTTTATTATTATCATTCATTTAATTTGTACAGTTTACGATTAAACTAGCATACAACCTACAGTCTGAGTCTCATTACGAAGACATCAATTCCTGCGCGATCATTTGGTGACCCCGACGTGATCAAAATCAACACGACCGATCTGAAGATCGACATTCAAACAAGAAGACGGACTATCCTTCAGGAACTCGCCAGCATCCAGCTGCAGCTATCATTCCGAGGGAAGTGCGTAAACAATTCATTAAATAAACCCATTTTTTCTACTTCAATTTGAGTGAGTACTGTTCATGACATTGTCCTCACGTAAATAATAAAAAATCAAATTAGATTTTTTTCACTACATTCAATTGTTAAAATGGTGTTTTGTTGTACATTGGAACGTAAATATCCATGTTAGTAAACTATTTGGCCTTTATTTTTGCACATTAGAATTTTGTGTTACACACAGTGTTAACACAGTGCCTCACAGTGCCTTACAGTGTCGTAACGTAGTTCACAAAACTTAATAAATAAGTACCATCGAGTGTCCCGACCTTTAAAATATAAAGTAAATACAGGTCTTAAACACAATTGCTGAACATTCCAGGTGCAAACAGGAATTGAATACGAGGAATTATTGTTGAATTTTGTCGAGTGTTGAGGCCGTGCATTCCAACAAGCGCGCACGGTGCATAGTGTGCGCTAGCAATAAGCCGGCTACGAAGCCAGTTTGTTATCCACTCCCGGAATTTAATGTAAAGTATTCACTGTTTATTACTATTTGTAGATTCGTCATCGTAAACATTAATATTGATTGTGGTTTAATCGTTACTTCGCCGGCAAAATGAGTGAACTAAAGGACCTTATCAAACAAAGGGGACAGATCAGGTGTCGATTAACTTTATTTGAGAAATATTTGTCGCCTTTGTTGGATTGCAAAGAGACTAGTGCGATTATAATAAATGAACTTCGTTTGCGCTGCAGTAAAATGCGTGATCTCTCGTGCAACTTTGAGGACATTCAATCACAAATTGAAATGTTGGATGAAGATACCAATAAACAAATGCTAGAACGTGAAACAACTGAAAATAGTTTTTTTAATTTAATAGCTCGAGCTCAATCGTTATTGGAGTATTTTGAAAACCAACTTAAACTGGAATCTTCAGCTATATTAAATTTAAAGTATAATAATGTGAAATTGCCAGCGTTGAGAATTCCTCCTTTTAATGGAGATCCACACAACTGGTTGTCCTTTAGGGACACATATTTATCATTGATACATCAGAATGAAAACATCGAAAACATTAATAAATTTCATTATCTCAAGTCATATTTAGAAGGTCCGGCTATAGCTGTGATTGATTCCGTTACAATGTCGTCAGATAATTACACAATAGCGTGGAATTTACTTTGCGAGCGGTATAATAATAAACGTCTTTTAGTGAATGAACACATAAAAGGTTTGTTTTCAATTGAACCGTTGACTAGGGAAACTCACAGCGGCATTCGCAATTTAATTGACGTTTTATCTAAAAACTTGAATGCGTTGCATTCATTAGGCGAATCGACTGACAGATGGGATACGCTCATCATTTTTATGGCCTCAGCGAAACTGGACAGTGTAACTGCTAGAACATGGGAAGAATATAGAAATAGTAAAGATTCTCCAACGTTAGAGGAATTTTATTTCTTTCTTCGTCAACGCGCGACTGTGTTAGAGACTGTAAGTGCTAATAAGATTTCATATAATAAAAATGAAAAACGGCACAGTCTTCCCAACATGAAGTCTTTTGTTAGCTCATCTGTTGACTTGTTATCACCTGTCAAACAATGTCTAATCTGTAAGCAAAATCACAAACTATATGAGTGTTCTACAATTAAGTCAATGCCGGTTGCAGAGCGAATTTCTAAACTTACCTTATTAAAATTATGCAGCAATTGTTTTCGTAGCGGCCATCAGGCCTATCAGTGTAGACTGGGCGGCTGCAGAATTTGCCATAGAAAACATAACACTTTGATACATAAGCAAAACACTTTACAATTTTCAAAAACAAGTAAAGTCAATAATGAAATTTCAAATACAAACGAAATTAACTTACCCTCTTCTGTCATTGATCCCACTCCATCTGGTTCCACTACTGTGACTATGTCTGCTACTTCCACAAGTCAAGCACTTCTTTCTACGGCATTAGTCAAAGTAATCAGTAATAATCAAACCTACAGTCTCAGAGCTTTGTTGGACTGCGGGAGCCAGTCCTCATTCATCAGCGAAAAAGCTCAGAGAAAAATAGGTTCTCTACGAAAAGATAATCGTTATCAATGCGTTTCGGGTATAGCTAATTCGGTTTTAAACGTAACCGAACATTGTGATTTACATCTTCATTCAATTTATAACACTTTCAGCGTAATGGTTAAGTGTTTTGTACTACCTCATATTACTGATAAGTTACCCCATGTTGCAGTGCGTATACAGGATTTAGGCATTCCTAGCTGTGTTCAACTCGCGGACCCGAATTTCTATCAATCATCTGACGTTGATTTATTATTGGGTGCAGATGTATTTTGGGACCTTCTAGGACCGGGTAGGATAACCTTGGGACCACAAAGGCCCATATTGCACGAAACACAATTGGGGTGGATAGTAGCTGGCCCTACTGCGGGAGGCTATTACGACACAAATAATTCAAAAATATATTGCCATTTTTCAAAGGAAATTAGTCAACAGCTAAGCAAATTCTGGGAACTTGAGGATGTACCCCCTAATTTCGAATATAACACTGATGATTATTGCGAAAATTTGTTTGCAACTACTACTCGTCGAGAAGATGATGGTAGGTTTTGCGTTCACATTCCTTTCAAGGATTCCGTTGAATGCCTAGGTGATTCATACAACATTGCAGAAAAAAGATTGTTGCAACTAGAAAGAAAATTAAAAAATAATTTACAACTTAAGCAACAATATCACGATTTCATCCATGAGTATGAGCGCTTAGGACATATGACCGAGATTCCTCGACCTTTGTTTGGTTGCTACCTTCCTCATCATGGAGTGGTGCGAGAAGCTAGTGAAACTACAAAGCTTCGTGTTGTCTTCGACGCCTCTTCAAAAACCGCTACGGGTATATCGTTAAACGATATTCAACATGTCGGGCCAGTAGTGCAGGACGACCTATTTTCTATATTATCACGGTACAGACAGCACAGCTTTGTAGTGTCAGCGGACGTGGAGAAAATGTATCGTCAAATTCTAGTTGAACCCAAACAACGTCACTTACAACAAATCTTATGGCGCGATGAACCAACAGACATCATCAAAATATTCCAATTGAACACGATAACTTATGGCACGGCCTCAGCGCCATTTCTTAGTACACGATGCTTAGTGCAACTGTCTAAAGAATGCAAAGATACCACATTGTCTCAGATAATTAAAGACGACTTTTATGTAGACGATTTGCTCTGTGGAGCCGAAACAGAAGATGATTTGCGTAACATAGCTCACTCTGTTACTTCTATACTTAATTCAGCATGCCTTCCATTACGAAAATGGAGAACAAATGTTCCATACATCTTTGAAGATGAGTTAGACGCCTATCAAACGTCAAATTTAGAGTTGTCTTCACAGTCAAGTGTACTAGGCTTGAAATGGGATCCTTCAAAAGACGTTTTGAAATTTTCAGTTGATATGAAACTAAATCAACCAATTACAAAGCGAACCATCTTGTCAAACTCGGCTAAACTTTTTGACCCATTAGGCTTACTAAGTCCGTGCACAATCATTCCAAAAACAATTCTACAGAAGCTATGGTTGTCCAAACTTGAATGGGACGATCCAGTGGATGATGCATTAGAGAAGGAATGGAAAAGTTTTGCAACAAATTTAGAGTCTATAACAGAATTTCATATTCCTAGATGTGCTCTCCTTCGTGAATCTGTAAAAATCGAACTCCATTCGTTTTCTGATGCGTCTCAAGTGGCATATGCTGCGACCACCTATCTTAGGTCAATCGATAGGTCTGGTCAGGTCCTAGTTAGGCTACTTTGCTCCAAGACAAAGGTCGCTCCAGTGAAAACAACAAGCATTCCTCGACTTGAGCTCTGCGGTGCATTGCTTTCAGCACGTCTAAGTGCTAAAGTACTAAAGGCTCTGCGCTGCAAAGTTGAGTCAGTTTTCTATTGGACTGATTCAACAGTGGTCTTGGGGTGGTTATCGTCACGCTCATGTGATTTAAAAACTTTTGTTTCAAATCGCGTGAGTGAGATCCAGGACCTGACCACATCCGGTACTTGGAGACATGTTCCTGGTGATAAAAACCCAGCAGACTTAGCGTCTCGAGGAGTAAATCCAAAATCTATCCAATCTGCTAGTCTCTGGTGGAACGGTCCACCTTTTCTTGCCGAGGACCAATGTAACTGGCCTCAGAATTTAGGATCAAAAAATATTTCGATCCTCCCTGAAAGAAAAGATCATAACAATGTTAAAACTAATCTACTAACTACTATTACACTAAAATGCACAAAGGAAGCATTTGCTGTGAATGGTTGCGGGATTGTGGAGTTCGATCGATACTCAAACTTTTCAAGACTGCAACGATCCACTGCATACATTTTGCGATTCATTCACAATTTAAAAAATAAAATGTTAAAGTTAACAGGTCTATTAAGTCTTGATGAACTGCAAAATGCTTTAAACGTTTTAATAAAACAACATCAGAGTGAATGTTTCGCAAACGAAATTAAAATCTTAAAAACCAAACAAAATTTACCTTTAAATTCTCGGATCTTATCTCTTAGTCCGTTCCTTAATGAAAATGGCATACTTTGTGTATGTAGGTGGACGATTAAAACATTCTGAGGAACCCTATGATAAGAAACATCCTGTTTTATTAGACTCTAATCACAAATTTACCAAAATACTATTTGCACATCATCACATAAAACTATTCCATGGAGGGCCTCAACTTTTATTAAGTAATATACGCAACAAATTCTGGCCTTTAAGAGGCAGAATAATAGCACGAGGAACGGTTAATAACTGCAGACTTTGTAAGCTAATGAAAGCTAAATTATTTAACCCCATAATGGGAAACTTACCGTCCAGTAGAGTGATCCCAAGTCAACCGTTCCATGTCAGCGGCGTCGACTTCGCAGGGCCATTCTAAATTACCGATCGCAAAGGTCGCGGTTGTAGAATAACAAAATGCTATTTATGTTTATTCATTTGTTTTAGCACAAAGGCTTTGCACCTTGAAGTAGCCAGCGATCTATCTACAGATGTTTTCATTCTTTGTTTGAGGCGTTTTATATCGCGCAGAGGTAAACCTTTGCAACTATATTGTGATAATGGCACAAATTTTGTCGGCGCTCATAACGAAATCACAAAATTTCTAAAAACAAATAGTGGCAACATAACTGGCTTCGCATCCGATGAAGGTATTCAATTTAAATTCTCCCCGGCTTACTCTCCTCACTTTGGAGGACTTTGGGAGGCAGGTGTTAAATCGGCAAAACACCATTTAACAAGAATTTTAGGCGACAGACATTTGACCTTTGAGGAATTATCAACTTTATTCACGCAAATTGAAGCAATCCTCAATTCTAGACCATTGACTCCTCTTTCCTCTGACCCGAAAGACCTTGAACCCTTGACTCCTGCGCACTTCCTGATCGGCAAATCGTTCACATGTCTGCCTACTGAGAACCTGTTGGACGCTAACTTGAATCGACTCGACCGATACAGACTCCTGGAGAAGATGCGACAACATTTTTGGGAACGTTGGAGGAATGATTACCTAAATGAGCTGCAACAAAAAACGAAGTGGAGAATGCAGCAAAGGAGCTTCCAAGAAGATGATTTGGTGGTGATCAAGGAAGCCAACCTACCTCCTTTGAAATGGCGTATGGGACGCATCCAAAAATTATATCCTGGATCCGACGGAACGGCCAGAGTCGCCGATGTTTACACGTCCAAGGGCATCGTGCGCAGAGTCATCCACAATCTATGTTCTTTACATACTTCTACTTCTTCTTCTTCACAACAAAAGTAATTGCTCGAAACCCTGAAGCTTTCGAGGGGGGGAATATGTTCAGGCCACATAGAAGCGCCTGATTTTGTTTAGATGAAAATAGCGACGACGTGACGTCTCACGCCACGGAAAAGAATTGCGCTCGGAGGCTCGGACAGCGAAAGCATCAATTTACTGTTACAACCATTTTTTATTATTATCATTCATTTAATTTGTACAGTTTACGATTAAACTAGCATACAACCTACAGTCTGAGTCTCATTACGAAGACATCAATTCCTGCGCGATCAATTTGTTTATTTATTTATTTATAAATTGTATATGTAGGTATATATTTTGAGTTTTACAATATATTATTTTTATTTCAAAAATTGTTGTCTTCACCTCAATTGCCCCAACCTTGTTATTTCTGCACCACCCAATGGTTGACTGGTAGAGAATGCCTCAGGCATTAAGTCCGCCATGTATCATATGTTGCAAAATATTTAAATAAATAAATGCATATTGGTCTTACCACCACCGTTCTACCACGAGAAAAAGTGGCTTCCAGCACTTTTTCTATCACGATGTTATCAACCAAAAAAGAATCGGCTTAACATCTCTGACTAGAACACCAAAAATATCATATTTAATTTAATATCATTAAATCAAAATAACAATTTAAAAAGTGAACTTGATTGTTTCTAATTACAACAAATTTCTGTGTCGACCAGATTTTAAATATTATACCTACTAATCAATCATTTTGGTAGGAATACTAATAAAAACATTGTCAACAGAGCTGCGTATTTTAAATTTATTGGCTTTCTTTGAGCGTTACCGTAAGAGCGACTGCACACTGGGCCACGAGTGGCGGCCATCATATGCGACTACTAGGGGTAAACTAAGAGTCAAGACTAGTGGCATAACGCTAGTAAAATAGAAATGGAATATAATGATAAACGTATATGACATTGCCAATCAAACGTATCTATACATATCATTGGCTTATTTTAATCCCATACAATAATCATTATTTTCTTTTAGCCTACGCTCTCTGAATCACTAGTAGCGGCCACTAAACGCAACCACTGGGGGTTTACTTATGTACAAGACGCAACCACTAGTGGCTAAAATAGGATCGTTAATTTCCCGCGATATTCGACGGACTGGGAGAAGCCGGTGGCTGTGGTTTTTTTTTAGAGAGTTTGCTAATTGCCCCAGACGGCATTTCCAGCTTCATCGGGCTTTTTTGGGGGTGGCGAGAAGCTTAAAGGTTTCACAAGGCTTAAGCAACTGTGAAACGAAGCACCGTCAGAGGCTTTCTAGAGGGAACGGGATCACGCACTAGTGCGTGTCCCCGTGCCCTACTAGATTCTTCGAGGGGTTCGGATCGGATCGGCGACTATGGTGGCTAAGTAGCGAGCGCACATCACCACGAGCGGTGACAAGATAATAATGAAATAAATGTATTTATTGAGAACAGTAATGGTTATTACACTTTAAAAAAAACTTCAATGCTATGAGTATGTATGAAAAATAATTAATCTTCTGCATGTGCATAATTTTGCGGGCGGAAGGGCGATGCTTGCATACTGCATTTCAAGCTTAAACGAGTAATTTAGCGGAAATAACACTACAATTTTTTTTAATAAATTTTGTACTGCTATTACACATTTAAAACCTAGTGCGATAGTACAAGCACTTAATTAATTAATTTCCTTATAATCTATACATGCATTTTTGCATGTAAGTAAAACTTGTCCGCAACTAGTGGAAGACACTGATGGCTTTGCTGTGTCCACTAGTGGCCCAGTGTGCAAACGCTCCAAAATATTAAAATTCTATTTCAATACAGCCTCTTTGTGAAAAATCCCCTCGTTCCGACTGCGGCGCTAAATTGATTTGATATTTAAATAAGTTACGTAAATTCTTCCCTTTTTCCAATTTATCTTGGTACGTGTTTTCTGGTCTAATGTCTTTAGCAACTGTACCGTTAATACTACGCTTTGAAGTTCGTTAGACCTTTTGTTCTTGAATAGCAAATTACAATTAACATTAATGTTAATTTACTTTTATGGACAATTAAAGTTGCCAACTGTATATAAATTGACCAACGTTCTGTAAAAAAACAGAATATATAATTAAGAATTAAAGAAAATAATAATAATTCTAGCAACAATAGAAAAAAATAAGCCAATAAACAAAATTTGCATTTATTGTGTTGTTACAAAAAGGTTCCGACTCAGCATAATGCTGGCTGAACCAGCACCGGACATCCGTCAGGATCCTTTAGCAAACAAGTAGCTTTACGAACGTATAATCAAGACAACATCTACATAATAAGGTTTTTTTTTAAAGTAGCCTCAAAAGTGTAAAGACATAAAATTATTAGCTCCATTAATTTTATTATTTAAAAATATTTAAAGTAAATAAAAGTTATAAATCAGTCATCACCTGTACTTTAGTTGAGTTTAACAACATTCCCACATAAACACTTTCCATCTGGCAACCATGGACACCACGGCGGCTCAACTCCTGACAAGTCTGAAGGAACTTTCTTTAACTTTCAGTGTCTAATGACAGAATGTCAGAGTTCGAAAGAAATCTACAGCAGCCGGGCACCAAGGAGTCTACTACTGCGGTCAGGTATTTGGCCGCGGAGTTTGCTTCATTCAAGACCATTGCTTGGAAGTCGCTTACTATGTTGAAGTCACAAATTGACTGGTCCAAGGCCTAGATCGCCTTGACACTCACTCCCGCAGAAAGGTTCTCCTATTCCATGGAATAAAGGAAAATAAGGATGAAGATGTGGCTTCAAAAATTCAAGGGCTAATAACCAATCAAATGCGATGACAACCGCTGATCATAATTGTTGATCAACTGTTGATCATAATTGTTTTGAAGCTTGCCACTGACTGGGAGCTAAAAAGCAAACTGGTCAGAGGCCTGTCTTGGTCCGCTTCACCTCGATGCAGCATCGTATGGAAAACTAAAACAACACTGAAGGGCTCCAAATTGACTCTCACAGAATTCCTTACTAAATCGCGACACGAAGTTTTCGCTGCGGCTCGCAGTCACATTGGTGTGACTAAGTGTTGGACCTCTGAGGGCACAATAGTCATACTTCTTCCCGACAACACGCGAAAGAAGCTCTTCACCATGGCTGAACTCCATCTTCTAACAGCTAAGTGCCCCAACAAACGATCCACAGATGCGACCAGTGTAAACGTCAAGTAAACTTCGCTGTTGTTACTTCCTAATTAAGTCGTGTTAGCTTTGTTGGTATCGATACTTCATTTATTTATTTTATTTATTTATTTTATTCAAAAAGTCTTGTAAGCTTACAGAACAATCCAAAGCGCTTACAAGCTATGGGTACACATGCCAAAAGATAATCAACTCAAAAATTTAAATAGTTAAGTATGTCAAGATAGACTGTCAGATTCGAAATGTGAATAACAGCGAATTAGATTAGAATTATATAAATACACATAAAAATACATACATTCTTTAAAATTACACACATGTCAAATCAAACTATATCACACTAAATTGTCAGATTAGTATAAATAATTATAAAGCTTTGCTTTGCTTGAATATTAGCCCGCGACCACGGCCGGTGCAACTTAGTCAAAACGTCGTATAACAGTTTGCGTTAATCCACGATTTTATTTACAATATTAGACTCAGACTACAACAAAATTCGAAACTGTCAAATTTTCTTAATAGAGATTGAACCTTATGTCAATGGCATATAGTTGATCATTCATGATAGTCTGGTGTGCGGGCGTCGGTACGTCTTTAATGTTAACACTGAACAAATACAGACAATATATTACAGACACAGTTTTACAAAGAACGACAGTTGAACAAGGAGTGCAACTGATTGTAAGTGAAAATCAACGATTTACTTGCAATGCGGGTAAATACGTCTCTGAGCTAAGAAGGACGAACCTTTGCGATGCTGCGAGACACATAATTGAAACGACTTTTGAGGATCTACTCGTTTATTTTACACGTTGACTTTATTTTATTTTTTTCTGACGTGTACAAGGTCCTGTGTGGTCACAGTGAGACTGTTTCCTTCACGCGAGTAAGTAAACTCTTAACCGCCCCTATGGTCTAGTGGTTAAGACCACCGGTCTCAGACCCAGATGTCCCAGGTTCGATTTCCAGCGGGGGGTTGGTACTCGGTTTGGTTGGTGGTAGGGCTTGTTTGTCCACCTGGCTAGCTACCACCATCTTATCTAAATATGTCGCCATAACAACAATGTTTGTGGCATTGTTGTGTTCCGGCAGCTAGAGATAAGATAGCCAGTGCCTCGTAGTTGAGGTTTCCGGGTGAAGTGCGCTTCCACCTTCGGCTTCATCATCACTTAACATCAGGTGAGACTGCGCTAACCCGTAAAATATTTAAAAAAAGCTTAGGTAACTCATTTGCCAAACACATCACAATTTGTCACACTGTCAAAAATTAAATGATTTCTCAGCACAGTATGTGTTCTCCCTTTCCTACAATATGAGGTCGTCTAAACAAGTTGTGATAATGAAAATTGCGGGTTGACAAGGTACGGGCGGCTAGTGTGACAAAATCCTGTTTGAAGTCACTCTGGACTTCGCTTCTACTTAATATTAGATGAAGACGAATTTAAACGGGGATTGACGCAATCTAATTGGTAACAAGGTACGATTATCATACCTTCTTTATGATGAGTCAGTCCGTGACGTCACGGCCGTTGTAACTCGGTCGAATCGTCGTGTATATAGAAGGTATGATACCTAATTACTAATTAGTTTGCGATAATCCCCGTTTAAATTCTATGTTTAACTATGGAACGCGAAAGTATTAAAGTGTAGATGGAGAAGACTCTTTTGAACAGTCTTCAACATAACAAAGTAAGTACCACGTAATTAGTAAAAGGCTGTAAACATTCTTTACACCCGACGTTTCGACCGAGTTACAACGGCCGTTGTAGAAGTGCAAAGAAGGTATGAAGCTTTGTAAAAATTAGTTTGCGTTAATCCCCGTTTAAATTTCTTTGTTAACTATGGACCACGAAAGTTTAAAAGTGTATAATTACAACCTGTGGTATACGTATATATATATATTTATACGTATTATGTATATTTTTATACGTGAAGCTAAAATGTTGTGCCCCTTTTTTACGAAAATTGCGCGGACGGAGGAGTATGCAATTTCACACACTTACCCCCGTATTAATAAACGAAGTGTAAGCTTGGAGTAGTTATTCCGTGTTTTATTCCCGTCGTGTAAACTTCATTTCATATTAGAGTAAAAGAGACAAAACACGGAGTAACTACTCCAAGCTTACACTTTGCTTATTAATAAGCCCCATATAGTTTATATAGAGTGGTGATGGAGTGCAGAATGCTAATATTTTTTTTAAATTATGCATAAAAAATACATTAAATAATATGAACATATTTTTCAAAATTATTAAAAATGGAAGAGGAGCCGGCCGAAATCTGTCAATGCCAATCCAAACTCACTTTCTATCTTTTTTAATTTTTCATTGCTTAGGATACAATCCGTGCAGCCTAAATAAAATATTTTCAAAAATGGAATCGGAGGAAACTAAAATTACGGTTGAATTTCCACCTCTGGGCGACCACTAGTTCATACAATTTGACATCTACTAAGAATGCAGATACTTATATCTCAGTAGGTATGTAATATTTGCATATAAACATATATTAGATATGTAGTACAGGCGTCAGCACATCAACCTATCCAAAGCTGTCAAATTTCTTCAATACATTTTCAACCATATCGTTAAGGCATAAAGTTCAAAGTCTATTGAGGAAATTTGACAGTTTGTGGTAGGTTGATGTGCAGGCGTGTGTACATTAATGAAATTTATGCAAATATTATGATGAACAAATGTTTGTTCCAAAAATAAATTTTCGGGAGCAAGATTTAGATCTTTTTACAATCAGGGTCAGTGTCCTCTGCACAAGTCTGATACAGCGTTATTATGATAACGCTTGAATCACCAAAAAAACATTAAAAAAAAACTGCATCATGTAAGTACGTCAATATATCATTCACTCATCAGACAGTCGTACCATACAATCGTGCCCTACCTTTTCCATCTACAGTATAGCCACTTGATCGACTGGCCAGTTAAACGAAACGACTTTCCACTTTTACGAGAGAACAAAATCACGTAGTGGAAATAGTTCTTGCCGTGTGGAAGACGCGACCGAATTGTGAAATCGGCGTAAGAGGATTGTAAAATGTTGGGGAGGAAACTTTATTGGTCCACCGTCTCCGTGCAAAGAAATTCTGAAGAGATAGAAGTTTCCGAAACTAGTTATTTGGATGAGTGCAGCACATTTACTGACTTAAGTTATGTATTGCCAGCTCATTTTGTGTTCCCACTGCTGGGGCACGAGCTACGAACCACCACGAACCACCACACGGGCCCAGTGTAGATTGGTGGTTGTTAACGGTTGCTAATGCCTTCCGAAGCGAGAAAGAGTACGAGATGATACATTTTTCGTCACCCGTCTGACCGACCTTTGCGATAGCTTAACTTCAGCAATCGCTGACTGGGCTAAGTTATGTACAGACGTCTGCGCATCAACCTATCCAAAACTGTTAAATTTCTTCCATACATTCTCAACCATATTAGTTAGACATAAAGTTCAAAGTCTATTGAGGAAATTTGACAGTTTGTGGTAGGTTGATGTGCAGGCGTGTGTACATTGCTTTCCTAAGTTTACGCAAGCAAGCTAACGTGGAGAAGCAACTTGGTAGGTAGACAAGTTGAGGACGCTAGTGAGCCACAATCCTGCTAGCTGTCCTCGCATCTGGACTCCATCAAGGAGAGCGGAGACATTTACCTACTCTTAAATAAAAAAGAATTATTGAAATTAAACACTTTGCAGGGATCATCATTATCGACCTATAACTGTCCCACTGCTGAGCTTAGGCCTAATCTTAGTACGCATATGTGTCCATGAAACATGGAGATTATGCCATAACTCACCATGCTGTTCCGACCAGGACCATAGGCTTAACATGCCGAAGCATGCAAAATTTACTTCATCATCAGTCTATACTAGTCTACTGCTGAGCATAGGCCTCTCCAGCACGATCCGCGGCTGCTCTCATCATCAGATTTATTTCTCAGGTTGTTATTTTTTGTAATTTATAAATTGTATGGTGTAAGGGACTAGGTGGAGCGACGATCTTCGCAAGAGGCTGGCAAGAGCTAGATGAGAGTAGCCGCGGATCGTGCTCGGTGGCGTGCACTTGGAGAGCCCTATGTCCAGCAGTGGACTAGTGTAGGCTGATGATGATGATGATGATGACGGGATAAACCCTTATTTATCCATTGATTAAACATACAAGATCGCAACCCAACATGCTAGCCATTTTCCCATTAAGTTTAAACGTTGAATGCGACATATCGTGATTCAATTCCCATAAAGCTCTATTCCATACAAACCTACTAGCATACAGACTACCTACTACCAACGTAAACCCATACCCACAAGCGTATTAGCTTTCCTTCTTTTTTTTTTTTTTTGTGAGAGATTGCTGATTGCCGCTGCGGCATTTTCAGCTTCACCGGGCTTTTTTGGGGGCGGCGAGGAACGTAAAGGGTCCCTCAAGCCGTGTGAAACGAATCACCTTCAGAGGTTATCCAGAGGGATCGGCATCGCGCACAAGTGCGCGTCCCCGTGCCCTACTAGATTCTCCGAAGGGTTCGGATCGGATCGGATTAGCTTTCCGAATGGGTAAACAGGACTATTATAAATGTGTTAATCAAACCATTTTAGAGCTAAATATTTTTAAAACATTCCATATTAAAATTTTAAACAAATGATGGTATAAATAATCGTGCCTCATTCATTATAGCCGGCTCATTACCGTTATGTCTTAACCCTTAAAACTAAACTCCTTAAGCAGAAGTTTAACCATAACAGAGCGTGGGAGTTAACGAAGATTAATTAAATGTCGATGGATCGCTTGTCACCCTTAATGCAAACGTGGGGTGTTTGAGGTTATCACCAATTTAAGTGGGGTTAGGATATTGCTGGCAGCTATAAATATTCTTTTGTGTGATTTGCCACTTTAAAGTAAAGTGTTTAATCTTGTTTTGCTTCGATTCAGGTGTTGGTGATAATATTAATTGTTTAATGTGGCAGAACAATTAAAATACACGAAAAGATACATACGTATAGCTTTGTTTATTTTACGTACCCTACCTACTCAGGTTGACCAAAGTAGACTCAAAGTTTCACTAATGATATAATCATATTTATAGTTAAATGTGACTAAACGCAAATTTAGTTTCAAAAAAATTACAATTTTCAGTTGGTGGTGCATCTGAGCCGGTATTTCATGGGCTGTGGGTTTTATTTATTTGAAACTTTTATTGAAACTTTTATTGTTAAACTACGCCTGCACATCAACCTACCCAAAACTGTCAAATTTCTTCAATACATTGTCAACCTTAAGCCTTACTAATAAAGTTCAAAGTCTATTGAGTCTAGTCGAGTCAAAGTCTATTTAACGACCTCCGTAGCCGAGTGGCTTGCACGCCGGACTTTGGGCGGCGCTAACTCTGAGGTCCCGGGTTCGATTACCGGTCGGGTCAATGTCGAAAACGAAGTTTTCGATATTGTGTCGGGTCTGGGTGGTTGTGGGTTGTTTCTGATTTCCATGAAACGAGTGCTTTAGCTACTTACATTGGGACCAGAACAATGTGTGTGATGTTGTCTCATATATTATTATATTATATTATATTATTATTATTGAGGAAATTTGACAGTTTGTTGTAGGTTGATGTGCAGGCGTCTGTACATAAAGGTTTTAAAAATTACTATAAATCCATCAGTTTACCCAAAATTGAGTGAACAATAGTAATAATATGTAATAATAAAATATTCAAAAATTAACATAAATTATATTAATATTTTGTGTATTAATTTGTATAAAGTATAAAAATAAAGTTTTAATTAATATAAGGATACATTCATTCATTCATAATAGTTGAAATTACAATAAAAACAAGCAATTTTGAAATTTATCTACTTATTATAGTAATCATGAAGGCTATAAAATTCTTTATCAATTAACCAAGATTTTAATTTATTCTTAAATTGTTTGCCTGCAAGTACTTTAAATTCAAGAGGTGGGTTATTCAAAATCCTTACAGCTGAAAAAATGCTTTTATACGTTACTGCTCCATTACATCTGAGAATACAAAAATCATGACAATAATTGCTAAGCAAATTGTTTCTATGTGATGATTTCTTGATAAAATGCTCATTATTGGTTTTCAAAAATACACAGATTTCCAAAATATAAATACCAGTCAAAGTGAGTAAACCATTCCACCGTCATATATATACCATTTAATCTACCAGCTAGTGGATTTATTGAACACTTTATCAAATTTTATTTATAAGCTCACAAAGCTCCCCTTGACGTCACTATTGAAATGCTGGTGAGGAAATAAAGTGTCAATAATACTGTATCATTTCCATAGTATCATTCTTTTTTTAATTTGTAAAGTGTCAAAAACTTTTGTCCCCAGCGCGGAGCGAAAGTTCCGGTAAACAAAGCGTCCACATTTATATAAGTTGTCACTATAATAAATCATGGGCGAACGGTGTCCACGAGAAGCCCTATTCTGGGTGCCTAGTGCGAGTATCATTCACCATTCGGTCACGTTAACGAAAACGAGAATTTGTATGGCAAAATTTTAATTCTTCTCGTATCTCGCCAGGAGGCGCTGCTTCAATGCCATACTAACTTTCGTTTTCGTAAACGCCAGACTTGTTTGGGGGCGGCGAGAAACTTAAAGGGTTCCTCAAGCCGTGTGAAACGAATCACCTTCGGAGGTTTTCTAGAGGGAACGGCATCACGCACTAAGACGTGTCCCCGTGCCCTACTAGATTCTCCGATTACCTCTTTATTACCCATCAGTTGTAGTGATGACTAATGATTATCCATCAATAGAATATTTCAATGATGGAGGCCTTTGCCCAGCAGTGGGACAGTTATAGGCTATTTGCTTTCTTTACTTTACCTCTGTCATACGAACGGTATATATCATATAACGTTATGCTCGATAACGTTACCTGTGTGGTAAATGTAAATATTATAGTTATTATTTTAATTGTACAACAAATGTAAGTATGTAAATAAATAATAATTCACGTTATTAAAATATTTTTTCTGTTTAAAACATTAAATTTTTATTTAGTTTGCAAAAAAATGGTATTAAATAATATGTGGAAAATAAATATCCACAAAGTCAGAATTCACGATTGTTATTTTTCATTAAAGTAATTCATCGGATTTCGAAAACTTTACAACATCGCCATTCAGAATAAGGAGTTCCGTCGTAGTCCTCAGTGTTTTCCTTGCCAAAATAAACTGCATTCTGAGGAGCGCAAAAAAAACGGAGCCACAACGCTGTCCACAAGTCAATTATGGCCGAAATGAGTCGTTTATATTAATTACTCTTTCGACAAAATTCATTTCATCAAGGGTGTTAAAAAATTGTTGATAGTCTTGATACTATATTTGAGATACATACATACTTTACGAACAATTCGTACACAAAGACGCTAAGAACATTCATAAATGTTGTCCCACTTAAGCTTCTAACTTTAATATTTTCAAACCACCGGTTTAGACCCAGAGGTCCCGGGTTCGATTCCCAGCGGGGAGTACATGTTTGTGTACTCGGTTTGGTTAGAGGTAGAGCTTGTTTGTCCGCCTGGCTAGCTACTACCATCTTATCTAAATATGTCGCCATAACATCAATGTTTGTAGCATTGTTGTGTTCCCGTTCGTCCCGTTCGTCCGTTCGTCCCGTTCCTCAACTAGTTCCCTCACTAGTTGAGGATCCCGGGTGAAGTGCGCTTCCATCACTGGCCTTATCATCACTTAACATCAGGTGAGATCAAGGTACTGTGCTTACCCGTAAATATAAAAAAAAAACAAATTAGTCAATTTTAATGAAACATTCTACCCTTAAGGGAAATACAGAGACATAAATAATTTTTTAATTTTGGTTTTTTTTATATATTTTACGGTTAAGCACAGTGCTTTTATCTCACCTGATGTTAAATTATGATAAGGCCAATGGTGTAAGCGAAGTTCATAGTATTGTTAAGGAAAAAGTTACCGGTAGCTAGCTAGGCGGACTTAAATGAGCCTTGCCACACCTAGCACCTGAGTTCAATAATATGTAAACTCTTACATGGGAATGAAACCTGCGATTCTAGGTTCTAGGACTGCTAGTCTAATCATTTTGCAGTATGACACGCTTTAGGCTTGACTCAACTCAACACACGTCCAGCATTATTTTTTTGCAATTATCGCAATGGGACACTCATCGCGCGAACAAAACAGCACCGTTAGAGAGTATATGCATGGTATATTGCGTAAACTGTCCATAATTAGACTATCGTCTAACACATTAGATACAGCAAAATTTTTATCAAAATTAAAAAAAGTACAAATGGCTGCACGTCAATCTATCTAAAACTGTCAAATTCCTTCAAACAATGTTCAACCATATGACATAAGAGTAAAGTTCAAAATCTATTGAGAAAATTTGACAGTTTGTAGTAGTCTGATGTGCAAGCGTGTACGTACTACGTTCCGTAACCGTGCTACGAAGCGTAGTAACCTGCCCTAAGACAAGACACTGACTAAATCATAGCGAGAGCCATCTTATAAGAAATTGAAATTGATCCGTGCTACGAATATGTCATCGTAGTCGTCGTAGGCGTCGTAGTTGTCGTAGCAGTCGTAATTGTCGTAGCAAGCTAAGCAGACCCCCAGTTGCTACTAAATGCTTAGTTGTAATAATGTTGTCGCAAAAACTTCTTATAACAAACAGTAATTCTCACACTATGATACTCAAATACGAGTTCTCATATCCTCAGTGTCTGTTTTGAAAATGAAAATACTCAAATTATAAGTAGCAATTTTTTTTATTTATTGTTGAAAATTATAGAAATTAAATAGTTTTATTTCAAACTCTTAACTTGAGTATGACCGATTAACAATTGTATTCCTTGACATTACATCGCATCAAAACTTATTAAAAAATGAGTTGCGTTTCGCTAGCAGTCCGTCCTGCCCGATACTTGACGTAGACAATCTTTTGTGCCAGTTAAGCTTGCACGAAGACGTCTGGCACGCGTCTAGTAAGTAGGGTGTCAGTACAAATAAAATATAAGAAAAATGTGAAGAGATTGCTCCTTTCGCTCGGCTGTTGTATCTTAAACCACACAACGCCAGCACCACTGTAATTCAGCTAACACGATTAGCCTCACTAGATGCAAACGAGGCTTCCATGTTTGGACTTAATTACACGATTGGCATGCTTATTATGCGTTTTGGTAATGCTGAAAATGTTTAAATTACAAGTTAGGGCAGGGCTTAAGTAAGTAAAGTAAATAGCCTATAACTGTCCCACTGCTGGGCAAGAGCCTCCATCATTGAAATGAAGTCATCACTACAATTGATAGGTAATTGCTTAATCACCACGCTTGCCAAATGCGAGTTGGTGATCACAAACGCGGGCTATGCACCGATAAAAATTCGAAACACACTTTGCCCGAAGGTCCCGGGTTCAATTCCCAAGTAAGGGAATTGAACCCGGGACCTTCGAGTATCGGGCCGAGGGCTTTGCGACTCGGCCACCGAGGCGAGGAGACTTAGTAAAAAAAGAGAGAGTGATAAAATTTCTTCTAACACGTTCAGCGTCATTCTATCTTTTTTAATACAGTACACCCGTTTGCACTAAACTTATGAATCGCCTAGTTAGTTATCTAAATTAATGGCTTCGCGTTTAGCATTTAGCTAATTTCAAGTATTTTTATTATTATTAGTAGTAAGAGTACGGTACATAGAAATTAAAATGGAGTCTCAAAACACGTGTTATTACGGCAAGAACTCGGGTGAAAACTCATGAATCGCCTAACTATTACCCTGTCAAATTAACTAGGCACTTGAGTGTAAGCGACGTTTTCGAACCAAGTGCTGAGCTAACTTGACCGGGTAGCAGTTAAGCCAAGACTTAGGCGATTCATAAGTTTAGTGCAAATCTTGTCACTTATCAGTGTATCGTTAATGATACACCTGATTCACCAATTTCACATGTCGGTGTATCATGCATGAGTGATACGCCGCCAGAATATGTGCTCAGCTTGGTGGGTAGTTGATACATACTCATGCCCAGATACTCGTAATACCAGCTTTACCCAGATAGTACCAGCTATCCCCAGATAGTGGCATGGCGATTGTTCAATAATCTGTCATAATATTATAGCTCTCTATTGAATAAAAATTTACTCTTTATAAGTAGTTCATCATCATCATCAGGTCATTTTATGTCCCCACTGCTGGGGCACGAGCCTTCTTTATGAATGGATAAGGAGAACGGGCCATATACCACCACGCGGGCTCAGTGTGGATTGGTGATTGTTAACGACTGCTAAAGCAGTCGGAACCAACGTCTTTACATGCCTTCTGAAGCACGAAAAAGCTCGGTATGATTTTGGTCACCCATCCGATGACCGGGCTTTGCGAAAGTTGCTTAACCTTAACACTCGCAGACCGGGCGCGTTAACCACTGCGCCATCAAGCTCTTTCTATATTGAATCCGAATAATTAGTCAAATTAGTTTTATTTCTATATCTATTCTTCAATCAAAAAACTGATATTTAATTTTACGAACTTACATGAAAATAGACCCAAGGTATTTGACTATCCACCATTCAATGTACTTTACCCATTGTCCTGTGTTTTATTGCATCGTCATTGGGCTGGTGCCATTTACCCACGGCGGGCGGAGCGCAACAATCGCCGACAATCAATACCGGCTATCCCAAGATAATACCGGCTATCCCCAGATAATATCGTGGCCATTGTTCAATAATCTGGCATGCATTAGTCGGGACGTGGGCGTATTCCGGACGCTCCTTGAATACGGATCATTAATATTGTTTTATATAGTTTAAGCTTATGTTATTATTATTATTACGTTTAAGTTTAAGTTTATGGAACCTCCCTCCAGTGGGACAGTTAAGGCTAATAATAGATAATAATAACATAAAGATGACGCTGTTGATTGTAAGGAAACTCGATTTACATAAATGTTATAAGGTTTAAAAAGCATGAGGCGAATCGAAAACAATTCTGCAGTTTGCCCTTAAAGGATACAATATAACGTAATATACGACAAATCTTAAATATCGTTTTAGAACAAAAAAAATATCCCTAGAATGAGACGCGAGGCGAGGACATTTGAAACGTATAAATTTCTATGGAGATTGTTGGAATTTAAAACCACCTGTGTTTCCCAGCATTACCATCAACATCAGCCTATCAGTTTAGTATCAGTCCCACGCTTGATATTGGCGTTTCTAAGAGCATGCAACATGCTCCCATCCATCATCTCTCATCCAGCTTTTGCCAGCCTTGCAAAAATCGTTGCTCTGCCTAGTTGGGGGCGTCCTACACTACGTTTGGGTTCCCCATAATACTGGTTATTGAATCCCGAATACCATATTGCTAGAGCAAAAGATACTGCGTGAACCAAAAGACAACCAGTAGCTCAGTTTCTCTGTGACCACAAGATAAAACGACGTCAAAGTAACATGATGATGATATAAATGCGGGTAAATCTGTTTTTCAAATTCAAATTTAAATTCAAAACATTTATTCGGCGTAGCACAGTTTGACTTAGGTTCTTGTAATAAAACTGTATACCTAAAATTACAAAAACACAATGTTGAAAAAATTTCCACGAGCAGGATTTGAACCTGCACCCTTCTGACATACCGGGTCAGGTGCTCTTCCAATTGAGCTGTCGTGGTTCTAACCAGCCCGCCGAAATTATTCAACACTATTTACTTTTTTTTACTTTGAAAGCCAAAGGCGCCAATTCAATGTCAACAACTACCGTCATTAACATCTGATCATAATATTTTTACAAATACTAAAGATCAGTTAAGAAGTAGGCTAGCTATTTATAAACATTTTAATACCTAAAATTCAAATGCTACGACGAATTGAATTACTCTCAGCATAAATTGCATCTTCAAGAAACTGCAACGCTGAGTTTCAGGAGGTTTTGTTTATTTGTGTTTTGTTCATAAATCATATAATAATATCACATAATATATCATTAATAAGTTAAAACAATAAATATTTTTTATTAATTAAGTCATTGTTATACCTTTATGTTCCCTCGACGCGGCCGATGCACACAGGATCAGGGAAGGCGTAATTAATTCACACACGCACGCATAACACGCTTCTGTACTTGCATTATATTTATTGGATAAACCGGCACACGACTTTTTACGATAAGAAGTCCGGGGGAAAGAGGTCGAGGGGAGGTGCAAAGGGACGAACTACGTGCTTACCACTGATAATGTAAATATTAATAGCAACTAACATTTGGTGTTACCACAGTCATGATTAATTTATTTTGTAGCTTGGTCGGCGTTGCAGGGATAAGGGCTACGACCCCGCTCCAGAGCGTACCAGGTCCAAAGAGTTTCCTTAGCCATACAGCGGGGTAACGCTGCAATCGTGATGGGAACCTTTAGGCCGAGTCGGTTCGAGGGGGCTAGTACAATATAAGTTATTGGCTGTATTTGTTTTGTTTTTGTAATGGTGATTTTCTATTATATTATTCATGACTTAAAAGTTAAAACTGTAATTTAAAGTTAATTCAAAGTTGCAATACGAAGAATAAAGCAATTAAAATATTACTTAGCGTCTTTTTCATTATCATTATGGACAGAATAAGCCTTCATATTAATGCGCTTGAACTCTGCACCGACGTAATATCTGATTATCTCCCGTTAAGTGGCGGGCAACAGTGCTTCTGATACCATTTCACGTGTACTATTCATCAACTCAGGTAATTTATTCACTGCTAGACAAAGGTTTCCATCATCCAAATCATGTTATTTCTACATATTTTATAATAATCTTTATTGCACATTAAAATAAAATTGAATCTAATAAGCTATTTCTTAACAAAAATATAATAATAATAACTATCTAAAATATATTATTAAAAGGAGTCCCTTTAGGCAAGGTTCCGAAGATACTGGCAGCGTTCCCCCTTTGAATAGCTAGACTAATTCTTTGTCCGAGGTAGCTGTCACCTCTTCGGTCTCCTGTGATGTAGACTAACCTTTTTGCTATTTCTTTAAAAAGCTTTATAGCGCTAGGACCCCACTAATATATATAATTAAAGTTTTACGTTATTTTACGCAACCACTTTGTTGGAAATGTAACAAAGTGAACTTGTAAAATATAGATTTTACTATTTAAAACATTTAACATACTTTATAAACGTGTTATTTGCTAAGTGACAAAGTCAAGAAGAGGGAAAAAGTTAATGTAGTGGTTACCACATGTAAAACTTAAAATGGCACAAAATATTATTGCCACACTAAAATATATTAAATGCACATTTATGTTCATGTTGTACTGAACATAGTTGCGAACAAATTACAATTTGAAAAAAAAAAACAAAGTGTTGAAAAAACTCCACGAGCGAAAATATATCATTTTACGCAAATTATATATATGTGTATAATATTTGTAAAATATTAAGATTGGATGTTGATGACGTAGTTGTCGACATTGAATTGGGCTCCTTCGGCTTAAAGAGTAAGTGTTGATTAATAGGGTGTGAGGGTGACTGATACTGCGTTATTTTCACGCTGCACCAGTCGTCCTTGCGTTTGGAATCCATTTCCATTTAACATCAGGTGGAGTGGAGTCATTTGTCGAGCTACGTATAAAACAAAAAAATGTCAACGAGTTGGATTGAGCCACGATAGTATAGTTGGAAGAGCACCTGACCCGGCATATTATAGGGTCGAATTTCGCTCGTGGAATTTATTTAAAACTTGGTCTTTTTTATTTCAACATGCCAATGAGTTGATCAGAACAATAAACATCAATACTCATTTTTATTTTATTTTATTATACATGAGCCGAAATTATTCAACACTATTTACTTTTTTACTTTGAAAGCCAAAGGCGCCCATTCAATGTCAACAACTATCGTCATTAACATCCGATCATAATATTTTTATAAATATTATTAATGACGGTAGTTGTTGACATTGAATAGGCGTCTTTGGATTTCAAAGTAAAAAAGTAAATAGTGTTGAATAATTTCGGCGGACTGGTTAGAACCCCGATAGCTCAATTGGGATAGCACCTGACCCGGTATATCATAAGGGTGCATGTTCAAATCCTGCTCATGGAAATTTTTTCAACATTTGTGTTTTTGTAATTTGTTTTGCAACAAAATTTGCGTTAAAATTATATAAACAAAACAAAAACATTTCATAAGTCTTACTTTTTTTGTGTGGTTTTCCTTGTTATTGTTTCGCAGCGCCACCAAACCGGTTCCGAGGGAAGATCAGCGCTGGTCACAAGGCCTGCAATATGCTGAGTTGAGACCGTTTTGGGATACTGCTTTTTACCTGTCGTCTTTTGTGTCTTTATAATATGTTTGTTAAATTAATAAGCAAACCATCCAGGAACTCATTGAAATATACACACAAAATTTCATCCAAATCGGTGTAGCCGTTTAGGAGGAGTTAAGTGACAAACATGTAAACAAAACAATAAAAACAATTCCAAGCTTATACTCAGTTTAGTTGTAAAAGGGTATAAATAAAAAACCTTGCCTTCTTTGTCCTGTTTCGCCTGAACAGAGATAGATCAATATTATTTAAAAAACAACGTTTTGCGTGTTTTCAATAACCCGTTGTACATAACCTCCTGAATAATACTGAGGCAATTAATAAGGGCTTAGTACGTCTATCGATACCCTAGTAACAACGCCCAGAATCAACCACCACTTAGCGTACCTATAGGTACATTGTACAAATGTGTTCGGTGTCTGTTTGCATGATTGATTGCCAAATTAACTGGTCAATCAATTGTGTTTATCCAACGGTTTAGTTCAACAATACTGATTAATAATGTTTACAATGCATATTGCTTGCTGGTGATAAATTGTGTCTTAATTAAATAGTTTGTTGGTGCGCCAAATAAATGTCTGACAACTGATGACCACCTCTGTGGTATAGAAGCGTAATAGCTTATGGTCGGCATCCCGCTAGTTATACCCATGGTGACTGCTTCCATCATCATTATCATCATCTCAGCCAAAAGACGTACACTGCTGGACAACGGCCTACCCAAAGGATCTCTACAAAGACCTCCCAGCAATTTTTACAAGATCGTCAGTCCACTCTGTTGGAGGCCTGCCCCGTGACTACTTACTACCGTAACACTGGTTTCATTTCACCACAACCAGAAAGTTTTCATCACGATTATAAGTGATAACTGAATAAATAATTAATCCTGTACAGTTTAAACTGATAAGTACGATGCTTTGAAGAAATATGTTTTAGACTATCATCATAATTATAATGTATAAGCCTCGGGTAACAAGAAGATTGGCAACTAAGTTTGCCTATAGCTTGATAATCCAATGAGGTGATGTTGCCCGCAATATTCCACAAGTCCACAGTCTTTGATTATGTGCACGTCTACATAATCAAAGTCCACAGCAGGAAGACGTCTTTTGTCTCATCATCTCAGCCAAAAGACGTCCACTGCTGGAGAAAGACCTCTACAACGACCGGTTTTGTGCAGCTTGCATCTAGCGGCTAGCCGCGACCTTCACCAGATCGTCGGTCTACTTTGTTGTAGGCCTGCCCTCACTGTCTTTACTCTATTGAGTTTTATTTGCTAATAATTTTCGTAAGGCATGTTACGTTTTCTGGTAAGCATTTTACGAGTTGTTATTAATTTTAATAACGTAACTTGTCATTATGATATAATATATATGTCATTATAATAGTTGTAAAGGGGAAACCTGTAAAGGATACGTCAGGATAAAATAATTCAAAAACAATAATTCAATTTGAGGTTACAAAAACACAAATGTTGAAAAAATTTCGACAAGCAGCATTTGAACCTGCACCCTTTTTCAACATTTGTGTTTTTGTAATTTGTTTCGCAACAAAATTTGCGTTAAAAATTATACAAACAAAACAAAAACCATTTCAATTTAAGGTGTTAGTTTTTACTTTAGAAAACAAAAACATAAAACAATCTGATATGACAGAGAAACTTTCGATATCATTCGAGAGAGTAACATGACATTTATCATATGCTAAATCTACCTGCATCATCACGGTGCAAATTCAATATTCTAGAATCTATACGATGGAACTACTCCAAGTTTGCTAACGATGCGATTCCTACTAACGACCAGACATTACCGATTGTCTGCAAATGTGGAGAATGCTGAATTGGTGACATTTTTATCGAGAACAAAATTTTAAAACGTGATTCGATTATTTTTCTTTTTTTATATTTATTATGAGACAAACAGATAAAACACAAAGAAAAAAATAAATATAATATTTCCTTAAATATTGTAATATTACAATGTTGTAAATGTTGTAATGTAAACCTATAGTCCCCTAAGTTATATTAAGAAACAGCACAATATAAAAACAAACCATACAAACAATTAAAAAACATTATTACTTAGCATTAATAAACAAACATAAACAAAAACAAAAATAGTACCAAGACAGAACTAAAAAAACAATTCTTAGGCTGTATGGACGTACTCCACTGCCCTCCAATGCACGCCTTACCGGGATAAAAACCCTATGTCCTAGTCCGGGTCATGGTCTGTCTATGTGCAAAGTTTTATCCAAATCCGTTCAGCCGTTTTCGAGTTTTGCGCTTAGCAACATTCATTTTTATTTATATAGACATTTTAGGGTTCCGTAGTCAACAAGGAACCCTTATAGTTTCAAAATGAATAAGACTCCTTGGGCTAACAAAGTTATATTAGATGGTGTTAATAAATGTCAGCGGGTTGGAAAGAGCCATAATATAAGATAGCGTTGGAAGTGCACCTTACCCGGTTTGTCTGAGAGAGCAAGTATAAATCTGTCTCCTGAAAAAAAAATTCAACATCTTCCCAAAATGAGGAGATTAAAATAATGCCCTACAAATTAGCGGTTTCGTTGCCTTGATCAAATATCAAATAAAACTCCAGGCAACCTAGTGTTGAAAATAGTCCGTCCATAGGCTACGGTAACCACTTACCTTTACGGCCGTATGCATGATTGCTACCTTTGCCATAAAAAAATAGTGTTCATTTTGGCAAATTGAGAACGTGTCTCTATTTTATGAGCAAGCTTACTTTGTTGCTTATAAACTTTTACAGGCGCCCTCAGGTATTGCGTTCTCGTCATATACCCCGAAGGCTATGGATAATTTAGCAAAGTACGGGTGACCAGAAATTTTTCATCTTGAGCTCCTCCGTGCTTTGGAAGGCACGTCAAGCCGTTGGTCTCGGCTGCATTAGCAGTCGTTAACAACCACCGCACCGCATTGGGCCCGCGTGGTGGTCTACGGCCCGTTCTACCTATCCATCCATAGGGAAAGCTCGTGCCCCAGAAGAGGGGACATAAAATGAGCTGATGATGATGACAAGAACACGATTGCGTTATGCTAACTTATTGAAAAATATTATTCGGTTATTCTGGGCTCAATATAAAGTGTCCAAGTGTATTGCAAGATAATTAAGTGCAGATAATTTCTATTCATAGCTAGGGCTTATGATTGCCAACCCGCATTTTGCAAGCGTGGTGATTAAGAAAACATCCAACAGTTGTAGCGACGAATTGATTTCAAAGGCGGATGCCTTTGGGATAGTATAGATAAGCTAATTGCTAAACCGCTATCCGGGCTATACACCGAAAAATTCCAAACACACATTTGCCATTTGCATTTGCCTAGTCTGAGTTTTGTTTACTATTCGATTACGTTTACGAAAACGACAATTAATATGGCATCGAAACAGCGCCTCCTGGCGGCATACGAGAAGAGTTAACATTTTGCCATACAAATTCTATTTATGTTATTGTCAACGATTGGTCCCGCAGACTTTCTTTTCCAACTACAGCTAGGGTTAGCCAACACAGCCGGAAGAGATCTCTTTTAGGGATAAGCTCACCCTTGTATATGTTTTTTATAATGTAATTTATTCTGTAATTTCAATGTACACACGCCTGCACATCAACCTACCACAAACTGTCAAATTTCCTCAATAGACTTTGGACTTCATGCCTTATTCATATGGTTGAAAATGTATTGAAGAAATTTGACAGTTTTGGATAGGTTGACGTGCAGGCGTCTGTACAATAAAGGATTCAATATATTCTCGTTTTCGTTAACGTGATCGAATTGCGAATGAAACTAGCACTTAGCACCCTGGTAGTTGAACTGACAACTTTCGAATATCGGGCCCAGCACTGCTGAGAGAATAATTTGTGGAATTAGATAGAATATTTTGAAAAGGGTCACATGTTTGGTAATTTTATAACGTCTCAATAGTGTATTGGTAGCCTAATTTTGACATTTAGAACTATGGGTAATGTATTTTTTTTTATATTTACGGGAAAGCACAGTGCCTTGATCTCACCTAATGTTAAGTGATGATAAGGCCAATGATGGAAACGCACTTCACCCGGGATCCTCAACTTGTGAGGCACTGGCTATCTTATCTCTAGCTGCCGGAACACAACAATGCTACAAACATTGATGTTATGGCGACATATTTAGATAAGATGGTGGTAGCTAGCCAGGCGGACAAACAAGCCCTACCACCAACCGAACCGAGTACACAAACATGTACCCCCCGCTGGGAATCGAACCCGAGACCTCTGGGTCTAAACCGGTGGTCTTAGCCACTAGACCATAGAGGCGGTTGAAATGTAGCAGAATCAAGGCCGTTATGTTGTTTCTATCAATTCGCCTTAGGTTCACAAGTAGGTAGATACAGCTGTCAACCTGTCGATATGGAGCTGCCGGATTGAACAGTGTCTGCACATATTACTCCGGTGTGCTAGTCAGTGAATGTGTCTGCCATTCCACGAACATCAATGTCAGGAGCCATGTTTTGTTACGGCACAGTTGGAGGCAAGTTGGATGCTAAATTTCTCGAAAGTTCTGTCGGTAGGACGAAAGTTGAGGTATCTCTATTGTGAAGTTTGGATAGTGGGTATAGACAGATAGAGATGGATAATTGTTTGATAGCAACAATAGAAAAAAAATTCAATGGATAATATAATTTTTTATATATTTTATCAATTTTACGCAAATATACTATATACGAACGTATACTTAAAAAAAAGGTGACATTACAAGTAAATAATAATAGTATTCACAATAATATAATAACTAAAGTAACTACTTACGAAACTAAAATATGGCGTCAAAAAATTCCTCCGTCAAATTGTTGAAACCCTCTGGCCATTGGGTCCGAGTGCTCATATTTTGTTTACTGACATATCCAAACGGCTGGTTGACACTTCCCATGACCCAAGGGTTGGCTTTTAACTTGGCCAGAGGCTAAGCATTGCCATACAGTATAGTGCGCGTCCCCGTGCCCTACTAGATTCTTTATAGGGTTCGGATCGAATCGGAGAGCGGAACAACTCAAGGACGCCTCTAAAGGCTCGGACCTCGGCTCGGGGTTGACTGACCCGTGGTGAAGGAGGGAAACGCCCAGGTACATGTCTGTACCTGGTGTAGAGCGCGTGTGAACCGGTTCTTCGTACCCTTGTTCTACGAGTACGGTATCTTGGGCCTAAACTAGTGTGCATGTTTAGTGTATTCTGTAAATGTGTAGCGGCATTTAGAGTATCGGGCGGGGCTTACAGGAAGTGTTACCAAAGCTCATGGACGTTTGTGACACGACAGGCGTGTCACGCCAACCCTAAACATTCACTTTTTATGCCTCAATGTTCTAGAATCTTGCTGGATCTATTACATTTTAAACTGGAACATAGCAAGTAACCATTTTGATTGGCGGCTGAAACAGGTATGAAGATGGTCAGTACCCAGTAGAATCCTACCACCAAGCGTAGGAGCGTTCATCATCATTAGCTCATTTTGTGTCCTTACTACTGGGACACGAGCCTTCCCTATGTATGGAAACACCACAGGGAGAACGAGCTTTAAACCATTACGCGGGCCCAGTGCGGATTAGTGGTTGTTAACGATTGCTAATGGAGCTGAGAACAACGAATTTACATGCCATCCGAAGCTCGAATAAGCGTTATAAAGTAAAATATTGAAAAAAATAACTTTATGATTTATGAGAACACTTTTTTCTATTCTAACGAATAAAAACCTTTTAGTAATAGCACAATTCAATGAAAACATAAAATTTTGACCACATTGAATGTTTGCAAGCGGATTCTGAGAGTTAGTTGAAGTTTTAATTAAATAGTCCCATAATAATAATGTTGTGGTTTTATACGATTTGATTATTCAGCGTAATTAATCGATTTTCAGAGGAAGTCGTGTCATTGTTTAAGTGTGATTTTAAATGTTTTGATTGTTTACATATAACTTAATGCAAATATTGTTGCGAACAAACTACAATTTGAAAATAAAGACTTGAAAAAATTTCACGGGCGGGGTACGAATCCCGCTGGAATTTTTTCAACACTTTGTCTTTTTTTAAAATGTTTTGTTGATCCAATTGAGCTGATATACAGCTCAATGCTCCAATTGAGCATGACTGGTACCATTTGCACCACCACCACGCACTCGGCTTATAAATTATATTTAACAGCTGTGTTCAGATTAAGGAATGACATAACATGCCATAAAATATTTTCGCGTAACTACGTTTAATTAATTACTTAGTATATTATGCTTTAAGTTACCAATCTGTCAATATTCTTTTATTATAAGAGCAGTAAGAAGTTTTAATAGTGCAGTAACATTTAAAAGTACATGTCTTGTTCTATACTAGCTGTTCAAAAGTTAAACGTATTTTAATTTAACATACTTATAACATACTTTAATTAAGTAAAATTTAAACACTGAAAAAAAAAAAGACGACAACCTCAGGCGGGAATCGAACCACGCACCTTCCGCATTCCGGGCGGCTGCCTTAACCACTTGGCTACCGAGGTCTGGCTTTCACCCGTCGAATTTTTTCAGTGCTTGATGCTTATGTTTTTTAGTCAACATTGCTTCATCAATCTTAGAAGTTGACTAAAAAACATAAGCATCAAGCACTGAAAAAATTCGACGGGTGAAAGCCAGACCTCGGTAGCCAAGTGGTTAAGGCAGCCGCCCGGAATGCGGAAGGTGCGTGGTTCGATTCCCGCCTGAGGTTGTCGTCTTTTTTCAGTGTTTCAATTTTACTTAAGTATATTTAAGCGTTAATAAAACGCTAAAATATATAAAAAACACTTATCTATAACGCAGCTTCATCTTAACCGAATGTTCAAATATTTGTAAAAATATTTCTTTCTGATCTCAGAGGTGAAAACTTCTAAGATTGATGAAGCAATGTTGACTAAAAAACATAAGCATCAAGCACTGAAAAAATTCGACGGGTGAAATCCAGACCTCGGTAGCCAAGTGGTTAAGGCAGCCGCCCGGAATGCGGAAGGTGCGTGGTTCGATTCCCGCCTGAGGTTGTCGTCTTTTTTCAGTGTTTAAATTTTACTTAAGTATATTTAAGCGTTAATAAAACGCTAAAATATATAAAAAACACTTATACTTTAATTAATTACCATCACTTAATATATAGCAATTTAGTGTCAAGAAACTGCCTTTATGTTTATTATTAATATTTAATTTATATGTGAGTTACATATATATATATATATATACTTTATACCAATTTTACATGTGGTTTTTTTTATATAAGCATTTGATTTTATTTGTCTGTAAATTACCCTAAAATAAATGAATAATTAAATAAAAGTTACGAATTTGAATGTTGAACATTTTCATTCGTCGAACAGGGGATCTATTTTTGAATCGCACATATGACATTGTGTTGTCGCATGCAAGTTAAGCCACACTCGTCTTTCGAGTCGCATGACGCCGATTTTCCGTATTTTTGTATCGTTCGTTTCCGGTGCTGCTAACATAATACGAAATGTTGGATGGGTGTTATCTGTTCCACGCAGAATTTAGAGAAAACCGTTGACAACCGCAACGAAAACGGAACGTAATATCCATGTTTCTATTGGCTGTTAAAAAAACCTTTGCTTTTTAATAGCAAAGGCTATCAATGTCACAAATAAACGAGTGACATGATATTGACACAACGCATTGATTTTGACGGTTATTCTATCAATCGCTTTGTGTCGCTCGACTGCAACGAGTGGGTGAGGGCACTCGTTGCCTACTTCGATACCCACTTTCATTATATTTACCGATTTTCCTAGTAAAACTTACCTAAGCTGTAATAAAAAATGTAAATCGGATTCTGAACTTTTCTATTACGCTAGACCGCTTGATTAATGAATGATCCAGCGGTGGCACTAATGACTTCGCAGAATCTAGCGGCTAGCCATTTCCGCTACAAAAAGTACGTGTTGCCGTCATTAAATTTCCATATCAATGGTAGAGATTTGAATCAATGGTTCTGACGCGCCAACATTTTTATGGCCTTTGTAATTTAGTGGCTATACAATCGGTTTTTGGCTTAGGAGTCTCCCTTTTCCTTTATTTTGCAGTGTTTGAATGTTGCAATAGTAATGATGTATAGTTTAAAAAAAAAATTAGACAACATCATAAATATTGTTCTGACCTCAAGGTAAGTAGCTAAAGCACTCGTTTTTTTGGAAATAAGGTACAACGACCACCACCATCCAGGTACCACAACCATGCAGACCCGACAAAATATCAAAAAGCTCTTTTTCGACAATGACTTGACCGGGAATCGAAGCCGGGACCTCAGAGTTAGCGCTGCCCAAAGTCCGGTGTGCAAGCCACTCGGCTACGCAGGTCGTGTAGTAACAGGTCCGATAGGTCGAAGTGCTACTAGGAGAGAGAAACCCCACAGATAAAGGCAGGCCCCACTAAGATAAGATAAGATAAGACAATATACTAGAAGGACACCTTCTTAAAGAAATGAGAACAATAAACATTTATAAGTTGAATTGATTTTTTATTGTAAAAATCTCCAGAGCTTCAGAAGACACGTAAAGCTGTTGGTCTCGCCTGCATTAACAGTCTTAATAACCATCCGCGCGCTAGGCCCGCGTGGTGGTATATGGCCCGTTCTCCTTCTGGTATTTCCATCTATTAGGGCTTCCAGCCCCAGCAATGGAGGCATAAAAAATAAGCTAGTAATTATGATGTAAAAACTCACATAATTTTATCAGTGAAGGCATTTCAATGACTATCTAAATAGAAATAGAAATAGATGAAAACTTTATTTGGGACAATAATAATACAATACATACAAGACAATACATCACACATACAAACTCAAAACACAGGAACATCACTTAGGTATATACCAATTTAGGAATCTATCCTGTGAATCTATAGCCTGTGGAGGCTGGTCTGCTCTTGCACACTTATCTTATTTTTAATATTATTTACTGTAGTTTGACTTGGTTTTTCTTAACCAATTTTTTTTTTTTTTTTAGTGTACTGTAGTGGTACTGTATGACATTGTGGAAATTAAAACTTTTACCTGATGTAAATTTGTTAACTTAGTTTTTTTTTATTTTGTGATATTTTTGTTTTTTATTTACATGTTGTGGTTGTCTTCTATAATTTTGTGTTTATTTGTAATGGAAAGTGTCCTGCTATGATAGGGCATTTTCCAATATTTTTGACGCTGTAAGGGAGAAAAGAGCTGGACACTTGCTGAGTTTCTTGCCGGTTCTTCTCAGTACAAGATCTCCCGCCCAGAGTAGACTTACGAACCGATGGCATAGTGACATTCACAAGAGCTACTTGTAGCCTAAACTGAATAAATGATTTTGAATTTTTTTTTAATTTTATCAAGATCTTCTTTATAGTTGACTGCATTACAAACCGATGATGGTAGAACCATGACTATTAAAAAATTCTTACTTTTTAATTTCACTTTACGACTTTTTTTCTCGTATTCGTTAACGTGATCGAACAAATTCCAAGGCTCGTGCCCCAGCAATGGAGGCATACAAAATAAGCTGATAATTATGATGTAAAACTCACATAATTTTAAAAGTAAAGGCATTTCAATGACTATCTAAATAGAAATAGAAATAGAAGAAAACTTTATTTGGTACAATACATCACACATACAAATTCAGAACACAGAAACATCATTTATGCTTATACAAAATTAGTTATCTATCAAGATCTGCACTACAATCCGCACTACAAACCGATGATGGTAGAGCCACGACTATTAAAAAATTGTAATGAGTGAGCTCACTTTTTAATTTCACTTTACGACTGGTGATTTTTTCTTTTTTCACTCTCATTTTATTTCCTTTTTATTTGTTATCGTATGCGTTAACGTGATCGAACAAGTTCCAATTGTGATCGAAACTCGAACAAGGCACTCAGACCTTAACATGAGAAACTTCGTTATTGATAAAGTTGAAGTTTTGCCAAGTTTCCGGAGTGGTTGTTGCCAAGATGACTTGCTATATTCGCCGAGTTCCTTTACAGCTTCACATCGGAACCTGCATAATCTCTATTAAATATATTCGGTGCTACTTTTGGTCATCTAATTTTATTTTACACATTACATTGCATCGCATTACGAAACTTCAGGATGAACTAAATAACATAAATGTGTGAAATAAACGCGAGTTAATCCGTAAAACTGGTTTCATTTACATTAAACATTACAATATTAACAAAATGTGATTCTGATCCAATAGCTATACGATTCATAGCTGTGTTTATTGTTAACCTTTTAATAATTATACATGCTTAGTTAGGAATCTTAGTTATAATAATATTTTTTTTTATGAACATTATTTGCAATCCCATTTCAATAAGCTAGGTATAAAATGTGTTTGTTTTGAACCTGCATCCTTCTGACATACCGGGTCAGGTGCTCTTCCAATTGAGCTATCGTGGTTCTAACCAGCCCGTGGAAATTATTCAACACTATTTACTTTTTTACTTTGAAAGCTGTATATTGCAAATCACTTCCTGTACCACAGATCTAATATTATTTGGTATCTGCTAAGTCAGAACTTTTCGAATGAAATTTATTGACAGAGATTCAAGATTCTATAAAGATGCTCAAGAATAGTGTCTCTATTGATTGTGGACTGTCTGTCCACCACTGGACTTAGAATTTTTCATTTTTTTTAGGTCCTTTCGCGACAAGACAAAAGATATAGTTAGGTACCTAATATTATCCGAAATTCTCTCAGGGTCGCGAGATACTGTTGCTTACGCAGACGAAGTCGTTCCTATTCAGTAGCAGATAAACAGCGTATGGGCGTTTAACGCATAAGCGAGCCGACGCGCATCAGCTATCACGGATGCAAACTTTGATGTCGCTGCCAAATGCAACGTATGTGCATTTGACAGTGAAATCTGAGGGTAAGGTTCAATGTTTATTGAAAATAACTCATTCAAAATGGCGTTGTAAACGTAAAATATTAAATAATATGAATTTTATGGACCAATCATTTTAAACTCAATATTGTCAGGTTATTTTAAAACCGAGTAGTTTATTGTAGAAAAAATTTAAATGGCGGTTTAACATATCAAATCAAATTAGGTATCTGATTTAAAAATCGAGAATCGTCTGTCAATTTGTAACAATAAAGAGCAAAGGCACGTTCATCCGTTGGTAAACGGTTGTTGTCGCAAGATGGCAGTCGTTCTACCTACAAAACCACATAAGTACCATATTTCAAAAAAAATAAAAAGTCTTTGTCTATGTAACCCGCGTTGGGCCGGCGTGTAACTTATTGTGCATCTCCCAATGTGCTATTGATCGTGCGGGAAGGCGTAATCCCAGCAGTGGGACCATTTTATGAATAAGAGTAAGTACGAGTATACTAAATGTTTGTTTGCTAATTCAAAATATAAATTAAAACAAATTCACATATTAAAATGATTAGGTGGTTTTCTTTGTGTATCATCTGTTCGCAATACTAAATAAACAACAAACAAATCTACTTGCTCAACGTTTCTCAAATTAAAAAAAGATTTTATTAAAGTATCAAGCATAATTTCTAGCACATTTTCATTATGATCGCGCAAGATGGCAGCTGTGACAAGCTGTCACTAATTTCATTTGATTAAATACTTTGTGCGATGTTGTTTTGTTTGTTTTTGTTTTCCTTCTATCGTCGAAAACATTGTTCGATTATTAATCGTGGCGTGTTCGTTCGGCGACAGTGACAGAACTTTGTGGAACACCGACACCCACATGATCACTGGAGAGTAGCCAAATGTTACAATACTAGTCTGATAAGGGCTCACTTAATAATTAAGAAAAACAAAGCGTCTCGTTCTGTGGGCTGAAAACTTAAAGTCGTAGGGCATAGTCGCATATATTAGTAGGAAATAAATGAGGAGTCATTGTTTTTTATGATTTAAATGGGAGCTAAACCCATATGGTGGTCATACGCGGACAGCAGCTGCATAGTGAAATACGCATCTGCTTGAGCGGTTCCAGGTATGCTTGTAAATGGAAGGCTGTAGTTCACTACTCAGTCCAACCCTCTCACATAATATCGGCGTGAAACAATGGCACTCGTTGCTGTTGTGTTTTGTCCGTTGAGTGAAAGAACCAGAGGCCCATCTCTCACCCCTCCCCCCTCTCAATACCTGCTCCCTCCTCAAGATCCAACTTCTTCCTCAAGGCCGGCAACGCATCTGCGATTACTTTGGTGTCCATGGGCGGTGGCGATTACTTTCCATCAGGTGACCCGCCTGCTCGTTTGCCTCCTTTTAATATAAAAAAACAGTCGATCGAGACTGTTTCAAGCTGCCCCTATATGGCCGCCCTTACAATTATTATTTTTTACATTTTATTTTTTTTACCGCAATTCATGTGAAAAACAAATAAATAAGTAAAATTATAAAAGTACAGAAAATACGCGGATCGTGCTCGGTTGCGTGCTTCTTGAGAGGTCTATGTCCAGCTGTGGACTGTTATAGACTGAGGATGATGACGATGATGACGGAATAATACAGATTTTTCAAAACTCTCTGGTGTTGTTTTAGTACGCCTAATATTCTCTGGCCTTGGTCAGGCATATTAATTTTAATATACTTTAAATTAAATTCTTCAAAATGATGAATTATACAATATAAAAAAATTGGGTCTGTGATAAAAACGCAAAGATTTAATACAAGGTGTAAATTTTAGACGGAGTTCCGTTTGTTATGAATGTAGTTCTGTCTTTGATTAGATAATCAAATACAGAATCCACATTCATAACAAACGGAACTAACGGACGAATGAACGAACTTACTTTCCCGAGTTCCTATGGCCATCTTCCAGCTCTATCATCAGACCCTGGTTATCATCTAGTACGAAAGTATTCGTCAAGACGGATCAAACGAGTCCAAACTCAATAGGGTTGTGTCGTTTAACTGCCGAGTGCCTTTGGCCACCTTCCGGTTCCATCATCAGATCAGCTCCATGTCATAAAAATCGCTTCAAGTGTGCCTATAAAAAAGATTCCGACGAATTGAGAACCTCGAACTCGGTTAAATATGCAGACGTCCTTTGATTTCTTCAGGGGTCCATCATCATATCCTGACTTGATGACCATGGGACCACCTGGGAAGTATACCATTTCAAACAAAAAAAGAATTTTCCAAATCGGTTCAGGCGTCTACGAGTAATCGGGTAACATACATAAAAAAAAACTTAGATCCCGACGAATTGATAACCTCCTCCTACTTTTTTGAAGACGGTTAAAGAGTTTCATTTCCAAGCCGCAAATACAGCGACAAATACAGCAAATACAGAGAACTATAATGTAGGTACCAAATCTCGTATAACAAAGTTTTAGCTAATCTGAAGGTACTAATGGAACTTTAGCTATTCACCAGAATCTAGCTCTGATTACTATCTCAATGGACCAGTTACATTAACGCCAATTTGTAAACAATTAGACCTTGGCATCACCCGCGAACGCTGACATACTATTCATGGCCAACCGGGGTTTTCTCTGAAACGTTATTTATGTGATCTTAAATGAAATGGTCCGTTGAAATATAGCATATTACTAAATCGTATATTAAATTTAGCGTATCTAATTCAATCTTTGCTGTAATAAATCTGTCTGCAGTATACTGGTTGATTAATATTGTTAGTAAATTGAGTTGGCATTTTGTCTTTTACAAAATCATGTATATTGAGTCTAATATTGTAAATGGAGTGCGCTTGCTTACAGGATTTTACAAATCAACATCATTTTTTTTTATATTAACGGGTAAGCACAGTGCCTTGATCTCACCTGATGTTAAGTAATGATAAGGCCAATGATGGAAGCGCACTTCACCCGGGATCCTCAACTAGTGAGGTACTGGCTATCTTATCTCTAGCTGCCGGAACACAACAATGCTACAAACATTGATGTTATGGCGACATATTTGGATAACTTTTACCGGATGTAAATTTGTTAACTTAGATTTTTTTATTTGTTTTTTTAGATGTTGTGGTTGTCTTTTGTATTTTGTGTGTTTATTTGTAATGGAAAGTGTCCTGCTAGATAGAGCATTTTCCAATATTTTTGACGCTGCTAAGGGAGAGAGCTTGACACTTGCTGAGTATCTTGCCGGTTCTTTTCAGTACAAGAACTCCCGCCCTGTGTAGACTTACGAACCGATGGCATAGTGACATTCACAAGAGCTACTTGTAGCCTAAACTGAAAAAATATTTTGAATTTAGAATAGAATAATAATGTGTTTCATGGCTTCATGCACCGGTGCACAGTTGCAAACAATGTGTATGTCGCAGGCATATATATAAAAGTGGTTTGTAATAAACTCTTTCGTGGCTGTAACTTCTTCAGGTCTCGACAGAAATAAAACAGCACAAAACGAGCAAACTATTTTATATTAATTTGATAAAATTTATGAAAATATAACAGTATGACGCGGGACAATACATTTTTAGTAGCGAAAGGGCGCGGGCGTTCCTTGCGGTGCTAGTGACTACTGCTCGTCAAATTCAAAATGTTTGTTTTATATCGCAGCCGCGCCCAGCCGCTAACAAACATTTTTGCGACTGCCTTACAAATAAAAATAACACAAATCATTAAAATAAAATTTTAATAGGCCTACTATGGCATTTTTTTTACGAATTTCTGTATATTATAAATCTTTTAACAAACTAATTCAGCGAGAGAAAGTGATCAATTCTTTCTTTGCGCGAGCTAAAAATATCGCCATTAATACAAGCAAAATCACTATACCGAACTAATTTTTTATGTTTCTAAGTTTTATAACAATATAAAATAAAATAGACTAACAATAGTCTTATAATAAACACATGCAGTGTCGATTTGCTTACTAAAATCACAACATTACAGATGTCCCCCCCCCATCCCCATTTTCTGTCACGTCTCTGGAACAAAGCTTTTCTTTGTTTTAATTAAAATTCTATATTATATTTTAGTTTTAAAAATGTGCAAATTTATTTACAAAAATCACTAACACGGCAGTGGGCCTAGTACGGACTTCAATCGAAATCGAGTCGTTACGTGAATGGAAATTTAACAGCGGCACAAAATCCATATAGTGAACTAACTGATAGACATAATTTCATAGATTTTATGACATTAGCTTACGATTTCTATAGAAGTTCGTGCCAGGCCCAGCTGAAGTCTTCAACACAATTTGGATATTTCATGAAACCCCTAGTTTCCAACACATCCCTACAACACGCTCAAAGCGACCGTCAGCAAACATTTGCTGTGTACTTCAACCTGTCGCCCGCTGTATTTGCTGTTTACATTTAATAAATGAAAACAAATCGCCCTAGCTAGGCGCCAAGTCAATACGTGGGGTTGTACAGGGTGGTAGTGTTAGAACTCACATAAATAACAACCTTTTTTCATTTAAAATAGGCGGTAGGAAAAGAACAATAAAATTGTTTTCTTTACCAACATGTAGAACCAATGTTACATACAATGACCCTATCTTACGAATGTGTAGGGTGTCATCATCATCATCATCATCATCAGCTCATTTTACGTCCCCACTGCTGGGGCACGAGCCTTCCCTATGGATGGAGAGGTAGAATGGGCCATAAACCACCACGCGGGCCCAGTGCTGATTGGTGGTTGTTAATGACTGCTAATGCAGCCGGGACTAACGGCTTTACGTGCCTTCCGAAGCACGAAGGAGCTTGAGATGATAAATTTTTGGTCACCCATCCGATGACCGGTCTTTGCGAAAGTTGCTTAGCCTTAGCACTCGCGGACCGAGCGCGTTAGCCACTGCGCCATCGAGCTCCTCAACGATTATAACGAACACAAACCTCTCTCCACTCATTCCTTTTGCTCGTACCCAAGTTAATAATACCTTAGTCAAATAATGTGTACCAACTGCCGCTGAAGTTTCTATGCACACGTTGCTGGAATAAGTTCGCGAACGCTGCAACTTAAATTAGTTACGTGCCGTTCGTGCATTTTGATGTTAATTCACTGCTACTACAAAAGCTTTATTGCCATTTAAATTTTTTATTAATGGTTAATTTTATATACAGTAGTACCATTGCAACTATTTTCTTATTGTCTCTCGGTAATAATCGCATTTCCAAATACAACAGAATTTGAATTTCCATGTCCGTTAATTATTAAATTTATCATGTTTAATAATTTGAATTCAGAACAACATACTCTATTGTTGTTTTGTTTTTGGTTTTCGTGTGAACTATATAGAGCTGTAAGACTATAAATCGTAAATCGTAAATCCTTTACCTGTGCCCAAACTAATTCGATTGGATTTAATTCGCAGCGGTAAGGGGGCAGTCTCAAGACGGTGACACCGTACTCGGCAGCGAGCTCATCAACTAAATTTTTTTGATAACTTGCTTTTATTTTATTAACGATTTCCAGTAATTCTGCTTAAATCATTGTCTCTTTGAAACTTAAATTCTTTGAATTCAGCCACTCACCTAGTAGTGGGGGTTTTTTCTGTCTTACAAGAGTGTTAAGGGGCATTATCAAACACCAAAACGGAATCCCGGCAAAATTCCTCTTAACCACTCTTCAAATGTTCTGCTTTCATTTTATTATGGTAGTCACTAGAATCTGCCTTTGATTCAAACATTAACAAACCCCCATCTAAAAAGCCTGCCTCGCTTTTAATATGACTAATAATAAGGCGTCCTTTTCCAGTAGGAGCTTTAAGACCTGTTGTTAGGCCTTCGAGGAAGGCTTGTCGCGGCGTATTAATATTTAAGTCGACCCAAGACTTTTGTAAAGTATGTCCTGTTAAAAAAAACACATACTGATAAAATAGAAGTGGATTAGGTAATGAAAGTAATATATATTTTACTAATTCGAAAACAAGGAAAATTTACCTTCGTTCAGCCAAGTCTCATCTTGGTAATAAATGAATTTTCCTTGTCCGCGATACTCTTTTATAGAAATCAAGTATCTCTTGCGCCACAAAATTTTGTCCTGCCTGTCGCTTAAGAAGCTGCGTCGTTTGCGACTTGTGTATTTAAAATTTAAATGTTTGGGAACTTTTACCTATGTTGTTCTCGAAATATTGGGAAGATCAGGATCTTCATTCACAGCGTCTGTGATCTAAAAGCAAGAAATCATAAGTTATTAGGTAGAGGTGTATTTATGCATATTTTCAACAAATATATATATTTTTACAAACCAGAGGTGAGGTTAAGTTTTTAAAAAAATACCCGATAACTCACAATATGAAGAATTTATTAACAAAAATAACAGTTAGCAAAAAGAACAACTTAAGTAACCTATCTGAATCTAGAAAGATGAAGCTATGCCTATTTAGTACTACAATACGTCCGTCACGTCCAACTGTCAGCCGCCAAGAGAGCGCTGCTTTTTTTTTTTTTTTGGAGAGAGATTGCTGATTACCGCTGCGGCATTTTCAGCTTCACCGGGCTTTTTGGGGGCGGCGAGGAACGTAAAGGGTCCCTCAAGCCGTGTGAAATGAATCACCTTCAGAGGTTATCTAGAGGGAACGGCATCGCGCACAAGTGCGCGTCCCCGTGCCCTACTAGATTCTCCGAAGGGTTCGGATCGGATCGGGGAGCGGAGCAACCCGAGCGCGCCTTTAAAGGCACGGACCTCGGCTCGGGTTGACCGGGCCGTGGAGGAGGAGAGAACCGACCAGGTACATGTCTGTACCTGGTGTAGAGCGAGTGTGAACCGGTTCTACGTACCCTTGTTCTACGAGTACGGTGTCTTGGGCCTAAACTGGTGTGCATGTTTAGTGTATTCTGTAAATGTGTGCTGTCATTTAGAGGATCGGGCGGGGAGAGCGCTGCTGAGCGCTGCGCTTGTATTTATGTGGTACGCCCGCTCGGCCCCGGCTGAGGCTCGGGGGTAGGGTGAACTGGCAAGAATATAGTGTTTGAACATTAACATAATTAGCCCCTCATTTTCACTAAATCAGTTACTTAGTAAAAATTTTAAATCATGTATTTTTAAACCAATTTTTGTCTAAATCATAATATCTTAACTTATGACAAGTTGGAGTATAAACTATAACCAGAGCCTAATCGACCATAGTCAATAGTACCTATATGGTCTGTTCACTGTAGCTTGATAATATTGCTGGTGAAACAATTTACGATGTTTGTGTTACGGCGCCCAACCATTTTAATACTTGCGAATATCGTTCATTACATTCAGTTTAGCGATTTAGAATACTATTCTGTAATTTAAAATCTTACCTTAACTAAATACTAACCTTTGCAATTGTAGGTGTTTCCTTATTATAAAAAAATTAACGAGGCTTCTTACAGTAGTCGCATAAGATGTGTAACATTTGACATCTCACCTTAGTTAAGCAATTTTAACATTATATTCTAAAAAAATTGCGCGCGCTTGCGGGCTTCCGACTCCGTATAGAGAATAGAGAATGCAGTAAATACTCATTAGAAGACATGTCACACTGTTATCCTAATCACACTGTTACGATCACATTTCTGCAAAATCACTCCCACAAATTATTGTATAGAAGGCGAGCAGATCACACTGTTACGACCCTACTTCCGTCCCTTTTCTACGAAATTACTCACACAAATTGTATATATAGAAGGCGAGCGGAAAGATGTTACACATCAAAAACTGTGTACTTTGCGCCGAATGGCAGAAAGAGTGAACTCATCCAATTTTTCTTTGATCGTCAACTTTGAACCAGATCGTTGCGGTGGAGTTGGTGAAACATTTTGCTTTAAGTCTGTACGAACATTGAAAACAGTAATAAACCAATTCATAAGATGTTTGCTAATGTCTGATCACAGTGGCGCTTACTAGGTTTTACACATAATTGCGTATCCAATTTCTTTTCCTTTTCGTTGAATACGTATTTAAATATTTTTTGCACTATTGTCTCTGTGACACTTCGATGAGCGACTGAATTGGCGCCTTTGGCTTTCAAAGTAAAAAATAAATAGTGTTGAATAATTTCGGCGGGCTGGTTAGAACCACGATAGCTCAATTGGAAGAGCACCTGACCCGGTATGACAGAAGGGGGCAGGTTCAAATCCTGCTCGTGGAAATTTTTTCAACATTTGTGCTTTGTAACCTCTGTTAAACACAAAATGGCGGATGCCTTTTTCTTATATTATGGAGATTTATGGTTCTGGGTGCTTGTTCTTTTGAGCCAGTATTTTAAAATCCGAAAGTATTTTATGTTACATGATGGTTTCAGAATTTACAGAAAACCCAATTTATTATGATAATTATTAAAAAACGGCATCGGCATTCACTGCATCATTCGATTGATTTTCAATTACAAGTATTACAACACAATGAAATTAAGATTCTAGTAATTATTTTTCTGAAATTATTAGTAAAGTGATAACTGGGTTTAATTTATGTTTCCTAATTCAGTAGCTTCTATATCAAGATAACACAGTTTAACTGTTTTGCATTTACCAATAAGCGAAATTGAACCAACAATTGAACTATTTGAATTTGAATTTGAATTTAAATTTGAGTAATGGTAACATTATTTGTGATGTGTAATATCTTTCCGCTCGCTTTCTAGCAATTTGTGGGAGTGACTTCGTGAAATTGGACGAAAGTATGTGTAACAGCTTCTGAGAGTGGTTTCGTGAAATATGTAACAGTGTAACATGTGTGTAACAGGAAGTCGGGGAAGCGCGAGCATTTTGTAAATTTAAAATCAATATTATGAACATGACATATTATTATTATATGTGACATATTGTGTAATTTGACTATCAAAGGCCATTTTGATATGTCAAATGTCTTCTAATGAGTATTTACTGCATTTATTTTATAGTTATAAAATGATGTAATACCTGACCCATTTTTTTCAGAATATAATGTTAAAGGACATTGCTAAGCCTCCATACATTGATGGCCTAATCAATGCACAGCTATGAAACTATGCTCGTTGTTTTCTAAATAAGTCATAAATACTCAGCTGGGATTTATTCAAATACGGACAATTATGGAAATCGTAGAATCACGCGAAGTGTATCAGATTTTGAGGTTACAATATATTTAGCGAGTGAGCAAAAATAGGGAGGTAGGTATTGAAGACCTACTGTAGAATCAATACGGTTAATTGAACTAACGAATCGGGAATCGATTATATTCTACATCGCTCGAAACGGTGTTATTACGTTTTTTTAGAAATTGTTATATAAGTATATCAAATTCCTTAATAATAATATTAAAACGTCAACTAGCTTTTACTAATACAAAGTATATCAAATATATTTTGATATCATATTATTATATATTTCTTAGGTGTGTTCTTAGGGTACCTACCTACTAAAAATTGCATGCCCGACTAGGGTAAATTGTTTGTTCCCATTATTATATGCTTAACACCTGCTATGTATTTACACAATTTTATGGCAATAAAAATTTATCTTATCTTATCTCATCTTATCTTATCTTATCTCACATACGTCAAGCAATTATTATGAGGAATTCGTTTTGCCAAAAATATATTTATCGAATTTCCAATACTTGTAGAACAAACATGATACTCTGTTTATTAGTAATGCCCACAGTAATTTTCCTCACGATAACACTGTCTTTTGTTTATAATTTCCCCCTACGTAGGCCATTTGCGGAATGACAAAGATCATTGAGCCCAGACGTCGTTCATTGAGATGTCCCATCTATAGTACTCCTCATTAATCTCCACCAACTATTAGGACTGTTGATATATTCCAGACACTAGTGGAATGAAGTGGAATGGACCGCACGTTTGGTGGAGTGAGTCAGATCTTCATAGACAATTTGGGGAAGATGTCTTTGTGGTCTATAAGCAGTAGTTTACAAGCAGTAGAATCAATAAATAATGCATTGTTTATAACATTATAAACGAAGACTTTTTATCGGTGATCAGGACTTACTGATGCAGACTAAGTAAATGATAGCCATTGCAATAATAATAAAACTTACATGTCAGCGTTACATTTTTTATTTTTTTCTTGGAAGTAAACTTAATAACTATGAATATTAAAATCATGGTCATCCTACTAGTCCTTGTTACAAATAACGAGACGCGTGTAGCGGCGAATATACTCGCGTCTCTTTTCCACAACTGCAATAATACTGCTATAAGAGCTCATAGTCAGGGGGCAGGTACAACGATGATAACAAACCTCATTGAAGATTAAAAGTTTTTCATAATATTAGTAGTAAACTGTCAAATGGCAGACAACGTAAAAAAACACTTCAATCTTCACTTCATAAAAATGTAGGAAGACCATACATTCTAATTATTATGGTTACCTAATTAAAAATACAAAATTAACAAGTCGGAATCAGTAGGTCCTGATCACCGATAAAAAGTCTTCATGTAAAAATATATATAAAATATATATTATTACTTAATAGTAATAATACACAATAATTTGTGTGTACTCATATTATTGTATTATATTTCTTTCTTTATCTTTAAGACATGTACCTACTCGACGTTCATAAGTGCACTTTTGTGTCTAAACTAAATAAATATTTTTCATTTCATTACACTGTCGGTCTCAGAGCTACAACTTGGGTGCAACATCCAATGAGGGGTACCTACATTATAAATGATATAAAAAAATTACACGATAAAAATACCAGGGGTTTATTTTGATTTTTACCAGTATGTACAACGGTTTTTTCTAGTATGTAGTTATATGGATAGAGAACAAACACTTCATAATGTAATACGAGTATTACTTATAAATGGTGATAGCTAACCAGGCGGATATCGGCAAGCAAATTAAACTATACTAAGTAGGTAGACATACATTGGTAAAGAAAAATAGGCACTATTTTTTTGAGTAACTTTTAATAATAAAAATAATAAATTCATTTATTTAGGCAACATAGACCCACACAAGAAATAATTACAAATTTATCGCAAGTCGTTTTGTATAAAAAACAAAATAAAACAAATCACAATACAATTTTGATGTCAAAACAAACAAATAGAAAGATAATAACAATTAATAACAACACAAACAATAATTAATAGTCTCCCTGTGACCACGGACCCTGCAAAGGGTTCCAAACGTCAGGATAAAAATTAATTAAAACTAATGTGTAAAATAAACGCGAGTCAATCCGTAAAAGTTGTTTCATTTCAATGTGTAATGTTCGCGTAAACTTTAGAAAACAATAATTAATAACAATTTCGATGTCAAAACTAAGAATTTAGAAAACAATTATAATTACTTTTTTACTCAAAGTCAACAGATCTGATAAATTAAACATTTTTAAATTAAAAATAAAATAAATTAAAATCATATAAAATTAAGTCTTTTTTACACTTCTTATTAGTCGTGGTACAAGGTAGTTCCAAGTAGGCTGTAGTTCTTTCGCCGTACACATTATTCGCACGAAACGTTTGGAGCCGGTTAATTACTTATTTATAAAAGTTAATCACCGTACGTTTTGCTGAGATTTAGATTATCACAAAACACATTTTCCGAAAACCGTTTGAGTTTGGTAAAAGACCTCAATTTGTTTTGTTGCCACGTAGCGAAGAAAGAAGTCACGTCGGCCAGCCGTGAATCTTCACGTAATCTTGTTGAGAACATCGCGCACTGACCCCTACTATGGGTGAACTCACTCGATACTCGCACTCACTACTTACTACTCGAACTCAAAAGTCAAAATTACACATTCGCTCAATTGACGGATGGGATACAAAAATGGTTTCAACGACTAAGTCGCTACGATATCGTTGCGGTTTTAATTACGGGAATCGGGGCACCGATTCTCGTAACAAAAACCGTAACGTACTCACCGTATTCTAATCTACCGTCTATGGTTAGTTGACACTTCATTCAAACGACTTTAAAATCGGGTCTTAGTGTGAAAATGGTGCAAGTCCGCCTGGCCACTACTACTAGCTACCGCTATCTTACTTTAGTCTATATATAACATCATCATCTTCTATAATGTTATTTTATAATGCTATAATGTTATTTTTGTGACTAATCTTTTGATGGATAGATAGATGGGATTCAAGGTCGTCCCGCCATCTCCTGTTTGGTCTGGCATGACGTCGTTTTCGGTTTTGTGAGACCCATTCGGTAGTTACCTTGGCCCACAGTTCCTCCTACATGCAACAGACCTGTCCTGCCCAGTCCCACTTCAGCAAAAAGTTAACATAAATATTAACTTACAGTTAGTCTGCCAGCAAGCAAAGTTGCTTTTACATAGTAACACACTTCATAAATAACAAAATTTCACAACACAACTTTTAATGCAAAAATTATTATCGAAGCCATTATATTGCAATTTTTAGACAAATGAAGCACTTCTCCTTTACTAAACAAAAAAATACTAACAATTTAGTGTCAAGTCTTTTTTTTTTTCAAATTTGATTTTGTATGACATAACTTTACAATAACTAAGAAGTTTTATTACTTTCATTTAAGGAGTATTTATGTCTTTTAAAAACAATTTATTTCATTAAATTAGCACTGTTAGTTTCCGAGATTTGTAGGTTTCTTTAAGTGACCCGGATTCATTGCTTTCGAGTGTAGATCACAGTCTAATACTTGCCAATATATATTTTTTTTAAATTATACATAACTGACTAACACCGCACGCGCGGGAGTCGCTTGAATTGTGCTTGTTTGTTTAAGGCCTATGACACAGAGCCGCAATCAAAACGAACTTACTATGTTCATGTTAGTGTTCAAACAGTTAACAGACAAGATAACCAGTTCTCCAGTAACTGAGGATTCTGTTCGGAGTGCGCTTTTACCGTTGTCCTGGAGATAGATACTCTCCTTCTTCTTCCTGCCCTCGTCCCATGTTACTTTGGGTCAGCGCAAAATGTTCGTTTCTTCCATTCTCCTCTATTAGTCGTTACCTGTACACTCACTCCCTTCACATTCTTATCATCGGTCACAAGCGTAGCAAAAAACAGTGAAGTTCAGTTTATTTTAACGCCAATATATTTTTGATCATTTCTAATTTCAAGACCACCGATGCCACACAAAAATTTCTTTACATTATGCGTGAACTCATAGTAAGAGCACAGAGGGCTAAATTACGTCACAGGTTTCAAGACATTAATCATTTACAGGACAAATTGGTTAGGTCGTAACATGACAACTATAAGGTTGCGTATCTTTGCAGTGGTATCGAGATTTCAGAAGATTTATTTCACTAATTGCCACAAAATATATTTTCTAAGTTTAAGTTTCGTAGCTTCCGTAGCATAAGGAGCTCGATGGCGCAGTGGATAACGCGCCCAGTCTGCGATTTTTCGCAAAGGCCGGTCATCTAATGGGTGACCAAAAATGTGTCATCTTGAGCTTCTCCGTGCTTCGGAAGGCACGTCAAGCCGTTGGTCCCGGCTGAATAAGCAACCCTGCTACACACGATTTTAAAGTGTATCTGTATAACGCGAGGTCAGGACTGCTTAAGCAGTCGTGTACAACCACTAATTCACACAAGGCTCGCGTGGTGTTTGGCCCGTTCTCTCTGTGGTGTTTCCATCCATAGGACAGGCTCGCCCCTCAGCAGTGTGGATATAAAATTATGATGTTAAAGTTTCAGTGAACACTACACATTGTAATAAAACGATTTATACGGATCTAGAATTTGTACTGACCTGTGACAATGGATCAACTTAAGAAGGTGACTGTGGTAGTTATTTAATTAATAATATAAGTAATTGTGATCAACTGTGCTTTCAAAATTTATTTAAAACTAATATTAATATTACTCGTAGTAGGTTTGTGAAAAGTCTTAAAGTACTAGAACTAGTTCGTGCTTATAGTTTTATATTTTATTTATTTTTAATTTATTTATAAACAACTAACATAACAAATGTTTTACAAAGAGGTACAGCATAAACATTTGACGACCTCCGTAGCCGAGTGGCTTGCACGCCGGACTTCGGGCGGCGCTAACTCTGAGGTCCCGGGTTCGATTCCCGGTCGGGTCAATGTCGAAAACTAACTTTTCGATATTGTGTCGGGTCTGGTGGTTGTGGTAACGGTAATGGTAACCTTGGGATCAGAACAATGTATGTGATGTTGTCTAAATATTTATAAAATATTTATTTATTTATTATTTATTTTTTATAAACAATTGTAGCGATGACTTGATTTCCATGATGAAGGCCTTTGCCCAGCAGTGGGACAGTTATAACTGTCCCACTGTCATAGGCTGTTTAATTACTTACTTACAGCATAAACTAATTTAAGTTTGTCCGCTTATATTGATTTGTTATGTTATTTGTACTAGTTTACATGCTGTTACTGTACCGATTAAAATAAAATAAAATGATAATATTAGTCATCATAGCCATAGTCATATATATTTATTGTAACATGTCGGTATGGTACACAGATCTATATTTATCTATATTTTACATTAAACTATAAGATTAATGTAAAATAAAAATAAAAATTATGCTATGTTAAGATATGATTATTAAACATACGAATTGGATTGAACTATTGATATTGATTTAAGATAGAGTACAATTTTCGCAAATATAATCCACCAAATTAGTGAAAAGCCTAGCCCAATTTCGAACAAAAACACCGCTCTTCAAAATTCAATCAAAAACGATGTAACAATCAAAAGAGAACGACTGGAAGCAACTTTATTATTTTCCCCGTTTTGGTACTTACCCGATTGGTATCAATTCATTACGCGGAATCTGATTAAGGTTATCAATTACATCAAGTTGTCGCGCTATGCCGATTTATTCCGTTAAACGTGAAGGCATTGTACACACGTACATACATGTGTACCTACATCGTTTGGGTATTTCCCCGTGATTTTAAACTAGGAATATATTACGGTATCCATCACCAGCTTTACTTTATGTCCCCACTGTTGGAGAACGAGCCTTACCTCCCTATATCCTCATGGATGGATAGGGAGAACGGGCCATAAACCGCAACGCGGGCCCCCGAGGGCACGAGCCTTCCCTATGGAAGGATAGGAAGAACAGGCCATTAACTACCACGCGGGCCCAGTGAGGATTGTTGGTTGTAAATGGATTGTTGACTGCTAATGCAGATTGGTTACCTATCCGATGACCGGCCTTTGGGAAAGTAGTTTAACCTCCGCACTGGTAGACCGGGCTCGTTAACCGCTTTTTTTTTTGAGAGAGATTGCTGATTGCCTCTGCGGCATTTTCAGCTTCACCGGGCTTTTTTGGGGGCGGCGAGCAACGTAAAGGGTCCCTCAAGCCGTGTGAAACGAATCACCTTCAGAGGTTACCTAGAGGGAAGGGAGGGTTCGGATCGGATCGGGGAGCGGAGCAACCTGAGGGCGCCTCTAAAGGCACGGACCTCGGCTCGGGTTGACCGGGCCATGGAGGAGGAGAGAACGGCCCAGGTACATGTCTGTACCTGGTGTAGAGCGAGTGTGAACCGGTTCTTCGTACCCTTGTTCTACGAGTACGGTGTCTTGGGCCTAAACTGGTGTGCATGATAGTGTATTCTGTAAATGTGTGCTGTCATTTAGAGGATCGGGCGGGGGCGTTAACCGCTGCGCCATCGAGCTCCAAATACTGATTGGTGTTCACGAATCTGTGCTATGCATATAAGACAAATCCGAAACACTGCCCGAGCTAGGAATGGAACCAAGACCTTCAGATATAGAGTTACCGCTCCGCCACCGAGGCGTACGTTAACGTTGTTAAATTTAAATCAATCTTATCAAGAACTTTGGAGCGAAGCCATAATAAATAAACATTAAAATATCCAAACGAATTTTATTGTTCTTATTTTTAAATGGAATACAATGGGTATTAACAATGTCAATTTTAATTTACCGAAAGTTCTGACTCATAGCATTTTAGCCAATGAGTCGACGAAATTGAAAAAGAGATTATCATTTCACAACAATTAAACCTTTCGCTTTTTAACGAAAACAATTTGATATAAATTTATTTTAACGCTTACACAATTTGTATACGAAATACAATCGCTATATTATATTATTGCTGTTTGTATGACAGTATGCCCACGTCTATATTTGTGTCATAGTCACCAGTTATTTATGTTGTAATAATTGTGGTTTTTGGCCTCTAATCTGATGAAAAACACATTCGATAGAAACTCGTAATTAGCATTGCGAACACAAAACAACAATTTTCAAAGATAACTTACTAACTTAGAACTTACTAACTAATTTATAACAATAGTAAGTAGTAAGAATATTTATTTGCAAATAAATGTGAAAACACATCGTCGTCGAAGGCTCTTTAAGCCGTTATGGCACCACTCCGCAACCTGAGCGGCGACCGATTCAACAGAGGAAGATAAGCGCGCCTGCGGCTCTACAGGTCCATCGCCGCGACGAGAAGTGTTTCATCACAGTGGAGAGGATGAAAAGGAAGCCCGTCTGTCGCAACCTGGGCGGTGTCGCGCCGACCGGAACGAGCCACCTTGCGTCCAGCTACACCTACGACGCTGCGACGTGTTCTGGCTCCACTACTCTACGAAGGCAGAGCAGATGGTAGAGTATGTGCGAATCAAAACCAAATTCACTCTGAAGTAGAACGGTTGGAGTTCCACCACAACGTGAATTTTAATTCATTTGTTTTTTTTTTTTATATACTTAGCACGGCAAATGACTCCACACCACCTGATGTTAAGTGGAAATGGAGTCCAGACGCGAAGACAACTTCGTGCAGCGTGAAAACAACGCAGCATCAGTCAACTTCACTCTGCCGGCCCACAAGGTGCTTCTTCACGCCTCGTTTGAAGGACCCCATATCATAGGAAAGAGGGAAAGAGAGAGTACCGACCGAACATCTGTTCCGGTGGTTCCGAGGCCGGCTACCGGACTCCACTCTCTGCGTCACACGTCGCCGGCCTTACGTGTACCATAGTTTTAGTTTTATATACAAACTGTATGGATGTTAGTCTGTAAGGTATCTACAATATGCCTCTATGTAACTTACCATCTGTACATAGTTTGTTGTCTGAATTTAATTATTTCTATTCTAATAAAACTAAAGTCCTCTAAAGTTAGGTAAGTTATACGAAAATTGTGTACACAAAAAAAGGTTAGGGCTGTACCAATAAATAACAAAGATAAATTTAACTTATCATCAGGAATGGTTTTCGAGGTCGCGATAGTATCGATTCAACTATCTACTCACTCGCAACACTACTCAAAATTAACAAAACCATTGTTTTGAATCCAGTTAAAAATAATTACTCTCAAGTCTTATAATGTTGACCTGCTGCATACTCATCGATTTAGGTAGCATTATGTTTAACGATTCCCCGTTCTTGTTTTGCAGTCGTTTCATTATCATCATCATCAGCTCATTTATGTCCCCACTGCTGGGGCACGAGCCCTCCCTATGGATGGATAGGGAGAACGGGCCATAAACCACCATACGGGCCCAGTGTGGATTGGTGGTTGTTAACGACTGCTAATGCAGCCGGTACCAACGGCTTCACGTGCCTTCCGAAGGAGGAGGAGCTCGATATGATATATTTTTGGTCACCCATCCGATGATTGGCCGGGCGCATTAACCACTTTTTTAATTTTTTAATAACACCAGAAGTATCACGTCCTTCAAACGAGGCGTGGAGAGGCACATTGTGGGCCGGCTGCGTCGTTTTCACGCTGCACCAGTTATCTTCGCGTCTGGACTTCATTTCCTTCCATCATCATTGGTGGTGTCAGTTGCCGAGCTGAATATCAAAAAGGTTTACATAAAACGGGGCATCCGTAGCTCAGAACAAGTCCTACCACCAGCCAATTTTTACTACGTAGCTGATTTACTGTAGTTCCATTTTTGAATCAAACGTTTGCCGTTTAAGGTGAATGACTGGCGGATTTCTTGCACGACCTAATGGATACCGTCGAGTCATCTATTTGAATTACCTGAAATTGATGTTCTGAAACTGTATTTTAGTTGTATTCCTTTCAGCTTTCGTGATCGGGTGACAAATCGCTCAACTCGATATTTGACTTTCATATCGGATTCAATTCCCAGGTCGAGCAAAGTGTGTTTCGGATTTTTTGATGTGTAACCGGGTTTGTGATACCCAATTCGTATTTAAGGAGGAGCTCCATGAAACAGTGGTTAACACACTCGGTCTACGATAGCTGAAGTTAAGTAATTTTCGCAAAAGTCGGTCTTTAGATGGTGTTACCAAAACCTTAGATGGTAACCAAACATCTCCAACTCTTCCTTGCTTCGGAAGGAACGTAAATCCGTTGGCCTTGTCTGCATTAGTAGTGAGATATTGGGCATTCTAACTCACTTTCGTTCGGTCGCAGATGCGACCTCGCTTGTTCGTTAGAATGCCCAATATCTCGAACGTATCGCAGTTTTGCAATGGATAGCATACCATCTTCTGTTTTCATGTCGTCCGTTTGAGATGTACAATATTTTAGAATGAGTATCGGCACGAAAAGTATGCAATTATATTAAGAACGTTAAAAACAAAATAAATGTAAATAGCTGATGTTGTCAATTAATTGGTTCATAATACAATTATTTAAACACCAGTTTCGTAATTACTTTAAAACGCATCATCAGCATTTAGTTGCCCGCCTCCCGCTGCGCGCGGCTTCGTTGCGCCATGCGGATGCCGGATGTAGCGATATGACGCATTACCAATACTCATACCTAAATCACTACCTAAATGCACCCGTTCCTGATTATTTACTATAATCGATGAATGAAACAAAATATTATTTTGAATGTGGTCCGACGTTTGTATTCGTTTATCAAAACTAAGTAAAATTCATATGGGATGATAAGATGTTTAGTAAACAAAACAGAGAGCATTTTATTTTCGTCAAATTACGATTTCTAAATTTGATTCCTGATTGATTCAATATGACGAAAACCGATTTTCTTATTTCGACATAGATGTTTAATATATTAAAATAAGAAATAAATATTGTAGGTTGTAACAATTTTTCACAATATACATATAAATCATCATAAAGAAACTGCATCTTGTTAATTTTATACTACACAATGATAAATTAAGTTCTAAAATATAAAAATAAATATTCTGTATTCTTTGTGTGATTAAACATTAACGTATTTAAGAGTATTCCGAAGTTCGATTCCCAGCGCTAACAATATTATGTAAGCTGCTATGAACGAATCTGGATTGTGTGTAGTGTTTTTAACCAACTAGTAATTTAAGTCTCTAAGTATAGTAAAGTGGGATTTATAATTACTAGTGATTCGTTTTAAAATTAAGAAGAGAAAATAATTTACATTAAAATATTTACTGTCACAGATGTCGCCATACTAAAATGTCTTTTCGTTATCCTTGCTCTAACCACTGAGCTACCGTGACATTCTTTACTCGTTATGAATTTTGTCAATGATGGGATAGTTATGCATTATAAATAGTTAACATAAATAATATCCAAGTTGTTATAAACTTTTTTAGTTTTCCTTAAATACCGCCTCTGTGGTCTAGTGGTTAAGACATCAGACCTTAGACCAGAAGTCCCGGGTTTGATTCCTTTATATTAATTTATTTTATTTACTATAAACGATCGCTTCGGTGGCCAAGTGGCAAAGCGCTCGGCTCGATACTCGAGAAGGTCATGGGTTCAATTCCTAAATTTTGTCAATGACTGGATAGTTATGCATTCTAGATAGTTAACATAATTAATATTCAAGTTGTTATATTTTTTTTAGTATTCCTTTAATACCGCCTCTGTGGTCTAGTGGTTAAGACATCAGGCCTCAGACCAGAAGTCCCGGGTTAGATTCCTATAATCATTTATTTTATTTACTATAAATGATAGGTTCGGTAGCCGAGTGGCAAAGCGCTCTTACCGACACCGAAGGTCCTGGGTTCAATTCCCAGGTCGGGCAAAGTGTGTTTGTGATGATCACCAACTCGCATTTGACAAGCGTGGTGTAATCACCACGATGGGTATTAAGCCAATATGATAGCGATTTCAATGATGGAGGCCTTTGCCCAGCAGTGGGACATAATAAGATAAATGATATGAACATTTTTCTTTTTATTTATAAACTTGTTTATAACTGAAAATTTTAAACGCGGACATTTAGGGTAGTGGCGCCAGTGTTCAACATATTTTTTCCTTTTAATCATAAAAAACTGATTTTAGTATTTAGCAACAATTGAATACAGAACACCTGCCTCCTAGCTGTCATCCCGTAGAATTTCAATGAAAATCTGTTATTTTTTGTGATGAAAACTGTGTTGAACACTGGTGTGAAAGTGTTGAACACTGGTCCCAATACGATATGTAGGTTGTACGTATTTCATCACTCTATTTCCGTCCTTCACGCAAATTCACGTTGCTGCAGAAATGCTTTTGTGCACAAATGCACAATGCGTTAGGGTTGGCAAAAATATTGCTACAGCAAACGTTGCTCTCATCGCAACGTTTTCACATTCGAAACCATATTGATGAATTTTTATAATGGAGATATCAAGCAATTTTAAGGCTTTTTACTTTTTTCTGTATTAATTATTTCTGTTTTTATTTTGTAAGTATTGTGTTTCTAAAACGGAAAGCTATGGTAAAGTTTAATAATTGTTGAACACAATAGTGTTCTGTTAATAGTTTAATGGAAATCAGTATTTTGTTACAAAAATATCAAGAGTCAGTAAACCTAATGAAAATCCAGTATCATATTGATTATAAATTATGATTAGCATGATATTAGACAATAACTTATGTTAAGAAAAATAGAAAGAAAAAACATTTACTCATTAAATTGTTATTGTTATGCCCTTACAGAGCGCTACATTGTTTATTTTGACACCTTTTGTACCTATCTATTTCATTACTATGTACACCAATGTGGCATGCAATAATAATATAGAAGAACACCAATGAAATAACCAAACGAATAAACAATTAAAAACCACAACAAAATTCTAGAAACGAATAAACAATTAAAAACCAAATAAACAATTAAAAACCACAACAAAATTCTAGAAACGAATAAACCATTAAAAACCACAACAAAACTCTAGAATGTTTTAATTAAATAAAATTACCTAAATTACCAATATTCATTTTAAATTATATAGAATTATTTTCACATACGTGACGTGAGACGCCGTTTTCCATTCTAAACTTTTTGTGACAACCCTAACACATTTTGCCAAATTATCAATATTTGCCAATAAAATCGAGTATTATTCGATCAGTGCTTCATTCTGTCTGTGCCTTCATTACCATCGCGCTACATCTGCAAGAAGTCTTAGAAGTTCTTCGTCAAGCTGTACCACGTCGATCTCTACAGTCTACAGTTCATAGTGAGTTTCCCGATACCTACTACAACTAAAATGTAAGTTGTTTCAAGTAACTAACAAAAATATTCTAAGTCCTAAACCTTGTTAAAACACTTAGAATATTTTTCACTATCACATTCTCCAGTGATGGAAAAGGCTAGTTTCTGTTTGCATGTGCTAATGATTGATTATTTCACAGGTCTGATTCTGAGTACGAGAGTAGCGGCCCGGTGCAGTGCGAGCGCGCCAAGCCCAAGCAAGTGAAGGAGTCCGTTAAGCGCAAGTCGTCGGCCTGTGATTCTGAGTACGAGAGTAGCGGCCCGGTGCAGCGCGAGCGCGCCAAGCCCAAGCAAGTGAAGGAGTCTGTTAAGCGCAAGACCTCGGCTAACAGAAGCGTTCCGACCGACCGTTCGAGGTATAATAAATTATTGTTATAGCGATAATTGTAGTTTACATTGTCTCTTGCATTGTCTAATGTGGATTATCACTGCAAATGTAATCTTATGTGTGTTTTTCTTCACAGGTGTTAGTAGATTTTGTATACTTTTTTAACAGAACGCTTTTACTTTTTCAGAACTAATAAGAAAAAAGCACCGGCTCCTAGTTTCGACGTGTTCAACCTACAAGAAGGTGAACTGCCTACCGACCGCGACCGAAAGAGCTCAGCGACGTCGGTGCTATACAATCGTGTTGCTAACGGGCAGACGCGGCGTACCGCGCACCTCGACGGCTCATTCTACATCGAGTTGAAAGTCTTCGACTCGGAGGACGTCGATGCTGGCGGCGACGACCTGTGGAAGAAGTCGTTGCTGTGGTTGAAGCTGCGCACCAACAACGACACTCCGCACTGAGATCACGTGCAGAAGTTTGTGAGGCAAGCGAGCTCTCTATTTGAATCGGAGCCCACGTTCTACTCTAATAATATTAAATTTAAATAAGTAGGCTGTAATTTAATTTAATTTAATAATTTAAATTAGTAGTCTGTAATTTAATTAGTATACTTTATAAACAAAATAAATACATATTGTACATCGAGCGTTTATAATTCACCAACATAAATTTCAATCAGGCTTCAATAATTAACATAACTTTAAGTAATTAATCAATTAATCATGCCTTTCTGTTCAGTTTGTAGTTTGACTGTGGATAGCAAGCAGTGGATAGGGCACTTAAGAAGTAGAAAGCATAAGCAACATACTGACAACGTAATTAGTTTAGGTCAGGGTATAGAAAAAGTGAACTCTGCTTTTCGTAACCGTTTAGCTACCTATAGAATAACTGCTCGAGACGAGAGTGAGCAACTATCTTTATCTGTTTTCTTTGATAACCTTCGAGATAAAGTTAAATCTTTGATAGACCAGTCTCTTGCTATCCACAACTGCATAAAAGTTAATTTTGAAGTATATTTGTTATTTTTAATGATAAAAAATAGCACTCAGGAAGTAAAATCATTTGGAACTAAAAATATAACGATTTGCTTCAATTATGATTTTACAAATTTATTCTCAGATATAGTTAGCAATTTAATGAAGAAGGTAAGTGAGTTTGAACAACGGGATAGCGGGTGGACATTACTCAGTAATAGTCACATTGAAATTAACATAAATAAATACCAACCGCTTCGTGGATCTATGTACATTGATTTGCCGCAAAGCATTAAAACTAAAAAGGCTTGTGTAAATATACGTAATGAAGATATGTTTTGTTTTTTGTGGTCGGTCACAGCGGCTCTTTATCCTGTCAGTAAGAACGTTCAGAGAGTATCGTCGTATCCACATTGCAGTAATCTGTTCAACATTGACGGAATGGATTTTCCTGTAACTTTTTCTGATATTAGTATGTTTGAAAAAAATAATGCAAATATAAGAATCAATGTTTATGGATTAGAAAACGGTAAACAGATTACTGGACCGTTGTATAAATCACAGTACAGCAAACGAAACCGAAAAACTGTTAATCTATTATTACTAGAAAAAGATAAGTGCTCACATTATTGTCTTATCAAAGATTTGTCTCGTTTGGTCAGAAACCAAATTACAAAACATCATGGTAAATTATTTTTTTGTGATGAATGTCTCCTATTTTTCAGATCTAACGATGATATAGATTCTCATATATGTGCTGGCGTAATGACCCAACTGCCTCGAAAGGGTTCGGTAATCGAGTTTAAGAATTATGATCGGAAACAGAATGTGCCTTTTGTAATTTACGCCGACTTTGAAACCATGTTGGTCCCGGTGCAGGGGTGCGAGGCTGACCCGGGTATCGCGAGCACCGCTGATCGTCAGGTGCACGTTCCTATAGCATTCGCTTACTACATAGTTTGTTCGTTCGATCCCAGTAGAAATCGTCTTGTGTCTTACCGTGGAACCGATTGTGTAGATAAATTTGTTAAAAGTATTTATCATGACGTTCATTGGATTAATAGCCAACTATCGAATAACGTCCCGATCATATTTAATAAGGAAGACGCAGTTGATTTTAAAATGACCACTCGTTGTCATATTTGTCAAAATTTACTATTCAACGACAGAGTTAGAGACCATTGTCATTTGACTGGTAGATATCGCGGGGCGGCACATAACTATTGTAATCTGATGTTTAAGCTTCCTAAATTTATACCAATCTTCTTTCATAATCTTTCGGGTTACGATTGCCATCTTTTTATAACTAAACTAGGAGAAGCTCATGGTGCACTTAAAATAATAGCTAAAAATAAAGAATCTTATGTTTCGTTTACAAAGTTTATACAAGTTTCAACAAATGAATGCGTACAACTACGGTTTGTTGATTCCTTTAAGTTCTTGTCAACTAGCTTAGATAAACTGGCTAAAAATATGACACCGAGTCAGTTTGAACATTTGAGAAACTTTTTCCCTTGTTCAAAGCAATTCAAATTACTTACACGAAAAGGTGTCTATCCCTATGACTATATGAACTGTATAGAGCGTTATGCGGAAAAAAATCTCCCAAGCGTTGATGACTTTTACAATTCATTAAACAATGAGAATATTTCGTCTTCTGATTACCAGCATGCACAATTAGTGTGGTCAGAGTTTAAGATAAAAAACCTCGGCGAATACACTGATCTTTATCTTAAGACCGATGTACTGTTACTGACAGATATTTTCGAAAATTTTAGAAATACGTCAAAACTACATTATCAACTCGACCCTGCATTTTATGTAACTGCTCCTAGTTTGTCTTTTGACGCCATGCTTTTGAAGACTGGTATAAAGTTAGAGCTTATTGATGACTTAGCAATCATAAGAATGATACAAGATGGGATAAGAGGAGGTATATGTATGTGCTCGCATCGTTATGCTAAAAGCAATAACAAATATATGGAAAGTGTTTTTTTTATATATTTTAGCGTTTTATTAACGCTTAAATATACTTAAGTAAAATTTAAACACTGAAAAAAGACGACAACCTCAGGCGGGAATCGAACCACGCACCTTCCGCATTCCGGGCGGCTGCCTTAACCACTTGGCCAAGTGGTTAAGGCAGCCGCCCGGAATGCGGAAGGTGCGTGGTTCGATTCCCGCCTGAGGTTGTCGTCTTTTTTTTTCAGTGTTTAAATTTTAAATATATGGAACATTTTGACCCGCGAAAAGATGAAGTTTTTATTGTATACGTAGATTGCAATAACTTATATGGATATGCTATGTGTCAACCTTTGCCTTTGTCTGATTTCAGGTTTCTAAATCAAAAAGAGATAGAAAACCTACAAATAACTGATGTAAAAGATGACGCGGATCATGGATATATTTTAGAAGTAGATTTGATTTATCCTAAACACTTGCACAGCACGCATAATGATTTACCATTTTGCCCAGAGAAATGTATTCCTCCTGGAGGCAAGACTTCGAAACTTATTCCCAATTTATATGATAAATATAAATACGTTATACATTACGTTCACTTAAAAAATTGCATTAAACATGGTTTAAAATTGAAAAAAATACATCGTGTTATAACTTTTCGTCAAAAAGCCTTTTTAAAGAAATATATTGACCTTAACACTGAGCTTAGACAAAAGGCTCTTTCCACATTTGAGCAGGATTTCTTTAAACTACTTAACAATAGTATATTCGGTAAAACCCTTGAAAATAGTGAAAACCGAGTGAATGTTCAGTTAGTGAACCAATGGAGCGATTATGACAATAAAACAAAAAAAAAGTTAAGTGCTGATTCCTTAATAGCTAGACCAAATTTTCACAGTGCATCTATATTCTCAGAGAATTTGGTTGCTATTCAAATGAAACCAGAAAAGATAGTTTTAGATAAACCCATTTACATCGGTTTTTCTGTTTTAGAGCTATCAAAAAAACACATGTACGATTTTCACTATTCCATTATCCAACCGCATTATAGGGATCTCGTTAAACTGTGCTACACTGATACAGACAGTTTTATCTATAAAATACATACTAGTGATTTTTACTATGATCTCCAAAAGCATTTTTTAGCTTATTTTGATACCAGCAACTATAGTCCAAGTAACCCATATAACTTATCACTTTTAAATAAGAAAGTACCAGGTCTGTTCAAAGATGAAATGGGTGGTAAAATAATAAATGAATTTGTTGGGTTACGTCCAAAGTTATATTGCATTCAATCTGAGAAGGTTACTTTGAAAAAAGCCAAAGGTGTGAAAAAATGTGTTGTCCGAGATATAAATAAATCTGACTACGAAAAAACTTTAATCAGTGGTGAATTGATACGTAAACAGAATTTACTGTTTAAGTCACTAAAACACGAGATACTTACACGCAGTGTCAATAAAGTTGTATTATCTTCAAACGATGATAAGCGTTTGATATCAAAAAACAGCATTGAAACTGTTGCTTGGGGTAATTGCTCAATTTTATGTTGAAGGTGTTTCATTGAAATTTATGTTGGTAACTTGTACAGTAAAATTATTATATTATTATAGTAACTGTTTTATAAACCTGTTATAATCGTTTATAATACCGAATTAAATAGCTTGCAACTTCTATTTTATCCTCTCTATCTAAATGGTTGTCTGGAAGAGAATATTTTAAAGCGATGTGTAAACCTGCTTCTAATATGCTTCAACATTGTCATAAAAAGTCTAGTTTGTGTTAGATTTACGTTAAAGTTATAAGTATAAGTATTCGATGTTAAATATATACATAAATAAATAAAAAATAAATCAAGTTATCTTTAAACGGGTAATTGCTCAATTTTGTGTTGAAGGCGTTTCATTGAAATTTATTTGGTAACTTATATAGTTATTTTATTATATTATTATAGTAACTATTTTATAAACCTGTAATAATAGTTTATAATACCGAATTAAATTGTTAGCAACTCCGATTTTGCAGTTTATTAGCTCTCTCTATTCAAATAGTTGTCTGGAAGAGAATTTTTTAAAACCTTGTGTAAACCTACTTCTAATATGTTTCAACATTGTAATAGTTATAAGAAAGTCTAGCTTGTGTTAGATTTACGTTAATGCGTATTCGATGTTAATATATACATAAATAAATAAATAATTAGTAAATCAAGTTGTCTAATATCGGTGGTTTTATTTATTTCATTCACGGTCAAAGTACATGCCCCGCATTAAGGTCAACGCCCACTAAGTGCAAACCATGCAATTTCGTAATTCGCTCGCTTAGTAATATAATAATTCATATTTATATCACCGTTGCTTAGAAAGACACGTTTTGAACTCTCTGGTAAGTGTAAATACTTAAAAAATTTAAATACTTAAAAAAAAAAAAAAAAAAAAAACAAAAAAAAAACTTTTGTTCTTTCTGTTACAGATCATGACTGAATCGTCGGAAATCGTATTTTCGCAGTACGCCCAAGACCCTCTTGAAAATTTTACTCAGCAATGTGAGGAATTGTTTGGTAAACAACCCACCAAATTAAAGATCGACAAGAGAAACAGCAAGCAAAAACGAGAACCTTCAAAAAAGAATGGTGTTTCGTTGAAGTCATTCGTCATCAGTAAGGAGCAAAGAGGATCAAGACTGATACAAATTAAAATATTGGATTTGGCAGCGGATCAGGCAGCGAGGACGACGGCACAGGGAGCCGATGGCGACGACGATGAAAGTGTGGTGCTCAGTGCCCAGTACGTGGTGCAGGATCCGGTGGATGAAATTATGGACCTTACGGAAACCTTAGTTAGAAAGATCTCGAAAAGATTGTGCGGTGATAGTTATTAATTTTATAGGATAAGATTAAGACTGTAAATATACTTTATGTGATATAAATAATTATTGTTTATTGTTGTTTATTAATATTAGTAGGTATTTATGTAACTGATTATTATTAAAGTTGAAAGTAGATAAAGAAAATGTTTTTATTTCTAAAATTTTATTTTATTCTATTTAATAAAATATGCACAAAGAAAATATAAATGACCTATGAATAATATTACTTCCTAATTAGAGAATTTAACACACTGACAAACAGATTTAAAAACATGTAGTTTTTTATAATGTTCTTTACTAAAGATCATATATTATTTCAAAAAGTAAAAGAAATACATTTATTATCATTACACCTTTATTTAAAAAAAATGTTTTAAATACATTATAATTTGCTATAATTAGATATAATAACAAAAATAAAAAGAAACGAAAATAAAAAGTTCATGTTTTTTAAAAGAAATCATGCTTAAATTTATCGTAGTACCACATTTTAAGACATAGTACATTTTTTAATGCACAATTCTTATTGTGATGAACACAATACAAATTTGTGTTTTCTTTCTCACAGTAATCATTATATAATTTTAAAAAATTGGGACAACCTTTTTCCTCTAATTCTATTATTTCACAATCTTGACATAACTCTCGAATCCACATTATTTTTTCCAATCCCTTGGTTAACACTTTTTTGCCATTTATATAAGGAACAATTACTCTTCGAAATTCACGATAATTGATGAATCCTTCACTCCAAGTGAGCCCTCGATTTTTTTCTAACCATCGAACTTGCTTTTTTTCTTCATTTGATAGAGTTTTAAAAGTATAGGGTGGTTTAATTAAAAATGTTTGTGTGTGGTCTTTGGTTGCTATTGCTAACTCTTTAATAATGAAATTATTTTTTGAATCCTTAAATCCTTGCAGATCCACTATTATTGTATTGCTGTTCATGATATCTTCTTTACAATATTGCTCAAAGGTTTGTATTCAAATATACAATCGTTCAGTATGAGACAGTATGCAGCGGTCTGATCAGGTATCTCTTGATCTGCTTCGATTTCAACTCTCACATCAATCGATCCTTTTAATGATTCGTGTTGGCGAGAACAGTCAATTACGAATAAAGGAGCAATAGCCTTGAATTCTTTTAAAGACAGCAAGGGTTCTGATCGGCGACCGTGATAAGACTGCTGAAATCTGGCGTACTGCTCATATAATAAAGAAAACTTATCATCTGAGAAACTGACATTTAGTCCTTCATAAGGGTAATACGATGAATTCAAAAATACTCTTACATCACGTATATTGCAATGGTCGAACTCTGCCATAGACATTTCCGCATTATGTTTTCGGTTGGTTTGTAAAGCTATAACAACGAATCTCGGTTTTTCTATTTGCGATGAAGTTTTAATAGACCAAGAATGTTTACGCGTTTTGGGTAGTAATGGGTATTCATATAAGTCCCAATTACGAAATGCTAGTGTGATAGCTCTATCTTTTTCTAAATGTTTTAACAAATTAATTTTCTCACGATCTGACACCTTAACATGCGGAACGCGCCAAACAATTTTACTTATTATTATATTTTCTACAACTTGTTCCTTATTTAATTTCAAGGCATTGACATTTGTGTTGCTTCTCAAAAGTACTAACTCGTGTTTACAGTTTATAATAATTTTTTCATAATCTTCTGCAAAACCTAATAGTTTGTTTAATGGTATTGAAGCAGAAAATGCGCCTCCACTAACATTGGTGGTTCCTGAAGTAGACCAACCCCAAACTCTAGCACTTTTGGATTCATTTTCATTTAACGATAAATAGGATTTCATTGTTGTTGTTATGCCTGCATTTTTAATTTTATCTATTTCGATTCCATTTAATTCATAGCGAATGTCTTGAAATAGAAATAACGCTGGATTATTAACAAAATGCACACTTGACACTTTTTCTTTAGTAGCACTGTTATACACATCCGCTTTGCCCTCAATATACAAAGCGCTGAGTGAAGGCAACACATACAAATCTTGTTGATGAATGGGTATTCGTATTTCATCATTATTGTTGAAACTTGTTACATACGGTTTGTATGAATGATATTCAAAACTTTCAATGCTGTTATCATATGACGTTGGTTGAGATATATTTAAATAATTCATTTTAGCAAGCCTACTAGCTTTAGGAAATCTTTATTATTTTTAGTAAGTTTCTTTTTTAGTAAAAGCGGTGTTCTTTTAGGAGATGATCTTTTATAACTGACTTGAGTACAAACTGTAGCAGTGTTTTTATTGAAATTTATCATTTTTTTCTAAAGTGCAAGTATAGTTGTACTTCTTCACCTCGTAAATTAATTTGCTTATTATGACCGTCTAGTAATCTAATATTAATCGCACTAATTGAATTTTGGTTGACTGGAAAATATATTAAGTTTTTGGGTATCTCAATAACTCGATAGCCTGGTGGCACGTTAGGTACAAATTCATAAATTATATGGCTTGCTTTTCCATTCACGAATGATCCTCCAACTACGTCACATTCGATGCGCACGATGGTTGTAGATAAAATGCTGACTGGATACCGAGATTCACAACTTATATTAGCCTTTATTGTTTCCCTAGCAAAACCTAAAATTTTACCGATGGAATTACTTTTCCCAAAGTGAACATCTTCTGAACAGAATATTTTGGTTTTGAGTGTATTATTATTACAACTCAATTTTAATGCAGTATTCTTGACGTTGCCTTTTAAAAAATCACAAATATCTTGAAGTTCATATGATCCTTCTGGAATTTCAATGACCTCATTATTACCATAATAAAACTTATTATTTCTTTCATCTATATTAGGAATAGAATTAAATGTAGAAAAGTACAGAAGTCCACACTCGTATTCTCCACGTAATTCTAAAGTAGGTGAGTAGTTTGTTACGAGGGAGGCTCCCTGCCCAGTTATGGATACAGTGAAAGACATTATTATACTGTCAAGTTATTTTAATTTTAACCTTTATATAAATATTTTTTTCCAATACTTTCTTAAAAATAATAAACAAAGATGACCGCAGTTCGTAGTGCCAAAAGTTTGATACTGTTTGTAATTATAATTTATGTGCATATTTTTCAAATACTTTATTAATTCTAACGGAGGTTTTAAGTTACCAAAACTGTTAAAGTATTCACAGTATTCATTTTGCTTGACATAGGCTACCCAGTGAGTTCCCGGATTTCTGGAACTATCTAAATTTAGAATAGCACACTCAATTTTTCTTGGTTTTGATGGTAACGTATCTCGCATAAAAACGCCACGAAAATATGGAATATGAACCGAGTGCTTTAATATATCTAAATTAGTGAGTGCTCGTTTGGGTAACCGTTTAATTAGTTTTTTGGAGGTTGTAAGTACAAGCCCGCTCCTTTTTTGTGAGACTTCAAATACAATCCTTTCCCAAGTGCAACGGCTTCCATCATCTTGTTATGTCGTTCAGATTCTTGAAGATTTTTTTGAGCAACCTTGTAATCGTTAACAGCCTTTGTTATACCTGCAGCACCTCCAGCAAGTGAACCAAGAGCTGATAAACCAGCAAAGATTGGTATGAGAGGTAACAACCCACCAGTTTTCGGAACAGGAATGCAGCGTGGGAAGCGTATTCCTTTTACATTAGAAAACACTTTTTTTGCAGCTGCATGTGCATATTTTATAGCCTTTCGGTTGTCATTACATTTTAATTTTTTCATTTGCTTTTGAATTTTTTTAACACCTTTCATGAATGACCGTACTCCTGCTCCGGCTCTAAGTTTTGCTTTCATTGCATTTTTTACTATCCATGATGCAATCTTTTCTCCTTTCCCAGCATCTTTCGATTTCAATCTTTTCTTTGCCATATTTAAAAGTTCTAAATCGGCGTTATGTCTAACGTTCCAATCTTTATTATTGTAAGCGATATCGTGGTACATGCAAGCTTCATCCAATTTATTTATACCTCGTTCGCCCTTGAGTAATCTTTTCTTAAGTTTTGTGCCTGGACCACAAAATTGATATCCAGGTAAATGTAACTCAAACGGAATGTTATTTATTAAGTTGTTAATAATACCACTTCCTTCCGTCATCGATGATTATAAAGTGAGCGTATAAATAATAATGCTTAGTTTATATTAAAGCACCAATAAATTTTTATCAATCCAACTGTTTTCACCGTCACTGAGACCTAACCATTTGACAAAGAGTTTGTTTCCTTTTCTTTTCAAAACCTTTTCAATAAGATAAATATCTGGAAATTTGGTTCTCTGTAATTCATGCTCGTAAAAAGATCCTAAAATTCTCTGTTTATTTTTGTCTTCCAAGTGATAAGTAACTGGATTTGTATGATTGACTTTAATAACATAAAATATTTCTGTTGACCAGTTTGGAGTATAACCTTTGTAGAAATCCCCTTTGTATTTACTTATCCGGACTTGATCACCAACATGGAACTTAAATTTTTGATGTTTTCTGGTAATTTGTGATTTAATAATGTTAGACCTAACAATCATCTGGTTTTCTTTGCTAACATCAATAGGCCTTAGTTTTGTTACACGGTGAATAGTGTTATTGTAGCATAGTACAACGTCTTCCAAATTTTTTTGTATCCATTGATATTTACCGCAGACGCTAAATAATTTGTAAAGATGACTTTTTAGAGTTCTTATTACTCTTTCAACAATTGCTGCTTTTTTTACAGAGTAAGTGGAGTAATGATTTATGTTATATTTTATCGTCAATTGTTTAAAATTTTTATTGTAAAATTCTTTGCCTAAATCTGTTTGTAAATTTTTGGGCTTTCGAGATGACGTGGTTAATATATTTTGCATTGCATTTGTAACACAACTTTTATTCTTTGACTTCAAAGGATTAACCCACACATATTTCGATAAAGTATCAATTACGACTAAAACATATTTATATCCTTTATTAAACTGTGAGTACTTTTGAAAGTCTATAAGGTCTGCTTGCCATAAATCATCTATTCCTTTTATGATTGTACTTCGACGTGGAAAATTTCTTCTCGCCGCTCTGTGAAGTTCGTCTACAATTTCTTTCTTACTCATTTTTGTTTGGCTTGAATCATACGGTCTATTTCTATTTTTGAGTAAAACATAGAAGACAAACGGTCTGTACTCGCTGATTCCAAGTTCTTTAAATAAATTAATACACGACTATTAACTTGGCTTATTTCGTTTCTCAGCTCTTGAACTGTTTTATCCAAATATGCTTTATTTACAGCTTCATCGTCCTTGTCTGGAGACGACAAGCCTTTTAGTTTGGATGATTTTAAATCGTATTCTCCCGTTTCAGACTTCTGTAACGTATCGCTATAGATATCAATATGTTCAGATAATCGTAAACGTTTATGAACGTGATGACCAAATTTATCTATATTCATTGCGGTCCCGATGCTTTGTTTACTGTAAGTATACTGCACAAATTTCCCGATGCTATTTGTTTTTATTCTTTGTTTATGATACCGGCTTCGTGAAGTTCCTCGATGATTGCAATAATTTCATTATCTAACCCAGTGTTACCAGCATCTCGTGATGCGAACAGTAATTTCAGTCGTTTTACTAACTCGTTAGGATCGTCCCAGTAAACTAAATCTGTATTTCTTTTTACTCGTTTTACGAGTTCAATACCTTTTCCTCGAGGAATACTCTCTGTACTAATGGTCGGTTTTCTAGAGATTTTGAATAATGGCTTTATAATATTCATGTATTTAAATCCCTTGTTGCTATTTATTGGTTTAGAGGGATCATAATTACGTCTGTGTGCATTAGTATCGATAAGTAGTAGTTTATAGTTTTCAAGGTCGTTATCTGTGATATCATCTAGATTTGGTTTCTTTTTAAACAATAGTTCTTTTAAACCGAGAGTTTTTCTCAAATTATGATTTCCAATTATTAGAGTGGTGCCGTCATCATAAACGCGACTTTTTCCAAGCATAAGTTTTCCTTGTTCATTTCTTATTCCAAAAGGTATAGCACTAAATACTTCAGATGAAGTAGACCATGATAAAGATTGATTTTTAACGTTTGGCGATGATTGTAGCGATTTGAACGAACCTTCACTCACATCATGGTCTTGAGTAGGTGATACAGTAAGGGTTTTGTCGGTTGTTCGGAATTTTTCATGATTTTCTTCATCATCTTCGCTACTTTGTTCGTTAAATTCTTCAATAGACGAATACGACTCTTCGCTTTCATTATTCTCTATTTTTTTAAATAAAGGGTTATAAAAAGTCTCTTTGTCATGTTGCTTTTCATCATTTTTATTTGCTATCATATTAAGAGGGTCAACTATGGGTTTAAATATTGTTTCTAAAGTATTATTTCTTGTAGTTTGTGCATCCTTTATCATGTCGAACTTTCTTTTAACAGCTGATGCTGATTTAACGATTTGTCTCTTTAGATCTTTTTCCATTTTATTGGGTTTCCTTTTATCTCCGAATCTCATGTGGAAATGATTTATAAATATAATAACATCCGTATATGTAGTTATTAATCTACGACTATAAATGTATCAAACGTCATTCTATAGCATCCTTTATTTCGCTCACAATCCTTATTTATGACAATATAATTGTATGGTATTTTCCAAACAGTTGAACACATTTCACGGAATTGAAGCCATGACATATCAGACCCTACATGCTCATCATAAACATGTTTTAAATTTACGTCGTCTTGTTTAAATAATATAATCATGTTAGAATTGTCTCTTACGAGTTGTTTAGGTATTTTGGTGTAAGTTTGATTGATATAAAAACAATCAATATTCCTATGACGCCCCATAGCAAAATAGTTACGGATGTTGTTTTGATTTTCACAAGCAACATCATCGAAAATAATAATGGAATCAGGTGACGCTTCGTGAGGGCTCAATATTTCGCTATTATGATTATATTTGTGAAATGATGTACCTGGAACCAATTCTAAAACTTTTTCGAGATAACTGTATTTAGGTTGATACAAAGATTTTGAATACACGTACAGGTTTCGAAATCGTGGACCATCTTTATGTAATAATAAACTTATTACTAGGTTGGTTTTCCCGCAATTAGATGGACCGCAAACAATACAACGGATTGTATTTGGCAATAACTTTCCATGTCGACTTGCCCCTGACAATGAAGTTGGACAAATACATTCCAATTTTAACGATTCTTTTTGTTTTAAGAATTTCATTATATATTATGATTAAAAATTAAATTTGACTGCAGTGTTAAAAGGATTTTACAGAAATGACAACATAAAATGGTTGCTACGCTTAAATAACGAAAATACCAATAATCCACATCGATTATTGGGCGTTCTAATTCACTTTTGTACATTTGTACATGTTTAATGTTGTAATGTTTGTACATTTTTACAAATAAAAAGAGTCCGTTTGAGATGTACAATATCTGTACATCTAAAACGGACGACATGAAAACAGAAGATGGTATGCTATCCATTGCAAAACTGCGATACGTTCGAGATATTGGGCATTCTAACGAACAAGCGAGGTCGCATCTGCGACCGAACGAAAGTGAGTTAGAATGCCCAATATCTCACTACTTGCATTAGCAACCTTTAACAACCACTAATCCGCACCCTCTAACATACCGTGTCAGGTGCACTACCAACTATGCTATTGTGGCTCTATCCAGCCTGTGCAAATTTATCGACACTAACTATCTTACATTATAAACCAACTAGCAGCCCGCTCGCGACTCCGCCCGCTTGAGTGAACACCCGTATCCTATAGAACCCTATAGCAGCCCCACCTACCGACCGACTATAAGACCTTATATGAATGTATTATACTTCGCGCTTCGTCCTCGAGATTAGTATTGCTTTTTGATTTTTAAACAACATGTAGTAACGCATAAGTGATACCGCTTTCCACTATGGTTGAGAGAACTATGTTTTTTTTTTTTTTTGAGGGTTGTCTTTGAATCATAATCAGTTGTCACTCAGCTCGACTCGTCATTCGCATTTTAGTGCTTCACCGCTCACCACACTTTTCTAGTAGTCACGCAGTTATATCCGAAAAATGCCGAAAAGAAAACACTCTGATGATTTAGAGTCTGATTTAGTCAATTTAATGCGAAAAGTGAAAAAACTCAAAAAGAAAATACGTTGCAGAAGGGACTCAGATAGTGATTCTCAAATAGAAGATTCACCAACACGCGATCCAAGATTGCAGAGCGTCGTTCATCTACCAGGTACCTACCTATTGAAATGTTTTATCCTTTCTCGTTATTTCACATTTCTCTCCAGAATAATACAAACGAAATTAGTCAACTGGACTATTTCATCGTATTAAAATGTAACGGTTATCGTAAAATTCAGCGGGAACTTTACAAAACCATGAAATACTTAAACAACACCCTATTACTTATTGAATACTTAATGAAAAATAAAAATCATTTTTTTTTTCTATAGTAATAAACTACTTAAAAATATACCCTCAATAAAGTGAACTTATTATTAATTTATTTTCAATTAAGAAAGCAATATTTATTGTTCTTCTAGTTTCGTAAATAAGTAAGTACAAAATACAATTAAAATTTAATCTCTGTTACAAATCATACTTTGTTTGGAAAAAAATAGTAATGAAAACGGGTGTTAGCACATTATCTGGATATTTAGTAGCGTATTTACGCTTACACCATCTAAGGATATTGTCAGGGCCGTCATCGGGACGAGTTCATGTTATCCTTCACTCACGTTTTTTCGTGAATCATTATAATCAATACTGTAAATCTCTCCTAATACCGACTATCTGGTGCTTATTCCAGAGACGTCTCCTCCGCTCTTGGATCCAGACGACTGGTTACCACAAGGCAATGAAACCTTGGATGAGGAATCGGTTACAGGAAATAAGACATTTGATCTGTCACAAGAACTCCCGATATCAGTTCAGACCTCTGAAACTATTAAAAATAATCTGATTCCGGAATCCAATGCGGTACCATCAGAACCCGTGGAATTGGATACCGATGCACTAGAGATTTTGGGCGATGATCCAACATCAGAAATTAAATTCGGCAATGAAATACGTACAGAACTGGCATCTCGCTTACAACACATAGTGCAAGACGGCCTTACTAAAGAAGTTAGAAAGAATTTAATATCTAAATACCCTCTGCCCTCTAACTGTACATACATAGGAGCTCCTAAGATTAATTTAGAAATAAAAGCAGCACTTGCAGACGCTTCAATTAAACGTGACAAGGGGATTGAAGCCAAGCAAAAACAAATGGCAAGCGCCATATCCTGTTTAAGCGAAGTTATCAATGCTCAACTCAATCTTAAACAAAGAGATAACGACTTGTTACAAAAGCTTATGGACACAAATCGTATACTCTGTGATATACAACATTCTGATTCAGGGACCAGAAAATTTTTCATTCTTTCCTCGTTGAAAAGAGAAATGAAAGAACACCTTACCAACACAAAAATAGACTCATTTTTGTTCGGGGAAAATCTAGCAGAAACAATTAAATCTGCGAAGGCGGTTAACAAATCGGGTGTGGAACTGAAAGCAGATATTGCTCATAAAAACCAACCCAAACAATCAAATATGCCCCTTCCGAGGACTTTAAACCGGAAGACTCCGGCATCGGCGCGCAGGCCGCCGACTGCCCCAGTACGGAGCCGAGGGCCTGCAGCCCAGCGCCCACCGCATCCCCCACAGCCGTACGCGCACTCATCGAGGACGTCGTGGCTTCCGCCTCCTCCTCCACCTCCACCGCCGCCACCGCCGCCACTACCGCCGACAGCCCGCCGGCGTTACTAAGTACAGTTAAGTATGCTGGACGTTTATCACTTTTCCACAATCAATGGTCAAAAATTACGAATGATCGTACCTTACTATCGTGGATCGAAGGTTACAAAATTAAATTTACGTCTCCTGTTTACCAATATTTAGAGCCTCCCTTGAGGACTTATACAACAACCGAAAGAGAACAACTAACTGAAGTAATAAATAACCTTTTACAAATTGGTGCCATTTCAGAATGCCAACCGTGTCGTGGACAATTTCTTTCAAGCTTTTTTCTCACACCAAAACCAGTTACTAAAATATTGCGTTCCACCGGATTACTATCGACACTGTATTTAGATGACTGGCTTCTAATTGGCGATTCTTATCAATCATGTTTAAAAAACATTGAAATTACTAGTAATTTACTTACTTCGCTAGGCTTTATCATAAATGAGGAAAAAAGTTACCTTATACCCTCACGATCCTGTAAGTTTTTGGGAATGATTATAGACACACATGCTATGTCTCTAAGTTTACCTAATGAGAAAAGATTGCGTATTATGTCTGAATTAAAAAACATTCTTAAATTAAAACGCTGCAAAATAAGAAAGTTTGCGCAAATACTTGGCTTACTTGCATCAGCTTGTCCAGCCATTGAGTACGGGTGGCTATACACGAAAGAAATGGAGCGCGCAAAGTTTATTAATTTAAAAAATCATAATAACTATGAGAGGTTCATGAACATACCTAACGTTATAGTACCTGACGTAAAATGGTGGCTTAACAATGTAAGTCATTCGGTACGCCAAATTAGAGATGACCAATATATTACTGAAATTTACTCTGACGCCTCAACAACGGGGTGGGGTGCTTGTTGTGACAATAATACTGCGGGGGGTCAGTGGTCACCTCATGAACAAAAACAACACATAAATTATCTTGAATTACTTGCCTCCTTCATAGCTTTAAAAATCTTTGCTAAAAATTTAAACGATTGTCAGATTCTATTGCGTATAGATAACACCACTGCTATATCTTACATCAATCGCATGGGCAGCATTCAATTTCCTCATTTATCTCAAATAACCAGAGAAATCTGGCAATGGTGTGAAACTCGAAAAATCTTTATTTTTGCAGCTTATATTAGGTCATGTGACAACGTAGTTGCAGATGCAGAGTCTCGTAAAACTCATCCAGATATCGAATGGGAATTGACCGATTGGGCTTTCCAAGAACTAGTGAATAAATTTAGTAAGCCCGAGGTAGACCTATTCGCTAGTCGCTTGAATAATAAATGCACCAAATATGTTTCATGGCAAAGAGACCCGGACGCAATTGCAGTCAATTCCTTCACAATTAAATGGTCTAACATGTTTATTTATGCCTTTCCGCCATTTTCCATGATACTTAAAACACTAAGAAAAATTGTGTCCGATCAAGCTAAGGGCATCGTGGTCGTACCTCTCTGGCCAACCCAGCCTTGGTACCCAATATTCAGAAATCTACTAATTTCAAAACTAGTGACATTCTCACCGAGCGATAATGTTCTGTCATCTCATTCCAGTTCTCGCCGGATACAGTCTTCCCTTACCCTGGTTGCAGGAGTGTTATCCGGGAAGCACTGACCAGAAGAAGTCTTCCAAGAGCCTCATTGGACATCATGGTATCCTCCTTATCTGACAACTCCATAAAACAATACGATGTCTGTTTACGTAAATGGTGGTTATATTGTAAAACTCATTAAATTGATACATATAAAGCGTCGGTTCCGATTGTGATGTCCTTTTTAACTCAAATGTTCAACGATGGTTGTCAATACGGAACATTGAATACATATAGATCCGCATTGTCACTTATAATAAGCCCTACAGTAACTAAAGATGATAGGTTAACTCGGTTTTTCAAAGGAGTTTTCCGATTGAGACCTCCTCTTCCAAAATATAGTTTTACCTGGGACACTAACTGTGTCCTTGATCATTTGAGTACATGGTACCCAAATGAAGATCTATCCCAGGATCGATTATCTAGAAAAACAATAACCCTATTAGCTCTCACTACAGCACATAGAGTTCAAACTCTTTCCAAAATAAGTATTAGTAATATTAAAATTTCTGATACACAAGTGTTTATAAAAATTCCTGATTTATTAAAAACTTCTCGCCCAGGGTCGAAACAACCAGTTATTCTCTTACCCTATTTTAATGATAAGCCTTCTGTTTGCCCTGCAAAAACATTAGAGTGTTATTTAAATAAAACAAAGACTCTCAGGCGATCAGAAAATCTTTTTATTGGTATAAAAAAGCCTCATAATGAGGTCGGCTCCCAGACGCTCAGTCGCTGGATCAAGCGTACGATTGGCGAGTGTGGCATAGACACAACAATGTTCGCAGCGCACAGTACACGACACGCTGCAACATCTCGTGCATTCTCATTGGGCGTTAGTATTGATACTATTCGAAACACAGCCGGATGGAGTGGTAATTCCAAAACGTTTACAAAGTACTACAATAGAAACATTGTGAATATAAATGACAATTTATCATTTTCAAATGCCATTATTAACAATATTGATTAAAATTAGTATCATCCACGATTCTAAAGTGTGATTATATCATTAAAAATGTAAAAAATAAGTTAGAAATTATAATAAGCTTATGAAAGTTGTTTATTTAATAATTAATTTGCAATTTGTTGAAATTAATATTACCTGTTTCACAATTAAAGAATCAGTCAAGTATAGTATTTTATTGACAATAATTTCCTAACAACTCTCAATATCTACATGTTGTTTAAAAATCAAAAAGCAATACTAATCTCGAGGACGAAGCGCGAAGTATAATTAATGATTAAACGAACTTACCTTTGTGAAGTTCTATCATAATTATACGAAGCGCTTCGTCCGAAGAGATTAGTATGCGTCCCCTCCCACCCTCAGTGTAACTGACTAAACCCCTTAGTTTACAAGGAAATATACTGTCAAAAAAAAAAAAAAAATATATATATATATATATAAATGTTTTACTCTAAACTAAATGACGAGTCGAGCTGAGTGACAACTGATTATGATTCAAAGACAACCCTCAAAAAAAAAAAAAAAACATAGTTCTCTCAACCATAGTGTAAAGCGGTATCACTTATGCGTTACTACATGTTGTTTAAAAATCAAAAAGCAATACTAATCTCTTCGGACGAAGCGCTTCGTATAATTATGATAGAACTTCACAAAGGTAAGTTCGTTTAATCATTAATTATACACATACACCGTCCTCTTGAATCACTCTATCTATATGCTGTAAACTGCATCAAAATCAGTCGCGTAGTTTAAAAGATCTAAGCGTACAGACATCGCTACCGTATTATATATTACGCTTACATATTAAGCCACAAATAAAATATTCGGTACGTGTATACACCAAATTTGACGCCGCCTGCGTCTGACGACGTCACATCCGGCACGCCAAAAGGTTCCTTCTTCCGCACACCGACTTCCGGCGGCAGCGGCCTCTTCAGTTAACACACCTTCGCTTATAGAACGGGCGTGAACACGCAAAATTATTTTAACCCAATGCGTTTTTATGCGAGGATATTTATTTTGCCCTTTTTTATTATGTTAGTGAATCGCGTTGATGGTAAGTGACGATATACAACGAGCTCTGATTTGTGGGCTATAAAACCTTTTTATTTTATTTTATTAAGAACCTAAAGTCTCGGTGTGCAACTACGACTCTCTCGAGGATTTAAAACATTAACGTAAAATTAAACTGTTGTATGTTTTATTACAATGTTATTAAAGTTTTTGCAATTAATATTAAGAAGGAGGACGACAGGCGTTTGCCCTTCAGTAGAAAAGTAATGACTATATGTGTACATTAATAACAATAACAATAATAATATTTGCAAAAAAACTACAACGCTTTTTTCAATAAAATTTATAATACCCATATTTTGTTTACGACTTTTCTTGTTTCTCCAACCTTAGTAAACTAGATGAACTTTGGGTCCGTAACATTTGTGACGTAACGAGCGGCTTACATTTACTTGCCGGAGTGTCACTGGAACTGCTATCCGCCATTTTGTGTGTACCGAGCCGGAAAAGTGGAACATCTTATATGCAGAATATATGTCTCGTATTAAGAACTTTCTAACGAAATAGGAGAAAATCTTGGATGGTTTTGCATTGCTGTTTTTTTGTATCTTACGGGTAAGCACTTACCTTCATCTCACCTGATGTTATGTGATGTAACGGCTGAAAATGGAAGCGCACTTAACCCGGCATCCTCAACTACTGAGGCACTGGCTATCTTATCTATTGCTGCCGGAAAATAACAATGAACCTGTGTTCCGGTTTGAAAGTTACTAGATCCAGTTTTTTCTAGTTTGGTCGGCAATGCGCACGATAGCTTTAGTGTTGCAAGTGTTTATAAGCTGCGGCAACCGTTTACTTTAATTGCTTTTTACCCAACTTTTAAATAATTATCATCATATCAATATTTTAGTGTATATAACATACAACTTACAAAGCACGTTAGTCGTTAGGGTCAGAAACCGCACAGTCCTATCAATCCATTCTTTCTGATATCGGTCCAAAGCACTTAAGCTCATCACACCTATTCTTGAACGAATCTTTCATAGGAAATCAATAATTATGTAATACCAAGCTAAGTATAAAAAAATTTGCTTGTGTCTTAGGGCTAAAACATTGCTCAACCGACCGTACGGTGCGAGCGGCGCGTACGTCGGTCGCGTATGCTTAATTACATAGTCGCGTATGAAATACTACAGGGTGCCTAGTATGAGTTTTCTTTACTATCCGTATTCATTCGAATACGTTTACGAAAACGAAAGTCAGTATGTCATTGAAGCAGCGCCTCCTGGCAACATACGAGAAGAATTAAAATTTTTGCAATACAAATTCTCGTTTTCGTTAACGTGATCGAATGGCGATTAAAACTCGCACTAAACAAAACAAAAAGGTTAACCTTACACTAATTGGACAACTTTCTAATAAATTTACATTAAAATCACCACTAATAACTATCTTTTTTTTACTTTTGCAAATTTTTTTAATGACGTCTTCCATAGTGGACTCTAAAACACCAATATTACCAGAAGGAGGTCAATATAAACAAACAATCATGAATTCCTCCAATTCGGCACATGACAATTCAATAATGCGTTCAATAGACAGGGCGACTACGTCCTTTCGTTCCTTAACCTTATGGTTACAGTATTAACAAATATTAAAGATCCGCCACGTATAGCATTTTTCATACTAAAAACTGGAGAGCTGAAAGTTTTTAATATTGAAAATTAACTGATAATCTTTAAGCCCTTGCTCAGTTATACATACAATATTAAATTGAATTAAGTTGAATTGGCGCCTTTGGCTTTCAAAGTAAAAAAGTAAATAGTGTTGAATAATTTCGGCGGGCTGGTTAGAACCACGATAGCTCAATTGGAAGAGCACCTGACCCGGTATGTCAGAAGGGTGCAGGTTCAAACCCTGCTCGTGGAAATTTTTTCAACATTGTGTTTTTGTAATACAATATTAATATTTTCATTTAATAAAAAAGTTCAACTTCTAACTCTTTGCCGGCTTTGTATGTTTTTATGGACAATATTAATTGCCTTTGAGCTGGCTTTTGTAATTCTACTAACACTACAATAAGTTTGGGTAGACATTGTTATACTACTTATAACTGTGTCTTGCAAAGCTTGGGTCGACATTGTAATACAACTTATAACAGTGTCTATCACGGGAGTCATCTCAGTCGGTTTGGACGGTGATAAAAAAGTCACCCTGTATATCCATAACAGACAAAGAAAAGTCTCATCAAAATTATGCCTATGATTAAATTGACTGCAGAATACAATTATTTATCAGTCTCACCAGACTTTCGAAGCACGTTGGTCGCTGGGGTCGTAACCGCACAGTTACCCATTCTCCCCGATATCGTTCCAAAGCACTTAAACTGACCGCATCGATACTTTGGGGAGTTTATGTTAATCGGAACTCATTCGTGAAGGATACTGAATCGATATCAATAAAGATGGTGGATTCAGTTTCAAGCTTTTGTTTTTAGGATATTGACTGTTAAGGGTATTATAATGTTCTTCATTGTGCGCTTCGTTATCTTTTAATTTAGATATTTATTGAAATTGAAAGTTGAAACGGGTCTACCATGTTTATATTTCGACCACGATAAATGTTATTAAAAATCTTTATTATCTTTTAAGGAACTAAGTTTACAATAGGAAATAAAAAATTAAGACAAATATTATAATTAATACACAACACTTACTACAACCTACTACCACTAAAAGTGCTTAAGTCTGTTGCTTCTCGGCTGTGCAAATAAATAAGAAAATACTACTAATCCACTTTTAATCAGTTTTTCATCGAAAGACAAGGCCTAAATTGAACTATTGGATAATACTTTCAAGCCTTTTTAACGTTCAAGTAGATCTTCAAACTTCGCAACTGACTTCATCGATAAATTGATAATAACTTCAGAATTCTACTGTTGAATGAAGTCTCGTTAAAATAGATCGAACCTTTTTGTTATCTATCCAGGAGGACGAAATCTTTTTTCTTACCCGTTTATTTTAAATATAATAAGTGTAAGCATAGTGCCTTCATCTCACCTGATGTTGAGTGATGGTAAGGCCGATAGTGGTAGCACCTTTACGCTCTTGCTGCCGGATCACAACAATGCTACAAACATTGATGTTATAGCAACATATTAAGATAAGGTAGCTAGCCAGGCCCAAACAATGCTTACCACCAACCAAACCGAGTACACAACGTGTACTACTCTACTGGGAATCGAAACCGAGATCTCAGAATCTGAGGCCGCTCTTTACCACTAGACCATAGAGACGGTACCTCCATATAGTAGCAAGCAAGTGGATAATAAAAACAAAAGCAGTATAATTAGTTTGGTTATTACCACCACACCAAAGAGGCGAATCATTTCAGCTTGTTGACACATGACAAAACATATTTAATCATATTACGGTTTAAACTAGTTTGGCAACCAGGGCCCCAACCCACTTAGCCCGTCAGGGTGTTATAACACCTCTAACTGCCGTACTCAGAGACGTCAATTAAGTTTTAATGACAATTAAGTGTCTTATTGTCACTTTCTTATGTATAGTGCTAAATAGAGAAGGAAAGACATTTAATTGTCATTAAACTTAATTGACGTCTCTGAGTAGGGCAGTAAAAGTATTATATAGATGTCACTAATATAATAAATTCAGAGTTCCATTTACAAACACACAATTTCCTTCGAGGGTGACATAATCAATGCGATTACACCTTCTGTAAAAGTTAAAGAAGAAAAAAACTACACACAAGCGCCTGGTTGGGCTTAATGGAATAAGTTCTGTAAAACATGTATTGGTAGGTTGTTCACGATAAATCCAAATTGTAAAATAAACGCGAGTTGATCCGTAAAAGTTGTTTTATTTAAATGTGAATAAACTTTAGAAAACAATAAGTATTCAAAAAAATTACTAGAAACCAAAAAAAAAGATATATTATATATACTTACCATTATACATACTTGTCTGTATTATAGTACCGTACATATAATACATATTAAAAAAGCATCTTTATAACGTCTCGGTGGTCACGTGGCATAGCGTTCGGCGCAATACCCGAAGGGCCCATTCCCATCAGGTCGGACAGTGTCTTTCCGATTTTTTCATTTCATAGCCCGGGTTTGTGATCACCAACCCGCATTTGGCAAGCGTGGTGATTAAGCCAATACCCATCATTTGTAGTGATGACTTGATTTCAATGATGGCGGTTTTGCCCAGCAGTGGGACAGTTATAGGCTATTTACTAACTACAATAATAGAGAGGTTAGATAGACTATATTCGTATTTGTGTAATATACTCGCAATATTCGTAAAACAAACTATGCAAGCAAAGAGCATTGCTTGTAACCACTTACCCATCGATCACGCTCTACTGAAATAAGTCTGGACAGCAAACGAGTGACCACATGATGTATGGATGTTTTGTTTACGTATAACGACATGGTTATGGAGAAACTGTGTACCGGGATTACTTTGAATGACTCATGGTTCTTCCTATACATCTAACGGCACATTGAAGCGAACCATTATGTGCGAAGCTAATGGATATGGTGTCGTTAAGTTGTTTTACTTATCATTGTGGCACCAGTGGTTGACAAAACTATTTAAACTATCATGATCACTTCATCACCATCATTATCGTCATCATCATCTCAGCCAAAAGACGTCCCCTGCTGGACATAGGCCTCCCCCAAGGAATAAAAATAATAAAGAATAAGAACAAAAGACATTTATTGGAATCACACAACAAAACACACAATTAAACATACATCAGTAACAAAAAGAATAAAAATAATAACAATTGACATTGTGCCCTGCTGCACTGGTATTCTGCTGTACCCAATAGTGACATCATGACACGAAACAGGAAAAAAAAGACATAAATAAAATAAAAAAAACACTAACATAAAATAACACGAATAATATTATCAACAAAACGAAGATACTATGACACAAACAAACATCAATAACAAAACGCCGAGGCGCAAAACCATAGATAGCGTATTTTAGTCTGCGCAAAACTGACTGACAGTGACGGCAGCAGTAATTAAAAAACTAAAAAATATATGGTCGCTAACCTAAAAGTGCCTTGGCGGGAAAGTGAAGAGTCATGTCTGCGGTTTTGTATTATTTTGAAAAATTTGTGTTATGTCGAATATTAATGTGAAATAATGGTGGATTATTAACCGTTAAGTGTTCGTAAGTGTGCATGAGTGTTGGCAAATGAAACAAAACAGTGCAACTTTACTTTTCAAATTCTCTCAAGAAGTCCGCCGAGGAATTAGTAAAGCCCCACATCTTTACTGAGATACTCAAGGGGCTGGGGGGTATATCATTTCTCACTTCTCATTTTTATTATCATTCATCATCATACTGACTGGAAGGAAGTATTGTATATTTGTATATTACTTGTAAGAAAAATTACTTTGACACTGGCTAAATGTGCTAGTCGCACGAAGCCATCAACTAAAAGAAAGAAAAGAACCTAAAAGTGACTCGGTTGCCATAAACAAAAGTTGAAGTTGAATATATAAAATAAATGATAAATTGATTGAATATTAAAGGTTCTAAACGTTTCACAATACTGAAGGTGTTTCTGTGTGCAAATGGGAGGCAGCATGTCATTCAGCAAGTAGCGAGCAATTCATGATGAACAAAAAACAGCAACAAGGCCGCCCCAATGCAAAGCATGTACAACCATACCTGTATGTACCAGAATATCAGTAGCGAGGCTATGACATCTGTGAATTCAATAAATACGCCTTCAATGTAGTCTGAAGCGATTAAAATTACAAAATACAAAAATTCAATAAAGCCGTTTCGCGTTCTGATACTGTAAGTGTAGTGTGTCGTGAGCAATTTCGAGTGAATAGTGACTTAGAAACCAGTGGTACGGGCGTCGAGCGCAAAAAAAACAAAGGAAGAGAGTAGATCGTTTTGTCTGCTCATAAAGACCCACCCGCAATAACTTCAGTACATCCGTGATCGTCGCGCATGCAACTGTGCCGAAATATCGGGTACCTACTCATTTATAAATTAAAAACACGGTAAGAATCCCGGTAATAATTACTACCAGAGTGTTCGACAATTTAAACCTACTGTTCGCCACAGTTTTCGTTACCTTAAAAGAATTTCATTGAAATTTTACTGGATCGAAGCTAAGATGAAAGTAGTCTGTATTCAATTGTCGTTAAAGTCACAAATCAGTTGGCGACTCCTATTTCTAATGATTACAGAAAAAACCTTAGTCGAGTGATTGTTTATAATGCTCCCGACTCATCCTGGCGGCATGTAAAGCCTTAGCATTAGCAGTCGTTAACAACCACCAAACCGCTGGGCACGCGTGGAGGTTTAAGGCCTTCCTCCCTGTTTTGTGTTAACTAATTCTATTAGATAAATGAAACCATACGATTGTATAGAACTCAACTATTATTTCAAATAATTCACATTGATTTAAACACACAAAAGTAGACATTGAGCATAACGTCAAGTGCGGTCGGTGGCTGGAGCAAAAGTGACTGCCGGTTTCCCGCTTCGCGCGAGCACCTTTTCCGTCACGTGACCAGTGTTGCCAACATTTGTTTTCACACATATAGAGAAGACTCGTGCTTCTACAAAAAAAGAGCTAGTGATTATTTCCCATATACCCGTTTGCGTCACCCCATGCAGAAGGAGTAGATGCTATAGTTGAAAATTGCAGATGTTGTTTACGACCTTGATAGTTTAAGTATAAGGCTGAAGGGATATTGGATATCCGGACTGTTCAAACGCGGAAGTATGATAGGTTGTCTCAAAGACCTCAAAGAAACTTCTCAATAGATGTAGACTCCTCTCTGGAGCTCTGGCCCTGATGGTGTTGCGAGTGTTCTGATATAATGCAATCAATACTATAGTTAGCTCAGCATTGTTGTGTTTTGAACTTTAGCTACATAAAGATAAGATATAGGTAGCCAGTGGCGGTAGCCAAAGTAACATTAAGAAAACGATAGCGAAGTTCGAAACGTACAAAATGTATGGAATTGACATAAGATTGACCACGTGATTTAGCGCGGCTTATGTCAATGCCATACATTTTATTATTTTCGAACTTCGCTATCGTTTTCTTAATGTTACTTTGGCTAAGCCTACAGTTCTTTAATAGCATAAGTTTCCGGGTGCAGTACAATCACGAGCAACATGTATACACTTTTGACTAGTTTTGACTCTTATGCCATTGTGTTAAGAGTTACACTGTTTACATGTTAATCTCATGACTGTACGCTTCCACCTTCGGCCTTATCATCAGTTAGCATCAAGTGATTTGTAGACCAAGGACTACCCATAGAAATATTAAAATAAATTGTTATAGGAAATCGGTACGAATTATGCTATCTTGGCTCTGTCTGAAACTCCAAGTGCAAATTTATCAACACTCTACTCATAAAATACAGTGAAAAAATTAAATGCCTACCCGACCCAGCCAGGAATCGAACCTGGGTCTTCCGCAATCCGGGCGGCTGCACTGACTATTATATCAAGGGTAGGCAATAAAATTTTCAGCTTCAGCTTCAGTGCAGTAGGTACATACATACATACATATAATCACGCCTCTTTCCCGTAGGGGTAGGCAAAGACCACTTCTTTAGTTAGCACTTAAAAATAAAAAGTAAAACTCTACTCCTACTTTGTAAGCCCAACGAGCCTTATAGAGGTTGTGAAATTCCGATCATGGATTTTTTTTTCAACCAAGGCATATAGTAGTAGTCATTTAACGTAATAACGTTTTCATACATCCACGGTGTAGCTGGCCTGGTAACAAGCCGTGTGAACTGGGTCGCTGCGACGCCGACCCGCTCTGGGTCTGGGCACTGCTGGTGTGGCGAGTGTTCTGATGTAAAGTGTAATCAATACTACCGTTTTATTACTTATACCTTGATCTTGAACACGGTGTCTTTCGATCTAACTGTACATGAATTACACTTTTGGGCTCTCGCGTTTTATTTTTGACAGAGTTTTTAAAAGGTTGAACGCAAAGCTTCTTAGTATAGGTTAATTATTTCTTTTATTTTTTATTTTATTGCGTTCTTTCTTTGGTCATTGATAAAATTGTACTTTGAAGAATACGTCTTTATTGATACGTCTTTATGAAATTGTTAAATACTTGCAAAAGTGTTGTTTCGACTGTGAGGGTAGTAACTTCACAGTGACGTAATACCGCTGGCTGCCAGCGTAACTCACAAACTACTAGAAAAAATCATTAACGAGTCTTCTGGGGTGTCGGTATCTCAGCGGTCAGGTCTTATGCAAAGATCGTGGGTTCGATTTCCACTCGGGTTTCATGAGACTGGTTGATTTTTTCTAGTTAAATTTTATCTTCTATCTAACGAGTATAGCATTGTGAATACAAAATTCAAAATTATAAAATTACTTAACCGTTGACGCAGATTTCATTATTATGACGCGCAATGAACTAGGTAACCGGATGTCTTCTGCAAGATTCATTCGCCATTCGATCACGTTAACATAAAAGAAAATTTGTAGGGCAAAATTTTTACATTGGCGTTGTTTCAAAACCATACAAATTTTCACACCCCGCTAACCGTACTTGCTCGTGGTACAGACATTAACGACGAAGTCGCCGACAGTCGCTAGTATAGAAAAAAAAACTAATTTTAGTGCACAAAAGTGTACTCATAAACATGATTCCAGACGCGCTTTCAATAACAAGCCCCAACATGATTTATGTTACATACGCCTACGTTACGAAATAATATTTGACGCGTTAATCTACAAACGCAAAGTTATTTCATAAGGCTCCCCCGTATTTATCGTAAGCCCGTTACCATGTGGTACAGTCGGCAACCGAATTTGTTGAACAGTTTCAATACTTTGTCAATAGAGGAGCAAAGAATACGCCTGTTCGCACTAGTCAAAATTTAGAAAGGTTATTAATATGATATACAAGCATACGTACAGTCAACATCAAATTGTTCTATGAAATGGCCTTTATGGAAGCAAAAAAAATACATTTTTATTTCTACTATTTAGATCTATGTAATTAGGTAACATCAAAATGAGTTTTTTTTTAATAATAAACTTTAAACCGGTTGTGGTTTATGGCCCGTTCTCCCTATCCATTCTTAGGAAAGCTCATGCCCCAGCAGTGGGGGTATATAAAATGATGATGATGTGCTTTGAAATTTGTATTGAATATCAAAATGGATAGTCTCTTATTGCTAAATCGGGAACACTGCAAGATTTTTATTTCCACATTATTTCCGTCGACGTTTGAATATAAAATGGAAAACTAAATTTCTATTCTCCGCCTCAGCCACTCAGTATTTTGGAATAGCATAGCAAATATCACGGGCAACTCTTCCCGTTCTGCTGAAACACAGAAATGTCAAAAGTATTAGGAAGCACTCTCCCAGTTCTTAAATGCAGAACTAAGGGGTATTGTACAACGTAACATATAATGTTGTTGTTAAATATGTTTAGCTATATTTTAACCGCCTCTGTGGTTTAGTGGCTAAGACCACCGGTTTAGAGCCAGATGTACCGGGTTCGATTCCCAGCGGGGGGTACATGTTTATGCCGCCATCGCCATGTATATGTCGCCATAACATCAATGTTCGTAGCGTTGTTGTGTTCCGGCAGCTAGAGATAAGATCGGATTACAAATGTTTGACCAAAAAATTATTGACAAATGGTCATTCGACAAACAACGTTTCACCAAATGTTCATTTGGCAAACGAGAATTTTGACAAAAGTATCGTCTTACAAAAACTCACTTAGCAAATGACCCATTAGCAAACACTACACTTGTTAAATGTGTTCAATATTAAAATGTCAATTGACCTTTTTTTATTTCACCAAATAATATGTTTCGCAAATTTAAAAAAAATAACCTCGAAATTCAAACCCACATTGGGGCACTAAATGTTGTATGATTTTCTCTGGATATGAGCCTATCTCATCCTAGTTCCACTATGCATCACTAGCACACTAGCATCTCTAAAGTCTATTTTAGAAAAATATTAAATCAGTATCAAAACATATGGGAGAAATCATAAAACATTCATTACAATACAATATATACTACTCAAAACAAAATAAGGGCCACGAGGTATTTTTTCATTTTGGTGTAAATTATTACACATTTACATATTGAAAGTAGTAAAATATTGAGTATACAAACTCACCTAAGGTGTCACTTAGGTATCACCTAAACTTTTTAATCATTATTATTGGAATAAATTTATTGGTCTACACGGTAAAAACAACATTAGTTTTCGTTATGGAGACAAAAAAATTAATATTGGTTTTATTATTTTCATGGTACAGACAAAATACCTCGTGGCCCTTATTTTGTTTTGAGTAGTATATAATGCCGAAAGCGCACCTTCTCAACACATGTCACAACATTTTAGTAATGCCACGACCCTGGTATTACGATCTATGGTGCTATGACATGGCATGAGCTCAGAGGCTACTCCTCTTCGCTCTTTCCTTATTTTTTATTATTATTTTTTTTGTTATATTATCGGGTAAGCACAGTGCCTTGATATCACCTGATGTTAAGTGATGATAAGGCCAATGATGGAAGCGCACTTCACCCGGGATCCTCAACTAGTAAGGTACTGGCTATCTTATCTCTAGCTGCCGGAACACAACAATGCTACAAACATTGATGTTATGGCGACATATTTAGATAAGATGGTGGTAGCTAGCCAGGCGGACAAACAAGCCCTACCACCAACCAAACCGAGTACACAAACATGTACTCCCCGCTGGGAATCGAACCCGGGACCTCTAGGTGTAAACCGGTGGTCTTAGCCACTAGACCACAGAGGCGGTTAATTAAATACTCCTCGAGAAAAGTGTGCAGATAACGTCTGTGGTAGTATGAGGTGATTGATAGTGTAATAAATAGTACTCTTTTTACAGCTTATTTTCGAACAATAAAAAAAATATAATTGTACTACAATTATTTGTATTGATGTGATTTTTGGTTGTTTTATGTAAAGCATGACGCATTTTCTACTGCAAAACTGTGTTGTTGTATGAATAAAAATAAAGACAACATCATCTTTTACAGTAGGTACTATAATATTGATCCTTGATAAACGATGCCGCCAATACCCAGAATCTAATTACCTAACAGAAAAGATCGTATAACAAAACTTGATTAAATAATGATTACTTAACCACTTTGTAGGAACTCCTCAACTTCAGGCCGTTTCGGTAAACCAATTGAAATTGATATTTCAACGGTTAACGCCGCCTTGCTTTTTAGCGAAATGGGGAGATCTCACTTATCACCCTGCTCATGACCCGAGTGGAAATCAACGTCGTTCGGTATAAGTTGCTTCTTAAGAATCAATTTTCGCCACCTTTTAAGGAAAGCTCGGATGAATTTATCAGTTCGGCTTTGTGGTTATTTGCATCGCAGAAAGTAAGGCTGGTAATTTCAATTTCAAAATCACCGCCTCGGAATCTATGAGTCGCATCATAGATTCCGAGGCGGTGATTTTGAAATTGAAAACTGACAAAAAGTGCACTTCTATATACTTAAAACCTTCTGTAACGTTACAAAACGTTTACTGTATTAGAGAGATAGAGAGAAAGAGAGAGAGAGAGAGAGAGACAGACATTTATTGACCACACACACTAATATACATGAAAATAAAAACAAACAACAACAATAGGTCAATCAGGACCCCGCCTCAGCTTGTGTTGTTGCGAACGAAGCGTGTCGCAACAACGCTAGTATTAATAAACATTTTATTATTATAAATTAAGTAGCAGTCCCAACAGTATCCCACGATAAATCACCAGCTCCTCACATTGAATTTTGTTTTTTTTTTATTAAATTTTTGGTCACCCATTCGATGCTTGGCCTTTGCAAAAGTTCCCGGGCGCGTTTGCCACTGCGCCATCAAGCTCCTCTAAAAATAGTTTAAATCCTACTAATATTATAAACGCGAAAGTTTGTAAGTATGGATGGATGGTTGTTACTCTATCACGTAAAAAGTACTGAATGGATTTTAATGAAACTTTCCTCATATACAGACCATGACCCAGACCAGCATATAGGATACTTTTTTTTTACTGTAGTCTTCGCGAACGAAGTCGCGGGCAACAACTAGTATAATATAATAGTTATGCCGGTTTGTAAGATTCCAGCAAAAATCAAAGGTCTATCTCTTTCACGTAAAAACTACTGAATGGATTTTAATGAAACTTTTCTCATATACAGATCATGACCTAGACCAGCATAAAGGTTACTTTTTTTAACTTTTTTTTTTACTGTAGTCTTCGCGAACGAAGTCGCGGGTAACAACTAGTATAATATAATAGTTATGCCGGTTTTAAGATTCCTGCAAAAATCAAAGGTTTTAAAGGAGTGTAAGTATGTGCACATGTGAAAACTTAAGAGGATTTAAGGAACATCGGTCCCGGCCGGAGGGCACGGTCCCAATTGTTCTGATACATGCAGAAAGCTTGAACGTAATTTATCTTGCCGTAAAGGTAAATTGATACTATCATTTAGAAAAGGTTGTTTTTTTTAATTTACTTAAGGTTTGAAGCGGTTTTCATAATTAGCAAAAGTTAGGATAAAAAAATAGCGTATACTGTCCCACAACTGGGCAAACGCCTCCATCATTAAAATCAAGGCATCACGGCATTTGATGGGTGATGGCTTAATAACCACGCTTGCGAATGGGGGTTGGTGATCACAAACCCGGGATATGCACCGAAACATCGAAACACACTTTATCCGACCTGGGAATTGAACCCGAAAAAATCAGACTGAGCGTTTTGCCACTCAGCTACCGAGGCGAGCAAAATAAGATAAAACTTGGTAAAAATAAATTATAGATGATAGTGAACGATAAAATGGTATTTATTCTAAGCCCTTTGAGTTTCAGTAAAGATTTAAAAAACTTCTGAGACCTCACGCCCCGCCGCGTTCTTGTGAGAGGTTTCTTTTATAATGACGCTGCACAAGTTTACGAACACAGTCCACCAGTATTTCACATAATTACAACACATCCTTTTTAAATAAAAATAAACGGCAAGCACGATTTTTTACTTTTCCGCTAAAAGTGAAAAAAAAAGCAAGTTGGTAGCGATAAGAGATCCTGAATGCTAAAGATCCTTTTTTAAATAGAAGAAAATGCGTTAGACGTACAACTGCGCCCGGGGAAACGCAGATGGTTGCGGTAACCATTATAGTTTTTTTATTATAAACTAGCGGCCCGCCCCGGCTTCGCACGGGTGTACTTTTTTTTTAAGAGCCTATGTTACTCAGCGCTAATGTAGCATTCTAATGGTGAAAGAATTTTTAAATCGGTCCAGTAGTTTTTGAGTTTATTCGTTGCAAACATACACACATACATACATACATACAAAAATACAAAGTTTTCCTCTTTATAATATTATAACAATAAAGATAAAATATATATTCTCTAACGGAGAAGCACTTTGACCAGACGGTAGGTAAGTGATGATTAGGCCGAAGGTGGAAACGCACTACCCGTAATTCTTAATTATTTAAGTTATATACTATTAATTATTAAAGTATTAAGTAGTCAACTAAAACTAAATATATAATACTAATCTAAATATATAGATATAACATGTTGGTAACATTCGGTGTGTTCCGGCAGCTAGAGTTAAGAAAGCCAGTGCCTCATTACTTAACATCAGGTGAGCTGAAGGACAAGAGCTCACTAAAATAAGGGTTAGTGGCTATTTTAGGTATAAACTTTTAACCAAACAGAATATATAGCCGTTGTGGAGAGGCCTTTACCAAACCGCATTTCGGCCGGCAATCTGTAGTATGCAGACTACAAGTGCGGAGAACTCGGTACAGGCATCCAGCTTAGTGCACTGGGGCAAATCAAACACAATGTATACCTGGCTTATTGTGGCTCTTGAGCCACTGTGATAAGGGTTAAATTCCTATAGCAAGGTCAGCGGGGTAGTCAGAATACAGCTTTCATTTGTTACGGGAATTAATTCTGAAATGCTTTGGTGAAGTAGCGTTTGGAATACTAGCGGACATTTATGTAAAGGAAGGTTGGAAGTGAAGGAAAGATGAATAAAAAAATCTAAACCTTATTGGTTTTCTTAAATCACAAGCCACTACGCCGTTGACCTACTATTTTACAAAGAAATTAATGAAGCAACGTTTAATTGAGCTATCCGTTTCAGATGTAAGGACATCGTCTCCCGAAATTGATAATTATTTTTTATGAAAGCAAATCTTGTAACTTTGTTACGTTCGTACCGGCCCTTTGTGCTTAATTACCAAGTTATTGTTCGTTGAAATTAACCTTAATTCCCATGTTCACTGTTAATTAAAGGTGGAGCGCCCTTGGCTGGAAGTATCATAGTATGTTTTCAGTTGTAAGTACATCATCAGTCGGCTTATAAACGTCCCACTGTTGGCCTTTGATCTTAGCATAAGCACATGGATAGTTAGAAGTTTAGTCATTTCTAGCATGTTGCCCTAAAAGAACGTCTTTTAAATGAATTAAACAAAAAAATAAAGGCAATTCGCGAAAATATGGTTTTCCTTTTTTTTCCTTTAGTTTATGGCTTCGTGCGATTAGCACATTTAGCCAGTGTCAAAGTAATTTTTCTTACAAGTAATAAATAAATATACAATATTTCCTTCGAGTATGATGATGATGAATGATAATAGAAATAAGAAGTGAGAAATGATATACCCCCCAACCCCACGAGTATCTCAGTACAGATGTGGGGCTTTACTAATTCCTCGGGCGGACTTCTTGAGAGAATTTGAAAAGGTTTGGCAAATGTAACAAAACAGTGCAACTTACTGTTTTGTTACATTTGCCAACACTCATGCGCACTTACGAACACATAACGGTTAATAATCCACCATTATTTCACATTAATATTCGATTTATCACAAATTTTAGAAAATAAAACAAAACCGCAGACATGACTCTTCACTTTCCCGCCAAGAAGTCGTTTTGCATATTTAAAACTGTGTCTTTTTCTTTTCTTTTTTAAAATTCAAAATTTAAAATCATTTATTCAGTTTAGGCTACAAGTAGCTCTTATGAATGTCACTATGGTAGTAACACTATGGTCACAGAGCTATGGTGATAACAGACAGAAATAAGTACCTAATTACATTATCTCAGATAATATATATAATATAATAATACTTTATTACACTGTATGACAATATTGCTTATTAATTTGAGATAAAGCTTTAATACCTATTTGGCATACTGTCCGCGAAGATATTAACAACGCACATAACATTGTTGAAAGGATTTTTTTTATGACATTATCTCTAGCCCCCGTAAGACAGGATTAAATAATGTGCTATTGTTTAATTTGTTATTGTAAAAACCGTTATTTTTAAATTTATTTTTCATTTTATGCCATCGGTTTGTAAGTCTACACAGGGTTACCTTGTGTAAGAAGCTTAGCAAAGAAGTTTATTTCCTCCCTTCCTTTTACAGCGTCACATATTGGAAAATTTCTATCATAAAAGGACATGTGTTTTTTTATATATTTTAGCGTTTTATTAACGCTTAAATATACTTAAGTAAAATTTTAAACACTGAAAAAAGACGACAACCTCAGGCGGGAATCGAACCACGCACCTTCCGCATTCCGGGCGGCTGCCTTAACCACTTGGCTACCGAGGTCTGGCTTTCAACCGTCGAAATTTTTCAGTGCTTGATGCTTATGTTTTTTAGTCAACATTGCTTCATCAATCTTAGAAGTTTTCACCTCTGAGATCCGAAAGAAATATTTTTACAAATATTTGAACATTCGGTTAAGATGAAGCTGCGTTATAGATGTGTTTTTTATATATTTTAGCGTTTTATTAACGCTTAAATATACTTAAGTAAAATTTTAAACACTGAAAAAAGACGACAACCTCAGGCGGGAATCGAACCACGCACCTTCCGCATTCCGGGCGGCTGCCTTAACCACTTGGCTACCGAGGTCTGGCTTTCAACCGTCGAAATTTTTCAGTGCTTGATGCTTATGTTTTTTAGTCAACATTGCTTCATCAATCTTAGAAGTTTTCACCTCTGAGATCCGAAAGAAATATTTTTACAAATATTTGAACATTCGGTTAAGATGAAGCTGCGTTATAGATGTGTAAGAAAAATATAATTGCAAATCAGGTACCAAATAATATTTCTACAATGTCTTCAGTAGGTACGGATTATACACACACTTATTACCAAACATCCTGTATATAACGTCGCGTCCGGTCATGGAGTGTTGTTGACCGGTGCCGGACGGACTAATGGGTGTTGTTCTAATACACAATATAAAAATACATAATTAGAAAGAAGTATTTTTTTTTCATATTTATATACGGGAACGGTCATGGTACGCTCTAATAGGCAAGGACCTTACACAAACATGCACTGGAAATGCTGAATAAGGTAATCAAAAAACTATATCCATAAAAATATAATAAATAATAGAATGTAACCGTTTGCCTCTATCTATCTATATAAAAGTCAATTGCTGTTCGTTTGAGTGGCTAAAACTCGAGAATGGCTGGGCCGATTTGGCTAATTTTGATTATGAAATATTTGTAGATGTTTAAGGAAGGTTTAAACGGTGAGAAACATAAATAACAAGTCACAGAAAATACTAAAAACGACAATTTAATTTTCCAATACAAAATTATTTGTTTGTTTTGTTGTCATGGTAACTGTCGAAGCGGTACGAAGTCCGCCGGGTCAGCTAGTCTTAAATAAAGTCGTCTGCGTCGCACCTTAGTTTCTATTCAAGGAGGCTCAAGTGCAAGCCTGAGTGGATTCTCCGGTTCGCGAGTAAGGTACTTGTTTACGAAAACATTTCAAGTTTGCCGTTGTATCGACGCCTTGTGTTTCAGTCACGCGGTACTCCGCCCCATCTAGCGCCTTCTGGCACAAAATAACGAGACTTCAGAAAGTAAGCTTCATACAAACGCACTCGAGCAACGCACACATAGACAACCTCTCACGGACACGGAATCTCGCAACAGCTGCGTCCCGATCCGATCCGAACCCCTCGGAGAGTCTAGTAGGAAACGGGAACACGCACTAATGCGTGATGCTGTTCCTCTAGAAAACCTCTGACGGTGCTTCGTTTCGCACGGCTTCTTTCCTTTTAAGTTTCTCGCGGCCCCTAAAAGTGTCCGGCGACTGAAAATGCCGCCAGAAGCAATCAACAAGCTCTCTAAAAAAAAACATTTGTGCTCGGTCTGTCCCGAGCTGTTCCGGTATTCGTGTCCGTGAGAGAGTCTATGTGCGTGTTGCTTAAGCGACCTTCTGAGTCTCTTTTTTTTGTACCCCCGGGGAGTGTTACTTGAGTAGCAGGTGTAAGGTTTTTGTCTGCGAATAAATAGGTATATTTACTTGTTTGCCATAAATAAGGTTCGACGTATTCGCCTTAATGCCGGAGATGGAAACACACGTCCTTACCGAGAATCCAGCATAAGCTGTAGCACTGGATCTGCTGCATGCTGCATAACTCATAAATGCTATTAGCGCTGGTTGTTATGTCAAATTTAGAAAATTAGATAAATTTTGTGGTTTCTACTATGGTGCCCGAAGATTGAAGAAGAAATTAACAATATTTAAGATGGAGAAGATGTCGGACTGACATGAGTTGGAGATTATCAATTCAAAAGAACGAAGAGTTTGCTTCATTTTAATACGTAGTAGCCTTCTCCACAGGGGGTGTTGCTCTCATCTATAGGCAGAGGGCCTCCAAGTACCAACTTTTCCTACTTGTCTCAAACGCCAGGCAGTTTTTTATATAGCTTACCGGTAAGCACAGTGTCTTCATCTCACCTAACGTTAAGTGATAATAAGGCCAAAGATGGAAGCGCACTTTACCTGGAATCCTTCAACTACTAAGGCACTGGCTATCTAATCCCTAGCTGCCGGAACACAAAAATGCTACAAGCATTGAAGTTATGGCGACATTATTAAATAAGATGGTGGTATCTATAGCCCTATCGATGTTTGAATCAGTTTTCATCGCCATCACCAGCTCATTTTATGTCTCCACTGCTGGGGCACGAGCCTTCCTTATGGATGGATAGGGAGAACGGGCCATAAACACCACGCGGGCCCAGTGCGGTGCGGTGGTTGTTAACGACTGCTGATGCAGCCGGGACCAACAGCTTTACGTGCCTTCTGATGCACGGAGGAGCTCGATAAAATTTTGGTCACATATCCGACGACCGGCATAAGCGAAAGTGGCTTAACCTCACCAATCGCAGACCGGGCGCGTTAACCAATGCGCCATTGAGCTCTTCAAGAATCAATTTTAAATTGCCGCAACAAGCAACTGTCAAACTTGTACAAGTTGTGTGAAATTGCTGGTTTCCCCAACTGGCAATCACTGACTGTTGACTGTGAATTTGAAAAGTTTATTTAGAATTGTGGCAATCGTAAACTGTTGCTGCACCTGGGTAACATTTAACGAAAACTTTTAAAAGGTTGATCAAAAAAAAATCAAAAATATTTATTTACGTTCAAATATCATTTTACAACAGCAGGGGGCCAGAGTCTCCTTTTGAGCATTATAATGCTTGCTTCAGAAGGCTCTGCTCTTCAAATAACATAATTTATGATATTTGACTGAGAATATCTTAAATAAATGTATTAAACTTTACAAATACGACTTTTACGAGTTTAACATTTGTTGCTATAATGATTTACAAACAATAAAAGTAATGTGTAATATGTGTGTGTATGTGTAAGAGAGTGTGTGTGTGTGTGTGTGTGTGTGTGTGTGTGTGTGTGTGTGAGGGGTTGTGTGTGTGTGTGTGTGTGTGTGTGTGTGTGTGTGTGTGTGTGTGTGTGTGTGTGTGTGTGTGTGTGTGTGTGTGTGTGTGTGAGGGTGTGTGTATGTGTGTGTGTGTTTTATTTAATAGTTGTTTAAAACCACTTTGAAACTCCATTTATTTCAAGATTAATTCAGATTCTTCATAATTAAGGCTTTGAATCCAAGTAATTAATCTAGATTTACATTCATGATATGATTTATTGTATATACCAATCCTTTTATTAACTTCATTATACATTCGAGCTGACTGTGCATCATATTGTTTTTTAGCAAACATAGTTTTAGTAGTAGGCACCTTAAGTACAATGTCTTTCCTTCTCCTATTTTCTACATTTGGATCATATGTAATTGTATTATGTTTTTTATTGTAGTATGGATGATATTGAGTTTACGTGCGGAAAGTAAGTTGCTGATTTTATAAAGTTCATCAGTGGGAAAACGTCGCTTTTTAAAATACATAACTTTAATTAAAGCTCTTTGGGCTCTTTCAGCTTCCATAAACCGCGTTTTATAGGCTCCCCCCCAAACAGGTATACAATAGGTAATTATCGACTGTACTAACGCAATGTATATCTCATTTAACAAATTTCTAGAGATAGTGTGTGTTGGAACTACGTATCTTAATGTTTTGAACATCCAAATATTTTTTCTGATTCTAGAAGATATTAAATCAATTTGTGGATACCAGGATAATTTATTATCTATTAATATACCTAAGTATTTTATTTGATTTATGCGATTTATAGACGGACACATACATATGGTGTTATTTGCTACATCATTATTACATTCATGTATTTTGATATTGAAAGTTTCTGTTGGTTGTGTGTTATTTTTTATGCTAAAACAAATGTAGTTAGTTTTCGTAGTGTTGAGTGTAAGGAGATTATTTTTAAGCCATTTTGCGACTAGAACCATACCGCTTTCGGTATTCAATCTGACGCTACTCCAACTTGGGCCGTTAAAAACTATGGCTGTATCATCCGCGTAGGTGAAAATTTTTGCGTTTAACAGGTTCATATTGCACAAGTCATTAATGTACACCAAGAATAGCATAGGGCCAAGCACACTACCCTGGGGTACTCCGTAGTGCACATCAACAGAGTTACTAGTATGTTGACCAAGCTTTACTATTTGTTTTCTGTTTTTTAAATAGTCCTGGAAAATCAATAGAGTGGTACCCCTGACTCCAATCTTTTCCAATTTACGTATAAGGATGGGGACAGAAACCGTGTCAAATGCTTTTTTCAGGTCAATAAAAATTGATAAACATTTATTGCCTTTATCAAGTTGCGATGATATAAGTGAAGCTAGAGATGTAACTGCATCTTCAGTCGATATTCCTTTTCGGAAGCCGAATTGGTTTGGTGATAAAATGTTAAAAGTCGTTAAGTAGTTTAGTAATCGGGTATTAAGTAACTTTTCTAAGATTTTTGATAAAACAGATAAAACAGAGATAGGCCGATAGTTATTCACGTCATTTTTGTCACCACCCTTGTAAACTGGAGTAATAATAGACTGTTTTAACAAAGCTGGAAAAATGCCTGTTCTAAAACATAGATTAAAAAGATGAGTTAATACGGGGATAATTTCGTGTCTTATTAGTTTCAGGTAATCGGTTGAAATATTGTCCCAACCTGGTGCACTATCAGATTTCAGATTCATTATTACAGAATTTACTTCTTCGGGATCAGTGTCTAGTAGGGCCATAGATTGGGATTCGTTAGGATTTTTTTTAAGGTAGCTTTTAAAATCATTTTGCGAATTAATTGAAAGAATATTCTCTGCTAAATTTTTGCCAATGCTAGCAAAGGCGAAGTCCCTATTTTAGTTAGTTCATCATTTAATTTATTGGTTTTATCAGTATACGTGATTTGTTTAATATTTTTCCAGATCAATCTATTATTATTCATTGAATTTGCCAGCAATTGTCGTTCATATTTTCTTTTTACTTTTCTTAACAAATTATTACAAAAATTTCTATAACGTTTAAATGTGATTTTTTTTATTTCATTACTAGGATCCGCACGCAATTTTTTTTGAAGGTTATTACGGTTTTTAATACATTTTAGCAAACCAGGAGTCATCCAGGGTTTAATTATACGTTTGTTTTTAGGAATTATTGAAACTTTAGTGTTGTTAACAATACTTTCAGTTATACTTTTTAAAAGAATTTCAGTTAAAATATTTGGGTCATTGCAAAAGAGTAATTCATTTAAATTTTTTCTCTGAAGATATTTAAGTGCATTTTCTAGATCTATATTGGTCCTAGCTTTCCTTATGTTGACCCTTTGCTTGGATTTAGCCAGCACTAAAAGCGTGGTAAAGTGATCTGTCAGAGTTGTTTGTAAGATAGCAATGAACGCCACTTCTTTATTATTATTAATTTTCAACATAAAGTGATCCAGACAGCTCTGCTTTCTAGTCGGTAAGGTATGTCGTGCAAGTATACCATAAGTTGATAGTTGCTTGAACTAATTTGATAGTTTCTGCAACTAAAGTTGGTCTATCTGCGGAACGCCTTTGATATAAATGGCAGTCGGTTACCACGAACCGTTTACATAACTCGCATTATTTTAAAATTCAACTTTCTATCTTGCGTTCAGGCAAACCGAGATAGAATTTAAAACTAGCTCTCGAAGACGAATGGGAAAATTTACTTCCCAATTTACATAAAATGTCTGGCAGACACTTTATTATAAAACGGTAGTCAGGTAATATCCGGAAGATTGAGCCTTCGAAGAATTGAACTATTCAAATGTAGCACCATGATGATAACTTATTTCATTCGATGCAGTAATCGCTTTGCTTTCATCTCTATTCAGCGCGATCAATTTTTTTAAAATCAAATCATACTCAATCTCATTCCGGGAGTGGGTAGTCAACGTGAAAAAATGTTCAAAGGTTGGATTGTGCAGGGGTCAAAATGTCCATACGGGCCGGCTGTCTATGTGGCAAAAAGTATGAACGTCAAAATGTGCATAGTTAAAATGGACTGGAGTTAAAATGTGTTCGGGTCCAATCGAACAAGTGTCATAATGTATAATTGTTAACGTGAATACGTGTTTAAATGCTTCAAGGTAAAAACGTACATGAGTCGAAAGGTATAAGCGACACCACGTGCATGTGTCAAAATGTCCAGCTTATAATTATGTTAGTCTTATTATTTCCATTAGGTACTGTGCCGTCCTATGTAATAGCTCAGAAATCGATGCATGCAAAGTTATATGGGCTATTTTATATTTATCTCGATACGTAAAAAATATTGCCGGATATTCAGAAATACTATTACGACAGTTTTCCTTGAATGCGAAGTAAGTGGATGTTTTTTTTCGTTATAACAGGGCTATATGGCGAAAAGCCGAGGGAATTCAACTAAAAGAGACTAAAGATGGCCGTAAATTAGCAGAATTAGCGTCATATTTGCCATTGTTACCAGCTGATCTAATATTACAAGGGTGAACTGAAATTATGACTAGTGTACCTATCAGATCCACTGCAATGGATAAATTTGTATTTTTCTAAACAATGGTTGTCAAAATCACTTCTGGCAGAAATCAGCTGTGCAGGTGAGAGACACCGCATTAACAACACGTTGGAGGGGTGGCATATTCGGTTAAATAAAAGAATGCGGGCCAAGCCAAACTTATTCCAATTTATTTATTTATAAAGAAAGGAAGCCATTTACCAAGAATTAAAAGCAAAAGATGTGCTTTTTCAAAATGTAGAGAGAAGGAAATGTGACATTTTATTCGATAGAAAATATACAAAACTGTTACAACAATTGGAGACCAGAGAAATTAGTTGAAGCAAAGTGACAAAAACTATAATAATTAGATTGTAAGATAGAGAAGAAATGAAATACTAGTTACACAAACGTACCTATTTTTTTGTTTAAGTGCCTATATGAAGAAGTTGATTTATGTTCGTAACTAACGGTACCTTATAAGTTTAAATAAAGTAATGTTTAATAATATGTCGTAATTTATTTATTTAATCGTATGGCGAAAGGTCAGTTGTAGGAATTTACAAATCTATATTCAGGTTACGCAACCAATCTATAGCCCCTTGTGGCAAATTTATATAGAGGTCAATGTGTCATAATAATTTTCCATAACACAAAAAGGATATTGAACTTTTTGACAGTTATACATTCAAACATAAGTACGTTATATCAATCGAGCATTTTGTCAATCACACCTTTTGTTGTACTTGCAGTTTGAGATGTGTACCATTTGTCACTAAACCATTGTGACCACGATGATATGTACATTTTGACACTGGGGCATTTTGACGTTCATACTTTTTGCCACATAGACAGCCGGCCCGTATGGACATTTTGACCCCTGCACATTCCAACCGTTGAACATTTTTTCACGTTGACTACCCACTCCCAGAATGTAAAATATTTTGTTTTATGGCCAGTAATCAGATTAGGTAGTGCAATTTTGTGGGATTTCATGACGAATTTTAACATAGACATGCCAACCGCGCGGGATAACAATTTCGATAAGAGCTGGTCACCCTAAAGATTAATATCGTTTAAAAATATTATTGTACATTAATATGCTATTTTTACACGGCTGAATTGGCCGCCATATTGTTGTTTATTTCAAACTCAACTAAAATTCTTAGAAAATGTATTGTTGTTGCACGACTGATAAGAGTACTATAGTCAACGCAAATGCTCTCCGCAGTCGGTGCAATAAATCACTTTTGTAATAGAGACGCGCCAGGTGATGTCTCTGGTGACCCATAAACAGTATAAGTGCGAGAGAGAACATGTTGTCTGCGCTGTCTCATTTGCACATTTAAAATGTATTACTTATTAAATACTTGTTTTCTTTTATAATTTCTAACAAGAGAAAATGTATTTTACACGTATAGAATATTTCCGAAATCCCCCATTACCGCGGGCGTATCCATACTAATAAAATGTTTGAGGACGTTAACCCTGAATTGCACAACCTAATCCGATCACTGATTATGGCAAAAGATATCATCATCATCATCATCATCATCATCATGAGAGATTCTGGATCCATTCCTGGATATAGGCACAAAATCCTTATTTAGTCTCCTTAGACTACAGAAGGTAAGCTTCATACAAACGCGCTCGAGCAACGCACACGTAGACAACCTCTCACGGACACGGAATCGTGCAACAGCAGCTGCGCTCGGACTGTTCCGAGCTGTTCCGAGATCCGTGTCTGCGCAAGAGGTCTATGTATGCGTTGCTAGTGCGGTATGTATTAGGCTTGCCTTCTGGGTCTCCTTATTTACTGATATAGGCCTCTTCCCTCATTCCCGATCTAGTGCCCGCTGCATACAGTCCCGGACAGTGTGTCGTCTGATGTCATCCACCCATCGCTGCGGCGGTCGGCGTCTTCCTCTAGTATCGGCCATGAGTCTCCACTGCAATGTGGGGAGTGTGGCAAGTGACTCATACACTACACCACTCAAGGACTCGCTTCGTCTAACGGTGCACCATTCTTGCAATGTGTCCTACCCACACCCAATTTCTCTTTACTATCGCAACCATTATATAATAAATAAATAATAAATAATCTTTATTAAATAATAATTTAATACTAAACATGCTAATAGACAAAAATAACACCATGATGTGCCTGAACTAGGATTATCCTGTTTTTCAGGCAAAAATAGAAATATAATGTTCTAGCAAAACTATTTTATCTTAACACATGCAAAAATACAATTCTATTCTAAGAAGCTAAAAAATAACAAATAAATATTAATTATGAATAACAAACATTGTACAATAGTTTAAAAAAAGGAAAAAATCATACGATGAGACAGAAAACTTACTATTAGCTATTACAAAATTTTGAGACCTGCTTAGAAATCACAGAGCACAGAGAAATAATGCCATAAAAGTAGAATAATAAATGTTATTATAATCTCCATTTCCTTTTATTATACTAGGTAAGTCATTGATTATTATTGTTTAAATGTTGACTAAGCACTGACCTACTGAAATGGATAGATGCGTAATACACGGCCAAAGGTTTTTGCTTAGCTTAGGTATTACTTAATTTATATTATTATAATCTTTAACATTAATTACTTATCATAAGTTTATATCTGGGTTACGTTTTTAAAAGAGAGCTATTAAGCGCCATCATAATCTATTGAGTTCATGTACCTCTTTTCTGCAATTTTCTTAGCAGGACAGTCAGCATCACCAGTTTTGTGTTGGAATGGTTGCTTAAAGCGCATGCAAGAGGCGCATTTTGAGGGCTCAGCTTTTTTCATGCAGTCTTTTAATGCGTGACCTGCCTCGCCGCAGTGTCCGCAGGTGCTGGCCTCTTCCCGACATGTCTTGGCCGCACGACCGTACTGTTGACACTTGAAGCACCTAGTTACTAAAGTAAAGTCTCTGACAAGGCACGACGACCAATTTATAAAAACTATCCTTTGCTATCAGGGCTTTGCGAATGTGTGCTGGGACTTCGATTACATAGTTGCAGGTCTTAGCGTCCTTCTTCCCTGACTTATGACTTAACTCTTGTCACATCTTGCAGCTTGTCAGCTAGGTTTTGTTGGAATATGCAGTTGAACACTTCAGTTTCCGGCATAGACGCGGGCACTCCTATGACCACAATTCTTGGCTTCCGTTTAAGTGGCTCATCCACAGTGATGCCAGAGATAGTCAGTTGCGCCGACTGCCGCAGCTTCTCAATGTCGTCCTTGGTATCGGTGCTGATGATAACACCGCCGTTCTTCGTCTTTCGCAACCCTCTCAAATGCAGCTTTATTTGATCAGGTCTAATGATTTTTTGAACAAGGGCTTTTGTCTCCTCGCTCGACTTTTCTTTATCCGTGTGATAAATTGCTACAGAGCTGATACTGCTGGGTAGAATGAAGAGGCTTGCACTTTTTTTAACCATATCGGCAAAAGAAACAGTTCCCAGTGCAGGTTTTGAGGACTCTTCAATACTCTGTTTCAGTTCTAGTAGTTGATGCGAAAGGTCATGGTTATCTTTTAGAGCTTGAAGGGAAGAATGAGCCTGAATGGCTTTTTGTTTAAGGGACTGGTAAAGCCATTTGGGATGTTCCGCTGTTTACTTTTCTGCACAAATTATGTATCCTTAACTTCTGGTCCGAATTCAGTTTCCCTTCAGTTGAAATAGCGCATACCTCATTCAAGCACTGTTCGATGGATAACATCCAGTTTTGGAGCTCCGGGGTAGACACAACTTCAGGAGGATCCTCTTTCTGTTGGCTGGGCGCAGGCGGGGCGGCGGCGGGCTCCGGCGCGTTAGCGCGCTCCGGTTAAAGGGGCTGCCATTCATTTTTAATTTTATCTTAACTATATTTATTGAACATACATACTTAGTTAGTACAGTTACTATTAAACACGAACACTGAATGACACAGATAAGTTGCTTCCGCCTAATGTAGAGCTAGGTCACGAGTTTTGCAAGCAATTTTATATTTTAACACGTTGATTAGTTGACACGTTCGAGCGCATAGGCGATCGATTCAAAAATGATGTATGTCAAATTATGTATGTACTCTTTTGTTTTGCTTCCATTCTCGCTGTGTAATACCAATCATAGCTCTCTTCATTCCCCTTAGCGCGATCCTGAGTTTCTGTGCTGATTTTTTTGTGAGTGCCATAGTTTATATGCCTTAAGTGATCACAGGCACAACACACATTGCTTAAAACATATGAATATAGCAAAAACTATATTTCGTTGGTAACTTGTGATAGATTGGAATCGTCTTAGCACTTGGCCACTCGACCACCGATGCGTCTAGAAAAGAGAGACTAATAAATGTTCAAACGCCAGGGGAACATGAATACAATCAAACATGTTCTAAGTGAACCCCAACTGGTTTAATAAATTAACACAAGCTACCTGTTAAAGTTTAGGATCTAGCCAGGAGGTGGTCAAGACCAACTTTCCTACTAGATTATTAACCATTGTTTGATAAATAGGGGATTTAGTATTCGCTTCATGGCCCTATTTGCAAAAGGGTCGTTTTGCAAATACGTTTTACAGTTTTGACTCTTATGACATTGTCTTAAAAGTTACAATGTGTTTATAACTGTTCTCGTATCTGTACATACTGTATCATGTCGCTACTCAAAACGTTTTTTTAAAATTCGAAATATTCTTATATTTACGAGATTAGCATTGTACCTTTTACTGAACCCAAACAGGCTAAATACCAGAATCCATTAACGGCAGTTGTGCTAAAAGCAGTGTCAAGAACAACAGTTCCTAAAATATATAATTAACTAGTTAGTTTTGCCACTGAGTGTACACGTAAGCTCTAGGCAGCCGCTGAAAGCTTACCATTTAAAATTCAGCGGATGCAGCGATGAAATATAATTTACATCTGTCCCGAGTTGTGCTGTATTATTTTCAGTGCGCTTGGCCTATTTACGCTAGATGCGCTTACAATGCACAATAATAAGGGGAACAATGTGTTGTTCCGCTTTAGTTTACCTTGAATTTTACATGAATCTTTGTTGGGAATGAAATACAGCTATTGAATATAAAATTCTTAAGAATTATGGGAGTGTAAGGGGTCTAAACCAACACCATTAGAGTCCCTAGCCAACCTCTCCTGCGCGTGGTGCACCCTGATGGCAAACAGACGAGGTTCTGGCATCCGACCGATGGCGGGATAACCATCACAAATGAACATAGCTACAAAGTGCACAGACCAATGTCGAACAGCAGCGACACCGGTGCGATTAGCTACGCACTGCGATTGCCAACCCACATGCCCAGCGTGGCAATTATGGGTAAACCCTCCATGGCATCACAGAAAGGACCATGGCCCCCAGTTCCCGGCTGCCCTGCTATTCCTGATTACGGTGGCGGTCACGGTAACGGGTGGGCAAGGGGTGCGAAGAATCCCCAAGGGAAGGGGGGGCAAGGGGGAGGACACCGTAACCCTTGAATCAGGCCACCTTATGTAGTACCGAGAGGGAGACCAGCTATCCCAGGGTGGCGTAGGGTGCCTGGTAAATAAAGCCCTTTGTGACAACATTGTAGAGGTGTCGAGTGTGTTGAACAGGGTTGCGTACCTCGTGATCAAGCTAACCGAGAGGTATAGCATCAAGGTTGTGCAGGTTTACGCTCCGACAACCTCAACTCACTCGGACGTTGAAGTAGAAGATATGTTCCGAGACATATCCAAAAAATAAAAATAAAATAAAAATAAATTTTCCTACACTCACACCAATTATCTAGCCCAAGAGAAGCTTCGTTATGAAACTCGTTAAAATGGTTACTAGACAACGGATATACATACTTAAAATACTTAAATACATACCTATACATGGAAAACACCCAGACCCGAGACAATTTAGAAAAACAATAATTTCTAAATTGACCCGACCGGGGATCGAACCCGGGACCTCAGAGATGGCGACACCATGAAAACCGGTGTACAAACCACTCGACCAAGGAGATCGTCTAGATATCCAAGGCTTTACACTTCACCACCAAGGCCCACTACAACGTTGTCATGCGGGACTTCAACGCTAAAGTGGGAGTACAGAATTGCCACGAATCGGTAGTAGGATCCCATGGTTTTGGTAGCAGAAGTCATAGGGGGCAAATGCTCGTCAACTTCCTCGAGAGGGAGGGGCTATTCTTGATGAATTCGTTCTTTAAGAAACAGCCCCAAAGGAACTGGACATGGCGAAGCCCCGATACTGTGACAAAAAATGAGATCGACTTCGTAATGACGGACAAAAAACATATACTTATTCAGAGATGTCTCAGTGATCAACAGGTTTAATACCGGCAGCGATCACCGACTTGTCCAATGCTATCTGAATATCAATTTTAAGCTAGAACGTGTCCGTTTAATGAAGTCCAGGCTCCGTCCTAATCTGCTCCAAACTATCGTAGGATCTGAAACGTTCCAGTCAAACCTGGAGAACTGATTCGTTGCCGTGGAAACCATAAATGCTGTTGACGTCAACCAAGCCCTTGAAATTGTGGTCGGAATCCACAGGGAGGAAGGTATGAGGTTTTGCGAGTATCTAGCGTGAAGGCAAAAAGTCAAAGTTTTCGGAAGAAACCCTTAAGCTCATGAAGAAACGACGTGAAGACAACTTCGTCCGAACAACGGGCTATCAACCAGAAAATTGGCAAACTGGTACGCTACCCAAGATTATGTTCAACAAACATGTTATTCCGGGACCGATTGCAGTTCAATGCTACGTACGTACGTAAGTACTCTTGAAGTAGCTAAGGAGTATGTCTACCTCGGGCAAACTCTGCAGTTGGGTAGAAACAACTTCGAGAAAGAAGCCAACAGAAGGATACAGCTAGGCTGGGCAGCATATGGGAAATTACGTCGGGTCTTTACATCATCTATTCCACAGAGTCTAAAGACGAAAGTCTTCAATCAGTGCGTCCTACCCGTCATGACATAAGGAGTTTTTTTTTTTTCTCTTTATTTAATTTGGGGGCTTTTGTCCACATGGATATGCTAGCTCCATTGTATCTTCCCAATTACAATCTTAAACTGAGCTTAAAAAAATAAAAGTTATCCTAGTTAAATAAAGGTATGAAAAGGAATCACTGTTCAGTCAACTTTACCAATATACACAATTTTTTTGCCAGATCAGATTTTGGTTTTGATAAAATATTTTGAATTAATCCTACGTCTTTAATATTTAATTGAAATTCATTGAAAAGTGATTCCCTTTCAGCTCGGTTCTTGACACAGTCCATCAGCATATGTTGCACGTCTTCAATTTTGCAATTAGGTTAGTCAGCTTCCTTCATTAAATATGCAAACTTCGCAGACGGATAGTGTCCCGAACGCAAGCGTAGAGTAATTTTAATATAGTTTCTATTCAAGTTGGTATCGTCAAACCATGGTATACGAATAGGTTCCTTTTGGATAGATAACGTGAACACTCACGGCAGGCCTGGTCCACAAATTTTAAATCGCTCAGCGAGCTATGGAAAGGGCTATGCTTGGAGTTTCTCTGAGGGATCAAATCTGGGACGCCGTGATCCAACAAAGAACCAAAGTCGTCGACATAGCCCACAGGATTAGCAAGCTGAAGTGGCAGTGGGCCATATTAGCCGCAGAACCGATAACTGATGGGGTAAACGAGTTCTTGAGTGGAAATCGCGTATCGGCAAACGTAGTGTAGGACGCCCTCAGACTAGGTGGAACGACGATCTTCGCAAGGTGACTGGCAAAAGCTGGATGAGAGTAGCCGCGGATCGTGCTCAGTGGCGTGAAATTGGAGAGGCCAATGTCCAGCAGTGGCGGTGTGTAGGCTGATGACGATGAAGAATTATACTTTGCCATCCGATCGTAAGTTGTGAAGTGCGCTGCCACCTTTGGTCTTATCATCACTTAACATCAGTTGAGAGGTAGGCCAACTGCTTCATTATCATCATCATCATCATTTCAATTTGAAAAAAAGACAAAGTGTTGAAAAAAAACCATCCATTCTTAATATGTTGATGACGTAGTTGTCGACATTCGACTCCTTCGACTTACACAGTTAGAGTAGATAGTTGATTAATTTCGGCGAGTTGGGTAGAGCCACGATATCATAGTTGGTAGTGCACCTGACCCAGCATGCTATGGGGTGCGGGTTCGAATCCCGCTCGTGGAACTTTTTTTAACAACCTAATCTTTTTTCAAATTTTAATTTGCTCGCAAAAAAAATACCAAACCAAATTACAATATGTAATGAATAAAAAAAAGCTGTAAGACTAATCAAACCCTCCTCCTATCCAAGCCACCGTCTACTAAACACTTACCTATGTACCTGTCGCTGCAGCGCAACTCATCTAGCCGAGATTATTAAACTTAAACAGTGTTCATTTCACTTCAATTTTCATGAATAACCATAATTTTCCATCTAGCTTAACGTTTTTAGCCCGAGGGACGATTGCATTTTACGCTCCGGGCGAAGAGCTATAGCTAAACTAGATGTGACTGCGACTCCACTCGCATAAACTATAGAATAGTCAATACCTATAATTTTTATGTAGCGCCTAGCTTTCGTCTCACCTGCCGGCAAATGACAATAATACCAAAAGTGGAAGCGCAAAGGTTTTACCCGGAACCTTCAACCTATGTAGACCTTTTTTTTCTGCGAAAAAATGCATTGCATTGCGTAGGTACTGGTGGGTCTGGAGCAAGCTATCTTACCCTCTATCTTAATTATTTTTAACATGCAGTAAATTCTACCAAACGGTGGTCGATCGGTGGTCTACCTACACAAGTAGTTATTTGACATGACTGCTATACGACGTTTAGCAGATAGGTGTGCTCATAATCAAAAAACTCAAACTGTATCCGATCTAGATCTTATATGTAGAGTGGCTTAGACATACTTATTAACTTTAATTTGTCATGCAATTGTTCATTACTTATTTATATTAGTGACGTCATGCGAGTCAGACGCGCATAAGCAAGCAGCAGTGATCATAAATGAAAGTACACAGAGATTACTGAACCACTAGTGTTGTGACTTGTATACAACGAGTAACAGAAAGGTGTGGTCAAAATTAAAAGATCAGTGTATCCAATCTAAATCTTGTATGCAGAGTTACTAACTAAGGCATATTTGTGTAACTTTAACTTGCTATACAATTTTTAACTGAATAGTTTTATTATGACGACACATCAAAATAAACAAGTCCCATCCCTAGTGGTTTTGTAACATCTGTGTACTTACACTTATAATCACTACTTATGCGCGCCTGACGCGCATAACTTCACTAATATAAATATTTAATTAAAAATTACATGACAATTTAAAGTTAATATTGATATCTAAGTAACTGTGGATGCAAGAACTAGATCGGATACACTTTGGGTCTTTTCATTATGACCTATATGTACACGTTGTTTAATTGATATGCTGTGATATTCTGTTTTACGAATTATAATATTAATAATAATAATCTTATTACAGACGTATACATCCCTTACATATACATACATTATGTACAGACGCCTGCAGTTCAACCTATCCAAAACTGTCCAATTTCTTCAATACATTATCAACCATATATATAAGTCATTAAGTTCAAAGTCTATTGAGGAAATTTTACAGTTTGTGGTAGGTTGATGTGCAGGCGTGTGTACCGTTGTTTATGATGAGTATGAAAGATAAAAAAAAAACAAATTAAATTTTTCTTTTTAAATATTCTGAAAGTTCAGCCGCTATCAGTTCGACATTTTTACTGTCTGCCGTAAAATTGTCGTAAATTTTTAATGTTGGCAAACAATAAATAACACTTAACGTGAACGGTTTAGGAAATGAAGATAGCAAAAAAAATGCAAACCATCTTTAACAAAAACAAATAATTGTTTTAAGGACTGTAGATATTTATTGTTCTGGTCGAGTTCAATAAAAAGCTCGCAATTAACAAACCACCCAATTCATTCCAACATAGGAAGAAATGACTTTTATTGCCAACATACTTTATATTATAGCAAAATGTATCAAATTGTAAAAACTATAGTTGCAATATTATTATGTGCCAAGCTGTGAAGCACGGTTTCAGATTTGGAAATGTTATTTATGAACTTTAATGCGTTTTCTGTGCTTGCTGTCCTTTTATGGAAGTCTTTGCCTGACCGCATCAGAAGTGCTCGCACGTTGGAGTCGTTCAGGGCCCGACCGCCTAACCGATTGCTTTGGCTACGTGTATAGTTTATGACGTCATCTTGTCATCTAGCTAATAAGTATAGGCATATATCTACAGTTATCGCCTATAGCTTTCGATATTGCTTTCATAGGCGGTACGAAATGACAAGATGAGGTCATAAACTATACACGCAGCCAAAGCGATCGGTTACGCGGTCGGGGGGCAGGTTCGGAGTCATTCTAAATTCACCTTAGCTATGTTTATTTATTTTCCGATTTATATTGCATAAACTCTGTTTATTATATTTATTTTTCTTTTGTATGTACTTTATTTGAAAATATTTTTAATATTTAGTTTATTTTTACTTGCACCCGTTTTATATTCTTTATTTTATTACTTTTCTTTCACCCAAGGCTGCCTGGAAGAGATTACTTGTTAGCAATAAGGCCGCCTATTTTGTACATTATATCTCTTCATCAATTTGTTGTCTTTTTTGTGTGCCAATAAAGTTTATTGTTATTATTATTATTTAATACGATAATTTTGTTATAAAATGGTTTTGGTCAGTAGTATAAAATTTATTTATTTTGTGTTTTCAAAAAATAAATATTTTTTTTTAAATAATCAATTAATAATTTTAGCAGAATATAAAAAAAATGGTATATGCCTTGATGTAGTACCTATTGGGATATTTTATTTGGTTCATTTACCTATTTTTTATTTTTAACACCCTATTTACTTGTTTCAATCATAATATTTAGCTAAAATTCTAAAGTAGGCCATTACCACTCTGCCACCGAGGTGTTACTTGTAATTAGTAATTAAAAAAAAATGTTGTCATTTTTCTATTGCCTTTTCATGGCGCCCCATTAAATATTGATACTAAAAAGGTGTTCACAGATTTGACGGTGTTCCGTGCCACTTGAATAACACCTTCTGTTTAACTTTATGATGGGTGTGCAATAAAGGCTTCCACCATTAACTGTAAAAGCGTCGTAAATTATACGTTTTATCTCTCTTCCTTTTTACGGCGCACGCCCCAAATGAGATGACTTTTTGTGGAGAGACTCTTTAGTGAAAATTGAAAAATTCACTGTACACATTTATATTGCATCATGTGTTTCAACTATTTCATAGTGCAAGTAGACTGTCCCACTGATGGGAAAAGTCCTCCTTCATTGAAATCGATTCATTACTACAATTGATGGGTACTTGCTAGGCTATTTCTTTTTTTTTCGTAATAAAAAAAGTTGGTTTACGCTTCGGACGATCCGACATTTGATATTCAATCGCTGGTTCGGCCAGGTCAGACGAAGTATTTTTTTTTATGTGGATATTTCCAATGCTTATCCCTGGTCTGTGATCATGATCACTTACACTTTTAAAAAAGACAAAGTGTTGAAAAAGTTCCACGAGCGAGATTAGAACCCGCACCCCATGACATGCCGGGTCAGGTGCACTGCCAACTGTGCTATCGTGGCTCAATCTAACTTAATCAACACTATCTACTTTTACTTTATAAGCTAAAGGAGCCCTATTAAATTTTGTTTTTTTTTAAATTTTAATTTGTTCGCAACGATATTTGCGTAAAATTATATGTAAATAATCATTTATTGAAGAAGTTTGACTGTATTGGAAAGTGCAGGCGTTCTGTACCTGTTATAGATTCTTATTTACTAGGAAAAATTTGCAAGTTTCGCAAGGCCGTGTCACTTGATAGCTGATCAAATTAAAATAGCTCGAGCCCCTTCGTGCTTCGGAAGATACGGTAAGCCGTTGGTCCCGTTCGCAGTCAAAACCCGCCAACCTGGATTGCGTCATGAAGTTAGGAAGGCTTAAGCCGAGAAGTGGGACATTTAATAGTTGATGTTAGTGATAGTGCAAAGTTTCTTAAAACGTCTAAGTGTCTAAGGAATCCACTATATTCAGTGAAAAATAAAGATAGTAAGCGTAGACAGCTATAAAATAAATAATGTATGAGTTCAAGTGCTTATAACTACGAACAATGCACCCAAAATAGCTTTTTACATGAAAAATGACTGCTAGCAGGTGCCAGCGGGTAAGACTTGCTTCTGGCATTTCCCGGTTCTAAAGTACCGGGATCTACCGGTGCTGCGAGTCACGACAATCTCATTAGAAACTGCACGCTCCCGTGTAAAGTTTAGACAAAGAAGCACCGAAGTTGTTGTTGTCATAACTTAGACCGATATAATACCTGTTTAAAAACTTGCATGCTTTGTGTGTTGATAATATCTGATGTTGGCATGTGACGAACGCATTGACTTAGTATATATTTTTTACACAATTGCTCATTTTGCATAATCATGGATATTTAAAAATGTTAAAAAAATCGATTGTAAACTATTTTAATTTATGCTTCTTAACTTTTTAGGGTTCCGTAGTCAACAAGGAACCCTCATAGTTTCGCCATGTCGGTGTGTCTGTCTGTCTGTCTGTCCTCAGTCTAGCTCATAGACTCTTAGTACTAGAATGCTGTAATTTGGCATGGATATACATATTAATCTTGCCAACAAAGTGGTAAAGTAAAATTTTGAAAATTATTTTCTTTAGATTACCTCCCCTACACGTGACGTGTGGATGTAATTTTTTTTTCTTGTCTACCGTATAATGTGGGTTGTCGTAAAAAATATTGCGGATTTGTAAAAACAGTTTTTTGATTGAGGCATCCGTTTGTGAACTATTAAGCTTTAAAGTGCAAAATTTTGCAAGGACATGGCGAAACTATAAGGGTTCCTTTTTGACTACGGAACCCTAAAAAAGGTGACAAGTCGCTGCTTAAGAACTATCGACCAATATCACTTCTGAGCCATATTTATAAGTTGTTTTCGAGAGCCATCTCAAATCGCATAACCCAAGGTTTGACGATTTTCAACCGCCGGAGCAGGCGGGGTTTCAAAAAGGCTACAGTACCGTGAACCACATTCACACTCTACGACAGATTGTACAGAAGAGTGAGGAGTACAATCGTCCTCTTTGTCTTGCGTTTGTGGATTACGAAAAAGCCTTCGACTATATCGAAACCTGGGCTGTTTTGGAATCTTTGCAGCGATGCCAAGTCGACTGGTGATATGTCGAGGTGTTCAATTGCCTGTATAATGTCGCTACAATGACCGTCCAAATACAGGATACCCAGACAAGACCGATTCCTTTGCAGCGTCGAGTGAGACAGGGAGACGTCATATCTCCGAAACTGTTTAGCAACGCATTGGAAGACGTCTTTAAGACACTAAGTTGGGGCGGACGGGGCATAAACATAAACGGCGAGTATATTTCACACCTAAGTTTCGCGGACGACATAGTTATTATGGCAGAATCGCTACAGGATTTGTCTGAAATGTTGCAGAGCCTAGACGTGTCTTCCAGACGAGTTGGACTACAGATGAACTTGGACAAAACTAAGGTCATGTTTAACTCATTTGTGGATCCTATATACCAGTTGTCGGAAATGTCAGCATCGAAGTTGTTCAAGAATACATGTACCTAGGACAGGTCATTCAACATTTTTGAGCAGTGTGTTCTGCCGGTCCTCACATATGGCGCTGAGACGTGGACATTGACAAAAAGCCTCGTTCATAGATTCCAAGTCACACAGCGAGCTATGGAGAGAGCTATGCTCGGAGTCTCTCTAAGGGATAGGATCTGAAATAAAGATATTCGACGGAGAACTAAAACCACCGACATAGCAAAAAAATTAGCAAGCCAATGGCGGTTGGGGCAGACGTGTTCTCGAATGGAGACCACACTCAAAGCGTCGTGTGGGCCGGCCACCCGCTCGCTGGACCGACGACCTGAAGAAGGTGGCGGGAAGTGGTTGTATGCGAAAGGCGAAGGACCAAGTATGGTAGCGATCCATGAGGAAGGCCTATGTTCAGCAGTGGACCTCTGCAGGCTGAGGATGATGAACTTTTTAACTTTTTTAAACGTACTGTGATACACAAACAGATCACGTTGTACCGGTAGAGAACACAGAGCTACGTACCGGTCTCTTTTTGTTTTTTTATTTTCATATCGCATAATATTTAGGTATAAACTATAATAAACATAATTAACATATAAACAATAACACTAAGGCAGCTCCAGTCACAACATTCTGAGCCCAATGCGGATCGGTAAATCCATAGAACCGGAAAGAAAATGGTGCATTTTATAACTGACGTAGAAACGCCATCAATAATATTTCAAGCGAATACGTAAGCTGCACCGCAGCTGCGCAGTCCGGATAGTCCGGGGCAATTTATTTGAAAATGCACAAAAACTGATGAGACCGTCCGTCGCCGTATCTGCGGACATTTACCCTACTATGGATTTACTTTCACGGTTATCGCTAGCGAACAAATGAATGTTTTTGCGGGGCAAAATAAATAGTGCGCTCCGCAGTCGCAAAATTAATTGATTTGAATTTTAATTTGAATAGCAAAATTTTAACTCTTCTCATTTGTCACTACAGGAGGCGATGCTTCAATGACATGATTTTTTTTTATTAACGTGATTGAATGACAAATGAAGCTTTCTCCGCATCTAAACCCCGCTCAGCTGACAGCAGCTTGTATTATCGTATCCGGTTATGTGATATAATGGCAAATATGATTTACTAGCGGCCCGCTCGTCACTTCGTCCGCTTGAGTGAATACCCGTACCCTAAAGCAGCGCCACCTACCGGGTTCAATTATATGCATGTTTTATACATATAAATCTTCCTCATGAATAACTCTATTAAAAAAAACCTCATCAAAATCCGTTGCGTACTTTTTAAAGATCTAAGCACACATAGATAGAGACACAAAGACAGCGGGAAGCGACTTTGTTGTATACTATGTGTACTCCCACTATATGTTCTATTAGCTTGGTGCTCTGAGGTGATTTTCATTTTCCCGTAAGCCAAAATTTGCTCCATTATATTACAACGTGGAGATACGTTTGCGCCAGATCGCATAAAAATCATTCGTACGCGCGTCGACGATTTTTTTTTTTGGAGAGAGATTGCTGATTGCCTCAGACGTCATTTTCAGCTTGTTTGGGGGCGGCGGGGAACGTAAAGGGCCGCGTCAAGCCGTGTGAAACGAATCACACGGAATCACACGAAGGGTTCGGATCGTATCGGGGAGCGGAACAACACGAGGGCGCCTCTAAAGGCTCGCACCTCGGCTCGGGTTGGCCGGGCCGTGGTGGAGGAGAGAAGCGCCCAGGTACATGTCTGTACCTGGTGTAGATAGTTATAGTTGGCGGCCGCCACAACAAGCGGGTTAGGGTGGTGGGGGGCGTTATCAAAGTAATGTATGGAAACGTCCTTGATAAAATCTTTGATAGTGGGAAGATCAAGATCACGGTGGAGGTCTACATTGCGATAGTACCACGAGCAACCCGTGGCACCACGAATGAAACTGTTTTGGAGGGTTAGTAAGGGATACAAATAGGAGGGCGCAGTATGCGCGAAAACTACACTAGCGTAAGTCATGACGGGACGCGCGTCGATGAACATCGCGGACGCGCTACAGAAGCGCGGCAGCCGCAACAGCATTCTGAAAACATTAATAAATTGAACACGCAGAGCGCTGTATGCACTTTTAGTTTAATTGACCCACAAGCTGCTCGTGTTAAAAGATATAAGTAGCTTCGACCACTCCTCCCATTAAATTAAAAACGTCGTAGTTTTCACGCTGCGCCAGTTGTCTTCGCGTCTGGACTCATTTCCACTTAAAGTCAGGTCACCACATGACTCCAGTCATTTGCTGCGCTAATTATAAAAAAGGTCTTTAGTGCGTCCCATCGGGAGAAATTTGACAATGCTTATTGTACACACGCCTGCACATCAACCTACCACAAACTGACAAATTTCTCCAATAGACTTTGAACTTTATGCCCTAATGATATGGTTGAAAATCTATTGAAGAAATTTTACAGTTTTGGATTGGTTGATGTGCAGGCATCTGTACATGATCCTCCGTTTATTTTAATACATTTTATAGAAGACTAGCTGACCCGGCGGACTTCGTACCACTTTGACAGTTTCTATGAGAACAAAACAAACAAATTGTGGAACATTTTGTATTGGTAAATTAAATTGTCGTTTTTAGTATTTTCCGTTACTTCTTATTTATGTTTCTCACCGTTTAAACCTTTCCTGAACTTCCACAAATATTTCAAAATCAAAATTAGCCAAATTGGTCCTGCTCATTCTCGAGTTTTAGCGAGACAAGCGAACAGTTTAATTGAAATTCATTCTCATTTGAAGGTTTCTACACTTAATCCGATAAGAAAGGATTTTCCGAAATTCCATCCTTACCATTTCAAATTTCAATTGACTTTACGTGCCTATGAGGCCGTGTCCTAAAAGTGCATAACCTTTTTAAGCTTAGAATTTCGGAAAATCCTTTGTTATCGGATGTCTACGTCATACAAAGAACACACCCTCCAAGTTTCAGGTCTCTACGATCAGCGATTTAGGCTGTGCGTTGATCCGTCTGTCATTCAGGACAAAGCATTTTATATGTATAGATTTATACTATGCCTTTTGTGAGACTAAATTTATGGATTAACCGGGCAGCTATTATTTTATTTTGTTAATTTTTTTTAAATATAGGTAAGAGAAGGTGAGAGGTGTGTAGATAGCATTTACCTATCAGTTAGCAGCTACATCACAATCAGCTTAACTTTAAATATATGACTATAAAATATGATTTTAAAAATAACAGCGTTCCAAAGTCTTACTGAAGTCGAAACAAAATTTATATAATAGTCACAAATCAGCTCTATGACTATTACAAGACGATTCAAGGTAAAGCATCCTAACAATGACCCAATTTAATTACCTATTATTTATCATAACTCAGTTAAAATAAAACAACTTCTACGGATATACTCGCGTTTATTTTACACATTAGTTTTGATTAATGTTGATCGAAACGTCAGGATAAACATTCAATGTGTAGTGTTCGCGTAAACTTTAGAAAACAATATAACTCAGTTAATCCACTCTTTAATTTAACAAAGGGGGCAGTATTCTAAAAAGAAGTAATTAAATTTGCTTCGTTACACAATTAACACTTTCCTATGTTGTCAGTTTTCCAGTTAATTACAAGAAATTGAATGAGATAATGGGAAGCCTCTGTCATCATGTTTCACAGAAATCTGACAGAGAATTAGGGGCAAAGGGTATTTTTGGGACTCCGGACGCGGAACGGAAAATTGAGCTCTATAGCCGAGTAATAGAATACAAATTGTAAAACTAGATGTGCTGTAAAACGGTAATTTGGGTGTGAAACTTTTTATTGACTCTGCGCGCCGTTTAGAATTATGATTCACGAAATTCCCTTCTCTGCACATAAGCTTTTCTTGTTTAATTGGAATCATGATAGAAGGCTTTTGATCAAAGTACATTATATATATTATTGACAGTTATAATAACTTTTCTTATGTAATTATTTTAATATGAAAACAGAGCAACCAACTTTACTTTACTTAGAATAGAGAATTGATATGGGATAGATATATTTAGAATTATTATATGAATTAATTTTTATATATTTTTTTTTAAGGAAATAGCAAAAAGGTTAGTCGACATCACAGGAGACCGAAGAGCTGGCAGCTACCTCGGACAAAGAATTAGTATAGCCATTCAAAGGGGGAACGCTGCCGGTATCTTCGGAACCTTGCCTAAAGGGACTCCTTTTGATAATATATTTTAGTTATTATATTATTATTTTTTTAAGGTTTATAGTTTTAAATAAAACTGCAAGTTTATTATAAATCAAAAGTTTATTGCAAGTATTACATACAACCCTTGTTAATTTTTCGAAATCAACATTAATAATTATTATATTATAATTTTAGAAATACATGACATTCAGGTACAGACCGAATCGAAGAGAGTTCGTTTTTTACATTCTCGAGAAAGTTTTAAAAATCTCGAGTGAAATAATTTATTAATATTTTATTAGCTATCTATGTCTCACTGAAGGAGGATGACACAGAAACTCACTGCAAGTCGTGCAAATGAAGATAAGATAAGATAAGATAAGATATTTTTTTATTGCCATAAAATTGTGTAAATACATAGCAGGTGTTAAGCATACAACTAAGAAAGAAGAAGAATGAAGAATACATATTTTTTTTGTAAGCTGATGCATTCTTTATAGCGGTAGCGTTAACTTGTAGTTGTCAGTCCCTAAAAACAACATACATACATACATACATACTTTTACGTCCTTCTGCTAAAAAGCAGTAAAGAGAGCATCGAAGCACGCCATCAGCACAAAATGAGGAGACCCAGAAGATATGCTTAATACGTACCGCGCTCGAGCAACTAACAGCCCGTTCACACAATACATGGTCTCCGTATTTACAGTAGCCTTTTTAACGGATACGACAAAAAATTATGCTCTGTTCACACGTAGGCACCGTATTACGTTCAACGTATCCGTCGTTACTGGATGCGATGTCCACAAAGCAAATGACATCGCTACTTCACGTGTAGTGGAGGTAACCTAAACAAAAATTTTTTCAAAATTTTACTTTACCACTTTGTCGGCGTGATTAATACGTATATCCATGCCAAATTACAGCTTTCAAGTACTAAGAGTCTATGAGCTAGACTGGGGTCAGACAGACAGACAGACGGACAGACGGACATGGCGAAACTATAAGGGTTCCTTGTTGACTACGGAACCCTAAAATGTACAGTATCTAGAGCTTTTATTAAATAACAATATACGTCCAGTTAAGCTTTAACTTTAACTCAAATACCAAGTAACAGTTGTATAGAAACTGGTATCTATTTTCTCCCTTAAAGGAAAGTACTGAAACTTTTATGTAAATAATGCTTACAAGGGCACGGCACACAGGTTGTTTATTTTGTAAATATATAATTATAGGTATGTGTTGAAAAACTTAGTAGTTTCAAAACTAAATCTTCTCTTGCATTTTGCTGGGCACGAGTACTACAGAGGTGTAAGTAAAAAGTATATAGCATATAACTGTCCCACTGCTGGGCTAAGGCCTCCATCATTGAAATCAAGTCATCACTTCAATTAAACCCATCAATTGAAGTGATGACTTGATTTCAATTAATGTCTTAATCACCACGCTAGCCAAATGCGGGTTGATGATAACAAACCCGAGATTCGCATCGAAAAATCCAAAACATACTTTGCCCGACCTAGGAATTGAACCCAGGACCTTCGGGTATCGGGCCAAGCGCCTTGTCAACTGGTCACTGAGGCGTTTACAGAAGTACTGTAGTAATTTGATTTCTCAAATGGCTTATACTGCCACTTACAAAGTATATTTTCTATAGAAAAAAAAATAATTGTATATTAATTAGGTTATTAATGGTCGAGATAAGTGAAAGTATTTTCCACCCTATGCGCTTCTTTTACCGTGACATTTGAGTCTGGTCTGGTCTGGTCTATGGTATAGATGAAAACTAGCAAATGATTTCCATGATCCCCTAAAATTTGAGCCGGCTCGTGCGCCAAACATCTTGTTTTATAGGGTAACAACGTCCTCTTGAGAAATACTTTTAAAACTCTACTTTTAAAAGTGGGCGATGCTGTTCCTTCTAGAAAACCCATGACGGTGCTTCAATTCACACGGCTTGGCACCCTTTGAGTTTCTCGCCGCCCCCAAAAAAGCCTGATGAAGCTGAAATTGCTCAGTGGCGATCACCAAACTCTGCCAAAAAATACCTGACCCGACCTTTATATCAAAATCTACAGGATACATAGCCAAATAACACAAATTGTTCAATCCATTCAAACTAGCATTCAAATCATTTGAGTTACTAACCAATGTCACCTAAAACTACCAGTTCAGATGGCGTAAATACAAATTGGGAGTCCTACTCCTATATCACTAACAACAGTCCCTATTGTCTGAAAACAGACAACGATGTCCAATCATTGTTCGGACTTCTAAATAGCTGGGAGAGGAGTTGTTAGCTGTTTATTATAGTATAGTGATAGTCCAGTATTTGAAATAAATTTACAATGTAATCATCATCATCATCAGCTCAATTTTATGTCCCCACCGCTGGGGCACGAGCCTTCACTATGGATGGATAGTTAACGACGATTGGTGGTTTTTAACGACTACCAATGTAGTCGGGACCAACGGTTTTACGTGCCTTCCGAAGCCCGCAAGAGCTCGAGATGATATTTTTTTGGTCACCCATCCGATAACCTTGCCTTGACGAAAGTTGCTTAACCTCAGCACTCGCAGACCAGGCGCGTTAACCACTGTGCCATCGACCTCCTAAAAGTCACCATAACATATTTTTTTTAAATAGAAATTTAGGCAAATGTCTCTGCTGGCAAGAATTATTTTGCCTCACTAGCCATCCTCACCTTGACTACCCACAAGGTACCACTACCCACACTAAGGAGCTGGCTATCTTATCTCGAGCTGCCGGAACACAACAATGCTACAAACAATGATGTTATATTTAAATAAAATGGTGTTAGCTAGCCAGGCGGGCACACAAGCCCTACCAACCAAACCGAGTACATAAATATATTCTACCCGCTGGGAATCGATACCGGGACCTCTTAGTCTGAGACCGGTGGTCCTAACCACTAAACCACAGAGGTGGTCAATGGGTTAGTTAGCATTGTTGCGTCCGGGCAGCTAGCGATAAGATAGCTATAGGTGGACCGCTTAACTGAGTCCTCGCCTGCGGTAGGTAATGGTAGGTAAATTTCAAATGTCGTTACTTATATAAAAGCTGTGCAATTTCTTGCGCCCATTCTTCTCCACAGCTAAAATATGGACGCTCTGAATGGGTAGTAAAAAAAATGTTCGGATGGTTTAAAAGAAGCACCTATATTTATAATTGCTTATCTTCAGATGAATCTTGTTAAAATGATCACGTGTGTACCACCTTACCGACCGGTCAAGACCACTGACGTCGACGAGGCGAGCGATTACTAGTTCATTGCGTTATTTCTATAACTGTTGACTATGACTGCCGTTGTATAGCGCGCAATGAACTAGAAATCCGATCGCCGCGTCGCAAGTCGCTCGTGTTCGTGGCAGAGGCCGTACGTACCTCCCGCACCGCGCACTTACCGCTGGCGAGGACTAAGTTAAGCGGTCCACCTATAGTGCCTCAGTTGAGGATGCCCGGGGAAGTGCGCTTCCACCTTCGGCCTTATCATCACTTAACATCAGGTGCGATGAAGGCCAAGTGCTTACCCGATAGCAATTAAATAAAAAAACATCACGCAAACCGCTGCAACATGGAACGAAATAGACGTCAAATTAAAATATCTGTCTTTATTTATGTTCTTAGATTAATAAAATACAAAGGATTTAATATCATTGAATATTATTCTCGATAACTCGCACGTATAAAAAGGATTAAGGTGTATAGAAACACTTTCATTAATATCAAAATCAGCATAATCCTCTAAGCTGTACTAAGGCGATTAGATTATTGTTCTGCTCAAGAATAATTTTGAAGCTTTGCAATCGTATAAATAAAGATTTGATTTATTAATTAAACAACTGATCTGATATAAAAATCTCGATCTGATATAAAAACATAATCAAAAGTAAACATTACCCTATTTTACTTCAAAAACGTGTTTTTAAAGTTCCAACTCCTGAGGTGAAATCTAGTTATGCAAAAAGATTTTCGGCTTATGCATTTCCGTCATTATATAATCATATCCTGAAATCTTGTGCCATAAAACTGTCTACAATGCAGCAGGCGAAGTCTGCATTAATTGCTTGGTTACACACTCTTGACTATCAGGCAACAGAATTAATCTTACCATTTTGAAAATTTCATTTATATCATCAGAGCCTCACAGACTCATAAAGACTACGTTTACCACACTGTTTGTACACCACTATTTATATTTCAATAATAAGTTGGCTTTTTTACTGAATTTTATTTAATTTCATTCAATTTCATAAATTTAATACTGCAATTCTGCTACTTAATAAGTATTTTGGTTGCCCAGGAAACAGGCAATGCCTAGTTTTTGATCCCCTGTTCCTTTCTAGATAAGTTTTAGATTGAGTACTACTGTATATTGTAAGTATTGTCTAAGTTATTCTGAAAGTAAAAAAGCATTTTATTTTTTTTATATTTGGTAAATTATCCAAAGTGAGAGAATCTAATTATTATATGAATAGTATTATACGCACCTTTGTCTTACAAAACCTCTGTGGTTAGACCAATCTCAGAGCTAGAGGTCCCGAATTTGAGGGGGTACAGATATGAACAGTTATGAGGAGCTCGATAGCGCAGTGGTTAACGCGCCCGGTTTGCGATTGCTTGTGTGCGGTCTTGCCAGTTAAGCAATTTTCGAAAAGCCGTTTATCGGATGGGTGACCAAGAATGTGTCATCTCGAGCTGCTCCGTGCTTCGGAAGGCACGTGAAGCCGTTGGTCCCGGCTCAATCAGAAGTCGTTCACAACCACCAATCCGCACTGGGCAATCCGTGATATGAAGATAAAAATGAGATAGTTATGTCTGCTATTTGGTTGGTAGGTACCAACCAAACAGCATACATAACCTACAGGGCTTGTAACTTATTTTATGTCCGCCTGGTTAGAGTTTTGGCAACATACTTAGGTATATTATCTATATCGCACGTATGTGCGGCGAGACACACGGAGAGACACAGGCATAAAATAATTTGTAATGTTTACCTTTTGTAATATTAACTACTAATTGTTAGTACTACTCAATATTAATTTATTATCTTGGGAAGAGCGAGTCAACCCCAACACGAGTATTGTATTATTTTCTGAGATGTCTTAACATTTTGTAAAAAATATACCTATTGAGTAATAAAGCTATTTTTATTTTTATTATTTTATCTCATATACTATTTTATAACAGTGGATCCTTATTGTCCTCAATCACTGCTTTGATTTGTGTTTGTTGAAATACACCTTGCCCGATCTGGGAATTGAAGTCAGGTCCTCCGGATATCGGGCGGAGCGCTTTGTCTCTCGGCCACTGAAGCGTCATTGAAATAAAGTTAAATAAAAATTTCATCGAAATACGAACTTCCCTTGGAGAACGAAAACTGGAAAGAATTTTCGTTTTCATCCATCAAACAACACACTCTTTTTTATTTACTTATTTATTTACAAGTTTATGGACATACACACACACATAGGAGGGTAACTAAATAAGCTACGGGTGAATATAGTACAAGAACGCTTCTATTTCAGTTCTGAAATATCTTCCAGCAGGCCCGCAAAAGGAAACGTTATAAATACAAGTACAATTAATGTGTACCTCCTGCAAAAACTAAAATAAACTTAGGTACTTCAATATTTATAATACACATACACACTAAGAATTGTATAAACATAGGAAAATTTTAGTGTTGCTTAGCAATCACAATCGTTCCATGACCGTTTTTTATGCTAGCGAAAACTGCCGTGTACTACCATGTCCGTGGAGACGCTGATTGTTATGTGGTGCTTTCCCCCAACTCCAGCAATTTGGAAGAACCCTTTACCCACTAAGTACCCTAACATATCCCCTCATTTACCGCCAAAGTTATCTGTGACCAGCGGAACATGCGTGGATGATGTTAAGACGTGTTTCAGACGTCCTAAGGCTTATGATGACGGCTAGACACCATTCCATCCCCCACCGCCACTTCAATCATTTTATGACCTAGCTCCATCGTCCTAGGCTCATCAACCTCAAGACTAGCATCCAAAAGGCATTTGTTTATTGTTCTTGATAAACCTATTTATCAAAGAGCGAATTAATTCGCTAAAGCTGTATATACACGGCAGCATTACGTTATGAATAATATAATCAGTCAAGGGAATTCGAAACTTTAAGCCTCTGATAAACTTGAAACTTATGTTAATCCACATTAACAATAACTGATGGTATAATCCTTATTAGTGAGAGTGAAGGATCAAAATCGATTGTTTCAATTGCTGTCTTAACTTTGTCTAAAGTGTAAGGTAAGGGTGACTTGAAGGGTCATTTTGAATTGATCATTTGAGAACGGCCCGACTTGTTGATTGCTAGTCGTTCATAATTTATAAGGGTTTAAACAGTTGTATTGTTTCAAACGGTAAGGGCAGCGCAATCAGCGTGGTTTATGATACTGTGCATAATATGGTATAATACTTTATCGTTTGACCTATTTAGTTAATTTTAAAACAGACTGAGTTCAGAAAAAAACGCAGTTACCTTTGTATGTAAGACTGCTTAACCTACAAAAGATTAACCTACATGTTTGACCGAAAAGATTAACCTATTTGAAAGTCCGCTTATATATCGGTTTTGAATTTGCTTTGACCGCTTCTTCATCGCCAGCCAATCCCGTTGCCGCAGCCGTCGTCGCTCGATCCGTTTCACGCAGCGGTCGCGACACTATGATTTTTTTACTCTTTGCACAATACCTTTTTTTAAAGAGTGCTCCCAAAAAAGGTCGGAACTTGTTGGACTTGATTAATTAACCCTTCAACGTCATTAACGCGAGTTTCCGGCGGGCTAAGTCACAACACAAAAAGCTAATTACTTAACATTAAAGTTGTTCACCAAAGCAATTTTAGTGAAATAAGCTTTTAATGCGCAAAGATTAAGTCGTTTAAATTCACTTTCACTCATAAATTTACTTTACAATTTAAATGTGTTAAAAACGGTGTAAGGTTAAATTATGCTTTCTTTTTAACGAGTAATTAACTTTTTTGTTGTTAAACAACGTTTAACAGAAAGGTGTGGTGAAAATGAAAAGATCTAAAGCGTATCCGATCTAGGTCTTATGCAGACTTAATAAGTCATAATTGTTAACTTTAATTTGTTATGCAATATTAATTAATTATTTCTATTGTTTCACATCAAAATAAACAATTCACAGCCCTAGTGGTTTACTAACCTCTGTATTACATTAATTATTATCACTGCTGCTTGCTTAATCGCGGTTGGCGCGCATGACTTCGCTCATATAAATATTTATTAACAATTGCATGACAAATTAAAATTAATAATTTCCTCAGTAACAACACATGCATACAAGATCTAAATCGGATCTACATTCGATCTTTTCGTTTTTACCTCACTTTTCTGTTACATGTTGTATACTAACAGAAGTGCTTATGTACCAACTACGAGTAATAGTAGTTGTAATTCACTTCAGTAATTCCGTGATCATAGCGCATGCAACTGTACCGAAAAATCGGATACTCACATTTATTATACATGGTAAGAATCCCGATAATACGAGTAGTGTTGTATAAAACTCGAGTCCGTGAATCTACGACTTAGGACTTGACTCTAAAAGATTAATAAAAAGACTCGACTCGTAAATACGAGACTCGAGCAGTACTCGAAGCATTTCGAACATACTAAGTTCTCGAACAGACTCGAGTTCTGTTTCAGTGCTCGAGTTAATTGTACGTTTGAGTCTGTCTATAAAACGAGTCGCGTTCGAGTCTAGTAAGTAAGAGAGCTCAGTTTTCGGTTTAGCTAGCTTACCCTCTGCAATCTCCTTTTATTGTGGTTTAGTGCCAGGTAATATTGTTTAATGTGGACTCTTACGAATGCGGGCGAGGCCGGGGCGGATGGACTAGTCTATATAAATAAAAATGAATGTTACAAAGCGCAAAACTCGATAACGGCTGAACGGATTTGGATGAAACCTTGCACATAGATAGACCATGACCCGGACTAGGACATTTTTATCCCGGTAACAGGTTCCTGTGGGATAGTGTAGTCTTCGCGGGCGATAACTAGTAAAAATTGGACCGATTTGGATTCGAGTCATCGTTACTCATAATAGTTGCTTCGATTCGAATGTCGTTATGGCGGTAAATACCATAAAGTTAATATACCGACGGAATAGAGCAACAAAGGGCTGAGCGAGCGAGATGTCACCAGCAGCAACACTGTGTATTGAAAGGAGATGCGTGATGCGACGTAACAGAACTGTTTATAGCAAATGTTTGACAGTTCGTCAGCACTTATCCGCACGCTGAGAATTTGAGCGCTGTGATTTTTTCTGATTTAACGTAAAATCGTAATTAATATTTTTGAGAAATAGTGCTTCAGAAACATGGTGACTTGTTTAGTGATTGATTGTTGTACAACAAAGCAAAATAATCCCGAAAAATATTCATTTCACAGGTAAATTATTTCAAATCGACACCTCCTGATCTAGGGATTTATTTTTGCCAATGCGCTTCGAATTTTAACACTTTCATGGACACAAGAACCACGTGGCGTGTTCGTAAAATGGCGGTAAAAAATTCCATACAAATTTTTCCCCCACCTATTGACGTAGTCATATTGTGGCTTAGATTGATGTGGGGCTTTACTATGGCCTCACGCAGACTTCTTGAGAGAAATTGAAAAGTGACGTTGCGCTGTTTTGTTTTATTTGCCAACACTCATGCACACTTAACGGTTAATAATCCACCATTATTTCACATTAACATTCGACATAACACAAATTTTAGAAAACAAAACAAAACTGCAGACATGACTCTTCACTTTCCCGCCAAGAAGTCATTTCCTGTCATTCTATTCCGTTGGTATAATAACTTTATGGTAAATACTTCGATCATTATTGTACTAGTTAGAGGATCCGAAACAAAAATGCATCTCGACAGTGGTCTTGATTGCTCATACCTATACTTGAATTTCGAATAACAAAATCTGAAAAAAACATTGGATAACATCAACAACTTCAGCTTACTGTGAACCTTCAGCATTATTTAGGTAATATGGTTTTGTCATCGTCACACAAACGTTATTTTGAATTTGAGAAAAAGAGACAAAACAATGGTTAACTAGATAATGCTTCAATAGTTTTTATGAATAAATGGTAAATCTTAAACATGAAGATTAATAAATTAACGGTTGCAAATATTCGTACTTAATATTTACTTCATCGCCACAAACGTCATTGTGGGTCCGTGGCACCAAAGTCGCCTACCGTTTTTCAAGCGCTGTTCGGGAATCTAGTAGTACATAATTAATCTAAGGTTAAATAGCAGTTTTCTTTTACTTAGTGTTTTGTGATAGCGCCCCGTGTCAGCAACGAAACGTCTAGGTTTGCGCAGAGCTTCAAGAAGCCTCAAATGTGTTAAAGCTATTATGATAGACGAGCTACAAAGTGCGTCGTAAGACAAGTAAAATAATTTAGTACGTTCTTGTTTACCTGTGACTAAGGAACTTACCTGAAAGTGAATAAATACATTATTTAAGAAAAAGCGAATCTTATATTTTGTGCACCAATTAAAATAACAGTGTGATAGAGTCCGTGTGTTCGTGAGAAAGTCCTAAGAAGTTCCGTAGTTTTTCAATAAAACCTCTGTCATCAATACTTATCTGTCTCCACGACAAATCAGACTTTGTGTAAGGTGAATCAATGACATTTTGATAACACTTAAAATGCGGAATATAATATTAAAATGTAGGGCTTCTAAAATGAAAACATTGGTAATAGGCATGCTATTTTCAACAGCATACATTTTTATGTGCTTCACATTTCTTGAAGTTTGGTTTATTAGGAATAAACAATCTCTATCAACATCAGTGCACCTGCAAAATGTCATTGTCCACATAGACTTGAAAGGTACTCCACTCAAGATCACCTATTTGGAATCGCTTCTGCCTCTAATGAAGAAGCATGGTGTGAACGGTCTTCTGATGGAGTACGAAGACATGTTTCCTTACGAAGGTAAACTTGTGAACTTGAGCGCTGAATACTGCTACGGTAAAACAGAGGTTAGTTTAACGTTTTTTTTTAATAGAAAATAATAAAGTTTCACATGGATTAAAGGGAAACGCAGATATTGCGAGAGAGTAATCTTTTCCGATCAGCGCTCAGTGACATACATGTCCTCACCAAAGTAGTGAACCATAATTGAATCGCGTGAGGGTCTCGAAGGTCTTTTGCGTTTCGCAGCACGAAGCCTAATCGATGATAGCAGTCACTAGCAAGATTTTTAATGTGCTGATTAAAAGTAAAGTACGAGTCAAAAATCACTCCAAGGTCCTTGACAGAGTCAACACAACTAATTACGTCGGTATGGAGACGGTAGTCTGCCTCTATAGGGAATCTGGCACGGGTGAAGGACATAGTACAACAATTTGAATAGTTAAATATCAATTTGTTCTTAACACTCCATTGAAACACAGCTTCATTATTCTCCTGCAACAACGCACAATCCTCGGCACCTGATACACAGCGAACCATCTTTAAGTCATCAGCATAAAGTAGGCACATGGACTGCTTGAATACCTGATCCAGATCATTAATCATTAACGTAAAGAGCAGAGGACCGAGAATTGATCCCTGGCTCACTCCTGATCGCTTGTTATATGGATCTGATACGTAGCATCCATGACGCACAAACTGCTGACGACCTCGCAAATAGTCGGCAAACAATTTAATAGATAGAGTGATTTAAGAGGAAGGTTTATAAGTATCATACATGCATATAATTATACCCGGTAAGTAGCGCTGCTATAGGATACGGGTGTTCACTCAAGCGGACGAAGTCGCAAGCGGGCCGTCAGTAATATTTTTTTTCGATGCATTAAGCTCCGAAGCTTTAGCTTTACGACCTATCTAGGTTCCCGCAATTCACTAACGTCTGTTTACGCTATTAAAGTTGTAACTTGAACGCCCCTGGTAAAAGAACTCGTCACACCCATCTTTTTCATGTACCGTTAGCGCGCACACACTACGGGGCTAATGATATGTCTATTAGATTACCAAAAACATACAATAAGTTTTATTCAGATATTGATATATTTGCAACATCCAAAACTTTGTTCAAAACTGCAGTTCATAAGCTTAAGTTAAGTTAAAATAGTGTTTTAATTGAATCTTTAAAATATTTGAATGTATACTACAATTAATAACCCACGGTCATAATCAATTCGAGCGGCCATGTAAACCAACCACAATATTACACTCACACCCACTTATACACATCGACACAACACAATCAGATTCACACCTATTCTGTAAGTTATCATTCGACAAAATTTCATCTACCTACCTATTTTTATTTTTAAACTACCTACCTGCGTTCATTAGTTATGTCCACATTTTTAGTAGCATAATATGTTTCTATAATTGGCTAATGTTTAAGTAACATCTTCTGTATTTTTTGTTTAGATAAATGCTGTTGAAACATTGTTGAATAAATAAATAAAATATATAAATAAGTAAATAGTAAAGTAAATTAGTTAGCCTATATCCTGTCCCACTATAAAAGCCTCCATTAGTGAAATCAAGTCATCGCTACAATTTATGAGTATGGGAATAACCACACACTTGCTAAATGCTTGTTGGTGGTCACAAAGCCTGACTTTGCGTAGAAAATATACGAAACACTTTGTCCGACCTGGGTACCTATTGTTCTTCGAATCCTGGATTTGAATATCGAGCCAAGCGCTTTACCACTCGGCCACCGATTCACTGCGTCATTGAGCTACTCGGTAAAGCTGTACTGCTAACATAAATTCTTCAAAAATTTTCTATAATTGTTCCAGCTGAAGAATTTTCTTACCAAGGCAAAAAATTTTGGCTTCGAGATCATTCCATTGGTTCAGGCTTTCGGACACTTGGAGTACGCGTTGAAACTGGATGAGTTCAAGCATTTGAGAGAAGTGGCGCGGTACCCTGACGCCATCTGCCCCAGCAAGTTGGAGAGCCAGAAGTTCTTGGGCGAAATGATTAAACAGGTACCTAAATGTTACTAATGATGCAGTCTGCAACGCAATTACTTTTTGTGGAGAAACATAATGCAACATGACTGAGAGACACACATAAAAAAACTTTGGTGGAAATTTCACTTATATTTTAACTACCATACATTTTAGTCCAATGACAAATGTTGAATTTTAAATTTTGAATTTACTATTTAATATTTGTTGACAAAGTGAAACATACCCATTATATTATATTAATTATCATGATAGTGTTTGAAAAGCGTAGGCTGAAATCACGGAGTACCTACCTACAACGTTTAGTTCTGATCATCATCTCAGCCAAAAGACGACCACTGCTGGACAGAAGCCTCCACAAGGATCTCCACAACAACCGGTTTTGAGCTACTCGCATCCAGCGGCTTCCCGCGACCTTTACCAAATCGTAGGTGCACTTTTTTGGATGCAGTTCTGATATTGTTTTATGAAATAATGTTATAAATCAAAGGTTTTATAATGGGGATTAACGCTAACTACTATGTATATGTATCATAGACATACATTTATACCCGACGTTTCGAGCGAGTTGCACTAGTAGTGGCTGATTAAGGGCTTGGTCGCGAAACCTTACTCCAATGGCTCAGCGGCCCAAAGTGAGTCTCCGACATAAGGTGACGCTACTGCTCCCTGTTTTGCGCAATCTCTTGCCTGTCACTGGTTTCCAGGAACTTATGTAGGTCCTTGGCGACTTCCATCCAGCGGTACTTGGGGCGTCCAACTGGCCATCGCCCTCTAGGGACCCCCAAATAAGCACGCTTGGTCGCCACCGCAGTCTGTGTGCCTTAGTCTCACACCCAATAAATTGCGGATAGCCACAGGCTCTTCTAACTCCTTGTTCCTTCTTACTCTCCATCTGTCATCATCTGCTCTTGTCGGTTCCAAAATCTTCCTCACCACTTTCCTCTCGGCCACTAGAAGTTTAAAAGTGTTTAATATTATAAATATTTATTTTCAGATAATAGATTTCCACACTGCCGTGTCTCCGCTTAAGTTTTTACACATCGGATGCGATGAAGTGTACCATTTCAAAAAGTGCCGCGTGTGTACTAATAGAGGGTTGCACCATTTGTAGGTATTAGTAGGTAGTTAGCAAATGCTATGGCTTTAGTAGTTAAGGGTGGCTTTCAATCATCGGTGCGTGAGAAAAAACCCAACAATTAGATTAGGCTAGTGGAACCATATTAGTGTAGCCGGTCATCGGATGAGTAACCAAAAATGTATCATCTCAAGCTCCTCCGTGGTTCGGAAGGCACGTAAAGCCGTTGGTCCCAGCTGCATTAGCAGTCGTCAACAACCACCGCACCACACTGTGCCCGCGTGGTAGTTTATGGCCCGTTTTCCCTATCCATCCATAGGTAAGGCTCGTGCCCCAGCAGTGGGGACATAAAATGGACTGATGATGATACCTTAAGTAGTTAAGGGTGGCTTTTAATCATCGGTGCGCGAGGAAAAATCCAAGAATTAGATAATGATAGTGGTGTACAAATTCCCCAGAAATATATTCGCAATCTCTTCAGATAGGTATATCAGGTATTAATAAATAATACAACCAGTCTGCTTAAAGAAAAAATCGTATTATATAAAAAACACTTGAGGTTATATTTAAAACTAAAGTTAATAGCGTGATTCAGAAAATGACCACTTCATTACAGCGAACGCCATCTAGTGTGATCTATGAACACTACTTACTTATATTCAAAGCATTCATTGAAAATTATTTAACTAAGACTAAACCCAACCATTTAAGCATAAAATTAGACAAGTGGAACCAGTGTCCGACAGGAACCAGTGATCGTAATTTATTATATTTAATCATTTAAAAAAACGGGTCAGCAACCGATTTTAGTCTTTAGCAACGGACTTCTTGGCGGGAAAGTGAAGATTAATGTCTGCGGTTTTGTTTTATTTTCTAAAATTTGTGTTATGTCGAATATTAATGCGAAATAATGGTGGATTATTAACCGTTAAGTGTTCGTGAGTGTGCATGAGTGTTGGCAAATGAAACAAAACAATGCAACGTCACTTTTCAAATACTCTCAAGAAGTCTGCGTAACTGCGACACTGCGTGCGAGGACTTAGTAAAGCCCCACACCTTTAATGAGATACTCGAGGGGTTGGGGGGTATATCATTTCTCACTTCTCATTTTTATTATCATTCATCATCATTCATCATCATCATACTGACTGGAAGAAAATATTGTATATTTATGTATTACTTGTATGAAAAATTACTTTGACACTGGCTAAATGTGCTAATCGCACGAAGCCATCACTTAAAAGAAAGAAAAGTCTTTAGCAACAATGGAATATAGACCACACCTGCTTCCTAGCTTCATCCCGTAAAATTTAAACAAAAATCTATGTTATTTTTTGGCGAAGAAATATGTGATGAACCCTGTACTTAAGGTGTCCCACACTGGTGCCATTACCCTTCTTCCTCGCGGTGTTGGAAAGCCACCCTCTCGGCCATTACCAATGAGCCGAGCGAGCAGATTTCTAATTCATTGCGTTATTTTTATCACCGTTGACTATGACTGTCGTAAAATAACGCTCTGTGAACTAGAAATGCGCTCTTTGCGTCGCGAGACGCTCGTGCTCGCGGCTGAGGCCTTACTGTAAGGAGACTGTAGAGGTAAGCTTCATAAAAACGCGCTCGAGCAACGCACACATAAACCCCCCGCCCGATTTTCTAAATGCCACTACACATTTACAGAATACACTAAACATGCACACTAGTTTAGGCCCAAGACACCGTACTCGTAGAACAAGGGTACGAAGAACCGGTTCACATGCGCTCTACACCAGGTACAGACATGTACCTGGGCGCTTCTCTCCTCCTCCACGGCCCGGTCAACCCAAGCCGAGGTCCGAGCCTTTAGAGGCGCCCTCGGGTTGTTCCGCTCCCCGATCCGATCCGAACCCTTCGGAGAATCTAGTAGGGCACGGGGACGCGCACTAGTGCGCGATGCCGTTCCCTCTAGAAAACCTCCGAAGGTGATTCGTTTCACACGGCTTGAGGGACCCTTTACGTTCCTCGCCGCCCCCAAACAAGCCCGGTGAAGCTGAAAATGTCGTCTAAGGCAATCAGCAATCTCTCTCAAAAAAAAAACACATAAACAACCTCTCACGTGCGCGGAATCTCGCAACAGCTGCACTTGAACTGTTCCACGCTGTCCCAAGATCCGTGTCCGTGCAAGGGATTATGTGTGCGTTGCTCGAGCGCTGTATGTATTAAGCTTACATTCTGGGTCCTCCTTATTTAGTGCCTTAGGACGCTACCTCGACGTCTGCGGTGAGCGGTCGCAGGACGGAGAGCGGAAAAGCCTTTCCTCGACGTCAGTGGCACAAATGAGGAGACTGCAGAAGATAAGCTTCATACAAACGCGCTCGAACAACGAGCACATTCTCATGGACACGGAATTTTGCAACAGCGCTGTGACTTTTCGGAGCTGTTACGAGATTTGTTTTTTTAATTTTTTTTTTTGAGAGAGATTGCTGATTGCCTCAGACGGCATTTTCAGCTTCACCGGGCTTATTTGGGGGCGGCGAGAAACGTAAAGGGTCCCTCAAGCCATGTTAAACGAATCACTTTCGGAAGTTTTCTAGAGGGAACGGCATCGCGCACTAGTGCGCGTCCCCGTGCCCTACTAGATTCTCTGAAGGGTTCCGATCGGATCGGTACGAGATTCGTGTACGCGCAAGGGGTGTACGGGCGCGGTATGTGTTAAGCTTACCTTCGGGTCTCCTTATTTTGTGTCAGTGGGCAGGCACATCGCTCGTAATTACCGCATTGTCGAAAAACAATTCAAAACATACGACAGTTGCCTGTCGCTCGTGTACCGACCCCGATTCCCATAACAAAACCCGTAACGATATTGCAACGACTTAGTCGTTGAAACCATTTTCATACTCCAACTAACTGTGTACGGTAGATCCGGATACGGTTGGTTGGAACTTGGTTCGAACGACTTTAAAATCGGCTCGATTGACGGATGTGAATATGAAAATGGTTTCAACGTCTACGTCGCTATGATATCGTTGCGGTTGTCATAACGGGAATCAGGGCACCGATCTCTTGTCGCGCCGCTTCCGTTGTCGTCGAGGACGACAGCGGAGGATGTTAATTTGCGTAGAGTGTAGAGCGTCACCGCCATCGCTCCCGCCCCGCTCACCGCAGACTTCGTGGACGCGGCCTTATTCTTCGTCAAACAGCGGGCTTCAGTGTGGTCAGGCATGTCGCGTGAGCCGTCCGCGATTGTCATACTATAGAGAAAGACCATTCCATGTGATTTATAAAAAAATGGCCGCGTTTGCTCATACTTGTTCATATAAATATCATTTTTATATTAATACGTGAAGCAAAAACTTTGTATCCCTTTTTACGAAAATTGCGCGGACGGAGGAGTATGAAATTTCGCACACTTATAAAATAATGCATAAAAAATACATTTAATTAAATAAACATTGTTCCATACATTTTTCAAAAATTTTAAAAATGGTAGAGGAGCGGCCGATATCTGTCAATACTAATCCAAACTCACATTCTATCTTTTTTAATTTTTCATTACTTAGGATACAATCCGTGCAGCCTTAATAAAATATTGTTTAGTAAACAGCTTGTTATAAAAATTAAGGTCAAATTTCGACCACTAGTATTATATAAAAACAAAAAAAACCTTAAGTCCCAAACAAATAACTAAGTTAATTAAGATTCAAAATTATTATATTTCATACTGGAATCGATTATCTAATTTTAAAACCACAAAAAGAGTATATTTTGTGCTCTTATTTATATCTTATTATTATTGATCGAAGGATGTCTCGCTACGCCATGCCATCGCCACGCCCGCCACGCCCGCTGCGCCCGCTGTGTGACATAACCTTAAATCATATAGGTTCTTATTTTGCCTTGTTTTACGACCACTCATCCGTATATTTGATATATTATGTAATGATGACAATATACAAGTTGAGGCACCATTAAGGCGCCATGGTTTTGGTTTTTCAATTTCAACTTCTGCACGCTGGCCGATATCAATGAATCACCATTATACAGGTTTAGTTGTTTACGTGTGACAATAACGTCGACGACGACGACGACGATAAGTGCGACTGAGACGAAAGCAATGAAATTCAAACACCGTTTGGCTTGAGATAATAGATCAACATTTCATTCCGCTGGAAATGCCACTTTTACAACGCTATTAAAACATTTACTCCCTCATTTTCAGAGGTCTGTTCCTGAAACACATCAAATTTCTAGAAAATGTCGTGAAAACCCTCAGCGAGGAGACGACAGTGCTCATCTGGGATGACATGCTTAGAAATATAAAACCCACGCAATGGAGGAATATCGCAGTGTTCGAAAACGTACACCCAGTTTGTTGGGACTACGGGACGGACGTACAAATAACGCACCAAGACTTATACAAATATCATAAAAAGTTTCCTCATATCTGGATTGCAACTGCATTCAAAGGAGCCGATGGCAGAACTGCGACCCTACCAGATTTGAGGAGCCGCTTCCTCAACCATTTCAACTATCTGAAGTTTATTCTTGGCTACAAATTCGGCGGTGACAGGGAATTATACAAGTTTGAAGGAATCATTCTAACGGGATGGTCGAGATATAGCCATATGGAGCCACCTTGTGAATTATTGCCTGTTTCAATACCCAGTCTTGTTATAAACTTATTAGTCATCCAGAAATTCAAATCTGGAACCAGTGATTTCAGAGTTTATGGTAATGAAAACGATGTCATCAATTATATGTTTAAAGAATACATAAACGTCGAGCTGAACAAAAGCTACAATTGTTCATTAAGCATTGATAACTTCGACTTTCAATTCGGCGATAATCAAAAAATAAAATTTCACAAGGAACTATATAATCATGTGAGATTTTATTCTTTTATTAACACCGAATTACTTTTGAGCTTAAATGACGACGAAAACTATATAGCAGCGTATGAATATTATTCAAGACTAGGGATGTTAAATATGAACACTGTGATACAAGTTAGACAAAAATTACAGTTAAAGATGGTTGAAGCAAAGCAAGTTGAAGACTTAATTGTCTCGGAAATGACCAAGTATTATCATAACGACTTCATTTTAGAATACGTTAACTACAAGGGCTATCTAACTAGAACACTACTTGTGAAACTTATAAAGTCATTAGACATACAGGCACAAATACGAACTTGGAAAAGAAGAATGTGCGCTACGAATGTGTCCATATATGAAATTTCGGATAATAAATTATGATTTTTCACTTGACCTTACAATAATTACTAACTAAATCTGTTGTTTCAATCTTACTTTTTATAATTGAATAGATTTTAATTTAAAATTAAATAACACTTGAAATATTTGTCTCGTGTGGTGCTCGAATTAAGAACGTTGAATCATTCACAGTCATGGTGACGGCTCTTTCAATTGAGCCACACCGGCACTCAAGTATTCGTTCATCATCAGCTCATTTTTATATCCCTACTACTGGGGCACGAGGCTTCCAATAGATTGAAACACCACAGTCACCCATTTTTGGTCGCCCGTCCGATGGCCAGCCTGTGCGAAAATTGCAAGCAGATGAGTATTATCAACTAATATTTAGATGAAAAAGTATATCTCTTTTAACCTACCTTGAAGTCAAAACAGAGCAACAAATATAAGTATTTTTTAAACAGAGGTAATTGGAAGAACGAAAGATACCTAAAGGCTACTTTCTATCCCGGACATGTATAAGGATACGCGAAAAAATCTTTGTTATTGACCGAATTAATTAGCTTCTGTGATCAAGTGGTAGACCACTGGTCTTAGACACAGGTCCCGGGTTCGATTCCAAGCGGGCGATAATAGGAAATGTTCTCGGTATGGTTGGTGGGAGAGCTTGTACTATGTCCATCTTGCTACCAACGTCTTATATATGTTTGTTATCAACAACAATTCTGATAGCTTTCTTCATCATCAGGTCATTTTATGTCCCCACTATGTCCCCACTGCTGGGGAACGAGCCTTCCCTATGGATGGATATGTAGAACGGGCTTATAAGCCACCACGTGGGCCCAGTACGGAATGGTGGTTGTTAACGACTGCTAATGCAACCAAGACCAACGGCTTTACGTGACTTCTGAAGCACGGAGGAGCTCAAGGTGATACACTTTTGGTCACCCATCCGATTGACCGGCCTTTGCGAAAGTTGCTTAACCTCAGCACTCGTAGACCGGGCGCGTTAAACACTACGCCACCGAGCTCCTCATAATAGCATTCTTCATAGCAAAGCTAAAAACAATGTTAAAATTATATCTGTGCATCTGTTAGTGATAAGATTCCTCAGTAGTTGAGGATTTTGGGTGGAGTGCGATTTCACCTGCAGCCTTATCGTCACAAGCTCTTTTCCATTGTAAAATTTAAAAAATAAGTATTTTACTCGCTCGTATTTCCTCGAAGGGCTGAAGTTAGTGTAACCACAATTTTTTATTCTACTGTCTCTACTGCGTTGAGTGAAAAACGTTTTTCAAACAGCCGGGAATGTTGGGAATCCCCGAGAATATTTGGGGTAGTTAGTTACCCTAATTTTTTGCACAACCACAGAACTTTGTGAATTCCGCTATATAACATTATAAAAATCTTTTTATTGGAATTGTTCAAAACTTCAGGGTTGTATAAAAGGCACAACTGATCAGGCGTTTAGAATCGCCGCAGCCTGTTCAGAACACCAAATGTACGTGGGACTGTTTAATTCACAGCTTCCATACTGAAAGTATGACGAAAAATGCCAATTTTTTGCAACAATGGTTGAGATAGTCAAAGAGTAGCTCAACTTTATCAGACCAATGGCCTTGATATGAAAAACGTAAAATTTATTCCCGCGTCTTCCACGCCGTTCCAACTGAACGAATCAACTAGTTGATCAGATCAGAAGTCGATTCAGACATATGTTCCTATGGAATCAACTATGTAGTTGTTAAGATATTGTTTTCTAAAGTTTACGCGAACACTACACATTGAAAAGAAAAAACTTTTACTCGACACATTAGTTTTAAGTTTTAGTTTTAAGTTTTAGTTGATAAGATACATTTTTCACTAAAGTTTCTTTCTTTTTTGTTCCTATCGCATCAATAAAAAAACCTAATGATAATAAAAAAAAAATAATAAGAATTAAAATAAAATAATAATAATAATAAATATAAAAAAAAATTTAAGTATACAGTTCAAAAGAATAATACTCATAGAAATGGTTTTATATCATACGATTAAGTTGTGTAGATAGGAACAAACAAGAAGAATAATAAATGTTCCTATCGGATCAACAAAATGGTTGATTCGTTGGGAACAAAAAACAGTTGATCCGTTTCAGTTTATCGGTTTAGTTGCTCGGAGTGGAAAGCCTGGTTTTTCCAACGATTCGTCATAAAAGTCGTAAAGTCTTAGAGCATCAAACCAACCGGAGACGCCATTGATAGGCGTTCCCCTCTGACAAAAGTATATGACCGCTGCCGCTCATACCGTTTCTATAAAACTAGTTCCCGCGTGTTCCAGTGTCAGCCCGCCCGATCCTCTAAATGACACCACACATTTACAGAATACACTAAACATGCACACTAGTTTAGGCCCAAGACACCGTACTCGTAGAACAAGGGTACGTGAGCAAAAAATGCCAAATTATTTAGTCCGGTTACAGCGAACTCTTAAGGATCATTACTTTTTATAATCTTTCTATTGTAATATTTAGCAAAAGCATTACAATTTCCACTCCAACCAGCAGTGTTCTTAAATAAATCTATATTAACATCTAAATTTCTAGCATTTGAGGTGGACGCGTCTCTTGTCGAATGAGCAGAAACAGACTGAGGTATCAATACCGCTTTCGAACAGCGTATCCTTAATCCATCTGCTTAACGTTTGGCTTGAAACTCTGTTATAGGGTTTTTTGAAACTAATAATTAATTTATCGTCTGAACCTCTTAGAGATTTCGTTTTATCTAGGTAACTAAGTAAAGTGTTAGCCGAACAAATCTCAGGCTTAATTGTATAGAAAGGAATAATCAGATTTAGTTGATAAGATCCTAATCTTGATGTTTTTAGAATATCTGGGATTTTTATTGAAACGCTAAGATTGCTTATGCTTATATTTTTGACAAAAATTAAAGATAACGTTTGCACTCTATGTGCAATAACCAGAGCGATAAGAGTAATAAATTTTTTCGAATGTGTTTCTAAATCAATATCAGAATTGGGGTAAAAAATTTGCTAGATAATCAAGAACAATCGATGTGTCCCAAGTTAACAAATAAATATTAATAAAAAAATAAATATAAATAAATATTAATAAATAAATATAAATAAATAAATATTAATACAAGGTTAACCAAATATGTTACTGTACTCATGCATTGATTGTAATCTGTTTGTGTACCTATAGAAATAAATAAATAAGTGACGTTATACTTGGGCATTGGAGTTCGTAGCCTGAAAAATCCTTTAAATAACCTAGACAGAATGTCATCTGAACTGATCCATGGCCCTAGAATCGAAGCCAACGCTGAGCGGTAGCTGTTTAAAGTACCGTATTGAGCACCTTTGTTGTAGGTTTCAGTTAGAAATTCTGTAACAAACTTAATGCTGGAGTTATAGGGATCTACATTATGGATGGAACAAAAATTTAACCATCGATTGAAGTTACATTCATACCGGCGTAAAGTGTTATCAGACAGGAACGCACAGATGACTTCAACCGACCTGCCATTAGGACGACTTTTGGGTGCTGCTGGTTGCTGTGGAAGGGAAACACCAAGGCTTTATTTTCTGGGTAGAATGAAATGATGTCTGAGACTAAAGGTTTTTTATACAGTGGATACCAAGGTTGTGTGGGCCACTGTGGAACGACGACGATGCCTTCAGCATTGTCCGTTATTTTTCTTAACACCTTTAGAATTATAGAAAATGGAGGTTATGCAAAAAAAAAATGTTTCTCCAAGATATTGTAAAAGCGTTGATCGCTTATGCAACTGGATGCAAATAAATCTATGTGAGGAGTTCCAAATTTTTGTTTTATTTGAGTGAAAGCATTTTCGCTCAGTTTCCATTCAGTATCATGGTGATCTTTGCGAGATTCCGTATTTTACAAAATTTACAAAATTTAATTTACTTATTTCTGTATTTCTGTAAATTCGGAAAATGTCTTAATGTATGGGTTTTATTGATAACTTTATTACTCCTTATGTGCTATTATTCACGTGGAAAGGCTTAAGCCCAGCACTGGGAGACGTTTCTAAGTTAATAATGATAAATTGTGAGCATGTTATCCTCTTCGTCTTCATGTGCCATCTCTTATCGGAGGTCGGCTATCATGTCCACTTGAGCCCGCCATATTGCGGCTCGGAAAAGCTCTGAAGTACTCTGATTGTACCACTCGGCGAGGTATCAAGTTGTTATCAAGATCTCTAATCAACAATTAGGTTATGTAGAGTAGGAAAAAGGAAAAAAACAGTTTACACTGCGTCGTCGGTAAAATTTCCTGGCTCATAACGCGTTGTGGCAAACAGAATGATCACGACGCCATGTGACCTCTTTTTTCGCTCAGCGATTTCGGTTTTTGGTTAAACATAAAAATATTTATGATTATCTATCTATCTCTTCTATATATATATAATTCTCGTGTCATATGTTAGTTACCATACTCCTCCGAAACGGCTCGATCGGTTTTATGAAATTTTATATGTATATTCGCTAGGTCTGACAATCGGTCGTAATCTATTTTTCAACCGTTCCCAGCAGTCTTACCGAGTAGACTGTACCAGTTGATTTATTGGGAATTTTCTATTTTTCTATTTTCTTTTTTCAATTTTTTTTACCAATTGACTCACTAGTAAAACCACTGGGAACTTTGTACCCAGTAGACCTGTGCAGTAGACTTACCAATAAAACAAAACTCTCACTAGTCCCACCCCTACTCTTACGTAGACCTAGGTAATTGATAGACAACCTACTTAGTTACTTAGAACTTGAATCTATGTCCCAAGATAAAACATTTGCTTGACTGACATCTTGTCACATCAAATCACAAATGGATATGTAATTATATAGAGCTGGTTTTTTTTTTTGTGAAATGTTTGATGTAAATGTAATAAAAAGGCGACGAGGTGAGGTACTATTGTTGAATGGTTAGCAATACTATAAATTAAAGTCTTATAAACATGGAGGCATTATATGGCGATGTGCTCTATATGTATCGTAAAAGCAAATGTGTTGGTTCTGTTGCTATTGAAAATAATGTTGAGGTAAAAGCTACATCACATTTCGTTTAGTAAAGCATTGAAGGCGTATTTATTGAAATCACAGATGTCATAGCCTCGCTGCTGATATTCTGGTACATACAGGGATTACGCAGACACTCGTCAAATCATTGATTTGTCAAATTTGATACTCGTCAAAGTCGTGGGATACTCATCCCAACTTACCTGTCCGGTAGTTGTGGTATAGTATACGGGTATGCGACCCCGGCTTCCCTAGCTATTACTGTCTTATCCCTTGACCTCCTGGGCGGTAATATCCTACATTTCCTATTTCCCACTCTAACTTACCAATCTTCCTTTTCACACCACCTATCCTTCCCTTTCCCTATTCCTACCCTCTCCGCCAATCCAACGTCTGCCGCGCGGATGGATGCATGGCTAGGGGCAAGCCTAGTCGTTAGCGTGCCACACTGCCCTGGGACCGGGCGACCCAGAATTTAGGCCAGCCTTACCCTGGCATGCGGGGCTCTGCTGGGGTGGACAAACCTTTCCCTCGCTATTCGTGGGAACGCAATGGTGATTAATAAAAATAATTTATCTAACCGAAATGGCGGCGATGTGGTTCGCCACCGATCACGTCTCGTTTCTCGCGGGGGCGAAAAGCGGCCCATGGAGAGCCGCTTCGCTACGTTGAATGTAAGAGGAGGAATGGATGGTAAGGTAGATGAAGTATGTCAGATGATGGATGAACGATGCATAGATATTCTGTGCGTGAACGAAACTAAGAGGAAAGGATGTGACACCACGGTTCATGGTCCTTACACGGCATACTGGTCGGGAGTCCCCCAAACCAGCCGAGGCTGTCAGGGAGTTGGTGTGATTCTTTCCTCTCGAATAGTTAAATGTGTGATAGAGCATGAATGTGTAAGCCCAAGACTCCTCTGGATTAGGTTAAAAGTCGGACTCACTCGCTTGTTTATCCTTGGGGTCTATGCACCGACGGATCTGCGCGGAGGTGGGTCATTAAAAGCCCAACAAGAGAGAAAGGAATTTTGGGATAGCATGAGAGAGGTCTTGAATAAATGCGGAGCAAATGAACGGATCGTGATGTTAGGGGACTTTAATGGGTGGGTTGGAGTAAAGCGTAATGGGTATGAAGGAGTTCCTAGGTACGTTTGGGGACGAGAGAGTGAATGACAAAAGGGAGAAGCCTGCTTGAAGTATGCTTGGAATGGAATCTTTGCGTGGCCAACACAATGTTTGACCATAAAAAGATTCATTTGTATACAAGAGATGAGGGTGAGTCTAGAAGTATGATTGACTTTGTAATTGTGGATGAAAGACTGAGAAAGAAAGTGCTAGACACTCGGGCATACCGCAGGGTAGGCCTCGACACAGACCACTTCCTGGTCATAACCCGAATGCGTGGCCTCTTTAAACAGTGGCGACACCGAGGGGCCGAGCCTACGAGTGTTTTGGACAGAGTAAAAGTGGAAAATCTACAAGAAAAAGAAAAGAAAGACGAGTATGTGGAGAAACTGAAAGATAGTTTTAAAGGCATAGAAGAGATAGGTGTGATTGAAGATTTGTGGGAGACATTTAAGCAAGGGGTCGTGAAGGTTGCTATTGAGGTATGTGGGGTAGTTAAAAGAAGGAAAGGAAGAATGAACTATAATGTGTGGATGGATAAAGATGTACAAAGGGCTGTGCAAGAAAAGAAGAAAGCGTGGTTGGATTGGTTAGCAACAAAAGCTAACCAAAAAGTTCAAAAGACAACGGATGACGAGATAAAGGAAGCAAGAACGAAGTATAAAAGGTTGAAATCAGCAGCGAAAGAAGTTGTGTCTAGAAAGAAAGAAGAACGAAAGGATGATTTTGATAGGAGGCTTACTGAAGATTTCCATTCAAACATCAAGTTTTTCTGGAAATCCATCAAAACAACCAGAGGAAAAACTTCTACCTCGGAGCTGAGTACAATCAGGAGTCAAGATGGGTGCATTATAAAAGGAGAAGAATGTGTGTTAAAGAGATGGAAAGAGTATTTTGAAAGTTTGTTTGAAAGAGAGGAAGTGCAGGTACAACATCCGGCACCTTCCATGGAAGCTAATGTAAATGTTGATGAAAGTGAGATAAGCATGGATGAAATAGTGAAAGCGTTGAAAAGTATGAGATTAGGTAAGGCTGCAGGGTATGACAGGATTACCGGCGAGATGCTGAGGGCTGGACAGGGCATAGTGGCTAGCCAGCTGTACCGCCTTTTCAATTTGTGCTGGCGAAATGGGCAAGTACCGGGAGACTGGTGCAAAGCCGTAATCGTGCCATTATATAAGGGAAAAGGGTCACGACAGGACTGCATAAATTACCGCGGTATAAGCCTTCTCAGCGTAGTCGGTAAAGTGTATGCGAAAGTGTTGATTGAAAGGGTTGTGAATGAAACAGACGAAAAAGTATGGGATGCACAAGCGGGATTTAGAAAAGGAATGGGATGTACGGATCAGGTCTTTTCCTTGCGGTGCATAGCCGAAAAGTGTTTGGCTAAAAACAAGAAGGTCTATTGCGCGTTCGTGGATCTAGAAAAGGCCTATGATAGAGTGGTGAGGAAGGAATTGTGGTCAGCATTGTCCGTGAACGGTGTGAGCAGTGTCCTTATACGAGCATTGCAATCTCTTTATAGGGATTCTAGTGCTTGTGTAGGAATAAACGGGGCATACACTGAATGGTTTAATATCGAAAAAGGAAAAGGACAGGGATGTGTAGCGTCACCGTGGCTGTTTAATCTGTTCATGAACAATTGCTTGACAGATTTAAAAGAGAATGAAAGTGGGTTGAGAATGAATGAGTTACTCGTCAAATGTCTTCTCTATGCGGATGACCAAGTACTACTTGCGTCTTCGGCCGACGAGTTGCAGGAGATGGTAACGGCTATGGGTGGAGCTTTTGTTAGAAAGGGAATGAAGATGAATGTAAAGAAGACGAAAGTGATGGTGTTTGAAAGAGATGAGGCAGTGACAGACTGCAATATTGTGATTGGGGATGAACAAATTGAACAGGTGAATGAGTTTGTGTATCTGGGTTCAAAGTTTACAAGAGATGGAAAGTGTGAGAGTGATATTGAAAGAAGAGTGAATGCAGGAAACATGGTGAATGGAGCTTTGCACTCCTTTATGAACAGTCGGAAGGTGTCTAACAAGGCTCGTTTGGCTGTGCATAGGGGGGTGTTGGTTCCGACACTCATGTACGGAAGTGAAAGTTGGGTATGGCAGAAGAAACATGAAAGCAGAATAAATGCAGTAGAGATGAGAGCGTTAAGAAGTATGATAGGAGTTAAGCTAAGTGACAGGATAAGGAATAGTGAGATAAGGAAACGTTGTGGTCTGAAAGAAGATGTAGTGACAAAAATTGAGAAAGGCATGCTGAGATGGTTTGGCCATGTCGAGAGAATGGATGAAGAACGATTAACGAAAAAAGTGTATAAGGCGAGTGTGAATGAAAGTGTTGGTAGGGGTAGACCTAGGCGGACGTTTCGAGATCAAATCAGGGACGTCTTGAAAAAAGGCCAGGTCAAGAGTACCCTAAACCGAAGAGCATGTATGAAGGGAATAATGAAAGTGGACGAAGCGAAACAAGTATGTAAGGATCGTAGCAAGTGGAAAGAAGTGGTCTCTGCCTACCCTTACGGGAAAGAGGCGTGATTATATGTATGTATGTATGTCAAATCTATGCTTTGCATTGAGGCGGCCTTGTTGTTGTTTTTTGTTCATCATTGCTCGCTACTTATTGAATGACATGCCGCCTCCCATTTGCACAAAGACACCTCCAGTATTGTGAAACATTTAGATTATTTAGATCCACTATTATCTTTCTTTCTTTTAGTTGATGGCTTCGTGCGATTAGCACATTTAGCCAGTGTCAAAGTAATTTTTCTTACAAGTAATACATAAATATACAATATTTCCTTCCAGTCAGTATGATGATGAATGATGATGAATGATAATAAAAATGAGAAGTGAGAAATGATATACCCCCAACCCCTCGAGTATATCAGTAAAGATGCTTTACTAATTTCTCGGCGGACTTCTTGAGAGAATTTGAAAAGTAGTAGTTGCACTGTTTTGTTTCATTTCCCAACACTCATGCACACTTACGAACACTTAACGGTTAATAATCCACCATTATTTCACATTAATATTCGACATAACACAAATTTTTGAAAATAAAACAAAACCGCAGACATGACTCTTCACTTTTCCGCCAAGAAGTCCTCCACTATTATCAATCAATCAATTATAATTTTATTTTTTTTATTTTTTAGTTTTTTAATTACTGCTGCTGTCACTGTCAGTCAGTTTTGCGCATAGACTAAAATACGCTAAATCTATGGTTTTGCGCCTCGGCGTTTTGTTATTGATGTTTGTTTGTGTCATAGTATATTTGTTTTGTTCTTAATATTATTCGTGTGTTGTATTATGTATTGTATTATGTCAAGCATTTGTTTTATCTAAGTACTTACTACCTATTACCAAAAATAGATTGGATTCCAAGTACTTTGGTCAGTTTTTAGAATAAATGTGGCATCGTGTCGCTAAGCGCAGAACCGTGTTCGTGGTCACTCCTCTCTGTGGGTGATCAATCAATGCTTAACGTCCTCCGACGGTGTACTCGGCGAAAGCAGAACGTGTCCTGGCTAAATGAGTTAGCTTCTTTCTGTGTAATATAAAATAATTTATTAATTCAATTAATTTAACCCACCCAGAACAACTCAGTTGACGTCAGTAGTCTCTTTGTCGTATAACCAGCTCATTTCATGTCCTCACTGCTGGAGAACGAGCCTTCCTGTGGTGAATGGAAGCACCACAGGGAGAACGGGCCGTATACTACCCACCACGCGCGCCCAGTGTGGATTGGTGGTTATGTAGTTGAACGCTCGCGTTTAATGAGAGAAATCGTGGTCCCATAGCCCCGTTAGATTTACTCCCTGTGGTGTTTCCATCCATAGGGGAGGTTCGTGCTCCAGCAGTGGAGACATGAAATGAATGGGTGATACAACAAGGTAGACGATCAGGTGAAGGTCGCGGGTAGCCGCTGGATGTGAGCAGCACAAAACCGGTCATTTTATTGATCCTTGAGGGAGGCCTTTTTCCAGCAGTGATGGTGGTAAGAGATGGTGATGGTGATGGTGATGATTATGATGATGATGATGATGATGATGGATCTGTCATTTATCCGTTTAGCTACCGATTACGCTTTAAATCTAAGTGCAGAGGGCAACTTCTCTCAACCATTTGTTCACGTTAACAAAAACGCAGATACTTCTTTAAAATACAAATTATTCAAATACGAAATATTCTCATTCTCGTTAACGTTATCCAACGGTGAATATAACACACTAGGCATCCCGAATTTAAACACTGTTTACAACGTTTCGTACTTCAGTCTCACTGTTATATTACCACGGACCCTGTAAAGGATTCTAAACGTCAGGATAAATTATAATATGCTAAATTTAACGTGAGTAAGGTCTCCTGTAAAACCTGTTTAAAAAAAGATTAAAGCAGTATTTAGCAAAAAAAAATGCTACTACTCAATTCTGGAGTTTATGTCAGACAAAGACAATAAATAAGTTCTTATACATGTCCACGGAAAGCTCACTCTCTGGGAACATTTTTTTTTAGTTAGCATTATTATAATAGGAATAGTTTGTGATGCCCTAACAGGGTGTGTAACAGGCCATCATAAACTACTATATTACTATAATATTGTATGAAAGTGATACTGTGTACATAAGTGCAATAAACAAATAAATAAGAAGAGTTTATTTGCAATTGTTACTTTGAATTAATTTTAGTCACTTTGCAAAGTGAGCAATACGATAATTAATTAGAATATTTTTTTTAAGACATAAGTGATATTTAAATAAATCTCCTTTCTTGAAGTGTCGATGAGTTTATAAACACTTCTGAAGCCTTAAGGGAAAACTATTGAGCTGATAGTGGAAGTGTCAAAAGCCGCGAACGGACATCGACAGTTTGGAAATCTTACTATCGCAAAGTTCTGGCAACTGCACCGTGCCAAACTAGAAAGGCAAAAAGTTTTAAAATAGGTTATTATTGTGTTTTATTTTAAAGATTACGCAAGCGACAAAACTAGTGCAGGATAACAAATAATATATAATTATTATTTATGAGACCATGACTGCTAAAGCTTCCAAAATCTCACAAAAATAATAATCATGTTCCTATATCAAACGTAAGATTCGTTTGAAGTTTTTCGTTTACGTTTTTCATTTCAGCTTCTCGATTGTGCTGTATGTGTCACAATCGTGTGTGTCTCAGTAGTTCATTGCCCTAATTTGGCGTATTACCCCGTAGATCAAATGTCAAAATCATGCCACTATTGTGCGTAACGTTTAGATAAGACCAAAAAAAGCTCACTCCACTCCTCAGAATAATAACTAGTTAATAGCTTTAGTTATTGTTCTGAGCTTCACTCAAACTTCACTTGATTTCATCAGCCATGAGGAGTTGGTTAAATGCTGTCAACATTCTTGTTATGACAACTGACTAAGATGAGACAATGGTGTCTAGCCAGAAGGTTTCAGAAAAACGACCAAATCTAACCAAGCACAATTACGTATGTGCCTCTCCTATAATCGAACCCGAAGCCTCAAGAGTCTGGCGGTCGTATCATTACATCACATAGGCGGTTAAGGCGCTGTGCCCACCTAAGCAACGTGACAGAAACGTGATTGTCCACTGGCATGTAGCATGTCTCTGGCATGACTTAGAAGATTTAGAATTCAATATAATGTTTATTCTAATAATTCAAGAAAGACCGTGTCTATATGATTATAATTGCTTATAATACCTTAACGTTACATGCAATCGTTCTTCTGGGCTTACTGGTTCCTTAAATTTGGTCCACTGTTTACGTAGCTAAATGAGGTCTCTATTTTTCTAGTATAATAAAATAAGTTTCTTTCTTCATTTTTTAATGTCTTAAACCTATCAAGGTATCTATTTAATTCCTTCATAACAACTTGATAACAACATATGTGCCACCAGTTTTTAACTTTTTTTCCATATGGGATGCATGGGATGCACCCAGAAGCGTCTTTGTCCGTTTAGAATATTTAAAATTTGTAGATAAGCAAGAGCATCTTGATCTTCATCGGATGACGACATTGTCTCGAATGCCTTTTTACTCTGACATGTATCTGGCATGTCACCCTAGTGATTTCATTGAATGTCAAAATCATGCCACGTCAAAATTTTGGTCACCCATCCGATGACCGGCATTTGCGAAAGTTGCTTAACGTTAGCAATCGTATACCGGGCGCGTTAACCACTAAGCCATCGAGCATGGCTTAGTGGTTAACGTACGCGTCCCGTCTCGGTCAAGTAAAAAAAAACACCATTCATAGCATCCAATGCTATGAATGGTCCATGCTATGTCCATTTGTATAGCCATACAACTGACACCCGGGATCCGGCACTCTCGCAAGGAAATGAACCGAGAATGCGCTCTTTGTGTTCCATTGCACTGTATAGTGACAACGAGAAAATGTTATTTTCTAACGGAATATGAATTAATTTTAACCTAGGATCGTAGAGATATCAGCGTTCAACAATTTAAGCTCTTTGCTCGACACGTTTGCGTCGCCTTAAAATAATATAGAATATCATTGAAATGTTACCGGATGATCAGCTAGGAAGCAGGTGGTCTGTATTAAAATGGCGTATAGGTCACAAATAAGTTGGTGACCCCATTTTTTAAATGATTAAAAGAAATAAAGTGTTGATCACTCTCAAGTGCTCGACAGGTGTTCCTGTCGAGCACATAGACACGAGAATAAGCTCCGAATAGTTATTCCGTGTTTTGTCTCTTTTACTCTAATCAGAAATGAAGCTTACATGACAGGAACAGAATACGGAATAACAAACAAGGGGACCTATGCTACTAACCTAGTTAGATTATTACGCCGGCTCGCCCGGCCAATTCCTACTCCCTCCTCAAGATCCAACTCCTTCCTCAAGGCCGGCAACGCATCTGCGATTACTTTGGTTATGCAGGTGTCCATGGGCGGCGGTGATTACTTTCCATCAGGTGACCCGCCTGCTCGTTTGCCTCCTTTTAAGTTTTTAACATTTAAAAAAAAACAATTTTAGATTTGAACGACTATGTGTCGCCGAAATTCGTTTCGAGATTGACATAAAAACCTTTGGAAGTTGAAAATAATATGTTATGTGTATCATCGATATTTTTTTCATCTGCAATCAGCTATACTATAAGCAGATGCGTTGATGGTCATTATGTCGTCGTAGGTGAGCCCTCCACTGAGAGCTTCTTCCCCTTCAGATCTAAAGACATCTCTTCAGTTATAATATGATGTCTTTCCTTTTTTGCCTTTTGTGGTAGCTGCGACTAGTCAGCTATGTTGCTAATTTATTAGGGTGATTTTCAAGACGGTTGAAATACTTTAAGGAAGTCCATCGGATTTCATCCTTCACTGTGTTCATATCTAATTGTTTATGAATTTCTGCATTCGTGACATACCAGGGAACATTAGCTATACTGCGTACAATAGTATTTTGCATTCTTTGTATTATGAATATATTGGAATCACAGGCACTTCCCCACAGTTGGATGCCATAGGTCCATACTGGCTTCAATATTGTCTTATATACAGCTTATTGTCCGTATACAGTTTGGTGTTTCGTCCAACTAGCCAATACAAGTTTTTATGTTTCAATTTTAGTTCCTCTCTTTTTGCTTTAACATGGGGTTTTCAGGTCAGCCGTCAATCAAGGTGTAGACCCAAATATTTTACATGATCGCTGTGTGGGAGTGTGGAGCTATCAAGCCGGACAGACGGGCAGTTTCCCTGCCTCAAGGCAAACGTTATGTGAACTGATTTTGAGGTACTAGCGTGAATTCGCCACGTTTGGAGCCAATTGGTTATTTGGTCAAGTCCATGTTGAAGGGTAAGTGACGCTTTGCAAGTATTGTAATTTTAGTTTTGGACGACTATGTATCGCCAAAATTCGTTTCGAGATTGACATGAAAATCATTGGAAGTTAAAAATAATATGTTATGTATATCATCGATAATTAAACTTTTGAAATTAGTGAATCGCTACTGGTCTTAATGAAATTAACCGTACGTTTAAACGTCTTTTGTATATCAGTCCTCTTTTATATGTTTAGCAGGTCCATAATAAACTATATCAAAGTGAAGCACTTTATTGAGTTCTTTTGTTATTTTAGAGCTAATGTTAGCGTCTTCTGAGATACGATTAATTAAAAAGATCACTATTAAAAGATAGGTTTATTAGATTAGGATAGCTTTTATTAGGAATTAGGAATCAGTAGACCAAAGAGTATAACCATCCTCTTTGCTTAGCGTTTGTGGACTATGGAAAAGCCTTTGATTTGATTGAAACATGGGCCGTGCTACAGTCTCTCCAGCGGTGCCAAATTGACTACCGGTACATCGAAGTGTTGAAGTGTTTGTATGAAAGCGCCAGTCCATCTTGAGGACCAGAGCTCGAAACCTATCCAGTTGCAGCGAGGAGTGAGACAGGGAGATGTGATATCTCTGAAACTGTTCACTGCTACACTGGAAGATGTTTTCAAGCTTCTGGACTGGAAAGGACTCGGCATCAACGTCAACGGCGTATACATCACTCACTTTTGATTTGCTGACGATATAGTAGTCATGGCATAGACCCTGGAAGACCTCATCACAATGGTCTATGACCTCAACAAAGTCTCAACAAGTGGGTCTTAAAATAAACATGGAGAAGACGACAGTTATGTCGAACTCACGTGTCGTACCCACTCTTCTGAAAGTTGGGGACTCTGCCCTTGAAGTTATGGACGATTATGTTTACCTGGGACAAACGGTTCGCCTAGGTAGGTTCAACTTCAGAAAAGAGGTCAATCGTCGAATCCAATTAGGCTTGGCAGCGTTCAGTAAGCTACGAAATATCTTTTCGTCCGATATACCGCAGTGTCTAAATACGAAAGTCTTTGACCAGTGTGTGTTTGCCAGTGATGACATACATAGGGACTGAGACGTGGTCGCTCACTATGGGTCTCATAAAAAGGCTCAAGGTCACTCATAGAGCAATGGATAGGGCTATGCTTGGGGTTTCTCTGCGTGATCGAATTAGAAATGAGGAGATCCGCAGAAGAACAAATAACCGACATAGCCCGAAGAGTTGCTAAGCTCAAGTGGCAGTGAGCAGGGCGCATTGCTCGCAGGACTGATGGTCGCTGGGGCGGAATAGTCCTTGAGTGGCGACCGCGTACCAGAAAGCGCAATGTGGGCAGGCCTCCAACAAGGTGGACCGACGATCTGGTGAAAGTCGCGGGAAGCCGCTGGATGCGAGCAGCACAAAACCGGTCGTTGTGGAGATTGGGGGAGGCCTTTGTCCAGCAATAGACGTCTTTTGGCTGAGATGATGATGGTCTAAGCCAAATGTGGCTCAAAATGTTCTAGATGGTCCAGACTAACATCCCCTTAAGGCTTTGCACCCACGTCCACGGGGCATCCTTAGGGATGCCCCGGGATGGAGGGGCGATACACATGTCGGGTATCGGTGTCGGTGTGCACGATCGCTTGCACCCATTGTTTCTCTTGCATGTGCATACTTTTTGGGGGCGGGAGGGCGGTGCATGCGTACTGCATCCAAGCTGGATAAACGAGTGAGTTAGCGGAATTAACACTACATATTATCTAAATTACATTTTTTTGTACCATGGATTTCCGCAAAATAACGCCTGATTCCATAAATTAGATTATAAGTTTCCTATGAATTATATAAACTGAATAATAAGATAATACTAATAATAAAATAGATAATTAACGTTGAAACTAAACGCCAGCACGGTCGCGTTACCAGCAGCGAGTAAAAAGTACTCTCGGCAAACATCCTGAATCCTCCGGCCAGGGAAGTATAATTAAATTCTTGCGAAGCCTTTCACGAAGGTTCCATTACCAGCACAATGGTACGAAAAAAATGTTATTGAACAACCCCCCATTCAGTGGTAAGGCGGCCTCGAAATACATCACCACACAATAAATAAAAACAGAAGGGCATCTTCACAGTCTGTAGCCATGTTAACTACCTTCCTTCGGCGTAGCGTGACGTGGCGTACAATAGGTTCGGCTTAAAAAATATAATAATAAAAGAAAGAATTTGGGAACAAAAAAATCATCAACTCATTTTTGGTCCGCGTTGCGATCCAGCCAACTCACGCACGACTGACGTTCTCCGCGTATAGCCGGAAATCACCGTTGTAAGAGTACGTGCGTATTCCCGTATCGCTTATTTATTTCTTATGGAGCCACCCTTCTGTACCTAGGTATTTATTTTGTGAATACACCGTCTGAGATGTCTGCTTTTATTGAGGAGTGAGCATATTTTCTATTGACAATGACAATGTGGTGCCGGATTCAGTACCTACCGAGTCCGAATGAAAAGAAATTGAATTTAAAATTGAAATCCTCGTTTGAATTTAATGTGCCTGCAAGTATACTATACTTAGACATTAAATTATATATGATCACTAAATCTGTAAAAAGCTTTTAGATACGCTACTAGAACAGGAGACTGCGACAAAAAAATAGGCTTGAGAGAACTGGGACATGCGATAGGACAAACTAGAAGATAGTCTTAATTGAGTTGTTTACAGTTGCATTGTTGCTGAGCCGACAAACGAGGATACGGTCCGCCTGGTGGAAAGCGACCACCATAGCCGATTGATGCTTGCAATACCTTAGGTACCCCCCGATCCGGTTAGCCTTTAGGCACCCTCGGGTTGCTCCTCTCCCGATCCGATCCGAAGCCCAACGAGGAATCTAGTAGAAAACCATTACCTCTAGAAAACGTTTTGATTTACTTTTCCCCCCGTTTTCCCCCCAACCCCTAAAAAAGTCAGGTAACGCTGAAAATACCGCCTGAGACAAAACACCAAGGATATCACAACCCTAAAGTTTCAGGTCTTATGCCTCTATGCCCCTTAATAACTATTTGAATAGACTGCAAGAAAAGAAATCCATTTTACTTGTAAAACATTTAATGTCACGATTACAGAAATAGATAAAAAACCATCTTTATTTACACACATCAACAACTCAATACACCTACATGTAAAATAGAATCTATAAAAATTAGTAATGATATCACTTATTGTCGATATGACTAAATTAGCACCAATTAGTAACATGCGATTGTAAATCTTATCTATTCTTATTATTAGAGTCATTTTCGTCAACTTCTTTACTTTTAGTCTCATCAACGTCTTTACTTTTAGTGTCTTCAACGTCTTTACTTTTAGTTTCTTCTAATTCTTTACTTTTAGTGTCCTCAATTTCAATCCTAGGTTTGTGTACTGGAGGTATTTCTATCGGAGGAGGAGTTATCGGTACCAAGCTTCCATCTTCTTCTGCAACCTTCAGTCCTATAGTAGCACCAAGTTTTGCACTGGCTTGTTTAAATGTATCATTTAATTTTACTTGAACGACGTTTATGCACATAGAAGTTAAAGCTAAACCGAAGACTAGATACATAATTGACGCCATCATTCTGTGAGGATGATCAGGCACTAAATCCCCAAGGCCAATCGTGGACATAGAAATGAAAACAAAGTAGAAGGACTCGAAGAAGCTCCAGTTTTCCCATGTATTGTAAATCACAGCTCCTATTAGTATATACACTACCAGAATGAATATAGCAACTGATATTGGTAGGTTGAATTCGTCGTCAATTTCAAACACTGACGGCGCGGGCGTGTCTGGTTCTGTTTCGTTCTCTGGGTCTTTTAGCAAACCTGATCCCGGTTTGGGGGGTAACGGTGGTGGGGCATCACTCGGCTTCCTTACTACTGGAGGTGGTAGACTGTCGTTATCTTCAAGATCCTCTTCATTGAATATCTGAGACGGTCTCCGTACAACGTCGTAGACAATGTTCAGTCCCTTCATTACTTCCTGAAAAATTAAAAAGGACTTGTTATTTTTATTTCTTACTCTAATCCCGAATGCTTTGTAAACATACAAAAGATGCCAAAGTAGACGACGCACAGCAATTATTACTTTTTGATATAAAAAGAACGGTGGCATTGTTTTCTTCGTCCTTACATTATTCCCGAAGAATAAAGAATCATCGAAATGTAAAGAGAACATGTCCATTTGAATATTAGGAGAGATTAAAGGAAATTGGATTTAAGGGGCCGCATTGAAATAAGGCGAGACTTTAAATTAATTTTATGTTATCTTGTGTCTACCGTTCGTTTATTATTAAAGAGACTTTTTAAGAGCTTTTTAAGCTATTCGATAATTTTAAAATGTTTAGTTTGCAAACACAATGTATTATTACACTTAAAACTTATTTAAAGCTCAATCTCTTTTTTGTTGCTTACATAATACTGAGAGGAATTTTTAAGTTGGCGACGCCGCCGCATAGCTCTTTGCAACGATTAGTAAAAAATATAATTATATGTTTTTACTTAGTGAGTATTCAAATGTCAGCTAGTAAGTCAAGAAGATTAAGAACAAGCCCATTTACGCCAGGGTTTCTTACAGTGGGGTCCACTAGGGGTCCGTAGCAATGGTATCAGGGGTCCGCAGTTAACCCTCATTATATTAGTAGTAATTGTAATGAAACTACCAATAAAGTGGTTTTTGAATATAAATAAGACTTGTTTTTTTTTCCTAATATTTTAAAAAGGGTCCACGTGATTGTTTATACTATGAAAGTGGTCCGTTACTGCAAACAGTTTAAGAAACCCTGATCTACGCCTATTTTTTGATCCTATTATTGTTCTTGTATCCCACAATAAAATAATGTAATATCATAAGTTTGAGGTTGAATCAGTGCACATGTTTAGGACTTGAGTTAATATTTTAATTGATTTTTCTTTTAATAGTACACATTTTATATTCATATGTAAATTTCACGCAAAATTCGTTATAATTAAAACAGATTGCCCAGGAAACAGTCGTGATAGCCTAATTAGAAGATGGTAAGCCTTATCCAGATTATCAGGAAAACAGGATTCAATTTCGATCATGACAAGTTGTTCCACTTTTCTGAATTGATTTACCTGCATCGGTGCAGTTCTGCGGACTTTCCTGCAACTCCTCGTGTAGTAGAACCTCCGGATGTAGGCCCAGAAGAACTTGATGATCCTCGTGAAGAATTTACCGAAGTCAGCGAGCACGATCAGGAACAGCGGAATGCCTATGATGGCGTAGACTATTGTAGCCACTCGGCCGTACGTAGTTTTCGGCGCAATATGCCCATAGCCTGAAATGTGTAAAGAAATACGAGTGTTATTTCAATTATTTAATGTTTACATTTTTTCTTAATTTTTAGGCTTAGCTTTTAAAAACGTAAAATTATTCGATTTATTTTATCGTTTTAAACTTTTATTAGCTTAGACGTATTAAAACGTCTACGCTAATTTTCTTTCATTTTTGTTTTGTAACTAGCTGTTTATCCAAGACGATTATTAAAATAGTTATTGTAATTTTTACATTTTTATTTATAATTTTATGAAGATTTTATTTTTTTATGCAGAAATTTATGAAGTCAGTGGGACGGTGTCACCACCTCTTAATCATTATCATTATTTCGTAAAAGAAATTAAACATTGATTAACATGTTAAAATTGGTTTGTTCAACCTTTTAATATTAGCTTTGCTTTTCGTGCATTAACAATTTTTTTTTGCATATAATTTGTACGTTTGTATAACTGCAACCTCAAGTCGTAAAATTTTTTGGTACAACCGGTTGTTTCTTATGATGAGACTGATGAAATAATTCGGAAATTCAAAGAGTCTACAATATCATGCAAATTATAATTGTGTTATGTTTTAAGACATTTTCCATCACAGTCAAATGCTTTCTTCTAATCCAATCTAATCCAATTCGCACCAGATAACGAAGATTTTAATGAATCTTGCTTTATTGGTTTCAATAAACTTAAAGAATTGACTTAGTACCTACATAGACATTTTAATTAGAATTAGCACTTAATCTTAATTTAAAGTAACTACCAACCAACATGCAACAATAGGATAATATTGATTAGATACCAGAGTTCTACATACTATAGATTAAACATTTTGCAACAGGTAAAACATTGGTATTTCGTTCATGAGAAATAGTTAATTGTATACGGGAACTTAGTATTTGCTGCATAGAAATTTCACAATACATACGTACATAAACGGTTTTGGTACTTCCAACCTTTTTGAAATTAAACTGCTTTGTCACTAAGAGTAATGCCACCTAATCTAAATAAATGGTAAACATGTGCAGTAGGAACATATAACACATACATATATCTCTTTCATTATGTTACGATTACAACATAAACATATAAACATAATGGTAAGGATGAAAATTATTTCAGGAACATATTACCTGCGGTTAAGAGACAATAAATGAGAATTTCAGTACTCTAGAGAAAGTATATGTAATTAATGAATGGTCTTACCGATAGTCGTGATTAAAGTAAAACAATAAACGAAGGAGTTCATGAAATTCCACGATCGCTGCCCGCTGTAGGATGTGACGCCCGCTTCGAAGGCTGTGTGCAACTGATTCTCAAATTCATGCAACTTGTTACGAGCTAAAGATTTCCAGTCGTCTTCGCGTAAATAATGGCTTCCGCGCCACAACGCCTCGATAAAATCTCTCTTAACACTCCTAGAGCCACATTTGTATGTATTTTCGAAAGACCCCTCGAAAGATTTAAACATCATACCTCCCAAACCGCACATTATTATCAAAAGCAACAAGTCGCAAATACATCTGTTACGAAGTGAACGTATTTTATCACATTCCGCTTTGCGTTCTTGTTTGAATTCTTGCCAATTTGTTATGATTTTCCATTTAGAATTACCTACTTTCTCTTTCTTTTCATCATTATCGAGCTTTATATTTTGACACTCCGAAGATTGTTCGTTACTTTGCTTTGGGACATTATTTTTAGCATTTACCAAAGACCTTTTTCGTAATACAGGCTTTTGTTCCATATGAGTGTCTTTTAATGTATGTGCCTTCTCTTTTGATATATTACTTCTACTTTCAACTCTCTCTACCTGTTGACTTAACAATTTCAATTTCCTGGTCAATTCTGCTGTTCGTTCGGACAAATCAAATTCGTATTCATTTTCACTGGGAGATGTTGAATAACAACTCGAAGTGTACTCTGACTGGCTTGCGTCTACATATCCAGAGCTTTGCCTACTTGTCCTACGTTTGTCTTTTTCCAAATCAACTCGTTGATTTGTTGACAAACCGGACAGTATTTCCTTGTCACTAATTATTTGAATAGTTTTGGGACATGATATGCCTCTAGCATTTCTAGGTGTAGAAGGAGTTCTTATAGGTGTCTGCAAATTCTTTGAACGAGATTTGTATTCTGGTAAAAGTCTCGGATCATCTTTTGGTATAGAAAGGCTTCTGGCTCTGGCTTTTTGCATAAGCTCTAAAATTTCTTTACTGGTTTGACTCATTCCACTACCTGTTTTATCTACTACCTTAATTTCGTCGTACCGATTGACCGATTGAGATCGATTTGCTCTAGGAGATCGGTTTTTAGTGAAACGTCGTGGTGTAGGTAGAACCTTTCGTCTCGTTACAGGCATATTGCTACTAAGTAGTTTTGCTTGATCCTCACTCATCTCACTCTCACTCGTTTTATTCTGTAAACGTTATTATGGATATAATTAGTTTTCTTCTAATGTTATTTATGAAATTCTATTTACACGATGAAAATTATTCACCCCCTGGGTATTTAGGCCAATTGATAATATAGCGCTATTAACAAAGCAACAAACAAAATTACAAGTAATTTTACATAAAAACTGACCCCAAATCTTGATGCTGATTTGCTTCGCGCTGGTTTAACAGGTGGCAACTTAGGTTGCGATTCGTCTTTTACCTGCTTTGCAGGTTGTCTAACAACTATTGGTTTTAAATCTGCTGACATTTTTCTACTCGGAGTTCTTACAATTCTTTCTCTTATCTCTACTGTTGGCTTTTTATCCGGCATTAATTTTTTACTAGGTGTTCTCTCTATTTGTATTACTTTAGTAATAAGTTCGCCTGTAGGAATAGGTGTCTCTGGTGTTTTAGGAATCGGTTTCACATTCTGCTTGATATCTTTGTCTTCAAATGTAAAGACATCATCTTTCTTCCCTGGAGTCTTTGACGTTTTATCTTCAGGTTTCTTTTCATCATCATAAACAATTTGAGTCAACCTTTTTGGCGTTGTAGGTGAAGAATACGAGAAGTTTTTTTCTACTGACGAAGTACTTGTTGGTGAAGGAGGTGAAAGTGAACTTCTGTTTTCTTTAGGTGGTTCAATAGTCAATGAATTACGGCGACTTCTGTCTTCATCTTTTGGACTAAGAGTATAGTTTGAGGATAGTAGTTTGTTAGAAGGATCGACGAAACTTCCTTTTTGCTCTAATTTTATAAGCTCATCTCGATCTGGTATTGCAAAAGGTGATATACTACGTCTTCTACTTTCATGTGCAGCTACAGCCCTAGCTTCTAAAATTTCGTCAGTATCTATATCATAAACTGGATCCTTGTCGCCGGCTCGTGCTTGTACCAATCTTTTTACTTCAAGATAATTATGTTCAGCTTCCATTTCCCTGGAGTTTCTTTGAGGTGGTGGTTTGAATTCTTCATCGTCGGACGTTGTTGTATCTTCATGAGGAATAGGGTAGGGTGTCCGGCCTGGTTCAGGAGTTTTTTCCCGTTGACGAGCTGCTTGACCTCTATTTTTTGACAGATTTCTTCGTTTCCTAATTGACATCGACTGCGTCTGTTCACTGTCCATTTTGTCGTCTTTAACTATATCTGGGGACTTGGATACTAATTGGCCAGAGGTTTGGGCTTCGGATTCGGTTTTTATTTTGGGAATAAGGAGGGTTAATCTATTTTCCGATTCATTTCCCTCTTCACTCATTACCACTCAGTATCACAGTAAGTTATCGCACCTGAAAAAAAGATAATGCATTCATTAGATAACGCGGTACAAAGAATACTTAAGTCAATAGATTTGGCAATAGATTACATGTCATCTGCCAATAGGCGATAATATACATTGCGAAAGTAAGCCTACAATTCAAGTATAAATTATATGTAATGTAAACTTACCTCCGATAGTTGTCGATAACAAACTTCTTAACTGTACATCGAGGACAACGCAGAAATCTAATAAAAGAATCTATTTTAGACACTCCAACACTTCGTACGTAAACAAACAACGGCGCTATCCATTTTCGCCTTTATGCACACCGTTTCACTTATATTGTGTTTAGTTTAAGCAGTGTTATTAGAACTTGTAGAGTAAAAGTTGTGAATTTTCGAAATAAACACTCGTTGGTTGGGTCGAATAGTGACTGAGCTGTAACGCCAAGCGGGCTGGGCACAGTTCCAAATCTAAAACAACCATACCTACATACACCTCGATTCGTACAGTTATACGTGCCGGCACCGAAAATAAAAAGCTGGACCAAATTATGTGACACAGCAGTCGCCTCGCGGTAATCACTAGTAATTTTAATTATTTAAAACAGTGATTTGCAATTTACAAGGTCAAGCGTTTTCGGGTATTTAACCGCACAGTTATCTCAGGTTAAAAAATTAACAGCTTTATACGAATCTACTGCTATTGAACTACTTAAGTGACCTAATTTGAAACAAACACAACGAGTTCGATCTGTATAGTGTTTAATTTCAATGTGTATGGTTCGCATTAACTTTAGTGCACAAACAATTGAAAAGTTTAATATCAATAAGAGTTTAACATCAAAAAATCTCAAACATGTTCTAAGTTTATTTTTTTAATTGTGATAAATATAATTTTAACCTACGATCAATAATTATAACTAAACAGTTTCTTGAGTTTAAAAAAAAGTATAGTACAATAGTTTCTATTGTATTTTAGTAATTTTATTTCCTAATTTTACAAATATGGCTGATAAGGTTCAGAATTTTTAATCACTTAAACAGAAAGTATGGAGACTGTTGTATTTCCTCCTTTTTCTCAGTCAGCGCTTCTTTCTTTCCATTTTCAGTATTTATTTTTTTTATTTATATAAAAACTTTTGCAACATGCATTATATGGTGGACTTAATGCCAGAGGCATTCTTTACCAGTCAACCATAGGGTGGTGCAGAGATAACATGGTAGGTGCATTTAGGTTAGGTCAAAAAAATAATGAAAAAATAGAATATATCTTTGGACGCACAATATATACCTCCATATATTATATTATATTTATGTATACATATACCTATATAAACAAATATTATACATATTATTACATAAACTACTTTTGCAAATATACTACAAAAATAAACGTATAACACATAATTTATAAATAGGACGTTACTGAAATGATTCTGCCAAGGTTTTATCAATAAAGAGCATACGGACTTTCTTTTTAAAGCCGTCACGACTCGTAGCCATCCTGATTTCGAGAGGTAGCGCATTTCATAGGAGAATGAACTGAGTGTGGAAGGAGGAGTGTACAAAGCCAGATGTATGGGAAGGGCAGAGAAGGAGAAGATTATTTGTAGATCGGAGATTCCTACTATAAGAGGAGAAAAGGCTCGTACACGTCTCCGCTGGCGAATGGGCAGCCACTTTAGCTCGGACCGATATTGCGAGATGTGGTCATACTTTTTGAGGTTGTAGATGAGCCGTATAGTGTTGTTGAGCAATCTGTCGAGTTTATCTAACAAGTCAGCATTAATCCTGATATATTTCGTGCCGTTAATCTAAATTATGTGCTAATATACAAATTTATTATCCTTTCAGCCTTCCACGTTGTCCTTGTTCGTTTGTTGACTCACCCACAAACGTGTTCAGCCACGTCCCAATTTCGTATTTTAAAGTATTTAAAAATATCTTGGAAAAAACCATTTCATTTTGTGTCGTGCACAAAACTAATTATACGAATGCATTTTGATGTCAGAAAAACATTATAGAACCGGCATACGCCTTTATTTGAAATATGTTTCCGCCACTTTGTAAACTCGCTGAAGCGGCACAAAGGATTTTGTCGTTGTATTTACCTTTTGAAAATAAGTGTTGTTTCCTTTAAAGCTTTGAACGTGTTAACGACGAGTGCAGTCTTTGAAACAATTGGATTTGTACCTTTTGTTTGTCTTTCGCATTATTATAGTTGTCAAAGAAGAGCGCAGCGCTTGCGTCTTTTAAAAATAAACAAAGCTATGAATGTCGCACCAGTGCTTGATAGCGCCTGATGTTACTACAGAGCAAATGTTACGAAATTCACTATTGCTAGTGTAAAAGTGACAGGAACTTTATATGAATTCCCAGATCTACTTCAAATGTTTGGTCTGTTGGTTTAGTTGGTTGGTTTGGTAGATAACTATTTAAACGAAAATCGATGGCGATATTCACCAATTTTATAATTTTAATATAAAGGTGTACCAAATGTTTTTAAAAGCAAAGCCCAAGTTCAACATTAGTTTGATGAATATATGCGTCGTACCAGCTCCATAACCACAAAGATACACACGAAGAAACTTAGATGTCCGATCCGATCTGAACCCTTTGGAGAATCTATTTGGGCACGGGGATGCGCACTAGTGCGCGATGCCGTTCCCTCTAGAAAACCTCCGAAGGTGATTCGTTTCACGCGACTTGAGGGACCCTTTACATTCCTCGTCGCCCCCAAAAAAGACCTCGAAGCTGAATCTCTCTCCAAAAAAAAAACTTAGATGTCTTAAACTATAACCGAAAATTATTTGAGAGTTAAGAAATATGTTTTTGGATTAAACACTTATTAAGTGTCCTATAGGTGTCTCATACAAACTTCAAAGTGTTAAAGTTTAATATCTTTCAAAGTATTATGTTAATCCAATTTGAAGTTTCTATGGAAATTTACTATGGCATTACACATGAATTTTGTTAAATAACTTGCCTTTGCCTAAGCATACAAAGGCGAATTAGAACATGCTAATTAATTTTGTGCTTAAGAGGAAATACTAAGGTCGACTGAATTGACATATGTATGAAAAGTAGACAAAATCAATATTTCGTAGTCCCCTGATTACTCCTCCCAAACTAGACCGATTTAATTACTTTTTACATTAAAAATTAAGGAAAGGCTTTGGCTGTGTGTGTATGTTTTTTTTCATTAATTAATTATTAAAAATATATAAACCTTTAAAAACCATTTTCCGCTGTTTTTTCAAAATATGATGAGATTATATAAAAAAAGCAAAATATAGGGACACAGCTAAATCCTTTCATTATTTTTTTAAGAAAAAAGTAGTTAAATCGGTTTTGGAGGAGGGATCAGGGGACAACGAAACGTTGATTTTGTCTACATTCCATACATATTTTTCACATCAGTCGACCTTAATTTCGTCTTAAGGCGACACTTTGAAAGGTTGTTTGGTAGGAGTATGACAACACCAACGAATCTGAAATTTTGATAAAAATGAGGATTGTTGCCGAAGGCAACCTTTTTTAAGATTTTTATTTATAGTTTTTGACGCTGTCTTGTATTTTTAATAGATTTTTTTATGTTTTGTGAAAACCAGTGGCGGCTGGGCTTTGTTTTTGCTAATTGGTGTGATAAGATTGAATATATTCTTTAAAACCCTAAACGTGTCTTCTACTTGCCTTTACCTACCTACATACAGTCCTCTAATTCACATTTAACTTCATGCCTTTGTCTTTATAAAACCTTGCTCAAAAACACGATTGTGCAATTTTGACTCGATCATATTTCTTTACGAAAACACCTGTAAAAAATCAGTAATGCTAAAATTACAATGAAATTACTTAATCTATATGTTTTCAAATCACTCAAATATATTTATAACATCAATATTCGTAATTTAGTTGCTGCATATTTTGATAACTGAAATCAGTAATTTTATAAAAATATTTTTTTAGATTTTGCTTAATTTGCTGTCTCAATTTTCGCAGGCGCTACGTTAGAATTATGATCGAGTCAAAATTGCACAATCGTGTTTTTGAGCAAGGTTTTTTAAGACAAAGGCATGAAGTTCAAAATCTTTAACAAAATTTCAGATTCGTTGACCTTGTCATACAAGTTTTGATTGAAAGTTGATGTATTTTTTCAAAGTGTCGCCTTAATAGCGCGAACTTTGAGAGGCTTATATTCTGCAGTGAATTTTAGGCTGATGATGATGATGATGATGATGATGATGATGATGATTATGATGACGATTATGATGAAGGTGATGGTAAATTAGTTTGAAATAATTGATATAATAATATTAATCTTTTGAATTTCGTATGGAACAATTTAAGCGTACACCATGTTATTAATATTTCACTTACCTATGGTAGTGTAAATAGTCCCGGCGTAGAACATGGCATTCCAGAAGGTCCACGTCTTTTTGTTCTTCACATTATTGATATAATCTGTGTAGTTAGCTTCGTACTGCTCCAAACTGTTCTCTATCCGACTCATTAGGTCAATGAACCCATCCTGGAATCAAACCAATAATAATATTGAAACAAAGCACTTTTACGGGTTTAGGTATTTAACTACTTGCGTTCATCATCATCCATCACCAGCTCATTTTATGTCCCTACTACTGGGGCAGGAGCCATCCCTATATATGGACACAGGGAAAACGGGACATTAACCAGCACGGGGGCCCAGTGCGGATTGGTGGTTGTTAACGACTGCTGAAGCAGCCGAAACCGGAACCAAGGCTTGTCGTGCCTTCCGTAGCTATTGAGGTAATTTTCACACAATAATATTGTTTGATTTTAGCCTGACGTTTTGATCCTTTTACAGGGTCCGTAGTCGTCAGGAAACTATTTTATTTTAATATTTATACAAAATTCTTTTTACCTAAGATTGTCTGGAATAGATCGCTTGTAGCGATTAGACCACCCTTGCCCATGTATATGGGCAAGGGTGATCTAATAAGAGGTATAATCTTAGAGGTGTTATCGTAAAGAATTATGATCGAGTCAAAATTTCACAATCGTGTTTTTGAGCAAGGTTTTTTAAAGACAAATCTATGAAGTTATCAATATCTATATAGTACAACCTTCGATGAAAGTTGATGTATTTTTTCAAAGTGTCGCCTTAAGAATCATATTTTTAGCAAAATCTCAAATGTAAACACTATTTGGCGCTAAGTCTGTGGTCCCGGGTTCGAATCCTGGTCGGGTCAATGTGGAAAACTTTTCAATATTGTGTCGGGTCTGGGTCCGTAATACGAGTGCTTTACCTTCTTACTTGCGCTCAAAAAAATGTATGTGATGTTGCCTAACAATTATTTTATTTGCTTCAAAATCAAATGCAATAAATATTCATAGAACGCTGCTTCTCAAATCGCTTAGAGTAGAACAATCATAAGCATAAATCGAATACGTACGTTGGAACTGAACTCAACTGTGGAAATTACAAGGAGCTTCGTGGCGGCCTCTCTGCGCACTTCCGTTAAGGTTCTGTTGTATCTGCTGTGCTCGAGCTTCTCATTTGTGCCTGCAACGAACGGGATATTAGTTATTTTTTTTTACCTTTCAATTCCGACTAGAGTTTCTTTATTTGATTTTCTTTTAATATATGTGTTTTGTATGATGACGACCTCCGTAGCCGAGTGGCTTGCACTTGCGGACTTTGGGCGGCGCTAACTTGAGGTCTCGGGATCGATTCCCGGTCGGGTCAATGTCGAAAACGAACTTTTCGATATTGTGTCAGATCTGGGTGCTTGTGGTAAGTACCGTCGTTGTTTCCGATTTCCTTAATACGAGTGCTAAAGCTACTACAATACTACAACAATGTATGTGATGTTGTCTCATATTTATTTATTTAGTAGGGCTCCTTTGGCTTACAGAGTAAATGTAGACAGTGTTCATTAATTTCGGCGAGTTCGATTGTGCCACGATAGCTTAGTTGGTATGTCATGGGGTGCGGGTTCGAATCCCGCTCGTGGATTTTTTTAACACTTTGTCTTTTCTCAAATCCATACGGAGGTTTATGATGGCAATTTAGCCAAGCCATAGATACATAAAATGTGCTCTTTGTAAGCGTACTTTTTTATTGTTTTAAATAGTACTATAGTTTACTTACTAAAGTCTTTTTATAAAACACTACCGTTCAATAGGAAGCGTACAATCTAGACGAACATGCAACAGTGTCTACGAGAAGTGTACACAATCTCAATTCCCGGTTAATATAATACCATTCTACATGACGACATTTAATATTTCTGCCCAAACAACAACATGCGGAACACTGTTTTTAATATTCCCACCATATCACTCATCTCGCGGGCTCGCAAATCTCACAATAAACGGCGACATAGGAATGCATCTCGAAACACGAGGGAAGATAGTCTACTGACCCAGATTCCGAAAGAGACAAAACTGGAAAGTTATAATTTTAAACCTCAACGCTTACCCAAGCCACAAAATAAGGAGACTGCAGAAGGAAAGCTTCATACAAATGCGCTCGAGCAACGCAAACATAGACATTCTCTCACTGATACGGAATCTCGCAACAGCTGCGCTCAGACTGTTCCGAGCTGTTCCGAGATCCGTGCAAGGGGTCTATGTGTGCGTTGCTCGAATGCGTGGCTTGCCTTCTGGGTCTCATTATTTTGTCCCCGAGCGCAGAAATAAACTGCGATGAGACCGTCCGTATACTGTGTGTGACGTAACAAGCTTCATATTGAGCTACATTATATTTGGTAACGGGTCACTCACTATGGGCCTCATAAAAAGGCTCAAGGTCACTAAAAGAGCAATGGGTAGGGCTATGCTCGGGGTTTCTCAGAAATTTGGAGATTCGCAGAAGAACAACCCCGCTACATACAATTTTAAAGTTTATACTGACACCCCCACAACCTTCCGGTCATCAAGTAGGTGTCATACAACCTTGCGCATGCACAAGGGATCATAACGCCAGATCAGGACGCGCCGAAGCGCATTCTTCATTTGGAACTCTTAAGACTAGTGTCTCGAGCGAGTTCCCCGTGGACCGGTAGTCCACTACCTAATATCCGGATAGGTTACCTGAGCTGTAAGCTCACTCACTTCTCATTGCACTAAGAGTACAACTCGCAGTTTCCACTACTCGATGTCAACTCTAAAATCGACTACCAAATGTCCTCTTTGGTGGCGGAGTTGTAAGCCACTCACTTCTCAGTACCCATCCAGGCACCTCATCAGATCCAAAATCCTACGCGGCTGATTCAACCGGAGACATTGCATCTAGCGAGTGTCTCTGCTAGTTATACAAACTAGTGCCGGAGATGTGGGAAGCCTATTCAATGAAAACTACTGAGCAGAACAACCAACGATGGACAACTCACGTGACCCGCAAATCCTTTCGCTTCGGGCCCCACAGAGACCGCTCCTTGAACCCGCTAGCTGCGCACGAGAAGGAAGCCTGGTCAGACCGGGGGCCCAACCGCCTAACCGATTGTCTTGGCTACGTGTATAGTTTATGACGTCATCTTGTCATCTAGCTAATAGGTATAGGCATATATCGAAAGCTATAGCCTATACCTTTCGATATTGCTTTCATAGGCGGTACGAAATGGCAAGATGACTTCATAAACTATACACGTAGCCAAAGCAATCGGTTAGGCGGTCAGGGGGCAGACAAACGAACACTCCCACCTCTACAGCTAACCACATAGCCACTACAACCAACCCATGTCCGGGCCCTGTCGGAGACACCCACGAAGGCATAACCAGCAGGGGGCCTAGGATCCGACCTCCCGTGGTACCCTTGAAAAGATAGCCGGAACAGTAGTTCCAGCTGCCATACCCTATCTATCAGGGTCAGTAGATAGCCCGAAGAATTGCTAAGCTTAAGTGGCAGTGGGCAGGGCACATCCCTTGCAGGACTAGTGGCCGCTGGGGTGGAACAGTCCTCGAGTTGCGATCGCGTACTGAGAAACGCAGCGTGGGCAGGCCTCCAACAAGGTGGACCGACAATCTGGTAAAGGTCGCGGGAAGCCGCTGGATGCGAGCAGCACAAAACCGGTCGTTGTGGAGTCCTTGGGGGAGGCCTTCGTCAGCAGTGGACGTCTTTTGGCTGAAATGATGATGATGATGATGATGATGATCACGATGATGATGTATGGTAATACCTGTATAATCCCAAACATGCAGATAGTGTATAAAATCAAGTACTGTGCATAGAATCCCGGAAAATTATAAACATACCTGAAAAACACCACATGACCGAGATATTGAGGTTTTTGTTACTAAGTGAAATTGCAAAGTGACAATTCTTTGTACAGCTGATACATTGTTCTTAGTCGTCCAACATAAAAAAAAAAATAGTTTTTTACGTAAATAAATTTTGTATGTTTTTACGGTGTCCTGTATACTTTATTGCATGTCTGTGTTTCGGGATTATACGCCAAACATCCTGTAAGTATAGATACTGTAAGTAATCCTTTCTGGTTAATTGCTGGGCAAAGGCCCCTATCATTGAAATCAAGTCATCATTGGTGATTGATCACAGACCTTAAAAATTCAAAACAAACTTTGCCCGATTTTCGTTCTTAGTAAAATATTTTAAAGTTTCATTACACGAAATAAATACACTACCGCACGCTATTTTAAAAAACCGCACGAAGCGTTTATATGCATAAACGCAGCTTCCGTGATTAAAATATAAATAAAAACATTTTTTTATTTAAAACCGATATTTAAAACCGCCCGCGGTTTGGCGAATCCGGTCTATCGTAAGTTCCCGAACGAATGGCGATTTTCGATAGCATAGAGGAAAAACTAGCTCTACTTGCAAGTGGGTAGTAAATCAAATGGAAAAAATTAATATAAAAACAAAATGAAAGCGTTGTTTCGGACTGTGTTGAATGGCAAAGAGCGTAATATTATTAGGACAAAATACCTCTTGCATGGACACTGATCTAGGAACAGCTCAGGACAGTCCGAGTGCAGTGTTGCGAGATCCCTTTTTTTTTGAAGAGAGATTGCTGATTGCTTCAAACGGCATTTTCAGCTTCACCAGGCGTGTTTAGGGGCGGCGAGGAACGTAAAGGATCCCTCAAGCTGTGTGAAACGAATCACCTTCAGAGGACATCTAGAGGGAACGGCAGCGCGTCTCCGTGCCCTACTAGATTCTCCGAAGGGTTCGGATCGGATCGGGGAGCGGAACTACCAGAGGGCGCCTCTAGAAGGCTCGGACCTCGGCTCGGGTTGACCGGGCCGTGGTGGAAGAGAGAAGCGCCCAGGTACATGCCTGAACCTGGTGTAGAGCGCGTGTGTACCGGTTCTTCGTACCCTTGTTCTACGAGTACGGTGTCTTGAGCCTAAACTAGTGTGCATGTTTAGTGTATTCTGTAAATGTGTAGTGGCATTTAGAGTGATCCAGCACTCGACACCAGTTGTCATCGCCAAAAAATAACATACAATTTCGTTGAAACCTTACAGAATGACAGCTTTGAGCAGGTTATCTGCGGCACCTGCCCAAATTGTTGCTAAAGCATCAATTTGTTACTGACCCCTATTTTGATTGAAAGGAATCAAGTGTCGATCGTTGGTTCCTGTAGAACAATGATGCTCGTCGGTACCGTGTACCGTTACGCCCGGGGAGGCGCGGATGGTTATGTGGGGTTCTCCTCTGCAGCTCCCGCCTCCCTGCCCAAGCCCGAGGCTCTCGACAGGGATTCGGGAGGAGGAGGGGCCTACCCACTAAAAACCACTGTACATACCCCTTCACGTACCGTTAGGATGACTGGGATCACCGGTTTGGCAGTCACCAGTGTAAATAGTGTTATTACCCTAGGGCTTTTCCAGTAATGGTTATGACGACAAACCGCTTCGTCGTGTACCTAACCAAAATAATAAAAACTTTCTCGTTACGTGTGCTATGTGGGAGATAAAAGGTGCTTCTGCAGTCTTAAGGAACAACTGAGCGTCGTCATATTTCGTGGAAACACACGGGACAGTAACCCTGGCGTTACCGCGAGGGTGAAGTACTATTTTATTTATTAATTTATTCTTTATTGCAAAAATACAGAAAAAGGCGAACTTAATGCCCTAAATTATTCTCTAAAGTTTTATCTGTAAGAGAAAAAAATAAAGCAAAAAGAGACACAACTGAAAACATTCATTGTAGATAAAATAGACATGTATTATAAAATATACAAATACATAAATTATGCATTAAAATACATAACAATAAATATGAATACCTACACAATAAGTATCGGACATGGCGCAATGAATGTCCCCAAAACCCCCGCCACAGCCGACCGGGATTTAAACGAGAATCTAGCATGTACTACGTCACGATAAAACTACAGAGTTTAGTCTAGTTTAGTTCGAATTTCGTACGCAGTATCACAAGTATCATGGACTAATAATATATTATTAGCCCATGCTATATGCCCCTGCCCTGCCCATATGTTCTAGGTACAGACGCCTGCACATCAGACTATAAAAACTATCAAATTTCTTCAATAAATATTCAACCCTATGCCATAGACATAGTTCAAAGTCTACTGAGGAAATTTTACAGTTTGTGATAGTCTGAAGTGTAGACGTGTGTACCTACAAATAGGTACTTAACAATTTGGTTAAAAGTCGTTGAAACATCTATTAATATCATAGTTATATGTGTAATAGTAGATAATTTATCCCAAGATTAAATTAAGAAAAAGTATTATATTATCGTAATACTCCCCAAAAATCCCGAAGACTTGTTTCCGGGATTATAACTTGCATTACATACCTAATGGCTATGTGGCTACGCGATACTAAACCGACAGATGGGTGCGAATTTGATACTGTTTTTATCAGATAAATATGGAAGACTATAAGACCACATAAATGAAAGTAAAAAATATACACACGCCTGCACATCAACCTATCCAAAACTATCAATTTTCTCTAATCGATATTGATCTTTATACCCAAATACTAAGGTTCAAAATTTATTGAAGAAATTTGACATTTTGTGGTAGGTTGGTCTGCTGCCGTCTGTGCCTTCTAAAGCAGTGGACGAATTATCCTAAAATTTCTAAATCAAGAAAACGCCGTAGCAGTCACAACAAGCCCACGTGTCTCCCCATGTTTACCCCTGACAATTTTAATCCCGGACACGTCGTCGTCATATCTTCCCAAAAATGCCGCAGTCTCCGCTCCGGGATTTTAACGTGCATCATGTGGGCTACGTGATAATAAACCAACTGAGATGAGTGCGACTTTGGTACGCAGTATGTTCTATAATAAGTACCTTACCTACTACGTCACAAAAGTCTCCATAGACTGCAGAAGGTAAGCTTCACACAAGCGTGCTTGAGCAACGCACACACAAAGAACCTCTCACGGGTACAACGGCTGCGCTCAAACTGTTCTGTGCGATTCCGTGTTCGTGAGGTTCTGCGTGCGTTTTTTTTTTTGTGGAGAAAGATTGCTGATTGCCTCAGATAGCATTTTCAGCTTCACCGGGCTTGTTTGGGGGCGGCGAGGAATGTAAAGGGCCCCTCAAGCCGTGTGAAACGAAACACCTTCGGAGGTTTTCTAGAGGGAACGGCATCACGCACTAGTGCGTGTCCCCGAAGGGTTCGGATCTTTTTTTTTTTGAGAGTGATTACTGATTGCCTCAGACGGCATTTTCAGCTTCACCTGGCTTGTTTGGGGGCGGCAAGGATCGTAAAGGGTCCCTCAAACCGTGTGAAACCTTCAAAGGTTTTCTAGAGGGAACGGCATCACGCACTAGTGCGTGTCCCCGAAGGGTTTGGATCGGATCGGGCTCGAGCAACGCACACATAGGCAACCTCTCACGGATGCAACAGCTGCGCTAGGACTGTTTAGTGCGATTCCGGGGTGTAGTAAGTGGGTGTATGTGTGCGTTGCTCGAGCGCGGTATTAAGCTAACTTTCTGGGTCTATTTATTTTGTGCCTACGTGTAGTATTTTGTTGAAACATTACGCTGGAGTTGTGTTTCATTACGGAGGCAACGTACATCATTACGCGGACACTTTGTTTGCGGCTTTATAGTTGTAAAAATACCTATACGAAGCGTAGTCATTAAAGTTTTATTAATTTAATTATAACATTTATTTTAAAGTAAGAAGAATACTCACGAACATTCTTCATATTATTAATTTAGGCATATGAGACATTTATTACATTAGATAAGACACGGCAATCCTACTATATAATATTATAAACGCGAAAGTTTGTAAGTATGGATGGATGTTTGTTACTCTTTCACGTAAAAACTAATGAATGGATTTTAGTGAAACTTTCCTCATATACAGACCATGACCCAGACCAGCATATAGGATACTTTTTTTTTTTACTGTAGTCTTCGCGAACGAAGTCGCGGGCGACAACTAGTTCTTCATATTATTAACTTCGGCATATGAGACATTTATTACATTAGATTAGACACGGCAATCTATATTATACTATAGATTGCCGTTTATCTTAACACGAGTCAAGAAATGCCCAAATATTTTTATAAACTTACTATTACAATTATAGAACATTTGCATACATTATAGTATAACTGGACGGAGAAGTGACATCAAAAAATAAAAATATCATCACCGGCTCATTTATGTCCCCACTGCTGGGGCAAGAGCCTTCCCTATGGATGGATAGGGAGAACGGACTACGAGTATAAACCACCACGCGGGCCCAGTGCGGATTGGTGGTTGTTAATGACTGCTAATGCAGCCGGGACCAACGGCTTTACGTGCCTTCGAAGCACAGGGGAGCTCAAGATGATACATTTTTGGTCACTTTGTTTGCTTAACTTCAGCAATGGCAGACCAAAAAATAATTAAGATAAGATAAAGATAAAAGATAAAATATTTTATTTCTACAAAAAATCAGCGCTGATGTTCAGTCTGGCCCCTGGTATGGATGGTCGGAACGGGATAAATCAAGGAGAATGGATGGTGAAGAAATTTGGTGACTCGTTTCTTTGTCGCACCTCCAAAAGATGGAATAGTCTACCAGCACACGTTTTCCCTCTTTCCTATGATATGGGGTCCTTCAAACGAGGCGTGAAGAAGCACCTTGTGGGCCGGCAGAGTGAAGTTGACTGATGCTGCGTTGTTTTCACGCTGCACCAGTTGTCTTCGCGTCTGGACTCCATTTCCACTTAACATCAGGTGGTGTGGAGTCATTTGCAGTGCTAAGTATAAAAAAAAATGGATGCTTGTGAGGTTTCTTTGCTCAAAAAAGTTTATACGTGTTGTCAAAAAGTGTGATATGCAGTAGATAAATATTACGACTGTTAAAGCACTTCTTACGTTTCATTCATTCTCTAAACGCCTCGGTGGTCGAGTGGAAAAATGCTCGGCCCGATACCCGAGTTCCCAGGTCGAGCAAAGTGTGTTTTGGATTTTTCGATGCATGCCCGGGTTTGTGATCACGCACTTGGCAAGCGTGGTGAGTAAGCAAATACCCATCAATTGTAGTGATGACTTGATTTCAATGATGGAGGCCTTTGCCCAGCAGTGGGACAGTATTTAGACTATTTACTACTACTACTTAATTCATTCATTCATCAATCGTAAATCCATACACGTGTTCGTGACACATCAATATCAATATCTTAACAGTTACAAGCTCCTCTTGCGGAAAGTGATTCAATAAGAGGAAACAGTTATTTGATGCGAAAGATCGACCAACCAGCAGCAAAATATTGTTATTTTGTTGGATGTTTTGGGACAGATATTTCCTCAATCAAATAAAATCACTTAAGCCATCTTAAGCTTTTCATATTATCTTGTATCATATTATCTACAGATGGCTGTGGGAAGAGGATTAAATGATGAGGAAATAAATCTCATGGTAAACTAGGAGTCAAGTGATGAAGAAGGCCTGATTAGTCAAGATTTAGTTACAGAAAAATCCGATGAGGAACCTGATGGTGTTAATGATGATTTTCGCCAAGTGGATGTGGACGCACAAGCAGATGTGGACGAGAGTAGCGATGACGATAGGAAATTATAAGAGATATCTCAAGATTTGAGAAGACAAGGAAATCTAAATATTCGGACTGAATCTCATAGAAGAACATTATTTTGAAGGAACGCATACAAAAGCCAAATTTGAGGCGGGATATAAAGAAAAGTATATCGGCGATACTTAAGGAACCTATGCCTGTCGATTCTCCTAGGTCTAAAGAACAAGGGGCGTTGTGGTTTCTGCCTACGAAAAAGGGATCGGAAGAGCAAGACAAGGTACACTAAGTGCAAAAGTCCGATATGTTTGGATCACCAAGTTAAACTATGCCAAAGGTGCTAAAATTGTTATAATAATTTAAATTATAAGTCTGATTCGTGTTATTGTGTTAATTAAAATAAATAAAAGTAATATTATGAGTTAATATCTCGGCCACATGGTGCTTTTCTGGTATGTTTATAATTCTTCGGGGTTCTATGACCTATGCTCTATCTCCCATACTCGGGATTATACAGGTATTACCCAAACACCCTGTATAAATGTGCATTGTCGTTATGTCGTCAACATTGTCAGAATCTGGCAATTCACCAAATTCATTATAACAGATCCGGGAATCCGTCACATCGACGACAGTTTACGATGTTAAAAGTGAAAATATTTATGATTGAACACCATAAAACTTCACGAAGCGTCCCCTTAAGTAAATAAAAAACAATTTCTAAAAGCTTTAACACTGCAATTACTGTGCAACTAAGAGAGAAACGCTCTAAAATAAATGTGTTTTTTGAGAGATTTTGCTGTTTGCCTCTGGCGGCATTTTCATAGTTACCGGACTTTATTGGGGACGGCGAGAAACTTAAAGGTTAAACTTAAGCTCCGTGTGAAACGTAACACCGTCAGAGGTTTTTTAGAGGGAACGGCATCACGCACTACTGTTTGTGTATGTGTTTAAGTAGTTTGAGCTTAAGTGAGTGAACAATGTATATTGACAATATGTAGGTGTTTAATTTTTTTTAACCGCCTCTGTCTGTGGTTTAGACCCAGAGGTTGCCGGTTCGATTCGCAGCGGGAGGTACATGTTTGTGTGTACTCGGTATGATCGGTGGTAGGGCTTTTTTGCCCGCCTGGCTGGCTACCACCATTTTATCTAAATATGTCGCCATATCGTCAATGTTTGTAGCATTATTGTGTTCCGGTAGCTAGAGATAAGATAGCCAGCGCCTAAGTAGTTGAGGATTCCGGGAGAAGTGCGCTCCCACCATCGGCCTTATCATCACTTAATATCAGGTAAGATGAAGTCCATGTGCTTACCCGTAAGTTAAATAAATAAAAATATAAATATATGAAAATGTATAAAAAAATATGATGCTATATAAAGTAGAACATCAGATAATGACGGTAATAATTTTTGTTCCAGCTCGGTGGTGCCATGTACAATTGGAAGTGTCTGTTAAGTCAGAGAAATAGTGTTGTAGACAGTTCTAGTTATTTTTACACGATTTATGGATAGTTGAAGAGTTTTTTGCTCATTATTTTGTTATTTGCCTCAAGTATTACAAAACAATGCTTTAATGTTTTTCGGTTTCTGTTTGTCCGTTGTCGTAAGGAGATCATCAACAATAAAAATAAAATTGCTGAAGGTAAAGGGATCTAATCCAATGCAGCCTTGTCTTAACTAAGTAATATACTAAGGTACTTGATGCATAGCCCGGGTTCGTGATCACCAACCCGCATTACCAATACCCATCAATTGTAGTGATGACTTGATTTCAATGATGGAGTGCCCTTTGCCCAGCACTGGGACAGTACTTACTTATGAATTGAATTGAATGTGAATTTGAATTTGAATTTAAATTGAGTTTGAATTTTAATTTTAATTTTAAATTTGAATTTTGAATTTTAATTTGAATTTATTTGAATTAGGTTGCTCCACAAAAGTTAACTGCAGTGAAGGCAGGATTTTCTCTAGTAAAAAAAGAATATTACAGCTTACCAAGAAGTTTGTGTTTTTCTTTAAAGTTTTTAATGTTTGTGTACTCGTGTCTTTCTTTTACCAATTCAAAGCCTGGCCATTGAGAAAGTTGTTTATTTTTCTTTTCTTTACCCGAGCGCGCAAGTAGGCTGATTCAATTTCATGTTACCATAGCCATAAGGTTCAAGTTCGCCAAGAAGTTATAAAGGCAGTTGCGAAGAAAATACTTTTTAAGGGCCACTTTTTAAACACTTTTTTTCTAAAGGGTTAATTTCAACTTTTTCCTTTTTAATATTCATAGCTTTGCGAATAACTTAGCCACCGTGTTTCTATAATTAAACGTTAGACGAAGGCTAATGCAATATAACTTTAGTAATTAGCTAGTTTAAAAGTGGAGACCATGTTGGTGCAAGTCTCTTGAGAATTAAAAGTGTATGTAGTACAGAACGCCTGCACACCAGACTATCCAAAACAGTCAAAAATTTTTTAAATTGCTTTTCTTTATTTCTTCAAATAAAATACTTATTAATACATTTTTTTATAATGCCATAGATATAAAGTTCAAAGTCTGTTAATAAAATAAGACAGTTTGTGGTAGTCTGATGTGCTGGCGTGTGTACAATCACGAGCATACATTTTAATCTATCTATCTAATCTAAAACCTTTAAACGAGCAAATCTTGTATATATATAATCTGAATCTCGGAAACGGCTAAAACGATTTTCATTAAATTTAGTAAGTAGGGGGTTTCGGGGGAAAACATTATAAAAAAAATAACGAGCAATGCTCGTTATTTTTTACTAGTACTATGTAGTAGTAGTAGTTTTAGTAGTACTATGTTATTAAATGGACAAATAAAAACATTATCTGCAACAGAAAAATTGGCACGCAGTGTTAAAAAAGGTAAATTTTCAAAAAAAGAGAAAAAAATTGTTTTCTTCAAAACCGTGCTACTTTTACTATAAATTAAAATTTTGCCATATATTAGCACAGTGCCTTGATCTCACCTGATGTTAAGTGATGATAAGGCCAATGATGGAAGCGCACTTCACCCGGGATCCTCAACTAGTGAGGTACTGGCTATCTTATCTCTAGCTGCCGGAACACAACAATGCTACAAACATTGATGTTATGGCGACATATTTAGATAGGATGGTGGTAGCTAGCCAGGCGGACAAACAAGCCCTACCACCAACCAAACCGAGTACACAAATATGTATTCCCCGCTGGGAATCGAACCCGGGACCTCTAGGTCTAAACTGGTGGTCTTATCCACTAGACAGACACAGAGGCAGTTAAATGAAAGGTTATCCATTATTTACTGGACACACTGTATATACAATTTGTTGGAGTGATTTCGTAGAAATGGGACGGAAGTGTGTAACAGGAAGTTGAAGAAGCACCATTTTGTAAATTTTAAATCGATATTATTAACAAGACAAATTATTATTATATGTGACATATTGTGTCATCATTTTGATATGTCAAATGTCTTCTAATGAGTATTTACTGCATTCTCTTTATGATTTCTATTTTCTATTGTAATATTGATTTCAACCATTCCGTGTGTAACAAACTTTTTATAGTGTTTCAGGACTCCAAAAGAAAACAGTATATTTTGTTGTAAAAAATGATGTTTTTTTGTTTTTACGTTTCATGACGTAAGGGAAATAATATTTGTCTGTGACATTGAAAGAGGTTGAAAACTAATTAAATTACCTTTGAAAACAACGTATAGTTCATTGCATAGAAACTGTAAAAGTTAATCTAGAACATCCCGCGGTAAAGCGATTCCGGCTTATTGCTCGCGAGTGTATATACCCACATATAATGACTTGTCCTGACTGACTGATTCATCATCGCCGAGCTGAAACCGCTGAAGCTTATAAGATGAAATTTGGACTGTAAGTTACATAACCATCCACTAAGGAAAGATTTTATGGAAATCATACCCTAAGGGGGGTCATCAAATAGGGAGTGAAAGTTTGTATGACATTTTACTTTTTATTTTTAAGTGCTAATTGCTACACCTAAGCTTAATATAGCTAAGGTATTTGGCTTTTTAAAAAAGAATAAAAGCTTGTTATGTGAAGTCTTATGATGGGCCGATCTCGTGATTTCTATAAAGGACAAAGAAGCGACCAGAACATATTATTGCCTTTAAAATATCACCAGAAATTCTCAAAGTCAGGATCAATTGTAAATAACTAACATGTTCATCAATTGTAAATAACTAACATGTTCATCAATTGTAAATAACTAACATGTTCATCAATTGTAAATAACTAACATGTTCATTTATTTACACAAATTTTAACTACTTGTCTTTTCGTGAGAGAAATTATTTAACATTTCCATTGAGGGAAATGTACACAAGTAAATAAGTTGTCACAACATACAAGAAATATGCCACGTACTAAATAAATATCTAACGAGTTATTCAAGTGAGATGAAAACATAGGGCTGTTAGCGTCTAGTACGTAGTTGCGAATAAAAATTATTTAAGGACGCATAATGAATGCTGTTTTGCCATAAAAATTCTCGTTTCGTCAACGTGATCGAATGGCGAATGAAACTAGCACTTGGCACCCTGACATGTACCTGGGCGCTTCTCCCCACCACCACGGCCCGGTCAACCCGAGCCGAGGTCCGAGCCTTTAGAAGCGCCCTCGGGTTGTTACGCTCCCCGATCCGATCCAACCCCCTCGGAGAATCTAGTAGGACACGGGGACACGCAGTAGTGCGTGATGCAGTTCCCTCTAGAAAACCTTAGAAGGTTATTCGTTTCACACGGCTTTAGGAACCCTTTAAGTTTCTCGCTGCCCCTAAAAAAGCCCGGTGAAACTGAAAATGCTGTCTGAGGATATCAGCAATCTCTCCAAAAAAAAAATGAATCTCGCAACATTGCGCTCGGATTGTCCCGAGCTGTTCACAGATCAGAAAAAAAAGAGCATCAGGACAGGATACTTTAGTACACACGCCTGCACATCAACCTATCCAAAACTGTCAAATTTATCTAATCGATATGGATCTTTATACCCAAATACTATGGTTTAAAATGTATTAAAGAAATTTGACATTTTGTGATAGGTTGATCTGCTGCCGTCTGTACAAAAGCAATTGCTCACACAAATTATAGATGTAAATAAAAGTGGTTCAAACATAGCAAACCCAACCGCTTTTTGAATAGGTTCTATTATATACCAACGAAAGTTTTCTTAGTTCCTTTCGTTCTGTTCATCACTTTCTATCTTGAATTAAGTGCTGAGGTAAAATTTAATTTCTTTATGTAATTGAATAATGTATGTATGGTTTATTAAATAACCAGTTGTCTTCGCGTCTGTACTCCATTTCCACTTAACATCAGGTGGTGTGGAGTCATTTGCCGTGCTAAGTATAAGAATAAAAATAAAAAAAAATCTTAAACCATAAACCATCTAGACTTGATTACTTTTTACAATATATAAGTGTAGTAGTAAGTTAATATTATGTTATTTAACTTGTTACATTAGAAATGTAATATGTTTCCGCGAAAACGCTGCCGACAAACTGTACTACAGTTTTGCAGAATGTTAGATTTGATATTTTTGTAAAAGTATTATAAAATATATATTTTTTAAACTTGTTTTCAGTGACAACCCTGTCAATGCAAATTAGCCCATCCCCATAGCTGGGTAAATTTAGAACATGTCCGGAGTACATTTATGATTCCAGACAAGGCTGTAAACAGGCTACTCGTTTGACTATATGAAACGGATGAAATTCGTATGCCAAAAGTACAGTCACGGTTAATACTACATCACTAATTCCTCGGGCGGACTTCTTGAGAGATAATGAAAAGTGAAGTTGCACTGTTTTGTTTCATGGATTGGTTGTTTGTTACTCTTTCACGTAAAAACTACTGAATGGATTTTAATGAAACTTTCCTCATATACAGACCATTACCCAGACCAGCATATAGGATACTTTTGTTTTTTACTGTAGTTTTCGCGAACGAAGTCGCGGGCAATAACTAGTGTATCCTGTATTTGAATGTCCATCGGTAAAAAATTAAATTTGCCATGATGCCGTCCCGGTCTGCGTAGGCCTTAATTTTAACTACAGTCAACAGCAAGAGGCGATGATCAAAACCACAATAAAGTATAATAAAATCATTTAAGTTATCTCACAATGACATGTCGTACGGACAGACAGGACATAACATTGTATAATAGGTTTGGATTCTTGTCTTTATATAGTACTAACTGTGCCCGCGACTTCGTTCGCGTGGAATAGTGACTTTCGGCAGCAGTTTTAATTTGCTATTTACAGTATTTTACTGCAAATAGCTTATTTAAGTACATTTTTATACACGACGTTTTTAGTTTTTCCATCTTTTGCCACAACAAAGTTATTGCGGGTTGCTCCATTTTTACCCCCTTCATGGTAAAATGTTTACAAACTTTGAATGTCATATTTATTTATATCTCATCTCTTTATTTTATTTATATCTAATCAAAAGCCTAAACAATAAGTTTCAAGCTTCCAGCTTCAAAAATGACGTGATTTCCATACGTTTGTTCGTACAAACTTTCATCCCCTATTTCAATCCCTTACAACCCTTTTTTCGCATTAAACGTATGTCCTTTTTTAGGCTCTAGACTATATCTGTACCAAATTTCATTTCAATCGGTTCAGCAGTTTAGGCAGCAGTTAGCAGTTTAGATTATTCTAGAGCCTAAAAAATAATCCTTACTAATATTTAAAAATGCGAAAGTAACTCTGTCTGTCTGTGTGTTACGCAGATATAGATCTGTACCAAATTTCATTTCAATCGGTTCAGCAGTTTAGGCGTAATTGCGTAACACACAGACAGACAGAGTTACTTTTGCATTTTGAAATATTAAAAAGGATTATTTATTGAAAAAAAAGAACAACAAAAAGAAACATTACTTAACCTAACTTAAAAAAAAAAACAAAGAAATATAATTAGAAAATTAAAAATTAAAGACTTCCAAGTTATTAGGTTATGCATTAATTACATTACTTTGTATCATCTGTTACTAAAAACACAAGCTTTTTAATATCTTACGGTACAGTAAGCTCAGTGCCTTCATCTCACCTGTTAAGATTATCATCATAAGTCCAATGGTGGAAGCGCACTCTACCCGGAATCCTCTAAAACTCAAAATTCAAAACTCAAAATCATTTATTCAGTTTAGGCTACAAGTAGCTCTTGTGAATGTCACTATGCCATCGGTTCGTAAGTCTACTCTGGGCGGGAGATCTTGTACTGAGAAGAACCGGCCAGAAACTCAGCAAGTGTCCAGCTCTTTTCTCCCATACAGCGTCAAAAATATTGAAAAATGCCCTATCATAGCAGGACACTTTCCATTACAAATAAACACAAAACATATAGAAGACAACTACAACATGTAAAAAAAAACAAAATAAAAAAAATCTAAGTTAACAAATTTACATCAGGTAAAAGTTTCAATTTCCACAATGTACCACTACAGTACTCTAGTAAAAGTCAAAATTTGTTTTAGAATAACAAAGTCAAACTATTAGTGAATAATACTAAAAATAAGTTAAGTATGCAAGAGCAGACCAGCCTCCACAGGCGGCACCAAAGAGGCACCTAATCATTACAAACCTTTAACAAAAATTCTTTACCTTTTTGCCTTTTTTACCTTTACCCGCTTCTGTAATTACGTGTTATTTTCATTACGTCATTGTTAATTTTTCATTTATGTATACGTGTTTTATCCAAAAATTGAGCATCTCAATCCACAGCGCTAACCAAAACCTTATTATTTATTTTTTTTGAGAGAGATTGCTGATTGCCTTTACGGCATTTTCAGCTTCACCGGGCTTTTTTGGAGGCGGCGAGGAACGTAAAGGGTCCCTCAAGCCGTGTGAAACGAATCACCTTCAGAGGTTATCTAGAGGGAACGGCATCGCGCACAAGTGCGCGTCCCCGTGCCCTACTAGATGTCTTAATATTACTCAAACAAATTATTTTTAAAATTCGTCCGAGCTATATAATTACTTAGCTACCAGAACCGTTTTAGTTTCGTTTAACCCAATTAAACAATAGTAATAAAGTTTGGCACAGCACGCGTCGCATTCGTCACAGAACTCGTAAAATGCCGCCGAATGTGTTATTAAAATTTAACGCTTTCCTGAACTATGCTCGGACACAAAATAAGGAGACTGCAGGGTGCCAAGTGCGTGCTTCGTTCGCCACTCGATCACGTTAACGAAAACGAGAATTTGGGCAAAATGTTAACTCCTTTCGTATGCCGCCAGGAGGCGCTGCTTCAATGCCATACTAATTTTCGTTTTCGTTAACGTAATCGGATGAATACGTAAAGTAAACAAAGTAAGTAAAAGTAAGTAAACAAAACTCACAACTATGCACCCATATGGTAAGCTTCATACAAACGCGCTAGCAACTCACACACAGACCAACACCAACACCAGAACATCGCAACAGCTGCGCGCATTTTTAATTTGTACAATTGTAACGCGACTGTTCTAGTGGCGATTGATAAATTGGTATTACGGACACAAATCGCTCAATGTGCAACTGTCTAGATCAGTCGCGTTGCAATTGTATAATTATCTTATCTTAGCGGGGCCTGCTGAGGTTGCCCTCTCGCAGTAACACTTTGACCCATCGGGATCTTTTGTGCGACCCCATCTTTTCACTCTTCTTCGTCTGTAAAGATAGATGCCATAAGTTTGACAACTTAAGAGCGAAGAGCCTGAAGTCCTCCGGTTTCGGATAGGCCGACCCCAGGAGTCCCATTCGTTTCCTAGCCAGGGAGTTGCAGTCACACAGTAGGTTCTGCATTGACTCCACATGCCCTCGTATAATCTCTTCTCTTCGGTCTCTTTTTTCGGTAATAATCCTGCGGACTATTGTGAGTTGTTCCGAGCTCCGTGTCCGTGCCTGTCCGTTGCTCGAGCGCGGTACGTATTAAACTTACTTTCTGGTCTCTTTATTTTGTGGCTCAGAACAAATTGAAGCAGCGTCGGCGAGTGGACGCAACGAATTTTAAAGGGCACTTACGGGTTAACATTGTCGCTAATTGAGTAGGCAAAAACTACAATGTAGACTTTGGAAGAGAGTGGCTTATAAGTTGTAAAACCGCAGGTTTTTTTAGCTACGTAATTAGCACGAGGAGCTCGATGGTGCAGTGGTTAATACGCGTTCAGTCTGCTATTGCTAAGGTTAAGCAACGTACGCAAAGGCGTTTCATCGGACGGGTAACCAAAAAATATTATCCTGAGCACCTACGGAGATGCTCAGGATAATATTCTTCTTCTTTTTCGATCCACGGGCATCGAAAGGCACCTAAAGCCCGGTCTGGCCGCATTAGCAGTCGTTAACAATCACTAATCCGCACTTGGCCCGCGTGGTGGTTTATAGCCCGTTTTCCCTATCCATCCATAGGAAACGCTCGTGCTCCAGCAGTGGGGACTTAAAATGAGCTGGTGATGACTTAACATAATCGTAACAACCTGAGTAACATTTTCACTAGTTAAGTAGGCAGAAACTACAATGTAGAGTTTTGTAGAGATCGACTTATCAGATGTAAAACTATAGGCTTATAATGTGGCTGCTTATATGGTCTAGGTGTAAAACTACAGGCTTTATTTAGGTACGCAAGTAACATAATCAGGTAACAGCCTTTGTAACATTATCACTAATTGAGTAGGCAGAAAATACAATGTAAAGTTTTTTAGAGAGCGGCTTATAAGTTGTAAAATCACAGGCTTCTTTTAGCTACATAGGTAACATTATTACCTGAGTTACTTGAGTAACATTGTCACTAATTGAGTAGGCTTATACGAACGTGTCCACTTTTGTTGTCTAGTTGTAAAACCACATGCTTTTTTAAGTCGTAAGAAACATTGTTACCTTACTTGCCTGAGTAACATTGTCGCTTATTGAGTAGGCAGAAACTACAATGTACAGGTTTGGTAGACAGCGGCTTAAACGACCGCGGCCACTTATGTGGTCTAGTATAGTCATTAGATTTTTAAGTGACATTGTTACTCAAGTAATGAGTAACATTGTCGCTAATTGATTAGGCATAAACTACGATGTAGAGTGGTGTAAAAAGCGGCTAATAATTCCTTGTGTGGTAATTTCTGTTGTAGTTGTTAAACCACGGTATGTTGAGCTCAGTTTGTAGATATAGGCTGGTGATAAAAAAATTTAAAGTGCGCCTGGTTAGCTACGTAAGTAACATTGTTACCTACCTCAGTGTAACTCTGCCGCTAATTGAGTAGATAGTGCCAAGACTACAATGTAAAGTGTAAAGTAGAGTTTGGTAGAGAGCGCCGTATAATTCCATAGGTGGTCATTTAGTTATGTGGTCTAGTAGTAAAACCAAGTGTGTACTGTAAATTCCGAAAATGTTTTTTTTCAAATGGCGATTAATACCATTCGCATATTTTACCACTTTAATTTTTCTCAATAGCTACTTTTCCCGAAGGGCTTTCTAACCATTCGCATATTTTCCCACTATATTTATTTTTCAATAGCTGATTTTCCTGAAGGGGTTTTTAACCAATCGCAAAATTCACCACTTTATATATTTTTCCTAAAGGGATTTTTGAGAGAAGCGGATATTCTTTGTCGCATATTTCCTAATTGCTTACTTTGTGATTGAGAAAACAACAAACAAGTATACAGTATGTCTCTGACCATTGGCACAGTTTAGCTATTGTTGTACTGTGTCTTTGGGCTTTAAATGCAAGGATTGATTCTGCTCCTCAAACTAAGCTACTTTTGGTCTAAAACTTTTGAGAACAACGGGATTTGTGACATTTACTTAATTATAGTTAACTAGTTAGTATAGGTATAACATATTTTAAGTATATTTATTTTTTTCTTATTTCTTATTGCAGAAACAAAGACATATGAAATATATCAATGTCAGTAAATTTTTTATTATAGGTTTTGCACGCTCTGACAAGAAATCTATTTCTTGCATATGCCGTATGCTCAGCGGGAATCGCAAATAAGTTTGAGGAACGAGTTCGCCGATCAGGACATCGAAGCGAAATTTTTGATAGTTGATTTGGAGAATCAATAAATCCGTTTAAGTTAATAAGTAACCATTTGATTCACCGTATCGATTTTTTTAATAGGTTGTACTCGGTCTTATACTATTATCTATTCAAAGTAATGCTATGTATTCAAAATAAAACTAAAATACGTAATACGCATGTTGTATTTTTTATAGCTTAAACAAAATAAATTTACCTTTTGTAAGTACATTTATAAACTTAATGTAGTGACTACTTTGTCAAACTTACAAACGATTATTCGTAATGAAATTGTCAGGAAATTGTACTCCATAATAACATAATAATACTTGTATACTTGTAGTTATATTTCACAATGACAAAGTAAGCATATTAGGAAATATGCGACAAAGAATATCCGCTTCTTTCAAAAATCCCTTTAGGAAAAATATATAAAGTGGTAAATTATGCGATTGGTGAAAAACCCCGTCAGGAAAATCAGCTATTGAAAAATAAAGATAGTGGGAAAATATGCGAATGGTTAGAAAGCCCTTCGGGAAAAGTAGCTATTGAGAAAAATTAAAGTGGTAAAATATGCGAATGGTATTAATCGCCATTTGAAAAAAAACATTTTCGGAATTTACAGTACACACTCGTAAAACCACGGGATGATTTACAAATGACATACAAATGCAGAGGTGAAAGGAGATCTTTAATTTTATGCCAAGACCACAGGGTCTTTACATTTACTAAAAAAAGTTTAAAAAATACATGTATTTAGTTAAAATAAGTAATACTTCAATAAGCTTTATCGTTTTTATGTAAAAATGTAAAAAGAAACCGAAAAACATCGTTGTTTTGACAGCTACTTGACATTGGCAGAATACCGCTGTCATCACGAAAGTTTCAGGTCCGTGCACGAAAGTTGATTTATTTTAGTGTTTCAGACAAATTCTTACATGACAATTATTAATTTATTTGAAGAAAATCATTTCGAATAAGCTTATTTCATACATTAGCTATCTTTCGGTATTGTGTACGAGGTGTTGGCATTTTCTACATAAAAAATTAAACATCTCCTTTGTGTTCGGTTCCTAACTAAACTGTACTTATGATTTTAGACGCCGCTGTTTCTATAACCGCATCTGTACCAATTTAGTAGTGGAGTGGCATATATTTTACAGTAGTTTGTTTGTAGCAAAATTTATAAAAATATTAGAAACAGAATTTTGAAAGTTGATCTTTTCAAACACCCGCCATTTCCACATCAGACATGCCTATACGTCGCGTGTTTTATTAACCACAAAAAGAAAACCCTTCATAAATATTCAAGGTTTTCTCTTAAAACAGTGACCATTCACATTAGGACATGTCCAAATAAATATTTATATTTTGCCACACGAGTATTTCGGCAGACGCTCCCTTAATCCAAATAAATGAAAATAAATTAAAATTATGTTTTGATTCCGTGTTTGTTATTTCAGCCTTACTTCTGTTAGCGTTAGCCCCGGCCATAAATTATCGTGGCTTTTGAGTATTCTATGCGTGCCACGAATTACGTTTTTGCGATATGACCTACATGCAGGTAGTGGCTGGATAGGGCTTTCGTACACACGCCTGCAAATTAACCTACCACAAATTGTCAAATTTCCCTAATAGACTTTGAACTTTATGCCCAATGCAAATGGTTGACAATGGCGTCTGTACACAAACCTACCTAGTATGTTTAGGAAAAATCAATTGCTAATATAATGTCCTTTTGCTCTGCTGCACAGATATTAAATGTGCGTAACTATTTGTACAAACGCCTGCACATATAAACCTATCCAAAACTGTCAAATTTCTTCAACAAATGTTCAACCATATTAACTTAGACATAAAGTTCAAAGTCTATTGAGGAAATTTGACAGTTTGTGGTAGTCTGATGTGCAGGCGTGTGTACTACATATGTATTACTAATGCCATTTTGTTATTTGGGTTCCGTACTCAAAGGGTAACACGGGAACCATATTACTAAAACTCCACTATCCGTCCGTCCGTCTGTCTGTCCGTCTGTCCGTCTGTCACCAGGCTGTATCTCATGAACCGTGATAGTTAGACAGTTGAAATTTTCACACATTATGTATTTCTGTTGCCGCTATAACAACAAATAAAATAAATTCTAAAAAACAGAATAAAATAAATATTTAAGGGGGCTCCCATACAACAGACATGATTTTTTAGCCGTTTTTATAGGTACGGAACCCTTCGTGCGCGAGTTCGACTCGCACTTGGCCATTTTTTTTTTGTTTATATGTTTTATCAGTGACTTATATTTTTTTGTTTACGTATTTATTTATTAAAGTATATAATAATATGAAGATTAACCCACGATTTTTCGAATTCAACACCGGCACCATTATTCAAGATTATTTTCTAAATCAAGATTTCAATCTCGATTCGGCCTTCAATTTCATTAGCTTACAGACAAGCAAAACAAACTGAAATCGTGATCCATCCGTTTCCATCATTCGCCAATGCGCAAGATTCTAAATCCAATATTGTGTGTAGTTATGCGAAACACAAATTCACGTCTTATCGAAATATTCTCAGCGTTATTATTAATATTATTCGCAGACGATTTTGGTCGTGCATTACATTGTATTAGCTTCAGCTGTCAATCTTTTATTCGGCGTGACGGCCGGCGTGTCGAAAATAGATAGTGAAATTGTTATTATATTACCTATAATACTAGTGACCGAATGTGAATGTGAATGGCCTTTTTTATGCTAATCAAAACTCATTCGTGGCGGATCGAGACGAATCCTTAGTTTTTAGGATCTCGCCTAAGCGGCAGACGGATGTCCTAGGTTTTTAGTGGGTCGGCCATAACATCAGGATAACATATCCTATGAAGTTAGAGCCCCACGGGATGATAGATAGATTACCAGCTCATTTTATCTCCCCACTGATGGGGTACAAGCCTTCCCTACGGAGGTATAGGAAGAATAGGCCTTAAACCACCACGCGGGCCCAATGCTGATTGGTGATTGTTAACGACACTTATGCAACCGGGACCAACGGCTTTGCGTGCTTTCCGAATCACAGAGGAGCTTGAAATGATAAACGTTTGGTCACCCATCCGATGACCGGCCTTTGCGAAAGTTGCTTAACCTCAGCCATCGTAGATCGGGCGCGTTAACCACTGCCCCATCAAACTTCTCAGAATGAATCTCCCGTGGGATGATTCTATGCGAATTATCCTAGGATAAAAAAGTGGACTAGTATAGACTGACGATAATGACGATGATCATGAAAAAAGCAAAAGTAGCACCGTAGAGTATGCAGCACCGTATCTGGGGAGACGAGGATGGTCATGTGGGGCTCTCCACACTACACAAAAACACTAGCTCATCCCTTTGCTTACCGGCAAGTTCATCGAGAACCATCATCAAAAATCAGACGATATTTTGTCATTTATAATTTCATGATAAAAAATATGAACTTACCAACTAGGTTGGCGCAGCAACCCAAGGTGAGTCTTGGCCTCCTATAAGAGCTTCCACCTTGAAATAAAATTGTTGAAAGGTGTAATTCGACTGGAATAATATAGTCGGACGAACTGCGAAGTTTTATTAGCAATTCGTCTGAAAGTCAAAGTGCGAACCGGACAAACTGCGAAACTCTCATAACGAAGAACGTACCATAATAGACACGTTTCAATGAAATTCATTTTATATTAAAACTTTACAACTTTCGCGTTTCATTTTAGACAAAGTTTGCAACGTGATTCATTATCATCTTATAACATTAAATTTTACCAACAAATATCAGACGAGATAAGACGCTTCGACAGAGTTGCACGGCCTATTTTATCTAGATAGAATACTAAGATTATCTACCGTCTGAAATCCGTCACTCTAAGACCCTTTCCGCCTTTAAGTCTAAACTGCACAGTCATCTATTGCATCAGTCACGTGCTAGTAACATGTTTTAGGTTTTTATTGTTGGTGTTATATGTATGTATGTATGTATGTGTATTTATTATTTATATATTATATTTATATTTATATATTATTATTATGTATGTCTTTTTATGTACTGGTATACGAGTATGTTTCTATTGTATTCTACTATACTCTTCTACTGTATTTGCGCACTTCCTCTATCTCCCTCTTGGGTTCCTAAACCAAAGGTTGTCTGGAAGAGATCGCTTAAAGCGATAAGACCGCCTTTGCCCATGCTAGCTTTAAGACTTTTTGTATGTACCTGTTTTTGGTTTTAATTTGTGTGACCAATAAAGTATTTATCTATCTATCTATCTATTATATAGATATACTAAGTAGGTTTTAATCATCGCTCTTTGTGAAGTCTCTACTGCTGGGGCATGAACCTTCCCTGTGGATGGAAACACCACAGTAACATTAAGAAAACGATAGCGAACTTCGAATAGAACAAAATGTATGGGATTGATTAATAAGCTGCGCTAAATCACGTGGTCAATCTTATGTCAGTCCCATACATTTTGTTCTTTTCGAACTTCACTATCGTTTTCTTAATGTTACTTTGGCTACCTTCACAGGGATAACGGGCCATAAACTACCACGCGAGCCCAGAGCGGATGTTAACGAATGCAGCCGGGATCTTCGCATACAACCTCATGGACCTACGGCATTCCGTGCCGTCCGAAGCACTGAGGATCTCGAGACGATAAAATATTGGTCAACCATCTGATGACCAGCCTTTGCGAAATTGCTTGACTTCAGCAATAGCCTGCGCTGCGCTATTAAACTCTTAAAGTTTGCATTAAACCCCCATTGAAAACCAAGTTATTAAGTTGTTCATTTTATATTAAAGATTGTACAATCTTTTCGTGTGAAGAAAACTAAGTTAGGTTTAGGTTTTTTTTAACATTTATTCTTTCGCGATGACATCGACAAGGCGATCTGTCTTCACACAGCGATCTGTATTCAGCCTTACAAAAACAAGGTCCAGCCATTTGTCTCATGGTGATCAATATCTTGGTAGTTCAAGTTCGATGGCGGCCCCATCAATCATAACAACTCAATTGCTGAACAAACACTTTTCTTATATCTTGCGTGTGGTAACTAGCGAGAAAGCCTTATATGTTGCCTGCTTTGCCTTACCATGCCTTGTATGTATGCCTTATTGCAGATTTTTAGAATATCATCTAATAGAAAATGTTTATATAGGGTAGTGGCCACATTAAGACCGTAAGTGACAAGTGTCATATTATATATTTTATAATAAAATGTTGTCCATATTTATTTGATGCCACGCGTTCATACTAATTTTGTATGGGGAATTTAACGTGTTAATTTGAAAAATAATAATTTAAAAAACAGCTCGACAAATCGAAAAGGAAAGCGCCGTCCTGACAAACACGTACAGTAGTGTTGTACATGTTGTTGCTGCCTTCGATGTAGTTATTATTAATCAAAATGTAGCAATAATATATCCTTGCCCTGACGTATCGGGACTGTATGCGCCCACGTAAAAGCCACACTTCTTCATGGACCCCGTAATCTGGCAAGTCATCTAGTTGATTTTCCCTCTAAGTCCAACCAAGTTATTTTTGTATTCCGACATTTGTGTCGGACTACAACACAACACATAAGTACTTTGGTACTTATGTGTTTACGTGGTGTTTATTTTATATTTCAATTGATAATTACGAAACACATAATATTGACGACGTTGATGTTATTTTCCCGTAGACACTAACATATTACAATATTAACATGTATTCATTTTTACCTTGTTCTTAATACCAATAACTCAGAACGGACAAACATTTCAACAAAGTTGTCATAGTAAATGTTGTTCCAGTTAAAAAGACCTATCTATCTGACTTTGCTATTGGAGGGGTGTACATGCCCATTGCCCTTTATAAATTACTAAGGTACCTACTATAAATGTTTTCTTTGTATTATTTTTGGGTTAAAAAAAACATTAAAAAAAAATAATATCATAAATTAATTTTAAAAGAAGTCCATCCCTCCATGCAAAATTACTCAAACCCCTTTACCCATCTCTTCGATGTTTCTAAGTGCGACTGTATTTTTACTGGCGAAACGGAAAATAATCGGCCTCTCCAAGTGCACGCCACTGAACACGATACGCGGCTACTTCCATTCCCGTCTTTACGTATATAAAATTACTTTTTTTCGTATATGTAAGCACAATGCCTTTATCTCACCTGATGTTATGTGATATGGCCAATGGTGGAAGCGCACTTCACCCGGGATCCTCAACTACTGAGGCACTGGCTATCTTATCTCTAGCTGATAGAACACAACAATACTACAAACATTGATGTTATGGCGACATATTTAGATAAGATTGTGAACAAACAAGTCCCACCTACCAACCAAAGAGTTGTTCGGTTATGTTTAGATCAGATTAAGACCACTAGACTACAGAAGCCGTTACGTTAATAATAGAGCCATTGACTTGAAAACCATTAGACTTTGAAGTTTGGTATAATGTACACTGCCTGCACGTGAGACTACCACAAGCCGTAAAATTTTCCCAATAGACTTTGTACTTTATGTCTCATAACATTAGAAGAAGAGTTGAACATTTTTGTAGTGTCTGTATAGACCTAACTTGTTTTCTTTTAACGCTTCAAATAACGCAATCAAATAAAACACTCGAATCGTTAACCGTTACCATTTTATTAAAAAAAATTTTTTTTTTTTATTTTATAAATAAACAAATAAATATTGACCGTGTATCAAGCGATAAGTTATAGGCACAGAAAAAGTATAAAAGCTTAACAATCTCAGTACAGAGGAACATCCTAACATATTCAATATAATTGCACTCAATAAGGGCAAGAACGTGAAGAGTAATGAGCGACCAGACATTCTGCTAGAACGCTTATTCTAACGTATTAAATTACTGGGTTCTCGCAAAACTATGTACAAAAAATGAAACAGAAACTGCTTTGACATATCAAGTAGAGGATACCTATGAGGAAGTAGCACAGCACTGGTATAGTACGGCATATCAAACATGTAACCACTGTGAAGAATGGGGCGAAAAAATCTATCCAACCCCAAGTTTTTACACTTATTTGGCCTGTGCAGGGTTCTGCTTCCTTGTACTCTGGAAAAAAATTAGAGTAATAAATAAAGCTTGCCTCGGACGGCATTTCCAACTTCACCGGGCTTGTGCAGAGCGCGTGTGAACCGGTTCTTCGTACCCTGGTTCTACGAGTACGGTGTCTTGGGCCTAAACTAGCATGTTTAGTGTATTCTGAAAATGTGTAGTGCCATTTAGAGGATCGGGCGGGGAGCTAGACCGCATAACTAAGTCCTCGCCTGCGTAGGTACGCGGGGCGGGAGGTACGTAGAGCCTCTGCCACGAACACGAGCGACTTGCGACGCGGCGAACGGATTTCTAGTTCATTGCGCGCTATACAACGGCAGTCATAGTCAACGGTTATAGAAATAACGCAATTAACAAGAAATAGTTCGCCTCATCGCAAGACATCCGTTTTTATATAAGCAACGACATTTACAAAAAAAAATACCTGTCATTTAATTTTTTTTTTTATCCTGGCTCGGCAAATGACTCCACTCCACCTAATGTTAAGTGGAAATAGAGTCCAGACGCAAGGACAACTGGTTCAGCGTGAAAACAACGCAGCATCAGTCACCCTCACCCTGCCGGCCCACAAGGTGCTTCTTCACGTCTCGTTTGAAGGACCCATGTCATAGGAAAGAGGGATTATTACTCGCGCCCTTCGATTCGATTATTGATCGAGGATCGCGGCCCTGTACTAGATCAGATCAGAGTTAACTTACGTATGAAAGTGTCGTTTTATGTTTATTACCTATTAGCTAAAAGTGCACTATTGTACGAATACCTACTCATTATTTTTGTTACTTTGCGCTCTGTGCAGATATTGAAATCAGAGTTAGAAATTATTATTTTTTTATTTTTACACGTGGCTAGACGGGTAGACTGCTGATGGACCCGGTCGCAGACAGAATGGTGGCCAAAAAATACTCGTCGATCGGTAGGCAGACCTCCAGTTACACCTAGACCAGTCGACCTAGTCCAGGTGGCGGGCAGAGGATGGATGAGGATGGCGCAGAACCATGAAGTTATACTTTACTTTCGTAGTATAACGCGCAATGAACTAGACATTCGCTTGCCGCATCGCAAGACGCTCGTACACGTGGTTGAGGCTAATGTTTGCCAAATGCACAATATAAATTCCGATCAGAACCCTTTGGAGAATCTGGTAGAGAACGGAAAAACGTACTAGTGCGTGGTATTCCCTCTAGAAAACCTATGACAGTGTTTCGTTTCGTACGGCAGTTTCTCGCCGCGCGCCCCCCAAAAAGGTCCGGTAACGCTGAATATGCCGCTTGAGGCAATAAGCAAAGAAGCTAAAGTCAAACAAGACGAAAGTGAAAATTGGATTTGCTTACTTGCCATGCTTGCAATTTTCTATTGCCTTTCAAATTTCAATGGTTTTAATATGGTTTTGGCTTGTTCGGGATTCAACAAAGGAATAGTTTTGTCATTAGTGGGATTGATAGATTTTTGTATTTTTGCAAGGTTTTTTTGATTTTGATTACATTCTTGTGAATAGGTTTTGATGGATAATTCTTTTGTCATTAGTTTTCGTCTTTCATGCATATTTCTTAAAAGAAATACTTTATTTTTCATGAACAAAGAGGTCTTACGCTAGGTCTGAGAACAATTCCAAATCTTCTCTGTTTTCAATAATTAGTTTTAATTAATGTTTATCCTGACGTTTCGAACCCTTTGCAGGGTCCGTGGTCACAGGGAGTCTCCCTGTGACCACCAAACATTAATTAAAATAAATTAACATTATATATTATTATTATATTATTATTATTGTATATTATATTAATTAACATTAATTAATATATAATTTTTAGCATTAATAACGCTCGGATTACATAAACTTGACGGAAAGTCAACGTTTATAGTATATAAGCAAATTGTAACTAGTTAGTTCTCATTATTATTTTGTACCGCCCCTTAATTTCATGTTAATAACCAATTTGTGTACAACGGGGTTGGCTATATTTGTATTACCATGGCCATTGTAAAATTAGTTTACTAAGCTCTAAATGTAGCTGTTTGTTGTACCTATAATAAATAAATAAAAAAAAAAAAACTAATGTGTAAAATAAACGCGAGTAGATCCGTAAAAGTTGTTTCATTTCAATGTGTAGTGTTCGCGTAAACTTTAGAAAACAAGACATTTTATGTTTTTTAACGTCCATAAACCATAGTAGGAAAACTGAAAATTAATTCCTAAAACAAAAAAAAACTACATAGTAGTGATTCACTTGGTGCCAATATAAATAAGCTGACTTCAGTACTTACTTAGCTTGAAATTTCTAGTGAACAGATTATTTGATTTGACATTTTTGTATTAGAAATTGCCAGGGATAACCTTAACAGATTATTTTACAGTTTGTCATAAACTGTAATAGTCAATAAAGCATCGGATTGAAATAAAACTGGAAGAACGCTAATGGATGTCGTTAAGTCGTTAAGGCCCCAAGTGTGATCCTTGGGGAGTCCCTGAAGAAACACTTATAAAATTAGATCTGACATATAAATACACACATCAAAAATGTCTAGGGGTCAAGTACATTTTTAGCTATATTTTTTTTTTTCTAATAATATTTCCCTAATCTGGTTTTCCAGGCTGGCTTCTTGCTCTAAGTATATATTTTATGTTTTAGTAAACACGGCACGGCATCCATATTCGGCAGTCGGCAGAGCTCTTCTTTGGAGCATGTCCTATGCATGCTCAATTGGGTTAAGGTCTGGTGATAGTGCAGGCCACGGCAGGATATTGATATCCATCAAGAATCGGCAAGAGTGCGTGTTACGACTCTAACCATGTGTGGCCTCGCATTGTCATGCATTAGTCGAAACTAATTACCCAATTGGCCTCGCAAGGGGATAATCATATCTAAAACAATCCTCTCTGCGTAGATTTGAGCATTGAGGTTGCCCCTGATCCAAATGAGATCGGTACTTCCAACGATCCAAATACCGGACTATCATCAAAAATCTCAAGCGTTCTTGACGTCCAGAGGTCCTCCAAACTCGAGTGCGTCTTGTATCCGGCCTCATACCGAAACGTGATTCATCAGAGAAGCAAACACAGCGCCAGTCTTCTTCCTCCCAATTTCGGTGTTCGCGAGCCAATTGTAAACGGGCCCTACGATTGTGGGATACTATGAGTGGAATAGAACTTTCAGCGGCCTTCAGGAACGCAGACGCACTTCGCGTAAACGATTCCGGATGGTTTAGACACTTATCAGCAATCCTAAAGCGCTGTGGAGCCTTGTGGCCAACATCATAGCGGTCATAGTACGATTCCGTCGAGCAGTATTTTGGATGTACCGGTCTTGTCTTCGAGTGGTGATACGAGATCTTCCTCTGTGTCGCTCGGCCACGCTGCCCGTGATATGATAGCGTGTCCAGAGGCGGCCTATGACACTCTGTGTAGTGCCAATGGCGGCAGCCACAGTACGTTGCCTGGAACGAGAATGTTTTCACTTCGAGTGCAGAAATTGTACTGATTTTGTAAAATTGCCAATATAGGAATTCAGATTAATAGATTATTTTCCATATTTAAACAATGTAAAAAAAAGTTTTTAAGGAATCAATTACGATCCAAAAGAATAAAATATTAATTCTATAACGCAACGATACTTTAAAATATACTTGATCCCTGGACATTTTTGATGTGTGTATGTGTATATTCAATAGATACTCTACTTTACCAACCAACAAGTGTATTTCGACTGAACTCTGAGTCATTTCACACATATAATTCCCTCAACTTATAGCATACGTTTTCTCTCACACAAAATTTTATGTGACATCTGAACTAAATAAATTTCTTTTGAATAAACAATACTCCCGCAGAAAACGATTCAACAAACACCGTGAATTGCATTAGGATTTACACGAAAGCCAAGAGATTAATGTGCACTTTTATTTCGTATAAACTTTTGCTCGCTGACGTATATGTTAGTGAATATTTTGGACTTAAGATTCATTCGTCTATATTTTTAGATACGTACTTTAGTACATAGAATGCCCCGTCTAACGATCCATCAACAACTATAATAAAATATATAACGCTATAACAGTTATAACGCTGAATACTCTTTCTGTTTTTGAAATGATTGTATATTATACATGGATATAGTACCAACTTCTCCTATTTGACCGCATTCAACGCAGAGCTGCTCGAGTTGTCAACGACGTGGTAACCTCTGGTCGGCTCGATCCACTGGCCCTTCGGAGAGACGTTGCGTCTCTCTGTATATTTTATCGCCTTTGTCATGGGGAGTGCTCTGAGCCATTGTTCGGTTTGATCCCTGCCGCTGATTTCCTTCACCGCACTACACGCAATCGACTGTCTTTCCATCCTCACCATATTAATGGATAGCGGTCTACTAACAGTGCGTTTCTCACGTAATTTTTTAACCAATAACTACAGTGCTGCGGAACCAGCTCTCGGCGGCGGTATTTCCGGACCATTACGACTTAGGGATCTTCAAGAAACGAGCCTATTCCTTCCTTAAAAGCTGGCTTAAATTCCTACTCCCTCCTCAAGATCCAACTCCTTCCTCAAGGCCGGCAATGCATCTGTGATTCCTCTGGTTTTGCGGGTGTCCTTGGGCGGCGGTTATTGCTTCCCATCAGTTAACCCGCCTGCTCATTTGCCTCCTACTAATATTTAAAAATATATGTATATAGGAAAAGGCGTTGCGCGATGATAACTTTTAACAACTTCCATTTTACGACCACCATGCTTGTAGCATGCAAGCTAGTTGATGACTACTTGTTAAGAATAATGGCTTTATAGCATAAGTAAGGGATTCCAGCGGTGGTATGCTTACTACATATATCAGTCACCATGAACACTATATACTCCATTCCCTTCTTCTTCTACCTGCCTGATCCCATATTACTTGAGCCCAAACCTCCTTGGTAATTCCAGTGGTGGTTGACCTGCCACTGCACGGGTGACCTAGGGTGCTTTTCGATATGCACGGGGTCTTAAACTCCCTTAATCACCTTTTACGACACCCACGCGAAATATGAGTTGATGTTTTTCTTTGCGACCGACATCAGACGGACACTGAACATATGAACTTCAATACCAAGATCTCTTAAAACAATGTTATTGCGTTTGTACAAACAAGACGCGTGTTTATATACGCAGCTAGAAGTGTCTTGATTTCACAACTGCAATAATACTGTTTAAGAGCTCTTTAAGGTTCGGATTCTACTATTTTAGAAGGTCCACAACTACAGCTACTAAACGGCCTACGGTAGACATTTGGACTCGTAGCATTTGGAGTATGAAAAGAAACATTGCTTTTATAAAAACCACAAGAACGTAAGTCGCCGCGTCCATGCATGCATGTTTTAATTACACTCTGGACTTTTACGAGAGGAGTTAAATATGGGTTCAGGTTTTTAGTGACTATTACGTCGACAATGGGTTTAATTATAGAAAAGTTTAAGCAATAAACAATGTCATAAATAAAAAAATGCCTTTATATGTTAAAACAATGAAATCTATCAAAGGTGTTGACGCAAAAGTTCTCCGGCTATGGATGGATATCAATAATGAATGAACTATTAAAATAAATGCTTTGTGAAATTCAAAACGATACTTTTGTTACATGAATATTTTAATAAACGAATCATTTGCGGAATGCACAGTTAAAAGATGAATCGCCAAATAAATTATTTGCTGATCGTTAGTTGCTACGAAATGGAGATTTCTGTTTGATTACTTGTAAAACTTTAAGTCTCAAAACCCAGAGTTCTTGTATGTATGTATATACCATTTTAGTGTACAACTCACACTTGACCAAAAAAAAATATTATGTAGGTTTGTGTATGTATGAGATAAATTTATCTAGTTTTGACTTCCTCGTACCCACGCGACTTCAGCTGCTAAAAACGCAGTAATAAAATTTAACGCCCATACACCTCATTACCCTAATAAAATTCTATAACTTGCAGTGAATTTTTGCAGTCAGACTTTTTAAGAAGCTGGTCGGTTTGTATTGTTAAGTCCGTAGCATTCTCTACTTGGTTTGTGGTCGGTATTTACTGTTATATATTCTCATATATTTCTATACTGTATTTCTATATTTCTATACTTCGTCCGCTTGAATGAATACCCGTATCCTATAGAACCCTAAATAATCCTATCCTATAGAACATATAAACCTTCCTCTTGAATCACTCTATCTATTAAAAAAAACCGCATCAAAATCCGTTGCGTAGTTTTAAAGATCATACATAGGGACAGACAGACAGCGGGAAGCTACTTTTTTTATACTATGTAGTGATATATTATCAGCATGCTATATATATTATTAGTATGTGTATGTTTGATCCGTGTTAAACATTGTTGAAATAGCAGTTAAGTTTGTCTGTCTTGGCATATCTTCATATTCAATAATAAAATGTGTATCGTATGCTTGCTGAGTTTGAAAATTTCTAAGGAAATCTAGCTAAGCTACGTTATAAAAAATCTAAATAAATATAAGTAAAATGAAGAAGTTAAAACAATACTTTTAATTAATGTCCACATCAAATCTCAAACCTTCATTCAAAATAAATACGATAAATATTATAACATTGAGAACGCATTATAACAATTTAACAATAATTTACTTACCTACATAACCTACAAACACTTATTCTCTCAAATTATAATATATCATCAAACGTTGTACAACTTAATAACTTTAACCATTCGATTAGAGCTAACTCTCGTCCGTCCGACGTAACTACATTTTCCCTGCGAAAAGATAAAAAACTAAAAATAAAAATATTCTCGTACCTACGCGTGTGTACGTAATAGACGTTTTCTATTTTCGCTATAATTTCAAGAGCAACGTCTCAATGAATAGACGTTGAGCAGGCTACTCACTCGGAGCTGTAACACGTAATGTACTGATACTGTGTCAACCAATAAACATTTATAGGTTGACACAGATGGACATTATGTACATCTCGGCCAAATGTTACTGCATATCTGGATATTTTATCATCTTACCTGGGTACGACCACGGTTCGCATCCACACTGCGAGTGCCTTTGTATTCGCACACAAACCGCTAAGCCTGTAACGAGTTTTTGGAGAGAGTTTGCTGATGGCTTCAGGTGGTCTTTTCAGTGTCACTGGATTCTTTGGGATGGCAGCGAAAAACTTAAAGGGTTCCTCAAGCCGTGTAATTGAAACACCTGCGAGGGACACAGTCAGCTGGTTTCTAGAGGGAATGGCATCGCGCAAGTAGGTTTGCCATACGTACTCTTAAATAGAGTATTGTCCTCTTTTTCATGTAGGCGTACTTTATAATCTACGACACCAATACAGTACGCTAAATTACTCTATTTACGTAAAACTGATGGTTACTGGCTTGTTACTGGTTATGAGTACTTATAAGATTAAATAAATTGGTATCCACAGCCACAAAATATTTGTTAAATGTCGCAAAGAGCAACAAAAAAAACGTTTTTAAGGAAAAATACATAAATACTCTTTTTTTGTGCTAGGTACTTTATTTTTAATCTAACAAAATGAAAAAATACTTTATTAGTCCTAAAAAAAGTGGCAACCCTACGCAAGCGTAGAGTAAAGACCCTAGTAGGTTTAAAGTTTAGTATTGAGCATGTAATATTAAAATTTTATAATTTCCGGTATACCTACCAAAAATTGTTCCTTAACTTTTTTTATACTGTATGTTATCAAATTTTACAATAGTTACACATACAGAAAGAGTAATATTGTCTAGAATACAGATTACGGGTTAGTTAGGCAATAGTTGTCAATTTTATGTTTATAAATTTTTATACATTTCTTGTTTGTTCACGGAGATGTACATTTATTTTTATGAATAAAGAAATAATTATTATTACTAGATAAATATGATAAAGACGAATATGAATATAAATTCTCCGAAGGGTTCGGATTGGATCGGTCCTCGGGCGAGCAGCTCGCAGCAGGCTCGCCGACGTGACTCAATAGTGATACAGTATCAGATACATTACGTACTACACCGTCAAGTGGGTAGTCTGCCTTATGAAAAAGGTGAACATTATAATCACGATACTCTGTCCTTTGAATCATTTGAAGAATTTGTGATATTATAATGAAATTTTTTGAATATTAATATAGAAGCTGGTAATAAACTAGTGTCGTCTCGTTCTAAAATAACTTTGATTCGAGCAGCAGAACAGCAAGAATTTGAACTGTAAAATATGAACTTAATTTAGTCACATTCCACTGTTTATTCTTAAGACGCCTTTGCCACAATCATCTGCTTCATATTTACTTTTATAGATCAGTATTCGTTTTTGTATTAATTTATATACAACTAGGACTTTAATAAATACACTTTTAAATTAACGCATGCTATAAGATTAACGCAAACTAATTTGTGAAAGGTTTCGTACCTTAAACCCGACGTTTCAGAGGACGTTACCCGAGTGGATTTGAGAAAAATTTTTTTTTTATTAAAAATAGCCTAACATCACGTAACATTAGGTGAGATGAAGGCCAAGTGTTTAGATAAATAATATTTTTATTGCAACACTATAAACATGAACAAAAAAAATTACAAAGTTACAATTTGGCGGTCTTCTCCATCCGACAACCAGTCGGATGGAGGGAGCTAATTAACTGTAAGATCAGAGGTGAAACTATGAAAACGTACTAGAGTAATGTTTACACGTACAGGAATAAATATATACTCTTGTATACAGTAGTATCAATAAATATTATTATTCAGTCTATACTTTCATGTGGAGTTATTTAGTGTGGAGTGTAAGGAGGCTTGCCCAGCATAAGCAAAAACAACATAAGCTAATAACAATAACAACCTTTTAAAATGTCCTACAGAAAAAATATCAACCTTCGAAATAACGACACCATTAACAGACCTTTCGTTCGAAAAAAAACGACGATCTCTCCCAGATAACAATAGAATAGCTTTTTATTATCACCCAAAAGGACAGTCACTGTATCAATATTTATAAAGCGCAAACAAAAATCAATCTAAATGTTTGGGTGGCAAAGGTCGAATTAGATTTTGTTGGAACCGACCGTTGTGGAATTGGCGGCCATAAAGCGTTTCACGATACGCGGTTAGAAAAGTAAATAATGTCGGGAAAACGGATACTTTTAATGTTAGTAATGATTGTTTGGTCACAGTGTAAATACGATTTGGCCGGTTAACGTTTGATGGACGCGGTCTTTATTTTGTTAGTTGGTAGACAATACACATAAATTAATAAATAATTAAATATTAGACAACATCACATACATCGTTCTGATCCCAAGGTAAGTAGCTAAGGACTCGTTTTATGGAAATCAGAAACAACGACGGTACCACAACCACCCAGACCCGACACAATATCGAAAAGTTCGTTTTCGACATTGATCCGACTGGGAATCGAACCCGGGACCTCAGAGTTTTTTGGAATTTAATGTAATATGTATAGTTTTCAAACTTTTCCCTGTATTCGTAATATAAGACGATATTACTTGCCAAACTTCATAGTTCTAGGTCAACGGCAAGTACCCTATGAATTTTGATTTCCTTGAGAGTGTCGAAATGTACGTTTTGTGCGACATAAACGGCCGTATCTTTTTTTTCGTTAACATAGAAGTTTGATTTTCTCACAGCTTCAAGGGACCGCAGACCTGAGGAAATTATGGGTGTTATTGAAACGGTTAGCAAAGTATTCGTATTTTTGTTAACAAAAAAATACTAGTTGGGCAGCAAAAAAGCTAGTTGGGTAGCAACTTATGGTCAGCAAATATTTCTAAATCAGTCTTTTTTACTTATATAATTCTGAATAGCAGTCTTATGCCGCTCCCCCCTTCCGTGACTGGCCCTCGCTACGCTGCGCTTCGCTCGTAAGGATTTCTTATGCTGACCGATTGTATAATTCTGCTGGCCAAATAATAATTTTGCTGACCAAATATTTATTTTGTAATACAAATAAATTATTTCCCGTATATTATTATGTTTTTAATTTCAACTCGATACCTCCACGCGTTCTCAAGATTAAGAGTCTTGACAGACAGACAGACAGACAGACAGACGGACAACAAAGTGATCCTATAAGGGTTCCGTTTTTTCCTTTTGAGGTACGGAACCCTAAAAAGGAATATCCAACCGTGCGAAGCCAGGACGGGCCCCTAGTTACAAACAAAGGGAGTGGATTCTTCCATTTATTTAAAGAAGCACAAGAAAGTTTACTTTATAGGTAAAGTCGATTTTTTTTAACTTATTGTATACTTAAAAGCGATAGTCATATTTAATGTATGAAATTAAGCTAAGGTAAACTCTAAAAAGTAACTATTGTATAAACATAGCTTATTTTGTATCATATTCAATCAATTATTCAATCTGTTAGTGTGGAAAAGCTAAACAGGATCCTAAATGATGGCATGTCTATTTAAAACTAGTAGGAATATGAATAAATATATTTATTATTTTTCTGTCATCTAAAGTAGGTACTTATTGCATTTTCATGTATATACATACTAGGCACAGCAATACAAATTAAGTAAAATTTAAACACTGAAAAAAGACGACAACCTCAGGCGGGAATCGAACCACGCACCTTCCGCATTCCGGGCGGCTGCCTTAACCACTTGGCTACCGAGGTCTGGCTTTCACCCGTCGAAATTTTTCAGTGCTTGATGCTTATGTTTTTTAGTCAACATTGCTTCATCAATCTTAGAAGTTTTCACCTCTGAGATCCGAAAGAAATATTTTTACAAATATTTGAACATTCGGTTAAGATGAAGCTGCGTTATAGATAAGTGTTTTTTTTTTATATATTTTAGCGTTTTATTAACGCTTAAATATACTTAAGTAAAATTTAAACACTGAAAAAAGACGACAACCTCAGGCGGGAATCGAACCACGCACCTTCCGCATTCCGGGCGGCTGCCTTAACCACTTGGCTACCGAGGTCTGGCTTTCACCCGTCGAAATTTTTCAGTGCTTGATGCTTATGTTTTTTAGTCAACATTGCTTCATCAATCTTAGAAGTTTTCACCTCTGAGATCCGAAAGAAATATTTTTACAAATATTTGAACATTCGGTTAAGATGAAGCTGCGTTATAGATAAGTGTTTTTTTTTTATATATTTTAGCGTTTTATTAACGCTTAAATATACTTAAGTAAAATTTAAACACTGAAAAAAGACGACAACCTCAGGCGGGAATCGAACCACGCACCTTCCGCATTCCGGGCGGCTGCCTTAACCACTTGGCTACCGAGGTCTGGCTTTCACCCGTCGAAATTTTTCAGTGCTTGATGCTTATGTTTTTTAGTCAACATTGCTTCATCAATCTTAGAAGTTTTCACCTCTGAGATCCGAAAGAAATATTTTTACAAATATTTGAACATTCGGTTAAGATGAAATATTTGTGTGTGTGTTGTTGTGAAAAATTTCGACGGGTGAAAGCCAGACCTCGGTAGCCAAGTGGTTAAGGCAGCCGCCCGGAATGCGGAAGGTGCGTGGTTCGATTCCCGCCTGAGGTTGTCGTCTTTTTTCAGTGTTTAAATTTTACTTAAGTATATTTAAGCGTTAATAAAACGCTAAAATATATTTTAAAAAAAACACTTATCTATAACGCAGCTTCATCTTAACCGAATGTTCAAATATTTGTAAAAATATTTCTTTCGGATCTCAGAGGTGAAAACTTCTAAGATTGATGAAGCAATGTTGACTAAAAAACATAAGCATCAAGCACTGAAAAATTTCGACGGGTGAAAGCCAGACCTCGGTAGCCAAGTGGTTAAGGCAGCCGCCCGGAATGCGGAAGGTGCGTGGTTCGATTCCCGCCTGAGGTTGTCGTCTTTTTTCAGTGTTTAAATTTTACTTAAGTATATTTAAGCGTTAATAAAACGCTAAAATATATAAAAAAAAAAAAAACACTTGTAATACAAATTAACTTAAATCAAAATTTATTTAATAAAAACAACAAAAAAAACTTTACTTGGATGCACAGAACAGTTAAACTATTCCGTGCTTGGATGACTTAATAATCGCAGAAATTCACCGACAAAACCCGAAAAGAATATTTAATTGAATATTGTAATAATGTTCGACAAAGACAAAATAAAACCTACTTTATTGTATTTGTGTTGGTTAAATCGGCACAATAAAATTAATGTTGTTTGCAAGTGTAGCCAAATGGAAAGAGAGCTTAACCACTACTAGCTTAGTTTGGATAAAGCACAATTAATTCAATAAACTTATACGAGTAACATTATACATTATCAACGCCAATTTGTAATACTATACATCGATTTCAAAATGGTTTTTGAGGCGTTATATAGGCGTTTTATAACGCCTCAATTTTCCAATACCATTTTCCAATACAAAATCCCGTTTTCGTTAACGTTTTCGTAAGTGGCAACAAAACAAAACGCGACATGTACCCTGATGAAGTGTGAAGTTCACTTACATTTTGTTACAAGCAATACTTGTGTATGTTACATTAATAAACACTGTTTAATAGAGACACTAGTTTCTGGACCGAAATCTCTGCCAAGTTTTATAGCTCATACCTACATAAATTTTCTAAATTAATGTCTGAATTCCTCAAAACAGACAGCCGGTCAAAAATTGGAAGCACTCTGAATCTGAGCTAATATTAATTATTATTAGTTTTGTCACATAATAAGGAGACTGCAAAAGTTTAGTTTCATACAGGGAGAGAGAGAGAAACATTTATTGACCACACACACTATAATATGCATAAAACAAAAATATAAAACAAACAATAGGTCAATCAGGTCCCCGCCTCAGCTTGTGTAGCTTGTGTAACCCCCCCGCCCGATCCTCTAAATGACACCACACATTTACAGAATACACTAAACATGCTCACCAGTTTAGGCACAAGACACCGTACTCGTAGAACAAGGGTACGAAGAACCGGTTCACACTCGCTCTACACCAGGTACAGACATGTACCTGGGCGGTTCTCTCCTCCTCCACGGCCCGGTCAACCCGAGCCGAGGTCCGTGCCTTTAGAGGCGCCCTCGGGTTGCTCCGCTCCCCGATCCGATCCGAACCCTTCGATGAATCTAGTAGGGCACGGGGACGCGCACTAGTGCGCGATGCCGTTCCCTCTAGATAACCTCCGAAGGTGATTCGTTTCACACGGCTTGAGGGACCCTTTACGTTCCTCGCCGTCCCCAAAAAAGCCCGGTGAAGCTGAAAATGCCGTAGAAGCAATCAGCAAACTCTCTCAACAAAAAAAAAAAAAAAAGCTTGTGTAACGCGCTTGAGCAACGCACACATACCACCCACCACCCTCTCACGGACACGAAATCGCGGAACCTTATGCAGTCACCTTTTTTGTGGTTTTGTTTAGAGCTTTTTGCTATATTATGTTATCCTCAGAATAACTAAATTGTTCTGAGTTGTTATCAGTTATCAGTTGCCATTGTCTGTCTTATAACCAAAACGGTCTCTGTAAAAATACAGATATAAGGAAATCCTTAAGCATAGATTTTCAATGAAATTGAATTATTGTTTTAATAAATATTGGCCTTTGAATGTGATAGGTACGAATATGTATAAAGGCTTTAAATGTTAGAATGACTCAATCTGAGTGTACTCTGAATTAAAATTGTGACACGCTACTCTAAATTTATTTGGAGGAACACAAAATGACTCACACACGTAATATTATCACAAATAAATAAAGTTCTTCTTTCCAGAAAGTAATTGTAAATTTGACCTCACAGCTCATACGTACATTTAAAAAAGTACCTAAATATTTCACTCATCACGCTAAGAACGTTCATTCCTCGTTGATAATACATATTCAATATCAGAGATAATAAAGACATTCAGTTAAATTTATTGACTATGATTTTAAACATTAAGTTTCTCCATAGACATAAACCTTTTTGTAAGTAAGTATGTGTTTACAAGGTTAGAATCACCCACGTGAAACGGAATGACGACTTTTGATTTTATAAAAAAAATAACGTAGTTTTATATTAACACCGCATTTCATTAAAATGTGACTAATAATAAATTCAGTGAGTCACGGCTCACGGCTTGTCGTTCGAAATCATGGTTATTAATATGATATTTTCATCGTTATTTCTGCGATTGGACATTTTCTCGGAAATACTAATTTTGTCGCCGAATTCTACCTTACATTATTTTTAGGGTTCCGTGGTCAACAAGGAACCATTTCGCCATGTCCGTCTGTCTGTCCCCAGTCTAGCTCATAGACTCTTAGTACTAGGAAGCTGATTTTTTTTTCTTGTTTACCCCTAAGTGTGGGGTGTCGTTAAATAGCAATTTCAAAAATATTGCGGGTTTGTGGAAACAGTTTTTTATTGAGGCATCCGTTTGTGAACTATTAAGCTTTAAAGTGCAAAATTTTGTTAGAGTCAAGTGTCCCCACCTGCCAGACAAGTGGTTGTTTTTGGATACGTGAAAAAATTCACGTAATTGTATATATGACGAAGTTAAAAGGAAAACTAACTATCACAGCTAAGTAGGCTTTACAAGTTTACGAGTAACAGTCGACCAACTTATAAAATTTACTTGGCGCATTACAAATTCCTCATTGGGAACTACTTGAATAACGTTGTCAGGTGTGTGACACCGGTAGTATCTACATTTCAGTATATGAGCCATTGTTAAATAAATGTTCATAAAAGCCCTCTTCTCAGAGTCCGCATTATTGAGATGGGCTACGGAACCCTACACTGCGCGTGGCCCGACACGCACTTGGCCGGTTTTTTTAATATAATTTGTTCTAATAAGGCCGAGTGGCAAGCGGCAAAGCGCTCGACCAGATATATAGAGTTCCCGGTATCAATTCCCAGTTCGGGCAAAGTGGTTAAGCCAATATTCATCAACTATAGCAATGGTTTGATTTCCTGCAAGCCTGAGTGTTTTTGCTTTTTAAAACAAAATATTAATTTATTTTAAAATGAGGTTAGGAGCTCGCCGATAGGACAGCGGTTTGCACCGTAGATGGGCAATGTCGTGAATTAAGCAACTTTTGATACGTTTAGTCACGGGATGGGGATCGAATGTATTTTTTTAAAATTTATAATATAAGCCTTCACAGGCAATTATTGACGTCTATAACTATAAAATCTAAATAGGTACTTAATAATAATAAACCAAAAAAGATGTTTAGACTAAACTACTGAATCTACCACCAGTCCGTATTTTGGGAGAACCTTTTTTTTTTTTGAGAGATTGCTGATTGCTTCAGACGGCATTTTCAGCTTCACCTTGTTTGGAGGCGGCGAGGAACGTAAAGGGTCCTCAAGCCGTGTGAAACGAATCACCTTCGGAGGTTTTCTAGAGGGAACGGCATCACGCACTAGCGCGTGTCCCCGTCCCTACTAAAATTCTCTGAGGAGTTCGGGTCGGGTCGAAGCGCCCTATGGATGGGTAGGGAGAACGGGCCTAAACCACCACGCGGGCCCGTTGCAGATTGGCGTAACTAAAGGTGTAATGCCGCCAGGGCCTTACGTGCCTTCCGAAGCGTCTGATAGTAAATGAAAAGACTAGGACACAAAATTAACACGAAACCGTTCAGTTTCAGCGTCATACAAATATTATTCAAATTCAAATTTAAATTTAAATAATTTATTTCAGACCGTAGTCCATATTGTGGTAACATTATTATTAACATCAGATAGTTACTTTATCTTTTACAAATTAAAGTGTTTAATGTTTTTCACGATTATGGAATGCTATTTGTGTTGTGTTTAGTATATTGTTATCATGATATTTCCTATTAAAACCTTGTTAGCATTAGTACATACGCATGTACATCAACCTATCCAATACTGTCAAATTTCTTCAATACATTTTCAACCATATTACTCAGGAATAAAGTTCAAAGTCTATTGAGGAAATTTGACAGTTTGTGGTAGGTTTATGTGCAGGCGTGTGTACCTAAAGCTTTTATTACGATAACGCTAGAGTTTTCCATTCACAAGCTTAGGATATCTATTGTTATCTATATAAATGCATATAGCAGTGTTTTGACAACATCTAAACTTGCAGAACACTTTTTTTATTGAACGTGTTATTGTGTGTTATTGTAAATGAATAAACCTCCATAAAAGGTAACAAACCGCATAGTGGCAGAGTGATCAGAGAGTTAAGTTTAAAATCCGGAGATCAATAGTTTCAACTCCAAGTTTTACTAAATTAGCTTGTTTATTAAAAAAAAGTAGAAGTTACTAACTAACTAAATAACTATGTGAGGGATTCCGAAATCTCTCTCTACCTTACTATTACAGATAAATACGGCTATAAATAAAACTAAATTCTAATTCTAATTCGAAATGTTTTATTCAGTAATAATACTCGTCGCCAGTTTGAACAAGTAGATTACAGAAAGAGAAACTATGGAAAATATTTTTTGTAGCTTAATCGGCGAAGTACAAAATCTCATTGAGCGTTAGGTACTTAGAGGTGCGTGCTGTTTGTTGATAACGATAATGACGGTTCATCAAATTCGATTAAACCTAGTACTCGTAAATCTTTCAATATAAAGTTACCAACTATAAATTTACTTCATTTCGATGGTATTTTTTTTGAAGTGGCTTAGTCTATTAAAAATTTGCTTTTATCAATGTCACTTCGCCCCAGTTCGTAGGGTTATACTCCGCAGGGCTCGTATGACGTGCCGATTTTCCTTACAAAATCGATTCCGCTCGTGTCTACTCCGCTAACCACCGTCCACTGGAGCGGAGCGGAGAAGAGCTGTTAATATAAAGAGATTCTTTGAAAAAAAAGTAAAAAAGTAAGAGTAGTTACTGCCGTACTCAGAGACGTCAGTTAAGTTTAATGACAATTAAATGTCTTTCCTTCTCTATTTAGCACTATACATAGGAAAGTGACAACAAGAGACTTAATTGTCATTAAAACTTAATTGACGTCTTTGAGTACGGCAGTTAGTGTTGATTAACTTCGGCGAGTTGGATTGAGCCACGATAGCATAGTTGGTAGTGCACCTGACCCGGCATGTCATGGGGTGCGGGTCCAATCCCGCTCGAGGAATTTGTTCAACACTTTGCCTTTTTTCAAATTGTAAAATTTGCTCGCAACAATATTTGCGTAAAATTATATACATATATCCATAATCATAGTCTTCTATTGGTTGATTTCCACTCAGTTCAGTTGATGTGCTGATTTCTTCCGCCCCTGCAGGGCCGGTTCGGGCCGCGAGGTTGGACCTCCGATCCGACGGGGACACGCACTAGAACGTGATGCCGTTCCCTCTAGAAAACCTCTGTTCTCGCCGCCCCCAAAAAGCCTGGTGAAGCTGAAAATACCCAGTGGCAATCATGAAACTCTCTCCAAAAAAGAGGTTGAACCTCATTGCCCGGGCTGTCATCTCGATCGAGAAAGATCTATCTGGGTCTATATGGGTTGGCACGGTAGAGGTACATGTATTTATTTTTTGTTTCTTTTTTTTAATGAAGTGTCACTGCTTTAATGGAGTGGTCACTCTTAGTCTACGGGGCAGGACATGGGCGGGAGACCTTGTTCTGTGTAGAACCGGCTTGAATCACAGCATGGGAATTTTGCTCTCTATCTTTTACAGCATCAAGTATTGGTTCGGGAGGGATAGGGATATCATATAGGGATTCTTTTCATTACAATGTAATAGACAACAACAGCATGGGAATTTTTGCCCCCTTTTTCAGTACCAAATATTGGAACATGCCCTTCCTGTCATATAAGGATACTTATCCATTACAACATAACATTAGAATGTTAGATTTTTTGAAATATTAAGTTTACGTCAATACTTATGGTACTCGTATTACTGAAAAGAAAACTTTGAATGATAAAAATATTATTTTGGTATTTCAAAACACAAAAATATTTACTACTTGTGTTTTAGTGCTATTAACATTGTGCAGATTTTTAAAAGTTTTCACAACTATGTTTGTTTTTTTCTTATGAGTTTTCAGTGAAACACTAATAACAACTAACGGCCCTTCAAGCTAATGTCATTTTGTCGTTATTTAAAAATAGTTATTTCGTCGGCAGAATGTCCACTCCGTTTTCATATTCGTGTCACACACAAAAATAACTGCGGTGATGTGAAAATGCTCAGACTATTAGTCAAGAGGAATTAAAAAAACATAACACAAAGAGAGAGAAAAAAATGGTTTAGTACAGTTAACGTGAAAACAACACGTTGTAATGAAACCGCTATACGATTTGTTTAGGCACGCGCTGTACAAACTTTATGATCGCACTATGGTACTCATTTTATGTCCCCACTGCTGGGGCACGAGCCTTCCCTATGAAGTGAACACCATAAGGAGAACGAGCTATATATCATCTCGCGGACCCAGGGCGGAATGGTGGTTGTTAACGACTGCTAATGCAGCCGGGACCAACGGCTGCGACGTGCCTGCTAAAGCACGGAGGAGCTCGAGATGATACATTTTTTGGTCACCCATCCGATGCCTGGCCTTTGCGAAAGTTTCTTAACTTCTACAATTTTAGACCGAGCGTATTTACCACTGCGCCTTCGAGCTCCTACTAGCTAATACGCTCAGTTTCATCACATTTCGGAATCCCATTCAAACTTCAAAGCTATAATTCTTTCAACCCGTTAATCTGATTCTTTAAATTACGTTTGCAACTGAATGTACTATTATTATAAAATTATGTTTGTTTTGGGAAGGTGATTATTGGGTCATTTATTGTTATTTATTACCTACTCAAATTAACTATTACTACAAAATTAACTGATTGTTTTTTTTTTAATTAGGCGTTGGTATTTTTAACATTATTATTGTATTTTTATTGCATTTTTATTCAACACACATTGGATCTACTACTAAGGCATTAAAGTGACTAGAAGTGGAGTGGAATTAATTCAGCCGATGTTTTCGTCGAAATTGATTAGTGCCCAAATACATTGTTCAAATGGGTACAATGAGTACAAACACCACTTTTGAAAGTGAAGTCTCGCATATGACGACTATAAAACTACAGTAAGCATAAAAGTCGTTACAGAGAATCGGCCAACTTTAACCAAAGAAGCTTTACAAGACGGTATTAAAACTTTTTTATATTAAAACGGAATGGCGCTAGCTTTATACCTACTTATATACTCGTACATATTGAAACTTTGAGGTTGCCAACAATCACTTTGTATTAGCTTGCTACTTAAAGACTTTGTATGGAGTTTTGGAGTTCAAAGTAGGCACTTAGCGCACTTATAAAACTTTTAATAACCGGATCTTTTGTTTGTCATTTCGTAAAGTTGTTAAGATTGTTTTCATGAAACTTAAAATAAACATGGACCCTGTTCTTCTATAATTCAAATTGTTTCAAAAAAAATTCTTTTTTAAAATTCAATATTCAAAATTCAGAATCATTTATTCAGTTTAGGCTACAAGTAGCTCTTGTCAATGTCACTATGCCATCGGATCATAAGTCTACTCTGGGCGGAAGCTCTTGTACAGAGAAGAACCGGCAAGAAACTCAGCAAGTGTCCAGCTCTTTTCTCCCTTACAGCGTCAAAAATATTGGAAAATGCCCTATCATAGCAGGACACTTTCCATTACAAATAAACACAAAAAATATAGAAGACAACTACAACCTGTAAAAAAAAACAAAATAAAAGAACTAGGTTAGTTACTAAATTTACATCAGGCTGGTAGAAGTTTCAATTTCCACAATGTCATACAGTACCACTACAGTACTCTAGTAAAAGTCAAAAATTGTTTAAAAAAAACAAAGTCAAACTATAGCGAATAATACTAAAAATAAGATAAGTATGCGAGAGCAGACCAGCCTCCACGGGCGGCACCCGTTCACGAGTATGACATAATTATGAATCAGCCATCGCTTCGCTCAACCATATTTAATTATATAATCTTTATTATATAATCTCGTCAAATTTGTTCGTCTCGTCAAAAATCAGCGTCTTAGTATTTTTATAGGAAAATTACTAAGACACAGTTTCAATATAGGTATTGACTGTATCTACTTAAAGAAAAAGGTCTAGGAAAAATATTTTTTACGTATAAAAGTTATTTCAACGAATCTATATGGTCTGCTTTACGTTGCTAGCTATGTGAATCACTGTTATCCTACCTAATGGTTGATTTAAATTTAGATTCCCGTTTCTACTTCTACTTCTATAAGTACACTGTTCGGTTAATCAAAATAAATAGTATAATCAGAATGGCAGATGTTACATTCATGTTATTAAAAGATTAACAAAATGTAGACTATTTTAGAATGCTCATTTCGGGTTATAAAAAAATTTGGAAAAATATATTCATAGTAAGCTCATTCGCCTTTTAAAAGGGGTGATTTTATACCACCTACTTACTACTTTTTTACGGGTAAGCACAGTGCCTTGATCTCACCTGATGTTAAGTGATGATAAGGCCAATGATGGAAGCGCACTTCACCCGGGACCTGCCGGTCCTGTCTATCTTATCTACCGGAACACAATAATGCTGCAAACATTGATGTTATGGCGACATATTTAAATAAGATGGTGGTAGCTAGCCAGGCGGACAAATAAGCTCTACCACCAACCAAACGGAGTACACAAAGATGTACCCCCGCTGGATGGAAAGATGGAACCCGGGACATCTGGGTCTAAACCGGTGGACTTAGCCACTAGACCACAGAGAAGATACTTAATTAAGTAATAGTGTTAGACTTCGACACTTTATACCCAGTGTTCGACACAGCTTTGTTGCCAAAAAATAATAAAATTTTACAGAAAGACAGCTAAGAACAGGTGATCTGTATTAAATTTTTGCTAAAGACTAAAATCAGTATCTATAATGATTAAAGGAAAAAAATAAAATATAGCCTATGTTACCCGCACTATAACAGTGAAATATTTTTTGGTATTGTACCAGTAGTTCCAAAGAATAACCATCCTCAAACCAACAAAGCCGCAAACTTTACCTCTTTAAAATAATAACATAGGTATAAAAAAACACAAATGTTGAAAAAAAATCCACGAGCAGGATTTGAACCTGCACCCTTCTGACATACCGGGTCAGGTGCTATTGTGGTTCTAACCAGCACGTTGAAATTATTCAACTCTATTGTACGGACGGACGGACGGTAGTTGTTGACATTGAATGGGTGCCTTTGCCTTTCAAAGTAAAAAGTAAATAGTGTTGAATAATTTCGGCGTGCTGGTTAGAACCACGATAGCTCAATTGGAAGAGCACCTGACACCGGTATGTCAGAAGAGTGCAGGTTCAAATCCTGCTTGTGGAAATTTTTTCAACATTTGTGTTTTTGTAATTTGTTTCGCAACAAAATTTGCGTTAAAAATTATATAAACAAAATAAAAACATTTTATAATATAGGTATAGATATTGATGACTGTGACTAGATTTAGGGTCAGTGAACTTGCTAGCATGATGCCCCTGTCTAGCCATTCAAAACCACATGATTCAATGTAATTTGCCTAACAATTGCACTGAACACTGACTTTTGAACAATGATAACAATCATTGATGATTAATAAGGTTATTTTTTATTGTAATACTCGTTTTGTTTTGAATTCGTTCCGCCCTCTACCAAGTGACGACTTGTACTAAGGGACAATTTGATTTTATCGCATTATTGATATTGATGTTTTAGAAACTTTTAAATTTTATTTACTGAGAGTCGAAATAAAATTAGTTTGACTTCAGAGTGTTCAATACAAACTTCGATGGTTTAATATTTTTTAAACAAATAAAACGAAGACAAGTAAAACTTTCAAAGATTTAAAAGTTTAATAGATTAGGATCATAGAGATTTAGTTATTCAATAAACAAGATTGTAAAAGAAAAAAGTCTATCTAACTTAATCTTTGCGATTTGAAACTTTCCATCATCATCACCATCAGCTCATTTTATGTCCCCACTGCTGGGGCACGAGCCTTGCTTATGGATGGATAGGGAGAACGGGCCATAAACCCCCACGCGGGCCCAGTGCAGATTGGTATTTGTTAACGACTGCTGACGCAGCCGGGACCAACGGCTTAACGTGCCTTCCGAAGCACGAGCTCGAGATGATACATTTTTGATCACCCATCCGATGGCAGGCCTTTGCGAAAGTTGCTTAACTTCAGCAATCTCAGACTAAGCGCGTTCACCACTGCGCCATCAAACTTAAACTTTCCATAGAGAACTTCAATTGCAATTTGGAATACTCAAATGATGGAGGCTCCTTAAAGCGTGCCTTATCAGCGTCATCACCAGCTTATTAAAGTTTTATGTCCGCACTAGCTGGTAACTTATTATAACACCGAAAATTCTCGAACGATACCTATGTATTAGAAAACAAATTGTAAATAATGCAAAACTTATTAAATTCTACTAGTGGCCCGCTCGTGACTTCGTCCTCTTGAGAACACCTGTATCCCATGGTGGACCCTATTGCAGCGCCACCTACTGGGCTTAATTGGTTTCAAATCATCCAGGAACCCTTTGAAAATCTGTCCAGCCGTTTAGGAGAAGTTAGGTGACAGACATACGTACAGAAGAATTATATTTATACAACGTGTAACAGAAAGGTGTGGTAAAAATGGGACGATCCAAAGTGTATCCGATCCAGATCTTGCATGTGTTGTTACTAGATATTAAATAAATTAAATACTTATATGAGTGAAGTCATGCGCGTCAGGCGCGATTAAGCAAGCGGCATTCATAAATAGTTTTTTTACGAAAAGTTATATTTTTTTGCTAAGATGTGAGCAGCTGTATTTCTATAATATCTATAATCACAACTTCTGAACAAAAATATAAGAACAGTATTACACACACGCCTGCACACCAGACTACCACAAACTGTCAAATTTCCTCAATAGACTTTGAACTTTATATCTTAGGCATTTAATTGAAAATGTATTAAGAAAAATTTGACAGTTTTGGATAGGTTACTGTGCACAATGCGTTTGTGTACAGACACATGTGATCCAGTGGTTAAATCACCAGTTCAGAGATCCCTAGTTCGATTCTCAGCCGGGGTATCGTACTCAGATTATTTGGTGTCAAGGCTTGGTCTAAGTACGCCTGGCTATCTACTACCATCTTATCTCAATCTGTCGCCATAAGAACAATGGTAATGTAGCATTGCTGTGTTTCAATGTCAACGTACACAGTTAATCAATTATAAGCAGTCGCTCGGATTACGAAGGTTTCTGGTTCGATTCCCTCACGAGAGAGCAGTTCTTAGACTGTATATTTAGTATAGCTTCCTAAATGTATTAACAATATTTTTTCAATTAATTTATCAAAAATTGGTACCTATATTTTCATACCTTATTTTTATTAGTAGAAATTTAAGATTTATACATCTAGATAATATCTCGTCATTGTTTTTGTGTTAGCATGGTCAGTTCATGACTGGACCGGAAACAACCGTGTAAGACTATTTGAGGCATAACTTTTTTAAGTTTTCATTGATACCAAGACTAAACTTAACTTAATTAAAATGAAATAATTAAAAATATAAATAAACTAAAATAATTAGTCATAAGAAGAATCAAATTATAGATAACGGAAAAGCTTATTTTACCAATTAGTAAACTAACTCTTCTACTGTCAACTATCACTGTTTGTCGTTCTTTCATTATATTAAGAGCTAGTTTGCATTAAACAATGCTTCTCTCGGTTAGGTAGGTTCCACAGGCTTCTATGATTGCTTACAACAAGTGAAAATTAAAAACAACCTATTCAATTTTCCCTGAAACTTCCATTCATTTTTACAGTGTGAAATAATATAGTTACAGTGAGTGTTATTTATCTAAAAATCGTTATATTAAGATAATTATATTGCAAATTATGTATCAAGCAAGTGGCTGTACCTACAAAAAGTTAATACTTAAATAAAAATATTTTTCAGACAAAAAAGTACAACAACCGAATTGCACAACATAGCAGACTTCATGAAACAACAAACTCACCTTCCAACGCCATGAAAACCGCCGCACCAATAATACTGTACACCACTAAGCAAATAGTCAAGAAGAAGTGTGTGAACCACTTCTTCGACAATATCTTCAACTTATTCACAAACCAGAAGGCAGACTTCTCGCCGGCACTCAAACCACTTTTCGCCGTGTTCATAGTAAAGTCCTTGAAACCCTCAAACTGTTTGAACATAAACTCGGAAGCCTTATTATGGTACATGTGCATGAAAGGGTTGAAGTTAGGGTTCTGATCGGACGCATATGATGCTGCCGTCATCGGCGCGCGCCCCCTGTACCTCGAAGAAGGAAAATTGAAAGGAGTTCCAGTCTGCAATCCTCTCGGAGTCATAGGGGTGGTTGCATCAGGCATTTGGATCGTTATCTTCGGCCTGATCATCTTATCTTTAGGGGCCGGCGGCGGAGGCGGTGGGGGCGGACGCCTAGGGGGCGCGTCGAGCGAATCCATTCTGTTATTTGTTTCTGAATCAGTCACTGTTAATGCTAAGCGCCGCCGGCGTCGAAATACCACCGTGTAGCATTGACAACAAAATACTTTTGCCGCTATATAAATATAGTGTGGAGACGTCCGCAAACTCACAGCGTGACTGGACACTGATTTTATAAATAAAACCGCTGTAACACGTCTTCCCGTTGTGTCATCATAATTTGGTTTAGGAAGAGGTGCGCGCGCGTCCCCTTCTGTGAACTGAATGTGAGTAAGATTTGCTCTAAGAAATTTCGTTGGGAGTTCCAATCTTTAGTGCTGAACACGCTCGCTCGTTTATTGTCTCGAGGAAATCGCGACCGACTGTTTTAATGAGTGTCTATTGTTATTCGCCGATTTGTACATTGATTTGGAAGTTTTTATGAAATTTGATTCCCTAAAATCCTGTTCTGACAGACCTGGTAGCTTCATGGTTAGGCCCAAAAACTTTGTATACATAAGCTCTATTTGTAAATTGTAGAGCGACGGTCTTCGAGGTGGCTGGCAAGACCAGGGTGCCTAGTGTGAGTTTCATTTGACATTCGATTACGATAATTATTATAGTATGGCATTAAAGCAGCGTCTTTTGGCGACATACGAGAAGAATTAAAATTTTGCCATACAAATTCTCGTTTTCGTTAACGTGATCAAATGCCAAAAATTTCTCACACAAGATCCTCTGGGGATTTTTGAACCAGTAACTAATTCTCACGCTATGATATACGCCACGCACGCTACGTCGCCGCCTTATGCGAGTTTTATTCACCATAGAATTCGAGAATTTGTATGACACTAAAATTTAAGGCATCGACGACTGTTGGCAAATAAGGAGAGTGAAAATTATGCCATACAAATTCACGAATTCGAATAGTACCGAAACGATACTCATTTTTCAGACTTCAGGCATTTGGTTGGTTGTGTATGAGAGTTTAATTTAATACGAAAGCAGTTTTACTTGACTTTTAAATCGAGGAAATGGTTTCTTTGAACAAGTTTCCCTATTATCTATAGATATCTTATAGTTTCAGACTTACCCATACTGACCTATTTTGATTGTTCAGTCTGTGTCGAAGTAACAAGAACAAGCCAACAGCGTCTCTAAAAGCGAGACCCTCGGCCCGAACAATGTTGAGGGGGAAGGCTTATCTAGCAATAAAGGATGAATATGATGTAGATTAGGTTAAATAGTGCGGTAGGCAATTATCATACTTCCGAATTTTATTAGCCCAAATTTAAAAATCGCGAAATATTTGAAAGAACTTTTTATTACACTTTTTATTGAATCACAAAAAAACTTACAATAATAATCATTGGCCTAAGACACTATTACGAGATTATCAGTATGGCTCTCTATTTCTTTAAACAGCAGTTACTTTCTTTTCAAGTTATGAAAAGCCGAAGTAACTTTCGTTTACAAAATCCTAGAGGACTATTAGGTATTTCTGAATATTATGCGACAGAAGCTACTGTTCCAAAACAAATCGTAGTAAAACCGTCTACTCTCACGTTGGTAAACTAAACATACTTACTAATACAATGAGTGTTCTGTCCAATAAGAATAAAACTTTGTTATTCAGGAAAATAATTCAGACATATATTACCTGAATTTGTAACAAAAAATGTCATTACCTGAATTTGTAACTTTTGAAAAACGTTATGTTAGATTACGCATAACGATACGACTGAAATCCTGCTAACAGTTAATTGAAACTAAACGGAATTGAGTTTTCGGGAAAACAATAATCGGGAGTACAATGTGTGACCCCGTCCGAAAACTTGGACCGATACTTCTAACAACACTGTTCTTGTTAGTTATAAGTTTCGTTCTTGTTATATATAGTAAAAGCCCCAAGGCCTATACGAAATAACCATAACCTTGATATCTGTCAGTGTTGTTAAATATTAACTTCAACCTATCTCCGGATGGCCGACTGATGTTGTCATCCTTCAACAACAGATAAAACTGTAGGGCTACTTACTAAAAGTCAGGGCTAAGACAAAGACATTTAATTTCGTGCATGTGGTTGTTTGGTGTACCTACACTTACCAAGTAAAGTAAGCCCTGGTGGGCCAGCATAGTATGTTTATTTTATGTAATAATTAATATTCAATTATATTCGTACGTGCATGCAATCTAATTATTATTAGAGAAATCACAATTAACATTTTTACTCTCATTATCATCAACACAATTAAAAAATAAAATATCAATAACTGTCTTGAAACCTGGGCAAGACCAAGACTTGGACTAAAGTTAGATATGGTTTAGAACGGATATTGTTTCTATCAGTCCTTAGGATAAAAATGAGACAGCATCAGTTTTAAACTAGTAGGTGTAACTTTATCCTTCTGTTAAAACCAAAGGCCACAAAAGTAAATAAAATAATTAAAAAACAAGTTTCATTGCTATTTCTTTTTTTTTTGCGAGAGTTTACTGATTGCCCCGAAACGCATTTTCAGCGTCACTGGACTTTTTTGGGGGCAGCGAGAAACTTAAAAGGTTCCTCAAGCCGTGTGACCGAAACACAGTCAGAGGTTTTATAGAGGGAATGGCATCACGCAGTGATGCGTTCCCCGTCCCCTACAGACACTCCGAGGGGTTCGGCGAGATCGGGAAGCTAGTACCTACTTCTCAAAATTTGCACAGAGTGCAAGCATCCATTTTCCAATGGATCGAAGTGCACTTAATGAGGCTCCATTAAGATAAGGTAAGATAAGGTACGATAAGCGTTAGATTTATTCCGATAATAGTCGTTCAACGCATCAAAGCGAATCAGCATTCCATTTCCGCGATACTAGCTACATACTCCTATCGGTGGTAATGCCTATTGTGTTGTTTTAATAGCTATTGTAACGATTGAGTAGGAAGTAACTACAATTAGAAAAATTACAACTTCGGTTATACCTACCTAATATGTATAGATGAAACTCTCTGTCCCGTCGTCGTCCGTCCTTGACAGGGGTTTTTTTTTCTTCGGAGAGAGTTTTTTTGGGGCGGCGTAAGGATTTCTCAAACGAAGCACCGTCAGAGGTTTTCTAGAGAACTTAGATTCTCCGAAGGGTTCGGATCGCATCAGAATGGACGAGGGGGGGGAAGGAATACCTACACGCTTAAAAGACAAAAATATTTAAATTTTTTCAAGTATTGAGAGTAGGTACTACAATCAAGTGTACAATGCAGATTATTTATGCTTAAACTTATACCTACTTATACTAGTACGATTTCTTACTTATAGTACACTCAATAGCGATGCTTACTTTATGTATGCATGCATACCTAAAACTAAATTACATGGGAAACTTAAAAAAGAAAAAATATTCAAAAAAATTCATAGGCTCTGTAATTGTCAAATATAAAACTGAAAATAAGACTGTTCACTTACCCGCCAAAAAGCTCTAATTGAACTCTTTCTATCATTGAACCTCGTTTTGGTAACCCTACACAGGGACGGACCTTAATAAGAAAAGTCATGTCTTTCACTTCGCCTGAGGCGGTAGTAAGTCTCATCCGTCCTTTTCCCTACGTTAAGCTTATTTAGATATACAATATAGGTACGCACGCTTATAATAAGTTACAGTTAGGATGGAAAATCTTGAAATCTTTTCAACGAGGTTGCCTTGTGTGAGTTTAATTTGACATGCGATGACGTTAACGAAAGCGAGAATTAGTATGGCATTGAAATAGCGCCTCCTGGCGACATTGGTACGAAAAGAGTTAAAAATTTATCATCCTACATCGTTTTCGTAAACGCAATCGAATGAATACGGATAGTAAACAAAGCTGACACAAGACATTCATGGGTACCTACTAGTTAGCTACTAACGCGATATAGATAAGTTATGAACACTAAAGCTGAGCAACTTTATTGATGCTCCGCCCTCAAATGAGTAATCAAAAATGCTAACTTGTTACAGTTCCTCCGCAAAAAAATATAAGACTAATAATCCTACTAATATTACAAACGCGAAAGTTTGTAAGTATGGATGGATGTTTGTTATTATTTCACGTAAAAACTACTGAATGGATTTTAATGAAACTTTCCTCATATACAGACCATGACCCAGACTAGCATATAGGATACTTTTTATTTTTACTGTTGTCTTTGCGAACGAAGTCGCGGGCAACAACTAGTAAGACAATAAGAATAAATCAGGTCGCTGAGAAACCTGAAAATATGTGCTGAAATTAAGTTGTAAACCAAACCTGGGTTTAAACCCAGACGTCCCGGGTTAGATTCCCAGCGTATCTACATGTTTGTGTAGGTACTCGGTTTGGTTGGTGGTACGGCTTGTTTTTCCGCCTGGCTAGCTACCACCATCTTACCTAAATATGTCGTCTTAATGTTTGTAGCATTGTTATGTTCCGGCAGCTAGAGATAAGATAGCCAGTGCCTCACTAGTTGAGGATCCCTGGTGAAGTGCGCTTCCATCATTGGCCTTATCATCACTTAACATCAGGTGAGATCAATCAAGGCACTGTGCTTACCCGTAAAATATTTAAAAAAAAACTCGCCACAAGCATCAAAACTATTATGTAAATTTGCCACAGAAGGGTAAGGCTTGGGTAAGGCTCGGGTAAGGCTCGGGTAAGGCTCGGGTAAGGCTCGGGTAAGGCTCGGGTAAGGCTCGGGTAAGGCTCGGGTAAGGCTCGGGTAAGGCTCGGGTAAGGCTCGGGTAAGGCTCCGGTAAGGCTCCGGTAAGGCTCCGGTAAGGCTCGGGTAAGGCTCGGGTAAGGCTCGGGTAAGGCTCGGGTAAGGCTCGGGTAATGCTCGGGTAAGGCTCGGGTAAGGCTTAGGTAAGGTTTGGGTAAGGGTTATTGTAAGCTCGCCACAAGTCTCCATATTTCATATATTTATTTAATTATATTTTAGAAACAGCAGAATCGAAACCCAAATTAATTTAAATCGATTTAAAATTACCCTAATTATAATTTTGGAGGTCCTACTTTAGTGCAAAAGTTGTTGGTGGGTAAGTAGGTAGATTAGGTAGGTATGTATATAATTTTACGCAAATTTGTTTGTAAATCTCTGACTCAAAACTGCCTAAAGAGAGGTGACTGTACTATACTATACCTACTGCTAAATGCAATAGTAAACTGACAATGGCGTTGATTTGTAAAGTGAGGAGACATAAATACTTTTTGATTACCTACCATCCTAGCTGATTCAGTGACCAACTTACGATACAATTTAAAGTAATTTCAACTCTATTTCGCTACAGTTAACCTAGCATATTGTGTGCTGGTAAGATCAGAGGGATGACATGATTTTATGATAGCCATCTGTGAGTTTGTAAGTGATCAATTTGCACTAAACTGTGTGTTACATCCTCTTTGCTAAACTAATTGTGTAGGGATGCCAAAGTTTTATTACACTAATAAACACTATTAAAAAGGTATATCAAGCATAAGGAGCGCTTGGTCAGCGATTACTGAAGCATTAGCTAAGCTTTTTCAAATGCATCATCGAATAGGTGATCAAATAATTGTATCATCTCGAGCTACTCCGTGCTTCGGTTTTCACGTAAACCCGTTTATCCCGACTGTATTAGCAGTCAATACCAACCACTGCACGGGACTGGGCTCACGTGATGGTTCATGGCCCATTCTCCCTGTGGTGTTCCCATCCATAGGAAAGGCTCGTGCCCCAGCAGTGGAGACATAAAATGAGCTGGCAAAAAAATTACAATAATCTTTAGACAGTGATATGGTTTTCGCATAGAACCCTGCTCAAACTTACCTACCTACTTGCCGCCAAAAAACTGTCTTTGTGTTGGTCAAATGGTTAGATCCAGAAAAATTACTGGGCTTTAAAAAAACTTAAGGTGAAAATATAAAAAATAAAGACGAGCCAGTATAAGTAGGTATGTACTTATAAAAGTTAAATTGTTTCCAAGAATGGTTAAATCTATTCTTTCTTTTAGTTGATGGCTTCGTGCGATTAGCACATTTAACCAGTGTCAAAGTAATTTTTCTTACAAGTAATACATAAATATACAATATTTCCTTCCAGTCAGTATGATGGATGATGAATGATAATAAAAATGAGAAATGTGAAATGATATACCCCCAATCCCTCGAGTATCTCAGTAAAGATGTGGGGCTTTACTAATTCCTCGGCGTACTTCTTGAGAGAATTTGAAAAGTAAAGTTGCACTGTTTTGTTTCATTTGCCAACACTCATGCACACTTACGAACACTTAATGGTTAATAATCCACCATTATTTCACATTAATATTCGCTATAATAATATTCACAATAATAAAACAAAACCGCAGACATGACGCTTCACCTTCCCGCCAAGAAGTCCAAAGTTAAATAAAACAAGCTATTTGTATTTTTTTCTTTTATTCGATTTTTAAATTGGCCGAGGCCAAGTAATAAGAAGACGACCAGACATATTAAAGTTTGAGCTAAGATTAGTTAGTTTCGAGCCTAGTCACAATCAGAATCAGTCATCTGGCAAGCAGAATGATCAAATAAATTTATGAAAAAATCTAAAGATTTTACATTCGATAGCTTCATGCTCAGTCACATGCCCACAGTCACATGAATGGATCGTGGATTCGTGGTGGCTAAATATACATTTTTACCGTGGTCCACCGACCATGGCATTCGTCCTTTTGTGTTTGAAGTTGTTTAAGTTTATATTGTTTATAGATGACCTACTTGGCGGGCTACTTGCATTCCGCATTCCAGACTTCCAGTTTCATGCACTCCGTGTACAGTCACGGTGCTTAATCTATGACATTTCTTTACGGTATGATTTTAGCTGACACCTATTAGGTAAATCCTCATAATAATAACTAAAGCTAGGAAAATCAGTTTTATATGCCCCAATAAACAGAGTTGGCATTTGAAATAGTAGGTAGATTAGTCACATACCTACGGTTGCCAAACAATAATAAATTATTGGTTAAATAATAAGTCTGGAATTTATATTAGGAAACGGTTTTTTGGTTTGTTTGTATTTATACCGGTTCTCAACAATATTAACATGATTTTAAGAAAAATTGTGACTTTACTAACAAAATATGGATTGTACCTAATTGATTTTAATCTAAATTAAATACATTATTATTATTATTAACTGGTAAGTACCGGTATTCATTGATATAATCTTTTACGTTAATTCATTTTATTTAATCGCCTCTGTGTTCTAGTGATTAAGACCACCCCGCGGTCCAGAGGTCCAGTTCCTCAGTGGTTGAGGATTCCGGGTGAAGTGCGCTTCCATTTTCGACCTTATCTTTACTTAAAATCAGATAAGATAAATGCCAAGTACGAGTAAAGCGAAGTAGAATGCAAGCAATAAAATAAAAAAAATTGGTTGCCTGTAAAGTCGATATACGGGCGAAAGTTTTACGTGACAACGACTTTGAGTGGTAAAATAATTTTAATGTGAATATTCATTCGTATAGTAGGAAGAAGGATGAAATAATAGTAACAAATTAAAACATTTATTTATACAAAGAATTATATTTAAAACATTAATTTATACAAAGAATCTCGCACTGAATTTCATATTAACAAAATTTTATTTTTACCTTTACACATACATACGTATTTACCTTTCACTTTTTATGTCTGTCTCTCTCGCTCTTAGGCGGGCTAACCATGCCCGAGTGGAAGGGACGCGTGCCTCTCACTCGCTCTCATTGTGAGCGCATAACGTGAGCGGAGCGTAACGCAGTTTCTTGAAGTGTCACCCGGCAAACCAATTTATAAGACGTTGTCACGTCAAAAATAACAATATTGGTTTTATTATAACTAACTACTTACCTACTCTTATTACCAATACCACAGAATATGCCAATACCCAGTAATCTGCTTTACCGCTGAAGATAGAGAATTCTGAATTATCTAGTAGAGAGCCTTTTTATAGTTTAGGGCTTAGGGCGCTTTATGGTTTTGCGCTGCAAGAGACGTGTGACGCTTCGTATCGTATCTCTGGTTTTGCCTTGGTTAATTTTAAGTTAAGGTTAATAAACTTTCATTCATACATTAATTCATTCATTCAAATAATAAAGCCTTGTAACGTACAGAATATGCACATCAAGCTATCCAAAACTGTCAAATTTCTTCAATAAATGTTCAACCACATGCCATACTCATAAAGTTCAAAGTCTATTGAGGAAATTTTACAATTGCTTAAATTGAATTCTGGAATCGTAGAGCTTGTTTTTTTTCTTTTCAGTTTTTTCTCTTTGTAGTCATTTTTTATGTTTGTCCGGTTTTTACGAGTATAGGTATATAAAGTGTTTTTTATATAGTAGTTTTAGCAGTCGGGTGTTTTTTTAATTGTAAAAATTTGATTTATTTCAAACTTTTTAGTTTTGTAAAGTAAGTAACCAAGCATTTCAAAACCTACATAAAATAATTATATTAAAACGCCTTAGGGCAGATTTTTCAGTTATGGTCGTCAGTTATAGTTTATTCATTGAATAATTTGACTTAATTACAGTTAGGGACCTATTTATGCACACGGGAACCAACCCACAATTCGGGTGAAATTAAGTTAAGTGCATAGATGACGTTCAAATCACACTTCTATTAGCGTCTAAAAAGTGTGTAGCATTCTACAGACTTCAATCAGAGATAACACATGTCACTTGCGGAACCAACCTGCTTTTGGCCAAGTTTAAAAAGTCAGAAAAGAGCTATGCTGCATGGCGTGAGCAACCTTTACAATTTGATAAATTAGTAATTATAGGCGCCATAAATTAAAAGAAAACTATAAATTAGGCTGCTTAAAGTTTTATGTTGTTTTTATTTCAGGTACGGAAATTATTTCATCTGCATCTATCCATAGTGATGCAGAATAAAATATGGATGTTGTAGCGACTACCTTTTGTACAATTTAGCAAAGTCCGAAATGTTTTCGATTTCTGCTAAAGCACAAATTATTATTATTTACTAATTTATTAAATAACAGACAAACAAGAAATTAAAAGAATCTTGATAATTATCTTTGTTTTACCAAAATTAATTTTGAATTTAAATTAGATTAAGAAAATATTGTTTATTTATTTATTACTTAAGAAGATAAGAACGGACGATTAGGCTTGATGGATTTCATCCGGAGCCGTATAACAATACACAAAAAAAAATGTTGTTGTCAAATTGACAATGACAAAAAGCTATAGATTTCTTGATTTTCATTTTTTATTTCATTTTGTGTATTTATTGATTTTGCTTGCTGCAGTTGCAGTGTTTTAAATTTTACAATTTAATAACACGTAATGATACGTGTTTCTGTGTTCAAAAATCGAAACAAGAGCGATGGCAAGCTTATGGTTGTGGAAGATACGGTTAAAAGCTTCAAATCTGTAATATCTGCTCAGTTTAACTTATTAGATGAGAATTTTAAATTATTCTCCATAAATGGCTGTGAAATAGAAGACGTAAGGGTTCTAAGGGACAACGAGGATGTGTACCTAGGTTTAGAGGGTACAGAAGATAGTAAGAGCTGTGATAAAACGAAAATATCGTTGGAAAATCTAAGTGTTGTTGACAAAGATATCAAAACTGTGACAGACTGGATTACACTTAACATTGGTGGGAAACACTTTACAACAACGCGTTCCACGCTTGTGGCTAAGGAGCCCTTGTCTATGTTAGCCAGAATGTTTGCTGGTGATAAAACCACTTACTTAATGAACCCAAGTGCTATCGATTCATCTGGGGCCTTCCTGATAGACCGAAGCCCTGAATATTTTGAGCCAATCCTTAACTATTTGAGGCATGGTGATGTCATACTGGATAAGAATGTCAACCCAAAGGGTGTGCTGGAAGAAGCTATATTTTATGGTGTGTTTTATCAATATTTTATTTTATAAATTTCAATAGATCTGATGCCTTTATTGTCTCAAAATATATTTTTTTTACCTCAGGGTGTTTTGGTTTTATGTTTTTCTTTTTATAAATACATAACAACCCTATATACTCATATCAGTCAGAGTTTTCACTTTAAATGAGGTTTTAGAAAATTTTGTAATACTTTAATACTGAAGTTGCCAGGCAATAATTCAATGATAAATATTAACAGATAGGCATTAAAACATTAGCATCAATGGAAAGTACTATTTTTTTTTGGGACATTTTTGACAGTATCTTATCTTATCTTAGTGGGGCCTGCCGAGGTTTCCCTCTCGCAGTAACACCTCGACCCATCGGGATCTTTTGTGCAACCCCATCCTTTCACTCTTCCTCCTCCGCAAAGATAGAGGCCATGAGTTTGGCAACGTCTTTAAGAGCGAAGAGCCTGAAGTCCTCCGGTTTCGGATAGGCCGACCCCAGGAGTCCCATTCTTTTCCTAGCCAAAGAGTCGCAGTCACACAGTAGGTGCTGCATCGACTCCGTTTTCTCTCCACACGCCCTACACAAACTATTTGTTGAAAGGTGCATTCTATGAAGCATTTGTTTTGTGGCATAGTGCCCTGTCAAGGCACCGATGGTTAGTCGGGCCTGCCGTCTACCGGCTCCGCATATGAACTTGCTCCGTCCTAAGGCGTTTTCGCCAAGGAAGGATTTGGAGTGTTTCATACCCGGCTGCTCATTCCATTCGATGCCGTGCCTGTTTTCGATGTAATCTTTAAAGGCCTTGTTAATGGTACTTGGTGCAAGTGCCACGAACGGCTCAGGACCAATGAGCTGGGTCTCCGAGCCTTCCCTGGCAAGCGCATCCGCCATCTCGTTACCGTGGATTCCCATATGGCCTGGGACCCAGATCAATCGCACCGTGTTATGTCTACCTAGCTTGTTTAGAGCTTTTGTGGTTTCTAGAACAAGGCCAGAATCGATTCTGGGCGATATGAGTGACTTGAGCGCAGCCTGGGTGTCACTCAGGATGAATATATTTCGCTTTTCCATAGCTAACTCTATATTCTGCTTTGCGCATATGAGAATTGCGAAAGTTTCTGCTTGGTAAAGAGTGGCAAATTTTCCCATGCTTTGACTATGCTTGAAGTCATTATTATAGACGCCTGCCCCTGTGCCCGACTTCATTTTTGATCCGTCAGTATACCAGATTAGGCTGTCTTTCTCCGGAGACGGTGGCCCTCGTTTTCATTCGTCCCTGGTTGGAACATAAACTTTGAATTTCTTTTCGAACATGAATATGGGGGATATTTTATCGCACCCCATTTCCATGACCCTGTCAGGAATACCACTTGGATCCCATTTTGTGTGTCTGGTCAGAGGTTTAGATGCGTCCCATAGTCCGGCCACCTTTAGTCTATGTAACGCTTTCTTTGCCTCTGTTTTTATCACAATGTGCAGGGGTGAAAGGTCTGTGAGGACTTCCAGCGCTGCCGTTGGAGTGGTTCGAAAGGCACCAGTGATTGCCAGACAAGCTGTTCTCTGAAGTTTGCTAAGAGCATTCTTACAGATCTTCAGCCTGGTTCTGGGCCACCAGACGATGCTGCCATATGTGAGGATCGGTCTCACCATCGTCATGTAGATCCACCTAATGATCTTGGGGTTGAGTCCCCACATCTTGCCATATGTAGACCGACACATGCCAAAGACTCTGTAAGCCTTGGCTACGGTTGTGTCCACATGCTATTTCCAAGTAAGTTCCTTATCCAGCGTTAGACCTAGATATTTCACTTCTTTGGACCAAGAAAGCCGGGTGCCATAGAGTGTTAGGTTACCCAGTCCCATAGTGTTTCTCATTCTTGTAAAGGGGATGGCTGTTGTTTTCCCCGGGTTTACAGAGAGATGATGGTCATTACACCATTCCTCTAGCAGACCCAGGGCACGTTGCATTAACCCCGATACCGTAGAGGGAAATTTCCCACTGACTGAGATGACCAGATCATCCGCATAACCAACCGTATAGAATGGTCCTTTGTTCAACCTTACTACAATTGAATCAACCACAAGGCTCCACAGAAGAGGCGAGAGAACCCCTCCTTGCGGGCATCCTCTGGTTGTTCGTGCAATAAGATTGTCTCCTAGCAGTTCAGAGTTGATAATTCTACCCTTTAACATGCATTCAATCCAATTACAGATCGGTTGTGGCACACCATGGTTCTTGGCTGCAACCTTGATGGATTCAAAGGTAGTGCGATCAAATGCACCTTCGATATCTACGAATGTGCAGACGCAAATCTCTTTGTTTTCCAGCGCAAATTCCGCTCGACTCACCACATGATGAAGAGCAGTTTCTGTTGACTTCCCTGCCTGATATGCACATTGAAGTCCATGGAGTGGGAATCTTTTCAGAGGACCCGCTCTGATATATTTGTCTACCATTTTCTCCAGGGTCTTCAGGAGAAAAGATTGTAGACTTATAGGCCTAAAGGCTTTGGGTTCTTCGTAATCTGGTTTTCCCGTTTTGGGTATGAAGATTACCTTAACACGCCTCCATGTTCTGGGAATGTGTCCAAAAGCTATGCATGCTTTATACAGCCTGCAGAGATGGGGTCCCAGGATGGAGGCGCCCTGCTGTAGTAGAATGGGATAAATGTTGTCAGGTCCTGGCGCTTTGAAAGGTTGGAAACTCCCCAGAGCCCATTTAACCTTACATTCATCTACTACCCTTTTCGCTATTATCCAGTCATATTTGGAGGTTCTTCTCTGCTGCTCCTTCCAGCTGACTGGATCATGATCGTCTTGGATGACTTTGATCCAGGGAAATGAGTGTCGAACATAACCTTCAATGTCTCACTCCCTGTCTCTGTACGTACTCCATCTTCCTTCCTTAACGTGGTTAATGGAATCGCCTTTGTTGTAGAGATAGCCTTGGTTAGTCTCATTGCTTCCGGAACAGATTGAATCTGGTCACAATGTTTCCTCCAGGCAGATCTCTTTGCCTTACGTACCGCACTACTATACCGCGTTAAGGCCTCCTTGTAGTCGCTAAAGTCGTTCCTTGCTTTCGCTTCATTGAACGCCTGTCGTTGCCTGTTTTTGACAGTAGATTTTATGCTGTAGATTCTGAACTTGTCATATGAATTTAGATCCAGCATTAACAAAATACAGATTGTTTTCGGAGTCAACAAAGATTTCCTCATAAATATATTGTATAAGCAGGAAAAGGCTTTTAGAGTATTCTTAATGTTGTTTGCTAAAGTTAATGTTATTGTTTAGAAAATCAAGAGCAATTCAAAGTTTGTTAATCATTTTGTTTATATTTACTCTGTTTTTAATAAAGTTAATAGTTTTAAATTCATTTACAGGCATCGATTCAATGATACCGCACCTAAATCAACTGATAGAAGAATCGAAGAGCACTTCCGCTAGCAACGAAGCGTTGACACGTATGGATGTGGTCCGGTCTGTCATCCTGACCAACACCGATTCTGAACTAAGATTTCAAGGAGTCAACTTAGCTGGCGCCGACTTAAATAGATTGGATCTCAGATATATTAATTTTAAGGTGAGATAGTGGTTAACATACTTTGAAGTACATGACTGTATTTATTTTATACAAAACTGGTCATCCTAAGAACCACATTCACCCATGCATATTGCGTTATTAGTGGGAAATTAATTTAAAATTTTTTTTTTCTTAATTTTTTTCATATACATGATGGTAAATTACATTATTTACAAATTCTATGAGAAAACATTTCAATAAATTACTACTGTACCTTGTGCTGCTCTAATTTTGGTTTCTTCAAAATTATCCTAACATGAAACAGAGTTGATACGCATCAAATTTTTTTTTTATAAATTTGCCTCTTTTTACGTACCTACATGTCAACAATGTAACTCTTAATATAGTGAAATAAGAGTCAGAACTAGTCAAAAGTGTATACATGTTTATGCTCGTGACTGTACAACTCACACTTGACCAAAAAATTTGCTATGCAAAAATTGTTTTCACAAAAAAAAAAGACTTGATGGTTTCTAAGACAGATTCTCTGTATCTCTAATGGTATCGGATTTCCTCATACTGTAAACACACTGTATAACTTGCACCCTATATTTCATTTATATACTTTTTATAAAACTATACTGCTACTATACTATACTATACTTTTTTAAATTACAGTATGCCTGCCTGTCACGATGTAACTTAAGCGGTGCAAATCTGTCTCATTGCTGCCTTGAGCGTGCCGACTTATCTCATGCCAATTTGGAAGGAGCACAGTTGCTTGGAGTTAAAGCACTGTGTGCTAACATGGAAGGTCATTATGTTATTGTTTTTTTTTTATATTACTGAGCCAGCAAACGAGCAAACAGACTGGTTAATGGAGAAAGTCCTCCGCAGCCATAGAATAGTTGCATTACCGAGGGTATTAGCCACATGTTGTAAAGCATGAGGCTTAAGTGCTTATGCCCCCACACTCTGTTATTTCACTTTAGTCTGTCGCCATCACAAAAACTTTCTTTTATAGATAGGATGAGAATTGGGTAGTTGACAATAACAACAAATAATTTCCGAACAATAAACGTATAAATGATATCACGTAACAGTTTTTTATGACTGACCAATTTTTTGTTTGACCTAAGCACGAATTTCTGTAACCTAAAAAGTTATTAATAAACACTCAATTGACGGAAAGAAAAAGTGACGTCATAGTTTGCTAATCCCATACAGTTTCTATTAAAAATAATCGTTTTGACAGTTGGTAAAAAGTTTCTACATTGACTAACCAGTCAACTACCCAATTATTACTTTGCTGTACCCCAGTTTTATACTAGCACAGAAAGCAAGGATTCTTTTTTGTTTATGGATCTTTTTGTTTTCCATTAGTTTAAATTTAATTTGTCTAACAGTATGCACAATAAATGTATTTGTATTTGTATCACAACAACTAAGTGGTGTTTCTATAGTTCTAGTTTGTGCAATGAAAGAGACCTGTAACATATTGAAGCAAGATCCCAAGGCCTGCAAGAGGTGTCTGCCAGTATCTAAAACATACATGAAAATCAGCAATGACTATAAGAAAAGTTAATAATGATTTTGCGTACCTTCAGTACCTTGTATCTGTAGATTGGTTGTCGACCCAAGCTAGTAGATATGCTTACACTCAAAGTACACTACTTAATCCAACACATTTTATCTTTGAGAAAATAAGTAAGGTCTGGTATCCTGGTCTATAATAATTATAGATCAGATCTCTAGCTTTCTCCAACACCTGCACAATGCACCTGAATGAGTAAATACACCTTTACTTTTATGACTTTAGGTGCAAATTTGAAGGGCAGCAACATGGAAGATCCCGCAGGATCAAGAGCTGTGATGGAAGGAGTTAATCTCAAAGGTAGGTACTTTAAAATTATTGTATTTGTCTGTGTACTATGTTTATATTTCTCTTTTATTTGGCACAACCAGATGAGGAGCTCGATGTCTCCGTGGTTAACGTGCCCGGTCTGCGATTGCTAAGGTTAAGAAACTTTCGCAAAGGCCGGTCATGAGATGGATGATCAAAAATTTATCATCTCGAACTCCTCGGAAGGCACGTAAAGCCGTTGGTCCCGCCTGCATTAGCAGTTGTTGACAACTACCAGTCCACACTGGGTCCGTGTGGGGTTAGTATATGGCTAGCAGTGGACGTCTTATGCTTATTATGAGGTGCCAACATACGACTTATTTCTTCATTTTAATACAATATTTTGTTTGATTAATCTATGTTTTGGTAATTTACAAATTTGAATGCTATATTATTTCCTAATTAGATGTAAATGGACTATCAACATCGAGTTGGAGCGCATTCTCATACATACGCATATTAATTATTGGATCAGACATTATTTATATTTATTTTTTGGAGAATTGTAAAAAATACCATAGATATTCTATGGTATTTCAGCGTTTTCTTGAATGACACATATGCTTACAATATTGTTTAATACTTTTTCCAGGTGCAAACTTAGAGGGGAGCAATATGGCAGGCGTTAACTTAAGGGTGGCAACACTGAAAAATGCTAATCTTCAAAACTGTGATCTCAGGGCCGCTGTATTGGCCGGTGCTGACTTAGAGGTTTGAAACTTCTATTATAATTTTTTTATTTTGGCAACTATCAATGCTTTAAAAAGATATTAAAGTAGTGTTTAAAAAATATATCCACAGATCCTGTAAAAGGGTTCGAAACGTCAGTAAACGCAAGTAAAAGTTCGTTGTAAAAGTTTTTCATTTCATTCTTCAAAAGTATAAAAAAAAATTATGAATTTAGTCGTGGTTATTTTATCATGACGTTCCGAACTCTTTTCAGGGTCCGCGGTCCAGCGCCAGTTTTATTCCTTGATTAGGGTAGAGCTAGAATAAAAAAATATAATTGACTCATTAATGTCAAAAGGTGCCATAAAAATTCATTTTTGCTCTAAATGGTTTTTCACATTTCAAATTTTGGCGCTTAGAGCGATTGCCTCCACTCGCTCTACCCTAGGGCCGGTATTGCCGTGATCACAGTAAGACTAAGGTGTTAGGATTCACTAATCACTATCATTGTCATTACTATGTAAGATAGTAATCTTACATAATAATTACTCATAATCATAATTATCGACTTGTATAGGTACTAGGTGTTATTATAGTCTTTTATATTCGTTGCTTTCCGTTTTACACAAGCAACGTCAGAATAAATAGTAAAAATTGTTATCGTATATCTGTTTAAAGTGCTTTAAGTCAACTATTAATTACTATCTCCGCTATAATACTCCTTTTCTCGTTCGTGTTGCAGTGTTGTGACCTGTCTGGCAGTGACTTGCATGAAGCCAATTTGCGGGGGGCTAATCTCAAGGATGCTGCCTTCGAACTGATGTTGACACCACTCCACATGTCTCAAACTATACGTTGAATACGGCTAATAGGAAAATGAAAAATAAATATATACACGCTTGGCCCCTTTTTTCTTTTTAATTAGGCCAAAATGTATTATTAAATAACTTTTTATGATTATTTACATATAATTTTACGCAAATTGTGTTGCGAACAAATTACAATCAAAAAGACAAAGTGTTGAAAAAGTTCCACGAGTAAGATTCGAACCCTTTTTCGTCTTTTTCCCCAGGTGTTTTTTTTTTTCAATTTGTAATTTGTTCGCAACAAAATTTGCGTAAAATTATATTTAAATAATCATAAATATTTATCTTGCCTAATTCTTAACTGCTCTTTCAATATTTGTAAAAATATTAAGATCGGATGTTGATGACGTAGTTTTCGACATTGAATATCCTTTGGCTTACGGAGTAAGGCCGTTTGTCCACCGCCACCGTCACCGAGACGTCACCGACAACGAGGTGACGGCGTCGATTTAGCGATACATCCATTTACTATGGCCGTGTATCCACCGCACGCCCGTCACCCGAGAGCCGTCATCCCGTCCGCCGAAATATCGCTTAGTTCGGCGCTACCGCTAGAACTCGGCCCGAGCTTATGACGGGCCGAAGTGGCGGCAATACAAAACACGTTTAAACGTGTCCATCTACACCGGCGCCGGCGCCGGCGCCTTGACGTCGTCGTCGCACCGCAATAGCTTTTGATTATTTTGATCAAAAACTAGCTTTTGCTCACGTGGGCTACACTACTTGTGATTGTTTGTAGTAAAAGACAAACTTATTTAAGGTTAGGCAAAATACCGAAGGATTTAACTTTTAAAATGACAGATTTCCATACAAACTTATAATATAATATAATAATCGAACGTAGTAGTGGACATCCTATAGTAGTTAAAAAACTTCTTGTCATGCTGCCTCTACTTGTCGTGAAGTACATAAAACGCTCTTGTAATGTATCTTTCACGTATTATCGGATGAATCCTAAATTCTTTGCGTCGCCTACGCCTTCTAACGTACAAAAGCAGAAGGAGAAATTGTCGTCGGTTGAACGCAGCCATTCCCTAGTTTGTTTTATTTCTACGCACTACCACGCACGACAACTACAACAAACTGACTGAACCACCGAGATCGTCGCGGTGGATAAGCGATCGCCGTCACGTCAACTTGATCTCGGTCAGATATAATCTCGTTGTAGGTGAGACGTCCCGGTGACGGTGGCGGTGGACAAACGGCCTAAGAGTAGATAGTGTTCATTGATTTCGTCAAGTTGGATTTGAACCACGATAGCATAGGTGGTAGTGCACCTGACCCAGCATGTCATGGGGTGCGGGTTCGAATCCCACTCGTGGAACTTTTTCAACACTGTCTTTTTTTTAATGAATACCTTTATATTTAGATAAAAAAAATAGATTTTCATCATCATCATCATCATCATCATCATCAGCTCATTATATGTCGCCACTGCTGGGCTGGGTCACGAACCTTCTCTATGGATGAATAGGGAGAACGGGCCATAAACCACCACGCGGGCCCAGTGCGGATTGGTGGTTGTTAACGACTGCTAATGCAGCCGGGATCGACGGCTTAACGTGCCTTCCGAAAGACGGAGGAGATTTATTTAAAATGTCTGCGTCTATATATTAAGATACCGCGCGGCCATACTATTTTTGTATGGGAAATTTAACGTGTTAAGTTGAAAAATTATAATTTTAAAAAACCGACCAAGTGCGTGTCGGGCCACGCGCAGTGTAGGGTTCCGTAGCCCAATGCGGACTCTGAGAAGAGGGTTTTATGAACATTTATTTAACGATGGCTCATATACTTAAATGTAGATACTACACCGGTTTCACACACCTGACAACGTTATTTAAGAAGTTCCCAATGAGGAATTTGTACTGCGCCAAGTCCATTTTATAAGTTTACGACTGTGATTCGTAAACTTGTAAAGCCTACTTAGCTGTGATAGTTTTCCTTTTAACTTTGTCATTTAAACAACTACCGTAAATTTTTTCACGTATCCATAAATAACCATTAGCCGGCAGAGGAGGGGGGAGGGGACACTTAACTCTAACATAAAAAAATTTTTTTTTCATAATTTAACTTCACCACTTTGTCGGCGTGATTAATATGTATATCCATGCCAAATTACAGCTTTCTAGTACTAAGAGTCTATGAGCTAGGCTGGGGACAGACAGACAGACGGACATGGCGAAACTATAAGGGTTCCTTGTTGACGGAACCCTAAAAACCGCTCGATAAATTGAAAATGTGTGTCGGACGATTTGTACTTTAGACATTGGTGATTGCTTAGATAAAATCAGAGGTACAATGATTTAGATAAACTTTCAGATATCAAACCCCGCCACTCGTTTTCCCCAACTTTAAATGATATTGTTATTTACTTATTGTAAATACGTTCCCTTTGATACTAAATATATACTTTGTTTATTTAATACGATAGTATTTTCAATTATATCAACTTAACCGTGACTGCATTTTTGAATTGAATCTAACCCTTGTTGAAATGAATTTCAACAAGGGTTAGATTCTACGTTTGGATCGGATCGAGACAAACAACCCAAGTGACTGACCGGAGCATATCATCGGAACGTACCATTCGTGGCGAACAAATTTTTTTTTTGCGAGTTCGCGATTTCCTCGTTTGGCATATTCAGAAACCTAAGTAAGTTCTTACAAGGCAAAGGGATATTACATGCAGCAAGTTCTCATCTAAAATACAATCTCATATCTAATTTTATTTATTATTTTTTTAAATTATTTAACGACAGCTCGGCTAAAATAGATTCGATATTTTTGCATACTGTAAAAAGTATCTCAATGTCTTTAAAAACATATTTCTTTATTTTTGACAACAATGTAATAAGAACAGACTTGTTAGTTTTATTAGGTTGATAGCACTGTTCATTTTCGCGCCGTAAAGTTGGATGCATTTGTTTTTATTCGCATTCTATTTTTGTGTGTGACGGTTCCGTCCGGCATAGGTTTTTAATTTTCCAAAAACACATGTAAATCGTTTGAATCGACGAAATATTGGCAAGACATCTTCAGATTGCGATAAATTACCAAAATGCAGAACGGAGACGACACGGCGACAACGGCTGCTGAAAGTGGTGGTAAGTGTTATTTCTACTTGTCAAAATTATTAGAATAACAATCATTGTTCCACTGTTTTCTTGTTATTTTTGTGAAATGCCGCTTGGCTGATATATAAATGTATAAATAAATCATTTTAGGATTTAGCTTTTATATTCGATTACCCTCATCTGAACTCGTAACGATTAATCGCTACGAGCTCCGGCACATACGAGCCTATTGATGTTAGATTGAATTATATTAGCTATTTCACTCGCATTTAGTGTTTCGTGCATTGATTACAATTATTGGCTTAGTCTCGGCTTCTTTAATTATTGATACTGTGGGTAGCATAATTAGAGTGTGAAGAGTGAGTCACATTCTTATGTTCTGCCCACCTCTTTTTGTAAAAATGTGTTTGATTTATAAGGCAATGGGCATTTGCTGCATTCAGACTTTCGCGTTAACAGTTTATTTGTGACATCAATAAGATTTCTTGTTCCCTTTTTGTGTTTTATACAATTTCTTTGGTATTTTTTTTCAACTACCTTCAATCAAGTCTATTTGCTCTGAATCATCACCATGAAGGACTTCAAGTTTACAAAACAGATGTTACCACATTTTTAAGACATGTTTACCGTGTTATCTGAACAGATTCGTTTTTCTGATTTTTTTATCAAATAAACTGGAACAAGCATCTCTGTTCTCATTTAAATCTTAAATAAGTATGCAACAATGTAATTCTTATAAGATATTGTTTGATCTAGAGGGTAGAGACAACATTTCCTAAAATAAAAGGTTCAGAAAGAATATATTTGTTTACTACAAAAACGATGGCAAAAGTTGACAATGCAATTAAACGGATGCTGTCACTATTTAGCTTAAGCTTTTAGAATGAGACAATATTTTACACACATATTTAGCCATTGTTTAACTTTAAACACTGTTTTGTAATAAGAGTGTTTTGTATTAAGAACTCTTAATATGTTATTTACTTGCAACTTGATAAATATTACCAAAACCAGGCCATTTTTTTCTTACATTGCGTCTAAAGCATTTATGCATCAAAAAATTTCTCCTAAATTATGGTATTTAATATTTAAAAATTCAGTTTAAAGAATGCGGTGTTTCAAAACTATTATAAATAAATGCTGAACTGATTATTAAAGTGAATATGATCATAGACCAGCCAGAGTCTATTATATGGTCTGCTAAACAATCTTTTCTTGTTTCTAGATAAAACACCGAATCATTATTTTCATTGGTCTGTGGCATCAATGTATAAAATCTTTGATGCTATAACATCGATTGCCTCAAATAATATGATTGTTTCTATTTTCGATCAAGTTAATCTATTCTACTCATACTTATCTATTTCTTAAAGATGCATTTGATAAGTAAATAAGTACTTAAGAAAGTATTTAAATTAATTCATAATGAAAAGACTAATATATTACAACCTATATACATCTTAAATAAATAATTCTTGACAAATTAATACAGTTGTCATAACCTCAAAATAAAGTTTGTTACAAATACCTGCTTAAAATAAAACTGAAATTTTTTCCTCTTAATCCAGAACCATTTTGCTATTGTTTACTACTGATGTCATCAAAACGCATAGTTATGCAAAATTAACCTAACTCATAGTAAAATAGTCATTCTCCTTTGTTATGTGACCAATTTTATAAGGCTTAGATAAATATAATAATACATATTTATTAATTTTTCATCACATTTATCAATTTAAATTTACCAATACCTATATAAACTTTATAGGTTCTAATGTTATACATCCATCAAAAATTTGGAATACATTACCTGTAATTTGTACACTCGTCATAGAGTTTGCACAGCGGGTAGCACATCTTTATTGTATGATCTCATGAATTGCTGTGTGCTTAGAAGTAAATCTTTTTTTAGGTTAAAGAAGTCAATATCCAATTCCATGTAAATTGGTATAATGAGATAATATCATAATATTATTTACATAAAAAATAATAATAATAATAATATTGAATCGGAATCCAAATATTATTCCAGTATTATCTGGTATTTAACTTAATGGACCAAACAAGACTTGTGGCAAAGTTTATTGGTTAATAAGTCAACGGCCCCCTAGAACGGAGTTGTCTGGAAAAATAAGACAAAATAGTTATAATAATAGTAAGTATTTATTTCAGAATAATTCCATAGACTGTTAGTCATTACAATAGACCTTAAACACTAATGTTAGTTACAAGAAAAAAAATGCATATTGAACAAAAAACAAAACATAACATAACAACGAGCTTGGCACACTGGATACGACCACCCACCGTTAGAGGGCGGTGTGCACCCAATGTTTCAGCATCGGTGAGTCCCAGTGGTCAGACCATATATTATTATGACATATTTGTATCTATATAGTTTAAAATCAATACAAACATGCAATAAAAATAATTTTGTCCTCTTTTTTTTACTTAACAAGGGATTTGTGAAGGCACAATATTCACCATTTATTAAATTTTGAATAGACTATATTGATATGTACAGCAAAATAAGTACCTACAAGCCTGCCTGGTGTAAGAACCAGCATTGTATTGATGAATATTGATCACAGCAGTGCTACAAGTTTTATTTTTTGTGACGCTTTTAAATACATCCTCACTTTTTTTGTTTCTGCTGTCTTGGTAACAATAAATAATTTAAATGACCATTATCAATTTTTTTTTCAAAGTTTACGAAAACAATACACTTTGAATGAAACCACTTTTACGGATCTACTCACAATTTTTTTTATTTCACCCTGACACTATACTGCCAGACCAAAAAATACGATAAGTTCTGTCTGCGTAGAATACAATGCACCTAATTAAAATTCAAAAAGGTGTTTTTTACTAAGACTAAATTGACACAAGTGGAATACAACAACCATAGCCTAATCATATGATAGGGGGGGGGATTGCTAAATTTTATATATTTTTTTTTTTTCAAGCAGCTGTATGTTGTAGTAATGAGAAGAATCATGATTACAACATACAGCTGCTTAAGAATATCTTTAAAAAATAGATTAATTAAAAAATATTAACCTCTGACAAGAGGGTGGGTGCAAGTGATAATTTTTTCAACACTTTTTCTAATAGTATTTTTTGTAGCAAAATGTTGCACAATATAAAGCATACTAAGCATAAATTATATATTTTTACCCACAATATATAACTTCATATTTTAAAATAATGCTTTAAGAAATGGATTATATGAGACATCTCGGTAATTCAATATTATTTAGGTGAAACAGTAATAAAACCATTTAAAAAGGAATATAGTGTTTTGTGAACCTTGAAATATCAGATTCTAAAATAATTTTGTTTGAAAATGTTAATTAGATTCGTTCTGAATTTTCGCGCCTTTTCACGGCATATTTTACTTACAACATGCGATATTGCGTGCGTTTTGAACGACATACAGATGACAGAATGAAGATCAATTCATTGAGTATCTGTTACAATTGTTTGTAATTAATTATATTTCATTGTAACATCAATGTTAGTATAATTGTTGTGTTGGCACAGTTAGAGATAAGATAGCCAGCGCCTCAGTAGTTTCAGTAGTCCCGGATAAGGATTACTTTACCGAGAGGATTCCCGGTAAAGTGTGCTACCTACCACATTCGGCTTATCATAATCAGGTGAGAGTGAGATACCTATACAAGTAAGGAAAAGGAAAGAATATCCAAAACCATTAGAAATAGCGAAACTTTTTCTTTTTGTAGCGTAGGTAGGTATTTAATTAACCCATTCCCTGTCCCATGAATCACATATGATACATAACAATTGAAAACCAATTGTTATAATTCTTGGACAGCGAACCTGTTAATTTTGCTGTGGTCTTTTCAAGTTAACAAGAAAAATAAGATACCTACTTGGTACATATTGGTTGGTAACAAATCTTCTTATCTAATTTTATATCGCCATAACAACAATCTTAATTTGTGTGTGTTCCGATAGTGAACGAGGTATTTTCTATGTAAGTTGAGGTTTGCTCGTTCATCTCTAACCCTACTGTGGACGCATACGGGGCGGTTTCATACGTTTGATATTTCGCCCGCCCCGGCGGCGCCGGCGGGCCGCCACTAAGCATACCCGTTTACCCTAGATGAGCACTAAGGCACAGACATAAGCACAAGCGTCTTGCGACGCGGCAAGCGGATTTATAATACGTTGCGAGTCATACTACGGCAGTCACAGTCAACGGTGATAGGAACACTTTAGAGTTTACTGGGGAAAACAAAAACTGGACCTAAGAGCCCGAAAGGAACGCATTGAACTATAAGTCGATTGAACAGTGCCGCGTCGTCGCAAGTCGCTAGGGTTCGTGGCCGAGCGGTAGAGGCTTTTTATTTAATACTAGTTGTTGCCCGTGACTTCGTTCGCGAAGACTACAGTTAAAAAAAAAAAGTATCCTGTATGCTGGTCTGGGTCATGGTCTATATATGAGGAAAGTTTCATTAAAATCCATTCAGTAGTTTTTACGTGAAAGAGTAACACATCCATCCATACTTTTACAAACTTTCGCGTTTATAATATTAGTAGGACTAGCGGCCCGTCCCAGCTTCGCACGGGTAGACATTTTTTTTTACATATAGCCATAGATATATAGCCTGTTATTATTACACATATTATGTTGTTTTCTAAAGTTTACGCGAACACTACACATTGAAATGAAACAACTTTTACGTCAACGAAACGTTGTTGTTTGTTACGAAACGTCAGGATAAACATTAATTAAAACTAATGTGTAAAATAAACGCGAGTAGATCCATAAAAGTTGTTTCATTTCAACATATTATGTTGTTAAACATTAGCATTCTAATGGTGAAAGATTTTTTTAAATCGTTTCAGTAGTTTTTAAGTTTATTCGTTGCAAACATACATAGTACATATATACAAAGATACAAAGGTTTCCTCTTTATAATATTAGTATAGATTAAATCTTGGTTCATTTAAAGTAATAAAACGACGACGCTTTCAAGCTATTAACACAATAATGAGGATCCAGAAGGTAAGCTTAATGCATAACGCGCTCGAGCAACGCACACATAGACCCATTGCACGGGCACTGTTCTCGGATCAGCTCGATACAGTACGAGCGCAGCTGTTGCGAGATTCCGTACCCGTGAGAGGTTGTCTATGCGTTCGTTGCTCGAGCGCGTTTGTATGAAGCTTGCATTCTGCAGTCTCCTTATATTGTGCTATTAATTTGATCGTATTGTTTCCGTTCTGTCTTACCTAAGCCCCGGAAAGTTGATACAGTGCAACCTAATGCAGTTCGTGTGAAGTTATCGCACCGCATAGCGCACAACATTCCTTCCTCCTTGTAATGGTAATAAAACATTGCATTACCGATAAGAGTATCTGGGACCGTGACATTTGACTTGCAGAATGTCAACAAATGCCGGATCGTCAGCTTTTTGTGCTATGCTATGATGTAACAGATGAATTTTTAATTTGGAACATGTTTTGTTTTAAATAGTTAGTTTCGATTAGTTTTAACTTATTTGTGTTGAGTGGCAAAGTGCTCAGCTTGAAATCCGGGGTTCTAGGTTCAATTCTCAGATCGGATTGCATATGCCTTGCATTCATAGCCCGGGTTTGGCCCCCGCCCGATCTTCTAAATGCTAATATACATTTACAGAATACACTAAACATGCACACTAGTTTAGGCCCAAGACGCCGTACTCGTAGAACAAGGGTACGACGAGCCGGTTCACACGCGCTCTATACCAGGTACATAAACATGTACATGGCCGTGTCTCCCCACTACCACGAGGTCCGAGCCTTTAGAGGTACCCTCGGGTTGTTTCGCTCCCGATCCGATCCGAACCCTTCGAATCTAGTAGGGCACGGGGACACACACTAGTGCGTGATGCCGTTTTCCCTCTAGAAAACCTCCGAAGGTGTTTCGTTTCACATGGCTGAGGAACTTTAAGTTTCTCGCCGCTCCCAAAAAAGCCCGGTTAAGCTGAAAATGCCGTCTGAGGCAGTCAGCAAACTCTAAAAAAAGCCCGGGTTTGGATAACGATAACGATTTACTTTTTGGAATTAGATGGCTGCTCCGACTATCGACCGGCCGGCCCCCTGACCGCCTAACCGATCGCTTTGGATACGTGTATAGTATAGTTTAAAAGCGGCGGTACGAAATGACAAGATGACGTCATAAACTAAACACGTATCCAAAGCGATCGGTTAGGCGGTCGGGCCCCCGGATCGTGATTATCAACTTGCAATTGGCAAGCGCGGTAGTTAAGCCACTCATCAATGTAGCAATGACTTGCTTTCAATGAAAGGGGCCTTTGCTCAAGAGTGGGGCAGTACACATACCCTGGCTTTTTTCTTTGCCTTATGTGAGTGTATGTCTAGCCTATGTATGTTTGTATAAAGCAAATGGAGGTACCTAGTCTAAAAAATAAATAAAATGGAGGTAACTCAAAACAGTCCTACCGCCTTCAAGTATGGCGTCACTTTAAAGGGCCTCACACACTAACAGTTCACTAACTTGTCAGTTAGTCGCATTAGATCACACACTCACAGTTCCCTTTAAGGTTTAGGACTGACGGCTAATGCGCAGGCCGAGTTGTGTGGCGCGGGCCTGCGTCGACAGGTATCAGCCGGACAGTCCGTGATCTCAAGACTAAAAACCAAAACTGACGACAACCACTTCTTAATGTATGGCCTCAAAGCCGGTGTTTGACCAGTGCCGGCAGACAATAATCGTATTAGTGTATGGACAATGGAGGCCATGGACGGCAGGCTGCTTTTTCGATCAAGGCTGCAGTCCTTGATCGAAAAAGCGAACTGTTAGTTTGTGGGGCCCTTTAGACAAAGGTCTTGGCGACAGCAAGTAATGCCCATGTCAGACGAATGAATTGATCAAAAAAATAACCTTCAACCTCTTTGCAGTCAAACCAGCACCCGAGGAGGTCTCGAAGCAGTCCTACCGCCTTAAAGTATGGCGTCACCTCGAAACGAACGGCCTGGCGATGTTCCCCCGTCCGGTGTACAACCGTATACCCAACTTCAAGGGGGCGCCGGAGGCCGCTGCGAAGCTCGCTGAACTGGACGTGTTTAAAAACGCCAACACAGTGAAAGTGAACCCGGATAAGCCACAGGAGCCTGTGAGGTGAGTGCTTTAGTGGAGCGGTTTATTTTTTCTTTTTTTCTTTCTTTAATTGATGGCTTCGTGCGATTAGCACATTTAGCCAGTGTCAAAGTATTTTTTCTTAGAAGTAATGCATAAATAAATAATATTTCCTTCCTGTATGATGATATGAATGATAATAGAAGTGAGAAATTATATACCTACCCACAACTCCTCTAGTATCTCTGTAAAGATGTGAGGCTTTACTAAGTCCTCGTGCGGACTTCTTGAGAGAATTTGAAAAGTGACGTTGCACTGTTTTGTTTAATTTGCCAACACTCGTGCACACTGAGGAACACTTAACGGTTAATAATCCACCATTATTTCACGTTAATATTCGATATAACACAAATTTTAGAAAATAAAACAAAACCGCAGACATTACTCTTCACTTTCCCGCCAAGAAGGGAGCGGTTTCGAGCGCCCATTCTTCTCCACGCGGCATTTTCAGCGTCACCGGATTTTTATTAGGGGCGGCGAGAAACTTACAGGTTTCATGAAGCCGTCTGAACCGGAATACCGTCAGAGGTTTTCTAAAAGAAATGGCATCACAGTTAAATAAGCTCTCAGCCACGAGCATGAGCGTCTTGCGACGCAGCGACCGGTTTCTAGTTCATTGTGTTTTTTCTATCGCCGTTGATAAAGGCTGCCGTAGTATTAGGGGTTAAAGTATGAAATTGCCGATTTGTACTGAAAAATTGAAATTAGTTTTTTTTTTAATTTAACATATTTATTTAATCAATATAATTACCATTATTATCGATACATTGCTGCCATCTAATAGGAAGGTCATTTATGCCTTTGCGATAAAACTCTCGTGATCTAGATTCGACAAACTGTGTGAAAGCATTTTGTACTGCCTCCTGAGAAGAAAACTTTTTATCACGTAGAAAATTGTCCAAATCACGAAAAAAATAGTAGTCCGTTGGAGCAAGGTCTGGCGAATACGGAGGGTGACGAATGGTTTCTAATTGCAGTTCCTGTAGAGTTAAAACGGTTTCTCGTGCTGTATGAGGTCTCGCGTTATCATGGAGCAATAATGGCCAAGATCGATTCATGAGTCGGAGCTGTTTCACTGCTAGTTTTGCTATCATTGTTCGAAGTTCGGCACAGTAGACATCTGCCGTTATTGCTTGACCAGATCGGAGAAAGCTATAGTGAATAACACCATGCTGAGACCACCAAACAGTTACCATTACCTTTTTATTGGTGAGCTTTGCTTTAGCACACTGTTGCGGCGTTTGACCTGTCAGCCATTGCATTTTTCGCTTACGGTTATCGTAAAGAATCCACTTTTCATCACATGTCACAATTCGATCCAATATTCCTTCATTTCTGTATCGATTCAACAAGGCAACACAAGTTTCAAGTTTCAACACGCGTTTTTTGTGCAGATCAGTCAAATCATGAGGCACCCATTTCTCAATTTTTTTTATTTTATTGATTTGACGCAAATGAGTCAATATTGTTGGTAAGGTAACGTTAACCATGCCGCTATTTCCTGGGTAGTTTGGCTCGGATCGGCTTCCACCATCTCTTTCAATTCATTGTTATTCACCTGTGTGAGCGGTCTTCCACGTGGTTCGTTCTTCAAATCAAAGTTTCCATCACGAAAGCGTTTAAACCAAAATCGCACGGTGCGTTCATTAGCAGTCCCCTCTCCAAACACAACATTGATATTGCGAGCTGTTTCTGCCGCGTTAGTTCCGCGTTGGAACTCGTATTCAAAAATGACTCTAATTTTCGAAGTATCCATCTTTCTTGTCTAAGCTGAATAAAAAAACAACTGAAAGTCGATAATCGAATGTTGCACATTTTTTAAAAGAAGAACTTCATAGGTGAAAAAGTGACCATGTGAAAAAAGCTTCACTCAAAAATCTCAAACCATGAAGGTTCTATGTCAATTCAAAGTACCTAATACAATAAAACGGCAATTTCATACTTTAACCCCTATTATTAAGGTAACACGACACAGAACGCGGAAGCGAGGCGTTACAGGGAGTCGGATCATCACACGCTCACCGCGTTGCAAGCCATTAGCCGCGTACCCACCTAGCGCACAGGCTCGCGCGGCAGCCTCGGTGTCCGGATCGCGAGCGATGGCTCCCGAGGCAGCCTCAGTAGTTTTGTCCAATTTACACGAGGCCGCCTCGCGAGGCAGGCTGAGCCATCATAACTCCGCGAGTATTCGAAATGGACAGTCGTGTATTTTCAGCTGCAGCTATTTTCCTAGCTGCTTATTAGGACTCCATTTTTTTTTCACTTGACAGACATATTCATTTGAGCAGATATTTGCCGCCAACTGTCTTCCCGCTGATTTTTGTTTAAATATTTTGGATCTTTGGGGTCCCAAAGCGCTTTGTACGTGCTGTACAATTGTATTAAACGAATGGACTCCTCCTGACTGCCCATGATATCAATATTATAGAAAGAGACAAACACGGCAAGAGACAAACTTGAAGTAGCTTCGCGCGCGAGCCAAAACATAACCGTTCCCACCTAACGCACAGCGCTCACTGAGGCACCTTTGAGCGCGTCAAGTTTACCGACAACATCTGGCTCGGGGTCGAGCCGCGCTCAGCCGAGCAAACGTGCGCCCGAGGCAGCCTGAGGCACGTCCACACCAGCCGAGGCATTTGGCTCGCGAGGCTGCCGCGCGAGCCTGTGCGCTAGGTGGGTACGCGGCTACGAGGCGGCGACCGGAGACAAGACCAGCGAATTCTCTCCATTGCGCGATCGAAACGCTCACCTACTGCGGTTAATTGGCATCAAATTGGCATCACACGCCATGTATTGGTGTATTCGCTAGTCGCGCCGCCCGGCACCCGCCCGCCGCCCGCTCGACCAACTCGTGGCCGAGTGGTAAGACGTCTTGAATTGTTACCTAGTAGGAAAAATAGTTTTCAAACTACTGAATTTATGTGACTTAAAGTCCAAGGTTTTTATGGGGGAAACGAATGGCTCTTTAGTTTTACCTAGTAACATAAAAACGGTTTTCAGTACATAAAATGTCTGTAGTTTTAATTAGCCACTTTCTAATGCTGCGATTCCATGTTGTGGCTGAATTTATAGAACGCCGGATTCAGTAAATATTTATCATGCTACAGTGGTTTTAGTTATGCAAGTGCACCGATATCTTGGGTAATGCATTCCACCTCGGTTTTATAACCGCTTTATGTAAAACTTATTTCAAATGTTATTGAATTATCGAGAATGTGAACTGTAGATCAAAATATTTACACAGTTTTGAAATTGTTTTTCTATAATTCTACGTGCCATGTTAAATGTTTCCTATGAAAAAAAGAAGTGCTCGGTCTGTTTATACGGTATTCGCAGCGTTTTACGCATTGCGTTGGACCCTTCAGGATACTTCATACAAAAGCAATGCGTCACACGGATGCAATGGTACTCATATTTTTACATTAAACAATGCAAAGTCATAACTAGTGATCGAATCTAAGTAAAGTTAGGTGTAAGTAAATATCGACACGGAGTGGTCAAACTTAAGACCACCATAATTTACAAAAAAGTTACAAAATGTTGGTGGTTTTAACCACTACCTATACCTACACCACCCTACACTGTCTTACTATATCGCCAACTTTAAATAAATTTTGCCCCAAATAGTCTGATCATTGGTCATACGTCTCTATGTATCTGTTACGGCTAATAGCCGAAGTGCGGAAGTTTTAGCCGGTTAAAACTAGGTGCAGAAAATGTATTTTTATATAATAGACAACAGAACTACTAGCTTCCCTACTCCTGTAGATCACGTGATAGGTTAGAAATTCTTAGAAATCGTCTTAAATTTCGAGGTTATTTTTTTATTAGACAACATAAATCTAGCTTTATACAACGAAGATAAGTGCGGCTACACCTAGATTTAGCTGGCTGCACCTAGTTGTAGTCGGCTAAAACTAGGTGTAGTCGCATTTCGGCTATTAGCCGTAACATATCTATCAAAATGGTGCATGTCAAACGTAATGCGTTATACGCTGCATATCATTGCATACGGCCTTAAATTATCCGTAGAATTTAAAGAGAACTTAGATTTAATCTAATATATAATTTGGACGTTTTTATGACTAATGCATTTTATATATACTACTCAAAACAAAATAAGGGCCACGAGGTATTTTGTCTGTACCATGAAAATAATAAAACCAATATTAATTTTTTGTCTCCATAACGAAAACTAATGTTGTTTTTACCGTGTAGACCAATTTTATTCCAATAATAATGATTAAAAAGTTTATTTGCTTTTGAAAGAAAAAACACATTTAAGGTTAAAAATAAAAACAATGTAAAGTTACTGAAAACAAAAGAAAATACTCCATGCTCATCTTTTAGTAACGGGTATGCCCCCCTCGTTTCGTTACGCACTCCTGAAGCCTGGAGTGCATGCTCTCAATCAAATGCCTGACATTTTCCATTGGAATCTCTTGCTTGGAGTTGAGTTGCTGTTGGTTGTGGATTTCCTGATCACCGTCTCTAACTCTTCGTTTCAACTGATCCCACATGTGCTCTATTGGATTTAAGTCCGGACTGTTCGCCGGCCACGGCAAGACTTGAATTTAAGACGCTTCCAGTACAAACCTAGTCGCTTGAGCCGTGTGTGCACGAGCATTGTCTTGCATCAAGATGAATCCAGGACCCGCTCGCTGGGCAAATGGGATCACATGTGGTCTGACGACTTCCTCAATATACCGCTGAGCAGTAACAGTACCCTCATTTAAAATAGCGAGCTCAGTTTTGCCGTGTAAGCTTATCCCGCCCCAAATCATTACATTTGGACCACCAAAACGATCGACTTCATGGATGCAGGCTTCTGAAAATCTCTCGCCGCGTCTTCTCCATACTCTAATACGCCGATCGTCGTTAAAAAATTTAACTTTGCATTCGTCTGTGATTGCATTGGTTTATGTCCCAGTCCAAATGTTGACGGGAAAATCTTAAACGATTTGCACGATGATTTCTGGTTAATGGAATACGGACAACTCGCCTTCTTGATGCCTGCTGGTCTTCATGCAATCGATTACGAATAGTTTGGTCACTGACACGAGTACCCCTTGTGAGCCGTAAACGATTTTGCAGCTTGCGGGCCGTCGTTTTGCGATCTCGGCGCGCACTTAATCGAATGTAACGATCCTCTTGAGCTGTTGTAATGCGAACTCTGCCCGAACCAGGTCTTCTTCTAACACTGCCGGTCTCTTGGAAACGATTCCATAGATTTTGAATAGCTCTTCGAGAAAATCCCAATTGCAAACCCACAGATCGCTGCGAATGACCTTCTTCAATCATTGTAACGGCTCTGGTTGCTGTCAGCGAGTCCATATGACGCCTGCGTGCTTGTGGCATATTGCAAAAGATGTTTCTGACTCGAGATATCAATGAACTCTGATAATTTCTAATAAACCAAGAAGCTAAGGAAAGCAAAACGTCAAAGAAAATGGAATCAAAATTTTCAAAAATAATTTTAAATCAAATTTTATTTAAAATTGTTGCCAGCATTAGATGAATACTACAATATTAAAAAGTTTAGGTATCAAAGAGCTTGTATACTCAATATTTTACTACTTTCAATATGTAAATGTTTAATAATTTACACCAAAATGAAAAAATACCTCGTGGCCCTTATTTTGTTTTGAGTAGTATATAATTTGAAATAACTCGAAGTTGTATTGAAGATAAAGAAAATTACATCTACAATTAATTTGTATTGGCTGTGTGTATACATACCTATCTTGTTTATTTATGTTCCGATTTCGACAAGAGTGACAGGAAATTACATAAACTAAGTCATTTGTGTGTACTAAGGACCTTAGCCCAGCTGTGCCAATCTTTGAATAAATGTTTTGACTTTGATAAAGTACCTATATCATCTTCTTTTACTTAAAAGCCACTCTTGTCAGTGTAGCATTTTCAATCCATCTTTATCCCGGGCTAATTCTTTTACTTGATCATGATGACACACGAACTTCGCCTTTTCTTCAATGTGTTATATATAAGCTGTTTTTGGTCTTCCCCATCCTCTCTTTCTTTCTATCTTCCCTCCAATTATGCTTTTAATAAGTTATTTGTGTGTGACCAATCAACTTCTGTCATATTCTGTTTTCAAAAACTTATTGGTTGAGCTGCCATCCAAGGTTTTCCCATTAAGCTAAAACATGGGTTCTATCAAATAGTGTAAACTTGTTGTTTAAAAGTCAATAAAAACCAATTAATCTTTCTTTCAGAGTGCTCTGCTTGGAACAACAGAAGACCCTGTACGTGCCGGTTCCGCGTCTGCAGAACGGCTTCCTCAACCGTTTGGAGTTGCCGGAGGGGGAGACCGGCCCCGCTGCCATCAGGAAAGCTGTCTCCCGCAATGGCATGGAGACTTACGGGAAACCTATCGGTGAGTTTAATTAAAATTATGAATACCGTTGCATTATGGCAAACCTGACTAAATAATGCAATTAAAAACATAATTTTTAATATAATTAAAAACAAAGTTTTCGCTTCACAATTAATATAAAGATGAATTATGATTCAAATAATTTAGGAGCTCGATGGCGCAGTGGTTAACGCTCCGGTGACCAAAACTGTATCGTCTGGAGCTCCTTCGTGCTTCGGAAGGCAGCAAGACGTTGGTGCCGGCTGTAATAGCAGTCGTTAACAACCACCAATCTGCACTGGGCCCGCGTGGTGGTTTATGGCCCGTTCTCCCTATCTATCCATAGGGAAGGCTCGTGCTCCGCATGGATGATGAACTATATAATTTACTGGTGCGATATGTGTTATATCTGTCACCATTTGTATAATTTTAAATATATTTTCGCTGTCATTCGATTAGATAATCATTGATCATTAATTACATTTGATTATCAATAAAAATTATCTTATTGAAATAAAAAAAATCCTTAAAATGTAAGTTTTTTTGCAAATATGTTATGCATAGAAGTTTTATTTCGCTAAATATTTACATGGCACAATAGATGCACTTTGAACAATGTGCACTTTGCGGAACAAGCACTTTGCAGAACATGCACTTTGCAGAACATGCACTTTGCAGAACATGCACTTTGCAGAACATGCACTTTGCAGAACATGCACTTTGCAGAATGTGCACTTTGCAGTTCACTAAATAAAAAGATCAACATAAAATGTTTATATTTTTCTTTGTATTTTGTTTATACCATATCATATTTTTGTTTTTGCAGGCATTGAAGATTCAGTTACTTTGGACCTGGTGGTACTGGGATCAGTAGCAGTCTCCAAAGAAGGATATCACATCGGCAAAGGAAGAGGTACGGTCTTGTACACATGTCTGCACATCAGACTACCACAAACTCAAATTTCCTCAATACACTTTGAACTTTATGTATATGGCATAATGTTGAACATTAATAAAAAAAAATCACAGTTTTTAGATTGATGTGCAGCCGTCTGTACGCTTGTTTTGTTTATCCCGACCCGATCCGAACCCCTCGGGGAATCTAGTAGGGAACGGGGACACGCACTAGTGCGTGATGTCAGTTCCTCTAGAAAGCCTCGATGTTTCGTTTCACACTGCTTGAGGAACCCTTTAAGTTTCTCGTCGCCCTCAAAAAAGTCCGATGAAAATGCCGCCTGAGGATTATCAAACATAAATCAAACATTTTGTTTACGTTTAAAACGTGCGTAAACGTACCCGTGCGTAACGTAGTAAGATCGAGTACAAAGTGCCTAGTGCGAGTTCTATTTACCAAACAATGACGGTAACAAAACTAGTATTAGTGCAGCATTATAGCAGCGCCTTCTGGTGACAAATGAGGATAGCGAAGTTTGCCATACAAATTTTAACAGACTCAGTGGTGGTCTAGTGGTTGAGTCCACTGGTCTCAGACACAGAGGTCCCAAGTTCGATTCCCAGTGGGGGTTGCATGTTTGTGTACTCTGTTCGGTTAGTGTTAGGGCTTGTTTATCCGCCTGGCTAGCTACCACCATCAAAATCAAAATTTTTCGCCTAAACATAAATGTTTGTAGCATTGTTGTGTTCTGAGAGCTAGAGATAAGATAGCCAGTGCCTCACTAGTTGAGGATTCCGGGTGAAGTGCGCTTCCAACATTGGTCTTATTATCACTTAACATCAGGTGAGATAAGGGCTCTGTGCTTACCTGTAAGATAAAAAAAAAACTTGTTTTAGTTAACTTGGTCGAATGGTAGAATGTTGATTGGAGGAGGTTGGATGGATGTTGTGATTAGCACAAAGTTAGTAGAAATGTAAGGTAGTGGATGAGCAATCATTCGGTTTGCGTATGGTCTTGGGTTCGAGTTCTACGTGAGGTAGTTTTGTAAGTGCTTTTAATATCCTATGCAATTTAACATTTTTCAATAAAACAAAATAAATTGAAATTAAAAATATGCCTAATATTCAAATCTGGTATTAAGTAGGTTTAGTTTAGTTGCCTCGAGTATAATTTAGGATAGATGCTCCAGGTTTATTGTGAGAAATTTTATTTGATCTTCATAGCTTTGTTGATGACTACTGAGGTGAACTCATGCCTATTAACGAGTGTATCAGCTTTCCGGATGGGTTAACAGCATTACGAGTATTATTAATGTATATGTATAATAGCGTATTAAAATAATCTTTAAAAAAATTGTTGCTTTGTTCTAGGTTATGGCGATTTGGAGTTCGGCCTAATGATGCACATGAAAGCAATTAAGACCAACACGCTGGTCGCGACCACGGTTCACGACTGTCAGGTATGTTTATAATATGATATTTTTAGTAATAGATTATGCAATTGGTAATCGATAACGAGTGAGACCTTCGATTATTTGATAAGAGATTGATTACCTGTCGTTCTTTAATACATTATATTTCATCAATTTAACATCTGTTAAATGTGTTAGATGTTACGGGTTACAATTTACACTTTTAAATTCTTGCGTTTTTTTATTAACAAATAATTTAAGGGGGTTTATCGCAATTAACTTAGTAACCCTAAGCATGTGACCACGGCCGATGCAACTCGATCAAAACCTATACTAAGTTGTTTGTTTTTGTATAGTTACACAGCATCATGCTGTAGTGTGTCTACACCGTATTAACACACACGCATCACACTATATATATTGTAACGTTAGTTATAAGAGACGGGACAATATAGACCTGTAAACCATCGAGTGCAGTCGTACTCCGTTGCGCCGAACCACCACCTTTGCATGGCGACCCTGCCAGTGCTGCCTGTCGGCGGCGGCGCTGGGTTTTAAATTAAATATAAAATGGTAAAAAAACCGTGATGAGAAATGTAAAGAACATTAAAACTGAAAGTGATGTGAAGTGAAAAAAAAAACCTTTTAAAAGACTATATTAATTAAGTAATACTTTACTCTATTATGAAAATCATATATATCACCGAGGTTTCCGTACAAAGGAGATTGGCAGACTTTCGTGTATTTTCAGAACCGTTTAAAGGCTTAGCGTGCCAAGAAGCGAATAGTAGGAATTCAATACTCTGATATAGCTTATCAAATAATGTACCGGTGAGATACACTTTAAAGCTGGGGATAATAAGTTGATTTTATAACTCAACCTCATAACAGCAACCTAACATGCATCAAATCAAAGATGTTTTATTAAATAATAGAATATAAATATATATTATTAATAATCAAATGAGTTATGTTATATAGTTATGAGTGAAAATGTACTGGGGTAATGTAATCGTTCGTAATAGTTGGGAAAAACATTATAGAAATAAGAATATTATGTAGTAATGGTCAAATGGTTGTTGACGATAAAAACAATTAACAGAAGCAATAGTTTTAAGTGACATGTTTTTAATGGGAAAATATCGTGAAAGGAAAATACAATGACACGAATGTTAAAAAGGTATAACGATAATAGAAATAAAAGCAAAAAATTGAGTTGTAAAAGTATAATTTTGTTAAAAATTGTTTAGTGAATTTTGTAAAGAGTTAAAAATTGCAAGTCAAAATAAAAGTTTTTTGATAATTTGTAAGAAAATTAATGTTAATGTTCGTAATTTTAAAATCTGAAATCGATTAGGTCGTACGAAGACCACCGGTATTCTTGTTCGTGTTATTCGTAGTCATCAAAACCGCGCGAACATGAGACATAGCGCATGTTGCATTGTAACAATAACATAAGTTAGTTACAGATAAGCAGTCATTCGAGACTTCATTTACAAATTAAGAAGCAGAAGCTTACACATTATATAAAGTTACCGTTTTGTTATGTTATCATTGTCATTGAAATAGAATGCAAAGTATTGAAATAGTTGAAGATTGTAATTACATGTGAATAATTAATGTGTAGAAATGTTTTGTTTGACAATTTGAATAGTTTCAAAAAGAAATTGCATATTTTTTTTTTGCGTTGATATCTTGAAAATTCAAGTAAATTGTAGAGATAAATATGACATTAGCTTTGTATTAAAAAACTTTTATTATTTTTAAGTTGATTATTAAGTACATTGCAATAATATTTTACTGGATATGATGAATTTATTAATGACTAGATAATAGAATGTTAAGATATTACAAAGTATTTGGTCAGCAGAATTATACAATTGGTCAGCATAAGAAATCCTTACTGTTGGGTTAGGTTAAGTTATTTTTTTTTCGAGCGTAGCGTGATTCAGTCACTGAAAGGGGGAGCGGCATAAGACTGCTGTTCAGAAAGATATAAGTTGCAGACTGATTTAGAAATATTTGCTGACCATAAGTTGCTGCCCAACTAGCACTTATATAATAACAAAAATACGAATACGTTGCTAACCGTTTAAATAACACCCATTATGTAGTAATTTTACTTTTGGATTGATCACCCAGAAGCTGAATCTATTTGTTGAGTTTGCAGGATCGTAAGGTGCTGTAGGAAATGAAGGATTTTTAAATATTAAGATGAAAAGTAGGGGTAGTAAGTTCAGGGTACGAATCCTTCATTGGATCAAGCAAAAACGAAATTTCTCTGTAAGATTATGACAAATAAAGAGTACGGAAATGAGATATGTGAAAAACACATATGTCATGTTTAGGTAATGAATTTTGAATATTGAAAAATGTTTAAAGAGATCTAACGCAATGTAGTCAACAGCCAACCGTCTATAATAATAATGATGTAAGTTGTAAGTTAAATGTTTAAATATGATTTTATAAAAAAAACTTAAAAAACTTTTTTTTTTTTTTTTTCAATAACTAGGGGGGTGAGATTTCTTGGCGGGAAAGTGAAGAGTCATGTCAGCGGTTTTATTTTATTTTCTAAAATTTGTGTTATGTCGAATATTAATGTGAAATAATGGTGGATTATTTACCGTTAAGTGTTCGTAAGTGCGCATGAGTGTTGGCAAATGAAACAAAACAGTGCAACTTCACTTTTCAAATTCTATCAAGAAGTCCGCCCGAGGAATTAGTAAAGCCCCACATTTTACTGAGATACTCGAGAGGTTGGGGGGTATATCATTTCTCACTTTTCATTTCTATTATCATTCATACTGGAAGGAAATATTGTATATTTATGTATTGCTTGTAAGAAAAATTACTTTGACACTGGCTAAATGTGCTAATCGCACGAAGCTATCAACTAAAAGAAAGATAAAAAGAACTACGGGGCTGGCGAAGTTTGTGTACAAGTTTGTTTATCACACGCATCATACTCCCTATATATATATTATATTGTAACGTTAGTTATAAAGAGACGGAACAATTAGACATTTAAACCATCAAGTGCAGTGTATTCCGTTGCGCCGAACCACCACTTTTGCAATGCTATAAAGATTCTGAATCATAACGATTGATATTTAAAATATCTGTTTTTTTTTGTAGGTGTTCGACACATTACCAGCCGAGTTGTTTGGGCCTCACGACGTACCAATTGACATTATCGTCACGCCGACACAGGTAATTAGTTTTTTGAGCACGATTTTTGCATAGGTAAAGACTGCTAAATATTCAACCATATGCCATATACGTAAAGCTTAACTCTTTCAATGGTAGTGTTAATATAGATGCCATCATAATTTCAACCTTATGTCAAGGGGTTATGAAGAAATTTGACAGTTTGTAGTAATCTGATTGCAGGCTTGTGCATATTGAGCTTGTGAAAAATGTTTCAAAATTGTCTACAAATGCCATGAAAATCTTTTGCGCGTCTATGTGTTCTGGTACAGACTTTTATATTACTATTTAAAGAGGAAGCGCTTTGCTTTTGTCTCGCATAATGTTAAGTGACGATAAGGCTAAACATTTGAGTGCAATTTACTCGGAATCCTTCAAAATTCAAAACTCAAAAACATTTATCCAGTTTAGGCTATACAAGTAACTTTTGTGAATGTCACTATGCTATCGATTCGTAAGTCTACACAGGGCGGGAGACCTTGTACTGAGGAGAACCGGCAAGAAGCATACTGAGGAGAACCGGCAAGAAGCACTTTTCTCCCTAACTAATGAGAGCTGGCTGTCTTAATTCTAACTGGCAGAACACAACATAGCTTCATCACCACTAGCTCAATTTACGTTCCCAGCATTCTCTATGGATGGTAACACCGCAGAGAGAGCGGGCCATGAACCACCACGCAGGCTTATTGCGGATTGGTGGTTGTTAACGACTGCTAATGCAGCCGGGACTACATATTACATACCGGAAAGCGCAGTGTGGGCAGGCCTCCAACAAGGCGGACCGACGATCTGGTGAAGGTCGCGGGAAGCCGATGGATACGAGCAGCACAAAACCGGTCGTGGAGGTCCTTGGGGGAGGCCTTTGTCCAGCAGTGGACGATTTTTGGCTGAGATGATGATTACATATTTGGTCACCCATCTGATGACCGGCCTTTGCGAAAGTTACTTGACTTCAGCCCTAGTCTAGGGTAATGCTTGTAATACTCGATAGCATGTCGATAATAGGCTCATTTTTAATGATTTGAATACTATTTCACTTTTTTCACGTCTTAGTTTAAGTTTCCCTTACAATAAGTCGCTTTAAAAGTATGCTATACAGGTTGTGGTTTTGAACAGTCGCCATATTGTACACAAGTGTAGAACAAACACTTATAATTTAAATAAAAATATTAAAAAAAAATTACCTATTGGTTGGTGTCCTATATCTTTCGTAACATCTCACGTTTCTATTCGAAATTCACATGTACTACTCCGAGGTCAACGACCGTTAACTTAAACAAACATTGCTGTCGTGGCTATTTAACGCTACTACATCCTAGAAACTAAATAGGTACCTACGTTATTTAGTCTAGGTATGAATGTTACTTAGCCACTTCCTATTAAAAGTTTCTTGGTTCGATTCCCAGTTACTCGACAGAATTACTCGATTCAGAAAAAAATAAACTACGTACCTATGCTATTAGTATGTAGGTATGGAAATGAAATGAAATGAAAATGTGCTTAAGCAAAACTTTGACTTACCTATGTTACTCGTAACAAGTGTTCAAAATGTGCCCCATTACGAGCGATACACAAAGCAGCACGACGCCGAGAATTTTCTATTAATTGGTTGAGAACGTAAATGTTTTCTCTCACCGTTTCAAAAGCGGACACCACTCGCGTACGCAATTGCACTACACTTGTAACCTCCTCAGAATACACTAGCCTTTTTACATCACCCCACAAATAAAAATCTAGCGGTGTTAGGTCCGGGGAGAGAGGAGGCCAAGACACTGGACCGCCACGTCCCACCCACTGCGATCCAAATGTATCGTTTAGGTATTTGCGCACTACTTGTCCATAATGTGGTGGAGCACCATCCTGCTGGTAGAAGAGGTCTCTGTGGAATGCCAGTGGAATGTCCATCAACAGCTCATCTACAACGTGGTGCAGCAGATCTAGGTAGTAAGGCTGTTGAGATGACCTTCAATGAAATAAGGCCCCAGTAAATAAGGGCCAATAATACCAGCCCAAACATTTAGGCTGAAACGTCTTTGGAAGTAGTCTTTTTTTGTGACATGAGGGTTCTGTTCTCTGTGTGCCCACCAATGCTCATTATGCACGTTGTAGACGCCGACCCTTGTGAACTGCGCCTCGTCAGTCCACAGAATATTAACGTGCTGATGTTCGAGGAGCCACGTACAAAACTCGACTCGGCTGGACTGGTCAGTGGGAAGCAAATCCTGAACTCGTCGAAAATGGAATGGGTGGTGCTGGTTCTTCTTCAACAAGCGCCAAACGATGGTGTGATCAAGGCCAAAGTGCCGCCCAGCATCACGTGTACTGGCGCGTGCCTCGTCGTCGAAGAACTGCAAGATCTGCTCCTGTAAGTCGACGGGCAGGCCCACGTTGCCTCGACCACTGGCGTGCGCTGGGATACTGAACTGCCCGTAATCCAGTAGGCGTTGTGTAGCAGCCAGCATCGTCGTTCGGGACGGCGTTGGTCGGTCTGGCCACCTCTCCGCGAACATCTGCACTGCACCCCTCAAGCTGTTACCGGCGAGGGCATACATCCGCACCATTTCAACGTAGTCGTGATTAGAATAACGCGACATCGTACCTACGTTTGAAAACGGCCCGGATTTTTTTTGTCAAACGTGTGCGCGCGCTCGCTGTTAGCGGGAGACTGAGCGAGCGGCGACCGTTGAATCGTCGTCGGTTCTCGCTTTGAGCGGGTGGCGGCTAGCCGACAAAAGCCGGCGCAAGCGGCGGCATTTGTAGGCATTTGTTTTGCGCACCTAGCGCAGAGCCAAAGTAGTAGCATAGCGTAGTATATTCAAAAGAATGACATGCAACAGAAACAAAATCTTTTTCGTATTTTTTTTTACGTATTTTTTTTAATGGATTTATTATCAGTTACATTAACATAATCGCCTCCTTAAATTTGGCAACTGTTCAAAACCACAACCTGTATATTTAAAGATGGCTTTGTTGATTATTTTTCGCATTTATTAATTGATATTTATATTTCAGGTGATTGAGACCCAGCGCATGAGCCAACGCCCGGTCGGCATTCTATGGCACCTGTTATCCAACCGTCGCGTCCAACTTATGCCCATTCTTGGACAGTTGCGGGACATCGAGATGCTGTAAGATACATTTGAAATGAAACAACTTTTACGGATCTACTCGCGTTTATTTTACACATTAGTTTTAATTAATGTTTATCCTGAGACCTGTGACCTGTTGTCTCCCTGTGACCACGGACCCTGCAAAGGGTTCGAAACGTCAGGATAAACATTAATTAAAACTAATGTGTAAAATAAACGCGAGTAGATCCGTAAAAGTTGTTTCATTTCAATGTGTAGTGTTCGCGTAAACTTTAGAAAACAATACATATACATAATAATATACCAGATACCTAAACCTAGATGCATTGTAGTAGTAAGTAAAGTAGTGAGAAATTGTCGATAACTGTCCCGCTGCTGGGAAAAGGCCTTCATAATTGAAATCGGTGTCTTCTACCGGAATTACTACTTTGATCTAATCCCGCCCTGTCCGTTCCTCTCCCGGACTACACGTGCTGGTCTTAGGAACCACCATCATACCATTCGGCTCTAGAATTCTTTGCCGGCGCATGTGTTTCCCAGTTCCAGTAGTCCCGGGTCTTTTAATCGGGGCGCGAAACTGCATTTATGCAAGCCGTCATGAATGGGTGCGCTGTTACCGTGCTTGATCCACGGTGAGGAGCGCTCTCATTATTTTGGGCTGCATCGCCTGCTTACTATCAGGCAGGATGTGGTCACTATGACGAGCCAATATAAAAAAAAATATCAAGTCCTCACTACAATTGATGTGTAATGGCTGCTTAATCACAACGCTTGCCAAATGCGGCTTGCTAATCACAAACCCGAGTTATGCGACCTTTAACAGATCGTCGGTCCACCTATTTTATTTTATTAGTATAAAAATATCTGTACTACCATATAAATCTGTAGGCTCTGTCTGTACATGCAGTTTTTCTGACAATTTCTGGGATAAATATTAGTTTTATGACTCACTGACACCAATTCTACGATTATTGAAATGTTTGTCTTTCTGTCTGTATGTCCTCTTATAACTCAAGAACGGCTTGACCGATCTTGATAAAAATTTGTATGTAGTAAGAACATAAGATTATGCAAATGATAGGCTATAAATTTGTTTTTCAAATTTTATTCTAAAATTTTCGCTCAGTTAAGCTGGCGGGTGACGGCTAGTACCTATATAAAAATACTTCCAAGGTGTTCATTATTGTGACATATAATTGTCATTTCATTTATTACACATAAAACTATCTGGCATGAAGTGGCTCGTATTAGGGATACGTTTTTTATTTATTTATTTATTTATTTATTTATTTATAAACACGCGAGTAAATACAATATTTACAGTGTTAAAATAAAAATTACTAATTATATAGTGGTAGTACATAGCGTATTGACTACTAACAATGTTCTTTTTTCTTTTGACTACTAATAATGTTCTTTTTCCTTTGACACAGAGCTGGAAGACCCTGCACTCTACAAGAGGTAGACACTGATGTTGAAGAACGCACTGCGCAGAGACCGCGTAGACTACGTCGCCGTACGCGCTCGCACAAGAGCCAGAGCGAAGGCGAGGTGAGGCATTCATCATCACCACCATCATCAGATCATTTTATCTTCCAACTGCTAGGGCACTAGTCTTTACTCTGGATGGAAACACCACAAGGAGAATGGGCCATAAACAACGATTTTTTTTATTGTTGGAGAGAGTGCGGTGCTGTGGTTGTTAACGACTGCTAATGAAGCCGGGACCAACGGCTTTGCCTGATAGGCCCCTGCACTTACTCTCGGTGGACAAGGATGTTTAATAGAGCCTTTAGACAACACTCAATACAAGATATCATGTCAAAAATGAGTTAAAAATCACTATCTTTCTAAAAGATATTCAAAATGTTCATGCTAAAACAATACATTTGTCTTTCAGTCAGTTTAATCCAGCAAAAATGTGTGAAAATATCAAAATTTCGAACTGAAATAGTACCAAAGATAAATAACCTTGCAGTTTTGGTGCCATTATTAATAAAAACTTAGACAATTTCTAACAGAACATAATACAGCATTTTTTTCCTTTTTAGTTTTCCCACTTTCATATTTGGACCATAAAAGCTGATGTCCTTTTTGTTAGCCTTAACTGTAACCTGTTATGTGTATATCATTGGACCGGTAATCTAAGGGTCGTGGATTCGATTCCCACTCGAACTTCCCGAGACTAGTTGATTTTTTCTAGTAAAAAATATATATCTTGTAACTACATATAGCATTGTGAATTGCAAACATTAAAATAATAATAAATACTAATATTATAAAGAAGAAAGCTTTGTATTTTTGTTTGTAAGGAATAAAGTCAAAAATTCTTTCATCATTAGAACGCTGCATTAGCGCTGAGTAACATAGGCTATATTAAAAAAGAAATGTACACCCGTGCGAAGCCGGGACGGGCCGCTAGTATATCAAAAATATGTTGTTGTACCAGGGCAACACGACTGAAGGTGAGGACGGCAAGTCGACCGGCAAGCCGCGCCGCGCCACCCGCCGCCGCAACAGCCAGAAGTCCACCGGCAAGGACGCCGAGCCGCGCCCGCGCCGCTCTAAACGGCAGCGGCCCGTCATCGACTTCTCAGTCAAGGTACGATAGATGGATAGATAAATAGAGTATTCATTTGGTCACTATACACGCCTATGTAGGTAGTGTTTGAGATTCAATGCCCAGCCCCCCAACCGCCTAACTCTATCGACATCGCTCTCGCTATCGCGCTCTATAGTTTATGGCGTCGTTTTGTAATTTCTAAAGCGATATGAAAGCATTAAGAAAGGAATATCGAAAGCTATAGCCTATAGCTTTCGATATTGCTTTTATATAGCTTTCGAAATGGCCAGATTACGCCATAAACTATAGAGCGCGATAGCGAGAGCGATATCAATAGAGTTAGGCGGTAGGCCCCCTGGTCGTGCAAAGTCGGGTTTGTGATCACCAACCCGCATTTATCAAGCGTGGTAAGCCAATACACATTTTGGAGATCGATATTACGGGTATCTTAGGATACCTATTTGAGACTTCAGTCTCTCACACACAAGGTACCAGCATCAAATTCTGTTATACTCATGAAATAGCATATACTTAAGTAACGTACATGGAAAAATTAGAAAATAAAATAATTTTTTCATTTAAAAAAAAGTTCTTCTCCGCGGCCCGTCATTGACTTTTCCCGTCAAGGTACTACAACACTTTAAAACACTACACAGACACACAATCATTAAAATAAAAATCACAAAAACACAATCATAAATTAGCAATGACAAAATTAACTAAGGTACTTTTGCTTAGCCGCACTAAGTCACAGTGGCCATTTCTCGACTCCAGCGACAAGGATTGTTCTCTTGCTGGCTCTTGTTTAGTCGCACTAAGCCGCAGCGAGCGTTTATCGGCTTCTCCGTCAAGGTACTGTGCCATACTATGTGGCTTTGTCTGTACATAGTGTTAGCCCCGCCGCCGCAACAGCCAGAAAAGTCCACTGGCAAGGACGCCGAGCCGCGTCGCTGCCGCTTGGAGCGGCGCCGTCATCGACTTCTCCGTTAAGGTACTGTACACATAAAATACTACACAAACACAACATTAAATGATTAAAATTACTTAACATTTAACTCCTGTCCTGCGTTTTGTGTGTCGCGCGTCGCCAACAATCAACATCATTATCAGCTCGTTTTATGTCCCCACTGGGGCTGGGGCACGGGCCATTCCTATGGATGGATGGGAGAACGGGCCATAAACCACCACTCAAAACCAGTACGGATTGGTGGTAACAACCACCAACGGCCATCAACGGCTTTACGTGCCTTACGAAGCACGAAGGAGCTCGAGATGATACTATTTTTGGTCACCTATCCGATGACCGGCCTTTGCGAAAATTGCTTAACCAACTAATTCGCAGGCCGGGCGCGTTAACCACCGCGCCATCGAGCTCCTCGCCAAGCTCGCCAACAATAGACAATCGTAAATGCGTAAAAAAATATAAGATTGTGAGAATAATTACACAGATCTGTGTAATTTTAATAATAAACATAGTATAGGGAGTGTCACCCGAGTTCTTGCCGTAATAACACGTGTTGTGAGACTCCATTTTAATTTCTATCTACCGTGCTCTTACTACCAATAATAGTAAAAATACTTGAAATTGGCTAAATGCTAAACGCGAAGCCATTAGTTAAGATAATTAATTAAACATAGTATACATTATGTTATCTATCATGTACCTAAAAATACTAATAATAAGATAACATAACAAAGAAGTCAGTAAAATTTCCTTGTGAAAAAGTATATAACTAGATATAACATTATGTGTGTAATTTGAATTGTTTCAGATTTCCAATATCAGCCCCAACACCCGAGTGCGCGACTTGAAGCAGGCTTTGTCTGAACGCGGCGTCAAACCACAGATCATGATTTGGAAGGTGAGTTCTTGAACAGAGAACGGTACCACAACCACCCAGACCCGACACAGTTTTTTCGACATTGGTCCGACCGGAAAGCGAACCCGGGTTAGCGCCGCCCATAGAGGTCGTCGTATTTAGGCGATAACGTAGTATAGAATTACCTAAACAATATTTAAGACTTTTTTCTGTTTTTGTTTAATTAATATAATTGCATTGCAGTCTTTAATGCAAACATAATTCGTCATCTTTTTTATTTTTTTTTTGACCCAGGGGAAAATCTGCACGCAGATTCCGTGGATCCGGGGATGGCCTTGTCCTTTTCTAAAAAGGCTTAAGACAGCCGGCACCAACGGCTTTACGTGCCTTCCGAAGCACGGAGGAGCTCGAAATGATACATTTTTGGTCACCCACCCGGCCTTTGCGAAAGTTGCTTAACCTTGGCAATAGCAAACCGGGCGCGTTTATTTAATCCTTTATTGCACATATAAAACACACATTAAAACAGACGTTATACAAGACATATACCTACCAATTATTTCAAGTGTAATTAATAGATTTAATGAAACAGCTCTTGTTACAAAATCATCGCTTATAATAATATGCTCATAAAAAGAATATACAATGCGGTATTTTTAAATGTATTATTTTCATTTCAGGGTTTCCGTGGATTCTGCTATTTACACTTCTTCAAGTCTGGTCCTCAAAAGGTACCCTATATATGATACTATGTTTTTTTGGGTACATTTTAAGTGCTCACCAAAATAATTTTTATACCCTAATATACACACATCAGAATAATTGTACGTTTTGTATATATATATTCTTTTTGCTTGCCAAAATGGATTAATGCTCACCAAATATTGTTTTACTGAAACAGTAACATTGATACCAACAATTTTTACACTATTATTCAAATGATTGAGGTTACTAGCTGCCCTACTCTTGTAGGTCACGTGATAGGTTAGAAATTTAAGACAAGCGCAGCGTAGCGTTTGTCTTGAATTTCGAGGTTATTTTTTTTTTATTAGACAACAGGAAGCAAAATTTACCAAATTGAAACTCGAGGCATAAAATATTGGTATTATCTATTTGGTGACAATATAACATATTTGGTCTGAAAGGCAGTTGTAAGGTATTCATATATTTTTAAGGCATTTAATAAAAATATGAATTGTATTCTTTTTATAATATTTTAGGAATCGACATCGCATAGTGCCAATGTGATGTGCCAATGTGATGTCCCTATGTGTTATTTTTCATGTAGAAAAACCTGTGGCCATTGTTTAAATTTTAGTGATGAATGATGATGAAAAATATGGAAAAATAAATACGTTTTGCTATTTATTTGTTGTTGATGGGCGACAGCAAAGTAGATTGGCAACATAATTTGTTCTGTGCCTTACGCTAATAAGTAATGGTACGATCAAAGGCTGATGATTGTAATGGCAAAGGTTCTTACTAGTTTTTATGCGGACTTTGAGACTTTGCGCTGGTAGATCGAGAGATATAATCTCGGTCTCGGTATCTTATGCCGTGTCAAGAAGTACACGAAAGCGCCCTTCGCTGAGTTCTTGCAGGTTCTTCTCAGTACATTTTTGAACCGGTGATTAATTCTCACGCTATGATATCAATTAAAATTGCTCTTTTTTTGTTATTCAACAAGGTCAATTTCGGTGACAAAATGTCACCGAAATTCTCAGAACTATATTTATCTTAATATTTGAAATGAAAATAATGCCCAAAATATTATATTTCATAGTGTATTTCCTGTCACTTTTAATTTCGAGATCACCGGTGATATTTAAAAATGGCCCCTTTGTTGATTTACGAACCGATTTCAATAAAACAACCTTTACTCTCGTTTATTTTATTTCCATTATTATATCCTGACGTTCGAACTTTTACCCAAGCACGGTACGTACCAATGGCATAGTGCCATTCATAAGAGCAAAAATTCTGACCTAAACTGAATCACAATTTAAAAATTTTTAAGTCCTATTTTTTTATGAGTACATTGTTTTTGTTACCAGGGCGAAGGCGACAGCGTACCCGCCGCCGCCGCCGCCGTCAGCATGGACAGCGTGTTAACCGCCTTAGCGCAGATGTCCGTGGGCGGCAGCGACGCCGGCGAAGAGGCCAAGGACGACAAGCCTCGCCTCTTGTGCGTGGAGCCCGCGCCGCCGCGACGCCCGCGTGACGCGGAAGCCGCCGACACGCAGCCGGAGCCGCAGCCGCAGCCGCAGCCGCAAACGCAACCGCAGGTCAGTGTGTAGTTCATAGAGTAAGTAGCTTCTTTGATTCACCTCCATATTTATGTAGCCGACAACGCTTAGCTAGAGCCGCAGCCCCAGGTCTGTTTTTCGTTAGGAGAGTAGGTGTTTGTAGATAGATACTAATTACGGGGAGGACGGTAGGGAAAAAAGAGAGGGGGGGATGTTTGTAGAGCCCGCGAGATAACACTGAGCTCGAGTCACCGCTACTCCAATTTTTATCGACCTCCGCAGCTAATACATAATGTGGTCGCCATCCAGCCAGATTCGAAGCAGTAGTGTGCCAACCAGCGTTCTAGGCAGAATTCTTCCACCAGGCTTTTAAGGTCAGTAGATAGAGAGAGAGCTGCGACAAATAGATAGTTATCTGCCTTAGCCCAGATGTCTGTAGGCGGCAGCGACGCCGGTGAAGAGGCGAAGGACGACAAGCCTCGCCTCTTGTGCGTGCCGCCGCAAACGCTCGCACGACGCGGAAGCCACCGAGCCGTAGCCGCAACCGCAACCGCAACTCGGTGTGTAGTTAGTTCCTTACTAGTAGTTAATAGCAGTTCCTGTCTATAGGAAAAGCACCGATGCCGAAAATGATAAGTATAACAAGTACCGCCAGGTGTGATGATGGGGAGAAAGCTAAAGATGTTAATAATGTATGTGACTACTCAATGTATTAGGTAAAGGATTAGGTTTCTTATTACATTTACGTTTAAAACGCCCCTAGCTCCCGTACGACAACGCTGAGCTAGAGCCGCGTGGCGTGTCAGTGTATTGCGCCAAATAGTGTGTTTTATGACAGCTGGTAGCTGGCTGACAGCTGGCCCGCCTGTAAGCGACTATCGCATAACAACAGAGTGATAGCCATTCAGGCGGATTCTAAGCTGAATCGTTCTACAAGACATGAGGTTAGTGCACTGCAACAGCGTGTCATCCGCCCTAGATGTCTGTGGGCGGCAGCGACGCCGGCGAAGAGGCCAAGGACGATACGCCTCGCCTCTTGTGCGTGGAGCCCGCGCGACGCGGAAGCCACGGAGCCGCAGCCGCAGGTCAATATATAGTTCATAGGTAATGTTGCAGCTAGAGCCGCAGTGACGTGTCAGTGTATTGCACCAAATAGCGTGTTTTATTATAACCGGTAAGTAAGCGTACGGCCCGCCTGACATAACAACACAGAGGGTAGTGCCACAAGTCGGTGTATTGCAACTAAAATGTTTTTAATTTGTTTATATAATTTTAACGCAAATTTTGTTGCGAAACAAATTACAAAAACAATGTTGAAAAAATTTCCACGAGCAGGATTTGAACCTGCACCCTTCTGACATACCGGGTCAGGTGCTCTTCCAATTGAGCTATCGTGGTTCTAACCAGCCCGCCGAAATTATTCAACACTATTTACTTTTTTTTACTTTGAAAGCCAAAGGCGCCAATTCAATGTCAACAACTACCGTCATTAACATCTGATCATAATATTTTTACAAATACTAAAGATCAGTTAAGAAGTAGGCTAGCTATTTATAAAATGTTTTTAATTTGTTTATATAATTTTAACGCAAATTTTGTCTTTTGCCTTGGCTTTTGCTTTCAAAGTAAAAAAGTAAATAGTGTTGAATAATTTCGGCGGGCTGGTTAGAACCACGATAGCTCAATTGGAAGAGCACCTGACCCGGTATGTCACAAGGGTGCAGGTTCAAATCCTGCTTGTGGAATTTTTTTCAACATTGTGTTTTGGTATTGCAACTAGTTTTTTTATATATATATGTGAAAGCCAGCAAACACGACACGCCTAATGTAAAGCGACCATAGTAGAATTTACATTTTAGGGTAGTCGCCATCTAGCTAGCTTCTAAGCCACCGAGCCGCAGCCGGAACCGCAACCGCAGGTCAATATATATATAGTTCATAGATAATCTAGCTCCCTCTTTGATTAGGAGTCTATTACCGAGGTGGGGGAGAAAGCTAAAGAAGACAAGCCCCACCCGTATTTGTAGAACCGACGACGCCGAGCTAGAGCCGCAGGCTCAGGTCAGTTTTAAATAGATAGTTCATAGATAAGCTACTTCCACTCCCTTTGGATTAGAAGTTTATATGTAGCGGGATCGGAGAGAAAGCTAAAGATGTCTTCTTTAGCTTTCTCTCCTTCTTCTTTAGCTCCATATTTGTGGAGCCGTCAACGATGAGCTACTGCCGCAGCCGCAGGTCAGTGTAGTTCCTTACTGATGCCTGGAAAAAAACATCGGAGGGTGTCTTTCTTTCGTTTGGTGTTGATGGAAGCTACATGTCCGACAAATGTATATATCTGTAGGCGGCAGTGATGCTGGAGAAGAGGCTAAAGACGACAAGTCTAGGAAAGGTAGGAACCAATGCCGGAGATGATAAGTGTGAAGTTTGCTGTGAAAATGAGGGGAACAATTAAGGAAGACAAAAGAATCCGATCCGAACCCCTCGGAGAATCTAGTAGGGAACGGGGACACGCACTAGTGCGTGATGCCCATTCACTCTAGAAAACCTGAAAACACCGTTTGTGACAATCGGCAAACTCCGAAAAAAAAACATACTAACAATTGAGTGTTTATGAAAAACTAATTTAAGCTTTCTTTTATTTCAGGCTGCTGAAGTACATTGACTCCAAATGCCGAATCTATAGTCGCGCTCGACGTTTCTTTACGAAAATATTGTATTATTTCTAAAACACGCATATAAACGTTGATCGCTTAGTTGCACACGGAGAGACGGCAGTTTTGTCGCATTCCGATACTAATTTTTAGCTTTAAGGTTGATTTTACTTTGCGTCGGCCCACTAAGTAAACATTTTGTACGCGTTCACATTGCCGTAAATTTAATAGATTTATTAGAATTTACTACTGTTTGAATGAATTCGGATTTGCTGATTTTTTGGTCTCATATTTGATCATCTTTCAGAGTATGACAGGCATGTCACCTAAAGTTAAGTGATCCTAACTGTCTTGTCAACGGATCTGAAACGATATCATAAAAAATAAACTATAATAATAGTTAATAAAATATTCAAAAACTTATTATACTGTTATACGCATAAGCTTCAATATTGATTAAACCTATTAGCAAATGTAATGTGCAATGCGTACACTTTTAACCGGCAAGAAGCGATGGTTCGATTTTAGTTTGTTGTTTCGGACGGATGTTCGCTCGGCTGCTGTTCTACATAGATTATAAAACATAAATGCGACTTCAAGAGACACTTCATATTTTAAATAATAACTTAGGCTTAAACCTTCTTATAGATTGTCTACAGACGGAAACACAATGTTTAAAAAAATATCTACCTACTAGATTTTGAAACGTATATAACAAACTTGATAATGTAATTTTTTAACATATATTTCAATTAATCTCGATAGAAATAAAAAACTAATTATATGCATATTTACTAATCATAATTAAATATAATACGCTCTTTTCACCGTCAATGTATATCGCTAAAACAGGCGTCTTAGCTGCTATTTAGCTTAATTCAAAAATATTATTAGTCATCGAAGCTTATGGCCTTTGTTATAAATAGAATAAAGTTCATTTTTCTGTAGGAAGTCGAGTTGATGTTGTATGTTTTGTAGACACGGTCTTGTGGTTTTTTTTGTTATTGTGTTCGCCGGCCGACGCTGGTTTCTGAGTGAGCTATTGTAGAAGGGCACTTAAACGATAAAATATATCTATCGATGTTTTAGTTTCTCTAGTCTAAAGTTAGCTTGTAAAATCTAACTAGATTTAATTTACACGATATCTCGTTTTTCAATGCAGTTATATACGTTTTAAGCATTCTTCCATAATTTACGAAATGAAGCTATATTTTTAGTATAGAATAGATTGAACACAGAAAATAATATATTTTTAATAAATTTAGGTGCTTATCGAATGGAGTCCCAAACGCGTTAGAAATTAGTTTGGAAGGATTTGATTAGTGTTAAGAGTATTTATTTTGCAATGATATTACGGTTTGGGGCTTCGTTCCGTTTGTTATATTGTGTATTTGTGCCAACTTTGAGTACATGCAATAAATAATATCTACCCTCACTTTGGATCTGTAGCGTATTCAATATTAACATAGTAACATTTTAGTACTTTTAACATATCTGATGTATGCATGTGAGTTGGTATATTCTGTCAACAATTTTGAAATGTCAATAGTTACTTTTTCAGTATTAGGTTATGTATAATTTAAGACTCGAAAAGTAATATATAGTTGACTTTAAGAAATATAACAGTATATATTTTAGATTATGATGTGAACATGAAGTGTTTCTACTATATTGGTCTCTTAGAGTAAAGAAAGATGTATTTTGTATAGAACGAACTATTCGTATAGACATATTTTTCGAAATTTTTGTTATATCCAGGCAGCATAATATTAGTTTAATAATACAATAAGCATTTTTCTAACGTTAGTTTCTAAAGACTAGAGGTACGCATTGAATTATTACTGCCTCTATATATTATATTGTTAATTCCCACTCGCAATTTTGTGCACTACAGAGATATAGTATTTATGTATATACACTTGTTAACACAACTATTTGCTAGTTTATTTTGTAATCTTTAACGTTGGGATAGCAAGCATGGATGAGCGTTTTTTGTTTTGTATTTTTTTTTAATAAATTTATTGAACACTTATTGGTTTTCTTTTTTTTACTATTTTTCCAAAATTATTTTCGCTTTAATATATAATAGTCCAGTAATGGCACTTATTCAACATAGATCTCTTAAATGTCTAGTTCAAGGTACTTTAACATTGTGGTTGTACTAACATTTTGTCGTTTAGAGATTTGAGGGTCAAATTAAATTCTATTTTTTTAGAATATCTGTGTTTTATTAAAAATTGCATCCTAATCGGATGCAATTTTTTTGTATAACCTTAGCGGTCAATCAAAAATTACTTATCACACTACTTACTTTGTATTTCATAAGCATTATGTGCTGCCTTAAGTTTACACCTTTTTTTAATAAGTAGGTAAAAAATATCTCTGTTCATCACCAGCTCATTTCATGTCGCCACTGCCGGGGCACGAGCTTTCCCTAAGGATGGAACAGGCCATAAGCCACCACCCGGGCCCAGTGCGGATTGATGTTTGTTAACGACTGCTAATGCAGGCAGGACCAACGGCTTTACGTGCCTTCCAAAGCACGGAGAGCTCGACATGACAATTTTTTTTGTTACCCATCCGATGACCTGCTTTTGCGAAAGTTGCTTAACCTTTGCGATCGCAGACCGGGCGCGTTAACCACTGCGCCATCGAGGTCCTGATTAATATTCTCTCTGTATTTAATAGTACAATATAAACAAATCTTTAGTGTAGATCTGGGATATTTACCGATTTGTTTTAAAAAAGGTTAATGTTAATTTCGAAAAAGCAAAATAGGAAAACATACCTTACAAAAGTTTACTTTTATAACAAAATATGAGCCTAGTTTCAACATACAAGGTCAAACCGAATATTTAAATATTATTTATCTACCTGTAATACGAAAATTACCGGAAGATGCTATATAAAGTGCACAATGACTGAAAATAAGTTACATTTTATTAAATGGTGCATATCACATCTAACATAGTAGTTAAACTATCGTGTTAATTTACTATCTGTTGATGCACGCGATCAATGCATAGGAAATTATATAAAAACATCATTGATAGCGTGCATTTTGTTAACAGCTGAAGCAGCTATGAGAAGTGTTTCGCTTATTTTGTTATGTTTTATTGAGTTTAGCACAACTCAAGGACCACCGCCGGTAAGTTATTATTCGTAAATCTAAAAAAAAATTCTTTAAAAACTTATTAAATGATTCAACCGTCAATTGCTGCAACTGAAAACTGTTGTCGATCATCGAAACTCAACTAGAGTTAAAGAAGTAAATTGTGACCAGCGATGTTGGGCTTCCAATAAATAATATATCATTAGTATAGTCATATTATAAATCAAACATTGTAAACCTGTAGGAATGTGGTCCAAAATAAATTTAAAAAAAAACAGTACGCAGTTTCTTTAGGTTACTGGAAACAGCTATTTGCGAGTTGCCTGTTGCCCAAATCGGAAAACAAAGATACTCCGCCTGCAGGCAGAGCGCCTAGTATAATTATGACGTGATTATGACCTAATTTGATGGGCACAAAAAATGCCGAGATCTGTCCCATATATCTGCGCTGGCCTTAAAACATTTTTTGCAAAAACAGTTTGTGGCGACACAATATTGTATTGTTTCCTAGAATGCTGATATAGCAATAGCGAGCGAACGGGAGCTCGCCCCTGCAGTCGCCAGTCGCACACCGTACAACTTAACGTCAGGTTGTCGCTATTAATTGTAATCCGCGTATTAAATACGGAGTCAGATATGTAACATTGTTGTGTGAACATTGTGTGAGCAAATAATACAGAACATTAGTGTGCAAACAGTGTATTCATTTATACCTCCCATCACGGCTTGCTACATACCAGACAGCAGCAATGCGTGACCAGTAAAAGTTCTTCAATCAATCGATTATATCAATCGATATTTTAATGATAACTGATTAAATATTTTGTTATTCTAATACCGTTTTAAACAACAAAGAGAACCATTTTTTTAATGTGCCAATTGCTGCACTAAAGCTGAATTAAAAAATTATGATATAAGTGAAAAAATTAAATGCACACTCGACCCAGCCAGGAATCGAATCTGGGTCTTCCGCAACTCGGGCGGCTGCACTGACCATTATGCTACCGGGAAGGCTTCTTGGCTGGGTCGGGTGGGCATTTAATTTTTTAACTATATTTAATAATAATTTAACCAAATTACATAATCTTAAACATAAAAAAAATAATTAATTTATCTTAAACTACATTTCACGTAATAGATAAAAGAATACATTTTCGTATTTGCTTATTAGGGAGTGCGCAGATGACGGAGTTTTATCCGTTTCATTTGTTACTGTCAGTCCCTCGTGTGCGACATGTCGAAAGCGATTTTACGGATAAAAAAAGTCCGCGGACAGCTGTCCGTCGTCTGCGCAATCACTTACCCTCAAAATGGCGACTTTTCTCCCACCAGGATGATGAAGAATGTGCACTCAACTTCAACTCGCCAGTGTACGTGTGCGAAGATCAAATAAGCCACCTATTCATTGACACCTCGGAGATAGAAGTGCATAGACACAACGAGACCACGTCATTTATGTCGGGATCATTGAAGATGTTAAAGAAAATTTACTCTTGCACGATGGTAAGTTACCAGTTAACATGAATACCTACTTACAATAAAATAAATATAATATTATTGTTTATGCGAGTTCGATGGCGCCGTGGTTGACGCACCCGCTCTGCGAGTGCTGAGGTTAACCTACTTTCGCAAAGGCCGGTCATCGGTGGATGAACAAAAATGTATCATCTCTCGCTCCTCCATGCTTCCGTTGGTCCCGGCTGCATTAGCAAAAATTAACAACCACCAAGCCATAAACCACCACGCGGGCCCAGTGCGGTGCGTTGGTTGTTAACGACTGCTAATGCAGCCGGGACCAAGAGCTTTACCTGCCTTTCGTAGCACGGAGGACCTTGAAAGGATACATTGTTAGTCACTATCCGATGACCGGCCTTTGCAAAATTTGCTTATGCCACTCCCCTACTCATCTTTACATAGTATAAAACAAAGTCGCTCCCGCTGTCTGTTTTTATTTTTTTGAGAGAGATTGCTGTTTGCATCAGACGGCATTTTCAGCTTCACCGGGCTTAATTGGGGGCGGCGAGGAACGAAAAGGGTCCCTCAAGGGGCCGTGTGAAACGAATCACCTTCGAAGGTTTTCTAGAGGGAACGGCATCGCGCACTAGTGCGCGTCCCCGTGCCCTACTAGATTCTCCGAAGGGTTCGGATCGGATCGGGGACCCGCTGTCCGTACCTACGCTTAGATATTTTAAACTACGCAACGTATTTTAATGCAGTTTTGAGCTATTGCTAATAGCTAATAGCTATTGCTAATAGCACAGAATGAATAAATAGAGTTATTCAAGAGGAAGGTTTATATGTTTAATACATGCATTATATATTCAATAAAATTTAGACAGGACAACGTCTGTCGGGTCAGCTTAGGAGCAATCGGTACCGCGTCAAATTTAATGTAGGTACCTAGTCATAATTCAACATCTATCAGCTCCTGTGTTTAGATTAGACTTATAGTTGAGAAGACCACCGGCAGCCGTACCGAAGTGGTAGTCACCCACGACATATGTAACTTGTGCGACGAGTTGACACCTGACAGCGACTACCACAAATATCTGAAGTTCTTCGGTTTCCCAGAGACCTGCCCGATTGAGCCGGTAAGTACCAACTATGCTTCATCATGAACCTCTTGGCTGCTTGTTGACCAGGTGATCGACTTTTGAATCGCACCGGTGATCTCGAATTTAAAAGTGATATGAAATAAGTACACTAAGAAATATTTTTAATTTTTTATTATTTACTATTTAATTATTAAGATACCATACCGTTCGAGAGTTTTTGGTATCACAAATAAGTAAGCAGTCATCTATACATATAATGACTTGTCCTGACTGACTGATTCATCATCGCCGAGCTTAAACCGGTGAAGCTTATTAGATGAAATTTGGACTGTGTAGGTTAATTGAGTGACGTAACCAGCCACTAAGAAAGGATTTTACGGAAATCATACTCTAAGGACCCCAATAAGGGGGTAAAAGTTTGTCTGAAATTCCGTCAGTTTTGAAGTAAAATACATGAAAATTGGTATTTGACTTTTTAAAAACAAATAAAGAATTGACTAGTCCCAGGAATTTAGTTTATTTTCTTTTAAAGACGAGAAAAAGGAAGAAGGTGTTTTTGAGGAAATCGTTATTTTAAAGTAAGAATTATAAAAATGTATAAATTAATCGACCTTTAGATTTTCAATAAAATGAAGAATGGCGTGTTTTAGCATTTTTCGAAAAACCTCCCCTAGAAAGTGAAATAGGGGTGGAAAGTTTGTATGGAAAAGTCATTTTAAAAGTTAAATCCTTCGGTATTTGAACTGGTTACAAATTATGAAGTCCTTACAGATACTTATCTTTATTAAGTTTATCTTTATTAAGTGGGTTTTATTTAAAACAATTAGAAGTCATGTAGCCCATTTGAGCAAAGCCGCGAGCAAAAGCTACATTTACATAAGAGTTGGTAAATGGAGGACTTGTAATTGATATCATAGCGTGAGAATTAGTCACCGATTCGAAAATCGCCCCCAGAAAGTAAGCTTAATACCTACCTACATACCGCGCTCAAGCAACGCACAAAGACCTTACATTACTTATTCTGTGACCCTACCGCGGACACGGAATCTCGAAATGAAATTAAATGAAATGAAATAATTTAATCACCGAAAATAGAGTAGGTACAAAAGATGGTAATTCATATTAGGGTTCGTCTATTTTGCCAACGCAGGGCATGTGAATAGAGATAATTAAACAAACAAAAAAAAGTTAGAGAACTAAAATAATTAATTAAGTACCTATACATTAAGGTCAAATAGCCAATTTACATTATATTGAATAATACGTCACATTATACCAAACAAGATAAAATCATAATAATAATTAAGTACTTATATTGTATTATATTCATAGTATTAAATTACATTATATACTACAATATGTCATTATTACAATTTAGAAAATCTTTAATAGAGTAGAAACATTTTATTTTAAGCCAGTTAGATAGTTTTCTTCTAAAAACTCGAACCATCTCAAACCAGCCCGAGCGCAGCTGTTGCGAGATTCCGTGCCCGTGAGAGGTTTAAGGCGACACTTGAAAAAAATACATCAACTTTCATCGAAAGTTGTAGGAGTATGACAAGACCAACGAATCTGAATATTTTGATATAGATAACTTCATGCCTTTGTCTTTAAAAACACTTGCTCAAAAACACGATTGTGCTATTTTGGCTGTGTTGTTATACGTAGCGCCTGCGACAATTGAGACCGCAAAGACCGCCGAAAAAATATTTTTATAATACTGGGTTTAGTTATCAAAATATACAGCAACAAAATTACGAATATTGATGTTATCAATATATTTGAGTGATTTAAAACATATAGATTAAATAATTTCATTGTAATTTTAGCATTAATGATTTTTTAGAGATGTTTTTGTAAAGAATTACGATCGAGCCAAAATTGCACAATCGTGTTTTTGAGCAAGGGTTTTCAAAGACAAATACATGAAGTTATCTATATCAAAATTTCAGATTCGTTGGTCTTGTTATACTCCTACAACTTTCGATGAAAGTTGATGTATTTTTTTCAGGTGTCGCCTTAACCTGCGTGCGTTACCTACTTGAGCTCGTATGTCGCCAGGTGGCGCTGCCTCAATTGCCATAGGTACTAATTTAAGTTTTTGTTCACTTGATCGAATGTCATATGAAACTCACACTAGGCACCCTGGTGAAAAACGAGGAGAGTTAAAATTTGATCATATAGCCTATAATTAACGTTAACGGATGGCGAATAAAACTCAAACTGGGCACTCTGGTAACAAAGGGAGAGTTAAAATTTTGCTAAGCTAAACAAATTCTCGTTTTCGTTATTATCATAATCCAATTGCAAGTATACCTTGTAGGCGCTGCTTCAATGTCATTCAGAACCTCGTTTTAATAACATGAACCAAATGGTAAATAAAATGGCTTTCTAAAAAAAGTAAAAGATAGCATATGACTGTCCCACTGCTGGGCAAAGACCTCCATTATTTAAATCGGGTTAGTGTGTTAGGCCCCCGGTGTGTGACGCCCCCGTGGTGGAGGCCCCCGATTTCGTTTTAGTGCGATAAAATTAATTAGTTGCATATTTTTATCAAAAGTACAGTAAAATAGCAAAGTGTAACTATTATAAAAATGTTTATAAGTGTCCTACATGAAATGATCAAAGTCTTAGTTTTTTAATATAAATCTTTATTAATAATGTCGGTGAAACAACAGTTTGCTTAGGTATCTAATAATATCACATTAGTCAAGTTACAATTTTTAAAATCACATTTAATAAAATCAGATGATTTAAAGGTACTTATCATAAAATGTAATTAAGGTAATTTTGAATACCTAATAATGATATAGGTATCTACTTAAATATTTACAACATTGATAACAGAATAATTAAACATTAAAATATTGCAACATTAACATGCAAAATCACAGATCCTAAAAGAAAAATTACAGTTATATATTATGATGATTTAAACTACTAAAAATATGTACTTTAAGTCATTTATACTTAGTAAATATATAGAATTAAACTTTCTACTTAAATATTTAGAACATTGATAAAAAATTATTAAACATTAAATAGCAATAACAATTAACATTAAAAATCACAGATCAGATCACAAACGAAAAAAAACAATTAAATATTAGGTGATTAAAATTTTGTACCTATATAATCAGATAATTATACCTGTAACGCATCATACTCATAATAATTATAAACATGAAATTTCACAGTGAAATTAAATTACTTATTTAGTTCAGAAACACTTAGTCGCTGACTGTATCTGGTACAAATGGCTTTTATTACAACAAAATCAGCTGTTATAACTTAATTGAAAATCGGGGGCCCCCACCACGGGGGCGTCACACACCGGGGGCCTAACACACTAACCCTTTAAATCAAGTCATCGCTACAAATAATGGGTAATGGCTTAATCGCCACGCTCGCCAAATGTAGGTTGGTGATCGGAAACCTGGGATATGAATCGAAATATCAGAAACACACTTTGCCCGACCTGGGAATTGAACCCAGGACCTACGAGTATCGGACCGAGTGCTTTGCCACTCGGTCACCGAGGCATATCTAGTATTAGTATAGAATTAAAACGGTGCCTCAAGCCGTGTGAAACGAATCACCTTCGGTTGTTTTCTAGAGGGAACGGCATCACGCACTGGTGTGTGTCCTCGTGCCCTACTAAATTCCCCGAGGGGTTCAGATCGGATCGAGGAGCGGATCAACTCGAGGGCGCCTCAAAAGGCTCGGACCTCGGGTCGGATTGACCGGGCCGGGGTGGTACGGAGAAACGCCCAGGTACATACATGTCTGTACCTGGTATAGAGCGCGTGTCAACCGGCTCTTCGTACCCTTGTTCTACGAGTACCGGTGTCTTGGGCCTAAGCTAGTGTGCATGTTTAGTGTATTCTGTAAATGTGTAGTGGCAATTAGAGGATCGGGTGGGTTCGTGATCCGTGTCCGTGCAAAGGGTCTATGTGAGCGTTGCTCGAGCGGGGTATGTATTATTTTAAGTCGCTAATACATGCTCCATTTCACAGGGCCTCTACTACATCAAAGATTGGGTGCTGGATTCAGATGATCTACCAGTAAAAACGATAAACAAGGCGCGATACATGATCACGATATATATCTTCGAGAACCCGTCCTGCGACTGCGACGTAAAGATACACTCGGGTTGTTTGAAAATCGAGTTTATCATAGAGACTGTCTGAATCTATAAATAAATGTAATGAGAATTATTGATAGTTTAATTTTGTAACTCCTCTCGAAAGGGCCGGTTGATGAAAACACACCAACCTACTTTTTATTAAAATAATAAATTAATCAATTCACACTTAAATGGAGTTAGAAATACATATGCATACATCAACCACATATTCGCACCTATTCCTAAAAACACAACTACTCATCATTTTATAAAAGCACGCACGCGCACACACGCACACACCCCCATACGCGCTCACATACACACTACTTCGACTTGAACGGGGTGGTATATAGTAGCGATTGGCGATTCAAGTCAAATAACTCGGTTAACTTGTTTATCGAATCGGTCAACTCGAGTTAATTTTGTCCTAGCCCGGTTTGACTCGCTTCGCTGTCGCGTCACATACGAGGGCGCGGGCGGCCGGCCGGCGCCGGCGGCGCGGCGGTCCGACCCGAAGTCCGGCTCGCCTATTTATATGTAATAAACAGTTGATTTGAAGCAACTACTTGTTTTATAATTGAAATTCTGATTCTTTAAAAGTTTAAATATTCATTTCTATTGGAATACCTAAATCAAGATAATTTTTGATTGTCCTTACTCAAAAAAGTAATACAACCGAAGCTAATGTTTAACTCTTTTACTTTGCCGTTGCGACTGACAGACTCCGAGTTGCAACCGCAACCGAGACGGTTCGTTTAAATGTACACACGCCTGCACATCAACCTACCACAAACTGTCAAATTTCCTCAATAGACTTGGAACTTTATGTGTAAGTTATATAGTTGAAAATGTATTGAAGAAATTTTACAGTTTTGGATAGGTTGATATGCAGGCGTGTGTACCAAAAACAAAACGCCATCTATCGCATCGTACCTGACGATTATTTGCTAATGATATTTAAAATAACAACACTAATAATGGTAAATAAGTTCATTTATTTCCGATTAAACCTATTCCTCCTCAGGCTCATTGACGTTCTCATCCCGACTGGACTCGTAGAAGACTTCCCTCCTGTCCTGACCGCGGAGAGGCACATCGTCCGTCTTCTCCTCTACTTTTTTCTCTTCCTTATCATCCTCATTCTTCTTGGAGTGTTTCTTCTTACTCTTGCTGTGCTTGCTCGATTTGTCCTTCTTCTTAGGTTCCTTTTTTGCGTCCTTTACTTTTTCCTTTTTTGCTTTCTTCGCCTCATCACTTTTGCTCTCGCTGCTGTCGCTGTCGGAATCAGCTTTGGTTTGCTTCTCTTCTCTCTTCTTTGTTGTTCTGTATATATTAAGTTATCTTTTAGTTAGTCTTGATATTGACAAATTTATGCTTTATACATTTTATAAATAGCTTGCCTGCTTCTTAACTGATCTTTAGTATTTGTAAAAATATTATGATCAGATGTTAATGACGGTAGTTGTTGACATTGAATTGGCGCCTTTGGCTTTCAAAGTAAAAAAAAGTAAATAGTGTTGAATTATTTCGGCGGGCTGGTTAGAACCACGATAGCTCAATTGGAAGAGCACCTGACCCGGTATGTCAGAAGGGTGCAGGTTCAAATCCTGCTCGTGGAAATTTTTTCAACATTGTGTTTTTGTAAATTTATGCTTTTTTGATACTATATTTTTTTCCTTACTCAAACTAAACCATATCCACTAATGCATGTATGCTATATATTCCCTCTTACCTGTTCTAGTACAGGTAGGGCTTGTTATCTTCATTAGGTTCATCAATGGTTCATTTGGTAGGTGGTATACCGCGTACCGGAAAGCGAAGCAGGCCTCCAACAAGGTGGACCAACGATCTGGTAAAGGTCGCGGGAAGCTAATGGATGCGGGTTGCACAAAACCGGTCGCTGTGGAGATTTTGTCCAGCAGTGGACGTCTTTTGGCTGAGATGATGATGATGGTACCGGCAAGGTTTCCTTACCGGAATCTCTATTGGAATGTACCTTTGCTTCACTTACCATCATCTCTTCTGACATAAAGATTTTGGACCTTATATAAAACTGTAATACGATTGAAAACTGCGCAGGGAAAGGACTGTGTCGACATAGCACAGATCCTTTGGGAGACAGAAGGTTTTATTGCCAAATGGAACACGAAGTAAGAGTTAATTATAAAAAAAACTTACTGCAATTCTCTTAGAGCCTCCTTGTCACCATCACTGAAATAAAAATACGTTTTGAATATAGGTGTCAACCTTTAAGAAAAAAAACAATTAAATAAATGCAAAAGACATATGTAAAATACGATTAAAAAGTAAATACCTAATGAAAGAACGTTACCAATTTTTGTTATTTTTTTTTGGGACAAACTCTGTTGTTGCTGACATTTTTATTTGATTGGGTATTATAAATAAGTATAACAGAGTCTGATGGATACCTTTTATCCGAGAATTGTAAAATCAGCTGACGAAATTCGACTCATTTTCAGGTGTGACGAGATTCTACTATAAATAATGTTGAACAACCTAACAAAATCAGTTGAGAAAGAATTTTATAACGTTAGTTTTGTTAGTAGTGTTTTTAACAACCACCAATCCGCACTGGGCCCGCCTGGTGGTATATGGCCCGTTCTCCCTATTCATCCACAGGGAAGGCTCGTGCCCCAGCAGTGGGGACATAAAATTGAGCTAGTGATGATGAACAAAATGTTTAGTGTTAACATGTCGAAATACCTGTCTGAATCTTTAGCTGCCTTGTCGTTGTCGTCGTCGCTGAAATAGAAAAAAAAAACATTTTCACAATTTTTTTCTTAGTTGATGGCTTTGTGCGATTTAGCATATTTATTTAGCCAGTATCAAAGTAATTTTTCTTACAAGTAATACATAAATAAACAATATTTCATTCCTGTATGTGATAAGTAGAAATGAGAAGTGAGAAATGCTCGAGTATCCCAGTAAATATGTGGGGCTTTACTAAGTAGGTAGATACACGCGGACATCTTGAGAGAATTTGAAAAGTGACGTTGCACAGTTTTGTTTTATTTGACAACACTCCTGTACACTCACGAACACTTAACGGTCAATAATCCACCATTATTTTCACATTAATATTCGACATAGCACACATTTTAGAAAATAAAACAAAACCGCAGACCTCTTCACCTTCCCACCAAGAAGCCCCTTCATAATTTTCACAATTTAAGGTTGTTTTTAGGGTTTTTTTGTTATTTTTTGTTTTTTTTATCGGACAAAATGTAGGTAGGACAGAAAAACTCGCGCGGCTCGCGTATGGATTCTACCCGCTTAATTTTTGTGTACCTATCGTGTATCGTCCGTCGCCCTGCTATGACGAGGTATTGTCTCGTTCGCCGGCTACTAATGAACGCGCTTCGTTTTGCTACCAGCTTTACTTACCTATCTTTTCGATTTAGCGACAATAATAGCCGCACCTATCGAGTTGTGCTTGTGTTCATCAAACTGTGACATTTCCGTACGTAAGCTAATCGTGGAGCTCTACTTCCGTGTGGTTTTTGAGTGGACTTTTGTCTGTGATGTCAGCGTCACTGGCCACGCAGCACCATCATCAGCTGAAGAACTTCCGCCGTAAAGACGACAAAATAGATATAAAGGCATTCGTATTGCGATTCGCGTGTAGATTTTTCTATATATTTGTCCGACTATTCTGTTTTTCAAAAACTCTGTACAGTCCACATTTTCATACCAGCGATCTTTTTCGTTCCCAACAAATATTGTTGTTGTTATAATCGGGAGTACCAGATTTTTGTTTTTTATTTTATTTTTATTATCATGTAATTACCTGTCAGGTTTTTCCTCTTTGTTGCCGACGCCATCTTCTTCGCTTCTGTTAATAACAATCGAAGGTTACAATGTTTTATGATTACAACACAATAATTACTGAATTTTCTTTTTAAGTTTATCTACCATGATATTGAACTATCATTGCCTATATTGTTATTATATCAGCGCTTATTTTCAAATGCAAAGCAAAAAAGTGGAGAGAAGGAAGGCAACCAACTATTCCTATTTTTCTGCCCGCTGCTCCAGTGGTCCAATCTGGTTGGATTGAAACGGTTTCAGCTTTAACCAAATCATCACTAAGAATTTAAGAATGATGCTGGAAGCGCCAACTCCATTGAGATTCTTAATTTAAATGAACTTTTTCCCCAACTGATGGAACACAACAACGCTTCAGATATTGCTGTAATTGCTAATATCTTAGATAAGGTGGTGGTCGCTATAGCTGGCTAGGTATACTTAGAACAAATCCTACATCTAACCAATCCAAAATAGCTCAAAATCGTGGGGAATGGGGGAAATCCTTTGCCTAACAATGAAATGATACGGGCTAACTGTAACCACACCAAGTCGTACATTATTATTTTTAAATATTTCTTATGGGTACCTATGCACAGTGCCTTCATCTCACCTAATGTTAAGTGATGATAAGGCCAATAGTGGAAGCGCACTTCACCCAGAATCCTCAACTAATGAGCCGCTGGCTAATACTGGCTATTTTATCTCTAGCTGCCGAAACAACAATGCTACAAACATTAATGTTATGGCGACATACTTATATACATAGATAATTATGGTCTTCTGTGTGAACTAAAAACCATTATTACATTTGGACCGAAGACTGGGATGATTCAAACAAGTTAATCGATAGAAACGATCAATATAAATGATTTTTACTCATCCACGCTGTCCCAGTTGACGGACCACTCCTCGTGTGTTATTCCGGTACGGAAGACTCTTCGGCAATTTTCTCTGGAAAACAGGATAGTCAAATTAATAATCTTTGTTTGAATTCAGTTTAAACTGGGAGGTTATATAAAAGTGTCTGAGAACCAGAAACAGGATTTATGCTCACTTTTAACATCTCACCATTAATTACATTTAATTTAATTTCACTATTTTATGAAATGAGTTTTGTAAGTAGCCTGCGTTAAACATCGTTGACAACTTTGATTAACTGTTGTTAATTAAGTTTTTTAGATATTATTTAATAGAAAAGCTGAATGGCGTGGTCTGGTGTTATAAATTCTAACAACAACATAGCTAGATTCTTCATGTCACGAGAAGTTACAAAAGATTGACTATGGCGTCCGGTAATATGTGAAGTAATTCCAACGTCAATAGAATTTTAAAGATACAGTTACTGAAAATTGAGTAGTGTTTTCCTTTTCGAATACAATAGATGGCAGCATTTTTGCCTCTAAATATTGAACTATATACACTCGAAAATAAGAATTAAAAGCAGCAAAAAAGCAACTGTATTTCTCACTCGATATCCTTGTGAATGGCGCAGGAGATGAACTGGCGATTTTTAAAAACAGATGTGTACAAGAAGGGCCCGTGGCAGCTGTGCGACTTGGGGTCGATCTTGCATGCGGAGATAACGCCAATCGCCCTCTCCTTGCCTTGGTACTTCACTATGAGAGGACCGCCGTGATCATTCTGTGATATTGGAAGGGATAAAGTAGGATAGCTTTGTTTATGAAGTGAGTGGCGGCGGCGGCTTAAGCCTCAGGACGTCTGGAACACGCCCAAACAACCTCGAGCGTGTTCCCTCTGGCGAGCCGCTGCCAGGGTGAGTATCCGGAGATTGTTAAACCGATCGTCCTGTATTATCCCGGCGGCTACTTTGCCACTCGGCCATCGAGGCGTTAATATAAGAAAATCAGATGTGATATACAGGTTGACTTTTTTATCACCGTCCAAACCTTCTGAGATGACTCCCGTGATACAAACGAACAACAATAGTAAGAGTTGTTCGTTTGTATAACGGGAGTCAGAAGTTTGGACGGTGATTAAAAAGTCAATCTGTATAAAAACGGTTTTACCTCACAAAATCCACCTTGATTCAAGGCGCGTCTTGCGGTGTAGTCGTCAGGGTCCTTCAAATGCCTCCCCAGATCTACATTGAAGATCTTTGTGGAAACTTCAGTTGTGCCTGCGTCGTTTTGCCTACGACTTTCCACGTCGGTGCAATTGGCGTATTTTTTCTGAAAACGTTAATATCTTTTGGTGTGACGTGACCCTCTGCAATAACTTTGGAAGCCCATTAAGAAAACTGAAGTAACAAACATGGTAGCGGAGGGAATAATAAATCTAGCGATAGTAACTATATAGGTACAATCCCAACGGTGACCCGTAGCCTGTTAACTTAGTGATAAGTGACAATAAGGTTAAAGTAGAATTACTTCGGCAGGCTGGTTAGAACCACGATAGCTCAATTGGGAGAGCACCGGACCCGGTATGTCAGAAGGGTGCAGGTTCAAATCCTGCTCGTGGAAATTTTTTCAACATTTGTTTTTTTGTAATTTGTTTCGCAACAAAACTTGCGTTAAAATTATATAAACAAAACAACAACATTTTAAAGTAGAAGTGTCTAAACTATAATCTTTAACTAATCAGGAAAGGGCAACGTAAGTATTTCAAGATGTAGGTAGTTCCTGGCTACTAAAACACAGGAATCAGAAAATTAAATTTCCGACTGGCTGACCAAAACCAGATTATGTAGTAATAGCTAGATTTTTTTAAACAATATTAAACTAGATTTTCGTAATACGACTGTATATGTCTTCGTTATTGGTTCAATTACTTACATCACAAATCTCGCTGAGTTTTTTCATGACGTCCTTGGTACAGATCATGTACTGTGTGATGATGGTCCGGAACCTCTGGGCCCACTTCTTCGCGCACTGCTCGTTGTCCATTATGCAGACTTTGGCTTCTTGGAGGCACTTTGCGTTTTCAGGTATGTGGACCCTTGTACTTTGTTTTCGGTAGACACCCTGATAAGAAATTTTGGATCAGGGATTACTGTAGTTGGTACTTAAGTAACAGTTTTATTTTTAATCAGAGTTCTATGGAGGCTTTTCTAGAGAATTTCTCTGACTTCCGAATCACCAGCCAATTCCCAATCAGCCTTTCGCTAAGCCTGTTACGTTGAGTAGCCTTATGTAATATTGGGTATTATATCAATCAATCTCAATGGGAAGTGATGTCAATAGTGAACATAAGTTTGGAGTTCAATATAACATTTTGCCTTAAAGACATTAATTACATTTTTAACGAACTCGCATCTCTACGAGGCCACTCTGTGCTTGCCGTTTGTAGTCTCGAGCCATTCCTGTGGTAGGTACTAGGTATATAGTGGATAAGCCTGCCCTCTTCCTGACAAGCGTTTCATGGGAATGAATAAGGGAAGACAAGGAGAGTCCCGTATACCCCGGGGGTAATAAATGGGTAACATATTTTATGTACAAACAGGAACGGCACGCCAAGGCTGCCCCCACCTGGTGGATGTGACGACTATCACCACCCGACTGAACTACATATGTTCTTAAATTTTCTGATGAAGTCAATACCAACCTCTCTAAAGTTACTGCCGCTACCCCAACCAGCGATGTATCCCTTGGTACCGGGTTTCTCCAACTCCCTGCTAATGTTGTTGTAGCAGATGAGGTCAGAGGCGAACTCACAGCCTTTCTCTTTGACCCCCAGTTTGAACGGTTTGTCTACCTTCACAATAGCAATGTCATTGGAAGACCACTTGATACTGTCTTGGAAGTCGAACTTGTAATCTAGGAAATGTATTTAAACACAATATTAATTTAGGTAGACTCTTATATTAATCTAGTCAACTCTTTTATATATAAAAGAGTTGAAGATCAGGAAATACTTCATGGTTAGAGAGGAAAATAAAATAACTGTATTTTTGACTTTCACAACCAAACTTCGTAAAATAATTTAAAAGTTCCGTTAAATTTTATATCTTACATGTCCGAATGATTCTAGTTTCTGGGCCTTACATCTGCGTGGGCTAGTTCCTCTGCATTTTCCTTACACCATAAATAAAGGAAAGACTCTTTGAAAAAAAATACCAAACTTACATAGGAGCACTAAGCTTAAAATCTCACGTACTTTTAGGTATACACTTCCACACAACCTTGCGTCGGTGTTTGCAGACGCACTCGTCGCTCTTGTAGTCGAAGCTGTCAACGAATCTGGTGGTGCCAGCGACAATGTAAAAGTGGTCAGCGTCCTCCACACAGGCAGCTGACGTCAGCACATAGTGAGCGTCCACGATTACACCGCCACACAACCAACCGCGGTACTTGTGGGCTTTTGCCGATTCCTTTGTCAGTTGGAGGTACACCTGCGTTTAGTGAAACGAGATTCGATTATATGTCCTTTCGAAGTTCTAAGATTAATTCAAGTGCCAGTATTCAAACGGATAGATGCTCAGGTTGCAAGCGAGAAATTTCAATAGCCAAAACTCCGTTGAACTACTGACGTGAACCTATACCTTACTAAGTATATTAGCTTTCTACGTGGGTTAGCAGGACTGTTATTTATTTAGTTATTTGTTTGTTATTTTGTTATTTATTAGCTCTTTAAGTTTTATATAAAAAAGTGTCTTATGTTCTTTAGAACATAAGACACAAATTACAATGTTATGTGGCAGTCGTGCTACTGACTACCACACTGCTGTAGTGTGAATTGAAAACCAGCGTCACGTTTCATAAACCTGACGCTGTATTTCCTAGTGTCTCGCGTCTTAAAATTAATGCTTTTTCCTTCATTCAGTTACTTAAGTAATTGGAACATACATTATTTAAACTTTTCACTTGTCCGTATTTTACATTTACGAATAACATAGGCGTGGTTACCAGCCATTACCAGTTTGCATGAAGTTTGCATGTTGCATCTACACCACAGCTTATTTTTGTGGAGCATCATTTTGCCACTTACATTTTAAAAACAAAGATTCCTAACTAATATTATAAATGCTTAAGTGAGTTTGTTTGTTTGATGTTTGTTACGCTTTCACGCGTAAACTATTCATCCGATCAAAATGAAATTTTGTACACATACTTTCCAAGAGTATAATCAAAGTCATAGGATACTTATCACTTAAACATTGGATATGTTTGTTTGATACGTTTGTTTATTTTGTTGTCATAGAAACTGTCAAAGCGGTACGAAGTCCGCCGTGTCTGCTAGTAGTTAATATTACGCAGGACATCGATTTTGTTATTTCAAAACGTCCATAGTGTTTCAGCCCCTTGACCATGAGCAGCAGTATTATTGCAGTTTTGGAAACGAGGGGCGTATATACGCTGCTACATACGCGTCTCATTACAACTGCAATAAAACTGCTTTACGATCTCATGGTAATCTCATAGTAATGGTTTGCCTATAGTCCAAATTTCACAATCAGGCCCCATAGACTATTCAGGCGTTTAAAAATAGGAAACCGAACCATGTAAGAGGGATGTAGTTACAGTAAATTTGTTTTTTAATAACAATTACACCTTTAAATCATTTTGATTAACGTTTTGCGGGGTCGGCGCACCACCAAATCTGAGAACGAGTCATTAAATGTTAGCGACTAAACAACCACTAGAATTCCCAATGAGGGTTGGTGTCAGGCAGGCGGCCGGCCATAAATACTTCGCCATAACCTTAGCAATAATGAACGGACATTTTGCGCCGACTCTAAGTAACATGGGACCAAGGCAGGAAGAAGAAGAGTTACGGTAACAAAACCGATAATTTGTACGGATATTTTTAGGGTGCCTAGTGAGAATGTGTTATGGTTTTTACGCATTTCCCCCCAAGACGTGGTGGTACTCGACAATGAGTTTCCCTAGTATAAAAAAGGGTGCCTAGAGTAAACCTCATTCGCAAATTGATCACGTTAACGTTAACGAGAAGCTTGATACCATAGAAACTCTTATTTTCCTTTACGGGGTCGTATGGTGGATGAAACTCCGCACTACGCACAGAGGATGTTTTTTTGTTCTTACCATGTAAGGCCTTTTGCCTACGATAGATCTTTTACTGTACAGAATTCTTCTTGCATCAACGACAGTTCTGTTTTCATACTCCCAGCCATCGTCTGCTACATCTTCAGCTTCATCAGTGCCATTGGCGGTGATTTTTATAACTTTTGTATCGTTTTTGTCTGGAGTTTCTGCTGCGGGTTGTGGTAGAGCTACTGATGCACCTTCAACGCAAGTTATGATTTTGAGTACCAAAAGGTATTACGCGCGCTTTGCCTACCGTGACGTTGTAGTTCTTATTCCCATTTGCCTTGTTATTGATGCTGGAACTGAACTAGACAACGGACAAAAACTATTTGCTTGGCAGCTAAAGATAGGCAGATATAGACATATATAGGGTCTAGTCGTCATTCAGTCGAATTCCGAACAGAATCCTTCTACCAATTCAATATTGTTTTCACAGGGTGTTTAATGTAGCTTGATGCTACTTTTATTGAATAAGAACAATAATTGAGACTTACCTAAAACAAGTAATACCGAAAATAAAATAAAACTAAAGTTCGTCATTTTATCTAAACCAACGATCCCAAAAGGATCGCGTAAAATTGTTTCTATCCTAATTATAAGAAATGTTTTAAAACATTAATTTCTTGCTCAATCTACAGTGCCGCTACGCTTCGTTGAAATTAATCAAACAACTTCCGTTTCTATTAAAAGTGTATCATTAAAATGTTTATAGCAATTTATACGAATTGTATCATTAATTCTATCAAAAGTTACACAGTAATTTTGAGTGTATAGTGAATATATGAAATCATGTTTTATTTTGTTTCATTCTTTAAATAATTTTACTTCAATTGTTACCAATAAGTTTAAACAAGCTCCATTTTTCTTAAAAAAACTGCTTATAATAAATCTACCAATATTTTTTTTTCTTTTTATGCATTCAGAAGTTTCAGACTTTCGTTTCTCCTACTGCCGTGAGCAAGTATCAGAGATGGGCACTTTTTATCTTTCCTTTTAAACAAATCTCTAAGCAATAAGAACTAAATAACGTATTTGTTTTCTAAAGTTTACACAAAATGTGTGCAAGGATTTGGTGCATTTTGCAAGCCCACTAATTATATCGATGACTTAATTTTGTTACTAAAACCGCATACTCCTACGCATACGCATACTAGATTTTATACTCTACTGTAAAAAATATTCTACGGTAACAACGTTATACTAATTGATTTTTATATTAATTAATAATTTGAGGTACATATGAAATACAAATTGTTTCCTTAACTTAATTTTCTTGTTGTCTTTATTGTTGTCACAGCTTTCTAATCTAATTAGATTCTCTTTCTAATTCTCTTAATACTCAAGAGTATTTTTCTATGTGTATAAAGGTCGTCATATATCTACATCTCGCACGATATGTAGCACATTATTGTATGTTGTCATTATATAAGGATTTCGTTTGCATTTTTAAAGCCATCCATACACCAAGAGGGCCAGCGTTCTGGGTTATGATCTGATCTCCTCATGTGCTATGTGAGAGGGCCTTAGCCGAGTTATGGGATAGTTATAGGTCATGATGATGATGATGATGATGATGATGCCAATCTATAGCATGTATGCAGGCATGTTTATATAAAGTTATACTTACTATCACCATCTTCATCAGCTCATTTTTACGTCCCCACTGCTAGGGCACGAGCCTTCCCCATAGATGGTATGGAGAAAGGGCGATAAACCACCACGCGGGGGGATTGGTGGTTGTTAACGACTGCTTATGCTGCTAATGAGGAGCTCGATGGCACAGTGGTTAACGCGCTCGGTCTGAGTGTGCTGAGGTTAAGCAACTTTCGCAAAGGCCGGTCATCGGATGGGTGACCAAAAATGTATTATCTCGTGCTCCTCCGTGCTTAGGAAGGTACATAAAGCCGTTGGCCCCGGCTATAAAGTTATAGTAACAACATCATTTCCAAACAAAGTAATTTATTGCTAGTTTACATATTAGTTTACAAACAGAGCGGTGTTATTTGTGGCGCCAACATTTGTCGTTTCGTTTGTTGCCCTGAGTATAAATCCACTGCCAGCAAAGACTTTGTCGCCAGATGCATCTACCGGGCCTTCATGTGCTCGGTTGACTACCTCCTGGCCAACATCAGGCTTCTTGTCCAGTACAATTTCACTTTTCGCGGGGCTGTTGAATAGTAAAATATTAAAAACGCAATAACTCTTCTTCATCTGCAGATGAAAAATTATTAAGTACCAAAATATTAAGAATGTTAATATTAAATTGTTAAATTAAAGGATAAGCTCGATATATTAAAGAAGCCTACGAAGAAAACAGTTAAGTTAAGTCCGTAAAAAATATACAATTACCCATCCGGATGACTCTTCCATGATAGAACCTTCTCAACGTGCGTGACGCCTGATCGGAACTGCCTTCTACATTTAGGCCTGTAAGTTAAATTAAAACGTTAAAAAAGTCACTTTGGTACTTTTGTGCACAAACTAAACGCAAATACATATATATTTATAAAATTCTTAAATTAAAACAAAGAAAAATTTTAAATTGTTTTCTTTAAAAAAAATGGTTTGACAACAATACTTTCAACATACTCGGCATCCTTATAGATAGAGCAAGAGATGAACTGGCGGTTCTTGTAAACACTGGTGTAGAGAAAGGGTCCATAGCATTTGTTGGTCCTCTCTTTGACGAGGCAAGCGGATATAATGCCGATGACTATGGAGTTGACACCTGTGCCGTAGATGAGCGGGCCACCGTGGTCGTTCTGATAACAATGCCAGAAAATAATCAAAGAAAAGCATATCGATATGTAATCTTAAAAAGTAATACAAAAGGAAACCTAAAAATTCATAAGCAATGTCAACGAGGTGTTCGGCGGCTCAACCGCACGTTCTTTGTAACGATCGCAAAAATTAAACTCGGACGTGACTGTTACCCGCTTGGGTATTTTTCTCAGCACGTTCAGAACCATCTAACATGCTACCATGACATGCATAACAGAACAAGCCACCATCAGAAGATAAAGGTTGTACAAGCCCTGTAAGAGATATGAATTGGCGGATTAAAAACTTTTGATACCCGGTCAAACCTGCATTTGATCATTCCAAAAGTAAAATAAAACGTTCCTAGTAAATTGTGAACTCATCACTCAGCAACGATTGATTCTAAAATTTACAAAAATTGCTCTTATATAAATGTAACTAATTGTGAAATGACCATTCCTCATTGGTTTCGTCTAGAATTCTGCTTCAAGTTCTTTAGGTAAAATACTGCATCATCCATAGTTTCAAAAGTTTTAGTACTACTGATCCAGTTATGTAAGTAACTCGTTGGTTCTGCTTAAGGGTGCGCCGTCCGTAAGTGACAAGTGTCATATATTTTATTTGAAAAGTCTTCGTCTATATTTATTTGATGCCGCGCGGCCATACTAATTTTGTATGGGGAATTTAACGTGTTAATTTGAAAAATAATAATTTAAAAAACCGCTCGATAAATCGAAAATATGAGACGGACGATTTGTAGTTTAGACCATTGGTGATTGTTTAGACAAATCAGAGGTACAATAATTAAGATAAACATCTAAGATATCAACTAAACGCCGCCACTCGTTTTCATGATTTTTGCCAAACTTTAAATGATATTGTAGAAAAAACTATATTGTGTTATGAATTAATGGATCGGACTAATTGTAAACACGTTCCCTTTGATACTAAATATATACTTTGTTCATTTAATATGATAGTATTTACAATTATATCAACTTAACCGTGACTGCATTTTTGGCATTTTTTGGTCGGCGCACCCTTAAATAAGTGGATAACTGTCATTGGCCCTAAAGTTTCATGCTATTAACAAATTGTAGTTATCTAAGTAAGTTTGACGACGGCTGTTGTTATCCCAAATAAAATAATAAAATAATATAATATAATATAATTAAATTTATAACCTCACAAAATCCACCGTCTACGTGCGGACTTCTTCTAGCAACATCAGATTTAGAGCTATTGCCGGACGTTTCATTGTGATAAGCTGAGTGCATTATTAGGTTGGTTGGTATCTTCTCAGTTTTTATGTGGGTGTCCCTCCTCGTGTCCTCTTCGTCTGAGTAATTTATGTCCTGGCAATCTACGTATTTTTCCTGAAATATAACCAAATGATTATTTAACAAAAAACAAGGTTTTTAAATGTATAATTTATCAAAGGCAAAAGTCGAACTGTAAGTAACTAACGATTAATAAATAAAAATAATTAACGCGGTTTAATGCAATCAGTTTAGTATGATTGGGTACTTGACAATTAACCAGACCGTGACTTTGGTCGCAACGTCTGGTATTTGAAAAGGTATTCCCAAAACCAGTTTACGTACAGGATTGATAAAAATTTATAATTACAAAGGAGCGTTTGAAAGTATTTATCGATTGAATGGAGTTTCAGATTTTGTTTACTTTAATGCTGATAACAATTCAACGTTATCGAAAAAGATTGGCAATGCAAAGGAATATTATGACAGCCTCACGTTACAAATCTCGGACATCGTCTGCCCAATGTCCTTGGTGCAGATCATGTAGTTCTCGATGATATTGTGGTAACGGGTGCCCCAACGCCTCTTGCACTTGGTCTTCGTGATTATTTCTACGCTAGCCTCAAGCAAGTTTTGCTGGTTCTCCTTTCGTCTGTTGACCCACTAGACAGAGTATAAGATTAAAAAAATCATTTTTACAGATTAGCAGGGCCTCTATCCTGACATTTTCAAAAAAGTGATTAAAGTATAATCGAAAATCGGAATCGAAGTATACTTTGAATGGAAGTTGTGTATATTTTTGGAATGCCGGATTTATATAATACAAGAAACTTGGTGGTTTCTCAAGTCGTTACCGAACAACACGTTGATTTTCCATGTCGCTTTAGCGTGACCTTAACAGATTAACGCGTTAAAGTCAGTTACCAAGAGCAGAGAACCCAATGGCGCCACGTAAGTAAGGTAAGGACCTCAACCTTAATTTTTACTTGAACTTGCTCACGACACACGCTCAACTCAAAATACTCAAGAAAGATACGGTTTAAAAAATTTGGAGAGTAATATTACTTACATCATTATATCTAGAAGTAGTACCCCAGCCAGCTATGCTGACGGTGGAGCCCGGGTTCTCCAAGGTCTGACTCTGGTTGTTATAGCATATCGGTTTGGGCACGAAGTCGCAACCTCTGATTCTTCTAGTAAAGTCAAAGCCATCTTCAACTTTGACCACGGCGATGTCATTGTTCATCCATCTTATGTTGTCATTCTCGTGACCGTCGAAGACGTAATCTGAAAAAGGCAGTATAGTCTTGGTCTTGAGTAGCTCGATGGCATAGGGGTGAGCGTTTTGTACTTACTTTTAGGCACACATTTCCAGATGGCTTTCTTAGCACCGTTTTTGATACAAGGATTGTTGTATCTGTCGTCCTCATCGGCATATCTGGAACATAGTCCCAAAAAATTGTAATTGTAATTCTGCTGATTCGTTACATAAGTGTACGGTCCGTCTGGGGGAAAGCGATCGCCGGCTCACATCAGCGTATAACCGCTTGCAATACCATATAATAATATGTGTATTGTTCGGTGATGGTAGACCATTTTTATTTTAGTAGATTTTCATTCGGAGTTAAGAGTTAGTTCTCGAGTATTCTTCTATAGGCCGTTCACGTCGTCTGCCGGAAGGCTTGTTTAATAACTTATTTTCATGGTTTTCGACGGTTGTGATTAATATTAATCTATGTTTTAGTTCACTTAACTGCTACGCTCGCTTGTTGCGTTCACTAACGCAACGTTTGATTCGACTTATTCTCAATCGGATTTAAAGAATGTTGTTTTGCAAACTCAATGCAGACTATTTTACTGAATCTTTTTTTAACTTAAACGCACGTATTTGAACGCGATCTCACCTGATGGTTAGTGACGATGCGACCTAAGAGGTAACATACTTGCCTAGATAATGGCTATTTAGTCTTGTCCTGAAAATGTCCAGGTTGTACTTGTTAGGAAACAAATCCTCAGGAAAGGAATGCCATTCCTTAGCTGTCAGCATCAAAAATGATAGCGCTTTGTGCGTAAAGGCGGTATGTTGACTAGGGCCAGCAGTAGGCTGCTGCTAATCCCACTGCTGCATAAGAATAAAAGTGATCCTCCCGCCTGAGGTTGTCGTCTTTTTTCAGTGTTTAAAATTTTACTTAAGTATATTTAAGCGTTTATAAAACGCTAACATATATAAAAAACACTTATCTATAACGCAGCTTCATCTTAACCGAATGTTCAAATATTTGTAAAAATATTTCTTTCGGATCTCAGAGGTGAAAACTTCTAAGATTGATGAAGCAATGTTGACTAAAAAACATAAGCATCAAGCACTGAAAAATTTCGACGGGTGAAAGCCAGACCTCGGTAGCCAAGTGGTTAAGGCAGCCGCCCGGAATGCGGAAGGTGCGTGGTTCGATTCCCGCCTGAGGTTGTCGTCTTTTTTCAGTGTTTAAAATTTTACTTAAGTATATTTAAGCGTTTATAAAACGCTAAAATATATAAAAAACACTTATCTATAACGCAGCTTCATCTTAACCGAATGTTCAAATATTTGTAAAAATATTTCTTTCGGATCTCAGAGGTGAAAACTTCTAAGATTGATGAAGCAATGTTGACTAAAAAACATAAGCATCAAGCACTGAAAAATTTCGACGGGTGAAAGCCAGACCTCGGTAGCCAAGTGGTTAAGGCAGCCGCCCGGAATGCGGAAGGTGCGTGGTTCGATTCCCGCCTGAGGTTGTCGTCTTTTTTTTTTTTTTCAGTGTTTAAAATTTTACAAAAGTGATACTCTTACTTGTATGTCCCAGACACGACGTAGAAGTGTTCAGCATCCTCAATGCAAGCCGCGGATGTGAGGACGTACTCCTCGTGTATGATGACGCCTCCACACAGCCAGGTGCGGTAGTTGGGCTGCTTCTTGTTACTCCGGGGCAGTTTTAAGTAGACCTGTTAACCAGAAGACTTAACGGCGGCCATAGAAGGATGCGACTGCTTCAAGCTGCAAACATACATGGAACCGCTCAAGCAGCTGCGTAGTTCACTATGCAGTTGCAGATTGAAGCAGTCGATGCTGTCTGCTCCAAGCGGCCCGTGTATGGTCGCCCATAGGCTCTTCACTCTTAATGACGTTGCCAAACGTAAGGCAGTCACCTTTGCGTATGAAGAAGAGTGAAGTTGCACAAAATAACAAAAGATGCAGATGCAGATGATTTTTTTTTTTAATAATGAAGAGCACAGACAAGGATAGGTGTTGAAGTTATCGATCAAAATAACGGTATATCTTTTCAGTCTTAAGCTACGACGATTTACTTACGAGATTTATTTACTAGTCGATCGAATAAAAGTTAACTGCAATTTATATGGGAACGGAGCAGCGCCATCTAGCAAAAAGTATGGTTCGCAATTTTTTGAAATTCCTTATGGGTAAGCACTTGGCTTTCATCTCACCTGGTTTTGAGTGATGATAAGGTCAAAGTGGAAGCGCACTTCACCCGGATACCTCAACTACTGGCTATCTTATCTCTAACTGCGGATCACATCAATGCTACTTAAATTGATGTTATGGCGATATAGATAAGATGGTAATAGCTACTGGTCGTGCGGACCAACAAGCCCTACCACCAAGCAAACCTAGTAATCAAACACGGGGTGTACCCCGCCGGGAATCGAACCTAGGACCACTAGGTCTAAGACCGGTAGTGTAACCACTAGACCACAGAGGTGTTTAAAGATAAGATAACAACTATTTCTATATTGATCTTACCATGTACGGTCGACTGTCGGTGACTTCATCGCCATTTATGATTCTTCTAGTTTCATTTAAAATAAGTTCTACTTTCTTTGGTAATACTGTTGCTACTTCCAAAGCGTTCACATCTGAAACAGCTATTTCTTATGTGTTTATTTTAACGATTTAAATATATAATAATAATTAATAAACATTAATTGCTCTTGGTTAATAAGTCAAAAATATACCTGAAAAGTATAAAATAACAAAAAACACGTAGCAAACATACTTCATGATGGAATTTCGGCGTGTAATAGAACGCCATAAAAGTTCTTGAGGCTGCAAATCAAAATAATTTCACGCAGGATGGAAACATTAATAAGTGCTACAAATCTTTTAAACAACTTTTAAGGAAATAGAATCAGTCTTCAAGAAGGCAAACTTAGTTACGTAATTGCACAAGGAAATTTAAAGACTATGTTTTTTGTTGACTTATAGCCAACCAAACGTTCTCTAAACGTATCGTGGGCTTATGTAAATCCCATACGATTATCGTTATATTCCATTTCTATTCTTAAAGCATTATGCCATTGTCTAGGGGGGCCGAGCATTTGAGGTACATGCTAATTTCCATGTGGGATGGCCCTTAGGCTTTGGGCCCAGTAAAGACATTCATTGATTGATGATATTGTCATAGCGTTGTTCACAGACATTCAGTCATTGATATGATGGAGTTTTGTATTCTCTAAAAGATATCTATCTTTAGTGGATGGCATAATGACATTCATAAGAGCTAATTTGTAGCCTGAACTGAATAAAAGATGTTGAATTTTACTTTTTGTTCGATTTTTTTAAGATTTTTATAGTTTTGGTACCCCATGTTGGTCAGGGACATTAGCAGGCGAACGCTCAAAACCTTGCGATTTTTTTATTTCATCGTAATCGGATGATTGATATAGGTCTTTGAGCGTCAATAACGTATAACAATGGTTAAATCAATTGTTAGCGACCAGCGGCCTGTCGTTCGACCCTGGAGGGGATAGGAATTGATATACCCACAAATATTCAGTTTTAGATAGAGATAGGTAAAGGCGCCGCACCGGCATTCTAGTTTTAATTGTTAAGATAAAAACCATTAATTTTGTACACTAAAAGTAGATACAAATTAATTTCATCCCATTTAATATAGTTTAAACAAAATTGTTTCAACTTACGTTAAAACATGCTTCTTTTTAACCGCCTCTGTGGTCTAGTGGCTAAGACCACCGGTTTAGATCCAGAAGGCCTGGGTTCGATTCGCAGCCGGGGGTACTTGTTTGTGTACTTGGTTTTGTCTTATCTAAATATTACGTCGCCTTAACATCAATGTTCGTAGCATTGTTGTGTTCCGGCAGCTAGATAAGATAGCTAGTGCCTCATTAGTTGAGGATTCCGGGTGAAGTGTGCTTCCATTGGCCTTAGCATCACTTAACATCAGGTGAGATCAAGGCACTGTGCTTACAAGTTCAATTTAAAAAAAGAAGAAAAAAATCTACTATCGTGTATAGTACTGTCTAGTATTAGAAGTTTTTCATTAGCAAAAGGCACAGTGAGTAGGTAATTATGTAACAAATTTAAAAAGCAACAATAATTTTCAAGTTACGAAATACGGCACAATTTTTATGTGGAAATAAAACGATACAATTTTCTATATTTAGAATTTATTAATAAATCAAGTGTCAGTTGTATTAAGGGTCGTCAACGGGAAAGCCGACGTCTTCTTAGCTTGATAAAGAGGTTTCCCCGACCTCAGCAACGCCCTCACAATGACACCCTCGTGTTGTTCCGCTTTATCGGAAGCCATTGGTTGAGGATGAGTTATTGTTGTATTTCCCTCATCCCTCTTGATATCGGCTTCTTGACGTCTTATTTTTGTTATATCCGTTTTCGATGGTCTGGAAATAATATTTATAAAAGATCCGTGCTTGGCATGTCATGTAGAGCCGTCGGTCCCGGCTGCATTAGCACCTTAGCAGTCGTTAACACCCACCAGTCCACACCGTGCCCGCGTGGTGGTTTATAGCCCGTACTCCCCGTAGTGTTTCCATCCATAGGAAAGGCTCGAAACCAAGCAGTTGGAACATGAAATGAGCTGGTGATGAGAAGTGATCAGTATAGCCCATATACTATACCACTGTTAGGCAAAGACCTCCATAATTTAAATAAAGCTATCGCTACAATTGATGAGTATCGGCTTAATCACCATGCTTGCGAAATGCGGGTTGGTGATCACAAACACGGGCTGTGCAATGAATAATCCGAAACAACTTTTCCCGACCTGGGAATTGAACCCAGGGCCTGCGGATATCGCTTTGCTGCTGTTTAAATGGAATACAAATTGTAGTTGATTTTAATTCCATTGAATTACAAAGAAAACTCCCAAGACATTGATGATAAGTTTTGTTATTAACGAAAATGAAAGCGTCTTTCTCCCGGATCCCTAACCCAACCACTAAGGAACTGGCCATCTTACCTTTGACTGACGAAGCACAAGAATGTTGCTTTCAAGGCAGACTTAGAACAAGCTTACCACCAATCAAGGCACGAGTACGCCTGCTGGGAATTAATAATTCTAGGTCTAAGACCAGTGGTTACACCTACCTCTACCTAGGCCATAAAGACTATTTGTGGTTTCGGAACTTACCCATCAGGATGATCAACCCAACTCATCTCGACTTCTGTGTGAGTTATACTTGAGCGAAACAGTTTGTTACAATCTTGTCTGAAAAATATTTTAAACGAAGAGAATTTTAGACATAAATAAGTAAATTGAGTAAAAAACGAGTCAAAGGGTCGACAAAATGAGGGCAGCAAGTGAGGCACAATTCTGGACCAGAATAGTCACTCTGCAAAAACATTTAACTAACTGTAAACTTTACAGCCTATAAACGTGCCACTGCTATGCTCAGATCGTCCTACATGAACAATGACTCATAAGTAGATCAGGCCCTAATGAAAATGAAATGAATACCATGAAAATGCGGGTAGTTATATGAGTTATGGCGGCTGCCATCTTGCGGCAAAAACCGGGAGCAAAACTGTTTAACGTTCGAAGCACCGAAGCGGAGGTGTCGAAATATTTTAGATTTCATCCAGAATGCTTTGCATACTTCGCATTTGTTTGCATCCAGTATTGCGAAAGCATGCTAACTTGCGAGATCACAAACGGCAAACTATTTTTCATCTTGTCGTGTCAGTGACACGATTATATTCTTCCCAACTAGAAAGCTGCCACGTCAGCAAGCTCTGGTTAGCTTCGATTAAATCGTCCACAGTGAAAGAAGTAGGGCGGGACCGATGAGCAGGTATTTCATCGACTGCGGAGGGGTATTTTACTCGCATTTATTTTTGTTCACCCTGAATTCTGCCTGTAAGCAACCCTTATGTTGCAAAGATTCTCCTTGGTTCAACCAAAACCGATTGAAACCATTAAATTTGAAATGTGAGATAGATCAGTAAATTTTAAACTCTTACGCAATGTCCTTGTAGATGGCGCAGTTAATCAGAACTCTGTTTTTGTAGACGCTGGTATATAGGAATGGGCCATAGCATTTGTTAGTCCTCTCTTTGACGAGGCAAGCTGAAATGATTCCGATGACTACGGAGTTTACACCATCGCCGTAGATAAGGGGACCTCCATGATCATTCTGAAATAGTATGTATTCTTTGTAGACTAATTGAGGCTGATGATGATGTATTCATTATACAAATACATCATAAACATCATCATCTTAACATCTTCACATTGAACATAATAAATGCAACACTGAAAGTAGTTTGTTTAGATTTGACTCCTGAATTCTTTTCAGCCATTTTTATTTAATGTATAAACAAACTAGAAATTAAATCAACTACTGTCTCTTCTCGGTAAGCAGTCGAAACAAACGAAAACGAAAACGAAACACTACCGAAGGAGTTACTGTAATTTTCAAAATTAAACAGCGCTCACTGTCGTATTCAAGTCAGGAAAATCGAAACACGCTATTTATTAACCGACTTCAAAAAAGGAGAAGGTTAGTTATTATAATCATGATGTTTTATTTGAAAAAAGCTGTAGTGTTTTTCTGTAATCAATATTACGAATTACGAATACTTCATTTCATCGTCCTTCATTTTCTTCATTATAAAAGAAGAATATTAATAGTATTGGATCGCTTATGGGACAATCAGAGAAACATTAATAGCTATGACATAGCTATTACACAAGCTTTAAAGTCTGATTATTAGTTAAATTAAAAATCTCCCTTACAGCTTAAAACTGTTTTCTTCATCATTGTAAGCAATAACGTTTTAAAGCATTTCAATTTTGTGGTATTTTTTTCTTTAAAAATATTTTTTTAAATACCTCACAAAATCCGCCGCTTCCGAAGTCTCTTCTTGATCGGTGCTCGTGTACAGAATGTAGCACGAGGCTATTTGGATCTATGACTCTCCTCGTCTCACCTTCACCCGACTCATCAGAATACATTATATCTGTGCAATCTACGTATTTTTCCTGTAAACATGAGAAATCATAAAATTTAAATTGAACAAAACGAATTGTAAAATTGAAATTTTACAAATTGTTTTGTTAAAAATTTCAAAATGTCACTTAAAAAAATATTTGCACTTTTTATTTATTTTATTATTTTTTTAATTACACTACAGGCAATATGCACTAAAATTGCGCTAGCGCAATCTTTGCTGTTCTGGATTATGCTGACGCCTGCTGTCTTGATCTCACAGAGGACCAGCTAAATAAACTTGAGCGTATTCAAAATGTTTGTATTCGGTTTATATTTGTCTTCGCCGGAATACTCATATACTTTCCCTTCTTTATAGCATATTTAATCCCACCTATCCTTTTTATCTTAAGGAACGTTTAAGTTTTGTGTTTCAGCTCATTACGGTCATCAGAAAACTTAAGCCTTAAAACACTCAAACACAGCACCACTTTTTATGATTATTCTTTTACCGTCCAAACTGTTCGTCTCTGGAATTCGCTTCCAGTTGCGATCAGGCGTGCGAAATCCATTCACTTATTTAAAGAGCTCGTGAAAAAATTCTACCTTTCCGATTAATTCTGTCCTATGTTTAAGTAGGTTTATATATATTATATAAATAAATAATAAACATATGGTATTTATATTTACATATATGTTTAGTATTATTGTTTTGCTTCATTTATAAAATACACATTACTCTACAATATTTTCATAGTTTCACCTCTGATCTTACAGTTTATTAACTCTTTCCATCCGACTGGTTGTCTGGAACAAATCGCTTGAAAGCAATAAGACCGCCAAATTGTGACTCTATAAACTTTCTTTTTCTTTTGTTCATGTTTATGTTTTATACTGTTGCAATAAAAGTATTATTTATCTATCTATCAATATGACCTTCATCTCACCTAACGGTAAGTGATGATAAGACGGAAACGAAAGCACACCCTTTTACTGAAAACTACTGAAGAGCTGGATATCTTATCTCTTAACTGTCGGCACACAATAATGCTACTGACATCGATCATTCAACTAGGAACCTTGATAAGATGGTGAAAACTAGCTAGGCAAATTTAAAACAAGCCTTACTACCGACTATACTAAGAAGTTACACTATGTAATCCCAGGGGGAAATTAAACACTGGGGTACCAGGTCTGAGATCGGTGGACTTACAATTTGACGATAAAGGTTTTAAAATGATAACATTTGTCTTACTTGACATATTTCACTTAAGTCCGGTACTAAATCTTTGCTGCAAATCATGTAGTTCTCGATGATGTGGTGGTAGCGTCGACCCCAGCGTCTCTTACATCTTGACTTATCAATTACTCTAACTTCTGTTGTAAGGAGATCTTGAGCAGGAGACTCCTGAAAATTTTGTTTGTTTTATATTTGTGTGTTCCGGTTCTAATTAATGTTAATAATGCATTGTAAGGTTTTGTTACTTACAACACGTACTGTAAACTTTAACAATTAATCATGCTGAAAAGTACTAATTTTGCTCTTTTAGAAAGAAAAGCGGTATTAGCTTTCATCTCTAGTAAAGGAGGATTAGGAAAACAGTGAAAGTCTACTACGCTCAGAATCAGTATTACTGATTACAAAAAACACAATGTTGAAAAAACTTCAACGAGCAGGATTTGAACCTGCACCCTTCTGACATACCGGGTCAGGTGCTCTTCCAATTGAGCTATCGTGGTTCTAACCAGCCCGCCGAAATTATTCAACACTATTTACTTTTTTACTTTGAAAGCCAAAGGCGCCAATTCAATGTCAACAACTACCGTCATTAACATCTGATCATAATATTTTTACAAATACTAAAGATCAGTTAAGAAGTAGGCAAGCTATTTATAAAATGTTTTTGTTTTGTTTATATAATTTTAACGCAAATTTTGTTGCGATTCAAATTACAAAAAACACAATGTATTACTGACAATATATTACAGTATTACTGACACAGAGGCGGTTAAAGTTTTGCAAATTATATAGTAGAAAATAAAGAAGCTCACATCATTATATCGTTCCGTACTACCCCATCCAGCAATAGATCCCAAAGTGCCAGGGTTCTCTAATTGAGAACTCTGGTTGTTATAACAAACTGGACGAGGCACATAGTCACAGCCCTTTATTTTCCGTGTGAAGTCGAATTCGTCTTCAACTTTTACTACCGCTATGTCGTTGTTCATCCACCGAATATTGTCGTTCTCATGACCATCGAATACGTAATCTGAAAAATGAACGATTAGAAAAGTACACCTACTTAAAATTCTATCACTGTCATTATCATCAGCAGCCCTTAATGTCGCGCAGGCCTACCCGCAGCTAGCGTGTTAGCAAGTGCTGAGATTTTGAAGGACGCACGAAGTTTTTGGAGGGCAGCCTTCTGCTGTGTTACCTCACTTCAACTAGGGTCAACAACAATTTATACTAACTTATTATTATTAATTATTTAAAATACAGGGTGTAACATTTAGATCGGTCAGTATGGGAAAGTCTGAAATTATAAGACATACGAAGATCTGTTCTGAGGAATCATGTCATTGATTTTAGTTACAAGAAAAACTGCATTCATACATTAAAAAAAACTTGTACTCAGCTCGGGAATCGAACCCGGAAGTTTTTTTAAAAATAAAACTAACACTATATCTATTTAGATATCGATTGTGTAGTTCTTAAGCAGCAAATGTTACTATTTAACATGATGTCTAAAATTAATTAAATACATTGTTTTCATTATCCTTATTTACTTTAGTAGGTGTTCGAAATGACTTCCATTTTTTTCAATAGAACATTCAACTCGCTTAGGTAACGAACTTACTATTGCATTTTGTATCTTCAGGTGGTGAATTTGCTTTAAAATTGTCTCTATGGCTGATCTTAGTTTTAGGTCTTCAATAGTGTCGTAGCTTGTTTTGTACACTTCATTCTTAACGTAACCCCACAAGATATAGTCTAGTGGGGTTAAATCAGGTGACCTCGTGGACCTTTTGATAAGACCGTTCGTACCAATCCATTTTTGGGGAAAGTTATCATTTAAAAAATCTACAGCTATGTGACTATTGTGAGCCGGTGCTCCATCCTGTTGAAAATTAACTCGTTCTTTTTTTTTCTGCTGACATTTCTCCTCAGACCTCTAAAAGATCTTCTAAGATTGAAATGTACTTGAATCTGACCTAAGTCCATCATACATTTTAAACGTTAGAACCGTATTATGAAGTAGGCCGACCCAGCAGTTAAATGAGAATCTAACTTGACGTCATCCTTCTTGTAAAGGATCTTCTCGACTCCAACAGTAATGATTTTTACGGTTGTACATTCCGTTGTTGGAATATTGCCGGGTTCGATTCCCGAGCTGAGTACAAGTTTTTTTTAAATATATGAATGCAGTCCTGAGAACAGATCCTCGTATGTCTTATAGTTTCAGACTTTTCCATCCTGACCGATCTAAATGTTACACCCTGTATATTAATTACTAAAGTAACATTTATTTAGTTAAGTAAAGTATCATCTCATTTTATGTCCCCGCTGGGGCACGAGCCTTCCCTATGGGTGGAAAGGGAGAATGGGCCCGAAACCAATATGCGGGCTCAGTGCAGATTGGTGGTTTAACGTGCTTTACGTGCCTTCCGAAGCACGGAGGAGCTCGAGATGATAATTTTTTATGACTTCTACTAACTTCTAGATTTTAAATAAATAGAGCTTTTAGAATTTCTGCCTTTCTGGGCTTGAATCCAGTGGAACACGCACTATTTGCATCCCCTTCGCTTGTGTGCAGATCGACAGTGAGGGCTGTTTCGTAGTTGTCAGCGCCTTAACTTGCAAAATAAAGCTCCTCCTTTTATACTACTGAACTGAAATAATACTTACTTCTTGGAATACATTTCCAAACGGCTTTTTTTGCTCCATTTTTAATGCACGCGTTACTGTAGCGATCGTCCCTTTCATTGTGCCTAAAGGTAAAGAAACAACTATAAGTATCACATCACATAAAAAAAAACAGACTGGGTTTAACATAATATATCTTTCGATATCCGAAATTGAGAGATAATATCGTAATGTAATGTATATCTTAATTTGTTTTATGGATAGTGGAAAACTCGTCATCCGAGTACCACGGTGCCCGGGGATTGTTGTTACACCCTAGGGTAACATTACATTACAGTGAATCGTTGTTTTTGCTTTGACAATTTTAAAATAACCATGTAATTTAAGGCAAAGTAAATAAATAAAAATCTGGTAGGGTTTAAAAAAAACGGGGACATGCTTGCGTCCCTTTGAAAATGGTTCAGTTGGTATGCCTTGGGGAATGTTAAATTTTTCGCCGCCCAAGAATTCGGATTTTCAGATTAATTTCTTACAACAAATAAAAATATATTTCCCTAAATCGGAATCTTTTTTCGAGTCAACCTGTATGTTCCTGATACGACGTAGAAATGTCTAGCGTCTTCGATACAAGCAGCCGATGTGAGAATGTACTCTTCATGGACGATCACTCCACCGCAGAGCCATCGTTGATAGTCCTTATATTTAGGATTGTTTGAGGGTAGCTTTAAGTATACCTGTACAAGAATTACAACATACAACATAATAATTATGCGGCAAATACAAACTTAATAGAATTTTAATTGTTTGCCGCACTGATCAGTTCTTCTGCATACCAAAAGTTAATAAAACTTTAAGGGAAATATTAAAAGGTGTACAGAATGATCTGGTCATACCATGTAAGGTCTGCTATCCCGCGCCTCTACTCCCATAACAATTCTTCTGGTATTATTAAGAATATGTCTGAGTTCAGTGACATTTGTTTTGTCTAAAATATCATGGATTTTTGTGGGCAGTTCAGTTCCCACCTCAACAGCTGCTACTCCTTAAAAATCAATGGTGATTGTTAAACAATGTTATTTTAAGTAACTCACGAAGGCTACATACGTTTGATACAGCTCACATTGAATTCAATATTAACAAACCTGTTATAAAAATTGTGACAATTATAACATTTCTTACTGATGCGTATATTGTAATCATCGTATGACATTTGTAGCAACAAAATCAATATACTGATTGTAACTATGGTTGCTTCTGTATTTCAATTTCACGGTATTGGCAAAATTTGATTGCGTAAACGAAACATTTCCTTTGATACTTTCCAAAAAAATGAATGGCTGAACATCGTGTACTTATCTATCATACATGCCCTTGAAACAAAATGCAATGCCTGTAAACACACGCTCGTAAGAACGACTTACGTCTTAAACCAAAATAGTTAAGTATGTGAATTCTTGGATCGCACTTTCGTTTTGTAGGGTTGACGCCGCTATTCCGGTGTTTTGTATAACGGTTGCGAATCATCCTGGCGGCACGGCAGGGAAGTGCTAGAGTTTTAAGTGGGTATACTAAAAACATTACCCATTAGTTAGGGAAAGAGTCCCATTTAATCAACTGCGTCTGCTCGGGCCCGTTCATCAATCCACCCAAAGAGAAGGCTCGTGCCCCAGCAGTGGGGACATAAAAAATGAGCTGGTCTATGGTGGTGTGTTTGTGTGTGTCTCTCTACTTTAAAAAGGGGTCAGTACCACTGCCTTTTCCGTCATTCAAATGGGTAAATTCACACTGGGGAGGCACACACGTCTTGTAGCTTACTCATTCTCCAGAAAAAGGGTATAGAAAGCAACAGTGGCAATTCCTTTATATTATAGCAGTAGACGCAGAAAGTGATGATGGGGCCATCGTAAGTTTTTTTTATCTTTATGTGTATGTGTCGTGGCCGGATCTTAAAATTTTTGATTACTTTATGATGTAATCGGCCATTTCATGAAATGGTTGTATTTCATGATATGCCCAGCTTACACTGATCATATCGTTAAAGCGTCAACGTTTGATAATTTATGCCCTTCCACGTTTGGCCTACCTTTCCTACATATCATTAATGTAGGAAACCCTTACTGTTGGAAAGGTTAAGTTATTTTTTTTTATCCGGATTATTTATTTAGCGAAGCGCAGCGTGGCGAGGCCAGTCACGGAAGGGAGAGCGCAGTCACGGAAGGGGGAATTGTACTTCGATTGTATCGACACAAAAAGTAAACGATATCAGCGCCTCTAAAGGTGGATAATATTTTACGATATGATCACTAAAGTTTGATAATTTCATGAAGTAGCCGCACGTTAGTTGCCCATATCGAGAAACGATTTCTTATCATTGATCTGCCCAAACCACATCATGATGTGGCCAATAGACAACGAAACATTTCATGAAATGCGACCATTTCATGAATTTCTCGAGTATTTCGTGAAGTGAGCAACTACGATATGGCTACGACATATTATGTATTTGATTTCAAAAAGTATTACTAGCACTGCAAGTCGTAAAACTTAGAAGCAAATTTTCTGGATATGTATCGTTAACCAAGTCATGTCTGGATGGATGAAGATTTTATCGGTCCATGACGGTAATGAGCTAGATAATAAGCTCTTGCCAAGTTTTTAGGCCTACTATATTTTTATCTCGGCACATGGGTACACAGGACATAATATGGGATGCCAAGTCTTGGCAATTCCTGTTCTATCTTTAGCTAAAATATACTTTGTAAAAGTTAATTTGAAAATTAAAAGTAAATTTTAAGACAGTTAGGGCGAATTGTAACAAAATCTTTGAAACGTTCGGAGCTAGCTATTACTCGCAGCTTTAGCAGCTTGTTTACACCAGTATTACATGTCTATCAACATCAAACCGATCAGACAGATTTCCACTTAAGTTTTAAGCATTTGTGCTAGACACTGTTTTCTTGTCATCATTGTAAAGTTACAATAAGTTTGTTTCTCTTTCTTGTTTGGTGTCATGTAAAAGAGCTTATATATTATTTTCTTTTTTATATTATTTTCGCATATAGTATGTATGAACTTGTAATAGAATCTTTTTGGCTATATTATTTGAATCTGGCTGGTTTTGGTATCATTAAAAGTTTAAATGTTTAAGAAGATAATTCCAAATTCAAAGTAGGAAAATGTGTGATTTTCATTTGTTTTTCTTACTGTCAAGATGAGTGAATCTAATAAAGAAATTCTATACATTTAAAAATTTTACTACAAAAAAGGTAAAAATGCAACGCAAGCCACGAAAAAAATTTACGATGTTTATGGACCTAATGCAGTGTCTGTGAGAGTAGCATAAATTTAGTTTAAGCGTTTTCAATCCGGAAATTTTGATGTCAAAGATGCACGTCGCTCTGGTCGCCCTATTACGGATAAAATGGATCCCAATTTTGAAAAAGTGGAGCAAGATCGGCATTTCAATAGTTACGACGTAGCTGAAGAACTGGAAATTGACCACAAAATAGTTTTGGCACATTTGAAAAAAACTGGGTACACAAAAAAGCTCGATATTTGGGTACCTCACGAGCTCACTGAAAGAAACCTAATGAACCGTGTACTCATTTGTGATTCTTTATTACGACGTAATGACACCGAACCATTTTTGAAGAAGCTGATAACTGGTGATTAAAAGTGGATCACGTACGACAAGAACGTGTGAAAAAGGTCGTGTTCAAAGGCCGGTCAGGCTTCACAGACTGTGGCGAAACCCGGGTTAACTCGCAAAACGGTGATGCTGTGTGTGTGGTGAGATTGGAAAGGCATTATTCATTATGATCTGTTACCACCAGGCAGGACCATCGATTCTGAACTCTACTGCGAACAACTGATAAGATTAAAGCAAGAAGTTGAGAGAAAGCGGCCGGAATTAATCAACAGAAGGGGTGTGGTTTTTCATCATGGATGGATTTGGATGAAATTCGGCCCACAGATAGTTTATAACCTGGATTAACACATAGGATAGCCCGGTGACAGGTTCCTGTGGGTGTAGTCTTCGTGAACGAAGTCGCGGGCGACAACTAGTTTATAATATTCAGGCAACATAAACCCACACAAGTGGGTCATGGTGGTCGACGCTAGCGACATTTTTAAATATTTGTTTAAAGAAATTGAATTCTTGACGTGTGCGCACGTTTTCTGCCGCCATGAGATGTATTTGAAGGAATTATACAACATTCTGCTCATGCCTACTTCCTGGCATTGCACCGCTCGCTATTGGCAGATAATAAATTCATCAATTTAACCTTAAAATCGAAATATGGAGTTTAACCCGCGTACTGTGGAATTAACTCCCTACGAAGGTAGTCTTTTTTTAATTTTATTTATTGTTCAAATCATTTTACAAAAAATAATATACATTACAATTATCCTAACATGGAATCCTTATAACGTTTTATCAGTTTTTGTTTTATTGCTGATTGCCTCTACGGCATTTATAGCTTCACCGGCCTTTTTAGGGGCGGCGAGGAACGTAAAGGGTCCCTCAAGCCGTGTGAAACGAATCACGTTCGGAGGTTTTCTAGAGGGAACGGCATCGCGCACTAGTGCGCGTCCCCGTGCCCTACTAGATTCACCGATTCACCGAAGGTTTCGTATCGGATCGGTGAGCGGAGCAACCCGAGGGCGCCTCTAAAGGCACGGACCTCGGCTCGGGTTGACCGGGCCGTGGAGGAGGAGAGAAGCGCCCAGGTACATGTCTGTACCTGGTGTAGAGCGAGTGTGAACCGGTTCTTCGTACCCTTGTTCTACGAGTACGGTGTCTTGGGCCTAAACTGGTGTGCATGTTTAGTGTATTCTGTAAATGTGTGCTGTCATTTAGAGGATCGGGCGGGGCGTTTATCTGTGTAGGAGAGCCACTCTTAATACTTATAAATTAAGTTAGATGCAGACAGAAAAAAATCGTACCTACGATGGTATGATTGTTTTTACTAAAAACTAGTATGTTAGGGTAGATTATGAAGATGACAATTTTATAAAAAATATTTCTTAAATTTTGATTTGTACTTATCATTGACCGTGTCCGAGTACAATTTTTGAAGGTCTTTATTAGGTAAGTCATTTAGATAAGCTAACCTATATTATTAATTCAGGCAGAACATATTTTTTAAGTGTATACATACAGGTTACATTCAGTTAAAATGGAATATTTAATTTTATCATAAATATTTATGATGTTACAGTATCGAAACAGTTCTTGGGCGTTGTCTTTATATTTGTTTAGGTACAATTATTTTCAATAATTAGATTTGCAGTTTTAAAATTTCTTCTAAATACGACTTGTACGTTCTTCCATAACTACTCAGGCCGTAACAAACGATAGACTCTGCTAGGGACATGTATAAGAGTCTGAGAATTTTATAAGGAAGCTAATACTTTAAAATGGATGGTCTGCTAACAATCGATCTTAATTTGGCACATACATGGTCTTTATGCGGACCTCAACAGAATCTCTCGTCGATCACGAGACCTATATACATGAGCTGCTTTGAATTTTCAATGGGTAGACATGAGCAATATTTGGTTGGGCTGTGCATGCAAGAGTGAGTATGGGCCACATTACAGTGGGTGCGATGTCGGCTTTATTGTGCGAAGTATGATTATGCAATAATTTAGTTTTTTAAGCGTTCATCACTAGCCCAACATCGTGTGCCCGTTTACATAAAACATCAAAGTTAGTTTGTATATATAGTTACGCTTCCTTCACACTTTTTGCGGCAGCCACGGGACACGTATCATCAGCGAATTGGTATATTGACCCCGTACTTATCAGAGTACACATGTCATTAACGTATAGTAAGTTTAGATGTTATATTGATAACCGAATTAGGAGATCAAAATTAAAAAAAAATCAAAATTCCAAATTCAAAATCATTTATTCAGTTTACGCTACAAGTAGCTCTTGTGAATGTCACTATGCCATCGGTTCATAAGTCTACTCTGGGCGGGAGATCTTGTACTGAGAAGAACCGGCAAGAAACTCAGCAAGTGTCCAGCTCTTTTCTCCCTTACAGCGTCAATAATATTGGAAAATGCCCTATCATAGCAGGACACTTTACATTAATTCCATAGTTCCATTCCATTCCATTCCATTCCATAATTTCCATCAATTGTCTAGAGGGGCGCAACCACAAGGTGATTGATACAAAATCGGCTTATGGTTTCTTTAATAAATCTTGTAGTTCTAAAGTAGTTTGTTTGTGTGAATAATAGTGTGTGCATAGTTTGCTTCCTAATTAGTCTATTTTAGTTTATGCATGTCATGGCAACCTTTAATTAAGACAGCGCCTTAGAATGTAACCCATTATCTGTTGTTTTATAAATGTACATGGTGTTTGTTTTGTTGGTTGTCCTTAAATAAATAAATATTCGGTAGGAGCCATTATTGAGCCTTGGGCTGTTCCTTGAAAGGTCAATGTCATGTTACCGTACTGATTAGCTATTTTGACTGCAGTGTAACGATTGGTGTGATAGTTTCTAATAAGCTGTAGGATAGGGCCTTCTTAAATGGTTACAGCAGTTTTACAAAATTAACGTTAAAATATTCAAAGACGATCGCAAACCCGTGATGTATTTAGTATGTAAACAAGGATGTAGTGTTGAATAATTTCAGCGGGCTGGTTAGAACCACTACAGCACAATTGGAAAAGCCAGGTGCTTTGTATGTCAGAAGGGTGCAGGTTCAAATCTTGCTCGTGGAAAAAAAAATTTTTTTTTCAACATGTGTTTTTGTAATTTGTTTCGCAACAAAATTTGCGTCAACTTATATAAACAAAACAAAAAACATTTGATAAAAAAATATTTGATGCTATTTTTTTTTGTAAAAGAATAAATATAAAAATATAATTAAATATGGAGCACATGAGTAAATACCCGGAGCTTTAACAGCATTTTCTACAACTGTGCTTTGGTGCGAGTATTGCTCCTTTGTTATTTAAGTCGTTTCTAACAGTGGAGACTATTTAATGACTTTCCGTTTTACCTTTAAATTTGTAGCTATTCATTTATTACCTAAGTCGATAGTCTTCCTAAGGTAATTGGTAAATAAATAAATACAATTGATGGGTAATAGCTTAATCAACACGCTTGCCAATGCGGGTTGGTGATCACAAACCCGGGTTATGCGTCGAAAATACGAAACACAATTTGCTCGATCTGGGAATCGAGCTATTTTAACTCGATACAAATACCTAAAGATTTAGTCAATATGCATTATTTAAGTGTTTAATTTATTGCATGACATTTTATTTTATTTTATTTTATAATGCCATGTGTGCCATGCTTGCCCGTATCATCACGATTGTACCAATAAGTATAAGAACTCGTAATATAATTATTTTTTTTTCTTTTCAAGTGCTAATTGCTGCACTGAAGCTAATTATAAATATTTATAATGAATTTATAAAATTTTATAAAAATTTACTTTTTATACTACAAAATTGCAACACCCTATAAACAGGTACCTTTTACATATTACTAAGATTTTAGCCCTAATTCTAATGACTAATGTTTGTAGCTACATAGCTGGAGGCCGTAGCGATTAACGCGCCCGATCTGCGATTGCAAATTTCGCAAATACCAGATGGGTGGCCAATGTGTCAAAACATATTTAAACATTTTTCTACTATCTCCTGAAAATATAAAGAATTAACTTACAAGAAACATAACATAACTAACTACATTAAAGAAAAAAAAAATAAGATAACTAAAGACAAAATAAAACCTATAAATAAAAAATGTCCTCCAGCTGTGGGCTCATGGGAACGGTCCCAAGAATGCTGGCAACATTACCTCTTTGGATTGCCAAGCTAATACATTGGCAGAGGTAGCTGCCAGCCTTCTTGTCACCGGAGGCTTCAATATGGCGAGCACTCAACTCTTTAACATGCTGCTAGGCCGCCGGCCCCCATGGATCCAATGTCTCCACCGCAAACGGAACAAATAAATAATTTTAACCCAGGTTTGCGTATTTGTGCCGTTTGCGATTTTACTAAAAATAAACCAATATTTATCAATACATATTTATCATTTCAAGCTCCTCTTTGCTTAGGAAGGCACGTAAAGCCGTTGGCCCCGGCTGCATTAGCAGTCGTTTACAACCACCAATCCGCACTGGGCCAGCTCGCGTGGTGGTTTAGGGCCGTACTCCACCATATGGAAGGCTCAATTTAACCGCCCCCCGACCGCCTAACTCGATTGCTTTCGATTGCTTTGGCTACGTGTATAGTTTATGACATCATCTTGTCATTTAGCTATATGATGTTTAGCTTTATGACGTCACCTTGACTATAGCTTTCGATATTGCTTTTATAGGCGTTACGAAATAACAAGATGACGTCATAAACTATACACGTAGCCAAAGCAATCGAAAGCAATCGAGTTAGGCGGTCGGCCCCCCGGTGATGGTGATGATGAACTAAGATAATAATGAAATTAAACACTTGTGAAAGTTAAAACTTTTATACAAAAGAGATATAGTATAGAGTCATCATATTGTTAACCAACATTCTTCATTGCAGGAAGATGGTTCTTGTTAGGCGAAGCAAGTGTTGTGGGTGAATCGCTGTGAACAGATTACATAATTACAGGTCTGCGTGAAAAAAATAAGTTTGATTTATTGCCAGAATGTAACTAGACCGACTTGGAAGATAAAACAAAAAACAATTTTACAATAAACAAAAGCATTTTACTACTAGAAGTATACGTGTACGTCCTGTAGATAAATTACACGCAATGAGTATACAAAGCCTTTAATACCCAATACGATATTTGATGCGTTTTAGCCTTAGAGTTTTAAACCAAATGCTCTTAGGTTTTAGCCAATCCGCGTAGAGCGGTTAGTTTAACATTTTTGACACACTCACATATTTTTATTGATACACACACACACGCGCGCCTGATCCAAACCTTTAACTTTGAAAAGCAGAAATTTTGGCCAGAGGTTTTAGATGTAGATAAAGTAAAGTAAACAGTCTATAATTGTCCCACTGCTGGGAAAAGGCCTATATCATTGAAATCAAGTCATCGCTACAATTGATGGGTAATGGCTTAATCACCACGCTTGACAAACGCGGGTTGGTGATTACGAACCCGGGCTGTGCCCGGGTTATGCATCGAAAAATTCGAAACACATTTTTCCCGACCTGGGAATTGAACCCGGAAGCTTCGGCCACTCGGCCACCGAGGCGTTAATGGAGATAGTTAAAAAGTAGATAATAAATCTTTCGAAATTCCTACGGGATTACGGGTTTATGCGGACAAAGTTGCGGGCGGTAGCTAGTGTAAACTGAATACAATACTTAACTTATTGTAAATATATGACCTCCATAGATGAGTGGCTTGCACGCCGGACTTTGGGTGGAGCTAATTCTGAGGTCCCGGGTTCGATTCCCGGTCGGGTCAATGTCGAAAACGAACTTCTCGATATTGTGTCGGGTCTGGGTGGTTGTGGTACTGTCGTTGTTTATATTTCCCATAAAAAACGAGTGCTTCAGCTACTTACCTTGGAATCAGAACAATGTATGTGATGTTGTCTAATACAGGGTGTCCCAGAACTCAACGTCAAGCCGAAACGGGGTGACTCCCGTGATACAAACAAACAACTTTTACCAATGGACCAACTCCCTAACTCGAAAATAAAATTCAGCTGTTCCATACAAAACATCAATATTCATTCGACCAAAATGTATGGAACAGCTGAATTTTATTTTTGAGTTAGGGAGTTGGTCCAATAGTAAGAGTTGTTTGTTTGTATCACGGGAGTCACCCCGATTCGACTTGACGTTGATTTCTGGGACACCCTGTATATGTGTATATTTGGCTATTATTAAAATATTACCCGTCTTTCTGATTGGACCAGCTGAATGATGTCTCAACTATCTGGGTCTTCGTCGTTCGAAGCAATCTTCTACAAGTGTCCCTGTTTAAAGAAAAGTTTGTAAAAATTGTATTTAAACATCGTTTAAAGGAATACATTCGTAATCAATTTAGAATTAATAAAAAAGAAAATATAACAGAGAAAAAAATCTTGAGTTTGGTTTCTTTGGTACAAAGGTTTGATATCTTGAAAACCGTTAAGCGCAGCGAGTGAAACAATATGAAGATAAGTAAGATAAGATAAGCAAAAACATACGAGTAAAGTTTTTTTTAATATGATTTTAGGCAAATGACAACTCTGCCTAATGATAACCAGAAGCAATCTCCGGCTGCTAGCAAAGCGAGTAGAGCAGGATTCTCCTGCTACAAACCGTCCTTACCTTGCCTACCCACAAGATGTTTATTCACACCTCACATAAATTACCCTATGTGGTAGGAAATACGTGTGCTGGAAGGGAATTCCATTTTTGATGGTGCGACAGAGAAATGCGATAGTGACAAGTTAGTTTCTCTCTCGCTCTCTCAGTGAAGCCTGCGCTTTAAACTTTCAATACTCAATACTTTATTACATTCCATATTGTTTACACAATAAGATGGTAGGTTTTTACAATGGGATCAATTATGAACCCTGTCGAGCCCAGATCATTATTATTATTCATTATAATTATATCATATCTATTTCTCTCCTTTGCGGAAGTAACAATATGTTGCCATGATGATTGAGTAGGTAGTAGTATGTTGTCTGACAAGCCACTTTTGGGACTCCCTATATTCTGAGCTATACTAAAAGCTTTCTGGTTTCCCTCTGCCTCTAGCCAAGGGCAAAGGCCTCACTCTCTTCTCTCTTTCCATCTTTAACTATTTCATGTCAAAAGCTTTGCGTGTTAAGCTAACCCTGCCCTGTATACCAAATACATTGTGCACTTTACACCAACTTACCCCATCTCCTTAGAAATGGCACAATTGATCATATGCCTATTCTTATACACGCTTGTGTAGAGGAACGGCCCGTAGCATTTGTGGGTGACGCCCATGGTCTGGCATGCAGATATCACGCCGACAAGAACGGCGCTCTTACCTTGCCCGACGACGAGAGGTCCACCGTGGTCGTTCTAGAAGAATGTAGATGCGCATAGTACAATCTAGACTAGAGAACGTAGCTTGTTGGTAGGGCTCATAGGTGGCACTTGTGTGGGTAAACTCCTTGGTTTGGTACGTGGATGTTATGTTTTTTTTGACCCTTTGAATCCTTCTTACTGGGATACGAAAGCCCCTGAGGTTCCAAGTTTTGTGGCGGTCCTGCCGTCCCTCTTACCTGCTTGGCCTAATTTAAAGTAAATAGCTATAATTCGTTTTTTCGTTCGTTAAAAACGTTGTGTTACCTGAAGCCTAAGGAAGTAGCATCCAGGCGAAAGGGAGGGACATACCTACTTAACATAGGGAGGTTCCAAACCAACTACAAGACTGCGAGTGGCGGGCTGCAGGAAATCGACTAGCGAATCAGTAGATTCGCTACAGTATGTGGATGGTATGTTAATTCTTTACCTAGGGGAAACTGGCGTCCTAGTCGCCGCGGAGAGCAATATGCTATAGTCTCGACTTACGGCGGTATGTGGGGTTGGCTTAAATGGTGGGTCAGCACCCACAAGCCCCCGGGAATCCAGTAAGCCACCACACCGCTCAAGGTCGTTGTTGAAAAATATTGCGCTACAATATTATAATCTAAAGACGGTCGTGGAAAGCCTCTAACAAAATGCATGGTAGTGGGAGTTCGTCTAGTTGTAGGATTCTGCCTAAGAGTCATAGCACTTCTGGATAAAGTAAGGACTTTACCCAGACCAAACCAGACCAAGGGGTATGGTATGCTAATATAATTTTGCAGTGTATGGTACGCTAAATATCATCCTGCAGTGTGACAAGTTCTTGGAGAATAACACAGAGTAAAAGTTGAGCCTAATAATATATATATTTTGGAAGAGTATTGAAATAATTTTCAAGAGCGGTATTCGAACTCTTCGGTTTTCAAACGTGACATAGCAGGTCAGGTGTGCTTCCAAATACGCGCTACCGTGTCTCTGACCAACCCACCGAATTGTTAACACTTATGTTGAAAAAAAAAAACATTTGTGTTATTGTAATTTGTTTCGCAACAAAATTTGCGTTAAATTATATAAACTAAACAAAAACATTTCATAAATAGCTTGCCTACTTCTTAACTGTATTTGTAAAAATATTATGATCGGATGTTAATGACGGTAATTGTTGACATTGAATAGGCGCCTTTGGCTTTCAAATTAAAAAGTAAATAATGTTGAATAATTTCGGCGGGCTGGTTAGAACCACGATAGCTCAATTGGGAGAGCACCTGACCCGGTATGTCAGAAGGGTGCAGGTTCAAATCCTGCTCGTGGAAATTTTTCAACATATTTTGTGTTTTTGTATAAATAGTAAATCAATTACGATTACAATGACACAATAATATTTCCCCTCATCCTAAAATAAATTAAAATACGTAAAAGGCAGTACAACCCTATATACTCTTTAACTGATAGAATTTCAACGACAGCCGAAACACGAAGTTTGCTGAGAGACATTAAGAAAAAAGATGCTCTACAGTTTCATGCTGTGTACACGCCTGCACATCACAGACTACCACAAACTGTCAAATTTCTTCGATAGACTTTGAACTTTATGTATATGGCATATATATGATTGAACATATATTGAAGAAATTTGGCAGATTTGGATAGGTTGATTTGCAAGGTGTCCGTATTCTGTACACATTTTAAATTGTTAAACAAATCAAAAGTAAGTTTGTTTACCTCACAAAACCCTCCAGAGGTGATCTTCGCCCTTCGAGTGTCATTGTTAGGGCCGTGGGAGGCGTTGTGCACTCGCATAAACTTAGGGTCTACCACATACCGCCTGGCCTGCTCATCATCCTCATCATCAGAGTACACCATCTCTTTGCAGTTCACTTCTTGCTCCTGGTAATTTAAGAATTTAAGTTCCTCTGTAGTCTAGTTGTTACGACCACCAGCCTTAGACCCAGAGGTCTATGGTTCGTTGGTACATGTTTGTATTCGATATTGTTGGCGGTAGGGCTGGTTTTAAGTCCGCCTGGATAGCCAGGCTAGGGGCACCAGTGTTTGACAGGGACCAGTAAACGACATTTTGTTCCGTTAATCATTAAAAATATAGGTCATCAACTAATTTTAGTCTTTAGCTACAATAGAATACAGATCTGCTGCTTCTTAGCTGTTTTCCAGCAAAACTTAAATGAAAATTCTATTTTATTTTTTGGTGGCGAAATTTATGTCGGTGTCCCTATATAGCCATGACATCAATATTAGCAGTAATGGTTGTGTTACAGCAGTAAGGGGTAAGATAGCCAGTGCCCTAAGTGGTTGTGGATTCCGGGTGAAGTGCGCTTCCACCTTCGGCTTTATCGTCACTTAACATCAAATGAGATGAAGACCAAGTGCTTACCCGTAATGAATTTAAAAAAAACAATCTATATTCGGATCTACTACATTACTCGGTATAGTGATCACGTAAAATGTTGAAAACAATATTAAGTTAGGAGTTGGGCAAGCGCACTTAGTCCTCTCTCTGGAATAAGACGATGTTAATAAGGCCTACGGTAAAACCGCACCTCACGCACTTGAGACATTTAAAGAACTTATTCGAATAAAAATAAAATTGGTTTGATGAAATCGTTGGTTTTATTCAGCGAATCACAAAAAAAATTACCCACACAAATGCAGTTCGTAAGGGTTACATTACACCGAAGTGGCAGCGGCCACTTTATTTCTATTACATAACGCATAGCATCGGTCTGCAATTGCTAATGTTAAGCAATTTTCGCGTAGGCCGGTCATTGGATGCGTGACCAAAAATGTACCATCTCGAGCTCCTCTGTTCTTCAGTAGAACGTAAAGCCGTTGGTCTCGGCTGCATTAGCAGTCGTTAGCAACTACCAATCCGTACTGAGCACGCGTTGTGGTTTACGGCCCGTTCTCCCGATCCATTCATAGGAAAGGCTCATGCCCCAGCAGTGGGGACTTAATATGAGCTTATGATGATGATTAACATATCTAGGGCCCCACTAAGATAAGATAAAATAGAAACACTCACGCTGCACAGAGTGCGCATGGCGTCTGAGTCCATGTTGTCTCTGGCACATATCATGTTTTCTTCGATGATGTGGTGGTAGTGGGCATCCCATCGGGACTTGCAGCTTTTCTGTGATATCAGCACGACGTCTGCTTCCAACAGTTGCGGGGAGTTCATTGTTTCTCTTGCTATCACCTGCAGAATAATATTCCAATGAGTTTAATCAATAAATTTTACTTAAACAATTTTTGTTAAAAAAAAATTGAAAAAACTTCTACGTGCTAGATCGAACCCGCACTCACTACGCCATAAACTGATTGGTGGTTGTTAACGACTGCTAAGTCAGCCGGGACCAATGGCTTTACGTGCCTTCCGAAACACGGAGGAGCTCGAGATGATACATTTTTGGTCACCCATCCGATGACCGGCCTTTGTGAAAGTAGCTTAACCTTAACACTCGCAGACCGAGCGCGTTAACCATTGCGCCATCCAGCTCCTCTCACGGACACGGAATCTCGCAACAGCAGCGCTCGGACTATTGCGAGCTGATCCGAGATCCATTTCGGTGCAAGGAACTATGTGTGAGTTGCTCGAGCGCGGTATGTCTTAAGCTTCTGAGTCTCCTTATTTTGTTATAAAACTTACATCGCCATATCTATCGACTGACCCCCACCCGGCAATGGACCCCACCGTCTTCGGTTTCTCCAGTTCCTCGCTGATGTTGTTGAAGGCTATCATCTTGGGGATGAAGTCGCAGCCTCGCACCCTCTTCTTGAAGTTGAAGTCATCCTCTACCTTCACAACCGCTATGTCTTTGATCATCCACCTGATGTTGTCGAACTCGTTGCCGTCGAAGTAGTACGCTGAGGAGTTGAGCTGATCGTATTATGACGGATAAATATAACCCAACACATGACATATGGATCCGAAACGTAGACACTCATGGTAGGGCTGGTTCACAGATTTGACCTTTCGTTATCCATAAAACCAGACACAATAGAAATTCAATTGATATATGGCTCCATATGGAGTCACTGGGAGATAAAAGATTAAAGTCGCTCAGCGAGTTATGGAAAGGGCTATGCTCGGAGTTTGAAGGATCGACTTTGGAATGAGGTGACCCGACAGAGAACGAAAGTAATCGACATATCCCATCCGATCAGCAAGCTGAAGTCGCAGTGGGCCGGTCATATTAGCCGCAAAACCGACCATTATGTAATCTCATTAACCAGTATTTTGCTGAAGGAATATTTTCGGACTCCTTGAAAACAGCTATAATAAAACCCTTACATGAAACAGGATGTAAGCAAGACATGAACAACTACAGAACTATAGCGCTCCTCACAACTTTTTCTAAGATTTTTGAGGCAGCCATGTCGAAACGTCTTTATGATTATTGTGAAAAATATGAGACATCTAATGACTCTCAAAACGGGTTTAGAAAACAACGTTCGACTGCTCTTGCTATCTGCGGGTCCGAGTAACGGTTTGGTGGGCTCCTGAAGCGAAAAGATCTGCGGGGCACGTGAGTTGTCCATAGTTGGTTGTTCTGCTCGGTGGTTTTCATTGAGTAGGCTTCCAACATCTCTGGCACTAGTCTGGAGAACTAGTAGAGGCGCCTCTAATCTCGCTCTAATCTCGCGCATCTAGCGATGCAATATCTCCGGTTGAATCAGCCACGTAGGATTTTGGAACTGATGAGGCGACTGGATGGGTACTAGAAGTGAGTGGGCTTACAACTCCGCCACCAAAGAGGATTTTAGAGTTGACGACCCGAGCAGTGGAACTGCGAGTTGTACTCTTGGTGCAACGAGAAGTGAGCGAGCTTACAGCTCCGGTAACCTATCTGGATATTAGGTAGTGGAGTATACGTGTCCACGGAGCAACTCGCTCGAGACACTAGTCTTAAAAGTACCGGATGAAGAATGCGCTTCGGCGCGTCCTGATCTGGCGTTATGACCTGACGTAGATGGTCCCTTGTGCTTGCGCAAGGATGTCTGACACCTTTAACTTAAAAAACATTAGGTTGGTGGGGGATGTCAGTATAAACTTTAAAGTCGTGTGTAGCGGGGTGTGTGCCCTTGCTGTCTTCAAGTATGTTAAGGAAATTTATAACATAATAAGTAATAGAGAATATGCTGTAGGACTGTTATTGGACATTAGCAAAGCATATGACCGAGTCGATTATAAAAAACTTTTAAATAAACTGTGTAATATTTCGGTAATACTTCCATGTCGTAATATATGTAGTAACCATTAATAACCATTTTTAAATAATACAATTACTGAAATAGTAAACTGGCTAAGCGACCACAATTTAAAAATTTTACTTTGCTAATACAAAATTAATTCACAAGCCTTATCAAAAACAACCGTTCAATGGTTGTTTTTGATAAGGACTGAATTGAATTACATTACTTACATTAAAATTGGAAAGATCATTTGAAAACCTTAGTTCCAAATTGTCTAGGTTTTGTTATGCACTTAATGAAATTTTTTTTTTTTTTTTTTCGACGGGTGTAAGCCAGACCTCGGTAGCCAAGTGGTTAAGGCAGCCGCCCGGAATGCGGAAGGTGCGTGGTTCGATTTCCGCCTGAGGTTGTCGTCTTTTTTCAGTGTTTTAATTTTACTTAAGTATATTTAAGCGTTAATAAAACGCTAAAATATATAAAAAAACACTTATGCACTTAATGAGCTAAAAAGAACCACGGACGTGAAAACAGCCATCAGTGCTTATTAAAGCTATGCACAGGCCTGGATTCAGTACAGTATTATTCAGTGGGGCAACTCAACGGCCATAGTATCCATACTTACTTTGCAGAAAAGGTGTATTAGAATAATAGCAAACATAGATAACCTAGATAGCTGTAGGTCCTACTTCGTACAGTACAAGATATTGACGGTCATTTGCGTTTACATCCTGGAGGTATAAACCGTATGTTGAAAATAATTTAAGCGAATGCCCTGTTTACTCACGCCCTCAAAATTTGTGTTCGAATAGCAGACTGGCTCTTCCAACAACTAATCTTAAATTTGTACATGGTAGCCCTTTTGCAATGTGTGTAAAAATATTATAATAAATTGCCATTGTTAATGAAAGAAGAAAAGTGTCTAGCCAAATTCAAAAACCGATTGAAAGCAATCCTTAATTCCAAATGTTATTACACATTGCAGGATTTTTTAATGATTAATTTTTAATTTATTTTTACCTAATAATAATAATAATGATTAATAATAATGCTGTAAATGATTTTATTAATATGTTTTATGTTTTTTATTTGCTACATGCCTCAGGCTGACGCCGTGGGTTGTTAATAACTGCTTTGGTACGTACTCACTCTTTGGCACACACTTCCAGACAGCTTTCTTCGCTCCGTTGTATACGCATTCGTTATCATTCTGCCCTGGTGGAACCCATCTGAATGATAAGAACATCCTTTAACATTAGATTATCCTTTAATACTATCAAGTCAAGGCTTAATATTAAAGTATTAACATTATTTAGGCTAGACAGTAGGTCCATATTTGTGTACACACGCTAGTACATCAGACTACCGCAAACTGTCAAATTTCCTCAATAGACTTTGAACTTTATATATATGGCATATGGTTGAACATTTATTGAATAAATTTGACAGTTTTAGATATGTTGATGTACAGGCGTCAGTGTACATAAATATAAATAAATATTTAGACAACATCACATACATTGTTCTGATCCCAAGGTAAGTAGCTAAAGCACTCGTTTCATGGAAATCAGAAACAACGACGGTACCACAATCACCCAGACCCGACACAATATCGAAAAGTTAGCTTTCGACATTGACCCGACCGGGAATCGAACCCGGGACCTCAGAGTTAGCGCCGCCCTAAGTCCGGCGTGCAAACCACTCTGGCAACGGCGGTCGTCTCATGTTAGGTTCAAAGATCGAAATCACTCATTAAACGAAAAAAACCGGCCAAGTGCGTGTCGGGCCACGCGCAGTGTAGGGTTCCGTAGCCCATCTCAATAATGCGGACTCTGAGAAGAGGGCTTTTATGAACATTTATTTAACGATGGCTCATATACTTAAATGTAGATACTACCGGTTTCACACACCTGACAACGTTATTTAAGTAGATATTATTATTAGATTTTCTTGCTATTAAATTTGAATCCGGGGCATCCTACGGCACTCTGAATAATCATCGGTCTGCAATATCATTAATATCACGACAGAGTAAAGCGGTTTTTCAAAGGTATATTTAAACTTAAACCAACCTTCCGCGATACGGTATTACTTGGAATCCCAATATCGTATTAGATTATCTATCGAATCTGTGGCCAAATAATTCAATTAGATTTGAACGTTAGCAACAGGTCAGAGAACTCAAACAATTTCGTTGATTAAGATACCAAATATCCAAATGTTTAATGCAAAAATTGTAACTAATAAATAATAATTGTAACCAGTAGTGTCCAACAGGAACCAGTGACCGACATTTTTGTATTTTAATCATTAACAAGGTCAGCAACTGATTTTAGTATTTAGCAACAATCGAAGACTGACCACCTGGTTCCTTGCCGTCATACCATAACATTTAAATGAAAATTCCGTCGAACTCTGGGCTTAAAATCTCGAACATTGGGCTTAAAATCTCGAACACTGGGCTTAAAGTGTCGAACATTGGGCTTAAAGTCTCAAATACTGGGCTCAAAGTCTCTAACATTGGGCTTAAAGTGTCGAACACTGATGCCATTTCATTCGCCAAGAGACTCGACTCTTACTTACTTGTGAGTACTTACTTGTGAGTGCCGGAGACGACGTAGATCTGTTTGGCGTCCTCGATGCAGGCGGCCGAGGTGACGATGTACCGCTCGTGGATGATCACCCCCCCGCACAGCCAGTTGGTTTGGGTGACGCTGGGCTCTGCAGTCGCCGCTGGTCTTAAGTATACCTGGGCAAAAAGTTCTTTGATTTTTTGGAGATAGTTTTCTGATTGCCTCAACCGGCATTTTTACCGTCACCTGACTTTTTTGGGGGTGGAGAGAAACTTAAAGGGTGCCTCAACCAGTGTGAAATGAAACGCAATCAGGTTCCCAAGTGCGAGTTTCATTCACCATTCGATCACGTTAATGAAAACGAGAATTTGTATGGCAAAATGTTAATTCTGCTTGTATGTTGCCAGGGGGCGCTGCTTGAATGCCATACTAATTTTCGTTTTCGTAAACGTAATCGAATGAAACAATACTCACACTAGGCACTCTGAAGTTTGCTAGAGACAACAATGGCATCACGCACTAGGACACACAATAGTTCGTTCCATACTAGATTCTCCGAGGGGTTCGGATTGCATCGATACGTTCTTTTTCTTATCTCAATGTACAGACGCCTGCACATCAACCTATCACAAACTGTCAAATTTCTTCAATAGACTTTGAACTTTATGAATAAGCTTTATGCTTGAAAATGTATTGACGAGATTTGACAATTTTGGATAGGTTGATGTGCAGGCGTGTTACATTCAGAATATTCATTGTTTATTTATTTGTCGTCGTTGATAGGTGGTGGACAGACCTCTAGGTGCTTGCGTGATGAGATTACTTCTAGAAATCCTTTAACGGTTTTTCGATCGCACGGCTTGAGGAACCCTTTAAGTTTGTAACTGCCTTCAAAAAAGTCCGGTGACGCTTTTAAGGCCAAAAGAAAAATATTCTCCAAAAAAGAATTGTCCACCGTATTTGACTAGTTATTATAAAAACTCGTACAGACACGAGCATTAACATGTAAACAATGTAGCTCTTAATACAACGGAATAAGAGTTCTTTTTTAATAATTTTTTTTAGCTTTTATCACAGTGACAGTCCCATCATATTTTATTCCTATACTTAACATCTAAAGGTATACCATCAAAATAAATTTTGCGCTGGCGCTGACATCGGATCGGCAAGTAGCTCGTATTCTTAGCATTAAGGCCAAATTTGGATACAAACAAAATCCTATCACGTGCGTCCCACACACATTCCAACAAAATATGATACAGATCTTCTAATTTATCACATGTGTCACAGTTAGGGGAAATAGGCTTACCCATCAAAAGGAATAAGAGTTAAAAAGTCAAAAGTGTCTACACATGATAAGGCTCGGGAATGTACAGTGCTTGTATTTTCTTAATCTCTCTCAGTAATCATCGTATCATTTCCGAATGAAAACGACTATTAACTTTCATGTCCATTTATCATGTACCTACGTACTAGCCTCGGAACAATGTCTAAAGCTCCTATTATTCTGAGGTACTAGCTGACCCGGCGGACTTCGTACCGCTTTGTCAGTCCCTATGGCAATAAAACAAAAAAATCGTTAAATAGTTAACAAATAAAATCAATTTTTTAATAATACACTTCACCCCGAATCCTCAACTACTGAGGCACTGGCTATCTTATCTCTAGCTGCCGGAACACAATGCTACAAACTTTGTTATGGCGACATATTAAGATGATATTATTGTGGTGGTAGCTGGCCATGCGGATAAATAAGCCCTACCACCAACCAAACAAAGCACACAAACATGTAGCCCCCGCTGGGAATCGAACCCGGGACCTCTGGGTCTAAACCGGTGGCCTTAACCACTAGACCAGAAAGGCGGTTGAAAGTTCCATTTAGTTCCGTTTGGCGGAAGCTTTAGATCACCAACCCGCATTTCGGAAGCTTTGTCCTATCAGTTGTAGCGATGCTTAATTTGATTTCAATAATGAAAGCAAGCAGTGGAAAACATATAGTTTCTTCTACTTATGTATATTTGTAGGTAATGGTACAAAACTATTAAACAATTTATATTGCGAGACAATTCTTCAATTTATAAGTCTCAGGGGCAATCTTTCGCACTGGTGGTGAACGAATTGAGAAAAGGGTGCATTTCCCATGAACAACTATTTTGGCATAAGCCGAGTGCTATCATAGTTTTTCTACCAAAACAATAAACGACAAACACTGTTTTTATAGAAGCTTTGTAATATAAATTATTGAAATAAAATAAAAAACGTAAATATGTGGAAAATGTAAATAGGTACTAATATAGGATTGGACGCGGTGCGTTCTCAATTTACAACAACAACCGCTCGGCATTGCCTGCAAGAGTGTACGACTTGGGAGCAGAAAGAGTTAAAGCTTTATTGGATGTGATCCATCCTGAGTTTTGGGTAACCCCCCCGCCGTACCATCCTGGAGGAGGGGAGTCTCATAACCGCCGTGTGTTCACAGCGCGGTGGTATGCTGAATGTATGCAAAAGAAACTGTTTCTATAATGATTATATTACAAAATCCACGTGGACGAAGTTCCGGGCAAACCGCTAGTAACGATAATAATTTAAATTCAGAACAACGAACTTTATAGTGGTTTTGTTTTGATTTATCGTGTCAACTATATAGAGCTGTGAAACTGTAAGCCGTAACGTGATTACGTATTATGACACAATAGCATTGCCCCTCATTCTAAAACAAATTAATCATAAGTAAAAGGAATAGTAGCAACTCTGTATAGGTACCTACTCTGCATACAAGATCTATACCTGTAAAGATAATATTGTTTATATTATAAATTAATATTCTATTCTAAGTTTTCTTTTCTTCTATTTTCCCCGGTCGGGTCAATTTAGAAATTATATAGTTCGGATACACTTTGGCTCTTTCATTTTTGCCCCACCTTTCTTTTAAACGTTGTATGGGCTATTTACTTACTTCGCTTACTTACATTGTATATATTTCTTACCATGTACGGTCTAGTATCGGCAACAACTTGGCCACCCAGTATCCGTCTTGTGTTCGCAAAAGTTTTATTTATCGGCTTTAAAGGATCTGAAAGCATATTCAGTTTAATAACAGTTCAATAAAGGAGGCATCTGCCTTACAGTGGGATTGTGGTATTAGTAGGAGCTCGATTCGATGGCGCAATGGTTAACGCGCCCGGTCTTGAAAGGAGGAGAGAAAGAAATAAAAAACATTTGTAGGAATCACATAATAAACACACAATTAAAAATACAACAGGTAAAAAAAAAAGGAAATAGTAACTATATTCATTCTGTCTTAGATAATTAAGGTTAAGCAACTTTCGCAAAGACCGGTAATCGGATGGGTGACCCAATATTTATCATCGCGAGCTCCTCCGCGCTTCGGATGGCACGTCCCGGCCGTTAAGCCGTTGGTGGCTGCATTAGCTGTCGTTAACAACTAATACCTAATAAAATAAGCTGTATTTACTATACATACTATTTACTTACTTGAGTATTTCTCAAAATAAATAACTTAACGTAATGGTTGCTACGAAATATTGTTACGAAATAGTCCTAGATGTGACTAAATAGTAAACTTATGCTTGTTATGCAATGGCAAAAATATTTCGTTTAATGCAATTAATTACTTGATTTTTTAAAGTATTTAATTATTATTTAATTATCTATATGAGTATATTATGTCATGTTCACGAATAAATACTTGTTTACGTTAACGAGTAAATATGGCGACCAACATCATTTACTCGAGAACATGGTGTGTCAACAAGGGTGTCGAAACGTCGAGTGAAATTAAATAAATACGTGAAACTATAACTGGATAAAGCATTTTATTTCAATAAAATCTTTTGCTGGAATGAATACAGTAGTATAGAGTGTAAAGACTATACATAGGTACGACACGTCGATACAAGTTTTTTTTTATATTTACTAATTATTTTTGATGTCTTAAATATCCATCTGTCTTTCTAAACATTAATTTTTGAAGCTTTTGTTAACTTTTGTTCTGCCAGTTAAATATCATCAGTAGGTTACATCACTACATCAGACACTCGACTCGATCATTGGAGCACGAGCCTTCCATACGAATGACACCGCAGACAGAACGGGCCATAAACCACCACGCGGGCCTAGTGCGGATTGGTGGTTGTTAACGACTGCTAATGCAGCCGGGACCAACGGCTTTACGCGCCTTCCGAAGCACGGAGGCTATTGCTTGCTGTAAATGTAACTAGTAATAAATAATAAAAACTTACCAGTTTTAGCGCTAAGACAAAATAATAATAGCAGCAATATATTCATTGTAACATAGAAATAAATAAAAAGAATTCAACTAACTCCTTTTCTTATCTGCAAACGAAACGTAGATTTTCAATTACTTGCTTCATTGAAAAGTTATTGACTCGAGCAGTCTTGCACGTAGCTATATGTAAAAAAATGCATTTTTTTTAAAGCTCCAGATATCATTAAACATTAAGATAAAATTAGGGATTCAGTATTCGGACGTGATAATTGAGTACCTATTAGAACTTCTGATGAACGCCAAAATACGATTACGACATATTTCTCGTAAGGAAAAAAAATCTAGAGATTTTTTGTAAACAACGTTTGTAACATTTAAACGGTGGTCAATAGAAATTCGGGGCTTGATTTTTAAATCAAGTCCTTCCTTAAAAAAGGAAATTTCTAAAAAAAAATTGTTGAGAAAACATAAGTATACATACCTACCTATAATTATGAGAACAACTTGTCCTTGGGGTTTTACATTAACGTCATATATTTGATTAACACAAATAATTAATTATCTTAATTAATGGCTTCGCGTTTAGCATTTAACCAATTTCAAGATTTTTTTTATTATAAGTAGTAAGGGTACAATTGTACGGTATAAAGAAATTAAAATGGAATCTCACAACTCGTGAAACTCCTAACACAAATAAGCTTTGTAAGTATCTATTTATTTCATTCAGTCGAAATTATTAATTGTGTGGTTACCTATAATTGTGGAAAAAGATTAAGATTTTAATGAGATATGATGATGATGACATCATCATATCGTCAGCTCATTTAAGTCCCCACTGATGTGGGTGTTCAAGAAGTTAAATAGATAGGTATTAATAATAATAAAAATCCCAAGAACATCTCTACAAATATAATTCATGCTAAAGTAAAAAAGTTTATAGGTATTAATTCTTTAATCGGTATTCGGATACCTATTTAGTTTATACACATATACGATTTTATTTATTTTAATTTTATAGTTATTAAAAACATCGCCTGCAGTGTATTATTACAACTAACTTGTTTAAAAAAAAAACAAAAATCGCTACATAAGAATTTTGATCTTAATAAATAAGGTACAATTTTTTTTGAAAATAATGCTTTTAGTAATGCTTTTAATGCAAAAGCTCTTAAATAGTTTCTCTTTTAACTGCTAGATGGAGCTTAATATCATTGCAGTTTTTCTACTCAACGCTAGATGTCGCTACTAGCAATATCGTTAATGCTGAGATAGTTAATCAACAATCGTTCTGGAAGGTTTTGCAATTATTTTTAACTATTACATATTTTTATTTATATAAGTTAAGTGAATTTGGTTATAAATACTTTTTTTAGTTATACTAATAATTTTAATATTGTTTCACCTTTCTCTGCATAGATTCTCCAAAATGGTTCGGATCGGGAGCGGAACAACCTGAAGGCGCCTCTAAAGGCTATCTCAATTTTTTAACATCTAAAAGTACTTAAGATATTATTCATAGCTTTATATAAAAATAATTTGGGAGCTCTATAAAATTGCCGTGTCCGAAAAAGGCGACTAATTTTTAAGTTCCTTTTAAAAATGTAACACATTTTATACTTACCTACCTACAATTGTAAGCAATACAAAATTTGATTTTGATTTCGAACATTGTCGCTGTGAGTAGTCGCTATTACGTTCGCCCATTAAAATTATCATAATAAAAACCTGTAGGTAGGTATGTTGAGTTACGAAATTGTATGAAAGTTCGTCAACTTGATTGCTATAGTAATTTTTTTTTGAGACATTTTTTTGATTGCCTCAAGCGACCTTTTCAGCGTCACAGATTTTCAGAGATTTTCAAGAGAAAATAGCATTCCGCAAGCTTAAGATATTACGTTAGATTGATCGATAAATTACAATGATAAGTTTACTGAAGAAAATCGTAATACTATTGTTCGGAATACGATAAAGGTACCTATGATAGAATATGATTCTCAGGGAGCTCTCTGAAAACCAGCGCTTCTGTGACATTCTGTGTATATATCGCCACAAAAACATTCCTGTGAAAGCTACCCTGCATTTTATAGTTTTTTCTTCTTATTTTTATTTTGTGTAATTGTGTTAAATGTTCAAACTGTTGCTGTTAATTGTGTTAGTTGTTTTTATGATATTGTTTTTTATCTTATTTTATTTTTATTTTTAATTTTAATTTTTTTTTCATCTATTTGTCCTGTTTGTATTTGTTTTTGTGAGGGTCAATAAATGCTTCTTATTCTTATTTTTATATTACATGATGTGCTCATGTAACAGGATGTCATCCCCAAAAGGGAATATAACCCATCAATATAATTCACTCGAATGGTAGTGTAACCACGGACCCTACCAAGGATTTGGAACGTCAGGATAAAATAATTGGGCGGCGGTGATTGCTTCCCACCAGGTGACCCGCCTGCTCGTTTGCCTCCTTCTAATATAAAAATATATACCAACATATATATTTTTATATACAGTGGTGGACTTATAATTAGAAACATTTCTTATGAATTATGAAAGTTCGAAGTCCACATACAATATTCGTGAAAAATTTATAGATTCAATATTTAATAATCAATCATGCAACAATATAGCCACTTAATTACAATACTCATAAAATACATTAAAATAACAAAACTATCTAAACTTCAATCAAAAAAAGAGTTTAAAGCATGCATAGCTTATTTAGTTAGTGGCCGTTTGGACGCCTAATAAGAAATAGGTACTTTGGAAAAGCTTGCACGGCACATTCCATTATTGAAATTGAAAAAATAAAACTTCTTTCTTAGCTATTTCTATCGTTTTGGCGACAATTGAACATCAAATTGGAATTTCGTTTACGATTTTTTGTTCAAAATGGGCAAAAATAAAAGTTGTGACGCGTCAACTAGGCAAATAATTGATAATTTGCACATCGACCAAAAATGGACCAACAAATTTACTTTTATTGATTTTATCTAAACACGCGGCAGCGTGTCAAGCCAAGTTCAAGCTAACAGAACTGGCGAGCAGCACCGTGTGTAATTACACGAACCATTTGGAGCCACTTTTGACCTCCTCATAACTCAAAACATGTCAAATTTGGCTCTTAATTATATTGAGACTTGCGAGATACATAATTATGTGCTCCGAATTTCATAAACACCCCTCAAACGGTTATTTGAATATTAACGTCCAAAAATCGTCATTTTTATCACTGACTGAAGGTTACCCTATCTTAAACCCGAATTTTAATATTACGAATATCATAACCCCGAAAACGTTTGGACATTTTTGAACTAAAGATCAAAACTCTAACCCAGTCCCAAATGACCTAGACCTAAATCAGAAACTAGTAAATTTTTATCAAATTACGAATTTGTATGGGTTTTGAGTTTGTAAAATATTTATTACTAGCGGGCCGTTCCCGCTTCGCATGGGTAGACATTTCTTTTTTAATATAGCCTATGTTACTCAGCGACAATGTAGCATTCTAATGGTGAAAGATTTTTTTAAATCGGTCCAGTAGTTTTTGAGTTTATTCGTTACAAACAAACATAAAGTTTTCCTCTTTGTAATATTAGTATGATTAGTATCATAGTATTATTAGTTGTCACCGGCGACTTCGCTCGCGAAGACTACTCGAGTTTTGCGCTTAGCAACATTTATTTTTATTTATTTAGATAGTACATAAACCCCCCCTTATCTGTCGGCGTTGTTGTTCGGCTGTAGAATGTTTTTGTCACTTTTACACTAATACCGTATGACACTAAATTATGTTAACAAAGCAAACTGCAGCCTAACGGTGCTTTGAATTATTATTGTATATATATATATATATATGTTTAGTAGTATATTACAATCTATTTTATGTAAAAATGTCCACGAGAGCTACTGCCGACAAACTGTTACACAGTTTGGCAGAAAATATAAAATGCAATGTACTGTTAGTTAAGGATATAAATAAATAAAAAAACTTATTATTAAGCTCTTAATTTTCACTTGACACTTAGTGGTTTTTTTATGAAAGTCAATTATGGCGAGTCGTGAGGAGTCATTCTCTGAAGTGGCTGAAAATGGATTACTTCTCTGTATGTAAAGGGAATATGTAGAATTTTTTAAATGTTGAATGATGTGGGAATAGCGGGAATGAGTCTATTTTAATACCCATAATATAGATAGATAGATAATACTTTTATTGCAACACTATTAAACATAAACATGAACAAAAGAAAAAAATAATAATTACGAAGTTACAATTTGGCGGTCTTATCGCTTTCAAGCGATTTCTTCCAGACAACCAACATTAAATTTATCAAAAAAAATAAATGTGAAATGTTGCTTGTGACTCGCCTGTATTTTAAAGTTTATTGATATCACAGCTCTACAGAAGTTTCTTGTTTTTCTTTTTGAAATATAATATGAATAGGTATATTTATAAAATTTATAAAATACAGTGAATAAATTAAACACCCACCCGATCCAGCCAGGAATCGAACCTGGGTCTTCCGCAATCCGGGCGGCTGCACTGACCGCTATGCTACCGGGAAGGCTGACTTTAATTTAGCTTTAGTGCAGCAACTATACACGCAACCGCTATGTCCCTGCATTTTAAATCTGTAATATCTTCGAAAATATTCGTTTAAATTACATGCTGTAAAGGGCCATATTGATCTATATTAAATGCACAATGTATCTAAGATACTTAATTGGATAAGGATTAATGCTGTATTGTTTAAAATCGCTTCGTAAATAAGCCATTATTTCTCGTAAAAAGTAAAAGATAAAACATTATTATTGTGGGTTATCCTTAAGAGACATATACCATCGCGGACTTTTTTGTAGACCTTTTTAAGGTGTACAATACTGTAGTACATTATTTTGATCTATCTCGTAGGGTTCAGCCAGCGTTTGCAATGTAAGCGCAAAAAATGTGGAACCTCTAAAATTATCAGTGTTTCTATATTATATTATGTAAATACATGTCATGTATGTGTCATACATGTATGTGTCATACATGTATGTGTCATACATGTATGTCAGAAGGGTGCAGGTTCAATTCCTGCTCGTGGAAATTTTTTCAACATTGTGTTTTTGTAATTTGTTTCGCAACAAAATTTGCATTAAAATTATATAAACAAATCAAAAACATTTTATATTAACCGATATTCAACTGAAATGTAGTTATTAACACTTTTTTTTAATTGTTTTTTTTACGATAGGGCTACAAACCCGCACCTACCGGTAAAGCCCAAAAGCTATAGCAATAGTATACCGTGGTATAATCCGACTCGAGTAAATTCAGTTCAGTGTAATATTAAAAATGTAGAGTCAATTTAAATATCAACCATAAAAACATTTTTTTTATATTTTTATTTTTAGTTTCGTCACTAATTAAATTGACTCTCATAATTAATTCAATTAAACAACACACCTCTGAAGACCCGCAGTAATAGTAAAAAGTCATATAAGTAAAAAAAAAATATTTTCGAATTTTTAATATTGCAAAAAAGTATTGCACGAAGATATATTTATTCAAAATAGTAAAGCATTGTCATTCGAAATTCTATTACGGGCAACCATTAATGTAAACCCGATTGCCTTATTCTACGCGCGTTATCAAACAAAACCATAGACTAACACCCGTTACCACTTCGACTGTCAAACTCAATACCATAAAGAAGCTATCTCTAACAATACATTATCCCCACTTATCTATGGCCATAACATGAAGCTTGGGATCTATTTTATTATAAAGTGCATTGTCTACTATGGAGGCGCTTGGTCGACCGCCAAACGTAAATAATTTAACTGTCTTAAAAGATTCAAAAATAGTTTCCTAACATTGCCCCCCTTAATATGTACACCATTTGTCAGGCCATAACTGGATTTAAACGGCGCGTTACAAGACAATGGGACACGCCTTCGCATAGAAATATAGCCGTCTCTATTTCTCGCAGGGAAATGTTAACGAACTTGTATCTGTCGTCTCTTTTTAACGAATGATCCTTTGGATGTTTATCTCGTCACAGTGCCGATTGTAACGTGATAACTGCTTCTCGCTGCTACTTTGCAACATACCTTAAAGCATTTAGACATTAAGCTCAAAATTGTTTGAACACGCAAACGTAGGGGGGACCCAATTGGAGCGAGACATACAGCGAAAGGGACGGACTGAATCGTTACGTTTAAGTTAGTGACTCCAAACGAGTTTTATGTTTGGAAATCGTATTAAGCTTTTGTTGGAAACTGTTCCGCTCAACGGGCATAGTTGAGGCGTTTGTGCGGTCAAACTATCGCGTTCGAATTTCGAAAAGCGGCGGTGGGGGCGAAGCTGATTGGCTCGTTTGATCCAATATTGTGTGTGAAGATACGGGCGCGTGCGGTCGAGCGTGGCGCGCGAACGGAGCTTTTTCAAATAGGAATTATCTCGAGTTCGAACTTGTGTTTTTCGAATCGAAATTAAATTTGAATTTAGAACTTCAGTGCGTACCAAAGATAATGTAAGACTGTCGTAGATTTAAAAAACAAAAAAAAAACAATAGAGTGATAATAATAGTGTTTAAAAATTGAAAAGACAATAAAAGCGAAGATGTCGTCAGTGCATTCAGATGACGATCAGGAGGAGATCAACGTGGATTCGGACAGTAGACTATCGGGTCACTGTGACAGAAGTATCGGTTCTGATGACCGTGATTCGGAGCACAGCTACCATGACAGATACCGCGACTCACCAAACGAACATATTATAATGACTGAGACCCAACCGAGAGTGAACTTACCTTTCAGTATATCACGACTATTAGGGAAACAGTTTGAAGAAATAGAAAAGCGTCGACATTCCGGTGAGAGTGACGACAGAAGTGATCAGGACACTGAGTCTGAGAGTGTTAAAGACGATGGGAAGGACAGTAGCAGTTTACCTTTAAATTTTTCTCATACGCCGGGTCTTTATCCTAATTCGGGGTTGTTGTTAAGACCTGGTCTTGGGTTGGGGGCTGGGTACGGGTTTGCTAACCCGGGGGTTGTTAGAGTGCCGGCTCATAGAGCATTGGGTGCTTTGGGAGCGTGGGGCGTCGCTCTGGACCCGATGAGGCAGGCGGCTGCGGCGGCGTTCGCACATCAAGTTGTTAAGGATAGACTGAATGGTGAGTTAAGAAAACCTTTTTGTTTATTAAATTTATTTTATCTACTCGCGTTTGTTATAGATACACATTTGATTTTATCCTGACGTTATAAACCTTTTATAATAAGATCTTTGGTCACAAGAAGAGTCCATGTGTAAAATAAACGCTAACATTTTCGCGTAAAGAATAATTTTTATTTCTTTTTCTATTTGTTTATAATGTATTACTTCATTATAGGTCATATACTGAGAACGGTGCAAAAATATTGTAAACGATAACTGAATAATGATGTATGAACAATATTTTAATTGAAACTGTTTGGATACATAGGGCAAGGGTCATATAAAATTACAGTAATAACAGTATGATCCGTTCCGGATGTACAATATTTAACGTTATATCTATTTAAACTAGGTATTTGATGGGACTAACTGATTTACTAAGTTAAATGGGCAAAACTTTAAAAACTTTATTAAAAAAAATAACGTTGTAGTTATTAATTTTATTTGAGAAACAATTAAAGTTTATAACATTATCATCATTATAGTCCACCTAATTTAATACGTACACACACACACACAAACACACACACACACACACACACACACACACACACACACACACACACACACACACACACACACACACCTAAAAAAACTTATAATTGTAACACATTTTAAATACTTAGTGGTGAAAAAAACTATTAATGTCAAATCTATATATTAATACGTGAAGTAAAAACTTACTGTACCCATTTTTACGAAAAGTAACGCGGACGGAGGAATATGAAATTTCGCACACTTATAGTTTATATAGAGAAGGAGTACAGAATGTTAATATTTATTTTAAATTATGCAAAAAAAAATACATTAAATCAATAAAAACAACATTACACACACTACCATCTATTTGACACACACGCATTATAACTCTTTTGAGAATGGATGAATAATGTTGGTTTTTATTGCGGCCGACATCTGTCAATGCCAATCCAAACATGGTCCAAACTCACATTCTATCTTTTTTAATTTTTCATTGCTTATGATACAATCCGTGCAGACTTATATAAAAATTACGGTCGAATTTCGACCACTGGGCGACCACTAGTATTAATAAATGTGTAAAGTGCAACGTTGTTTTAGCATTGATTATGGTTATTTTTTACTATGGCAAATGACTGGTGGAACGATTCTGCACGAGATCTGGGTGCTAGTGTGAGTTTTATTTACTATCTGTATTCACTCGATTACGTTTACGAAAACGAAAATTAGTATGCCATTTTGGCAGCGCCACTTGGCGCATACGAAAATAATATTTTTTTTGTCATACAAATTTTCGTTTTCGTTAACGTGATCGAATGGCGAATGAAACTAGCACTAGGACTTAACTTCGACCACCCTTTTACCTATTTCTGCCGCAAAGCGATATTGTTTAGTATTGCTGATCAATTAAATTACAGGGCATATAGCATAAAAACTAAAGCTGACAACACATATGGGTAATCCTTGGTGTCAGTTTAATTGTAACACATTTTAATTCATACTTTTCTATAGGTTGTTATATCAGTATTATTTTTAATGTTTTACAACGGGAAAATCCTTCTCCACCACCAAAACTTAAATGTTTTTTTTTGTATGTAATGTTTTAATATGTTTTGTCTCAATTATTTATTTTCTTTCTTTCTTTCTTTCGTTCACCATTTTATTAGTGGTGGCAATATAGATGCCAACCTAAATTCGCGCTAACACGCTTGCGTGATTCCAGCTTCTCCGAGATTATTCTACCCACCACGGCTCAATTAAAGTAAATTATCTAAAACATATGAATCCTCAACACAGAGGGACTGGTTAACTCTTTAACTGACGGACCTCAACAATGCTATCAATACTGTTGTTTATGGCGACAAAAAATGTTGACCTAAACAAAGAAGTCCTTACGAATTATTACAAAGTTATTTTGAAATGAAACAACTTTTACGGATCTACTCGCGTTTATTTTACACATTAGTTTTAATGAATGTTTATCCTGACGTTTCGAACCCTTTGCAGGGTCCGTGGTCACAGGGAGACTGAGGTGTTGGTCGTCTCATAATTAGTTAGTAGCTTGTATACCCTCATTTAAATTTAATCAGGTACGTTCCGTTTTACGCAGAAAGAGCTTACAGTATCTTTTGGTCTGGCAGTATGGTGTTGGGGCTGGGATTTAATATTCTGTATAATGGGATCCCAGGCTGGTGGTAGATTCCAACCATCTTCTCTATTAAAATTAGGATGTTTTTTAATTTCAATAGCCTCGCGTATCATCCTAGGGATGAATCGTTGTTCTCTGGCGAGTATATAAGTTATTTTATTTTAACGTTTCGAACTCTTTACACAGAGTGCGTGAGATGCGTGTGTAGTCACAGGAAGACGATTCGTTCAGCCTTCCATTTAAGAGTTAATTAATTTAATTGGATATAGTTTTAGATTAGGTAAACTTTAACGTGGACGCTATCGTGGTGAACACATGTTTTAGATAAGAATTTAGCTCTTACACACTTTATCATGCTTTTTTGTTATTTTTTAATTTCTATATTTTTGTGTACCTAATAAATAAATTAATTAATTAAACTTTCAAAAACAAATGAACCACAAACAAAATTGATCCACAAAAAATCAGTTGTAAGACACAGAAATTAAAGAAAATATTTGTTTTTTTTCTACCAATTCAAAATGAATTTGTTTTAAAGTTTGTTTAAAAAAAATAATAAAATATTTAAAACAAATGAAACACAAACAAAATTCAGCAAAAAGCTGTAGTAAGACACCCTACGATCAAACGTTTGCGTGCGCACGATGACACACCCGTAGAACTATTTCTTTCTTTATTTTTTTTTGGGTTCTTTTCCTGTCGCGGCGAGGTGAGATTGGAGGCGCCGACCGGGGTTGCCACTGTAATTTGTCGCATCGCTCGAGCGAGGGACAGTTTTTGTGACCGAACTGTTGACATAAAACTCTGCTGTCCAGTTAGTTGTTTTTGTCCTTTTTTGGGTGTTTTTTCATGTGTAATTTAGACAATTGGTGAATATTTACGATTGTAAGTAACCGTAATTGTTTAGCCATAACAGTTTTGTAAATAAGTAGGGAATGTAGGGAGAGGATTTATCAACAATAATTGGTTGATAATTGAAACAATTGCATGACATCATACATCCTTGCTGGTTTTATAATAAACCTGTTTGCTTTACGTCTTTCTCCGTATTACAATACCTACATTATATACCAAATTGTTTTGTTAGAAAACAAACAAAATTAAATGTTAGAGAAACTATCATCATCACCAGCTCATTTTATGCCCCCACTGCTGGGGCACGAGCCTTCCCTATGGATGGATAGGGAGAACGGGCCATAAACCACTACGCGGGCCCAGTGCGGATTGGTGGTTGTTAACGACTGCTAGTGCAGCCGGGACCAACGGCTTTACGTGCCTTCCGAAGCACGGAGGAGCTCGAGATGATAAATGTTTGGTCACCCATCCGATGACAGACCTTTGCGAAAGTTGCTTAACCTTAGCACTAGCAGACCGGGCGCGTTAACCACTGCGCCATCGAGCTCCTCTACGCCATCGAGCTCCTATAGAAACTATAACAATTTTTTATATTTTATATTATATATATCAATGATAAAACAGCTACGGCCAAACGCCATTAACCTAAGCAAATACAATGTAATTTTGACTTCAATCAAACCGAATAAATTATAATTTCCCTAAACATGTTTAATACTGACATCATTTCTCCCCTTCCATAAACAAAGAAATTTTTGCTATCTATGGAAACTTTTTTTTACCAAAGGTGCCCAATTAAAGAACAATCCGTCAAATTAACAAATGACCGTCCGTTCGCCGTCACCCCAACGCGTCGAGAGGCCATGTTTTTTGCGACCACCGACAGAGTGGAAGTTCGGATGTCCACTCTGTAATTGATACAATAGTTAAGAGGCTGCGTGCGTCGGAAATGCTTGAGTTGTGCACAAAAAAATGTTGGCGGCAAAATAATTTGAATGTTTTGCTTTTTTTTGCGACCTCAATTTTGTTATTTTTTTACTTTGGCCAGTTTTTGGTGGAGGTGACTGGATGGTGATACACTAAACCTATATCTGCCGGTCAAACTGTCTTCCGGTTTAAAAGGTGCTAGATCCAATGAAATCATGCCGGCCGGCAGCGGCAGCGGTCCGACACGAAACGTCTAAATTGAAAGAGCCCTTAGAGTCGAAAATGCGTGTGATGTCTTTAATTTTGCAGCGTCCATTTTTTTAACTACTTACGGGTAAGCACTTCGCCTTCATCTCACCTGATGTTAAGTGACGACAAGGCCGACGGTGGTAGCGCACTTCACCCGCAATCCTCAACTACTGAGGCACTGGCTGTCTTATCCCTAGCTGAAGGGATACAATAATGCGATCAACATCGATATGGGGACATATTTAGATAAGATGGTGGTAGCTAGCCAGGCGGACAAATAAGCCCTACCACCAACAACCAATCCGTGTACACAAACATGTACCTTCGCTGGGAACCGAGCCCTAGACCGGTGGTCTTAATCACTTGGCCACAGAGGCAGTTAAATGAACCGTGGACTGCAGTGGCCGGTATTATATTTATCAAATTAATAATAGTAAATCAATTTTTCACATCACCAGGTATATCTACGATTTTTTTATAATTCAAGCTGCAGATAATATAATAAATAATTGGCACTGACTGCTTCAATATTTCAGAAAGACCTTTGTGTAACAAGTAAAAATATGTGGAGGTTTGTTATTTTTTTTTTTGTCTACGGCATTTTCAGCTTCACCGGGCTTTTTTGGGAGTGGCGAGGAACTTAAAGGGTCCCTCAAGCCGTGTGAAACGAATCACCTTCGGAGGTTATCTAGAGGGAACGGCATCGCGCACTAGTGCGCGTCCCCGTGCCCTACTAGATTCTCCGAAGGGTTCGGATCGGATCGGGGGTTTGTTATTAGCTTGTAGAAGCTTATTAGGTAGTTGTACAAATACCAATATTGGTTGTAAGCCTTCCTTCAAATAAAAATAAAATAAAATAAAATAATAAACTGTTTTTGTACACACGCCTGCACATCAACCTACCACAAACTGTCAAATTTCCTCAATAGACTTTGATCTTTTAAGACTAATATAAATATGGTTGACATTGTATTGAAGAAATTTGACAGTGTTGGATAGGTTGATGTGCAGGCGTCTGTACCATATACTTACTACTTGAATCATACATTTTAAATAAATAAAACATTTACCTAATAAACTTCATGAGCATTTAGCTGGTTTTTTTAGGTTACATAACCGTTCAAATGTAATAAAACCATTTCCTGATGTTAACCGGAGCGTAAACCGCTCCTAAATGCGGATGCAAATTACTGTCGTTTTGTTAAAGTATTAAGTTATTATTATTCTGGTATTATGTAGTTGGTATTACCTAAGTAGTTGTTTGATGAGGAGCTCGATGGTGCAGTGGTTAACGCCCCCGTTTTGCGAAAGCTGAGGTTAAGCGACGTTCGTAAAGGCCAGTCATCGGATGGGTGACCAACAATTTATCATCTCGAGCTCCTCCGTGCTGCGGAAGGCACGTAAAGCCGTTGGTCTCGGCTGTATTAGCAGTCGTTAACTACCACCAATCCGCACTGGGCCCGCGTGGTGGCTTGTGGCCCGTTGCCCCTTATCCATCCTTTGGGAAGGCTCGTTCCAAAGCAGTGAGCACATAAAATGAGCTGACGGTGATGATGATGTAACGTTTTAAATATTATTTACAGTTAATAATAATAATAATAATATTCTTTATTGCACAGAAACATAGTAACAAAAAAAAAATTACAACAGAGACATTGAATGCAAAGGCGGACTTATCTCTAGAAGAGATCTCTTCCAGTCAACCCAGAGAGTGTGCGAGATAAATGTAGCAAGGGTTACACAAAGTGCAACAACAAAAAAAAAAAAAAAACTACACTATTTCCTCAACCAAAATAAATGTAAAACAGATATAAATAAAAATAAATAACATACAAATAAATAAAATTACAAATAATAATACTTATATAATAATAATACATAATGGTATAATATAAATAAAACATAATATAATGATCATGTTATACCGGTAGTCTTAAAAAGTGCTCTTTGAGCTTTAATTTGAATGAAGTTATGGAAGGACAATCTTGAATGGATTAAGATATTAAGTACTTACCTACAGACTACTTTTTTGAATGAATAAAATAAAGATCTCTTACCATTTTTTTATAGCTAACTATTGCTATTGTTCTCACCTTAAGGCGACACTTGAAAGAAATACATCAACTTTCATCGAAAGTTGTAGTAGTACGACAAGACTTACTAATCTAAAATTTTGATATATATATAACTTCATGCCTTTGTCTTTAAAAACCCTTGCTCAAAAACACGATTGTGCAATTTTGGCTGTGCTGTGTTGTACGTAGCGAAAAAAAAGTATTTTTATAAAGTTACTTGTTTAAGTCATCAAAACATGCAGCAACAAAATTACGAATATTGATGTTATCAATATATTTGAGTGATTTCAAAACATATAGATTAAGTAATTTCAATGTAATTTTAGCATTAATGATTCTTTAGAGGTGTTTTCGTAAAGTATTACGATCGATATATTATATATATACACCAATGACCAATATTTTCCACAATTTTTACACTGTCCATGCGGCTAAATATGGAATAAATTACCTGCCATTATTCGTGATAGTCGATCGGTAGCATCGTTCAAACAGGAATTTAAAGACTACCTTTTCAACTGAACATGTCATCAGTAACGTTGTATTAATTGTCCACTTAAATTACAATGTGTGTATGTATATATATTTAAAAATTATGATTAGTTTAGTTTTTTTTATTTGATTTTTTATTTTCTTTATTATTATCCTTTGCCTAGGAGTGGGACAGCTACGGCTGATATAATAATTTATATTTATTTATATTTATTTATGGACATCCATCAAAGCTTTAATTAGAGGCTGCCATGGCATGCTTAATTTCAAACTAGTATACAAAAGTAACTTAAAACTGGAGATAACAGAGCAAAATTATTCCGCTTAGCTCATTGTAAGTGTTACCTAATATATATATATATATTAATAATAATAATAATAATAACAATCATTGTGCCGATAGTTGTGTCTGCGAACGGTCTGGTAGCGAAGAGTCTCGACCAACACCTTAAGAGACTCACGCTTAATGGTTGGATCAAGGGTCAGATACAGAAGGCGGTACTCTTGGACACGGCGCGGATAGTCCGAAGGTTCCTGTCTCTGCAGCCCTAACCACCGGCAACTTGAGCCCTGCCCCGTTGCCGGCGGCACCCTAGGCTAGGTTTTTTATAATATTTTTATGTTTTGTATGTACTTTTGTATTTTACTTTTATATTAATATTATAACAAACCTAGGCTAAGAAAGAAAATAAATAAAGAGTATAATAATAATAACGAGGTGACCGCCATGTGGGATGTTGATTCAACCATTATTGTCCCGATAGTCGTTTCAGAGGGCCTCGACCAACATCTTAAGAGGTGGTCGCTTGATGGTTGGATCAAGGGTCAGATTCAGAAAGCAGTACTCCTTGACACGGCACGTATTGTCAGGAGGTTCCTCACTCTGCAGCCCTGACCACCGGTGGCTTGGGCCCTGCCCCGCTGCTGGTGGTACTCTAGAATTAGGTTTTTATAATGTTTTATTGTTTTTATATTAAAATATTGTCAAAATCTAGTTTAGTTTAAGAAAGAAAATAAATAAAGAGTATCATAATAATTATGATTAGTTTAAGTATGTACGAGTTATCAGTAAAAAATATTGTAGAATAATCCCGCAGACTTCCTTTCCACACCACAGCTAGGGTTGGCTGGAAGAGATCTCTTCTAGAGATAATCTCGCCTTTGTATATGTCTTGTATAGCGTGTATTTTAATTTGTGCCTTTATATATACAATAAAGGATTAATAATTGTCGGTACGCGGACCCCAGTTTGAGAAACCCTGCACTAGACCACATAGGCGGTTAAAAACTTCAACTAACTTAACTTAAGATTTAAATTTTATGTCATTAAACAGTGTCACAGCTCAGTTTTACGGTGGCGTGGTCATTTCCGCCTTCGGACCACTGAAGTGACCACAGATTTTTACCTAAGCGCGCCGCGCGTCATTACGGGCAATAAGATGGTAGTTGGAATTTTCTTATTGAGGTTTCGCAATGACCACGAGCCATGAACAGATACTAGTTATTGGCTAGATGCAGTTACTTAATAATATAAAATGTATATATGTTTTATTATTAGACAACATACATACATTGTTCTGATTGGGATCAGGGTAGGTAGTTAAAGCACTCGTTTTATGGAAATCAGAAACAACGACGGTACCACAACCACCCAGACCCGACACAATATCGAAATAGTTCGTTTTTCGACAATGACCTGACCGCGAATCGAACCCGGGACTTCAGAGTTAGCGCCGCCCAAAGTCCGGCGTGCAAGCCACTCGGCTACGGAGGTCGTCAAAATATATAGAAGATAAGATTTAGGGTATTTAGTATTATTGTTCATTATGAGCATCTTTATGTAGCAATACGATACCCTACACAAACTTGTTTTGTTACTAGACGGCCTCTGTAGTCGAGTGGCTCGCACCCCGGTTTCCCGTCCCCGCGCGATCCTCTAAATGACACTACACATTTACAGAATACACTAAACATTAGTTTAGGCCCAAGACACCGTACTCGTAGAACAAGGATACGAAGAACCGGTTCACACGCGCTCTACACCAGGTACAGACATGTGCCTGGGCGCTCCGATCCGATCCGAGCCCTTCGGAGAATCTAGTAGGGCACGGGGACGCGCACTAGTGCGCGATGCCGTTCCCTCTAGAAAACCTCCAAAGGTGATTCGTTTCACACGGCTTAAGGGACCCTTACGTTCCTCGCCGCCCCCAAACAAGCCCGGTGAAGCTGAAAATGCGGTCTGAGGCAATCAGCAATCTCTCTCAAAAAAAAAACCCGGTCCCGGTAGGGTCAATAAAAACAAACTTTTTCTATATTTTCTCGGGTCTCGGTGGTTGTGGTACCGTCGTTGTCCCTGACGTCAATAACACAAGTGCTTAAAAGCTACTTTCTTTAGAGTCGGAGCAATGTACGTGAAGTTGTCTAATATTTATTTATTTAATTAACTAAATAAATTTAGTTATTTATTGCTGTAAAGAAGTAAGAGCTCGATGGCACAGTGGTTAACGCGCCCGGTCTGCGACTGCTGAAGTTAAGCAACTTTCGGAAAGGCCGGTTATCGGATGGGAGACCAAAAATGTTTCATCTCGAGCTCCTCCGTGCTTCGGAAGGCATGTAAAGCCGTTGGTCTCGGCTGCATTAGCAGTCGTTAACCAATCCGCACCGTGCCGCGCGTTATTGTGATTTTTTTTTTAACTTTTAAGTTAATTTAAATGAAACTCTATTTGCTTATTAGGGATATACAGAGATTTACATTTAGTTCTACTTGTGTCAAAACTAAATATACATATTTATTCCTTTGGTGCAATAAGTCTTGAAAGATACATATTATACGAATCTCCAATGACTACGATTCTAAAATTTAGTTCGAGACGTAAACCCTAAAATAAAAAATAAACTGGATCCAACTAAAATGCAACTAAATATAAACGCGAGTGGATCCGTATTTAGTAGATATATCATTTTGATCTGTAGTACGAGTAGCCAGTGTAAACTTTAAAAAGCAATGTCCTATTATGAGTGTTGGTCGTTGGACTCTTGCATGTTCGCGGACACTTAACGGTTAATAATCAACCATTATCCGACATAACAAGTTAGAAAATAAAACAAAACTGCAAACATGACTGTCTGTACTTTCCGTAAAAAACCTTTCATTCCATATCAAAAATTATCCATCCATCCATTTTTGATGGAAGAATTTTGGTCCAACATCTCATGCTGCCCATGTACTATATCATTCATGTAGGAAGTCCTTTGCCCAGCATTGGGACATTTATAGGCATTTATTATCATAAGCACATGGGCAGTTCGAGCTGAAACATAGTCTTCAGTCAAGATGTTGAACCTAACAGATCTCTCTCACGCGGAATTCTTGAGAGAATTTGAAAAGTGTTGTTGCACTGTTTTGTTTCATTTGCCAACACTGACGCGCGCGCGCGTTAACACTTAACGGTCAACAATCTACCATTTATTCACATTTTCAAATGTCTAATGTCTTTCGGGTAAGCGGTTGGCATTCATCTCACCTGAGGTTAAGTGATGATGATAAAGCCGCACGTGTCAGTCAGCGAATTTTATCTGTCATTAAAATTCAACAAAACAAATTTTAGAAAATAATACAAATTTTCAAACATGACCCTTCAAAAAATGTTTTTAATTTGTTTATATAATTTTAACGCAAATTTTGTTGCGAAACAAATTATTACAATTACTACAAATTGGCGCCTTTGGCTTTCAAAGTAAAAAAGTAAATAGTGTTGAATAATTTCGGCGGGCTGGTTAGAACCACGATAGCTCAATTGGAAGAGCACCTGACCCGGTATGTCAGAAGGGTGCAGGTTCAAATCCTGCTCGTGGAAATTTTTTCAACATTGTGTTTTTGTAATGACCCTTCAATTTTCGCCAAGCCTTTCGTCTCTTATTAGGTATGTGGTACTAATCAGGGGGCTTACGTGGTCCTTACATGAGCTCTTTTAGCATAGACTATGTATAATATTGGTCTTATAGCGTATTACCACAAAATAAGGAGACTGATGATGGGCAGCAGTATCTCTCTGAGGTTACCCTGATTACGATTACGTGGCGATTACGGCAAATACCCTTCATGTCCTTGGGGGAGGCCTTTGTCCAGCAGTGGACGTCTTTTGGCTGAGATAATGATGATGATGATGAAGGAGACTGTTCAAGGTAAGCTTCCACACCAACCACACTCACATAACCTATTATCTCGGAACAGCTGCGCTCCGACTGATTCGAGATGGTCCGAGAAGTCGTCTCCATATAAGGGTCACGTGTGCGTTGCTGGAGCGCGGTATTTATGAAGCTGACCATCTGGTGTCTCCATGTTTGTGGTATTACTGCTGTTAATGCAGTTCTTAAAACGAGACGCGTGTAAATACGCCGCAACAAGCGTTTCGTTTTTACAACATCAACAACACTGCTACAAATACTGCATCGAGATAAGCAACCTGTTTTTAATAAAACCTTCTTCACAAAAAAATTGAGAGGGCCATAACTCATTCATTCATCCTTTGTTCCAACAATTGCTCGACCTTGTCTGAACCGGTGATTCACATCTGTGCGGTTGCAGACTAATCGCATCATAATCTCGGCAATTCGCTTCAATTCTCTTAGAAGCGCCATAAGCTTAATGAACGCTATCCAGGAATTGGGTCAAACGAAATTTCAGTGGAGCAGTTAAATGTTAAATTCTCAATGTTTGAAATAGTCATTTATACTTAATTAACGTTCGCAACGCGGTTAATGAACGCAGCCGCTGAAGACAATTAAATAAATGCAACTTCACATTAATTCAAGATAACGGATTTGCAATATACTGTTGCCTAAGACCTTGTCTAATAAGTTATTCTTGTATGTTTTGGTTAACTACTGTCATAACAACACATCTACCTTTTTTGAGTCATTAATATGTGTATGTAGTTATATATGTGTGTGTTGATTGTTTATGTTTTATTTATAATTACTAACAGTCACGCTTCTCTTGCATAGGGGTAGGCAGTGATTTTTATCGATATCTTTCATTTAATAACGTCTTGCCTAACAAACTTTAGCATTGTAGCTTTAGCTTTAGTATTGTAGTGTAGGTGCTGTTCGTGGACAAAAATGTAAAAATACATTTGAATCCACTAATAGCACCTGCCAAAAATATCAATAGGTGCTGAATGTGGACTAGGCCAGGTGCTATTTGTGCAGGTGGTATTTAGGCGGGTGCTCAAAGTGGATTACCTCGAGATCACTTCTTGCCACTTGCTACTTATCTTTACATATTTCTTTCTCTTCGTCTACTCTCATATACTTATTCATACATGATCGCTGTTATAGTTATATCTATGCTCTGTAATGTCACACATAGTAGCACAGAGTAATGCAAAACAAAGCTGTTTCGAGAAAGAAGTTCGAAATCGGGTCGGATTATAGCCAGAATTTTACCGCAAAACATTATATTGCATATTTTCAATAACCTTTAACGACGTTTACGACTTTAATTACGTTTTTTACTGCTGGGTAAACGGCTTCCCCATTTATTTATACAACGTGTAACAGATTAAACGCACACCCTCTTAAGTGGCGACTCAGTCCATGAAACTGTACAACTTTTGTTCTACGGCTTATGGAAATTACCCAGTATTTTTTTCAAAACTAAATAGCAAAGCATAGCAAGATGACGTGCGCTATGGCGAAAAAAAAACCTAAAGAATTCTATTATTATTATTCGTAAATTAATTTATTGTTGGAGATAAGATACCACGCGAAGTGCGCTTCCACCTTCGACCTTATCATCACCTAACATCAGATGTGATGAAGGCAAAGCGATTATCCGTGATGTATTTCATTTTAAATATACTTTACTTTTTACTATCAGACGGTTAAGAGCGGAGAAGCAGAGAGGAGGCCTATGTCCGATGACGGACTCTACAAGGACTGCCATAGATACGTACTTGTACTTTACGTACTGTAATCATGTGAAAAACCAATCGATCCACGAGTTCATTAACCTCATATCAACCGGCTAACTAACTTGATTATTCCAATGAACGGTTAAAGTAATTATCTTTAACACCCCGCATTTAAAGTTCGAACATGTCTATCACTTTATTGACACAAAATGGCCGCCAACGCTGATGACTAAACAAACTGTTGTAAAACACCAATTACAAGCCACTATTAATTATGTCATTACATAATTTAGCGGCGAGATGAAAGGGTAATGAAGTGATCAGGTTTATATGGTTCACATGGAATTTCTTCTTTCGAATTGTATGGTTTAATTTGTTTTTTGTTGAGCTTATTTTTTACGACGGCGAAACGTTGGTTTATAATCGTATGGTAAGTGATGATAAGGCTGAATTTGTAGAATCCTTAACTACTGATGGACTGCCTATCTTATTGCTGACAGTCGGAACAACAGTAGGTACTACTAACATTATTAATGCGATAGATTTAGTTGGTGGTTGATGGTGGTAACTGGTCAGACTTAAAAGCCCTACCACCAATCAAACAGAGTACAAATATGAATCGAACTCGAGATTTTGGGAGCTGAGTTTGACCGGGCTGACCGCCTATTAACCACAGACGCAGTGGCTGTTATTAGATGAGACGTCAGATGAGATGTCAGTTTTTCAACAGCTTTCATATTTTTTCTTCGTAAAAAATATGTAATGTGACAAACAATTCAAAACGCAACTGAAACGCTTCTGAAAGTGAGTTTATTTGTTTGTTTGTTTGTTGTTTGATACGCTTTTACGTGTAAACTATTCAGCCGATCATCATGAAATTTTGTACACATATTCTCAAGATTGTAATCAGACATAGGATACTTATTACTAACAAAATAATAATAATAAATCATATATATAATTTACAATAAAATTACTATTTACAATAAAATACTAATTATTTATAATAAAATTACTTTGTTTGTTTTTTTGATACGCTTTCACGCGTAAATTACAATAACGATGATTGTTTGTTTTGTTGCCATAGAAACTGTCAAAGCGGTACAAAGCTAGTATGACATAAAGTACTGAATTTAAAATTATTTAGGACAAAATTATATAAATGGCTAAAATTTTTTGCAAGAGTTTCTTGCAAGTAAAACAATATAATAATTTATTTATTTTAAATAGAATGTAATTAGTATTTTTTAATAATGCTTTAAGAATTTCTTTAAATAATTATCGAATGTTTTGAAAATTTGCATGCTATCTTAATGGCAAAACATGCTGTACCGTTTTAAATATTGTAATAACTTAAATACCGTGTTTTAAGGCAAATAAATGTTTTATATTCTATTCTATGGTTGGATAGGAGAACGGGCCATAACCACCACGCGGGTCCAGTGTCGATTGGTGGTTGCTAACGACTGCTAATGCAACCGGGACCGACGCGACGGCATTACGTGCCTTCCGAAGCACTGAGGAGTACGAGTTTATTGCGACTGCAACCTGCTGTGCGAATGCGACTCTCTGGCTCTGGCTAGGAAATGAATGGGAATCCTGGGATCGGCCTATCCGAAACCAGAAGACTTCAGGCTCTTCGCTCTCAAAGACGGTGCTAAACTTATGGCATCTCTCTTTGAAGAGGAAGAAGAGTAAAATGATGAGGTTGCACAAAACATCCCTATAGGTCAAAGCACAGAATATATAACTGTTCTGTGGATCAAAGTGCTACTGTGAGAGGGAAACCTCAGCAGGTTCCACTGTACGAGTAACGTGCATCATTTTAGTTAATTAGTATTTTGATTTGTTCATAGTTTTACTATCACGAAGGCGCAATTCAATATTGCACTTTGGCCGCGAATTAGGCCAACCTCGCCGAATACGTACATAATTAAAGTTAGTGTTCAATTAGAGACCAATCGATTGACCTGGTAGTTACATTTTGTCAACCTTTTACCCTTTGGACACTCAATCTGACTTTTGCATATACGTTGACGTTGACGTAGCTGATCGTTACATCCACTAAGATAAGATAAGATAGTTAATTTAAAAGATTCCTACAAAAAAAACCTAAGTGCTTCCTAAGCAAGACCTTTGGTGATAGTACTTAACATATTGAAATATACGTGTAAACGTAACTACTGATATCTAGTGGGAAAAGAATTTCCGCGATATTTGCCTAACGCACGTTTTAACACTCTCAAGAAAAGCGGAATAACACATAAAAGGGGAGATGGGGCAACATTACACACGGATGTATTACCCCAGAGCATATCATCGCATATTGGGCGCGTCAAATTTTCATAACACCGCCGCTGCCACCTCCCCGCGGAATAGGGTGGGTCGGGGTATATCCGACGAGTATCGATGATTTCGCGGCGATACAAGGGTGTTTAACGGTGGGGATTGTACGCGAAGTGTTATTTTAAGGACGTCAATCGTGTTATGTATGTGGTAAACAGGCCTTTTTGTTTTTTTATTGCGTATTGTCTTTTACGAATGGAACGGGTGAATGAAACATGGATGTTTTTTAGTTCGAATAAGGTTTTAGGCATTTAAGTTATAGTTATAACAATAAAATAATTATAATAACAAGTTTACCTTGAAATAGTTTGACATTACTTTAGCTAAAGATTCAAAGTTCGGACTTCTTGGCGGGAAAGTGAAGAGTCATGCTGCGGTTTTGTTTTATTTTCTAAAATTTGTGTTATGTCGAATATTAATGTGAAATAATGGTGGATTATTAACCGTTAAGTGTTCGTGAGTGTGCATGAGTGTTGGCAAATGAAACAAAACAGTGCAATGTTACTTTTCAAATTCTCACAAGAAGTCTGCGTGAGGACTTAGTGAAGCCCCACATCTTTACTAAGACACTCGAGGGGTTGGGGGGTAATATCATTTCTCAATTCCCATTTCTATTATCATTCATCATCATCAATATTGTTTATTTATGTATTACAATGAAATTAAGAAACTAATGACATGGCAGCATGGTCTATGACCTTAGCCGGTTCCTTAAGGAACAAACTAAACTTAAAAAAAAAAAGGATTCAAAGTTCACAAAGATTATGCAATAGATACTCATTACTAATTAAGTATGCACTAGGTATCTAGTACGTATCTACAAAAGTATGATACTTGTAAAATTGTAAATAATTTAGAAAGTTATATGTTTACAAAAGAGATTATGATGTTATTTTTAAAAGTTACTTTACTGTCTTGCTCTTTTAGGCAATTCATTTAAGTAATTTTTTTATATAATAGGTAATATTTCTGTTGTTTATAGTGTGTGCCTATATAAATTGTAGACTAAATATTGTCTATATTTTTTTTTATTTTTTTTTATTTATTTATCATTTCAATAGTTATTACAAAATACATACCATGCGATAACTTTAAAAACCACTAAGATTTAAGCTTAAGTTATTGCGAGTTTACAATTAATAAATATAACTTATTATAATTTTATACACTCATACAATTAGGTCTTATCATAATATAATAATATATCCACAAATAGTTCATAAGTAAAGCGTTACAATAAGTTTAGAAAGTGTTTTTTTTAGTTTAAATTTGATGTTTTTTTGTGTGACACTGTTTATTACTTCGGACGACAAGTTATTGATGAGTCGAGGTACAAGGTTACCTAAACCTAAACAAGGTTACCTAGGTTATATAAATTGTATTTCATTTATATTTCATCACATTTCACTCGCATTAGACATTGTAGAAATTAATATGTTATTTGGATGTAGATTTCATATTCCTTCTAATTAAAATAATGGATAGATATAAAACGAAAGCTAGGCCATGTGTTTTAAATAAATCGCTTGGGTGCATTGGGAGCAGAACTTACCCTTGTTTGAGAGAGGATGAAAGAGTAGGGTGGGCTAAAATTATAGCTTCACTAAATATAAAATTAAATACAAGTTATTTAAAAAAAATAGATGATTCAAATTCAAATTCAAAATTTTTATTTAAATAGAAAATAAATTACTTTGATTTTTGACTTTGATGACACATCAGAAACTATAGGACACCACAACAAGAAAATATTTGGTGCATAGGGATCAAAATCATTTAAAAAAAATGCAAAATAAGGGCCCATTATTTTGCATTTTATGCTACTGCGTTGGTGTTGGTTGGCAATCTACCGCTTAAACGCCGGTACACAATGCCATTTGGCCAAAATTCGTCCTTCATAAACTAAAGTAAATAGTAAGTACGTTATATGTTTCGATCAATAAGGTTTAACCGCCTCTGTGGTCTAGCGGCTAAGACCACCGGTTTAGACCCAGAGGTCTCTGTTATGTCGCCATAACATCAATGTTTGTAGCATTGTTGTGTTCCGGCAGCTAGAGATAAGATAGCCAGTACCTCACTAGTTGAGGATCCCGGGTGAAGTGCGCTTCCATCATTGGCCTTATCATCACTTAACATCAGGTGAGATCAAAGCACTGTGCTTACCCGTAAAATATTTAAAAAAAAAAAGTTACAGTTTCAACTAATATTTATTTAAATCTTGTCAAATGGTCATTTTAGTCAATTAAATTAGATTTTAATCTTTTTACATAAAAAGGGTAGCGTAATTAAAGTAATTGTTAAATAAAACTTTTCATAGGTAGGCTGAATGATAACATTACAGTGGTTGTCTATTGTTTTGTATAAAGTCTTTACAGAAAATGTCAGTTTTTATTAAAAGAATCGGTACACCTTAACAGCAATAAAAACAAAAAAAAGACAAGAGTGTTTGTTCTTCCTTTCTTTCTTTTAGTTGATGGCTTCGTGCGATTAGCACATTTAGCCAGTGTCAAAGTAATTTTTCTTACAAGTAATACATAAATATAGAATTTTTCCTTCCAGTCAGTATGATGATGATGATGATGAATGATAATAAAAATGAGAAGTGAGAAATGATATACCCCCAACCCCTCGAGTATATCAGTAAAGATGTGGGGCTTTACTAATTCCTCGGGGCGGACTTCTTGAGAGAATTTGAAAAGTAGTAGTTGCACTATTTTGTTTCATTTCCCAACACTCATGCACACTTACGAACACTTAACGGTTAATAATCCACCATTATTTCACATTAATATTCGACATAACACAAATTTTTGAAAATAAAACAAAACCGCAGACATGACTCTTCACTTTCCCACCAAGAAGTCCGAGTGTTTGTTATTAAGCATTTTTCTTTTTTCTAACCGGAACTGTCAACTGACTCGGTTGTCTGTGCCCTTCTTTAAGAGCGACTGAAGCCAAAAGGATACGGCTGCCTTCTTCGGGCGAAATCGCCAGTAACGTCCCATTTATACATTATCATTGCAATTGCAAGCAAAACGTTTCTATCAACATTCAAGCTTATTATCGTACAACCAATTCCATCTAATACATATATTAATACATACATACCTACGCCCGTCACATTTGGTGGGGGCAGACATAAAACCGAGCCTAAATACGCTGATACACTTTATCGAGAATCCATAAGTTGAGAGGTTATAAAAGAGCCATATTTCAAAAGTGTAAATATACGAGCGCTGGGCGGCCGAGTCATACTACATAAAATATTATATTGCCGTTTGCATCGCCTTCGAAAGATTACAAGATTCTGGGAATACGCAAAGTGGTATTGAGTACTTTATATTATTTATGCGGACTTGTTGCGGCACTTTTAGATGATAAATTTATGGATTTTATGGATTTGTTACTTATGATTAGGACAGTCACGAAATTTTGTATTTTTTAAAAGTTTCCTTATTACGTTTTGTTTGGGAAACGCAAAGGGATCTAGCTCATTTACAGCCGACTCTTAATGTATTTTTGTCGAATCTAGAAATTGAGCAGGACCTCCAGTTGCGGGCTTAACGCTTTACCAGTCGGCCACCGCAGCATAATAATATTAATAATGAAAAAACATCATGACTTTCTTTATCATTAATTTTAGGGCAAGTGCTTACACGTAAGGAATAAAATATTATAATATTTTAAAAACGAAAAGTACCATAAAAAGTATAAGCGTCAACCCTAATCTCGAAACGGTGGGTCACAAGATTATCCACAATTAGGCGACACGTAACCCAGTGGGTAAAACGATGACAACGTAGGGACACAATTTTAATGACCCAAATTGAGATCGTGCACGTAATAGCCGCTGAACGTCTCACGGACGCAATCAACTCGTTCTGATAGGAATTATTAAAGTATTCTAACGAGCCCACGATGTTTTGGATGCGTTCGCGTGACATTCAAAAACTTATACCTACCCGTTCGTGCTATGATATCGCTGTAGTATAGTTTTAAGGTGGTATTTCCTCGTTGGATCTGCAACCGTAATTTGTTAAGTTACCTACTTGGTCGGCATACGAAAATATTGCCTGCCTGGTTGAAAAGCAAACCACAGCAGCCCATACTTGTAACACCAAGGGTGTCACGAACACCCTAAATCGTATCGTCATATAATTTCAGTGGATCCAGAATATTTTAAAGCAAGGCGAAACAATGATGCTGTTGTAACCCTGTTGTAACTAGCAACATTAATTTATTTGTGGATAATTTATTTTGCCGTGTGGCAATACTTTTCTCTTTGGTTGCGCTTCGTGTGCTGAATACACGGTTTGGCGATATCTTGTCGTATTTATTTCACCTGAAGAACCACCGGTCCCTAGAACAATCAAAATATACAGTCCGCTGCCCTACAGGTGCTTGGTTACAGAAATAGGTATTACTCCGCCATCCAGTTTTATTATGCGCAGAATCCTACCATTACTAGACTTTTTTCTTTTTTTCTTACATCCCACCCTCGTGTTAAAAAAACGTAACAAACAAAACTCTTTCGTTTGTTTTTGAACTGGCCGGAATCGGTGAAACAAGCACAATTTCCCAAAGGCCCGAACGTTTCAAACTTAAAAATTCTAACGGTCGTGCTTCGCGCGACGATACTACATGCATGTTGCGCGTAAAACGAAACAGGGTAACGCTAAAACGGGAACGTCATAAAGGCCCCGTCGAACGAGTGCAACGTTCCCGAATGCAGCGCAAACCCATTCCGATTGCGTTCCTCTTTCAGCCGATGAATTTTCCATGAGCAACTGGGCCGGTACGATTGGGACGGCCAACGTAACTAGTGGGAATTGGTGTTCGCTTGTTGCGTGCAAAATGCATGAGATTTTGTGTGCAACGTTTCGTTTTTTCACTCCCACTGTCCAGTGTGCGCCTAATTGGAAAATGTTGACTGTCTCCGCCTACTTTATTGAGTGCTGGCCGGTGATAAATTTAAAAAATTCGTTAATGGACAAAAAGTATTGGCATTGCATTCGGAGCTCGTACATCTGTGCGTTTGCAGTGATTTTTTGGAATCAGTCAAGTCGTTATTATTAAATAACTGACGAACAAGAAGTTTTTTTTATTACTTTTTTATTGAAAAATAGACAAGGACTCTTCTGTAAGTAATCTTAAGCAGAAGCGGAGTCAATCTCACCTTACCGAATCGCAAGTGGCTTTTTTTCCAACTCATTTAAAACGTATCACTCGCATAGAGCTAAAACACCGTACTCGTAAAACAAGAGTACGAACACACGGTTCACACGCGCTCTAATCAGGTACAGACATGTACCCGGGCGCTTCTCCCCACCAAGTCCCATGTTGTAGGTGTACGAATCACACATAACTATGAGGTTGTTGTCAGGCGATTGTAGGCTCTAATGTAGCTCTAAACTAGTTGTACGTCAGACACCGTGACACTTAGGCCTACTTTTGTTATTACCTTTTATAAACCTAGAAAATCCTGAGAATGTTATTTTATAAATCATCATTTTGTTTTATTTTAGAGATTAACTGATGTGTCAACATTTTTCAGAAAATAAAAGGTACGTTTTACAAATAATTAATTTGACCAAAATACATCACATATATTTTTTTAACAATAAGTACAATGATAATCTTCAAAAGTTTATTTCTGGCGCTTCACCAGCCGCTGCCGCGGCACAATCGCTTCGCTCGCTTGGCTCGCGCTTTGTTTTGGTCATTGATCTAACCTAACCTAACCTACCCTCACCTTTCTGTTCTGTGACGGGAGGCTGTGCCTCTCGAGGCCCTCTAGTGGGGGGGCTGCGCCCCGTGCTCTCCGTACGTCCTGACCAGAACCTGGCCAAAACCTAGTTTTAATTACTCTGCCCCATAGGTGAAAAACATTATAAATAATGCCCGGGCAATAGTTGTAATAACACAGCCCTCTCATATTGGGCATTATTCAAACAGCGCGGGCATTTTTCATAATGCTCTATTAATCACTTGGTCCTCGGGACCTCTGGGTCTAAACCGGTGGCATTATTACCTGTATATTTACTAACCGCGCCACGTAGTTAGTCTATGTAGTTAGTGTAGGCAGTTACTTAAATAGCCAATTTATATTTGATGTATGGTTAACGCATAAGATCGCTTAGTCTTAATTTTTAGAAAGAAAGTAAAAATACTTTTATAAAAACGCGCCGTAACAAGCGTTTGTTCTAATTTCGTACTAAAAAAAACCCAATTGAACACACCAAAAAGTTGGTATAATTCCAAATTCAAAAGGCGGTTGTAAATCACACAAGAGAGCGAGGCGCGAACAAATTCGTCCGCCCGAGTGATGGAATGGCTACATCTAATCCCAGGTGACGTCATCGCCCAATTAGACGTCAGGCATTCGTCTTGCTGTCCTTACTTTTTCACCTCGCACTTAAGGGTGAATTTTGTTTGGCACTTTTATATTAAGCCGTAAGTTTGCTTTCATGCGGGGCGGCCGGCACGGCGTAACAATATGTAGCAGTTGGCTACACTGTACAATATTGTGTGAGCTTCGTTCGTAGCTAAATTTGTGGGCGTTAAAAGTTATTTTTATCGGCGCGTATAACTCATGTCGTAACACAATTTTATTTTAAAAAGTGTCGATATATTTGTAATAAGAAAACGGGTTTCCATTACATACTAACAATAGTAGTAGGTAGTAGTAACACCCAACACCCCATAAATTAAAAAAAAATTAAATGTTTTTATATGAGGTGAAGTTGCACAACTATCTTAACCAATAAATAGTTTGTGTAATATGTAATCTCGCATAGTTAAACTTGTTCTGTTAAGATCTGCACAGATTCAAAAACACAAACAGTGCCCACACAAACAAGGTTCAAGGTAATATTTTTTGATGTGTAACATCTTTCCGCTCGCCTTCTATATATACACTTAGTGGAAGTGATTTCGTAGAAATGGAACGGAAGTACCGTAACGTCTAGATCCGTAACAGTGTGATCCGCTCGCCTTCTATATATACAATAATATGTGGGAGTGATTTCGTAGAAAAAGTTACAGTTACAGTAACAGTGAGACTGAAGCTTACCTCAGTCTCCTTATTTTTGAAGTACATATATCTCAATCAGTAGTTCGTTTGCGAGTTTGCTAGCGAAATAAAAAAAAAATAAAAAAAATAATAATAAAAAGAGAAAAAAATATACGTCATTGTTAATTCTATATTCTATTTTCTATTGTAATATTGATTTAAAAAAGTGAGATGTCAAATGTTACACATCATATGCGACTACTGTAATAAGGCTCGTTTTTTTAATTTTCGTATTTTTTATAATATTTATAAAGCAGAACTTTTGGTGGGTTACAAAGAGGGTAAGGTAATGGCAGAACAAGGGCTTGCCCCAAGGGATAACACCATAAACGGATTACCTCGGAGACGCTTAAACCCTTCAATGTGAATTTGTATGTTAATTTTTCTAAACGGTCATATTTCATGTAATCATTTTAGACATTCCAATTAGAAGGCGATGAATGAAATTAGTTCATTAATTTCGTTTCCCCTCAAGAATTTTTCTCCCATTTTTTATGTAAGCCTTTGATGGTCTTTCTTCTCCTTTTACTTGATGGCTTCGTGCGATTAGCATATTTAGCCAGTGTCAATGTAATTTTCTTACAAGTTATATAAATAGAAAATATTTCTTTTGTTAATACCTATATGATGATGATGAATGAAATAGTAATGAGAAGTAAGAAATGATGTACCCCCAACCCTTTGAGTATCTCAGTAAAGATGTGGGGCTTTACTATGGCCTCACGCGATCTTGAGACAATTTGAAAAGTGATGTTGCACACTGTTTTGTTTTATTTGCCAACGCTCATGCACTTCCACGTACACTTAACTGTTAATTATTCATCATTATTTCACATTAATATTCGACATAATACAAATTTTAGAAAATAAAACAAAACCCGCCAACATGACTCTTCACTTTCCCGCCAAGAAACCCTGGTGGTATTTGGTTGTCTCAATTCGGCTATACTTTTATTATTTTGGAAGTGATTTTAATCCCTCTGACGACAATTAGAAACAAAACGAAACATGAGCTCTTAAAGAAGTATTTAATTGTAGTAGTGTTGTTGCAGTTGTGACACAAAGACGCGTGTAGCGGCGTATACACGCGTCTCGTTTTCACAAACTGTTTTCATACTTCATTCAGTTCAGCGTGAAGTTGCGCTCGCTGTTAACTTCACAGCCATAAAGTATGAATCGCACTGTATCTTCCTAGCATTTTTTCTGCGGAAAATGTAAGTACCTTACAATTAAACAGAGAATAAGGTCCGAATAGTTATTCCGTGTTTTGTCTGAAATGACGTTTACATGACAGGAACAAAACACGGAATAACTATTCCGCCCATATTCTTTGTTTCTAAGACTAGAGTAATGGCACCATTGTAGACAGGAACTAGTGATCGACGTTTTTTTTCCCTTTATCATTAGAAAGGCCGGCAATCTTAGATTAAAACAAAAAGGGAAGATACGGCATACTCTTACTTGTAGTCAATCAAAATATTATTAAAAAAATTTTTTTTTTCAACATTGTGTTTTTGTAATTTGTTTCGCAACAAAATTTGCGTTAAAATTATATAAACAAATCAAAAACATTTTATAAATAGCTTGCCTACTTCTTAACTGATCTTTAGTATTTGTAAAAATATTATGATCAGATGTTAATGACGGTAGTTGTTGACATTGAATTGGCGACTTTGTCTTTCAAAGTAAAAAAGTAAATAGTGTTGAATAATTTCGGCGGGCTGGTTAGAACCACGATAGCTCAATTGGAAGAGCACCTGACCCGGTATGTCAGAAGGGTGCGGGTTCAAATCCTGCTCGTGGAAATTTTTTTTCAACATTGTGTTTTTGTAATTTGTTTCGCAACAAAATTTGCGTTAAAATTATATAAACAAATCAAAAACATTTCAAAATATTATAGTCCTACTCAACTACATATGCAAAGACTCACACACGCACACCTATAAAGTGTAAATCGACCGAGCGAGACAGAGCGGTAAGTTTCAACGTCAGCGCGAGGGAGTCTGCGAGTAGCGCGTTGACGTCTCAGTCGCTTCGCAACAGACAAGTACGACTGATTCCGACGCTAATGTTTACGCCACAGAACAATAAAAAAGGTTCTGTGGTTTACGCAGATGCTTTTTCTCCCTCACACAAACGACTGAATTGTATTCATGAGCGATGTAGCATGATGTTGCCTGTTCGCTCGGCAAATTGCGACTGAAGTGAAATTGTGCCTTTAGGCCTAATTTTAGCGGCGCACTCACGAGACGCTAGTGCCGTATCTTCCGCCGATCCGATCCGAACCCTTCGGAGAATCTAGTAGGGCACGGGGACGCGCACTTGTGCGCGATGCCGTTCCCTCTAGATAACCTCTGAAGGTGATTCGTTTCACACGGCTTGAGGGACCCTTTACGTTCCTCGCCGCCCCCAAAAAGCCCGGTGAAGCTGAAAATGCCGCAGCGGCAATCAGCAATCTCTCTCCAAAAAAAAAAAAAAAAACCGTATCTTCCCTTTTTGTTTTAATCTAAGCCGGCAACGCATCTGCGATTACTCTGGTTTGCGGGTGTCCATGGGCGGCGGTGATTGCTTCCCATCAGTTGACCCGTCTGCTCGTTTGCCTCCTACTAATATAAAAAAAGTAGGGGTCAGTAACTAAAATTTGTCTTTAGCAATAATTTAATACAGACCACCTGCTTTCTTCTTCTTCTGTCTTCCTGTAATATTTCAATGAAAATGTGTGTTATGTTTATGGCGAAGAAAATTGTTTCGAACCCTTTTTTTGGACAGAGTTTGCCAATTGCCTCAAATGGCATTTTCAGCTTCACCGGGCGTTTTTGGGGGCGGCGAGAAACTTAAAGGGTCCCTCAAGCCGTGTGAAACGAATCACCTTCGGAGGTTTTCTAGAGGTAACGGCACCACGCACTAGTTAGTGTCTCTGTGCCCTACTAGATTCTCTGAGGGGTTCGGATCGGATCGGCTTGAAGTGTCGAATACTGCTACTACCCTGCATACTCGTGGGGCAGGGGCGATCCGCGGGTTATGTGGCTCCCTCCTCCCCACAACCCCGAAGAGTTCGACAAAGTGCAAACCCACTAAAAACCATAACATCCTAGCACTATCAGTTTCTGAACCACGGATAGTGGCCCACCAAGGTATCTCCCTACTTCCTAATCTGAAAAGCATAAAAACATGTACTGAGAAAATTAATTACCCGCTACATCAGAATATACACTACATGGCAATAGCTTAGGAATTGACAAAAGGCAGAACACCCACTGCCAGGAATGAAAGATGATGGATGAATGTGAAGTATGAAAGAGAAATAGATTAAACAAATAGCTCCGATCATTGGAGAAGGTAGTATTAAAAAAAAAACCTGAAAAGCATGTTTCATTCCAATAAAAACAAAAGAACGTCGACTACCTTTGTACGTAGTATATAAAAGCCAGCAGAAATTAAGTCCACATTTGCGACTCTATTGCTCACAAGATAAGGACTTGAGTGAAGAGACCCAAATGGAATATATACGGCCGGCTCATGAATCATAAAGGGCTAACTGGATTATGGCTGCGGAATCTTGTTACGCACCCTTTTCCTCCCTGATGGTATGTGACATGGAAACGTCTAAAATATTCGTGTAACTAATCGGTTTTATTCGGTTATTTAGCGTATAGTTGGGTTTCGGATAGGTTTTGTTATGGCTCACGGTACAGTTAAACGGAAAAAGGTTGGTTGTTTAAATAAAACCTATTTTTAATAAAACTATAACGGAAAATTATAATGAGGTTTTATGGTCAATATCCACGTCTATTTTGTATAAAAGTAAATGGAAACTTAAAAGAAGTATGTTTTAATCGCCTCTGTGGTCTAGTGTTTGCCTGTCTGGCTAGCTACCACCATCCAAAACTAAATATGTCGCCATGACATCAATGTATGTATCATTGTTGTGTTCCGGCAGCTAGAGATAGTGCATCAGTAGTTGAGTATTCCAGGTGAAGTGAAGTTCCACAAAAACAAAATTGCTTTTCGACTTTCGACCTTATCAACACTTAACATCAGGTGAGATGAAGGCCAAGTGCATACCCGTAAGACGTATAAAGAGTATTTTTAATAAAATCACTAAATTGGTCTAGTGACCACAGTGACAAATGGTAGTGGTGGCTAACTAACCACTAGGTCAGCCCACTGACTTCAGACTCAGAAGTTCGCTTCCTACATATTTGGTTTTGTTGGTGGTAAGGTTGCCCAGCGGAGCATAGATGGTTTATTTGGTGGCAGGGCTTGTTTTAAGTCCTCCTAGCTAGCTACTACCATCTTATCTAAGTCTGTCGCTATAACAAAGACATTTGTAGAATTAATTTGTTTCGACATTTACTGCCGTACTTAGAGACGTCAATTAAGTTTAATGACAATTAAATGTCTTTCCTTCTCTATTTAGCACTATACATAAGAAAGTGACAGCAAGAGAGTTAATTGTCATTAAAACTTAATTGACGTCTCTGAGTACGGCAGTTAGCCAGCTAGGTACTCCATTGTTTAGGATTCCGGGTGAAAAGAACTTTTAGGTACCTTCGGTCTTACCGTTACTTAATAATAGATAGATAGATTGATTGATAAATACCTAGATACTTTACACTTAACATCAAGTGAGAAGTCTGTCAAGCGTTTTCCAGCTGTTTATAAATAAAAATCATGTTGGTCAAGTTTTTACAAGAGCCGCATCCAGAAAGACACAAATGTAGCAAAAACCCCTTAGCCTATAGTATTATTATTAATTTATATATTAGCACAATCAAACTCACATTCTTTTAAAAGGTGTATTTCTTCCAACAACCAGTACAACTCAAAACCAACCGTCCACCACAAATGCTTCAGCCAAAGTGACCGGCATCTAGTGACTCGATCTGCCATGTTGTTTTCCCGTCATTCGTTCTCGCCAACACTCAGTGTTGCCAGTGAAATAAAAACATTGAGTTCGTTCGGATTCGAGTATCAATTGAATTATAAATCAACCTAACACTAACAATCTTACTAAGCCATCAGTTTCATTTTTACAATGAGAATACAATAAAATAACGACGAATTTCCATGCAACTGTCTCTTCTCTAACTCCATAACTGCACCATTTGGCATAGTGACCCAAATACACAACATCAATTTTAAAAACGATTATATCTAGCAACGATCAAAAAGAAATTACGCGCGACTTTGAAGAAATCAAGAGGAAAAAACAAATAACTAACAACCTTCTTATACCTATGTGAACCCCCTTACAATTTACCAAGCCATTTGTGGTCACGTGAAGCAACCATTACGCTCAGTGAGCCAATGGGAGCGCGCTCTTTAATACGGTTCCATGTTTGAAAATAAAAGAGTGGGACAAAAATTTCGTCATTTGAATTTAGAAGTACCGATGTATGTAGGTATGTACTAGAAACCCGCCCGCCCTTCGGGTTTGTTTTCAAAGCAGTTTTATAGCAATGTTGTTGTGGTTCGCGTCTCGTTTTCACAACTGCAAAAACATTGCAGTAATACTGCTTTGAAACCTCATGGTAAGGCCCTAGTCTATTATTTGCTATTCAATCATGTTAACGAAGACGAGAATTTGTATGGCAAAATTCTTACTAATCTTGTTTGTTACCAAACGAAAACGAAACGAATTAAAGGCGCGCCAATGCTTCAATGACCTACAAATTTTCGTTTTTGTTAACGTGATCGAATGACAAATGAAACTAGCACTAGGCAGAATGGTGTTCAAACGAACGATGGACGGATTGACTAACTAATAACAGGCAAAATTACGTTTGACTAACTTCGCTGGTCAAAACTACTTTTAACTGGTTAGGAGTTTTGACTGTAACATATGTAGAATGTCTAACATATTAGGTAGTTAAGAAATATGAAATAGTATTAATTCTTAATTAGTACCTAAATTATCAATATGAGCTGCAATAATCGAATATATTTATGAAACTAGCGGTACTAATACTAAGTTAACCTTCGGAAGGATAGAGGGGCGACTCATCACCCCACGTTCAAAAAAGATGCGATAACTTTTTATACGTTCATTGAGGGTAGTTGTGTTTTTCAGTATTTTCCTATTTTAGCTTACGTTATTACTCGTATACTTATATCACACTGATTTGCGAACGGTCGTGGATTTTGCTATATTAACCTCGCAGAGGTGGTCAACTCTGCGAGTATCACCCCACTATCCTTTTACGTTTGTATTTTCTTTCAAAGGGCTAATTGAAATAAATAACCTTCTAGAAGTGAACCCCCTTTGAAACTGCAAATGACAAAAAAGATAATATTGTTTGTGTAAAATGTCATTTGTGTGAACTGCATTAAATCATAAATATATATAGATGTTATACTACTACTTAAAATTATTTTTCATTCTTTGATTTGGAACTATATTACATATTTCTTTAAAAATAAAGTGATATTTTTGTATACATATATATATTATTTATATTTAAGTTGTGGGGTGATGGGTCACCCCCCTATATCCTTACGTGTATGCAAGAAAAGCCTATCCTGCTGTAGGTTAAATATTCTTAACTGACCCGGCAGCTTCGTACCGCTTTGACGGTTTCCATGACAACAAAATAAACAAATCATATTGTATTGGAAAATTAAATTGTCCTCTGTTACTTATTATTTATGTTTCTCACCGTTTAAACCTTCCCTGAACTTCCACAAATATTTCAAAATCAAAATTACCTAAATCGGTACTGCCCTATTCGAGCCACTCAAACGAACAGTAATTGATTTTTATATATATAGATGAGACTACCATGGACTCTGTAGATGATTCGAAACGTCATGATTAAAATATATGTATATATCTATGTATATGTATATAAATACATAAATAAAAAAAAAATATGCGACAAAACTCATTGTTCTGATCCCAAGGTAAGTAGCTAAAGCACTCGTTTCATGGAAATCAGAAACTACGACGGTACCACAACCACCCAGACCCGACACAATATCGAAAAGTTCGTTTTCGAAATTGACCGAGACCTCAGAGTTAGCGCCGCCCAAAGTCCGGCAAGCCACTCGCCTACGGAGGTCGTCAAACGTATATGTAGCAGATAATAAACTGTTTCACTTCACAAGAAAATACGAACTATAAAAATAAAACTCATATATTTTATTAGAACAGAAGCCTGCACATCAATCTATCCAAAACTACTATTCTTCAATAAATGTTCAACCATATGCCATAATGATATAAGGTTCAAACTCTATTGAGGAAATTTGACTGTATTGTGGTAGTCTGATGTGCCAAAAATATATATCAGTAATTTAATCAAATTATTACAAACGGAAGTAGGTGTATGAATCCGCTTATATTATGTGGAAATGGAGCTATATAATATTAATAGAATCGCTGTACTTACTTCACGGTCAAGTAATTTAAAATAAATTTGTAATATATACTAAATTACCGTAGCAAAATGAACCATTCTCGAATATTATGCCCATTATGAATTTCGAATCAACATGGAGCATAAGTTAACGATATGATCTCATCTCACGGGCCATTTAATACAAATCGATCTATTACAGTAAATACCGATGATTATCGTGTATTACTGAACGCTCGACCAATCGCTGCGCATCGGAACGTAATTGAGTTTCGAATTTTAAATAACCGCTCCGCCGCCGCCGCCATCTTGAATGTAATTTTGAAAAGAGAAACGTGTAACTGCTACCTACATAGCGGTGACGACGGTGTGGATGTTCCATTTTAAATTTTTTAAATCTTGCGGTTGGATCCAGCATGGCAGCTCTATTAAATCGAATATCCAAGTAATCAACATGGTAATTGCACATTATTATAGCCGGAAAAACTTTGATTATTACTCATTTTAATGATACATTTATACTTCATAGCCCGTATGAGTAATTTGGAAAGGTATAATTTTAATGAGATTTTTATTTATTCATAAGTTTCTGTAATTCACGAACGCTTTTTGTGAGCCGTAGTCGTGATTTCAATTACTAAGATATGCTTAAAGTATAAATGTTGGTACGAGACCTAACAGTTTCGTTTGTAATTACTGAAATCATTATCGCGATAAAATCACGAATGAATTCTGTATACTCGCCTCGACTCGGTGATGGTTCTTGTCTGAAGTGCTGATATTATGGGAATGCCGAAGGTTGTAGCTATTTCATTACATAGTTGTATTAACGATATTATAAAGGTACCTAGATACGTTAGCTTGCGCTGTTCTTCTCCACAGCTAAAAAAAATAGAAGCCCTGAATGGGTAGTAGGTAAAAACATTTTTAGACGATTCAAAAGCACTTTTCTAAAATTTATTTAAATAAAAAAAAATACTTTGGAAATTTGTTACACCACAGTACTTATGTCCTTGCTCCTTTCTTATACTGTGGTTATATGTTTCAATCTATTATTGATTGAAGGTTATTTGCATACAAAACAACCACAAAAAATCATTCGAAGTACAAACGTACAGATGGATCAGACTATCCAAAAGTACCAAACATTTCTAATTACTAAATTAAAAGAAGAAAAATCTGACCATAACCTTTGTTCCTCTTCCAGCGTCGTTTCCCATCACGAGGCGAATCGGGCATCCGTACCAGAACCGAACTCCTCCAAAAAGGAAGAAACCGAGGACTTCATTCACCAGACTCCAAATAGCTGAGCTAGAGAAGAGGTTTCACAAACAGAAGTACTTGGCATCAGCTGAGAGGGCGTCGCTGGCGAAAACATTGAAGATGACAGACGCGCAGGTCAAGACTTGGTTCCAGAATAGGAGAACTAAGTGGAGGTAAGACTGTTTAAGCAATTGTGAACATTTGCAGCCTTATTTTACAACGGAGAATCGCTTGGCCTCTTTCTCACTTGATGGTTAGTCGATGAGATCGAAGGTAAAGCGCATTTCACATTTACTATAGCCTCCTCTTGCTCAAAGAGATTTATTTACATCTTTAACAAACATCACTACCCTTCAACAACACACGATATTCCGAAATCGCACATAAAAAAACTCTTAGACAGAATTTAGTACTCTCATAATTTACTTTTATAACTTGCAAATTGTCTAATAAATCGCCATTAAAAGCATGTAGATTAAAACGTTTCAATCAGACGTACACGTGTTCGTTTAAGGCTTTAAACCGGAAATTCGTGAATGTTTAACGCACGACACTTGATTTCGTATTTTAAAACTGTCTGTTAATATCAATGTAGTAAAAACATGAACAGTAAGTTCTCTAAGGAGTGCTACATGTTTTTATTCACCATTCAAAAACTAATATCCCTCTAAATTTCAGTTAAGACGTAAGTATAACTTTATTAAAAGCTTACGCCCAACTGTTTTTTTTAAGAGACTTTGCTTAGATATTGCCTCAGGCAGCGTCTTTAGCGTCATCATCACGGGACTTTTTTGGAGGCGGCGAGAAACTTAAAGGGTTTCTCAAGCCACGTGATGGAAACACCGTCACAGGTTTTTTTAGAAGGCTATTCCTTTTTAGAAGGAATAGCATCACGCACTAGTGCGTGTCCCTGTTCCCTACTAAATTCTCCAAGAGGTTCGAATTTGATCGGGAGCGGTACAACCCGAGGTCACAGAAGAGATCGAGGGCGCCTCTAAGCGCCTGCCAGGTTTGCCAGCTCGTCTCATTCGCAATTGGTCACACAAACGCAAACGGTTCTATTAGTAGTTGTTCCGACCCGAACCCCTCGGAGTCTAGTAGGGAAAAGGGACACGCTTGAGTGCTGCCATTGAATCTAGAAACCCTTAGACGTATTTCGATCATTTGATCGAAACACGCCATATAGCCTGAGGGACCCTTGAAGTTTTTCGCCGCCTCCAAAGGTCCACCTATGGACATCAGCAAATTCTCTCCTAAATAGTTGGTCCCATTCGCAGTTGGTTCATCACTCAGGCAAATATCACCTTAAGAGTACCTATTACCACAGTGTAAGGAACATTATAATCTACCGTCCCATACTTATGATATACCTACTGTCTAGTAGTGTGGTTATTATTGCTGTGTAACTATCTTTCCTCTCGCTTTCTTGCAATTTGTGGGAGTGATTTTGTGAAATGAGACGGAAGTGTGTAGCAGGAAGTCGGGGAAGCGCGCAAGCGCGTGCCATTTGATTTGACGAATGAGCGCGAGTTGACCGTCGGATGGTACCAACCAATCGGGGAAGCGAGCGCCATTTGATTTGACGAATGAGCGCACGGTATTGCATTACTCTTAGTGTCAATTATCTTATCTTATCTTGGCAAGTGCATCCGCCATCTCGTTGTCGTGGATTCCCATATGGCCTGGGACCCAGATCAATCGCACCTTGTTACGCCCACCTAGCTTGTTTAGAACTTTTGTGGTTTCCAGAACAAGGCCAGAGTCGATTCGGGACAACATGAGTGACTGTCACTCAGGATCATATTGCGCTTTTTCATAGCTAACTCTATATTCTGCTTTGCGCATAAGATAATAGTTTCTGCTTGGTAAACAGTGGCAAATTTTTCCATGTTTTGACTATGCTTGAAGTCGTTGTTATAGACGCCTGCCCCTGTGCCCGACTTCATTTTTGATCCGTCGGTATACCAGATTAGGCTGTCTTTTTCCGGAGACGGTGGCCCTCGTTTCCATTCGTCCCCGGTTGGAACATAAACTTTAAATTTCTTTTCGAACATGAATATTGGGTATATTTTATCGCATCTCATTTCCATGATCCTGTCAGGAATGTCAATCAGACGTACACGTACACTTGGTTCCCATTTTGTGTGTCTGGTCAGAGGTTTAGATGCGTCCTATAGACCGGCCACCTTTAGTCTATGTAACGCTTTCTTTGCCTCTGTTTCTATTACAATGTGCAGGAGTGGAAGGTGAGTGACGACCTCCAGCGCTGCCGTTGGAGTGGTTCTAAAGGCACCAGTGATTGACAGAAAAGCTGTTCTCTGAAGTTTGCTAAGAGCATTCTTACAGATCATCAGCCTGGTTCAGGGTCACCAGACGATGCTGCCATATGTGAGGATCGGTTTCACCATCGTCATATAGATCCACCTAATGATCTTGGGGTTGAGTCCCCACATCTTGCCATATGTAGACCGACACATGCCAAAGACTCTGTAAGCCTTGGTTACGGTTGTGTCCACATGCTGTTTCCAAGTAAGTTCCCTCTCCAGCGTTAAGCCTAGATATTTCACTTCTTTGGACCAAGAGAGCCAGGTGCGATAGAGAGTCCCGTAGTGTTTCTCGTTCTTGTATAAGGGATGGCTGTTGTTTTCCCTGGGTTTACAGAGAGGTGATGGGTATTGAACCATTCCTCCAGCAGACCCAGGGCACGTTGCATTAATCCCTATACCGTGGAGGGAAATTTCCCACTGACTGAGATGACCAGATCATCCGCATAACCGACCGTATAGAATGGTCCTTTATTCAGCCTTACTACAATTGAATCAACCACAAGACTCCACAGAAGAGGCGAGAGAACCCCTCCTTGCGGGCATCCTATGGTTGTTCGTGCAATTAGACTGTCACCTAGCAGTTGAGAGTTGAGTTTAGTGTCAATTAAATAAAATACAATGTTTACCAAAAATAATTATTCTTTGTTAGGAAAAATCATTTCAAATAATACCTAACCCATTTTTTTCAGAATATAATGTTAAAATTGCTTATTACTAAGGTGAGATGTCAAATTTATTATATAACCAGTTTATATTAAATATTAGAAAAATTATAGAATTTATGTGGGGTACATTAATAAAATGTATTTACTAAAGTTCGCACTAGACACCCTGGTTTGAATCCTACCTCAGGCAAGTGTTCTTTTCAATATTGGTTAATTCGTAGAATACTCACTGTTACTCTACTTCAGAAGAGTGGGCAAGTTTGTCAATACATTTGAAACGACACTATAAAAATGTAGATAAGGAACTATTTTTTTATTTTTTTATATTCAAAACTGGTATTGTATAACGCACCATTCATGTGATGTTTAAAATGTTTCAGATAACGTTCAATTAGAATCGCTAACGGGATACTAATAAATCTTCTTTAAATACTGGTTTTTTAAGTATTAAAAACAAATCGAAAGACGTTTTTTTAACTATTTAAATATACTTATTCATGTTAGCGACAAACACATAAAGATAAGTTCAAAATAAATGAATAAAATTAAGAAAATGCTGCTAGGTAAGAGTACGATAGAGCAGCGGTTTACGTGTTTGGATCACGATCTTAAAAGTTAAGCTACTTTCTCAATGGCGTAATACCGGATGGGTGACCAAGTAAAAATAACTCCAGCTCCAATGCGCTTCGATAATAACGTTTAGTCATTGGTACCGTTCATTGTCACAAGATAAGACAGGGCCGCTTTAGGCAAACGTAGCGTGGTGGCTAATTTATAACTATAATATCTCCCCATGAGCTATTGTTCAATTAGGAATGGCTAAACGGCAATGGCATACATGTCGTATGAGGTGTATGATAAATGCAAATAGCACTTGACGGTCTGGAAACCAAATTAAATTAAAAAATATTTATTTAATATAGGAACTTCCATAAAATGCAAGTGTCAAGTTCATTTCTTAAAAAACGCATAATTAATAATAAGTAAATACACATAATTATAATTTAAAATTTGAAAATCCATTTCTACCTGACTTACGATTCGTAAACTGGCCTGGCCATTCGTAAACCAAGCTCATTAAAATAAAATTCCAAAAAATAATTTGTTGGCTGCGTAAACGATTAACAACTCAATCTCCAAGACCACAGTTATTGCAAATTGTTCAAAATGTCAAACTAATAACAACTCAAAAAAGTATTTCGTAAGTGTAGATACATAATGAACAGTGAGGACCACAAAAGTAATCTAAGCCAATAGAGAATTCTTCTCACTTCACGCATCAGTCAAAAGCATTAGCAGTCAAATTAATCAGGTGTAGTCTCAAATCCTCTCAGCGCCGTCCACGTCGCCCCTCGTTAGCAGATAACCAGACTTTTAATAACGCTACAAAACAACAAACGAACAGCTCCTGATAGGAAGACCACTAACACGGCCGGTTAATACAAAGAGACGGATGGGAAATCGACCGAAACTAACTAATAGACAAGAGCTGTTTTATTTTTTAAAAGACAACAAAAAGAAATCGATTAATTCGATATCGTTAAGACGTGTTGAGTCATAATCGAGTGGTGGTTCGTGTGGGAAAGTCAATGAAATATATTTTTAAAGATATAAATTATATTATTTAGCTTGTATTATGACTTTCTTTTTGGTTTTACGTAGTCGGATATGAAATTATAACAAATCACTTTAAGTTGATAAATTTATTCGTTTATTATACAAAATTATTTTATAGTTGTTATCACAGGAAGAGGTAACTGTAGCATCCACGTAAAGTTTAGAAAAGAAAAGTTAAACATAAATATTGAATAAGTACTATTAAGAGAGTTCTTGGCGGGAAAGTGAAGAGTCATGTCTGCGGTTTTGTTTTAATTTCTAAAATTTGTGTTATGTCTAATATTCATGTGAAATAATGGTGGATTATTAACCGTTAAGTGTTCGTAAGTGCGCATGAGTGTTGGCAAATGAAACAAAACAGTGCAACTTCACTTTTCAAATCCTCTCAAGAAGTCCGCCCGAGGAATTAGTAAAGCCCCCACATCTTTACTGAGATACTCGAGGGGTTGGAGGGTATATCATTTCTCACTTCTCATTTTTATTATCATTCATCATCATCATACTGACTGGAAGGAAATATTGTATATTTATGTATTACTTGTAAGAAAAACTACTTTGACACTGGCTAAATGTGCTAATCGCACGAAGCCATCAACTAAAGGAAAGAAAAAGAAGTACTATAAATATTCATGTTCTTTTTATTACCTACAATGTAAAATGTTAATGAAAGTGAAGAGTTTTAAAGGCGAATTAACCTTTTCACCTCTCGATATTTTATTGGATACCAAACATTAAACTCCTATATCAACACCACATACGAAGCTTTTTCAGATAACAAACCTAGAAGACAAGAAAACATGGTACACTATCGGACGGTAGATCACGAATCTCCCGCCGAGCGATATTCTTTTTTTTTTCTTTAAAAACAAAAGCAGTGGCATGGCGCCGCGCGTATCGAGCACGCGTTATCTGTTCCGAACACAAACACCGCTTGTCCATTAGAACGTAATCGGTTGTGATGCCACCAACACACGACTCGATACGGACCTGTGCAGTGCATTGTCTTGCAGTTTTTAATATAGAACCTCTTTGGTATAAATGCGTTTTGTTGTTAAAGGCAATATAGGCTGAATGCGTTTTGCGCAATTTTTATTTGATAATTCATATTCACTTTAATTTTTTTATTCGCAAATTAAGACAGTGTATAGTGTCACAGTATCTTCTCAGTTTCATGATTCATGATCTTCAATGGTTCCTTGCCTTTTTTACTAAAATTAAAACGGTATAAAGTACAAGTGTTGTAACAATGGGGTCGACAATTCGACATGTCCTATAAATATTGGAAAAAGGAATGTTTACGTTTATACATTTTATTATAATAACTAAATAGCAACATAACGTCGCCGTCGTTGCAAATTTAAAATCTCTTCTGTGTCTTTTGGGTCAAAAAAGGCAAAAAAGGCTTTATACTCTAATTTATTTATTTGTAATAATGGCATTGTTATTGTCATAACAAATTAAACACAAAAATATTATTCTCTAGAACATTTCACAGGAGAAAGTTTTTTTATTTTTTCTATGATATATACTTTTATAACATAGAAGATATCAAATTTGCATCGACGATATGGAATAAGAGATGAAATTGGCAAGGCCTTTATTGAGAAAGTGATTTTCATAAAGAGGGAGAAAAGAAATATCCTTGCTCATTTACTTGTAGGTCCTACACAGTACAAGGTCCTGTCGCAGACTTACGAATTGACGATGTAGTGGAATTCACAAGAGTTGTATTTGTAGCCAACATTGAATGAATAGTTTATGAATGACCTCTGGGTATTCCTTCAACGGAGAATTATCGGCGCTAAGTTCTAAACGACCTCTACGATTGGGAATACTCTGTGTGCTAAGTGTGAGTTTTTGAGATTGAGGATAAAAAGATTGTCTAAAGACAAATCTGACAAATATCCTGAAAAGATTGTATTACAGCAGTAGCTATATACATTACTAGCGGCCGGTCCCAGCTTCGCTCGGGTGGACATTTTTTTTAAATATAAGTAGCCTATAAGTTACTCAGCGCTAATGTAGCATTCTAATGGTGAAAGAATTTTTTAAATCGGTTCAGTAATTTTTGAGTTTTTGAGATACAAAAATACAAAGCTTTCCTCTTTATAATATCAGTATGATATACATAACATCTATATAGCTTAAGCTCAATGTTCATCACGCAAACAGTAAGACTACCGGTATGAGACCCTGGTACATATTGTTCGGTCTGTTATGTAAAGTAGCTTATTTTAGGTCGTCCTGGCTTGTTACCACGAAGGAGTAGCTAACTACCACCATCTTATGTAAGTCCGTCGCCATAGCAACGATGCAACATCATCATTTTGAGAATTGTGTTATGTTATTACTGTTTTTATTTGTTTCATTATTGGCCTTCTCGTGATTATCGGGAAAATAAAAGTTGCGTTAGTAAAACATTGTGTTGCTTACGTTTAATCCGAGATATAACCACTGGTGGTGGTGGTTGGTAGCTTGGTAGGTAGGTTAATACTTTTTCTTACTTTAATGCCAGACAATGTCGCTCGTTAGGCTGAAGATTTTAAACAGCAAGACAACAAGCAGTCATTAAAACAAACCTGTGATGTAATACGATCCGACATCAGATTGATGACACTAATAAAATGCTATACACTTATCTATGATAAATGGACGTTCCTTATCAAATCTGAGCTAGGTGACAATTTAAAACAAATTTATGACTACTGTGACGGTGATTGTACGATATTACGATACGACTATTAGATGATGGTGAGCTATAAATTAATTATTAATGTTGTTGTTGAGGAGACTTGAGGAGCTCGATGGCGCAGTGGTTGTCTGCGATTGCTGAATTTAAGGCTACTGAAGTTAATGTCACCTATCGACCAAAAATATATCATGTTGAGCTCCTCCGTGCTTCGGAAGGCACATAATGCCGTTGGTCCCGGCTGCATTAGCAGTCGTTAACAACCACTAATCTGCACGGGGCCCGTGTGGGGGTTTATGTCCCGTTCATCCTATCCATCCCGTTGGACCCGGGTGGATCTGTCGATAGGGAAGGCTCGTGTCCCAGCAGTGTGGACATAAAGTGAGCTTGATGATGATGATGAAGCACACGATATATTCATATTCATATTCATATTCATATCTTTATTGCACTCCATAAGTTACAAAGATGTTATAAATATATGTAGGTACATTTATGGACCCCGTAGGGCACGGCAAAAAGGAGAGGCGAGGAGTCACCTTATGCTCGTATTCACATTTTTTTTATTTTTTAGTTTATTATATTTATATAAATCATGTATAGATAAATCTATATATTTTCATATATAAATTTCCATATATAAATAATAATAATTTTCCATATATAAAAATTTTTTACTAAGCCATGTACACGGTTCACAAGCGATTAATCATGTTTTGACTTTTTATAAACGACGACAATCGTCTTGTGGCTCGATTTTAATATATAGACTGAATGGAAGAACAATGTCTGAGACAGGTTACTGAGACGATTGAAGATGTTTTGAAATAGCGGAATCGAAGCGCTGGTGACACTGGGGTACACATGCGTGCTTGGGCGTATTTTCTAGCATTTAGGAAAGGGAGACATGATTGTATGTTGACAACCTCTAGAAAACGTCAAAGTTAAAATCAAATGTCGGGACTTCTTGGCGGGAAAGTGAAGAGTCATGTCTGCGGTTTTGTTTTATTTTCAAAAATTTGTGTTATGTCGAATATTAATGTGAAATAATGGTGGATTATTAACCGTTAAGTGTTCGTGAGTGTGCATGAGTGTTGGCAAATGAAACAAAACAGCGCAACGTCACTTTTCAAATTCTCTCAAGAAGTCTGCGTGAGGGCTTAGTAAAGCCCCACATCTTTACTGAGATACTCGAGGGGTTGGGGGGTATATCATTTCTCACTTCTCATTTTTATTATCATTCATCATCATGATACTGACTGGAAGGAAATATTGTATATTTATGTATTACTTGTATGAAAAATTACTTTGACACTGGCTAAATGTGCTAATCGCACGAAGCCATCAACTAAAAGAAAAAAAAAAAAAAAAAATCAAATGTCAATGTGAAATCATTATTAGCAAAGGACTTCTTGGCGGGAACGTGAAGAGTCATGTCTGCGGTTTTTTTTTATTTCCTAAAATATGTGATAAGTCGAATATTAATGTGAAATAATGGTGGATTATTAACCGTTAAGTGTTCATGAGTGTGCATGAGTGTTGGCAAATGAAACAAAACAGTGCAACGTCACTTTTCAAATTCTATCAAGAAGTCTGCGTGAGGACTTAGTAAAGCCCCACATCTTTACTGAGATACTCGTTGGGGGGCAATATAATTTCTCACTTAAATTTCTATTATCATTCATCATCATCAATATTGTTTATTTATGTATTACTTAAGAAGATAGAACGGACGAATAGGTTTGATGGATTTCATCCGGAGCCGTAAAACAATACACAAAAAAAATTTGCAAAAGCTCTGTTGTACAAACAGATAGTCATAATAGTTGCTGTATTTTATAAATTGTCCTCGTGTCGTGTCGTGTCTTATTGTTAAATAAATAACTTTTTATTCATTCATTCAAACAAAGATCCTGATAGGAAAAAGCAAAAGGCGTAGGGGTAGCTATCGTGGATTGAAGAAACATCAAAAATAGGTTACTGTAGTAATACTGGTTCTACAAAAGATCAGCGCCTTGGCATGTCATGGCATAAGCTGAGTGGTGACCATTTCGGTCGCATGTACATATATAAATTTAAAATGCCCATTATGTTAAGTTGTCATGGATGCTCCGAATAAATATTTTTCATTACATTTCAAATATCTTGACGTCCAAAGCGTTGTTTTATGATGTAAGGAGGTAAACAGCAAGTTCAAAAATGCTCAATAAATACTCGATGACTTTCAAATCTTGTACAACACTAGATGCTATAATAATAGCGAATTAAAAACATTTATTCACTCAATAAATAACACTTAAGTGATGGTCAAAGCCTTACTCGGTCTTAAAACAATGGGTCATAATTCTAGATCTACATGTATTCAACGCCACCTTTTCTTTATGCAAACAGATAAGGATGTGACAGGGTAATAAATGATGTATCAGTGAAGCTTTCCAATCGACGATGCTTGCTTAGTATCGATAAATGTCAATGAACACATCTCGATTATGTTTTTTTGTAGCTTATTTCTATAATATTAATTATGTTATTATTATTCAACACTTATATTTGGTTCAGGTTCAGGTGATTTTTGAACCAGTGACTAATTCTCACGCTATAACATTAAAAAAGAGCGCTCCATTTTCTCTTACTCCAAGTCACTGGTAACTTATGAATGACACCTAAAAATCTCAAACGTATCTTAATGACCAAATTTTAAGCAATGCAAAAATAATTACATTTTATAGTGTATTATAAGTCACTTTTAACTGCGAGATCACCGATGAGATTTAAAAATCGTTCCACTGCACCTTTTGAGTCATTGGTTAGTGATTGCTTACCCGCAATTCGGCAAGTTTGGTGATTAATTCAATGCCCATTAATTGTAGTTACGACTTGATTACAAGAAGGCATAACAGTATATATGCTAATTATCAATACAACACGCTTGTTAGTCAAATAAAAAAAAACAATTCAATTATACCACAGTACTCTTGAATATTAGAATCGAAACAAATAACATCAAAACAACTAGCATAATTAACCTAATCTCTAAACACTACATTCCCATTTGTACCACGTAACTGATCAATTTGGCCCATTAAGGCTCCAGTAACAAAGGCTCTATTTATACGTATACCGAGCTAGCTGTAACATGGGGTAGCCGGGTAGATAAATATTGTACGGACAACACAACTCGGCAGTTTGAGCCATCAAATATTAACCGCAATGGAAAAACGAGAGAATTTTTACACGCACTCTTTGGGTGTAGGAAGCGAGCGATACCTATTTTTGGTGACTTGCGCCCGGGTAGTGGTTTAAGGTTATTTTATGTGCCGTCTTAAGTTGTACCGTGTTTTGTTTTTTTATGTTTTGATTAAAATAGGTTTTATGCGAGCGCTGTCTGCGTTAGTTTTATGTTAAATTGCGGTTTAGAATTAGATTTCGGCTTTTTTTACACGCGATTTTGTTTTGTTATCTGTTCTTACATACTATAATAACTTAAACCTCTTTCTACCTCTTTCTACCTCTTTCTATCTATTAGGTAAGAGAGATATATATGGCTAAATAGATTTCTAGAAGGCTAGCATCAGCTAGAACTGTGTCTGTAACTTTACTAATCTAATTTTAAAATTCAAAGAAAATCTATTGAATATTTAGAATCAGGAAATGCCTACCGTAACTACAGAACGAATAACCGCCAATCAAAGTTACCTACTACTCCCAAATCAGAGCAATCGTATAAAGCAATTTCCCCGTACTATTTACACATTCTAAAGGTCGATAGCCGTTTCGGTGAAACCATTCGATTCGGCATCGAGAATCGACAAATCGAATCGGACTCGTTGCACGATCCAACACGTAATGTACCAATGTACCCACCGATGCGAACATGGCGGCAATGTGCTCATTTATTCATGAGCCCTGCTTTATTTTCTTCTTGTAATTCTTTTCCCTCGTATAAGTGAATATTAAAACTCCCCGAATTAGGGTGGCGTTCATCGCTATCGAGAATGGACTCTTTCACGTCACTAAAAGGTTGATATTCGCTGGGTAACACTATCCAATTTAATTTGGCACGTCTCATTGTGGGTACTCGACAATGGATTGTATGCTTTCTTACGAAGGTTGATTGTGCTTTGTTATGTACTCGTGCGATGTGTCACATAAGATGTCTGGATAATTGTTGCTTGTAGGTTGTCTTCTCAGGAATTAGGAATCAAATCCGTTTGCTGATTGATACGGGGAATGTGTTTCGTACAAGGGCGATGTTTTGTCCTCGTTAATTTTTATTTCACTTCCCTCTTTCTAATGTAGCGATTTGCACCCTCCTGTTAGAGCGTTTGCGCATTTACTCCATTATATATTTAAGGATCATTGGAACTACATTGAAAGCTATTTTTTTAGTTTACTTACTTCAGTAGCAATACACGTACACTAGTTTCCTTCTACCTATAGCATGAGGTTCTTTAAATGAAGTGTGTGAGAAGAGAAGAGAAGCAGAGAGAACGGGTTGGCAAAGTGAAGGCGGCTAGTCACCCGTGCCCGTCAGTCACAATCCTTTTTTTTTGAGAGAGATTGCTGATTGCCTCAATCGGTATTTTCAGCTTCACCGAGCTTGTTTGGGGGCGGCGAGGAACGTAAAGGGTCCTTCCAGCCGTGTGAAACGAATCACCTTTGGAGGTTTTCTAGAGGGAACGGCATCGCGCACTAGTGCTCGTCCCCGTGCCGAAGGGTTCGGTTCGGATCGGGGAGCGGAACAACCCGAGGGCGCCTCTAAAGGCTCGGGTTGACCGGGCCGTTGTGGAGGAGAGAAGCGCGTGTGTCTTCGTACCCTTGTTCTACGAGTACGGTGTCTTGGGCCTAAACTAGTGTGCATGTTTAGTGTATTCTGTAAATGTTTAGTGGCATTTAGATGATCGGGCGGGAGGCACAATCCTGCTCCGCTAGCTGTCCTCGCATCTGGACTCTGCTTATCATCAGGAAGACCGGAGTCATTTGCCAACTCCACTATAATATAAAAGGAGAGTTAGGAAGGAGCAATCGCAGATGCGTTACCGGCCTTTAAAGTCTTTATAGTTAAATAGCAAATACGAATTAACAAAGCTACAATAATTAGTTCTTAAACTTTACAAACAACACATCACTACTACCAAAAAACACCTATCGCTTAATATAATTATGCGATTTAAACTAAACCGAAGGCTAGCTGGTTTTGATCGACTTAAAAAAAATTGATTACAATTTTACTAAAATGTAAATATATAAATATACATATATGACAATTTATTAAAGTTTCTTTGAACAAAATTCCTTCGTCTTATAGTTTCGGACTTCCATATACGGACCCATTTGGTCTATTCTCCCTATTAATATATTTTATAGAATATGTAGTTATTTCCTAGACTATTTTATGCACACATAAACAGGAGTTCTTCATTCCTAATATTATGTTTTGTTTCTTCCATTTTTTATTCCGCCCCATTTTTCAAAAGACTCTTAATTTTTAGGAGGTACCCCCCCATCAGACTTTCATTTGAGTCCGTTAGAAATTCTTCAGTCAGCTCATTTATAATTGACAATGTTTTTATGATACCGAAATCTTCACGCTTTGTTTTGACACTTGGATTTATTTCACTGTGTTTTGGAGTACCTGCCACTGTGATTATTAATTACATAAAACGTCACGTTTTTTTTAAAATAGCCAGTCGTGTATTTAAGAAAAGGGTTTTTTTTAATATACTATGTTATTTTCCTGCCGATATGAGAAGAAAAAGTCCTTGAGACGATTCAAAAGCGCTTATCTAATAAGTTTACTTGAATAAAGATTCATTTCATTTCATTTCTTTCACGGTTTTTTTCTCTTTAGTTTATGGCTTTGTGCGATTAGTACATTTAGCCAGTGTCAAAGTAACTTTTCTTACAAGTAATACATAAATATACAATATTTCCTTCCAGTATGATGATGATTAATGATAATAGAAATGAGAAGTGAGAAATGATATACCACCCAACCCCTCGAGTATCTCAGTAAAGATGTGGGGCTTTACTAATTCCTCGGACGGACTTATTGAGAAAATTTAAAAAGTGAAGTTGCACTGTTTTGTTACATTTGCCAACACTCATGCGCACTCACGAACACTTAACGGTTAATAATCCACCATTATTTCACATTAATATTCGATATAACACAAATTTTAGAAAATAAAACAAAACCGCAGACATGACTCTTCACTTTCCCAAGAAGTCTCTCTCTCGGTTATAATGTAGCCTATATCAGTGTAGCGAGTACCAATAAATGCAGCCCTACATTTTTTTTAATAACATTCACGTTTAGTTTTCATCTCTATTTCATCTCTATTTCATTTTCTCTGTGTTGTTACTTCATTGTTATTTTTTAAAAGTGTTTTTTATTGCAAAACAGGGATTGGCCTTATTTGATGGCGTTTAAGCCATACCACCAAGTAAATTAAGTAGGTACACTAATATATACGCGTATTACTGTTGGGAGTAAAACCCAGCGCTCCAGGTTTGAGACTGATAGTTTAAAACCACAAAGCCACAGGGACAGTTACGGAATAGTCAAAAGTTGTATAGCTCACTTTTGAGCATTCGGGTGAAGTGCGCATCCTCCAAGCCTATCGTCACTCTCCATTTACAAAAAAAAGCCAACCAACAAAGTAATTAATAAAGCAGTTCTTAATTACGGACCGTAAATTTGTTGGAATCAACCGCTTTGCTCGAAATGAGCCTGTGGCCTGAAATTTAATTTAACGGGATGAGGTGGCTTGACACCGGTTAAGTCTGTGGAATTTCATAATCTCCACGGAGTATTTAATCATTAGTTGAGTTTCAGACAATACGGTTATTGTTTCATTTAAGAACTGGCTGATTTTAATAGCAGAGGTTATATACACTGTGGTAATGGCATGGAGGTTTTAAATTGGTTTTTATTTTTTTTCGACTGGCTGATTGTACTCGTAACATTTTTATTTCTTATAACTGGTTGATTGTAACAGCATGAAGGTTTTATATTTTAAAAGAAAATGTATCGATGGCTTTCCGATATGACATTAGAGATAGACGGGTGGCATGCAAACGAGATGGAGGGTGTGAGGATAGAGAAGTTAGAAAAGGCTACTATTTGTGCAGCGTGTTATATTATTAACCGTGAAGTGTTAGTAAATGAGCATTAGTATTGGCAATTTTTTTTTTAAATTCTTTCGCATGAAATCAAGATAATATCTCAAATTTACTGAAACTCAAGGGTTTGGTGCCATACCATTTATCATTACTCATAATATCATATCATGAAAATAATATAATATGGAAACATAAACCAACTGACTTTATATACAAAGATTTAGGTAATAAACATAAAAGCTTGTCATTACTCCAACAATGCGGAGTGCTATAATTAATATCAAATTACCCACCCCCCACCATCTCACTCCGAAGCTCATCTTCGTCGTCTGCATTAACGACTTATAAAATAATCAAGTAGACATTACTAATTGCCCCCCCCCCCCTACCCCTCCCCACGTTTTGCTTATTTAAGGAAAGTTTAATTGTGCCTCACTTTATCTAATTATAAAGACGGCCTTAACTCGAGTCGCGGTGAATTGGACAGCGCTGTGCAACCTTTTATCGATACATCGCGTCTTAATTATATCGAGAATATAATTTTTTTTTTGTATACTTCACTTTGGCATATAAAGTACTAACTTTGTTTAGATGTCAGTGGTGTTGATACTTTTGTAATAAAACATTTGAAATCAATGTCTTGGTAGCGCTGTTGAAAGAGTTGACAGATAGCAAAAGGTCGCGGCGTGTCACCTGAGACTTGTCGTATTTTTTCAAGTGTTTTTCTAAGTTTTAATATAAAAAGAGTAATTATTGTAAAATATACATTTATAACAAACAGTTTGGAGATTGATAGATTCGAAAAAACAAGCGATAGCCTAACGATAGGTAACATTGGCTCTGGAACTTCTGAATTTCTTTCTAATTTTATTAGTAAAATGTAGTGTCAATTAAGTAGAATTAGCTGTTATTCATCACAATCAAGGTACATATTTAACATTCGCAACTCTATTTTTTTATCGGAACTAAATGGCATTTGAACAAAGGTCGGCACACCTCAGAAAGGGTTTCCCTTTCGTAAAGTCGTCTTTTTTCAATTGCTATTTTCAGTATCGACAAATCAATTAGAAGACAGGACGGTCTTGTTGATACCGCGTCAAGCTCGAGGGAATATAGTAAGAGTGACAACCTACCTGATAAAAATACCCATTCAGAACAGATAATATATATTTTTTTTAAGTGACATTTATTAAGACTTGACGAGATTGTTTTTTGAAATTTTATTACTTTTAAACTCTCGCATTTAAGACCAGTGCAACTTTAAGTATCTCTAAAAAGCGTAAAGGTAAACCTATACTAATGAGTTTAAGGTTAAACTCCATTTTAACAGTGTAAAAAGTACTACTTTATCTTACCAATAGACCACAAAGGCGGTATGTGAAATGTTTACTAGTCCTGCGTTTTATATTTTCATCGATAGAGTATCTCCAACCCTAAAATTTACCTCGTACATTACTGTTCTAATCAAGTTCTTGCTACGATAATAGACTTAGCGCTTTGTTCAATCATTCATTATCGTCGGTACTCGTCCACTCTCATTAGAACCCTCACAACTCGTTATAACACCACCCCCCCTACGAATATACCATTCATTTTGAGAGGGGTCGGGTCTGGCTTAATTTGTCGGTTAGGCCAATAGAAGTTTCGTCCTAGGGAGGCTATATATCAGTCTAAACTTTGAATTCAACAAATGGATTAACTTTATATTCATACCAATGTCTGTTGTAATTAATTATAATGTCAAATTATCTGCATCACTTTTGTTTGGTTTCGGTACAGTGATATTATTTAAGTATCTGGAGCATTATTGTTTGGGACGATAAATAAAATTATTATAAGAGGTAGCTGCAAGCTTTTTACTAGTAAAGGTATCCTGTGCATACATGATCAAGTACTCGATGTTTTGACCGAGTTACACTAGCCGTATTCACGAAATGATATTTCATTGAAAGGAAAAGTTTAAAAGTGTATTAAATACTGCTTTATTTTTATTTGGCGAAAAGATTAGCCGAATAGCCTAGGAAACTTTAGATTAAATTATCAAATAGTGATATGACGACCTCCGTAGCCGAGTGGCTTGGGCGCCGGATTTTGGGCGGCGCTAACTCTGAGGTCCCGGGTTCGATTCCCAGTCGAGTCAATGTCGAAAACTAACTTTTCGATATTGTGTCGGGTCTGGGTGGTTGTGGTAACGTCGTTGTTTCTGATTTCCATGAAATGAGTGCTTTAGCTACTTACCTTGGGATCACAACAATGTATGTGATGTTGTCTAAATAGTTAATTTATTACCCTGTCTTTAACATAAAATTGTGAGAGAGTGAAAAGAAAGAAATAGAATTATAAGAAGGTCGATAGCGCGGCAGTTTAGGTTGCAATCTTGAATGTTAAGCAAATTAGGCAAGGCAGGTCACACAAAAAATCTTAAACTCATCTTTGATTTGGAAGGCACGCTAAACCATTAGTCCCGGTTCAATGTCATAATACCATGATACCTCTACCAGCTTAGCAGTGGGACGTTTCTTGACTTATGAGTTATGATGAACGAGAACAATGATGATTCAGGCGGGATCAGATTAAATTTTGCTGTAGAAGCATTTATGCTTAACAAACTAATGTCTCCGTAATTAAAAACAAAAATATTTGCAGTAATTGCAAAAAGCCTCCATTCACGATAACGATTTACAATAATTGAGACAGTTTAAGTGACTCGAACACATACGCGATAATCGTGAGCCCTTAAAAGCTTTATCTTATAAGCTTCTTTTGAAATAAATTGAAGCTTAGTGTGATATGTTTAAAGTTTGTTTTGTTTTTGCGAATGCAAATTAATGTTAAACAGACCACTTAAGCAGTAGCGATGTCTTAATTAGTGTGACAGAAGGGGTTCAGTTTACGGTAACCATCGAAATATTCTCTTAGTATTAAAACTATTTAAAGCTTTTGAAGCGCCTTAATAGACTTTACTCCTAATAAAATATACTGTTCTTAGCCCAATGAGTGTTGGTTCTGTTTAATGACTATTATCTTACGACGATATACAATCGTGCCTGCCAAAGGACATTAGAGGTCATTATATTTTAATTTAGTAACCCATTTGATGACGTATTGCGAAAGTAGCTTGACTTGCAAGATGCCAAACCCGAAAGCGTAAACCGCATCGCCGTCACTCTTCAAGAATGATTACGAGAGGATTATAATCATATAATTCATATAAAAATGATGCAAATTCCTTGATTTAATTGTACGTTCAATATTAGTTAGAAATGCTTTTCCTAAACGTGTTATTATTTCTTAAGTTTTAATGAGTTGCTCAAAATTTAATAAATTATTGCCATAACAACAAGGCCATTTTCATTAAACTCCAGCTTAAGGAGTCTCGTACTTCCGTATATTATGGTTTAAAGTAACGCTTAGCCTTAAGTGTGTTCACCCCTTTTAAGTAAAGGCCACAGAGTTAAGTTGTTTGGGCATTATACCTTCCTTCAACACGGAATTAAAGTTAGTGAAAGCGGTAGTTTGATAAAGGTTAAATTCTAGCTAACATTTTTTGTTCGTTAGTTTTTCTAGATATTTAATGAACTTGCTTGTTTATTAAGATAGTCTTGAAGTAATGAAAAGGTTTAATTTTCTTTTCTGACAATTTATTTTATTCTAAGATTAGCTATTAATTTTAAGATTGCAAACCTAATTATAAAAATAAAATTCTAGTTATCAATCATTTAGGTTTTTTATGAAAATTGACGGTTCTGTGTTAACTTCATCCGAGCGTTCATCATGTTTGCCATCATCATAAAACCACAAACTTTGAAAATTTTCATAGTCTTGAAATAAAATTATTATCGATCTATCGGCAAAAAAAGGTAAATTTTGCACTTCTAGTAACCATTATGTCATTGTGTAATTCAAAATTATTCTAAAAGACCGCAACTCGTTGCCCAACTGGTCCAAGTTTGTGTTGCGGTTTGAGTCTGTAGTTACCTTTGTCATTTTGCGATATTCAAGGCAGAATAGGCAATGACAAAGCTTTGTAACTTAAACAAAACAATATAGAGAGTAAATGCAAATATAGCAACATAAAAGAAGTATAATTATGAAAAAAAATCCGCTGCATGTCTAGTTTAATGAAATTGTTTTCGTTTTCACATAGTAATGCGAATCTTCAGATTTCAACGACAGATTCCACGTTAAGAAGTTCGTAAACACTTTTTTAAAAAGTATTGTTGATAATAGTTTTGTTGTCTGTTATTATACCTATTTAATATTTTGTTATTGAACATCAGAAATCCAAACCTATCACGTATTATTACATCATCTATATAAACCTTACAGCGGCGGATCGGACCATGCGGGTCCGATCTTATCCGACTTGTGGAGAGACAAATCTGGCATCTGAGCATAAATTATGCAGGCGCAAGACGCTAAGTTAAGACCAAGGTTTGCCACCGAGCCAAGTCTCATGTTTATCGCACTAGACGACGTGGTTGACTTTAAATATCAACTTGATAGTATGCAGTGGGCAAGTCTATAGTATTTACTCTAGACCCATTTGGGTTTCTCACAGTTTTGAATCATGTTTCTACTTCTATGCTATAGATGTTAATGATGGCATTCTATATAATGGAACTTGTAATTTTTTTATCTAATTCAAACCTCACAAATCTTTTTCTGTCTAACTTAACTACATTTTTACTCATTTCATAATTTCAAATCAAACTAGTCCACCTGTCGTCGTTTATTTGAATTCTCTTTAGCTAATTGACATAAATCAAATTAGGCCCCTCTAACGGGTACGTTTCCAAACCTCATGTATTATTTAAGCGTTTCAGTAGGAGTCACTTAAACTCGTGGTCGCTTGACAAACGGTAATTGTTTCAATGTCCTTTGATACGGTTCGCAGAGTATAGTGTTTAATGGGAGGGATAAAGGATTGACTTTTAAGCCCAACATATAAAATGTGTATAGATTTACACTTGTCTGAAAGTTGTTGCTTTACTTTATATACGTGTAACGTAATATAGTAATGTGTTTGGCTTAAAATGGCTTTGAAATAGAAACTTTGTAATTATTTGTCTTCTTAACTATACATATAAAGTTGCATAAAAAAGGTTTGCTAATAGTAATATTAATTGTGACATCTTTAAACTTTTCATATCACTCCTTGGCACAGGCCTTCCCACAATTTCATAAAACATCGTAAATGGGCAGAAGGGGTCATAATCATGATCCAATGGGTTGGTGACGTTGGTGTTAACGATTTATGACAACAACTATATTACTAATTATTTGTGTTAAACACGGTTTCATTATATGTTATGCCAAACAGCCTCATAATTATCCTATTTGCGAAAGACCTCAACTTAATTACCTTTCGCCACCCATCTGAGAACCTAATGTTACGAAAGTTGCTGAGCTATAAATGCTAGATGCAATTCTTATGAGCGCATCCTCCTGTATTATAATTTATCCAAAAGATACTTACTTATTTACTGGACGAACTCAGGGACCCGAAGCGGGTCTTGGCCTCAGTTAAAAGAGCACAATATTATTTTCTTCCTTGTGCCAACTCGGACCAGACGGGCACCTCTAGTTCTGCAAGCTCCTGGTTAGCTGTGCCGAAGGGGCGGTTATAGAATGTCCCATGTATGCTCTCTTCACCAAGCGACCATCTCCCATAAATATCCAAAAGATAAATTGTTATTCCTCGATGTTTTATTTATTTATTGAACGCAGACTAATCTGAAACATCTCGGCTTATATGACACAATCATAAATTTGTTATTCAACATTTATTAATTATACTTGTTTCACCAATCAACATCGAAATTCGATAAATATCATGATCGTTTTCAGCAGTTACATCGCTAGAATTATTGATGCTCTCTGTAGCAGAACTACAATTTCGAACGCCAGAATTACACGATGTATGCCGCCATTACATTGATTCTGTTCACGTCATTTTCCGACTTAACAGAACAATTAATGTTGCAAACTTAATATCTGGTTGAAATATTTAAACAGTGGCCAAATCCATTGCCACATTTGAAGGTCAATCGTAGTTTATTTATTCGGGCAAAATTCCAACTGGCTTGCAGGATAATTTTGTAGTTATACGTTTTATTTGAAGTTTTCGAATTTGAAAATTTATGTGTGGCAAACGGATGAAGAATTAATTTACTTAAAACTAGACAGACAGGTACATAATGTTCATAGTTGTTGAGTTAGTGGATTATTATCTAAATGGTGTAGCTTTTGGCGATTAAATTTGTGACATAATAGAGCTAATATTTTCTTAAGTTACTAAAAAGTAGAATAAAATACCATACATTTGCCTAAACATGGGCAATAAAAGCCACAAGGTTTAGACAGTTACTCTTGTGCTGTGTAGTATTGTGAAGAAATTAAATATATTCGATAACAAAAAATCTGCATGCAATAATAACGAATTCATGGTACCAAAGACGTTTCTGGTTCTCACAACAGCGTTATGATATTGTTCTATGTTTTATAACGTATCTTCTCTTTGTTACAGACGACAAACAGCAGAAGAACGCGAAGCTGAACGCCAAGCTGCCAACCGCCTGATGCTGTCCCTCCAAGCAGAAGCGTTAAGCAAAGGCTACATCCCAGAACCTCCACCACCGGGCGCCACTTCGCTGTCAGCGCTTCATTATCAAAACCCAAATAACAATCCACCAGCTCCTCCATCGAATACCGCTTTAAGCGCGTTACAGAACCTACAGCCTTGGGCTGGTCAGAATGCGTTTATGAATGCGCCTCCAGCGAATGCGCAGACGCACCCTCCCCCCGTAGCGTCACCTATATGTTGATTTAGATATAAAACTCTTTTGGTATGACCTTTTTTTAATGTAACCAAATCGTACTTTAACGTGTGCGAAGGACGATACAAAACAGTTCGTAACTTGTCATAATGTACTTAATTTAAAAACTTTCATACTTTTAATGCTATATAATGATTTTTTAAATTGTATATTACCACCACAGATTCTACTGCATAAGCTAATACAGGAAGAGGTTCAATTCTAACCTATTTCTTTATATTTAGCTCATAAATTATTCTATAGTAGCACCATATTATGTTTTATTTAAAAAAAGCATTCAGTCGAATTGACAACCTCCTCCGTTTTTGAAGTCGGTTAAAAAAATGGTAACCATAAAATTGTGATTACTGTAATTTAGGACTGGAAAGGAAAAATAAGTACACACCCAATACATTGTTTAATACTCATATCAATTATATTAAAAGTAATTGTGTAAATAATTTTATCAGTATTATAATAATATATTAGTTATCCGAACTCTCTATTTGCTAAGTCTACTTCATAATACTTATTAATTACTTCTAAAATAAAAATTATTAACACTTGTGCATATGAAACATCTTTTTTTTGTAAATAAATCATATTTTTTTGTTTTCATATACTTTTATGTATGCTGTAAATGACTATTTTTCTCAGATCTCCTACTTAGAATATAGAAAAAAATAATGCGACTCCTCAATACTAAAAGTTTATTAAATTAAACATTTGATTATGTCCAAGATTAACCCACTTATCCAGAAATCTACTTAAAACTAGACAGTGTGGGCAGGCCTCCAACAAGGTGGACCGACGATCTGGTGAAGGTCGCGGGAAGCCGCTGGATGCGAGCAGCACAAAACCAGTCGTTCCGGAGATCCTTGGAGGAGGCCTTTGTTCAGCAGTGGACGTCTTATGGCTGAGATGATGATGATGATGATCCAAAAATCTAAAACCATTATAATTTGTTGATTGTTTGTACGAGTATACTCGTTTAAGATCTAGTAAATACTGTAATCCAAAAACTTTAAAAAAGCAAACTTTAGAAGAAAGAATTGTAAATGAACTATTGATTATTTATTGATATATATTATTACTAGTTGTCGCCCGCGACTTCGTTCGCGAAGACTACACTATCCCACAGGAACCTGTCACCGGGATAAAAACTATCCTATGTATTAATCCAGGCTATAAACTGTCTGTATGCCGAATTTCATCCAAATCCATCCATCCGTTGCAGCGTGAAGAAGCAACAAATATACACACAAACTTTCGCGTTTATAATATAAGTGTGATTATTATTTGTGTTCATCATTAGTATATGTTACTTACTACGTCAAAATGCAATAAATGTTTATGTTTTTGAATTTAAATACTATCCTACAATTAAAATTACCAATTTTAAGAAAATAAAACTAGTGTGTGAGTAGTTTTTGCCATGTTTTTTGTTGTCTTTAAGTATTTTATGTTTCAGCACAGTTGATACTGGCATTACATCAGGCGAAGGCAATACCAACCATGTTAATAATCCCGTTTTTATAATTACTGTAACTTTTCTTATATCTTTGATCATGTAGAGTCGCATTAAGCATATATTATTTATATGTATGTATATACATTAGTCTACTATTATACTTATTATCTCGTCTCTATAAATACAGCACAAACTTCAATGTAAATATGAATCAATTAAGAATACCTAAGTGCGTAGCTCAAATTACTCTGATATTTAGTTAATGATTACAAATAAATTACGGTTGTATAAATTATTGTATGAGTAACAAATTTTCATTGCGCTGGAGGACCCCAGAACATTTTAATAAAATATGAAAAATATCAACCCCTTTTGTTTCAATTGATACCCCAAGACTGCTGGTTCTCCTCTCTACAAGCTCACCTGGCAAAGTTTTTTTAATTCCTAACGGCTTTAAGGCCTTTATCTCGCCTGATATTAAGACGATAAGACCGAAGTTGGAAGCGCACACTCAAGATCTGCCAATCTTATGTCTACCAGGAACACAACAATGAAACATTATTGCTGTTGGGGCGCCATATTAAAATAAAATGGTGATAGCTAGCCAGGCGTCCTCAATACAAACTTTACCTACCAAACTGGTTATAATCATGCACCCCCTCTGAGAATCGAAGACTTCTGGGTCTGAGACCGGTGGTCTTAACCACTAGACCACAGAGGTCGTTTAACTCGGGCAGAGCACGTTGAAATTTTTCATTGGTTTTCGACCTTATATTAAGTTAATAAAGTTAAAATTGTGGTGTCCAATATATAGAGAGAGGTTTCCTATCCCAAAGCAAAAGATGGCAAGGTTTAGTATCATCTAGCGGTATAAATGCCGAGGTGAATACAAATGCTAGACAGCAGCAGCAGTAGACATAAAACTAGCCAGAAATTAAAGAAAAAGGATTACAGGGTGCCTAGCGTGAGTTTTGTTTACCTACTATCCGTTTTCATTCGACTACGTTTACGAAAACGGAAACTAGTACGGCCTTGAAGCAGCGCCTCCTGGCGACATATGAGAAGAGTAAAAATTTCGCCATACAAGTTCTCGTTTTTGTTAACGTGATCGAATGGCGAACTTGGGGTAACGCACCAGATAGGACCTAGTTATTGACACTTATTTCTTTTTATCATTAGAAGAAGGGGCCAGCAACTGATTTGTGGCTTTGGCGATAATTGAATACAGACCACACGTTCCCGGCCTGCTGTAACGTTAACTATTGCGCTTCCATACATACTCTATAACAAAACGGATTACCAAATAGACCAATAACAGTGGGATGGTCAGCAATTGGTCCTTAAGTCAGACACGGACTACCAAATGTCAAATAATATTCCACCGCCACTCTATTGGTACGTTAAAACATAGACTCGGGGCCTTGAGCTGTGCTGTGCTGTGCTGTGATGCTAAAATAGCATGTCAAAGTTTTAATTAAATTTTATTTTATTTTTTGAAGACGAAAATTCTATTGAACACAGGTGCCAAGAGGTACTCACAAGGACTAGGACTTTCCATAATAATATTTGATGTTCAGAGACAGTTGAGAGTTCATATTGACAACAAATTAAATGTAATTTACTAAATCAAGATACAAGCGTGTATGTACAGACGCCTGCACATCAACCTACCACAAACTGTAAAATTTCTTCAATACATTTTCAACCATATATCTAAGGTATAAAGTTCAAAGTCTATTGAGGAAATTTTACAGTTTGTGGTAGGTTGATGTGCAGGCGTGTGTACAGTGGCCTGATTTTGTCACTTTTGGATTAAATCGAAATTGTTAGTATCATGCCACCGATACAAGGTTGTGGACGTTTTACAATAACAGGATGATGCCCAGGTGAGATGAAGGCAATTAAACGTTATATTTTAGCTCAACTTTTGACATGCGCGATGGCTGATCAGCACCGCCAAACAATTAAAGTTCTATTGTGTCTGTATTCACAGCAGACGACAGGTTAAACTTAGACATCCATTAAAATATCACTTTAAATTAGTATTATCACGTGACTACACATCTGCAACAACTAATTAAAATAAAATAAAACATAATCGTGCGATGACCGTTGCTGTTCAATGAACGAGTCAGGTAACTTCTCTCTAATAATTCTATTAGTAAACTAGAAATATGATACTTCCTTAGCTTTATATATTTCCTTGGTACCGTAAACGTGTACGTATTAGTACGTGTGTCTAGCGCAAAAACAATGCAAGAGGGTAGATCGTTATGTCTGTTTTTAAAATCCACCCGCATTGACTTCAGTGCATTCGTGATCATGGTACATGCAACTGTGTCAAAATATCGGACACTCAAAAACAACGAAAAACATGGTATGTATCCCATTACCAATCATTCTAATTTAATCCTAACTAATATTGTAAATGCGAAAGTGAGTTTGTTTGTTTGTTTGTTGTTTGTTTTGCTTTAACGCGTATTCAACAAGTTTGTACAGTCATATTCTCAAGTGTATAATCAAAGACCGATACTAATTATTTAAAAAAAAAGTGAGTTTGTAGGATACTAACTAATTACCTATATAAAAAATGAAAGTGTTGGTAGGGGTAGACCTAGGCGGACGTTTCGAGATCAAATCAGGGACGTCTTGAAAAAAGGCCAGGTCAAGAGTACCCTAAACCGAAGAGCATGTATGAAGGGAATAATGAAAGTGGACGAAGCGAAACAAGTATGTAACGATCGTAACAAGTGGAAAGAAGTGGTCTCTGCCTACCCCTACGGGAAAGAGGCGTGATTATATGTATGTATGTATGTAAAAAAATGAGTTTTTTTTGTTTGTTTGTTTGATATGCTTTCATGCGTAAATTCTTTAACGATTTGTTTGTTTTGTTGTCATAGTTAGGTATTGTCAAAGCGGTACGAAGTCCGCCGGGTCAGCTAGTTACCTATTCATTTGAGTGCTTATTATTAGACTAGAAAGGGTTCGTGAGGAGCTTGGCTACTTTTACAATGCCTGGTGATCGGGTGGGCAGCCAAATTAAAATAATTCGAGCATGTCTGAGCTATTTACTTAAAATATCATATAAAAATTAGAAATAATAAGAAGCATTTGTCTAGCAAAAAGCCGCACAAAGTTAATAAAAACAATATAAGGATTACACACGCACAGGAGTAAAGCTTCAATTTACTGAGTCATATACAAAAAACAAAAAAAACAAGCAAATCACCATCTCAAAAAACAACAACCGAAAAAATAAATAGCCGAGAGACAATTGTCTCGAAACCACTTTAAACGGAATCGATTTCAATCGGGTTTCCGCCGAATACAGTCGATTTAACAATGCCTGCCCGCCATTACCGATAATACCATTTTAATACCACACTTTTGGTATAATAATAAAACATTAGAATGGGACGTGACTTCTGTGGGATCATTAGGGGTTTTTGTTTTAAAAAAAACAACGTTTAGTACACCAAAACGGTCTACGGCAAAAGGTGATGGAGCAAAGTCGATTGCCACCTATTACCTGATTCGTTCAACGAATAGTGGTACAGAAACAGCAATGGTTACAGCTCGATTATTTTTTGTCTTCAAAATGGTTGACGGTTCGTAGTGACGTGAATGATAATTTGAAATTATATTTTGAAAGGATGTCGCCGCTTAATCGATGTTTAGTGGATCAAAGTGGCGCCACATGTCATCTTGACGGATTCTTAGAGTTTTTTGTAACATAAATACAGGGGAACGCTTAGCCTCCATTTCAGCTACAAGTGCCGAAGTTGGAAGATCACTCCACCTGGACTCCTTAACACGTTTTCCCTCTATCCTATGGCATGGGATACTTCAAAGGAGGCGTGAAGAGGCACCTTGTGGGCCGGCATGGTGAGGGTGACTGATGCTGCGTTGTTTTCACGCTGCGCCAGTTGTCTTCGCGTGTGGACTCTATTTCCATTCAACATCAGGTGGAGAATAGACACAGTGACATTTTTAGTTTTGATCAAGCTCGTATAATTGTTTTTTGACAACCTTTTTTATCGGAAGAGTTACAGCAATTTCTGGCGCGAGATCTGACACCTGCGCTCCGTGCCGTATCCGTGCATTGACAGGTAGTGTCACACGACGTAAGATTGGATATTAACTAATTAAAATTAAAATATTACATCATGTCACAGTCACTCTGATTCGTGGCACTAAAGACTGACATCATCATCATCATCATCATCATCTCAGCCAAAAGACGTCCACTGCACAAAAGCCTCAGGCCCAAGAATCTCCACAACTATCGGTTTTGTGTTGCTATTACTTGACATGGGTGGGTCTCCCAGTAACACTTCGATCCATCGGGATCTTTTGTGCAACCCCATACTTTCACTCTTTTTTTTTTATATTAACGGGTAAGCACAGTGCCTTGATCTCACCTGATGTTAAGTGATGATATCGCCAATGATGGAAGCGCACTTCACCCGGGATCCTCAACTAGTGAGGTACTGGCTATCTTATCTCTAGCTGCCGGAACACAACAATGCTACACACATTGATGTTATGGCGACATATTTAGATAAGATGGTGGTAGCTAGCCAGGCGGACAAACAAGCCCTACCGCCAACCAAACCGAGTACACAAACATGTACCCCCCGCTGGGAATCGAACCCGAGACCTCTGGGTCTAAACCGGTGGTCTTAGCCACTAGACCACAGAGGCGGTTAAAAAAAATTCTTCTTCCTCTGTAAAGATAGATGCCATAAGTTTGGCAGCGTCCTTAAAAGCGAAGAGCCTGAAGTCCTCCGGTTTCGGATAGGCCGACCCCAGGAGTCCCATTCTTTTCCTAGCCATACCATGCCATAACATGGGTCAATTTAAGTTCACATTTTCTACATTTCCTAGTAGTGCGACAGCGGTTTTCAACATCCCCCATTTCGTAAGTGAAGCGTAGACTCGCTGATTCTGAGCGTTTCGTGACAAACAAATTGCCTACAAAACGCTCGTCTCTTTGGCCGGCTAATCAGTGCAGCGGGGTTGCGTTGAATTGGTCGGTAGAGGTTAAAAAATTAAAATAAGCTAGATAGATATTTTCGCAGTAAAATCGTTCACAGTTTTTCGATGTAACGAAACATCGCAGTAACAAGACGTCGATTTAACAAGGCATCGCAGTATAGAGATGTCGTTAAAGGTTTTAGAAGAAACAAAATTCGATGATACAGCTTTCGCACTCAATTAGGTATCCCAGCTGCGGATATTTTTTATTTATGATGAAAATATAAATTTGGTTTATTCATAAAAACATTACATAATTATTGTTTTCTAAAGTTCACGCGAACACTACACATTGAAATGAAACGTTTATAGAAACTTTTACAGACTAGCGTTCATTATGATTTAATGCTTATCTTGACGTTTTGAACCCTTTGCATGGTCCCAGGTCTCAGGATAAACGTGAAATCAAATTAATGTGTAAAATAAACGCTAGTGAATCCATTAAAGTGGTTTCATTTCATTATATAGTATTTTAAACATACAGTATGTAATCGTTAAGTGTGACCAGGAGATTATTCCGTAACTATTAGAGATATCAAGAAACTTTAAACTGATATCGAAAGTGCGTTACCTAATGAGTAAAATGACATCAATAACTTTTTAAAAATCAAACGAGAAGTACCCAAAATTTTTGACAATAACCACTCCCATACATTTAGTATGAGATTAGTAGAAAGGTTTTAGTTTCCTTATTTTAAAAGGTTATTTTATTTTATGTTTTTTTGGCGGGACCCGCGATAAAGGTTTTGAATTTAGAACGAACACCAAATAGATTTTTTTTTTTGTTATTTTTGTAGGTTGTTGCTTTTCAGCCAGTTTAGATTAATGCGATATTAAAACCTCTCTACTAATCTCATACTAAATGTATGGGAGTGTGTAATGACAAAAATTTGGATACTTCACGTTTGATTTTTTTTAAATAAATTGATGTAATTTTACTCATTAGGTAACGTATATTCGATATCAGTTTAAAGTTTTTTGATATCTGTAATAGTTACGGAATAATCGCCTGGTCACACTTAACGATTACACCCAGTATAGTGTATCTGTTGCAAAGCTAGAAAAAAACCCCTATATGACAAACGCCAGAAAATCTTCAGTCCACATTAGTCGAGCATACTTAAAAGAAGGTGTGTAATCTGTATGTGGGAAAAATATAATTATCATATAGGAAACACATAAGTTACCAGTTAGTCTTGGCTCCTAACATAAGATCCACGTTAAGGCGGGTTACTTGATAATCTATAGTGATACTACGTTGAAAAATCTGTACAGTAACTGTCTTCGCAAAAGGTTCACTGATGTGATGACTGATGTATGGTTGTGAGTAAATTCTTTTATATTTGTGTGTGGTGTCTGGTCGTGAAGATTTTTTTATATTCTCATAAAGTAGCCAATGCAATACGACGTCGCTATACTCTACAACACGGTGGTTTACACGCTACAGCGATTAGCCTCAGGTTCGACTCCGGCTCGCAGCGCGCCCTTGCGGCTCATTACCGAACTAATTTGTGACAGTCGACACGCGATCCGTTCCGAATTTGTGACTGTCCGCAATTCTTGGAGATGTCTTTAATGATTTCTTGTTTGTTTTTAAATCAAAGAAGTATTTTATTTATAGTTTGTTTGTTTAAAAATAATGGAATTGTCAATATTGTTTACCTTTTTTTTTAACACCGATACACTGATACATTTTAATGGCGCGGATGGAATAAGAAATACGAGCGAATAACTATTGCTACTTCTGACAATCATAAGAGTTTTAAAAAAAAATTTAATTTTTTTTTTAAATTTGATACTGTAGTAACTTTTATTAGACTGGATGGTAAAATAAAAAGTTTGTAAGCCCAGCTGCTTAAATAATTAGTTATGGAGAACACCTCGTGGACAGCAAAGAAAATAGTTGGTTTTGAAGTTAATTTTGATCGAAATCTCAAAACATTTCAAAATGTCTTTGATACCAAAATGTTACCCCAAACATTGCGAGCTAATAAATATCCAAACTTACAACTAAATGAGGTTCGAGCTATTAAATATCCAAACTACCTGTGATTGACAGACACTCCAATCAACTTTGTAAACGTCACAGGAAATGACGTTTCAGTTCTATAAAAAAAACTTTAATTGTCACTATCAAAAACAGCTACCAATTTTCGGAACAACTATCGGATGTCCTCAAATTGTATTTAAAACATTCACAATATGAAAAGCGCACCAATTTTTTAACAAAAATCGTCGTCGTCTTTATTAATTTTATCTATCTGAAGGTTAGGTGACTTAAGTTACAATTTACAACAGATTGCAACTTAAAATTCGAATGTCGCTTTATTTAAGATTTGATTGTTGAGAGTGGCGTTGTGGGAAATGCAATGGGTGATGGCCATTGGATGATTATGTTGATGACGATGAATCCTTCCTAGTTAGTTTTCAAGTAACAACCATAATGTATTTACTTAAGAAGTTAAAATAAAACTACTATTACGGATCTACCTACTCACGTTTATTTTACACATTTGATTTTATCCTGACGTCAGAATCTGTGGTCATAGATCGTTTTTTTTTCATTTTTTTCAAAACTATATTCAAAGCAGTTTGTGCAAAGCCTTCATTGTTATTTCTTTGGAAAAAAATATTCAAAGAAATGTTTGATGGTGTAGTTATATTTCCTTCAATAGTTATATCCGAATTAAGAATCAATACATCATCATGGTCATGCAGCTGTAGGTATTGAACCTAAACCCTTTATACGTACAGGTTAGAACTCCCGTATTATTTAGTGTAAGCGGCTGAAAAGCAATTAGCACCTAAGTAAAACTGATTAGCGCGGCATCACTCGTAATCCCGAGCCGCCGTCCAATTTGGGGGAGAAAGTGGCTTGCGAATGAATAGAAGCGGCAGTAATATTAAATACGAACTTTTTTTTCGGAAACTTACAATGTAGCTTCTTAAATCAAGACCGCGTGTCGGCAAACGTATTGTTCGCCGATACGCGATGGTAGTAGGTGGCTGGCAAGAGCTGGTATTTTTTTTGTTTGCTGATTGCCTCTGCGGCATTTTCAGCTTCACCGGGCTTTCCGCGGATCGTGCTCAGTGGCGTGCACTTGGAGAACTTGCCAACATTGGACTAGTAATGACGATCTCGCGTCGGCTAGCTGGTGGGGTTGCTAGAAACGGTGCATGGTTATAATTATCTCCAACTGTATTTGTCGTACTTAGCAGTCGGTAAAAATGTAATCAACCCACATTTGGGCCAGTGTTGTCGATTTTACCTATATGATATGACTTTACAAAAACACAAATATTGAAAAAAAATCCACGAGTAGGATTTGAACCTGCACTCTTCTGACATACCGGGTCAGGTTCTCTCCCAATTGAGCTATCCTGGTTCTAACCAGCCCGCCGAAATTATTCAACACTATTTTTTTACTTTGAAAGCCAAAGGCGCCTAATCAATGTCAACAACTACCGTCGTTAACATCCGATCATAATATTTTTACAAATACTAAAGATCAGTTAAGAAGTAAACAATCTATTTATAAAATTTTTGTTTTGTCTATATAGTTTTAACGCAAATTTTGTTGCGCAACAAATTACAAAATCACAAATGTTGAAAAAAATCCACGAGCAGGATTTGAACCTGCACCCTTCTGACCCTTCTTCTGATATGTCTTGTTCGTCCTCCGCCGCTCGGGCTTTATTATTTTGTTTACTTTTAAATACATTATATAATTTAGAAAATAAATGTCCTACTTGAGTTCTTTGCCGCTCGGACACAAGACTTAAATTTTTTATTTAAGTATTTTTTATATAAGAATTCAAAACGTTTTATTTGTTTTCTTATACATAATATAAATAATAATAAGCTTAATGCTTGCCATTCGGCCACCGATGCAATGAAATATTTAAAGTTTAGTGAATTTAACAAATACTTTTTATAGTTAACTGTACATAATTGCCTCAGATTTCACTGTCGGTCGATTTGACGACGAAAAAGTAGGTATTTACAAATGGTGCCAACTCGAGTTTTTTTCGGCCGAGTTGACGAACAAGTCTATGATATTATGTGAGTGTTTGTTTTGCTAGATTTTTAACTTTATAATTTATTGTGATATTGTTTTCCATTTAGATTACCATCGGCTTTTCATTCCAATCAGTAACAGTGGGTAAAAGAGCAAGTAATCACAATGATAAATAAAACAAATAAAATCGTTTTTATTATTACAAATCTTACATTTCAAGTAAATGAGAAACAACCCCAGGTAAGTAATTGTGAAATATTCGTGTTGCGGTTGCTTCACTCCAACCCTTGTGACTTGTTAATAAATTACAATATATAAATTATTATAGCATATTAAAAGCAAAACTAAATCAATACAAATTAAATTATATAAAACAGAATAAAATCAATTGAAATAAAGTTAAATAAAATTAAGTAAAATAAAGTTAAAAAAATACATAACCAAAAATAAATTACATTAAAAAAATTACATCAAATAAAATCAAATCACAATTTGAGATGACAAGTTAGTGTCACCTGTAAATATGCGCCTTGATTTAATTTAACCTAACAAGTTGTATTATGTCACTAATAATATCCAAACTTTCTATTCTAACACATTGTTAGTTCTTTAACCTAGCGTACAGGGATAGTAGAGCGAATTTAATCAGCTCATTAACAAACCACAACAGTATCAAACGAGGTATGACTACAAATCTGTTATACTTAGCTACAGTAACTGCTTGTATATGTGCTTGCACACATACAAGCTTCCCTGCTTGTGCTTGCATTGATGCGCTTGCAAATCTGATATGCGTACTTATTTCATATATTATGAATATGATGGACTTAGCTAAATATACTAAGTACCCCATTTTTCTATATATGCTCGTGAAGCTGATATATGGATAAGTGTTTTTTTTATATATTTTAGCGTTTTATTAACGCTTAAATATACTTAAGTAAAATTTAAACACTGAAAAAAGACGACAACCTCAGGCGGGAATCGAACCACGCACCTTCCGCATTCCGGGCGGCTGCCTTAACCACTTGGCTACCGAGGTCTGGCTTTCACCCGTCGAAATTTTTCAGTGCTTGATGCTTATGTTTTTTAGTCAACATTGCTTCATCAATCTTAGAAGTTTTCACCTCTGAGATCCGAAAGAAATATTTTTACAAATATTTGAACATTCGGTTAAGATGAAGCTGCGTTATAGATAAGTGTTTTTTTATATATTTTAGCGTTTTATTAACGCTTAAATATACTTAAGTAAAATTTAAACACTGAAAAAAGACGACAACCTCAGGCGGGAATCGAACCACGCACCTTCCGCATTCCGGGCGGCTGCCTTAACCACTTGGCTACCGAGGTCTGGCTTTCACCCGTCGAAATTTTTCAGTGCTTGATGCTTATGTTTTTTAGTCAACATTGCTTCATCAATCTTAGAAGTTTTCACCTCTGAGATCCGAAAGAAATATTTTTACAAATATTTGAACATTCGGTTAAGATGAAGCTGCGTTATAGATAAGTGTTTTTTTTAAATATATTTTAGCGTTTTATTAACGCTTAAATATACTTAAGTAAAATTTAAACACTGAAAAAAAAGACGACAACCTCAGGCGGGAATCGAACCACGCACCTTCCGCATTCCGGGCGGCTGCCTTAACCACTTGGCTACCGAGGTCTGGCTTTCACCCGTCGAAATTTTTCAGTGCTTGATGCTTATGTTTTTTAGTCAACATTGCTTCATCAATCTTAGAAGTTTTCACCTCTGAGATCCGAAAGAAATATTTTTACAAATATTTGAACATTCGGTTAAGATGAAGCTGCGTTATAGATAAGTGTTTTTTTATATATTTTAGCGTTTTATTAACGCTTAAATATACTTAAGTAAAATTTAAACACTGAAAAAAGACGACAACCTCAGGCGGGAATCGAACCACGCACCTTCCGCATTCCGGGCGGCTGCCTTAACCACTTGGTTACCGAGGTCTGGCTTTCACCCGTCGAAATTTTTCAGTGCTTGATGCTTATGTTTTTTAGTCAACATTGCTTCATCAATCTTAGAAGTTTTCACCTCTGAGATCCGAAAGAAATATTTTTACAAATATTTGAACATTCGGTTAAGATGAAGCTGCGTTATAGATAAGTGTTTTTTTTAAATATATTTTAGCGTTTTATTAACGCTTAAATATACTTAAGTAAAATTTAAACACTGAAAAAAGACGACAACCTCAGGCGGGAATCGAACCACGCACCTTCCGCATTCCGGGCGGCTGCCTTAACCACTTGGCTACCGAGGTCTGGCTTTCACCCGTCGAAATTTTTCAGTGCTTGATGCTTATGTTTTTTAGTCAACATTGCTTCATCAATCTTAGAAGTTTTCACCTCTGAGATCCGAAAGAAATATTTTTACAAATATTTGAACATTCGGTTAAGATGAAGCTGCGTTATAGATAAGTGTTTTTTTTATATATTTTAGCGTTTTATTAACGCTTAAATATACTTAAGTAAAATTTAAACACTGAAAAAAGACGACAACCTCAGGCGGGAATCGAACCACGCACCTTCCGCATTCCGGGCGGCTGCCTTAACCACTTGGCTACCGAGGTCTGGCTTTCACCCGTCGAAATTTTTCAGTGCTTGATGCTTATGTTTTTTAGTCAACATTGCTTCATCAATCTTAGAAGTTTTCACCTCTGGATCTCAGAGGTACTGATATATGGAGTTAGGCAAAAAGAGAACTTTGCACACATACAAGCTGCCCTGCTTGTGCTTGCATTGATGTGCTTGCAAATCTGATATGCGTACTTATTTCATATATTATGAATTTGATGGACTTAGCTAAATATACTAAGTACCCCATTTTTCTATATATGCTCATGAAGCTGATAATTATATGTAGTTGGGCAAAAAGAGAACCTCTGCTTGGGTTTGTATAAGTGCTTGCGAATCTGATCTGCTTACGCTCTTGATGATATTACCCCTATTTTATGTATGCTAATGAATTAAATATGTTTATCTATCTAGAGTACCTATCTTTGCTTGTGCATGTATATAGATGATTGCGAGTCTGATATACTTGCTACCTACAGCGGCCCTGTTTGAACATGTTGTCTTATGAATCTCATTCTCTTAGCTATGTAGGTACTAATTCCATTCACTTTTTTTTCACATCTAAACACACTTACCATTTCAAGTAAAGTCAATCGCAAACCTGATGTAAAACAATATAAAATGGTATTAGAATAAACTTAAAGTGTAGCTTTTAAGTTCTGTTTTTCGTCCCTAGACTTGTTAGACAGACAGATATACGTCAACACAATAAACGCATCAAAACTAAATATCGCGAAATCCTAAAGTACATTCGCAACGAACACGGTTTAAATATTTAATCATTTTACTTTTCATTGTTCAAAAATTCCTCCCCCCGTTATTGCTGTACTCGATAACGCTTTTATGTTCCCCCGTCCAACAAAAATGAAATAAAGTGTAAATTTAAAAAGTTAGAATTGACTTTGACGGATGGCGCGCTCTGACCCCCCTGTCTTGTGCTCAAATATTCAGCGCGCGTCACCACTTGGCGTGATAACGGTGAACACTTGTGGCCGCGGCTGCACCCAGTTATGAGTATTGGGTGAAGATTGGATATTGGCTTAATGCACGGGCTCGAAGCCTTAAAAATATAAAGGGTGGGTGCCTGCGAATTTCCTTAGATTGGGCGCTAGTTTTACTTAAAACATTATTTTACTTTGAGTTGTAAAAAAATTATTTTTTACATACTTATGTACACACGCCTGCACATCAACCTACCACAAACTGTCAAATTTCCTCAATAGACTTTGAACTTTATGTTTAAAAATATGGTTGAAAATGTTTTGAAGATACTTGACAGCTTTGAATAGGGAGATGTGCAGGCGACTTTACTATAACGTCCTTCTCCCAAAAATAGGTAGACAGTGCATCAAAATCACCAATGTTGAGTAAACTCGCCGTTAGTGACCTCGACGCCTCATTTAGCATAATCAAAGTAGGGCTCCGAGTTGGAATAGATAAAACCAGTGATAGGTTGCTAGCCGATCGATCGGCTGATATATATTTTTTATGGTAGTTATGCGACAAGAAAACCGACTTGCAAGAGTGGTTATTGATGCCCATAGACATCTGCAGCATACGAGGAGATGCCAATACCTAAGAACTTCGTTCTTGAAAAACTTAGGGAGACACCTGTGTAGGAAGTTTATTTGATATCTTACAGACCCTTGAAAGTAGGAACATGAAGCTATTGTGGTTTTCAAGTTCCAGACATCAAATTTTATTCTGCAAATGGTTTACATATTCGTAGATATAATTTAGATTTTACGATGAACTCAGAATTTGTATTATAATTTTTTTTATAGTTGTTCTGAAAATTTAATCTCTTAAAGGATAAGGCGTCGGACTTCGGATCCGAAAAATGCAGTGTCGATTCCTGCCACGCTCGAAAAATCGTCTTTTTGCTATTTTTGGTGTTATTTATTTATTTAATCTTTATTGCACAATAAAATAAAATAAAGTACAAAAGGCGAACTTAATGCCAAATGGCATTCTTTACCAGTCGACCTCAGGGCTAGAGTCTAGTTTACTCTACTTTAGTCTACCAATTTTTCTGTCTAGCCGCTAGACAGAAGAATTGGTAAGCGGTGCGACAAAGAACGTAAATAACTACATAAATTTATAAGAACTGAAATATACATATTAAGTTTATTAAATTAAATGATAATAATATAATATACATATTATAAATAAACTTAAATAAAAACAGACTACATAAACAAATGTTTAAATAAACAACAGAAGAAAAGATGATGGGAATCACTTACGTGGGTGTTGATTCCTGTATAACAGTTATACTGCATAACAGTTTATACACCATTGTTTTAAAGACCGATTTACTTGGAGCTTGTCTGACTTTTTCGGGAAGAGTGTTCCATAATCGAATAGCCTGAACCGTGAAGGAATCTCCAACGAATTCTGAATGATGCAAAGGAGTGACGAGAACATGATTATTTGATGAGCGAAGTTGGCGGGCATGAGTTAAGTTAAAAAAACTAAAACTACATTTTAAGTAAGAAGGAGAATTAGGATAATTTAGAATAGAAAATAGAGTTGTTAGAATTGTGGACTTACGACGTTGCGGGATGGTCAGCCATTTAAGCTGAAAATGATACGAAGATATATTATGGTCGTATTTTCGTAAACCAAAAATAAAGCGTATTAAGAAGGTCCTTATTTAAGTCTGGATAGCAAACATCAGCATAATCAATAATTGGGAGAATAAGGGCTTGTACGAGCGAAACTTTGGTTTTGTGAGGCAGGATCTTAAGCCTGTAGAGAGAACGTAGCGCAGCGGTGACTTTCCGGCTTACTTCGGTGATTTGAGGAGACCAACTGAGTGTGCTGTCAATTTGCAAACTAAGGTCTTTAACGCAGGAGCAGAAAGCAATGTCAACACCGTTATAAGTGACAGGTGAGGCAGCAGAGACATTAAGTTTACACAAATGACCTTTGAGTTTCAATTCACTCCTTTTTCATTACATCTAAACCGAAAGTCCCCTAGAGGGGACATACTATGACATAAGTACATATAAATAAAAATACAAAATATATATTTTTAACTTTGTAAGAAGTCCCTAAGCATGCCTATAAAAACCATTCAAATATCTTTTCAAATAATGTTTTGGGACTGAGGAGGTTATGGTCTGGCACTTCATGGGATTCACCGTTACTCCATACCACCTCGACCAAACACATACACTCCGCAGATCGTCCACCAAAGCAGCTAAAGCGGCGTCAATGTCAGTAACATGACTATCGCGATACAATTGCAGGTTGTCTGCATACAAATGGTGAGAACAGCAAATAAGAGGAATTAAGGAGTTAATAAAAAGGGAAAAAAAGAAGCGGGGACAGCATACCTCCTTGTGGTACACCAGTTAATATAGTACACCATTTCGAGAATTTGCGATCAACTCTAACGGCTTGCTGACGATTGCGAAGATAAGCCGAGAACTACCCAGAAAATACTTAGATGGGATAGCATGGCGAGTAAGTCAATAAGGACCAACACGGTGACCCTGCCGCGCTCCATACTTTCTCTGGCATCCTCAGTCACTTTAAGCAAAGCTGTACTGGTACTGTGAGCAGGGCGAAAACCGGATTGCAATTCAGAGAGAAGAGAGTTCTTATGCACGTGCTGGGATAATTGTTTATGAATTACTGCTTCAAGGACTTTTGAGAGGAAGGGTAAAATGAAGATAGGTCTAAAATTGTTTAAAGTACTGGGGTTGGAGGTTTTTGGTAGAGGTAAAACATAGGCTTTTCGCCAGATATTAGGAAATGTCCCAGTACTCAGGGAGAAATTAACAAGGTATACAAGAGCAGGGATAATCTCATTAATAATGCTAGTAATCATTGCTCGGTTGATATCATTGATTGTTGTTATATGTATTTTTACAAAAACACAAATGTTTAAAAATTTCCTCGAGCAGGATTTGCACCTGCACCCTTCTGACATACCGGGTCAGGTGCTCTTCCAATTGAGCTATCGTGGTTCTAACCAGCCCGCCGAAATTATTCAACACTATTTACTTTGAAAGCCAAAGGCGCCTATTCAATGTCAACAACTACCGTCATTAACAACAAAATTTGCGTTAAAATTATATAAACAAACACAAAAACATTTTATATGTATTTTTGTTTAATTTAAACTTACTTAACATTTACTTTGTACAAACTAATGTTGATACAGCGAGAACCTAATTAATGGCTTACCTACTTGAGCGGGAAAGCCTAATTAAGGCACTGATAACTGATATTGTCACTTCTACGTATATATCGAAACAGATAATTATAACATCTTTCTATATACAATCTAATGTTGATATACTAAACTGATCAGTAAAATACTTCACTTCATCGTGAACAAACAGATCATCGATAACATCTCCATATTATTATTACATATATACAAAATATTAATCCTACAATTATCATCCCATTACTCCCGTGACAATCTGACCCGCTATCACAAAATTACATCTTTCACTTGCAACAAATATCTCATATTACTAGATATATCCGTGCGAATCTAACCGACCATCTAACTTTGAACTATCACAAATTATACCGCAACTCAGTTTGTTCAGAAAAGGAGAGCGGCATCCAAATGTGATCGGTCAAGTGATTCTGGTGATTGCGCCACCCCTAGTGTGTAATAGTATTCTCTTGAGGCATAACACCGTAAGTGTTTGGAAATCGTCACACGAATTTAATGCACTCCCACGATCGTGCACTGTTATATTTTGATAATGCTTTTAGTATAACATCATCTTCAGTTACATTATCTGATGGAACAGAGTTTAAGAGGTGCCATTACATGACAAACAATAGAAATTAAACAACCAAAAGAAATTAGTAAAATAAAGTTTACATATAAAAAAATATGAGGAAAAGCGTTTGGTGCGCATGGGAAGTGGTTATCGCCGCCCATTGGTGGTATCCAGGAACTATGCGTACCGAATTATAAAACCCTATTTACAGACTTTATGTTTGCATGCGACGTAATTCAATCATAATTATGGTGTCGGTGGAAACTAGCAAGACGAATTTACAACAAGCCCTACCACCAATCAAGTGGAACAAACCGACAAGTTACCTTTGTACACACGAAATCCCAGCAACAAACAAGAGCTGGCCAAAAACAAAATTAAAACCAAAATTATACACCAATCAAAAAGTCCAAAAGCGCAAAGGTGGAATCCCCAAATAAAATTAACAATTCATAAACGGAAAAACGGTGCGTAATAAACAAAACAGCAATCCCATTTATCAAAATAACATTACGGCCGATACGGAGTGCCAATTTTCCAACACTTTTTATTAACTCCTAACTCCCCGATGCGAAACAATAACGCAGTTTTTGTACCACCCTATGGGCTAACAAGTGCACCTCCATAAACTTTCCATCTGTACCCCACAAAGCTTTGGGGTTTGTCTAACCCCAAGAGAGCGGCGGCGTTAACTGGCCCTTGATATTGATTCTTCAAAACAAATGAAAACCACCCTTATGAGGCCAAGAATAAAATCGGGACTCCTTCATTTGTCATTGTCAGTTACAACGTTATATTTTGCTAGAGTACGATTTTTGTAACACCCATCTTGCTATTCTAAACTCAGCTCTGTTAACGAATTTAAAAGGTACAATATCCAATGTAATTTCGCATGTGTTATAATTCTTTTTACAGTTGAATGAGGACGTGATTCCCATAATCTGTAATACGGATAGCTGTACTGAATTTTGCACTTGAGGGCTATGGCTAACATCTTGTTTGGATTATAATTGGAGGGCTTGACTAACTAGCCCCTAGCGATGGATGACCCTATCTGTGTTTCTCACGGTTGGACGAACGCAGAGAATTAAAAATCAATGGCACGTGAAATTGTTTACTATTTAATTGGCGGAATGCTGTGTGTTTGTTATCAGTTTGCGATACGCAATATGTCGGTTTTTAGGGTTCTGTAGCCAACAAGGAACCCTTATAGTTTCGCCATGTCCATCTGTCTGTCTGTCTGTCTGTCTGTCCCCAGTCTAGCTCATATACTCTTAGTACTAGAAAGCTGTAATTTGGCATGGATATACATATTAATAACGCCGACAAAGTGGTGAACTAAAATTTTGAAAAATATGTGTGAAACCGGTAATATCTACATTTAAGTATATGAGCCATCGTTAAATAAATGTTCATAAAAGCCCTCTTTTCAGAGTCCGCATTATTGAGATGGGCTACGGAACCCTACACTGCGCGTGGCCCGACACGCACTTGACCAGTTTTTGTTTAAATTATTCACTCTCGGACACTTAATTTACAGGTACGCTAAAAAACTAACAAATTTAATAAGAAAAATTACTTTTTTTGTAATGCAATGCTATGTTTACTATACAGGTTACAAGTTCTTTTTTTATTTTGTCTAGAAAATGACAATTTTTGTCAGGACAACACGACTACAACATTACCTACCTACTTACTCAGACCATAGTAGATGATTACCTAACTTTCCTCTTCTGGGTTTCAAAACTACTAACATTATGAAAATGGAGATACGGAGCCAAAAATTATTAAAAAGTAAACAACCAACAGCAGTTGAAGTCTTTCGAAAGCGTTTGAAAATAAATCGACATTATTTTATTTTTTTATATTAGAAGGAGGCAACGAGCAGGCGGGTCACCTGATAGGAAGCAATCACCAACGCCCATGGACACCAGCAAAACCAGAGGAATCGCAGATACGTTGCCGGCCTTTAAAATCACTTATTTTGTTGTTGGATGTATGGCCCTATAAGTGTTGTAGATGCAGGACTACTAGTTTAATCATAATAAATTGATGTAGGTACATAAAATATTTTTTGTATTTTTTTTATTACACATCATTACATGCATTGTTTTGATCCCAAGGTAAGTAGCTAAAGCACTCGTTTTATGGAAATCAGAAACAACGACGCTACCACAACCACCCAGACCCGACGCAATATCGAAAAGTTCGTTTTCGACAGGGAATCGAACCCGGGACCTCAGAGTTAGCAACGCCCAAAGTCCGGCGTGCAAGCCGGACGGATGCGAGGTCGTCTGCATGAAACAATTGTCGTAAGTACGTAAAAACGTAAACAGTTAATTATTGTTATTTGTAAAAGAAGTTGTGTAGTACATGTATAGGAAAAATACATGTTTCCTCATTCAAAATCTAACAGAAAGCTCACTCATAGTAAATCTATTAAACATCAAAAATCACCAACCGTAACATTGATACAACCCACCAAATTACACTGGCGATCAATATAACAATAAACAAATAATTTAATTACTTTTATCCGCCCCTCGCTACTGTTGTTACAGCAGTATCAGATGCGCGGACGCTTGTCTGTCTGGCTGCATTGTGTTGCGATAATTCGATCACAGCCCTTTTTATTGTCCTGCACTGTACTTAGGGCTGTCAGTTTAAATGTCTATGGGTAGAGAAGAATATTTTAATATTCTCTTTAGAATTACTAACTAATTTATGAACTTGAAAAGTAATAACTATTTATTGTATTAGATAAACTAAATACGTGTTTAAAAATTAATTATTATAAAATTTACAATCAATAATTATAATAATAATAAAACAAAAATAAATAAATAAAAACAACCACTGCTCAATCAAATAACCCTCCCCGTGCCATTCCAGGTGCAAAGGTGCCCAACACACTTGCCGCGTTTCCACGTTGAACAGCGATAGACAATCTTTGCATCAGGAATGACTCGGAACGAGGGTCAAGACCCCTCTCTCGTAGACGGCGCCCTTCTTCCCTGAAAAACATTTTGGCCTCAGAACCCCAACAACCAGTTGTTTCTACCGCAAGAGGTACAAACAAATAGTTTGTGAGTACCGAATACTTCTCGTGCTTTCTTTGAGCTGCCACCTCAGTAGCTGCTGCCGCCATCGTCATGGTGCGACCGACGTGCGAAGCGGCAAAAGTGCTAACACATGTGGCGTCCCAGAGCAGGCACTTTCCTTTTTGCCAAGGCACAAGGGTTAAGCCATCAGGTCTTTTGCCATCTGACCGACTAAGGCCTGGTGGCTCCAGCACACAGGGAATGTTTACCGAAACTAGCGCCATCCGGATGATATCATTAAGGGCATGATGGCGCAGAAATCTCCCTGCACAACGGCAACAGCTCAAGGCGTGGTGACCGTTGCTCTCCACCATAGTGCCACAGATCCATACATGAGGTTCACAAACATCGCAGCCTAGGCGGAGAGCCACGGCGACCCGCATAGAGTCGTCATCAAGGAGAGTTCCCAGATGTGGAGAGGGAAGCGCGTGTAGCCAAGCCCCGGACTCTGAACTTGAATAATTAAAACTATCACTAGACTATTTTGAAAAATTATAATTAAAAATGCTTTTACGGATCCACTCGCGTTCAAATCAAAATCAAATCGGTCCAGTACTTTTTGAGTTTATTGGTTGCAAACATACAAAAATACAAAGCTTTATAATAGCTCTTTAGCTCTTTATAATATAAGTATAGATTATTTTATCCTGACGTTTCGGACACGAGTTGTTATATACATAATTACGTAATAGTTGTAACTTTAAAAAACAATAAATTATAACTATATTCAAACGAAGAAAAATAATAGTGCAATAGTGTTGTAAACAGCTGAGTTTAAAAATGAGGATGTTTTAATAACAATACTGTATAGTTTTTGTCACTGTCAAGTTCATTCCACTTATTTTGATTTTAGCTTTAGTTTCATTATTCGTTGTCCAACATAATTCTTTAAAGTTACTTGTGTAAAAAGCTTAAAGACGCATAATTTACTTATAAGTAAGCGACTGTTAAAATATGAATATTTCAAGATGCAGTGGCAGCCCTAATGTGATATTTTTTTAATACGTTGTCTGTCACAAAGTCACGATGCGATAGTGCTTTGTTTGGTTGGACATCGATGTCATATGTTGGGAGAATATAGTTGTATCGTATATTTTATTTTTACAAAAAGAAACTGTTTTTTTATGTTATTAATATTAGATGAGGATTTCGATGGTGTAGTTAACGCGCTTGGTCTGCGATTGCGGAAGTTAAGCATCTTTCGCAAAGGCTGGTCATCGGATGGGTGAACAAAAAATTATCATCTCGAGCTTCAAAAGGCAAGTAAAGCCGTCGGTCCTAGTTACTCCTACCTGCTGGTGGGTGCCTAGTGTGACTTTCATTTGACATTCAATCACGTTAGCGAAAACGAATTAGTATGGCATTGAAGCAGGGCCTCCTGGCGTCATACGAGAAGAGTTAAAAATGTATCCATATAAATTCTCGTTTCCGTTAACGTGATCGAATGGCGACTGAAACTCGCACTTGGCACCCTGTTGGTCCTGGCTGCATCAGCAGTCATTAACAACCACCGCACCGCACTGGGTCCGCATGGTGCTTTATGGTCCGTTTTCCCTGTGGTGGTTCCATTCATAGGGAAGGCTCGTGCCCCAGCAGTGGGCGACATAAAATGAGCTGGTGATGGTGATGGTACTATTATATTAATGGACAAACTATAACAACATTTATTTATTTATTTATTTATTTATTCAACAATGTTTCAACAGCATTTCTCTAAACACAAGATACAGAAGATGTTACTTAAACATAAGCCAATTACAGAAACATATTATGTTACTAAAAAATGTTGACATAATTAACATTAACATATTGCCATTCAAATTCTTATCTCACAAAATTGCATCTCTCCTAATATGTTACCAGGGTGCCAAGTACGATTTTAATTCGACGAGAATTTGTATGGCAACATTTACGCTCCTCCATTCACCATTCAATCACGTCATAAAAAACTACAATTAGTACAGAAAAATTTTCGTGCCATACCAATTTTCGTTTTCGTAACCGTAATCGAATGAATATGGATAGTAAACAAAAGTCAACACTAGGCACCCTGGAAAGATGAAGGTTAAACGCCTCCTCGTTATACTACAGTCAGCAAATATTAAGGTCGTACTCGAACACTTACTGAAAAAAAAAACACATATTTGCGTATAAAATGTTTTTGTTTTGTTTATATAATTTTAACGCAAATTTTGTTGCGAAACAAGCCTGACCCGGTATGTCAGAAGGGTGCAGGTTCAAATCAAGGAAATTTTTTCAACATTTGTGTTTTTGTAATATTTGCGTATGTTTTTTTTTAGTAAGTTTTAGTTAGTTTTCCCTGCTGAATAATAACCTATTCGAGAGTTACTGTCGACAAACTGCTATTCAGTTTGGCAGATAATAATAACTGTGTAACATAAATTTGTATTATGAAAGAAAAAAAACTTTAGTCACTTAACATAATTAGAGTTTGACAAGCGTCTGTTCGATATATTGCTTGATTTGACAAAGTACTAAAATTACAAAAACACAAAAAATGTTGAAAAAAAATTTCACGAGCAGGATTTGAACCTGCACCCATCTGACATACCGGGTCAGGTGCTATTCCAATTGAGCTATCGTGGTTCTAACCAGCCCGCCGAAATTATTCAGCACTATTTACTTTTTTACTTTGAAAGCCGAAGGCGCAATATATAGCTCAATTGGAAGAGCACCTGACCCGGTATGTCAGAAGGGTGCAGGTTCAAATCCAATTTTTTTTAAATTTTAGTTGCTTTGTAATTTGTTTCGAAACAAAATTTGCGTTAAAATTATATAAACAAAACAAAAACATTTTAAAGTACTAAAATGTTAATTGATTTTGGTTGCTGACTGTACCATAAAAAACACCGAGGCATAACGAGGTACTTATATCGTTATTTTTTTTATTTTTTTTTTATTCGAATAACTTACATTATTTTTGTATTTTCCGTTTTCTTTCATAACTGATTAATAATATAGTGTAATAATAATATTAATATCGATTAGCGCGCCGCACGATGATTGTCGATATCACCATTCCCCATGACGACATTCCTCGTGAAAGCTGAGAAAGAGAAACAAATCAAATATCTCGACTTAGCTCATGAATGAGGTTGTCGACATGTGGAATGTGGATTCGGCTGTCATCGTACCGATTGTTGTTACGGCCAACGGCCTGATGGCCAAGAGCGTCGATCAACATCTAATGAGGCTCTCAATAGGCGGCTGGATCAAGGGCCTGATACGGCACGCATTGTGAGGAGGTTCCTGTCTCTGGAGCCCTTACCACTGGTAGCTTGGACCTTGGTCCCGATGCCGGCGGACCCCTATTTTTTATATTTTTAAATGTTTTATTTATTTTGTTTAATATTTAAAAATGTAAATTTATATGATAAAAAATAAATAAAGATAATAATAATAATAAATAACCCTACACCATATACGGATATCACACCACACTCTGTAATTATTTGATTTATACCCGTAATAACAAAGAAAACCAGCTTATAGCTAAAAAAAAACATAATTTAATAATATTAAATATATAATATTATAATACCTACTATACCTCCGCTACAGTGGGGTTCCATAAATTTACAAGCAATCAAGTGATTATAAAATTAGACGAAGATCCTTTTTGCACACGATCAATGACAATTGAATCAGAAACAAATAAATTTTATTAATCCACCATTGTTAATATACCCATGACACTTCAAACAGTTTATTGCCTCTAGAACCAAATCTACAGGCCTGGTTTCACTGGACACATTATTTAACCCTCAAAAGTGCGTTAAAACTCAGTGGATGGGGTCGGTGTGTTAAGAACTCAGAGTATAAAATGTGATAGAATGGTGTATATTTTTATTAATTTAAGATAACATCATATTACTTACATAAAATTTCGAGTTTTTATTGTTATCTTATCAAACTTAGACACTCAGATATAATAGGTCGAGGAAAAAGTTTCAAAGTAAATTATTAACATTTAACTAAAGTATGTAGGTGCCATTTTGTTCGATAACTTTTTGCCATCTTGTAGGTAGGGTACATGATCCCATTGCAATAGAAATTTTGAAGCTTCTGATCAAAATACCGTGGCAAGTGGTTTTGGCAGTCCTCTAATGATGATAACCTGACACTGCCTAAAGAATTCTGAAGAGACCGAAACAGGTGGAAATCTGAAGGTGCAAGGTCAGGACTATACGGCGGATGCATTAACACCTCCCAGCCAAACTCTCTTAATTTTTGCTGAGTGGCTAAAGATGTGTGAGGTCTAGCGTTATCATGATGAAATCTCTCAACTTCTTGCTTTAATCTCATCAGTTGTTCGCCGTAGAGTTCAGAGCCGATGGTCCTACCTGGTGGTAACAGCTTATGAATAATGCCCTCCCAATCCCACCACACACACAGCATCACCTTGTTGCGAGTTAACCCGGGTTTCGCCACTGTCTGTGAAGCCTGACCGGCCTTTGAACACGACCTTTTTCGCACGTTTTGGCGTACGTGACCCACTTTTTAACACCAGTTATCAGCTTCTTCAAAAATGGTTCGGTTTCATTACGTCGTAATAAAGAATCACAAATGAGTACACAGTTCATTAGGTTTCTTTCAGTGAGCTAGTGAGGTACCCAAATATCGAGCTTTTTTGTGTAGCCAATTTTTTTCAAATGCGTCAAAACTGTTTTGTGGTCAATTCCTAGTTCTTCAGCTACGTCATATCTACTGATATATCGATCTCGCTTCACTTTTTCAAAAATGGCATCCATTTTATCCGTAATCGACCAGAGCGACGTGCATCTTTGACGTCAAAATTTCCGGATTGAAAACGCTTATACCAAAATTGTGCTATTCTCACAGACACTGCACTAGGTCCATAAACATAGCAAATTTTTTTCGCGGTGCATTTTTGAATTTTTTGTAGTAAAATTAAAAAAAAATTATCGAATTTCTTCATTAGATTCACTCATCTTGACAGTAAGAAAAATAAATGAAAATCACACATTTTCCTGATTTGAATTTGGAATTATCTTCTTTAAAATTTAAACTTTAATGATACCAAAACCAGCCATATACAAATAGTATAGCCAAAGAGATTTTATTACAAGTTCATACATACTATATGCGAAAAGACTTTTTCCCCAACCTAATATAAGTACCAAAGATTTGATCCGATTACAATATTTATGTGACTCAACAAAACATACAAAGAAATTGTAAAGTACAACAGCAACACAACAAACAAAGTTTTTATTATATCATTACAAAGCAAAAACTGAAGAAGCTGTGACAAAACAAATTAATGTAACACGAGGAAAAGTATCCTTAGGTTAGGGACTCTAATTAGCATACGCCTGTTTAACTGCTGTTTGTACTTCTCCTGGCTAGTTACGACTATCTTATCAAAATTTATACAAACTAAGGAAAATCCTAATTTCAATGGAAAGGATGCGATTGGAACTTAGCTACCATCTGCCAGGATACAGGTTATTAAATCCCAGCACTTTAAGCACTTTACACATTTTACAGTTTAAGCTCTTTTTGCGTAATACGGTAAGTATTGTGAAACGACTAACACCTCAAATTCTTTGTAACCTCACCCACGAACCCTGTAAAAAGTGCGAAACTTCAGTATAAAAAAAATTGTGTAAAATAAAACGCTAATAAATTCAGATAACAGTAATTTAACTTCAACATTGTTGTGTTCCTACAGCTAGTTGCGAATCCGGGGCAAAACGCATCACCTTGCCTTATCATCACTAACAAAGAAGGCCACACGCTTCCCTTAAAAAAAACTATCATACTATATCTAGGTCCGCTGTCTTTTCTAAGCCTTCCCAACTCTATGGTTAACCCTCAACGGCTGCAATAAGTTAATTGTCCCGGCTGTATCTGTCCCGGCGACGCGTTATGGTTTTGTTTTAGTGGCTCACTTATTATCGTTATGGTTATAGAAGCTTTTCTGTTATTGCTTTCATTAATCTTATTTAATATAACAGCTTCATTTGTACGATATTGCAAAAGAACTAAAATTTAAAAACACAAAAGTAAAGTCAATAGCGTATAACTGTCCAAATGCTGGGCAAACGCGTGCATTAATAAAATTTATTTATTTGTTTTATTTATTATATTTCAATACACAACTTTCCTTACAGACTAATCCAATGCGATAGTTGCTAAAATTTAACTTCTTTTTTTTAAATTTATTTTCGCTAATCTTTCCCCTATTTACTATCTTCTCTGTATCTCGTGCAATACTCTGCCAAACCGCAAAACGGTTTGTCGGCTGCGTTCTCGTGGGCACTTAGTACGTTTAATACAAAAAAAAATAACAACAACTTACTAAATAATTAAAATAACTTACTTAACTTATTGATTGATATATTTGAGACACCATTTAACCATATGCCTCTAGTTTATCAAACTATGGACACATAGTCAAATAATGCCAAGCAATTTCTTGTTATGTTATCACATTTGGCCAATAGTGGTTTCGGTAATGCGTTTAGTAACGTTGGGTAACCTTGGTTGACCTTATCAATAACATATTATTATTAACTTATCTACTAAGTATATTAACTAATTAAATTTTACACATTTATACACTTACTAGTCACCGGCCTGCTTCGCTGTGCGAATATAATGGATCAATGAATGCTAATCAAATTAATTATTACGTTTACTAGCATCATAATATATAGCCTATCATTTGCACAATCTCATGTTCTTACTACATACAAATTTTCATCAAGAGCCGTCACCCGCCCGCTTAAACTCGTGAATAAAATTTCCTTTTTTTCTATAGCCTATCTTTTGCACAATCGCATGTTCTTACTACATACAAATTTTCATCAAGATCGGTCAAACCGTTCTTGAGTTAAAAGTGGACATACAGACAGACAGACAGACAGACAGACAAACATTTCAAAAATCGTAGAATTGGTGTCAGTGAGTCATAAAATGAATATGACACAGAGCCTACAGATTTATATAGTAGTATAGATATAGAAGTATAGATATATAGTAGTATAGATATAAATTTGCGTTTTTAAGTGAGTTCAACCTTTTTTGAATAAAATCGGATTGAGTTTTCAAACATTGTGTCAGAATAAAATGTAATTTAAATCAAAAGCACTAAGGAGTATTGATATCAACTTCAAAGCAAATCACCGCCATTATAACTTTCTACCCCTTTTTAACCCCGATAGGGGATGAATTTCAATAAAATACGTATGTATACAAATACGTTGTCCCATACAAACTTTGCCCCTCTTTTTCATTCCCTTAAGGGTAGAAGTTCGGAAAATCCTTTCTTATCGGATACCTTCGTCATACAAAGAACACACCCTCCATGTTTCAGGTCTCTACAATCAGCGGTTTAGGCTGTGCGTTGATCCGTCAGTCATTCAGGACAAAGCATTTTATTTATATAGATGTACACATTAAAATTGCATTACATACATTGCAATTATTAATCTACAATATAACAAACTACCTATAAAACTAACTTTGCGAGTTCACTCAAATTACCCGAAAACATATCAATCCTGTCATGAACTTTATTCACTGTGAGGATTGACCATACAAAGGGCGTTTTCGCGAGAAGATTGGTTTTGGCCACCGTCAAGTCAAGCCAAATCAAGTCATCACTATAATTGATGCGCAATAGCTTAATCACCACGCTTGCCAAATGCAGATTGGTGATCACAAACCATGCATCGAAATCCGAAATCCGGAACACACTTTGTTGCCCGGCTATGGAATTGAACGCGGGACCTTCGGGCATCGAGCCGGCTTATAAAGAGCGACATCAGCGTAGGTATATACATATAACTATTTTGTATAAGAAGAGATCTCTTACAGTCTACACTAGTTGTGATGCTGTAAGCAATTCTGCGGGACTAACAAATTTTAGGTAAAATACTAATATACATACTTCAACTAATAAATTGTATCTCTTTTAAGTCCTTATTTACTTACTCCGCTGGCTCAACGACCTGTAATGGATGTTGACCTCCGACACAAGAAGACGCCAATCTTTTTAGCTTTGTGCCCTCCCAGACCACTGGTTGATCTGGAGCCCTTGTAGGTCTTTCACAACTTCATCTCCGATTCGAGCCCTAGTGCGTGATGCCATTCCGTCTAGAAAAAAATTGTGTGTGTTTCGATTCACACGGCTTGAGGAACCCTTTAAGTTTTTCGCCGCCCTCAATAAAGTCCGGGTTTTTAATCATTTTTTTAATCAAGGAAAGAGTTTTTAGTCTGTTTCTATTTTTTTTTTACCATTATTATTAGTTTTTTATAAAAGTAATGTGATATTGATTTTGTTTTATTCAATTATTATTCAAGAGGTTCTTCTTCTTGCACTTGCATGTCGAAATAGTTTTCGACACACAATGAACTGAGTTCCAACTAGGGATGTTATTTATCAATATCAATGAGGAGTCGGATTCATCGTCACTTTCTTCATTAGTTGCCAAAAAACCTTCAAGAAGACGTAAATTTAGGTACCCGAGCTGCATTCAAGCGGTTTCGTTATTTATTGTGAATCTTTCCAAAGGTGCTCAAAATAAGTGAGAGAAAGTAAATAAAACAAAGAAAAATAACCAATCAAACGTTGTATTTAACTGTTTTGATCATCATTAATCAAAATTATGATTCTTTGTTAGGTAATATATTAGTTAACACTTACCAATTATATGTAAAAAATCAAAGAAAATTGTTTAATGAATAAAAAATAAAATACCAAAAATGCCGTAAATTATTTTAAAATACCGGTATAATACCTGACCATTTGGTATAATACGGTAGTTTTACATCTCTAGTCGCAAGACGTACGTGCTCGTAGCCCAGGCGTTACGTTGTAGCCAATGGAAGCCGCGTGTAGCTATAGAAATCCTATAGAAAAAACTATTGATTGCGACATTCTTGTGACACTCTGCGTCGTCACTGGCGAGTGGCGACAAATTGACGTATCTGTCTCGTTCTCGTAGTAATTGAGCTGACCTGGGGGCTGTCACGTCGGACTTCGTTTGACGAATTAAAATGGGGGGACGGGTTTGTAACAAGCTTACGACAGACGAAGGGCATATCCTCTTTTCGTCGGAATTAATGTTCGATCGCCAGATGAGGTGTTTATACGTTTACTTTGAATGGCGTGACTTACTTCGATCAATAACAGTAAGAATTACTACTAGAACCCGTTAAAGCATAATAAACATGTCAAAAGAAATTACATTAGCACAAAGTAAGGATTTCCCAGAAGCTAAGCCTAAAACATATCTGATGCTGTTGGGGTTGCCGCGCTTTTGCAGTGCGTCGTCAATGTTCGCGGAGGCACGCACCGATGGGTTTCACGCCATCAGGCAGAAGAGAGCGGCGTCTCTCGTCAGCAGGGTGCGCTGCAGCACCAATAGCATCTTGGACACCATTGCTGATATGGTGGATTGCCCCATCCAGAAATACTGGGTGAGATTAATCATATGTTTACATCTATGATTGATCTCACCCAGTATTCCAAGTATTTATAAGTAATTTTTTGTAATATAATTAAATGCTTTACTAACATACATAGCATGTAAGAATGCATTAACTAATACATTTATGGATACTCACTGTCCGAAATAAAGTTTCTTTCTTTAAACTAGAATTTTACAATATTTTAATATAAAAACAATAAAACAATATAAAAACCTAATTCTAGAGCACCGCCAGCAGCAGGGCAGGGCCCAAGCTACCGGTGGTCAGGGCTGCAGAGTGAGGAACCTCCTGACAATACGTGCCGTGTCAAGGAGTACTGTTTTCTGTATCTGACACTTATTATTATTATCTTTATTAAATATGTATCTTAAGAAAAAAAAATTACAATGTTTTATATAAAAACATATTTACAATATAAAATATTATAAAAAACTTAACCTAGGTTGCCACAGGTAGCGGGGATAGACCCAAGCTTCGGTGGTTAGGGCTGCAGAGTGAGGAACCTCCTGACAATACGTGCCGTGTCAAGGAGTACTGCCTTTTGCATCTGACCCTTGCCCAACCTTTCAGCAAGAGCCTCTCTAGTTGTTAATCGAGGCTCTTGGCTAAAAGACCGTTTGCCGAAACGACTATCGGTACAATAATGGTTGAATCCATTATTATTATTATATCGCGCTCGAGCAATGCATACATAGACTCTCTCTTGTAATAGAAAAGAATATCATAAAATACTTTATTGTACACCTAAAAACAGATACATAGGCTAGTTGATTTTTCTAGTAAAATGTTATCTTGAAACTATCAAACAAAAGCATTGCTGAAACGCAACCCGTTGGCCTTGCGCATCATAGTCTTTTTCTTTGAATTTTTGTTTTGTGTCATTGTGTATTTCGACTCTTTATACATACAATTCCTACTAATGAGTGTTATTTATCCGCGAACGACAGCTAAATGAGCTGAAATATTGCAAACATAAATGATTATTAATTTTAATTGGACACGTGTGAAACTGATGATGTGGGGAAGCGGATATCAGGGTTGTTGAATACATTATGAAACGCGTGGACACAAAAATAATAGACTGCAGATGGTAAGCTTCGTGCAAACGCGCTCGAGCAACGCTTAAATAGACAACCTCTCATGGAAATGCAATCTCGCAACAGCTGCGCTCGGGCTGGTTCGAGCTGTTCCAAGACTCTGTGTCCGTGAGAGGTTCTATATGTAAGTTGCTCGAGCGCGGTATGAATTATGCTTACCTTCTGGGAACTCCTACTAATCCTACTGTTTTGTGCCTGTGGTGTGGGATTGCGGTTACTGGATTTGTAATAAAACCTTTGTGATGACGATAGTGGTAATAGTAGTTTAACCGCCTCTGTGGTCTAGTGGTTAATACCACCGATCTCAGACTTATACATAATACTAACATATTGTCATAATAAACTACATATACGTATTAACATATAATAGAGTTGTTGCAAACTGAGACTAATTATCATTAGCTCATTTTATGTCTCCACTGCTGGGGCACAAGCCTTCCCTATGGATGGATAGGGAGAACGGGCCAAATAACAACTCGCGGGCCCATTGCGGATTGGTGGTTGTTAGCGACTGCTAATACAGATACCAACGGCTTTACTTGCTTTCCGAAGCACGGATTAGCTCGAGATGATTAACTTTTGGTCACCCATCCGAAGATCGGCCTTTGCGAAAATTGCTTAACCTTAGCAATCGCAGACAGCGCGTTACATACTGCGCCATCGAACTCTTTAAAAGTTCATATTATTTTACAAACCAAAAATGGCAAAAATGCTTAGGCAGTAAATCCAATATTTGCAATGCGTAATCGAGTTACGCGTCGCCCGCCTACCAAATACATTTTAATGGCACGAGGCGAAATTACGCATCAATTTAGTTTGGATCATCTGACGCCGTTAGCGAGATGAGAGATGGTGTAGGTCGGCCAGTTGAGGCAGATCACCCCACGCTATGACAAATAATCGACTGTCCTTTATGTACAGTATCGATAGTGAATATGTACAATTTTACAGGAGAGCAGTCTAAGCTGAGTTAGTGCATAAAATTTATCTGTGTTCTATTTATTTGTAATATTTTTTTTGTTTTTATAGATAGATCGGCAAATGACTCCATCCCATCTGATCTTAAGTGGAAACGAAGTCCTTATGCCGGGAGCTTGGAGAGAAGAGCTTTGTGCCAGACCCGATCAAAAGCCTTGGCTATGTCAAGGCTAACAGCCACCAACTTACCACTCTTGTCAATAGCCTCACCCCATAGGTATGCAACGTACGCTAGAAGATCACCTGTTGGCCGTTTCGGCTGAAACCCGTGTATTGGCGATCGAGAATTATGGAGTGTTCTTCTAGGTAGTAAACAACTTTTTTATTTAAAATGCGCTCCATTACTTTGCACAAAACTGAAGTCACGGCTATGGGGCGGTAATTCGATGAATTTATGCCCACTTAAGTACCTTAACATAAGTAAAAAAAATTTTTGCTGTAAAGTTAACTAAATTGGTGGTCGTAATGACCACATTAAATAACTGAATTTAACAATTATTATTTTATTATCTTAGGAAAACCTATTAACGAGTTGGTATTACCGCAACAGAATATCTTGTTATGAATAGCATGTGGGTTCGAAGAACCGCTCGCTCAACATCCGCCTCGCTGATGGTACACTGGTATAGAAGAGGTCCAGTTAAGTAAGTTAAATTTGTCACGCGCACGTCATAAGTAACTATTCTGCCTGTAATTGGTATTCGCTTTCGGTAAACAGAAGGTAGGGTTACTCCTAAAATTTCTTTGAGGAACTTTTAACGAGAGTTTAGCTAAAAGTTGGGGACAGTCTATCTTAGCCGAGGCAATTTTAAGCAGATACGTTATGAATTATTAGTTTCATTACGCTAAATCATTTTATTTAATACTGCAATAAATACAGTACGACTTAATGAAAAGGAATTCCTGTGCTTTAAGTCGTAATGATGTCAGAAGCATAGACAGAAAAATTGATAGGCAATTTCGTATCTCGAACGTAGCTAGCAGATAGTAAGTTGTAATGGCGGCACTGGGTACGTACGGCACATACAAAGAAATGATGGCCGTTGGGGAAGAAAGTTTTGGAGTAAATATTGTCACAAGTACCAGTAGATTAGAGGCAAATCTATTTATCGAAGCATCTTAATTTTAACTGGCGTTAAAATGTGACATATCTCCCTAATCATTACAGACTCTTGTCCTACAAATCTAATATACTTACTACTAAATTATGTAGAAATTACGCTGAAATGGAACAATTGCTTCTTTGAAAAATTACGAGTTGTATGTATGGTGTGAGGAGTCACATATTATATATGGTAGCTTTTTTAATTTTAGTATTACCGAGTTCAGATTATGTCTACTAACTACTTTCAAATACTATAAAATCATACCAAATTATGACATATTAATCCATTATATTCCTTGTACTGACGTGGCTCCTCAATCCAAACATTTAGATTGAGGTGCCACCTTTATGTTCATATGACTTTTGAAGTATTATACTACAAAACCGAGGATCAAACCTACAAAATTTTGAAACTTACTACTAAATAAGTATATTAATAGCATTAAGATACAAAAAGTGGCTCCTCAATGAATACGGACATCATAAAATTATCTTTGATAAAACTGTCAACTTAACATCGTGCTAGTCTCATTTCGCATTCTATTTATTTGAATGCACACTCTATCTAAAGTAGTCGAGTTACATCATCAAATTTAATTCACCTATTAATACAGACCACTATACTTAATTACTTAACGCCACAAAATAGGTTCCGTTGGCGTTGGCGACTGCAATCTAAGGGGGTTCCTTGCTACAATAAATTGATGGCCAATTATAATTATAAAGAGTGGTTCCTAATAGAATCAGTATTATTTATGTGCCCCTCACTGATCTCAGTGTGATCGCAAAGTGGTTTCGTACCAGAAGCTATTCATTTCTTTTTAATTCTAGAGTTCAAAGAGCATTCACACCTAAAGTTAAGCCTTTCTTTTGAATTCTGCAAAACGGTTGCATATGTAATAAATTAATACTCTAAGGGCCTGTTTCACGATCTACAAGTAAGTTCCAGTTAGCGTTTACTTGACAGATATTCCATACAAAACTGTCACTTTATCTGCCACATATCTCTTAATCAGACATTGTGAAACAGGCCCTAAGAATAAAAGCAATGTATTTATTATTAATTCTACAAAGGAATTCATACCCAAAGTTAAACACTTCTTTAGAAGCTATGCGGTTTTTATTGGGTGTTATTTAAACGGTTAGCAAAGTATTCGTATTTTTGTTAGCAAAAAAATGCTAGTTGGGCAGCAACTTATGGTCAGCAAATATTTCGAAATCAGTCTGCAACTTATATCATTCTGGACAGCAGTCTTATGCCACTCCCCCCTTCCCTGACTGGCCCTCGCTAAGCTGCGCTTCGCTCGGTAAAAAAAAATTAACTTAACCTAACCAACAGTTCTTATGCTGACTGATTGTATAATTCTGCTGACCAAATATTTATTTTGTAATACAAATAAATTATTTCCCGTCTTTATTTAATAATAAAAGATTAATGATCTATACAGCTTTTTATATTTAAAAAGAGAATTCAGATCAGGATCTACTATGTGACTTTATCAGGAAATACACACCAGAAACTTTTTAGTGGTTTTAATAGAATTCATAAATATAGTGTTTTATTTCAATTTGTAGAGATTTTTAACTTAAAAAAACAGATTTAATCATGTCATGTTAACTGAAAGATTTCCATGACTATGAGCAAAAAGAATTTTGCAGCAACTGCTAAATTTTCATCAAACCTCCAGGCAGCATCCTAACGATATTATACCGACATCAGTGCAGTCTCAATACAATCTGATAGAGCTATCATTGTTTACTGTTATTGATACTCCGACTAGGTGTATTGTGATTGGACTAAGCATTGATGCTCGGATATGACACACGTAGACCCTAAATACAATGCCTACTTGAATATAATTTTTATGAGTTTGCTCTTCTGTTTATAGTGGAGTGGAACGATCTTAATAGTTGATACTTCGATGTACTTTTAGATACGTAGTTAGGTTAGTTATGAAAGACATTGTAATTAAACGCTTTTTACGAATCTATCTTGAGTTTAATTTTTACTATTTTATTTTTGTTTTATTTAATCTTAACGTTCCACTAAAATTAAACGCGAGATTTGTTAAAAGTGTTTTATTTCAATGGCAAGTGTTCGCGTAAACTTTAGAAAATAATAATTTTGAATGATTTATTTTTAATGCTGTTGTAGAAAGCCAATGGTAGGGGTGCGCCATATTGAGGAAGGCCAAAGGGAAGATCTTCCTCCGAGCTGGGTGGTACAGCTCGGGGACCGAGGTCCAATGGAAGTTAGTTGGAGGTGCTATATATAGCGAAGGAGATGGTGAAACTTCACTACCGCGATGCAGGCTTTCCATACAATTTATCGTCGTAGTATGGCGACGTCGTTGGAATGCGTTTGTGGCGCCATCTGTTGACACGGTTGAGAAAGTGTTTGCTTCGTGTCGATTATGTGCGGCGTATGCGGTAGGTGACGCCGCCACATCACTCCCCTCCTGAGACCGGAGGTCGGAGTGAGTGTGCTCAGCAGTCAGTGCGTCAGAGCTTGCAAGTGCCAGTGGAGAGTGCTGCTGCAGGACGCCCCAGTCTACGGTGAGTCGAGACGGGTGGGGTGTAGGCACGTTGCCAGTGATGCAGTGTGCTGTTCCTGTCTGCGGTGAGTCGAGACAGGTGATGATGACGGTGGGTCCGAGCTGCTGGTGTGCAGGGCTGCCACGCCGGAGTGATGCGGCCGACATTGATGCACCGGTCGTGGGCTGCGGAGACCCGGTCGGAATGATACCGTCGAGTGTGCTGGAGGTCCAGGAAGCGTCGTCCAAGATGCTACGGTGGAACCTTGTGGCTCGATTGCTGGCTTGCTGTGACTGCTGGCGAAGGTAGATGATGGATGAGGAGTGGTTGGATGGGCGCTGCTGCGACGATGTTGAAGGTGCTTCTGTGCTCCATCGGGGTCACCACTGTGGTATGGTAGTGGTAGGGAGTATGCCACTTTGGGGAAAGATAAAGGGAAGATCTTCCCTTTGGCCTTCCTCAATATGGCGCACCCCCTACCATTGGCTTTCTACAGTGGTGACCCCGAAAGAGAAAGCTTTCTAATACATTTGCACCATTTGGAAGGTCTGCTACATCTGGTAGGGCTCCACTCTTCAGCGGCGTTATACCAAAGTCAAGAAATGAAGGAGAGTCCAGTTCTAGAGAACATCGGTATCAAAGATTTTCTGAGCAACGCAACTGGTTGCAACGTTCTTGGGAGTTGGTATCGAGCGCTGGACCAGGCATGCCGGGGGTGACGTTGGTGTGCGCGTTATGCGTAGGCGCGTGGTGGGCGGCCAGCGGAGCCCTAGGCGGCGCGTGGGGAGAAGAGCACTACAGAAAGCTATGGGAGCGTGCTCATCCCGACAACACGAAAAAGCCACCGACTCCAATGACTTATGAAAAGATTTTACCTGAATATCGTTACCATGATCACAACAACCTCAGCAAAAAGAACAAAAGTAATAGCACGGAGTTTTCAAGGAAAAACTCAATTTTGAATAAGAAAAGTTACATGGAACGGCCGCCAGAGGTCCTGAAAGATATATGCGCGAGAGTTGAAGATAACATGCGCTTCGATTGCTTCCCGCAGGCGAATGCTAATGAGAATGATTGCATTAAAAGAGGTTGCTGTTGGCGCGTGCCCGACCAAAAAGAAGGATGTGACCCTGCATTCGATCACGCGTATTTTTTAACACTCGCATACTGTGATTGATATGCGTAATAGTGTCTTGCTTTATGAATATTAATAAGTTTGTAGGATGGTAATAGTAGGAGGTGCGCCACATTGAGGAAGGCCAAAGGGAAGATCTTCCTCCGAGCTGGGTGGTACAGCTCGGGGACCGAGGTCCAATGGAAGTTAGTTGGAGGTGCTATATATAGCGAAGGAGATGGTGAAACTTCACTACCGCGATGCAGGCTTTCCATACAATTTATCGTCGTAGTATGGCGACGTCGTTGGAATGCGTTTGTGGCGCCATCTGTTGACACGGTTGAGAAAGTGTTTGCTTCGTGTCGATTATGTGCGGCGTATGCGGTAGGTGACGCCGCCACATCACTCCCCTCCTGAGACCGGAGGTCGGAGTGAGTGTGCTCAGCAGTCAGTGCGTCAGAGCTTGCAAGTGCCAGTGGAGAGTGCTGCTGCAGGACGCCCCAGTCTACGGTGAGTCGAGACGGGTGGGGTGTAGGCACGTTGCCAGTGATGCAGTGTGCTGTTCCTGTCTGCGGTGAGTCGAGACAGGTGATGATGACGGTGGGTCCGAGCTGCTGGTGTGCAGGGCTGCCACGCCGGAGTGATGCGGCCGACATTGATGCACCGGTCGTGGGCTGCGGAGACCCGGTCGGAATGATACCGTCGAGTGTGCTGGAGGTCCAGGAAGCGTCGTCCAAGATGCTACGGTGGAACCTTGTGGCTCGATTGCTGGCTTGCTGTGACTGCTGGCGAAGGTAGATGATGGATGAGGAGTGGTTGGATGGGCGCTGCTGCGACGATGTTGAAGGTGCTTCTGTGCTCCATCGGGGTCACCACTGTGGTATGGTAGTGGTAGGGAGTATGCCACTTTGGGGAAAGATAAAGGGAAGATCTTCCCTTTGGCCTTCCTCAATATGGCGCACCCCCTACCATTGGCTTTCTACAGTGGTGACCCCGAAAGAGAAAGCTTTCTAATACATTTGCACCATTTGGAAGGTCTGCTACATCTGGTAGGGCTCCACTCTTCAGCGGCGTTATACCAAAGTCAAGAAATGAAGGAGAGTCCAGTTCTAGAGAACATCGGTATCAAAGATTTTCTGAGCAACGCAACTGGTTGCAACGTTCTTGGGAGTTGGTATCGAGCGCTGGACCAGGCATGCCGGGGGTGACGTTGGTGTGCGCGTTATGCGTAGGCGCGTGGTGGGCGGCCAGCGGAGCCCTAGGCGGCGCGTGGGGAGAAGAGCACTACAGAAAGCTATGGGAGCGTGCTCATCCCGACAACACGAAAAAGCCACCGACTCCAATGACTTATGAAAAGATTTTACCTGAATATCGTTACCATGATCACAACAACCTCAGCACAAAGAACAAAAGTAATAGCACGGAGTTTTCAAGGAAAAACTCAATTTTGAATAAGAAAAGTTACATGGAACGGCCGCCAGAGGTCCTGAAAGATATATGCGCGAGAGTTGAAGATAACATGCGCTTCGATTGCTTCCCGCAGGCGAATGCTAATGAGAATGATTGCATTAAAAGAGGTTGCTGTTGGCGCGTGCCCGACCAAAAAGAAGGATGTGACCCTGCATTCGATCACGCGTATTTTTTAACACTCGCATACTGTGATTGATATGCGTAATAGTGTCTTGCTTTATGAATATTAATAAGTTTGTAGGATGGTAATAGTAGGAGGTGCGCCACATTGAGGAAGGCCAAAGGGAAGATCTTCCTCCGAGCTGGGTGGTATAACTCGGGGACCGAGGTCCATTGGATTTTTTTTTTTTTTTGGAGAGAGATTGCTGATTGCCGCTGCGGCATTTTCAGCTTCACCGGGCTTTTTTGGGGGCGGCGAGGAACGTAAAGGGTCCCTCAAGCCGTGTGAAACGAATCATCTTCAGAGGTTATCTAGAGGGAACGGCATCGCGCACAAGTGCGCATCCCCGTGCCCTACTAGATTCTCCGAAGGGTTCGGATCGGATCGGGGAGCGGAGCAACCCGAGGGCGCCTCTAAAGGCACGGACCTCGGCTCGCGTTGACCGGGCCGTGGAGGAGGAGAGAACCGCCCAGGTATATGTCTGTACCTGGTGTAGAGCGAGTGTGAACCGGTTCTTCGTATCCTTGTTCTACGAGTACGGTGTCTTGGGCCTAAACTGGTGTACATGTTTAGTGTATTCTGTAAATGTGTGCTGTCATTTAGAGGATCGGGCGGGGGGGCGTTCGCAACCGTTATGGGATCGTCGGGGTCATCTAGGACGTGCTTAGGACGCCTAGACATGAACCGTTTTGTTGGTGGAAGGCTTCCAACATTATAGTTGGCGGCCGCCACAACAAGCGGGTTAGGGTGGTGGGGGGCGTTATCAAAGTAACGTATGGAAACCTCCTTGATAAAGTCTTTGATAGTGGGAAGATCAAGATCGCGGTGGAGATCTACGTTGCGATAGTACCACGGGCAACCCGTGGCACCACGCATGAAACGGTTCTGGAGGGTTTGTAAGCGATACAAATAGGAGGGCGCGGAGTGCGCGAAAACTACGCTAGCGTAAGTCATGACGGGGAGCGTAAGTCATGACGGGGAAAAGGTCCATTGGATGTTAGTTGGAGGTGCTATATATAGCGAAGGAGATGGTGAAACTTCACTACCACGATGCAGGCTTTCCATACAATTTATCGTCGTAGTATGACGACGTCGTTGGTATGCGTTTGTGGCGCCATCTGTTGACACGGTTAAGAAGGTGTGACTGTGATAACTATTGTGCTATTTTTGTATATTGTGAGCGTAAGACGGTGAGTGCCGGTGTGTGGGCAAACCAATATTGAATTTTATCACAAAGATCTATAGATTAATATTAAGTACCTTTGCAAATTTTAATAAATAAATAAAACTAAATAAATAAATAAGAAAGCTAAATTTTATATATTTAAATACATTGTAATGTAATTTTTTATTGTTTCCAGGCGTAGCATTCAAGGCGCTGGCAGTGTTTGTTAAAAAGAATAATGTGCAACCTTTACTATAATTTATTCAGTTTACAAGTGTCAATACATTATCGGCGGCCGAGTGACAAAGGTCGGCCAGGTATCCGTAGGTTCTGGGTTCTAATCCCAGGTCAGACCAAGTACGTCAGTAGACGACGTTACCAAACCACGCCTCCCGGCCACCGGGGAGCGTGCCTTCCGGTAGTCTTCAAGGATTTTTTTTTTAAACCAAACTTATTGCATCTATCTTTGCAGAGAAAGACGAGTGAATAGATAGGGTTGCACAAAAGATCCCGATGGGTCGAAGTGTTACTGGGAGAAGAAAACCTCAGAATTGATTTGAACTATGTAGGCCCTGCAATGACAGTATATAGGCTAGTGCCAGTCCGACTTTACTTCACAAGATTCGACATCAAGTATCAAAAACCGCGGTCGCGCTACAGCTAAAAGCCGAAAAGCCGTAGTGACGTGAGCGGCGTGCAAACGGCTGCTTCCGACCCCACTAGCAAGCGCATTATTGTTATGTAATTTGTCAGGCACGTTTACGACGCTGCGGCGAGCGTTGCTTACGTGGCCACAGGCACCGTGAAGACGTATACTGTGTTAATAAGTTATATACAAAAGGTGTGGTGAAAATGAAAAGATCCAAAGTGTAGCCGATCTAGATCTTATATGCAGAGTTGCTAAGGCATAATTATTAACTTTAATTTGTCAGTGTACCCGTATCCCGTGATGGTTTTACCCAGATGATTTAACGAACACCATTTTTTTTTTGTTTATAACTACCAAACCTTGTCCTGAGAATTACGAACACAACAAAAAATAAATCGGCCGAATCGGTCGAGCCGTTCTAAAGTGGTACTCCATAATACATATGGCCATTGATTTTTAAATAATAATAATTTTAATTTTTTAATATTTAGCTTACTGTTTTTTCTATGACGCGTTGATGTCTTATTTATCAGTGCAATCTTACAGCTTCAAAACTATGATAATAAACTTTTAAAAACTCTTCAAGGGTACGAGTTACTACGAGTATAACACGTAAAAATAACATGAAGTGAAAACATAAGAGCACTAGTTATTAGGAATAGTTACTTCCCTTCCCTTCCCTTCTTTCTTGAAGAAGGGGGCTTCCCTTTTAACTTGAAATAATATAAAAGGTATTTAATTGTAGTAATTTAGCATTCACTCTACCGTTTCTTGTGGTGGTTATTTTTTTTGTTAACTTCCCAGTAAATAAATATATACATAAATAAACTTGCCAATAACAGTATTAATATTCTTTACATGTAATTGTTAAAACTAAACTTGCATATTTTGTAAAACAAGTGTTGAAAAGGCCACGAGCGAGATTCAAACCCCCACTCCACCTCACAGTAAAAGTAGATAGTTGTGATTAATTTCAGCAGGTTCCATATTAAGGGTCACGATAGCATAGTTGGTAGTGCACTTGACCCGGCATGCCATGGGGTGCGGGTTCATATCCCGCTCGTGAAAATTGTTTTGAAAATTCAAATGATAAGAGCTTTATTCATAAAAAACAATAAGAAAAATAAAAAAATAACAATAATTAAAATTGTTTTTCAAATTAGAATTTGTTCGCAACAAAATTCGGCGTAAGATTATATGATAATAACATAAATTTACATAGTCAATTTGTATACGAAACAATACAAAAAAATCTTGTTAAAGTGGTTCTTCAACTGGCCAATCACAATAGACAGCATTTAAATATGTCACATGTAAATATGTTCAATTAATTACAGTTTTATAACGACGTTATCGATACTGTGTTGGAACTTAAAAGGTTTTAAAACATTCAATATGTGAGGCAAACGGCCACAAATCACGCTAAAGGTTTCTGAGGCGCCATGGCACTCTTGTAAGGTTAAGGTTCTGTATGTTATGTTTTATAGTTATTTTTTTTGTATACTTACTACCATTTTTAGGGTTCCGTAGTCAACAAGGAACCCCTATAGTTTCGCCATGTCCGACTGTCTGTCTGTCTGTCCCCAGTCTAGCTCATAGACTCTTAGTACTAGAAAACTGTAATTTGGCATGGGTATACATATTAATCACGCCGACAAAGCGAGAAAGTAAAATTTTTAAATATATTTTTTTAGGTTACCTCCCCTACACGTGAAGTGGGCATGTATGTCGTTGTCGTTATTGGGTGTCGTTGGATAGCAATTTCAAAAATATAGCGGATTTGTGAAATCAGTTTTTTCATTTAGCCATCCGTTTGTGAACTATTAAGCTTTGAAGTGCAAAATTTTGTTAGAGTCAAGGGTGTCCCCCCCCCCCCCTCTCCTGCCAGCCAGATGGTTGTTTTTGGATACGTGAAAACATTCACGGTAGTTGTATATATGACGAAATTAAAAGGAAAACTATCACAGCTAAGTAGGCTTTACAAGTTTACGAGTAACAGTCGACCAACTTATAAAATGTACTTGGCGCAGTACAAATTCATCATTGGGAACTACTTAAATAACTTTTCACACGACCTGCTCGACAATGCCTCATTATATATCATGCAAACCTTACTCAAAGTAAATCATTATAGCCCTTGTCTTTTGCCGGGGTGTAATGTTGTACTGAATTTCATTATAACCCGCCGGGCAGTAATGTGATTCTCACTTCTCTTAGTTCTTATTGTTATGCATTTAAAGTCTAATTTCGTCAAAATCGAACTTATTCGAAAATCGAGCTGGCCACGCCACGGCAAGCCGAACGAAAAAAAATCAATACTTAAAACAAAAGCCGCGAGTATTTCAATACGGTGCAATCATTATCAGACAAAACTGCAAAAGAAGATAGAATAAAACATTAAGAAAATGTCGAGTGACGAAAGTGATTTTCTAGTAGCCTTGGTTTTTATTGTCTCGCAAAAGGTGGGAAAAGTAGAGTATACTCCTCAGGGATAAAACTGATTTTGCCTTGGGCGCGCTTAAATCCTTCACTGCTCTCAGGACTCCATTTTAATTCCCTCGCTTCGCTCGGGAATCAACTTAAAACCCCCTCGCTACGCTCGGGAGTTAAATCTGGAGTCCTTCGTTACGCTCAGGATTCAATATCGCGCCCGTGACATAATACAGTGCTTTATCCCCTTGGTGTACAATCTACTATTGTCAGATAGTATCTACATTAAATAAATGTTCATAAAAGCTCTCTTCTCAGAGTCCGCATTATTGAGATGGGCTACCTACCGGAACCCTACACTGCGCGTGGCCCGACACGCACTTGGCCGGTTTTTAAAATATTTTTTTGCTAGAACAAGAAACGATCGCAAAAACTAAGTTAAGTTTTAGTATTTTTTTTTGCTGACGGGTAAGCACTTGGTCTTCATCGCACCTAATGTTAAATGATGATAAGGACAATAAGGATGAAGATGAAAGCGCATTTCACCCGGAATCCTCAACTACTTAAGGTACTGGCTATGTCATGTTTAGCTGCCGGACACACAACAATGCTAGAAACATTGATGTTATGGCGACATATTTAGATAATATGGTGGTAGCTAGGCTGTGGTGGTTTTAACCACTGGACCAAAGAGGCAGTTTTGGCGGTTGTGGTCTGTTCCCGGATTAAAATTTGTTTTTTTACACTAATGTTATGTAATGTTGAGAGCCTAAGGCCTAGGTAACCTAAATGTATTCATGCAAAAACATCGTATTATTCAGTCAGAGCTTGTATGCAGCAAAAGCATGGAAGACAGTTCTTTAAATGGTAAATAAGTGTCTTTTTAATTTATTTTTTAAAAAGCTTATAACTTGAAAGACTATACGATTGATTGTATTTCAAAAAGATTAAATAAATACATAATCAGGAGGGCATTGTAATTGTTTCATATCTGTAATTAATAAATTTAAGACCAATGCAAAACCATGTTAAAATAATAAAATTTTTCCTCCAACTCATAACTACCAGTCATACTGAAACCCTTTTTGGGGATCCCAAAAACAATCTGGCAATACAAAAAAAAAATCAGATAAAGAGCTAAGAAAGGTAAACATTGGACACGTATTGGGCCCGGCTAAATATAAATGTCTCTCGCAGACGTTAAGATAAAGGGTGGAATGTTAAAAGCTATTTAATATTATGTTCAGTACAATCTTTATTATGGCGCTGGGTATGGGAGCGAGAAAGTACGTATCTTGATTATGTTTAAAAAAAAAAAAGCATTAACACGATGCTAACTTTTTGAAAAAAAAATGAAAATTACTTTTACTCTGGATTTTTGTCGTCAGAAGGCTACCGAAGAAATATATTTAAAAGTTTGTGTTAATAATCGTTTGGATTGAACTATTGGTTTCCCATTTGATGACTCGTATACCACACTATATTTTAACGTTAGGTTAACACATATCTCATTTTTTTTTTGTCTCATTTAAAATATTTTTTACATATTTTAAACTAAATTTTATTTCTCTCAAACAAAAAGAGTAACATAACATAAACATTGTATATGTATTTTGCTAAATAAGTAGCAAGATATTTCAAGGCAGCAAGATTTTGTTATGGTCAATAAGAATAGTCATGAAGTTAAGTAAGTATGTAGTACATTAATTAAGTTTTTCGTATGATAAAGAAATGACAATAGTCCTCTGTCCATACTTACCACATTATGACGTCTCAACAGCACTTGCCAGTACTTTCTCGTGGATCCACTCGTCGCATCGCTTACAAGCGTTCGGCATTTAAATGAAAGCGCGATAACCAGCCAGTATTAATGAGCACGCGAGTCGGCCAGCCTACCACGCGCTAGTATTATTATTACGTAGTATTTAAGTAGTTAATACCTCTTTTTTGGTAAACTAAACTCTATGGTAGGACTTTTGACCTCAGAACAATCACTATAGCTATTAATTATTCTGAGCTTTTGACTGTTCTTTTGGCGAGAAAATGAAGAGTCGTGTCGTTGCGATTTTGTTTGTTTTTTATTTGCCTATTAAATAATGGGAGAGCCAGTGTGTGCTTTTGTATTCGCCAGTAACACTGTGTTACACAATTTTTAATAGCTTCATAAAGGTAGGTATCTAATCTAGATGAAATGATGGCGAATACAAAAGCACACACTGGCTCTTACTAATCCACATCGTCTGTGTCTACAATCTATGTTAAGTATCGGTATATCGATTCCTTCAAATCGATAAAAGATTCCAATCCAATTAATGAGGCAATATATATATTAACTCAAGACCCATTACAGGTTTCCCATAGTACGTTTTAGGACCCCGAGGGGATTCCGCAAAAAAGTACAAATAATGGTGAAGCTACATGGCACAGTACAATTTTTAATACAAATGGTTATTTTGTATAACCCTGAGCACACTACCACAAAATAAGAATAACCCAGAAAGTAAGCTTCATGCATACCATGTGTCTATGTGTGTGTGAGGTTATCGTTGAGAGCGTTTGTATACCCCCCCGCCCGATCCTCTAAATGCCACTACACATTTACAGAATACACTAAACATGCACACTAGTTTAGGCCCAAGACATTTACCCGTAGAACAAGGGTACGACTCTACGCTTTATACCAGTTACAGACATGTACCAGGGCGCTTCTCTCCACCACCACGGCTCGGTAAACCCGAACCTTTATAGGCGCCCTCGGGTTGTTCCGCTCCCCGATCCGATCCGAACCCTTCGGAGAATCTAGTAGGGCACGGGGACACGCACTAGCGCGTGATGCCGTTCCCTCTAGAAAATCTCCGAAGGTGATTCGTTTCACACGCCTTGAGGAACCCTTTAAGTTTCTCGCCGCCCACAAACAAGCCCGGTGAATCTGAAAATGCATTGAGGCAATCAGCAAACTCTCCAAAAAAAAGCCTTTGTGTAAAACTTACCTTCTCCAGTGTCCTTATTTTATGACACTTCGCCTCAATATGCATTCCGCTATCAAGTCGAAGTCTCTCTCTGTGAGTCCGTTCAGTCCATCCGTTTTCGGTGAGAAGGTTCAAAGAGAACTTCATTGCACATTGATAGATAGAAAGAAAGGGCGAAAAATATATTTATTTATTTATTCATTACTAGTTGTTGCCCGCGACTTCGTTCGTGAAGACTACAGCAAAAAAAAGTAATAAAAATATCCTATATGCTGGTCTGGGTCATGGTCTGTATATGAGGAAAGTTTAATTAAAATCCATTCAGTAGTTTTTAAGTGAAAGAGTAACAAACATCCATCCATACTTAAAAACTTTCGCGTTTATAATATCAGTAGGATTGCATGTATATACAAACTTTCGATTTAGGACTAAAATCTTAAGGCGCCAAATACTTTGAAATGCGCTACTTTATGCAAGTTTTCTATAAAAAGTATACAACAATACAATATATGTTATAAATTCAAATTCAAATTCAAAAATCATTTATTCAGTTTAGGCTACAAGTAGCTCTTGTGAATGTCACTATGCCATCGGTTCGTAAGTCTACTCTACTCTGGGCGGGAGATGTTGTACTGAGAATAAAAGACTATATTTTCAGAATTATGCCATTTCCTATATATATAAGAAAATCCAAAGTCACTTCTAAACAGTATCGATTTACATGATTAACTTTTTCAATTACTGAGGTACCTACGTCGATTAAATTAAGTATACCTACTTATCTGTAATAATTATCAGAAAAAAGCTTTCGTTTTATTTCTTTTATTAAACATCTTGATTTTAAATAAGTAGTGTTATTCAAGAGTTTTGACGTGCATCCAATGGATCACGGACTATTTGCATCCCTTTTTCTTGTATGCAGTTCGACAGATAGCGCTGTTTAATGTTTGTCAGCACCTTAATATTAGATAGGGTACTTTAACGCCTTAATACAAGTCCGCTATCAAGCTAAAGGCTCTCTCTGAATCTGCGTGCCGTATTTCGCGGCTAACGACGTCGTCGGCCCGGCGAGGTCGCTCTCGCTTCATTCAGCTGATAAGCTAGCTTGAACTTGCACCTCACTCACTGATAGCGGTGCGCTGACAGCTCAGCGTGGGGCACACAGGGAGGGCATAAAGACAATTTGTTAATTAATTCATTCATTTCATTACACATTAAAAAAAAATGTATTTATTTTAGTTAATAGCAGAAAAGAAACCCGATAGCTTACAAAATTTGCGCTGCAACTATCAAATTGGGTACATTTCAAAAAGTGTTGGAAAATTTACCACAATCGAGATTTGAATCCGCACCCTCTACCTTACCGGTTGGGTTACAAAGACGTCCTCATCATAATGTATAATTATGTATTTTATGTATGTTTATTTATTGTAGTTTACGTATTTACAATACACATATCTGTTTATGTATATATAACATTTATGCGTGTATTATACATATACTTTATACATTTAAATTATTTATAAATATCTTAATTGCGCCTACCAATGTTATCTCTGCACCACCTATGCTATGCTGCTATGGTTGATTGGTAGAGAATGCCTTAGGCATTAAGTCCGCCATGTAATATTTATGTTGCAAAAGTTTAAATAAATAATGCTGGTTACTGGCTATTGACGACCAGACTTATTATTATCAATAAATTATACCACTAACCAATTTATATAATAAGGTTGTTCGGTGAAGGTAGATAATTTTTTACTTTTTGTAGGGTAGATTTTTATTCGGACATCCATTATTGTGTGTTCTAATGGCCGTCGGCCGGTGCTCGGTGCAAAGGCTTGTTGAATCGGTTATTTGCATAAATTGCATCGGTTGTGCGGAACATTATTATCTAAGAGAATTGATTACATAATTATGATGTTTACTTTAAAAGGTAAATAAAGAAAGACGTGAACAGTAGTACCATGGTGTGTGTGTGTCTCGTCAACAACAAACAGAGGGACAGACCCCCCATCGGACTACGGTGTATTATATGATCAGGATTATTATATTTGTCATCACAAATTAACATCAGCGCATTTTATGTCCCTATTGCTGGGGCATGAGTCTTCCCTATGGATGGATATTGAGAGAGAACGGGCCATAAACCACCACGCGGGCCCAGTGCGGGTTGGTAGTTGTTAACGACTGCTAATGCAGCCGGAACTAACCGCCTAACGTGCCTTCCGAAGCACGAAGGAGCTCGAGATGAAAAAATCGAAAGACCGGCCTTTGCGAAAGTTGGAAGTCGAAACTTCCGCAATGGCAGATCGAGCGCGCTAACCACTGCGCCATCAAACTATATTTATACATTATTATATTTATACAGGCATTTGCTATAAGGGTCTTCCAACTTTAATGCACTGTAAGAATGGTACATAAATCTCGGGTATAAATTAGAATATGCCTTATGATGTATACAATAAGAAGTATTTTGTGAAATCACATGCAATGCTTCGCTTACTATTTATTTATAATAATTTTAAAATTGTAGAATTTTCACACTAATACCATACCTATCGCTCTCAGAATGGCTAACATGCTAATATAGTTAATACCATAAAAATATCGTACTCCTAACCAGGTACTGAAACTGATGTCATTGTATTTAATTTTCTAAGCGTAGCGTGCGTATATAATTCTGCTCCCACTGCGCCAACAGCTTTAGCACAAAAGCCTGCTCGTACATTGCAGCAGGGTGCAACTCGCGACACGGCGGCGTGGGCGAGACGATGCCGATACGATATCATGACGACTTTATTTCGCGGAGGGCCCACGATTTATATGGGCATAGGTGTAGCCTGTTTTGTAGTTACAAAAATAGGTTTAAGTAGGCGGCTTGGGTCTTCGTGGTGTAAAGTGAAATGAGATTGTTGTGATGGTTAGTTACATTTGTTTTCTCTTGTGACTTTGATTGTTACTCTAATCCCGTTGTGTTAAGTTTTACATTGTTAACTGTGCTGGTGAGCTATTTGCTATTTGCTATTCAATCACATTGGCAAAAACAAGAATTTTATTTGAATTTTTTTAACCGCCTCTGCGGTCTAGTGGTTAAGACCACCGGTTTAGACCCAGAGGTAACGGATTCGATTCCCAGCGGGGGGTACACGTTTGTGTACTCGGTTTGGTTAGTGGTAGGGCTTGTTTGGCCGCCTGGCTACTAGCTACCACCATTTTATCTAAATATGTCGCCATGACATAAATGATTGTCACATTGTTATATAGCCAGTGACTCAGTAGTCGAGGATTCCGGGAGAAGTGCGCTTCCATCAATTGGCCTTATCGTCACTTAACATCCAGTGAGATCAAGGCACTGTGCTGTTAAATATATTTTTTTAAACTCTCGTCGTCTGTCACTGGGGTCCCTAGTGCAAAGTTTCATTCACCATTCGATGACGTTAACAAATCGAGAACTCGTATGGCAAAATATTTAATCTCCTCATCAATTTGTCATCAGTTAGCGCTCCTTCTTCGTCTTTAAAGTCGACAGAGGTCCTGAAAATGTTAACGAAGTAAATGGTGCTTTCTCTAAGGTTCTGCATTGGTTCACTTCCAATAATTTATTACTACACTCAAAGAAAACAAAGTGCCTACAATTTTCTTTACCAAATGTATGACAGGTCAGAACACAAATAAAAATTAATAATAATGTTGTCGATTTTTGTAGATTCCACTGTATATCTAGGCATTAAAGTTGACCTAGGCTTACAATGGGACCCACATATTGATGCCTTGACAGGAAGACTTAGTTCCGCTGCATACGCAGTTAAGAAAATCTTCTAACTGATGTTGAGACGGCAAGAGTAGTTTATTTTAGTTATTTTCACAGTGTTATGTCATATGGCTTGTTGTTGTGCGCAATATACAACCTTAAGACTAGGGAATCACTTAAAGAGTTATTTAAGGAAATAAAAATTTTAACTGTTGCATCACAATATATATTTGAAAATATTATGTAGGTATGTCAAAAGATTCCATAAAACATTTGTTAAAAAATTATGACCTTCATAGTGTTATTTAACACTCGCAATAAGAATAAATTTGCCGTCGCATCTTTCAGGATTTATAAAACAGGTGAATCGTTCTTGGGTAAATGTATAACTAATTATAATAAACTTCCATAAAATGTTGTTGGAATGCCCTTACATATATGTATGTCAAAAAGACTCAAATGAGTAAAGGTTATCATAAAATAGAAGATTATGTTAATGACAAAAATGTATGGATATAGTTGTAAATAAACAATAGTGCAAATTAATGTTATGAATGTGATATAATTATTGACTTTTTTTTAATAAACTTGTACTGTAGGTACCTAACACTACCGGAGAATGAAACAGCCCTTGCCGAGTTTCTTGCGGCTTCTTCTCGGTACAAGGTCTCCACCGTAGGGTTTACGAAGTCATTGGCTTTGAATTGACGTCAAAAAAACCTTGTAAAAGTTAATTTTGAATAAAAAATGTTGAATTTTTAATTTTTCAATGCCATAGAAATTTCATTAATATAATCAAATAGTAATTAAAACTCGCACTAGGTAACTATTCATTTAAGGCATAGATACCTCTAATACCCATTATTCCACAGGATTTTGTAGGTGCCTATGGACTATGCCCCCACCCCCACGAGCCGGTCAACCTTAGAGGTGCCCTCGGGTTGTTTCGCTCCCGATCCGGTCCGAACCTCTCGGAGAATCTACTACGGAACGGGGACACGCACTAGTGCGTGATGTCATTCTCTCTAGAAAACCTCTGACGGTGCTTAGCTGAGGAACCCTTTAAATTTTTCGCCGCCCCCAAAAAAGTCCGGTGACGCTGAAAATTAGGTATTCAACAAACTATTTAAAAAAAAGTGAGTACGCTTTATGAGTCATTTCACATTTAGCTATCCCATAGAAACTTTAAAGCTGTAAGTCTTTCAAACCAATAGTCAGGTTAGCCAACATTAGTCCACTGCTGGACACCTAAGTGCACCTGCAAACTGTCTATGTTTATGGGAAATACTGTGATGTTAACAGTTTGATATAACACATTTGTTAATAGCTTAAGTTTATTGATGGACCTTGGCATGTAGAGTTTATTTGTCTGTAAATTAAAAAAAAAATATTAAAAATAAAAAAGCGTAGGTATGTTCAACAGGTATGTTTTTATGCGATTTGATCCTTAAATTAACACGTATTTCTTACAAACGTTTTTCTAAATAAATCTATTAAATTTATATATCTTTGTAAGTATTATCTTTAATAAACATAAAATCAGCTTGATGGTTTGAAAGAATTGAATTTAAATTAAAATGTTAAAGCTTTGAAGTTTGTATGAGATAACGAAATGTAAAACTCTTGAAACACAGCAATTACTAATTAAATTTTAGCAATGCAACACAACCCTGGCCAAAAATATAGGTGTTATGGCGACCGCCATCTTGCCTAAACCATAGCAAAACAGGAGCCTATCATCAGTCGTCAAAATACGAGTACGGTAATTCAATTAAAGCACGTTTTATTGCAAATTGAAAAAGAAATGTATATTATCGATGTTAATTTAATTAAAAACCGAACCAATGTAACCGAGATAGCGACAAAGATAATTTCGCCAATTCGGAGGAAGCAATTACGCAAGTGTGGCACGCAGAAGGTCCGATGCAAGCGCGAATTTAAAAACGCTACAAAATCAAGAATCATTAACGTCAGATAAGTTATATATAAAGTTAGCAAGCAGCGGCCGGAGCGAAATAATAAATCATTTTTTATTTCATCCCGACGACGACCGACGCCAATTTTTCCCAGTCTTTTTTCATCAATTTAACGAGAAACAAAAAGTGGCACTCAATTGTACGGCTAGCGCTCTGGGTGCTCCTTTTTTTATTAGAGACAGAGGCAATCTGTTTAACGATTTCGACCAATTAGGGGCCGCGGTTGGCGGGCCGCGCCGCCCTACTGCGCGCTGATTGGCCGGCGCGAAAGAACGGATTGTGCGATGGCGGGAAACGGATTTGAGTTTAGGGCATCTCGTTCTTGCAGTTAAGGATGTGCTGTGCTGGAGTTTGTCGATAACGAGTGAATTATTTTAATGCGCGGTGAGAAATTGTAAAAATTAATACGTATTCTTTGAAAACGTGGTTGTTTTAAAATGAGTAGCTTTTTCTGTGACAGATAAGTATGGCAGTACGATTTTAATGTACCTATGTATTGCTTTAAACATAATAAAAAATTAAGTAAAGTAAGTAAGTAGTAAGTAAGTAAGTAATTAAATTTAGGTTTTTCTCTGTGATTTCAATTCAAATATTCATTTAATTTTAATAACGATTTAGTTAAATTTTGTGATTAGTTATAGAAACGAAGAACTTATTTAACGAATTTACTCACGTTTAATTAAAGACAGACAGACTCTCTGAAACAGCGGATCCTGTATACATAAACCTTTAAAAACCTTTTAATTTTTTTTACAGGGTCCGTTGTTACAGAGTTGTGAACCTTCAAACGTCAGGATAAAATCAAGTGACACGAAAAATTATACACATACAAAAGTATTTCAGTTAACGTTTATCAGGTTGAAAAATGTAAATATCTCGGTCATGTTATAACTGACGAGTTGAAAGATGATGCAGATGTTGAACGTGAACGGAGAGCGCTGGCATTGAGATCAAATATAGCCCGCAGGTTTGCACGTTGAAACCAGTAAAGGTAACACTTTTTAGGGCCTACTACTTTTACACGTGCAGCTTGTGGTTAAACACACAAAGCGAGCGCTAGACTCCCTTCGTGTTCAATATAATGAATGGCCGGTGTTGATGGCTTTCATACCATCATGCGCAAAAGAGCGGTTTCGTTTCGATGGTGCAGCAGACCCGGGCCAGCCGAAACAGCCTCTTGGCCGTGGTCGCAGAGCGCACTGAATGCCCTTTCTTAGGCACTGGCAGTCACTACCCGGCCAGTGCCCCAGTATGTAAGATCTTTCAATTCAATTTCAATTTTTTTGAATGTGTATGTTAATGTTTTTGATTGTTTTTTTTATTGTTTGCTAAGGTTTTATAAGTCTAATTCAATTTATATATTATGACTATTATTACAAGTAATGTTAAAATAGTTTTTTTATCAATTTATTTATTTATAGTCCCGGGCGAAGTAGAGGGGCCACCTGAGTGCGTTTTACATTGCTGATGAGATGAATGGACTAAATTAGGCAATATTGGATGAACGAATTGGGCAATGTTATGCAGCGTACCGAGTGGCATTTTTCACTCAATTCAATCAAGTTTAAATGAACTCCAAAATATTGCATTGCGTAAGTAGTTAAATTTTATCGCCATCGGTAATTACTTTCTTTTTCTGAATTTATTTCATGATGAATTACTACTTACTTATCGAACTTTATTCATCGAATATAAATAAAGTTCGATAAAATTTATCGACTCTTCCCATCACTACAAGAGTAATTGGTCGAAACACGGAGTTTTAATACTAAACGACGGACGAACGGAGTCGGTGAGACCAGTCACCCGTTCGCGCGTCTTTAAACTGAAAAGCAATTGCAACTGCCAACACTGGGGTACAGTCACGAGCATTAACATGTAAACAATGGAACTCAATGAAATAAGAGCCAAAACTATTCAAAAAAGTATACAATGACATTTTAATGTTCTAACTGTACCTACCAGAATTTCTTATACTTAGGTAAGTAGATGATTTTACTAAGGGTCGGGTAAAAAGCTAATATAGCAGTTTTAAATACTACGAAGAGTAAAATTGATACAGAGTGGTATCTTAGAGTTTATTTTTTAAGAGAAGAAAAGCTGTTACATATTTTATTAAAATAAAATTAAAAATTAAAATAAACTCACGGCTGTCATTTAATTTATAAAATACGTAGACATTATTCTTTTAATACTTAGATCTTATTCCTTATTGCAAAACCTTATTGTACCTTTTACTTTTTTTTTAAGTACTAAAAATTAAATATTTATAAAATTTATAATATAAATATTTAATTTAGCTTCAGTGCAGCAAGCACTTAAAAAATGAAAAGTAAAAATTTACTATAGCGTTGTGTTATCAAATTTGTGGTATTTCATCTGCAAAGATGAATCTGCATAGCCATCGTTTGCAATAACCGTTATTTAGATGACGCACTGTGCCGCTATTAGCACTCAAAAAATATTAAAAAGCAGTGACAAAATTCAGCGCTTACCAGCCTTCCCGGTAGCATTTCCCGGTCAAATTTCTTCAATACATTTTCAACCATATTACTTAGACATAAAATTCAAAGTCTGTTGAGAAAAATTTACAGTTTGTGGTAGGTTGATTGATGTGCAGGCGTGTGTACATAAGATTTAGACTAGACAAGATTAAAAATTAAAACAATGAAAGTATCAACTGTTATGTATCACATAGATGATTCATGTCATAGGACAGTGAGGTTGTTAAAGGTGGTTAAAATCACCAACGAGTTGTTAATTTATTTTATCGAATTCCGGATCCCGGAAAATATTTTACTCTTAGTAGTTTTTCTAATTGTACACATGACATTACTGGTAGGTATTGTAGTATTTTATAGCAAATTCGACGTCCACATTTTACAATCTTTTTTTAAAAATATTGATAATTTCACAACAAAACTTGCCAAGCTACACACAGCCGGGACCAACGGCTTTACGTGCCTTAAAATTTACGTTAAATTTTTGGTCACCCATCCAATGATCGGCCTTTGTGAAAGTTGCTTAACTTCAGTAATCGCAGACCGGGCGGTCAACCACTGCGCGATTAAGCTCATCGAGCACCTTGTGATCGAATGTTTATAAAACTAGCGCCAGGATCCGTGGAGGCGATACCTCAATATACTTACCTACCGTTATCATTATTATCATAATTATCATTAATAACCTTAAGTATTATCATTATTTCATTATTATCACTATTACAATTATTACCATTATTACCATTATTACCATTATTATCATTATTATTGGTTATCGTTAACGTGATTGCATGATGAATAAAGCTCACACTTAAAGCGCACACACAATGTTGTGAATGAATATTGTTGGTATCGTAGTGACCCCAGGTGAAAAAGTGTCGGTATCAGGGGGCCTACCGCCTAACTCTATCGCCATCGCTCTCGCTATCGCGCTCTATAGTTTATGACGTCATCTTATCATTTCGAAAGCGATATGATAGCCTAAAACTTTCGATATTGCTTTTACATCGCTTTCGAAATGACGATAGGCGGTCGGGTGGCTGGTTCTTGTCAAACGCTGGTTTAAACTAACATCTTTTATTGATACGCAAAACAGGAGACAGAAACAGCCATGCCGAGTTTCTCGCGGCTTCTTCTCGGTAAAAAGTCTCCACGGTGGGGCTATCGTAGTCAATGACTCAAAGTCATTTAAGTAATTTTGCCAGTAGTCGGTACACTAGATCTCGTTATCTCCTTATTTGTCCTTTACCTCAAAGGTTCTCTGGAAGAGATCGCTTTAAGCGATTTAAGACCACCTTTGCCTATTTTTATATTGAAAATTTTCTGTTATTCGTTTTCTGTACTACAATAAAGTGTAACAAAACAAAAACATTTTATCTTATCTAAAAGTCCTTTACTTTGAAGATCATCAATTATCGTAAGTATTTACAAAAACGGTACCTACATAAAAAGCATTGTCGATTATTAAATCGACAATGCTTTTTATGTAGGTACGTACTGACGTACTAGTTTCATACTTGGTAAAAAAATATAATAGCCCTAGTTATATTCAAAAGTGATTATGGTTGGATGTAGGCTCATAAATGGTTCGATATTACAACTCGTGAGTGCCTAATATGGGCATAATGATGCTTGTTACGAATGATAGATGAAGCATAAATTGCTTTTGAAATGTTCAATCAATTTTAAATCTTATATTTTCTAGCAATAAAGCCTAATTTGGAATACAAAGTGGTACAAGTTCAAAGTTTCGGTAGGTTTAGTCATCATTCTAGACATACTTTATGTTGTTTTTTATATTACTTGGACAATTTTCTTTGATAATAAATGGTTAAAATTAAGGTCTACAATACTGAATATATTAAAAAATCGCAATAATGTCTTAAAAAATAGTCCTCCGTTTTATTGAGGGATGTGTGGCGCCATCTAGTAAGAAGTAGAAGTATCGCACAATCAAACGCCACTGCCATCTAGTGATAAGTAGCTTCACTACAAAGTCATTCAGCATTGTAGTTGTACTACCTTCGTTGTAGTTCTACACTTGACCGCTAGATGTCTAGCAAAAACATTTGAGAAAAAAATAGTTTGCCCTTTGTTAGATGGCATTAAAAATATTTTTAATATATTTTTTACGATAACACTCGCACCACTTGCTTTTTGGTAACAATGTCTATCAAATTCCAATTCCATTCTTAGTCATTTAAGTAATTTTGCTAATAAACAATAATATTAATACTTTTAACATTTCTTACGTTTTCTCAAAAACTGTAAGGTATTTAGAATGTAATAAAGAACTAAAACTTTTTAAAGGTACCTACCTATTATGTAACCAAAAGCAAACGGCAACCGAACCGAACGAAAGAAAATGAGTGCGAGTTTCAAAGAATACATTTTGGTATTGAATATGAAAAACTTTGTTCCCAATTTTAAAAAACAAGTCACACATTACGTAAGTACTTACTTACTTACCACACACGGTACCTGCCTTCTTGTCTTAAAATAAATAAACTTTTATAGGAGACAGGACCCAGGTTAAAAATGAATAAAAACAAAGATCAATTATAGCTTTTATTTATTAACTTTTTGACATAAAATGTGTGCCGACATTTTTAAATTCCGCTTTATGTTAATATACAGTACATAAATTAAATTTTAATGAAACAGTATAATCTCTAGATACCTACTTTAATCGTGTTTATTTCACACATAAATCTATCACCGTTGACATACAAAGCAATATGCTGTAATGTATTTTATAAGAACACAAAATACCTATGTTTATATGCAAAAATGAAACAAATTGAATAAAAGTTTTCTGATTGAATCACTGACACAGGTCAGTCTTACCTGTGGCCGCGAAAGCCGCAAACGTTTCAAAATTCCATACTAACGGCTCCCGCCCACGACCGATCTTTTGTACGACCGATAATCGAATCGATTTTGACCGTCTTTTTGTAGGAAGTGTTGTTGCAACATAGAGTTCCATAGGCTTCATTTTCACCGAAAAAAAATCGGTTACCGATCATCGGACGTGGGCGAGGGCACTAAAATTACTTTTTTAAATAAAACGCTAGTAAATCCGTCAGTGTTCCATTTCAATGTGTAGGTATTTTTCACATTCATAACATCACCAAAATTAATCATAATGACATTTAAATTAGCTCATAATAAAATTATTTCTCAATCTGATTGATTAACAATATCTTACAAATAATGTGTAATAATATTGATTTTATCTAACCTTAAGTTTTTTAAATATCTTCAGTGTCTTGTCGTGTCTCGATTCTGTTATTTCAAAACGTCTACAAGCGTATGGCCTGATTTTGTCAAATTACCCATAGTCCTTGCTAAAATAAAGCTACTGACACACTATTGAGATGTTATTGAATAAGCAGACTTAAAACTACGCATTTTTAAATGCTAAGTGACGTTTACAATGTTGCGACAACACAGTTTAACAGCGCTCGTCATTAATAGATATCCTTTTATCTAGCAACTTCACTAAAGCCCGGTGAAGCTGAAAATGCCGCAGCGGCAATCAGCAACCTCTCTCAAAAAAAAAAAAATAGCAACTTCAGTTAGCCATAGAAGAACAATCGACTGCAGTGTCTTAGTAAATCACATAGCAGAACTGTTGAATCTTAAATAGAAAACGCACTTTAAACATATTTTAATTGAGAAAGCTTATTATACGGTAAATTATTAAATTGCAGAGAAGTGCGTGTGGAAATAAGTCGATTACACAGGCTCGAACACAGAACACAGAAAGAGGTTCGAATATTATTATTAATGAGTACAAAATTGTGCTTAATTTGTAGACATTGCATGATAATTGCATGCATTGCATGTAATTTGGTAGAAATGTTTGAGAAAAAGAAGTAACCCTCCTGAGTTCCTTGTCTTTGGAAAACCGAGAAGAGCTAGTCTTCTCGGTTTCCCAAAATCTGAACTGGTGGCAGACTCGGTAGTTTAGTTTAAACGATCATTTTAGTTTTTTTTGTTATTATTTCGATTTTATAGTTTTGACGTCTATAAGTGCTAACATTAAAATAAATGATTTCACTTTGACTTTGATTTTGACTCTAGTGTGGGTATTAGTAGCTTTAATCAGAAGAGCAGTGGCTTAAAAGTCTTGGTAGCTCAATGGGAGAACCAGCCGTTTGCCAACCGCGTTTTCGTGAGCTTAATTATAGGGACAGGTGGTCCAAGATTTGTAGTAGCTTAATTTGAAGAGCAGACGCTATAGTGTCTGAGTAGCTCAATTCGAAGAGCAATCGCTTACAGTGTCTTGGTAGCTCAATTAGTAGAATAGAATAGCAGTTGCCTATCGCAGTTACGTTTAATTATATAAATTGGCTAACCGACTTTTCAACAAGAATTTTTGTTAACTTGTTATGTGTTTTATGTGTACTTCTCATATTTTTTCTTCTTTTGATACTTTGTTCATACTTTTCACATTTGGCACAACATTGAGATTTGAGATAGATTTCCTATTAGTGATTAAGTTTTGGTAATTAATAACTAACGCGAAGGAAAATTACAGCTAGGCCATAGATTAGAAAACCTTAAAAAGCCGAAACTATTGGTTCCTTAGAACAACAAAAATAATATATTTTTATTATTATTCTGTGATTTCAAAAAGAGCGGTTAATGCACAATTCCAACCATATCAGCATTAACATTAATCACCAAGAAGGAAAACAAATCTAATTACAAAAGATAAATTAGGTACTTATTACAATTTGTAATCAGTATCGCTTATTATTACGTAAGGATCAGGTGTTTAGCTAATGTAATTACAACTTAACGCCTATCTACATATGGTCCTTAATTGATTATGAATCTGGAAGTTGCTTGCGTGTACTTGGTGAACTTATTACATCTTCACTGGAACGCTTCGAACAGAGGGTCATGGCCGCGATCCGTTTTGTATCTCTTCGGTTGGGAGTCATCATCTTCGAAGTAATCGCAAGGACCGAATAACTGAAAAAGAGTTTGTTTCGATAAGAGGTTAAGTGGTGGCACCCAGTGTTCGACGGGAACCAATTATCAACACTTTATCCTTTATTCCGTCGGCTACTGTGAATACAGACATACTAGTTTTAATTGTTTAAGGCACTGATCAGTGCTCGCCGCATATTATGAGCGATTTATCATTAAAAATGGAGGTCTGCAACCACAGGCCTGTATTAACGTAGATCACGCAAGTACACCTACTTCAGACGCTTCGAGTGAGCCCATCTGTGCTCACTGCCGGTTTCCTACATTTAGTCTGTCAAAAATAAGAAAAATGCTTCGATTCGCCGTTATAAATTGTAAAAACCCTTCATCTGTGTGTAGCCAATAAGTAGAACACGATGCCTTCCGCCGGAAAGTAATTTTATGATACAAAATATTCATTCATTTTAAAGTAATTAATTTTAAAATGATTTATTTTGATTTTTTGACAGTTTTGAGAAAACCTAGAGTATCTCGCATGTTCGTCACACATTGCGGCTTTACTTAGCTCTATACATGTGGCTAGTGTATTGTGTTAACGGGCTATGAACATCAAATTACCGTTCCATACGTACTTCGCGTCAGTTTCGAGCCACAGTCGCTTTTGTAATTTTTCTGTCAAATTTTCTAATTAGTGCCGTTTTACTATAAAACGTCTATTCGATTCTAAATTATAATTATTGGAAAGGTTTTATATTTTGAAAGCAATTCAAAATCTCTAAGAGAAGGCTTTCCACAAAATGATACCTATCCAAAAATTCTAGCGATTTTTTTTACACATCAATGCAAATTAATTAATTAGGGGAAAAAATCGAAATAAAAATAAGGCAAATTAAAAGCACGTTACGTACCAAAACTGGTTTACATCCGCAAGAAAAATACAGTTAAAATCGGGAAGTTATTTTGTCGTCGACATTATAATTCCCCGCCCGATCCTCTAAATGACAGCACACATTTACAGAATACACTAAACATGCACACCAGTTTAGGCCCAAGACACCGTACTCGTAGAACAAGGGTACGAAGAACCGGTTCATACTCGCTCTACACAAGGTACAGACATGTACCTGGGCGCTTCTCTCCTCCTCCACGGCCCGGTCAACCCGAGCCGAGGTCCGTGCCTTTAGAGGCGCCCTCGGGTTGCTCCGCTCCCCGATCCGATCCGAACCCTTCGGAGAACCTAGTAGGGCACGGGGACGCGCACTTGTGCGCGATGCCGTTCCCTCTAGATAACCTCCGAAGGTGGTTCGTTTCACACGGCTTGAGGGACCCTTTACGTTCCTCGCCGCCCCCAAAAAAACCCGGTGAAGCCGAAAATGCCGTAGAGGCAATCAGCAATCTCTCTCAAAAAAAAAAACATTATAATTTGTCGATCGTTCGCCTAATGGCGGTTTTGTGATTATAGCCTAATGCCGTATATATTTTCGTTGAACACGTTGTTTATACCGAAATGTCTGTAATTGTTATATTTAGGTACTGTTGCGATTTCATATCTCATTATTATCTCGTATTATAAGTTAAATGAAATACATTATGAAATATCATTTCTCAGTATTTTCTTCAGTTTTTCCATGTATACAATTTGATTACTAAGATACATACCGTTCAAGAACTTGCGGTGTCAAAGACAAGTTACCAGTGACCTTGAATAAGAGAAAAAGGTGCACTCGTTCGTAACTGATATATATAATAGCGTGACAGTTGGTCGCCGGTTCCAAAACCAACCGCTGGTGTTTCTCTTTATTGAACGACCTGACGGCATATGCGCTGCAAGAATCTAGGTAGCGTTTCCCATTCAACAATTCGTTCAATCACCACACATAAATTGTGCTATTGATTAATTCTTAATAAAATTTTAATAATAAAATAAAGCTTCGATATAAATCGATGACAAAATCGATGAACCAATTTATGTATTAAAATCGTTCGCAACGCGGCATTTTTGAATCGATTTGGCGCGTAAGGTTTCCATCACTAAATCATAGCATGTCAATAAAATGTGGCACGCTTGGTTTTCATACAAATCTTGAAACATGCGTCGTCTATCTAGATATTTGGTCTGTGTCTGCAACAGATTTTTGACTTTAGTAACATTTAATTACGTATGAATGACAATGGAGAAGCAGTTAAGGTGCTTCAAAACTGTCATCTAGTAAAACTTCAATGAAATATTATTATTTGGCGACGAATATTGGTGTCGAACAATTTTGATTCTACGGTTGTTCAAATATTAAGATTCATTATCGGATAAGCTTTAATAGGTGGAGCCTGATGGCGCAGTGGTTAACGCACTTAGCCTGCGATTGCTAACTGCCGTACTCAGAGACGTCAATTAACTTCTAATGACAATTAAGTCTCTTGCTGTCACTTTCTTATGTATAGTACTAAATAGAGAAGGAATGACATTTAATTGTCATTAAACTTAACTGACTTCTCTGAGTACGGCAGTTAGGTTTTAAGTAACTTACGCAAAGGCTGGTAATCGGATGGGTGACGGAAAATTATTATCATCTTGAGTTGCTCCGTGCTTCGGCAGAAGGCACGTAAAGCCGTTGCTCCCAGCCGCATTAGCAGTCGTTAAAAACCACCAATCCGTACGCGTGGTGGTTTATGGCCCGCTCTCCCTAATAGGGAGTCCCTATCCATCCGTAGGAAGGGAAGCCCCAGCAGAGGGGACATAAAATAGAGCCGGTGACCGAAGCTTTAATATATTAGGTTTACTTTTAAACATTACTAGAACTGACATTGTGTATTGACATTGTTTATGAATGTTAGTAACACCATAAAAAATCACTAAGTATTATTGAAAGGCGCTACGTATTTTCGACCTTGTGACAGCGCTAGTAAGGATGATATATAAGAATGAAGCTCCACAATGAGCTTATGCGGCTGCGCTTCCCGACAGAACTGACCACGAAGAAACATTGACACGTAAAGCACTAAAGCGGAGCTGTCCCGCTTCAATAAGGACGTATACCCTTACCACCTCGTTCACAGGCTTTCCCTCCAACAGGTACTTCAGCTTGTTCATTTGGCAAGGACTCAGAATCCTCTCGAGGTTGGAAGCCACATCCCGGAAGTCCTCTCGCTTGACCCCAGCCCGCTTGCCATTGGTCCAACCTCTCGAGTACTGGAAGGTCTGTGATGCGACTGATGATAGCGCCACGACGATAAGGAACAGCGTTTTTGCGGCCACCATTTTGATATCTGAAAGATAAAAAGTATTTTTTTTGTCTCTTACAGCCTACAGGTAGAGCACTTGGCTTTCATCTCACCTGATGTTAACTGATGATAAGGCCGAAGGTGGAAGCGCATTTCACCCGAAATCCTCAACCACTGAGGCACTGGCTATCTTATTTCTAGATGCCGGATCACTATAGGTACACAGGCTGCAGATCAACCTACCCAAAACTGTCAAATTTCTACAATCAATTTTGAACTTTATTGTTTCGATATTATAAGAATCAGTATTCATTGGAGAAATTTGACAGATTTGGGTAGGTTGATCTGCCGCCGTGTGTACTATCAATATACCCGACTCAATTGATTAACTAATAAATTATATTAATTAATGGCTTCGCGTTTAGCATTTAGCCAATTTCAAGTTGTTTTTATTATTAGTAGTAAGGGTACAATTGTACGGTAGATAGAAATTAATAGTCTCACAACACGTGTTATTACGGGAAGAACTCGGGTGAAACTCGACTCAATTGATCAGAGATAGCCGGTAACTACTGACACACACTGTCACCTGTCACTTGTCACTTGTCACCATTACTGATATCTCGTAAAACAACATTACAAACAATACTACTAGTATTGAAAGATGGTGGTAACTAGCTAGCCAGGCGGACAACGAACCCTACCACCAACCAAATAAGTGTGTACCCTTCACTGGGAATCGAACGTGGGACCGTCTAAGACCGATGGTCATTAACAGTAGACTACAGAGGCAGTAAAATATAAAATGACGTAGGTTCCTTTTTAAACTTAATAATATTCTGCAAATACAGACTTGCACATACTTATATTAATATTGCTAAAACGACACCACCCATAAAGTTGATAAACGGCAGATTTTATGTCCGATCCTCTACTGTAGATATGCAAAGTGCATACCATAAACAAATAATGCTTATCCGATATAGCAAGATATTCACTTCCCCTTAACTGAAGGGGCTATTCAATCTGCACTATATTATCAACATCAGCGTGCTTAATAGCCCGGTTCATTTTGATTTCAAATTTTTTTAGTAGAGGTTGAACTTTTATTACAGTTGTTATCCCTATCAGATTATAAGCATCCCACTACTGATTATTACTTTTTATTTTTAAGTGCTAATTGCTGCACTAAAGCTGGATTAAATATTTTATTAAATAAAGTGAAAAAATGAAATGCCTACCCGACCCAGCCTTACAATTCTTCTCACAAATCACAACACTTTAATATTTGGTATTGGTTCGGTATTGTATATTATATAAATAAATAATAAACTTTTCATTAGAAATTAACAAACAAAAAATATGAAATGCATTATGCATGCACAAATTAACATGCATTATCAAACAAATACGTTTATCTTCTATTAAATTATATCAGTCTTTACAAAAATCTTCCTTTATTTTGACCATAAAATAATCAACATTATATTAAACTGAAAATATTAATAACAAACAAGATATTCCAGTATGAAACTTCTTTTAGAAGACAATTACCATTTAAAAAGTTATTTTCTCTTAAATTATAACATGTATATAACCTTTTCAATATACATAATAATTATCAAGAACAAATTAATATTCAAAAAGTTCAGTAGAGGAATGTTGAACTTCTGAGTGAATAAAAAAAATTAAAAAGTTGAAAAATATTAAGTAAATATTTTAATTCCATGGGAATATTTTAAATTGAGTGAAATTTTCGTTTAAACTCCGTAGTTGTATTAATTTATAGACGTAGGTATTGTATATATTTTTTGTTGATAAATGTGTTATCTAGGCCTAAAACTCTTTATTGACATATTAATCTTTTTATTTTATTACTATTTTTTATTTTTTTTTATTTTAGTAGTAGTACTAAGCGCCATCACTCGGAGACGTGCAAAATCTCCGATATCATGCTGTAGTAGCTGCTTGCAATAGTCTGGTCTGATTAGGGTTGCCAACTTTTTTCAGACCAAATATAGTATTTTTGGAATCAGTGCCTACCCATAAAAATATAGTAGATAGGAATTAATAAAAAAAATAAAGTATAATAAAAATATTTGTTTTATTAGTAGAGACCGTTTTAGATAATAGAGACTGATTTTATCGATTTTGCAGATTAAACATAGTAGTTTCGCCTACTAAATATGTTTTTAAAATAATAGTAGTTAGACACCTAAAATAGTAGAATACTATTTTATATAGTAGGGATGGCAACCCTAGGTGTGATAGCAGTTGGCAAAAACATCTGTAGGCCTATAGTGGAGATGGAGAGTACACGCATGAGCTCTTTTGCCGTTATACTACAATCATCGATTATTTCTTTTGTTGATTAATGGCTTCATGCAATTAGCACATTTAGCCAGTGTCAAAGTAATTTTTCTTACAAATAATACATAAATAAACATTATTTCCTTCCCGTATGATGATGATGAATGATAATAGAATAGAAATGAGAAGTGAGAAATTATATACCCCCCAACCCCTCGTGTATCTCAGTAAAGATGTGGGGCTTTACTAAGTCCTCGGGCGGACTTCTTGAGAGAATTTGAAAAGTGACGTTGCACTGTTTTGTTTCATTTGCAACACTCATGCACACTCACGAACACTTAACAGTAAATAGTCCACCATTATTTCACATTAATGTTCGACATAACAAAAATTTTAGAAAATAAAACAAAACCGCAGACATGACTCTTAACTTTCCCGCCAAGAAGTCAAATCATCGATTGATCTTTCTCGGATCAGCTCGGCAATGCAAACGAGATGACAAGTGCGACTCGCGCGGCAAGTTAGCTGTCAAAATAGATCCATAGATAAATGGCGCCAAATTTATAGTGAATATTTGCATTCGCGAATACCGGCGCGGCAGATATTCGCATCTTGATATTCGTTACATCACTAGTAGCTACATCTTTATTTTAAGTGGAAATAGAAATTTTAAGAAATTGCAGTCTGATGAGCTTGTGTTCGCCTTGTTTGCGAAGGTTGGGAATGAAAGAGGTGCGATTTTTTTAAGTCACAATCACAACAATGTTCGTAATGAAATTAATTAATTTAAAAAATACACTAGGATTTACCGCCTCTTGACATTGAATACGTAAAAGTATAATTAAATTGATATTTAACTACATATCTTTTCTTTTCTTCTCTTTCCTGAATTGTAATTAGGTCTCAGACCCAGAGGTCTCCGGTTCGATTCCCAGTGGGGGGTACATGTTTGTTACTTGGTTTGATTGGTGCTAACATTTAACACCTTTTTATCCAAATATGTCGCCATAGCATCAATGATTGTAGCATTTTTGTCCCCCCGCCCGATCCTCTAAATGACAGCACACATTTACAGAATACACTAAACATGCACACCAGTTTAGGCCCAAGACACCGTACTCGTAGAACAAGGGTACGAAGAACCGGTTCACACTCGCTCTACACCAGGTACAGACATGTACCTGGTCGGTTCTCTCCTCCTCCACGGCCCGGTCAACCCGAGCCGAGGTCCGTGCCTTTAGAGGCGCCCTCGGGTTGCTCCGCTCCCCGATCCGATCCGAACCCTTCGGAGAATCTAGTAGGGCACGGGGACGCGCACTTGTGCGCGATGCCGTTCCCTCTAGATAACCTCTGAAGGTGATTCGTTTCACACGGCTTGAGGGACCCTTTACGTTCCTCGCCGCCCCCAAAAAGCCCGGTGAAGCTGAAAATGCCGCAGCGGCAATCAGCAAACTCTCTCAAAAAAAAAAAAAAAAAACATTTTTGTGAACCGGCAGCTATTGATAAGATAGCCAATGGCTTAGTAGCTAAGGATTCCGGGTGAAAAGCGCTTCCAACTTTGGCCTTAACATCACTTAATAGTATCAGTAATAAGTCCGTAGAATAGTCCCGCAAACTTTCGTTCCACACCACAGCTAGGGTTGGCTGGAAGATTCTATAGAGAGATAAGCTCACCTTTGTATATGTCTTGTATAACGTCTGTTTTAAATGTGTGTGTTATATGTGCAATAAAGGATTAAATAATATAATACCTGATATTGCGGGCAATAAAAGCCACTTACTCGAAAAAAAAAATTAAAAACAGAGAACATTTTTTTCATAACTTCACTACACTAGTACTGAACATAGGCCTCTCCAAGTGATCGCTACTGAGCACGATCCGCGGCTACTATCATCCAGCTCTTGCCAGCCACCTTGCGAAGATCCTCGCTGCACCTAGTCTGAGGGCACACGTTTGCCGATACGCGGTCATTTTATAACAGTAAAAAGTAGTCTTACTTTACTGCAGGCTCAGTCTCAGTGGCAATTTTTTACATAAAAGGACAGCGAATTTCTTTGAATGCACAGACACCTGCACGTCAACCTACCACAAACTATCAATTTTCTTCAATACATTTTCAACCATATCATTAAGGCATAAAGTTCAAAGTCCATTGAGGAAATTGACACTTTGTGGTAGGTTGATGTGCAAGCGTCCGTACTACACTTCGTAGCAGCCGCTTAGTAAAATCGTAGCGTTACGAGACTACGAACTAGGACACCGCTGTAGCGTAGGGGTTACCCTATCTAAATAGTTATATTTACTATCTAAATAGTTATATTTATTAAGTGATTTGACCCGATTTCCGAAGGTCTTTAGTTCAATTCCCAGGTCGTTCCAAGTGTGTTTCGGATTTTTAGATGCATTGCCCGGGTTTGTGATCACCAACCCGCGTTTGGCAAGCGTGACTAACCTATATTACCCATCAATTGTAGTGATGACTTGATTTCAATGATATTAGGCGTATGTCCAGCAGTGGGACAGTTATAGGCTATTTACTTTACTTACTTTATTTTATGTGATTTGAATTTTACTGGGTGCTGAGTGAAAAATGTATGTGCTATTTGGTCACGTAAACTTCACAATAATTGTGTGGCAAAACTGCAACTCTTTTGTCACCAGGGTGCCTAGTGTGAAATTTGTTTACTATCCGTATTCATTCGATTACGTTTACGAAAACGAAAATTAGTATGGCATTGAAGCAGCGCCTCCTGGCGATATACATGAAGAGTTAAAAATATGCCTATGCATAACGTGATCGAATGCCAAATAAAACTCGCAACAATGCACCCTGACCTATTCGGATTGCTCACCGGAGTCTGCATCTGATTGATTCAGCAATATCATTACAAAATATATATTTTTTTCAGTTTAACTTAACTCTTAACAAATGTATTGATCAATTTCTGACATAGCTCATTATACTTATTTTTTGCGTTCACAATGCTATGTAGTCAATTTTTACTTTTTATTTTTAAGTGCTTGCTGCACTGAAGCTAAATTAAATAAAATGTTTTTATTTTGTTTATATAATTTTAACGCAAATTTTGTTGCGAAACAAATTACAAAAACACAATGTTGAAAAAATTTCCACGAGCAGGTTTTGAACATGCACCCTTCTGACATACCGGGTCAGGTACTCTTCCAATTGAGCTATCGTGGTTCTAACCAGCCCGCCGAAATTATTCAACACTATTTACTTTTTACTTTGAAAGCCAAAGGCACCCATTCAATGTCAACAACTACCGTCATTAACACCCGATCATAATATTTTTACAAATACTAAAGATCAGTTAATAAGTAGGCAAGCTATTTATAAAATGTTTTTATTTTGTTTATATAATTTTAACGCATATTTTGTTGCGAAACATCTAAATTAAATATTTATAAAATTTATAAAATACAGTGATAAAATTAAACGCTCACCCCGACCCAGCCAGGAATCGAACCTGGGTCTTCCGCAATCCGGGCGGTTGCACTGACCGCTATGCTACCGGGAAGGCTGACGTAAGCGCTGAATTTTGTCACTGCTTTTTAATTTTTTGAGTGCTAATAGTGACAAGATAAAACCCTGCCACCAACCAAACCGAGTACACAAACATGTACGCTGGGAATCGAACCCTCCCGAGTTCGATCCTCAGGGTCTGAACTGGCGGTCTTAACCACTAGAAAGGCGGTTAAATTTTTATATAGGTAGTTGAATATAAACAAAACACTCATCCTTTCTTATTCTTATCTAATAATTTGGAACTGATGTGTAGGCACTCTGGTTGCTTTCGTGTATAGCAAAATTAATGTTTGTCGTTCACAGTCCCGCGTGTAAACAGTAGGCTGTATTTTCTTTTCACCTCACTTGCTCGAAAAGGCTTACTTCCTCCTTCAAAATCTGGGTTGGAGAAGCGCTTATTCCCCGTTTGTGGAAAAGGTTTTTAGAATTTAGAACGTAACTATGAACACTATGGTGCGCACTGCGCACTATTCTGCAAGCACCCGCGCGCAACAATAACTTTCCAGCCTTGCATAACAAAACGTATCGTAGACTTGTCATAAAATATGTACCTTTGTTCAAATGTTATTAATACTTTTTTATTTTATTTTTCTAATAACTATCTAATAGGTCACATACTAAAAATCCACTTATAGCAAAATTTAAATTTTCTACAAAACAGTTTTAAAAAGTTAACATCACATTAAGCAAAGAGTTCGAATTCCAAAAATTTACCTCTTTTTGTTGATTGCTCCAAAACACAATCCAGTCACTGGTTGGAAAAGAAAAAATAGTTACCTACACAAGACAACAATTCAAATTTCAAACTTAGAACGTAGATTTGCTTCCCTGTCGAGGAAGAAAGGACGACTACGCTCTCCAAGTTGAAGTTTATCCCTTTTATAGGGAGCGGGCGCTATACAGTGGTAGCAAGTTAGTAAGGTGGTTGATAAATGTTCATACATAGATTTAATATGTTAAGATTTTATTACTTATATAGAAATAGTTTTAAAGATTATATAAGTTTGTTGAAGTAGGTAGAAGATGTAGGTAGTATGCACAGACGCCTGCACATCAACCTATCCAAAACTGTCAAATTTCTTCGAAACATTTTCAACCATAATGCTTAGTACTAAAGTTCAAAGTCTATTGAAGACATTTTACAGATTGTGGTAGGTTGACGTGCAGGCGTGTGTACTTATTTGATCATTGATATTTTTTTTTCTAGGTACTTGTGAGTATTTAGTTATTTGAGTTATTATTTATACACATTACTATTACACATACCGGCAGTGTACATATTAGGTATTATATTTACATTATTCAGTATAAGTACAGAAGACAAAATATATATCTTTACACTATCAAATATTTTGAATGGAAATTCGATCGGATATTAGATAATTATAATTATCTTGACGACCTCCGTAGCCGAGTGGCTTGCACGCCGGCCTTTGGGCGGCGCTAACTCTGATGTTCCGGATTCGATTCCCGGTCGGGTCAATGTCGAAAACTAACTTTTCGATATTGTATCGGGTCTGGGTGGTTGTGGTCATTGTTTCTGATTTCCATGAAACGAGTGCTTTAGCTACTTACCTTGGGATCAGAAGATTTTAAAAAGATTTAGTTATGTGAATATATTACTACTAAAACTTTTTACCAGCAAACTGCTTGCAGTAAAACTGATCTAATTTTAACACTTTATTTTATCTCCCCACATTCCTGTTACATTATTCAATTATTCACAAATAGCATTTGAATAACTATAGGACGCGCTCGAAAACATTTCCATTTTTTTACATTTGACGCCCACAAAATCTATGCAAACGACAGTATATGCTTATGAAATAAATAATTTGCTTATGAGTAGCGCGATGGCGCATTGGTAAACGCGCCCGGTCTGCGATTGCTAATGTTAAGCAACTTTCGCATAAGCCGGTCATCGGATGAGTGACCAAACATTTTTCATCTCAAGTACATTGTCTAGCTCCCTGTGGTGTGTGTGGTGTCTAGCTCGTGCCCCAGCAGTGAGAACATAAAAATGAGCTGGTGAAGCTTATCTAGAGAAGAGCACGATGGCGCATATAAGCGTTTGGGTTGCGATCTTGTAAGCTAAGCAACTTTCACTGATGGTTCACTGATGGGTGACCAAATAAAATATTTCGAAAGAAGATCGTTATAACTTCACTTCACCCGAAACCCTCAACTACCGGAAGTCTGGAACTAGTTATCTTATGAAATTGTTTATTTTAATAACGTTTAATAAAATGTGCGACCATTAGAGAACAACATTCCCGTGTCGTATCGCAATTTGCCTAGAGGAATAATTTGTTTGTCGCCGGTTTAGTATGGTGATGTTTATTTCTCGTTTTCATTACTTAGACTAGAAACTAGAACTAGAAACTACACTTACACTTTGATCTTAATCTTAAGCGGAATCGAACCCGCGAACTTAGGTTGTATACAGCCTAAGTTTTTGTTTGTTGTTTGTTGATGTGTTGTTTCTATAAACAGCTAGTTGCGAGTTGCCAGTTGCTGCAATACGCAACTCAAAGTTGCTCTGTTGGCGAAGCGCCTAAGAGCTCATGGTTACCCACCTGAACATATAAATATCGTCGCTTAGGTTCGCTTAAGTAAAAATTAGTAATTTTTGAGTTAGTCATGTCACTAGATAGAACATCGAAGGATGTACCTTGTGACCAATCAAAAACGATGTTTAGAGCCAATTGCGACGCTTATAGGATCACTTTGTTGTCCGTCTGTCTGTCTGTCTGTCTGTCAAGACCCTTTATCTCGGAAACGCGTGGAGGTATCGAGTTGAAATTAAAACCATATACTCAAGTCTGCGGTCCCTTGAAGCTGTGAAAAAGTCAAACTTTTAAGTTAACGAAAAAAAAAGATACGGCCGTTTATGTCGCAAAATACGTATATTTCGACAGTCTCAAGGGAATCAAAACTCATAAGGTACTTGCCGTTGACCTAGAACTATGAAGTTTGGCAAGTAATATCGTCTTATACTACAAGTACAGGGAAAAATCTGAAAACTATACATATTTAATTAAATCACAAAAAAACAGGGTCTTTATGCAAGGAACGGGGGTCCAAATTTTGAAGCAAGTTAACCGTATCATGTGGGGTATCGTATGAAAGGGCTTCATTTGCAAAAGCTTAAACAGATTTTTAATAATTTGTATGATGTATAGTTTTAGATTTATGACGAGAGAAATACAATTTTTTTATTATTGTCTCTATTGAGTTGTGCGGTGTTAGCTTAAGCGTTGATGCGGTCAGGATGCTGTTGCGGCTGCCCCGCTTCTGCAGCGCCTCCAGGATGTTTGCAGAGGCCGGCGTTGATGGCTTTCATGTCATCATGCGCAAAAGAGCGGTCTCGATGGTGCAGCGGACCCGGGCCAGCCGAAACAGCCTCTTGGCCGTGGTCGCAGGGCGCACAGGTGGTCATTTCTTATGGCATTGGCAGTCACTACACGGTCCAGTGCCCCAGTATGTAAGATCTTTATAGTAAGACTGGACCTTAATTATTTATTATTTTAACGGTGGTGATGAACAGGTAGAAAAGTCACTATGTAAAAGTAGCAAACAGCAAAGTCTATACTCCCAGTCTCAGATCTAGATATAGATCTAGTTACCTAGTTTAATGCTAAAAACTAAGGTTTCTATTCCAATTTAAATACCTACAATGAAACAAATTACATTTTCTACGGCAGCGTGCCATGTTGCATAAAAGTACAGTTGGACATAATAATCTGTCAACTGTTTGTGATACTTTAATTTAGATTTTAGTTTTGTTAGTTGAATCTATATTTTTTGAAGAACCTTCATAAATATCTATATTTAACTGAATCCTATCAACAATAAAGATGGGATGGATAGGTTGGTGATTTGTAATTGCAACCTTTAACCAGAATGTATATATATATAAATATTATATTTTACAGAAGATTTTAAAAAATATAAACTTATGTATGTTATAGGTATGTTTTTGTTTCATTAAGTGGAAAGAACTTCATGGCAATTAGTTAGCTAAGTAGAGCGTTCTATCGTTCTTGTTAAGTCTCGAGAAATATTACGGAAAACTAGTATAAGGGGCCACACAAAGCATTTTAATTAAAAAAGTTATTTCCTCACCACAGATTTAACGTAAAGGAGTTCTCATCTTGTCTATGGGCAAAAGGGTGTATTCTGCAGTTTTACAACATCATTATTTATTTTTTATTTTTTTAAAAGTAGATCATAATTTTTTTTTTTAAACTTTTGCTACATAAATCACATGGCTAATTTAATGCCTGAAGCATTCTCTACCAGTCAACCATCTTTAGTCCCTGATATTTTTCAAAAGAGGTCATTTAGTATTAATTGCATAGGCTATCATGGCTATGTTCAAGCTATGCAAATTTATTAACACTATCTACTTTTAATTTGTTCTGCAATGTCAACATCTATGTCATCAGCATCCAATCTAAAAAAAAAATACAAATATCAAGGAAGGATCAAGCCATAATCATAAAAGTGGGAACCTATTTATTTCTTTATAGGCATGTAAATATTGGCACACGACAATAAATAGGTACTTACTCGTAATTCTAATAGGAAAAAAGATACAAAATTACCTCTCACAAGATTCCTAATTCTGTATTAAAATTCTTTAGACGAATAAATTCGAAACATCTGCACCGGACAGCAAAATATCAACAAAAAATTAATATTGTATGCCCTGGAGGAAGGACGCAGTTGAACTTTATTTAGAAGAGGGCCTAGTGCGCGTTTTATTTGCAATCCAATTATTAGATGGTTCTTATAATTACTAATTATTTATTAAGTGATAATAAGGCCAAAGGTGGAAGCGCACTTCAGCTGGAATCCTCAACTACGGAGGCATTAGCAGCTATCTTATCTCTTAGCTGCCGGAACACATGAATGCTACAAACATTGATGTTATGGCGACATTTATATAAGATGGTGGTAACAAGTCAGGCGGACAAACAAGCCCTACCACCAACCAAACCGAGTACACAAACATATGCCCCCGCTGGGAATCGAACCCGGATCCCCTGGGCCTAAGAACGAAAGAGAGAATCTACTTATATGTTACATATGAGGTGAGATGAAAATTTTTCCGTAAAAATTTTCTTTTTTGCTAACATGATCGAATGAAAAATAAAAGTGGCGCTAGGCACCCTGAACTGTAATTTTAACCTATGAGTCAGAATAAAAATACAAAATAAAAAAAAACCTTAAAAGCCTAAAGTTTCAACGCTTTATTAGTTCTGACTGTACTTCTAAAGCCCCACGTCTGCATCACCCTCCGACACGTGAGAGCTAATTTTTGCTTATGATATTGTTGTACACACGCCTGCACATCAACCTACCACAAACTGTCAAATTTCCTCAATAAACTTTGAACTTTATTACTAAAATGTATGGTTGAAAATGTATTGAAGATATTTGACAGTTTTGGGTAGGTTGATGTGCAGGCGTGTGTACGTACAAACGAATACGCTATCAACATAGGCATTTTAATTTCCACAACTCTATATCTATATCTTATCTATATCTTACAATATTAATATGGAACATCAACTGCTTTACTACAAAACGATGGCTAAAGTTACACAATGTTACACACTTATTTTATTTTTATTTTAATTTATTTATAAGGACACATTTACTGGCAACAGTTAAAAAAAAGTAGCACAATTTTTTATGAAAAGCTTATACACTAAGGGCCGATTTTTCAATTGACGGATAAAACTTATTCGTTTAATAAAGTATTAGATGACCATTTTAAAAATGTATTGTCATAACATGACTTTTCTTTTTAAACAGGTGACATTTTAACTTGATTGCGTAATACTTTATCAGAAGGATAAGTTTTATCCGATGATTGAAAAATCAGCCCTAAATCATCACCTCAAAGCATGCATCCCTGACATGAGTATAATTTAATGGTTCCACATAATATTGAGATATTAGCTATGTTGGTGCCATAAGGCCGAGAATATTATATTATAATTTTATTTTAGGTATTTTGTTCAATCAAATAGGGTCCTGATCCTGAAGCTCTTCTTGAAGACTTTGAACTAGGGGTAAAAATATTTATGTCATGATTACTTTGAGTCAACTCGTTGTATTGGCGACACATACGAACTATGGGTTTGTAAAATGAAGTATTATTGCGGTATACCTGAAGAGTGAATAATTTATGATTACCTACGAGTTCTGTTAAAAGTGTTAAAGTTGATGGCTGAAAGAAGCCGTGGAGAATTTAAAACAGATGCTGTCACTTTTTTAGCTAATATTGTTAGAAAAAGACACAATACTTTAAAAGTAGTAGTAGTTAGTTATGTTATATTTCATATAAAACAAGTGATTGTATCAACGAACAACTATGATATTTGAATATAATATTGTACAGTTATAAAAATAGACAAAATTGAATGTATATCGGTTTCGAAAATAAAATAATACACGTGAAAAAAAAATAATTAAAAATACGTTATTTTGGCATTGTTTTACTTAAAACACTGTTTTGTAGTAAAAGGGCAAATGTTTAGTTGTTTACTTTTTGACTATAAGGAAAAAAAAATTTTTTTTTGTATATTACTAGTCTACGGTATCTATTCTGTAGGCCTATTTGTAATTTACTATCTAATATATTTTGTTGTCTGAAATAAATAAATTTATCTATTTTAATAAAACAACATATACGGATCTATATACTCGCGTGGTGTAGAAGTCGGTCGAGTGGAGACCACGGACCCTGCAAAGTGTTCGAAACGTCAGGATAAAATTATATAAATCAATGCGTAAAACAAACGCAAGTAGATCCGCAAACGTCAACTTTAGAATACAAATAACTACATGTCTACCTATGGAGGAAATGTCAGAAACAGACATGATTGTTAACGTTTTATAGGTAATAATAGCAGAAACTTCAACCGTGTGCTGAAGCCGCCTATTTGGTCTAGTGGCTAAACTACCGGTCTCAGAGAGAGAGCCAGGAGGTGTATTGTCCTATCCTTTCTAACATTTTTTATGTTTTGTCAAACAGAAGATAGCCAGCGTGCCCAGTGCGAAGTTTATTTGTCATTCGATCAGGTTTAATTGTAAATAATTGTAAATAATAATTGTAATGGCATTGGCCATACAAACGAATTTGGATTTTAGAATTTGTATGACATTGAGTTAGTGCCTCCAAACGAGGAGAGTTAAAATCGCACTATGCACCCGTTCGTCAGTAGTGAATAGTTGAGGTTTCAGGGTGTAGCACGCTTCCATCTTCGTGCTCTCGGCCTTATCGTTACTTAACATCATGTGTGATAAGCACCAAGCACTTCTGCCCTTGTTGTAAAATAGAATAAAAGAAAAAGTTTTTACTATCCCCGATGTGAATTAAAAACAAATGCCAGGCACTATTAATTACCAAATGGTGCTGCAACCAACACCTTCCTTCAGAGATTGTCGCTGTCTGTGGCTATTGGTACTTAGCCTAATGGCACCCACACTAGTTTTGCAATAGTCTTTGAGTGGAAACCTATATTCGTTACAACCATTCATCAAATTTGTATTTTACACACGCCTGCACGTCAGACTCCGCATACTGTCAAATGTCCTCAATACACTTTGAACTTTATTTTTATGGAATATGGTTGATCTTTTATTGAAGAAACTTGTCCGTTTTGGATAGTCTGACGTGCAGGCGTGCGTACACAAATTATTACTTACACAGTTAACAATAATCCAAGTCATTAAATAAATCATTCTGCAAACAGACAAAGCCCTTCTAATTTAAACTAAAACAGATATTATAATTACTTGAAGTCTAATAATTACGTCTATCAACTACCACTTGCTTAGGACAATAGATTTGCTAGATAGGACACATAAAATCAAATCTTTAGAAGTTTGTTAAAACTTAACAGGGCTCTGTCGATATAGTATTGGGCACCATAATTTTAACTTTATTACCTTAATATGAGTCGAAAACCAATTTTAAAAATCAACATGCTGTGCGCATTAAAGAGTTAAAAAGGATCACTCTATTGGCCAACACGTACTGTAACAACACGATATTTATTTATTATAAAGACAATGGTAACATCATTGTTGTGTTCCGTTAGTTAGACATATATTATCACAGCTAGTTCACTAAAGATTGAGGGTATTCCGTTAAAGTTGGATGAGTTGAGTCTAGACTGCAGTAATAACAAATATATTTCATTAAAAATGACCGCTTTCCGTGTAAACTTTCCTCTCTTATTACACCTCTCTAGGGAATGTTTTTCGAAAAATACTAAAACACGCCATTCGCCATTTATTAAAAAATCTAAGTATCGATTAAAATAATTCATTTTATAGTTCTTACTTTAAAAATAACGATATTCCCAAAAAAACCTTCTTCCCTTTTTAATCATTTAAAGGAAAATAATCAAAATTCCTGAGTCACGTCATTCTTAATTTCTTTTCAAAAAGCCAAATACCCATTTTCATGTATTTTACTTCAAAACTGACGGACAAACCAACTTTTACCCCCTATATGATCCCCTTAGGGGATGATTTCCATAAAATCCTTTCTTAGCGGCTGATTACGTCACTCAATTAACCTACTTCCAAATTTCATCTTATTAGCTTCAGTGGTTTCGGCTCGGCGATGATGAATCAGTCAGTCAGGACAAGTCATCATATTATGTCATTGTATATAGATAAGCACCTCACGCTGCGCTGCTACACTTGTCGCTTCCAGTGAACAAGCATGTCTGTAATTGCCATCCGTGATAGGGATAGCTTCTAATCATTCCGTAGGGGGTAATTTGTGACATTGTACAGCTTTGCTAATTAATAACTAAGGTTCTATTGGTGCTGTAGGTTGGCCCGTAATGGTAGGAGTTCTCGGCAAAACAACTTGAAGACGAAGCAATTTTGTAATGAATTTGTAATCCAACATTACGGCTGCGCCAGATGAAAACCTAGCAAGTGCTCAAACCAAAATTTTACAGGAGAGCGCCAAAACGTAAATCAAGCTAGCGGCTAGCTTGCCGTTGAAGAATTTTTACATAAATTATTTAAAACGCTTTTATTATATAAAATAAATATAAACGATGATTATGTGTTAAAAATATTATAATATTTGTATATATTGCATAATTTATACCCCTTACTAACTCATCTAAACAATCGACAATCGGTTCGCCCTTGTGGAAACCAGTAATGAACCTAGTATGAGCACTTGCTATGTTTGAATTTGGTTTACTGAATATTGTAGATAGTAGAATTTGAACTCTAGTAAGTCGATAGGTGTATTTAAAAGCAACAACTTGGTGAAAATAATTTTATTATAAGATTTATTTACATAGAAATTCAATAACAATCTAATTGTCCATGACTTATTAAATCGGCAGATAAGTCATTCACTGGTAAATCGTTCCAGAAGATCTTTCTGGACTCTGGCATAAGACTCACAAGCTTGGTAATTATTTCATGTTTTTTTTTCATTTTTTATGCCCCTTGGGCTGTCGTTGCTAGCAGGAGGAAGTTGGCAGTCAAATTTTTTCATTAGAAAATCTAATTCCACCAGGCTAGGTTCACTGAAACTGAAAAAGAAATGGTTAATTTAATTAATTTATAATTAATAATATAATATATTAAGTTAATTACTCATAGTAATTAAATCCTCAATGTCAGTAGCTGGGTTAATGTGCGCATAAGAAGTGGACGGTGCATTTGGTTCAAGCGAACATTCATTAGTGGGAAAACTGAAGCAAGCAAAAGGAAAAATCAACACACATACACAACCGAAAACCATTTGAAAATGTTAGTCATAATTTATATAATAATGATGTTATAATAATACTCATTAGATAATCATCTCAATTTTGTGTAGATTGTTTTGTGTAGAAGCTATTTTGCTGATCGTGATAAGAAAGTATCCTTACCGTGAGCTGTTTTGTAGCTATTAGACTAAATGAATACTAGATGCCAATAATTAAGATCTAAATGTTATCTAAATCTTATTTATCTAAATTATCTCATTATTTATGTGATCTCGTAACTAATATCGACTTATGTAGGTATATATTATAACATCATTGCATGAAAACACAAAACCACCCATTAAAAATTAAGCATAGAAAAAGCTCAACTCGGACAGTGAACAAATAGGTTAAACAGCATTCAAAATTTACATACCATAGTCAAAGATACAAAAAACCTAGAGATACATGATATGTCTAGTAAACTTACCACTCATTTGTCTCAGTACTACGTCCAGCGCCTGCTTCTGCATCACTGTTCGGCTGCGCCAGATGAAAACCTAGCAAGGGACATTTTTGACAAAAATGTTTTTATTACAGAATCGTTATAAACTAGTAAGTCCCTACAAATTAAAAAAAACACCCGCGCGAAAATCTTACAAATAACCGGAGTTTTGAAAACGCATAACCTAGTAAGTGCACTATGTATCATTCCACAACCATTTACAAACCTAGTATGTCGCTCTGACCATTATCAAACCTAGCAAGTCTCTGAGACTTGCTAGGTTTTTAAGTGGTCGATGCGTTTTGCTAGGTTTATGAAGTGGTCAACAAACATAATGAATGGAGGGGATAGCGCGCGGCGGGGGCACTGCAGCTAGCAAGTCACGACACGATCAGTCAAATGGGTGCGCTGGCGCGTAATTGACTTGTTACAGTTAGATGTACTTCGTTGCTTGCTAACCAGGCTGCTGTGGCTGTGTTTCATTACGTAGAGGTACAACGTTCACACATCGAATTTATAAGTAAATAGATTATTAATTCACAAAAATGAATAGTTTACGATCGCATCGAACAAAAATAATAATGGCTGCGGTTAACATGAATAACAGTGATGCAGAAGCAGGCGCTGGACGTAGTACTGAGACAAATGAGTGGTAAGTTTACTAGACATATCATGTATCTCTAGGTTTTTTGTATCTTTGACTATGGTATGTAAATTTTGAATGCTGTTTAACCTATTTGTTCACTGTCCGAGTTGAGCTTTTTCTATGCTTAATTTTTAATGGGTGGTTTTGTGTTTTCATGCAATGATGTTATAATATATACCTACATAAGTCGATATTAGTTACGAGATCACATAAATAATGAGATAATTTAGATAAATAAGATTTAGATAACATTTAGATCTTAATTATTGGCATCTAGTATTCATTTAGTCTAATAGCTACAAAACAGCTCACGGTAAGGATACTTTCTTATCACGATCAGCAAAATAGCTTCTACACAAAACAATCTACACAAAATTGAGATGATTATCTAAGTATTATTATAACATCATTATTATATAAATTATGACTAACATTTTCAAATGGTTTTCGGTTGTGTATGTGTGTTGATTTTTCCTTTTGCTTGCTTCAGTTTTCCCACTAATGAATGTTCGCTTGAACCAAATGCACCGTCCACTTCTTATGCGCACATTAACCCAGCTACTGACATTGAGGATTTAATTACTATGAGTGATTTAGACGACTCTGTTGAAGATCCTAATTTCGTTTTATCAGAAGAGAACGAATCTGATAAAGACACGTCGGTGTCTGAGAGTGAACCTACAGCTCTTCGAGACTATGTATTGACTTCCTCGTTGAATCTACCTCCAAACAACCAATTTAAAGCAAATTTTGTAGCTGCTTACCCCGGCCCATTGTATATTTATGATGAACATTTACCAGATAGCGAAATTTCAGTAACTGCACCCCCACAATCATTACAAACTTCTCAACAAAAACGTAAAGCAAAGCATCCTATGATTGAAAATAGTTGCGACAACAGGAAATGTAAAAGGCAATGTGCAATGTTTTCTCTTGAAAGTAGGAAAAATATTTGGGAAGAATATTGGGACCTAAGTTTTTTATCTAGGCGTAGCTTTCTTAATAAGTGCATACAAATATCTAAAATAAAGCGACGAAAAGTTGAAGTTTCAAATGAAACTTTTTTTAAAAACGAAAGTCGTTATTTCTTTTTGCCAAATTCTGATGGTTTACTAATTTCAGTCTGTAAAAAGTTTTTTTTGGCTACTTTGGGACATAAAACAGATGGAGTAATAACAGAGCTGAGCAAAGCGATAAAAAAAGGAAAATTGTATGGGTCAGTTACGAAAGATAAGAGAAGTGGAAGAAAAAAGATTGATGGAAGCGTAATAATTAATCACATTATGAGTTTTCATCCAGCGGTAAGTCATTATCGCCGACATAATGCGCCTTTTACAAAATATTTGCCAAGGCACTTAACGTTACGACAAATGTATACAGACTTTAAACAACACAATCCTAACTTCACTTGTGGCAGAGAATTGTACAGGCAAAAAATAAAAGAATTAAAAATATCTTTTCACATGCCCAAGGGTGATAGATGTGTAGATTGTGCATTGTATGAAGAAGAATTAAAGAAGTACAATGATGTCACATTAATGCCTGAAGAAATGAAAATGAAATCCGAAAATCATAAGGCTAAAGTTGAATCATCTATTCAAAGATACAGATTGGACGGAAATAATAAAAATTCAAATTTAGTTAAATTTGTATCAATGGACTTGCAAAAGGTTATTATTTTACCAGAAATGCCCGACATCAAGGATGCATTTTTCATGAGCCGGTTGATTACTTTTAATTTGACATTTGCTCCTATTGAAAAAAAATCTGATGATAGTTCCACTTGTGTGCTCTGGCACGAAGCAATAGCCGGACGAGAGGCGAGTGACATTGTAAATGCCATATATGCTTTTATAGAATACAATAGGGATATGCAGCACTTGCACCTATGGGCAGATAACTGCACAGCGCAGAATAAAAATTGGACCATATACACCGCAATGACAATGATAGTAAATAGCCCATCAAATAGCCTTGAATCAGTAACCATTAACTATTTGACCAAAGGACATACTCATATGTCTGCAGATGCTGTACATGGCAATATTGAAATGAAAATGAAGAGACAAAAAAACATATATGATTTCCAAGATTTTAAAGATATTGTGATGAAGTCGCGAAAGAATGTTAAAGTTATAGAAGTAACAAAAAAATTTGAATGGCCAAAAAAAAAAAGAGCAGCACGTCAGAATGAACCACTAAAAGAATTTAATTTAAACTCAGTTGTACAAGTCAAAATGATAACTGGATCAAGAAATTTATTTTATAGAACAAGGTTGAAACCGAATTTATTTTAATATTGATGATTTTTTCAATTGTAGTTGATAATATGCTATTTGCTCAAAATACCATGTAGTAATGTAATATTATGTATATATGTAATACAAAAACGAATAATTACTTATATTTCAATGAAAAATTAACCATTTCTTTTTCAGTTTCAGTGAACCTAGCCTGGTGGAATTAGATTTTCTAATGAAAAAATTTGACTGCCAACTTCCTCCTGCTAGCAACGACAGCCCAAGGGGCATAAAAAATGAAAAAAAACATGAAATAATTACCAAGCTTGTGAGTCTTATGCCAGAGTCCAGAAAGACCTTCTGGAACGATTTACCAGTGAATGACTTATCTGCCGATTTAATAAGTCATGGACAATTAGATTGTTATTGAATTTCTATGTAAATAAATCTTATAATAAAATTATTTTCACCAAGTTGTTGCTTTTAAATACACCTATCGACTTACTAGAGTTCAAATTATAATATCTATTATCTACAATATTCAGTAAACCAAATTCAAACATAGCAAGTGCTCATACTAGGTTCATTACTGGTTTCCACAAGAGCGAACCGATTGTCGATTGTTTAGATGAGTTAGTAAGGGGTATAAATTATGCAATATATACAAATATTATAATATTTTTAACACATAATCATCGTTTATATTTATTTTATATAATAAAAGCGTTTTAAATAATTTATGTAAAAATTCTTCAACGGCAAGCTAGCCGCTAGCTTGATTTACGTTTTGGCGCTCTCCTGTAAAATTTTGGTTTGAGCACTTGCTAGGTTTTCATCTGGCGCAGCCGTGTTGTTCATGTTAACCGCAGCCATTATTATTTTTGTTCGATGCGATCGTAAACTATTCATTTTTGTGAATTAATAATCTATTTACTTATAAATTCGATGTGTGAACGTTGTACCTCTACGTAATGAAACACAGCCACAGCAGCCTGGTTAGCAAGCAACGAAGTACATCTAACTGTAACAAGTCAATTACGCGCCAGCGCACCCAAGTTTGTGACTGATCGTGTCGTGACTTGCTAGCTGCAGTGCCCCCGCCGCGCGCTATCCCCTCCATTCATTATGTTTGTTGACCACTTCATAAACCTAGCTAAACGCATCGACCACTTAAAAACCTAGCAAGTCTCAGAGACTTGCTAGGTTTGATAATGGTCAGAGCGACATACTAGGTTTGTAAATGGTTGTGGAATGATACATAGTGCACTTACTAGGTTATGCGTTTTCAAAACTCTGGTTATTTGTAAGATTTTCGCGCGGGTGTTTTTTTTAATTTGTAGGGACTTACTAGTTTATAACGATTCTGTAATAAAAACATTTTTGTGAAAAATGTCCCTTGCTAGGTTTTCATCTGGCGCAGCCGATTAGCATGTGAGTGAGTTTCTCAAACGTAATTTTTAAGCGGCGGGGCTGAAAATCATAACTCTTAATGTGAAAAAACACGAACGATTTTTTCTTTATAAAGTAGATGTAAGTATCTTGATAGGAACGTAAATAGTTGTAACAGGTAAACATATATTCTGTTACAAAAAAACCGTGAGTTGGCAATTACTAAGTTTGGTGGTGCGTCCACAAACTACTTTTTAGGGAATTACCGCCGCTTAAACCACATTTCTTTAATTTATTGGATATTATTAATTTTATTCGAATCTAGGTTTAATTTGTTTATACGACGACAATCATTTTTATTTTTTTAGTGCTATATTTTTTTCTTGAGAAAAGAAAAAGGATCTGTCCGCGCGAAATTCAAAATTTTGGTGTGCGTAATAAAATCATGACTTGAGTTGTTTATATTATACCTAAAAGATCGACACTACCATCATTCGTTTCGTTTAGTTGGGCGCTCACGCGCAGCAGTGATAGACGTGTACCATCTTGTTGCGATTTCCCGCCAAAAACGTAAGTAGATAATTTCTCAATGATCGGACAAAAAATCTGCAATTTTGGTGTTGATGCGCTTAAATGTTTCTCGCAAAGTTTGTGTAACAGTAATTATTTGTAATATAAAGGTTAAGTATAGTTTTAATATGAAATAAAAGTAATTATTATATTCACAATAGTTTTATCTTAAATAAATATATTTTCCATTAATCTAATTTTGGTGGAGCAATTTTGGTGGTTTTGGTGGAGTTTTGACATCCACCAAAATTGCTTAGTTACACCAAAATTTAGTTTTATGCTTAAGTTTCTCAAAATTATGAAACTAGAACTAAAATAGTGAGTAGGTAGTTATATTTGTCGTCAATCTTTCACGCTAAAACTACTAAACCACAGATACAGATACATAATTATACTTTTTATCCCGGCAAAGCGTATGGGATAGTAATCAAGTTTTGGCCGAGCGGGGAGTGATTCTTACCGCGAATCCAACGGTCCCGGGGTCGAGTCCTGGTAGGGGCAATTGTTTATATGATGAATACGAGCATTTGTACTCGAGTCATGGCTGTTTATTTATATTTCTATCTATTTATATAATTATCATAATGAAGTACCTATGTTTATCCGTTAAATAAAATAAAAAAATAAATTTGTACTCGAGTCATGGCTGTTTATTTATATTTCTATCTATTTATATAAATATCATAATTAAGTACCTATGTTTATCCGTTAAATAAAATAAACAAATAAATAAGTTACTCTAGTATCTATAACACTACGTACCTCTACATAACTAAGGTGGTGGTGGTGGGCACGGAAAAGGTGCACCTGATGGAGTAGGTGGAGTACTTAAAAGATCGGCTGATCGTCTAGTTGCTTTTGGAAATGATATTACGGATATCGACAGTCTTGTCCGAAAATTGAAGACAGCTGTCCCAGGAGTTAAAATTGAAACTGTCAAAGAAGTTGAAGTCATTGAGAAAGATCAACTTTTTCCAGATAATCTGAAAACTTTCCCTGGGTCAATGAAAGTTCACCAAGTCGTTTGGACAAAGATTTCTACTAACGGCTTGGCAATGCGTTCATTATCTTGTGTTGAGCCGGCCTGTCTTTATGATGCAATCAGGTGCTGTCATGGGAAGCATATAGGTTATTATGAATACACAGCTGAAAGCAGCTGAAAATAATGTTCAGGACGAGATCGAAACATGCGACGTTGGTTCTTTTGCAAGTAGAAGACTGTCTGAAAGCGAAATCGGTACATTTGCAAGTACGAGACTGTCGCCGACAATAAAAAAATCCCGTTTTAATGTTCTGCAACCTCAAATATACAGGTTTCCAGCGTCTGAACGATTTTTCTTAAAAAACAAATCTGCCAGTTCGTCTCATAATTTAGACAGTATAGTAGATTGCGACCAAATTTCTACTCCAAATGTTTCTTTTTTTGATAATATTAATAGCGACATATTAGCACAATATGAAGGCACAGAAGAAGATGTGGAAGAGAAAAATAAATTAACAAATAAAAATATTACAGATAATTATGATGATGATGATGATAGCGATGATTATCGCATCTTTTGATTTATTAAATAAGTATAAGATTGAAGTGTTTAAGACTGTTTACTAGAAAGTTGTGATTATTGATTGTTAAAGCTTTGTATTGGCAAATTGATCTCATTGTGTTGATTCGTAAAATATTTTAATAAAACATTAATGTCCAATAAAACGGTTTTTTAATTATATTTATAATTTGATTGAGTAAAATAATGTTTGTAATATCACGGCTTATAATTTTGGTGACTTTAGTAAATTTTGGTGCTGATATTTCTAATCTTGGTGTCAGATATCAATTTTGGTGTCACACCAATTCTTGTGGCGACAATATTTTAAAAACTTTCAGCACTGAATAAATTCTTCCTACATTTTATGTAACTGAATATGAGTATCTTCCATATCAACTTACAAGATTAATTAAATATCAAAAAATAAAAAACTTCACCAAAATTAGACAAAAAATCGTTGTTGTTGAAATTCACTCATGTCAACATTGATTGACACTGGCCATCCAAACTAAATATTTAAAATTTTTTTTTGTAAAATTTTTATAAACATGATTTTTACAATAAGGCTGATGAGTTTCCTAATAAAATAAAATTAAAGTTAATTCTAAATGTTGAGATACTTAATTATCGCCGTCAGTACCGCATTACTAGGTGGCTAGTGCGTGTATTATTTACCACTCGATTAAGTTAATGAAAACGAGAATTCATATGGAGATGAAGAAGTGCGTCCAGGTATCGCACCGAGTCGAGTTGCATTTTTGCCGATACAAATTCTCGATTTCGATAATGACAAACAAAACTTGCACTAGGGCCTCGATTTACGAGGGAGGAGAGGTGTCTATTCACTTTAAACCATGGACTTATTAGTCCATGCTATAAACCATCCTTTTTTTGCCAAGACCACAAAAGGCTATAAGCACGATCAGCTTTTACTAGGTACATCAAATGGAAGATATTCGTTTCGTTGATGAGGTGAGCTATCCCTGTAGCCTAAGATATAGTATATGGTGACACAAAACTATCCTATTAGATTTTGAATGCCACATAAGTATCTACTGATACCCCTTTAAAGGTTCTGTAATAGAGAGGAAAACAAACGAAACGACATTGTTAACAAAAAAACAAAAGAAACTTGTCCTTTTATGACATCGATACTGCTGTCGCCATATTGAAACTGAAATGTCATACGTTAATAGCGAAAATATCATTTTATGCTTACACAGAGTAGTGGTACCGTGTTCGACACTAACACCCGTATTTCTCAAAAACTAAACTTGTGTATAACAACCCATATCAAAAAACACCCTTAAATATAAATTTTAAATTTTTTAAAGGATTGCAGTTGGCGGCTGTGAACGAATTCACAGCCGCCATCCTGGCTCGGTTTAACTATCGACACACATCTAAATTTTGTTATGCGCTTCGCGAAGTCAAAAACACCACCGACCAATCAACTGCACTCGTGACCTATTATGCCTATGCTCATTCATGGCGATTTTTTTTTTGAGAGAGTTTGCTGATTGCCTCAGACGGCATTTTCAGCTTCACCTGGCTTGTTTGGGGGCGGCGAGGAACGTAAAGGGTTCCTCAAGCCGTGTGAAACGAATCACCTTCGGAGGTTTTCTAGAGAGAACAGCATCGCGCACTGGTGCGCGTCCCCGTGCCTTACTAGATTCTCCGTTCGGATCGGATCGGGAAGCAGAGCAACCCGAGGGCGCCTATAAAGGCTCGGACCTCGGACCGCGCCTCCCGACCTTCGGGGGGCGTGCGTTCCGGTAGCCTTCGCAGCCCTTTTAAAGGCTAAAGGCGAACCCCAGGTTGTTTTACCGGGTATGTCTTAATCCTATTTTAGAAAAAGGACAAGGCAATCCCCGGATCTACGGAATCTGCGAGCAGATTTTTTCCTGGGTAAACAAAAAAAAAAAAAAACTCGGGTTGACCGGGCCGTGGAGGAGGAGAGAAGCGCCCAGGTACCTGTCTGTACTTGGTGTAGAGCGCGTGTGAACCGGTTCTTCGTACCCTTGTTCTACGAGTACGGTGTCTTGGGCTTAAACTAGTGTGCATGTTTAGTGTATTCTGTAAATGTGTAGTGGCATTTAGAGGATCGGGCGGGGGGATTTAAAGGATCGGGCGGGGTTCTTGGCGAAGCTACGGGGTTACGCTATGGGGAAATAGTACAGACGCACTCTCGGTATTTACCATGCAAAAGAAATTAATCAGAATTTTAGTAAATATTGATGAAAGTGATACATGCAAACCACACTTTGAAAAACTTAACATCCTTACCTTGCCTTGTATATACATTTTTGAATTATGTAAGTTTGTCCGAAAATACCCTGAATTGTATAATATAAGAAAAAATATTCAAAGCAAAATAATACTTGGACATAAAAACAAATTAAATCTTCCTATATATATATCTTATGTCAATAAAAGTATATAATAAGTTACCTACCTGAACATAATAAAAATGAACACACGTTGAGGAATTTTATTAACAAATTATGAATTTTTCTGCTAAACGAAAGCTATTTTAAAGAATATTTTAATGATAAATCATCATCTATGAAATAATTAATAATCAATACATATATATATATATATTTACGGATAATAAATTATAAATATAGTAAGTAAAGTAAGCTATTATTCTATGTACCGCTGGGCAAAAGACATAAAAATACATAGGTATAATATTTCAATATAACATTATAAATAAATTTTTAATCAGTGATAAATTAATACAAATAAATATGATATAATTATAATTAAAATAATAATGATCTCTCTTCCTCTCTCCTACTAAGCTGTGCTGTGCCCGACAGGCCCATAATGGATCCATTGTAAAAACCTACCGTCTTATCGTGTAAACATTATGGAATGCAATAAAGTATTGAGTATTGAGTATTTATAAACAAGCCATTAATTAGCAATTACTTTGTTCTTAGAAATGTCACTAAGATTTAATTTAATTTTATAAACAAGTAACGTTTTAACTAGAATAGAAGTTTTCCTATTAAATAAAATAAAAGTCATCTCGTCATCGTCATCTGTCATCCCGTATGAAAATTTACGTTTAGGGCCTGTTTCACAATGTCTGATTAGGAGATATGTGGCAGATAAAGTGACAGTTTTGTATGGAATATCTGTCAAGTAAACGCTAACTGGAACTTACTTGTAGATTGTGAAACAGGCCCTAGGGCCTGTTTCACAATGTCTGATTAGGAGATACTTGGCAGATAAAGTGACAGTTTTGTATGGAATATCTGTCAAGTAAACGCTAATGGGAACTTACTTGTAGGTCGTGAAACAGGCCCTTATCTAGCTGACCGGCGGACTTCGTACCGCTTTGACAGTTTCGATGACAACAAAACAAACAAATCATTCATCCGCATAGGAACACCTGTAATCACACAGAAAATTTCATCCAAATCGGTCCGGCCGTTTAGAAGGAGTTCAATAACATACACACGCACAGAAGATTTAATATGCAGAGATGGTACGAAACCCATCGTGCGCGAGTCCGACTCGCACTTGGCCGGTTTTATTAATGATTAAAAAAAAATGTCGATCACTGGTTCCTGCCGGACACGGTGCCATTACTTTAATGTAATAAGTTTATTTATTAAGGCAAGAACGCCTCGGTGGCCGAGTGGTAAAGCGCTCGACCCGATACCCGAAGGTCCCGGGTTCAATTCCCAGGTCGGGCAAAGTGTGTTTCGGACTTTTCGATGCATAGCCCGTATAGATCACCAACCCGCATTTGGCAAGCGATCGAATCAATAATATTATTTAAGTAACGAATATTAAGCGGATGAAAGAAGACAATTTATTGTAGCTTCTGGCCTAAGTCGCTTTTGAAAAAGGAGACATCATTGGGCACGTGGATGTAATACTGATATACCTACCTACCTATCTACGAGTATATCTATTCATTGCACAAAAAAGCATATAAACAAAAAACAATGTACTTTTAAACAATCGTGAGCAAAGGTGGGCTTATCTCTGAAAGGGAACTCTTCCAGCGTTACGTACTGGAATAGGAGATTCGATCCGAACTCTCGGAGAATAAATATTGTTGCAAATTTAAAATATCCTATATGATTTTGGGTCAAACCTCTAATTTATTTGCTGTAATACATGACACAGTTTTTCTATACATAATACTGTCATTGTTTATCCCTATAAAAAATAACACAAAAATATTCTCTATATATTTCAGACAGTTTTTTTCGTTTTTCTATGATATATACTTTTATCAAGTTTTATCACATAGGAGATATTAGACGACCTCTGTAGCCGAGTGGCTTTCACGCTGGACTTTGGGCGGCGCTAACTCTGAGGTCCCGGGTTCGATTCCCAGTCGGGTCAATGTCGAAAACGAACTTTCCGATATTGTGTCGGGTCTGGGTGGTTGTGGTACCGTCGTTGTTTCTGATTTCCATGAAACGAGTGCTTTAGCTACTTACCTTGGGATCAGAACAATGTATGTGATGTGTCTAAATATAAAATATAATATTAACAATATATTAAATTGAAATGAAACAACTTTTACGGATCTACTCGCGTTTATTTTACACATTAGTTTTAATTAATGTTTATCCTGACGTTTCGAACCCTTTGCAGGGTCCGTGGTCACAGGGAGACTGAGGTGTCGGTCGTCTCATAATTAGTTAGTAGCTTGTATACCCTCATTTAAATTAATCAGGTGCATTCCGTTTTACGCAGAAAGAGCTTACAGTATCTTTTGGTCTGGCAGTATGGTGTTGGGGCTGGGATTTAATATTCTGTATGATGGGATCCCAGGCTGGTGGTAGATTCCAACCATCTTCTCTATTAAAATTAGGATGTTTTTTAATTTCAATAGCCTCGCGTATCATCCTAGGGATGAATCGTTGTTCTCTGGCGAGTATTTGTGGTTTATCAAATCTGATGTAATGGTTGGGCCCTCAAGTGCCCCTCAAGTGAATGTTCGCATACCGCAGACTTATTTTCGCGCCTATGCTTGACGTCGGCTATATGTTCTTTAACCCGGGTTCCTACACTTCTCTTTGTTTGCCCGATGTACGAGAGCCCACAGTCGCAGTCCAGTTTGTACACGCCTGCATCTTGAAGGGGTATGTTGCACTTGACAGGTCGTAAAAAAAAATTGGTTGATCTTCTTCGGCGGCTTGAAGTAAGTATTGATTGAAGCTCGCTTTAAGATATGCCCAATCTTGTCAGTGACACCTTTCATATATGGAAGTACAGCAGGTTGGCGCTCGACTGTGGTTGGTTTATTGCGTTTTCTGTGACGAAGCCGTGGTACTTTCAGATTATTATCCTGTAGTACATGCTTGACATGCTGAAGCTCAGCAGCCAGGTGTTGGGTGTCGCAGATACCGCGTGCTCTCTGAAACAAAGATTTCCCTACAGAAGCCAACTGTCTAGGATGGTGGTGAGAATCACCATTGAGGTACCTATCTGTATGGTTTATACCCCTTATATATGGTGTATACCCCTGTTTCACCCGTCGTCGCCGATATCTTTATGGAAGACTTCGAGGAGAGGGCCTTGAGCACAGCACCGGTAACCCCTAGGTTCTACAAGCGGTATGTAGATGATACCTTCACTATCGAACCAACTGATAAAGTATCTGCTTTTCTAGATCATCTTAACTCCATACATCCAAAAATACAATTCACAATGGAGTTAGAGGCTGACTGTAAGCTAGCTTTCTTGGACACTTTAATCATCAGGAATCCGGACCATAGTTTGAGTCACACTGTGTATCGTAAAGTAACCCATACAGATAGGTACCTCAATGGTGATTCTCACCACCATCCTAGACAGTTGGCTACTGTAGGGAAATCTTTGTTTCAGAGAGCACACGGTATCTGTGACACCCAACACCTGGCTGCTGAGCTTCAGCATGTCAAGCATGTACTACAGGATAATAATCTGAAAGTACCACGGCTTCGTCACAGAAAACGCAATAACCCACCAACCACAGTCGAGCGCCAACCTGCTGTACTTCCATATATGAAAGGTGTCACTGACAAGATTGGGCATATCTTAAAGCGAGCTTCAATCAATACTTACTTCAAGCCGCCGAAGAAGATCAACCAATTTTTACGACCTGTCAAATGCAACATACCCCTTCAAGATGCAGGCGTGTACAAACTGGACTGCGACTGTGGGCTCTCGTACATCGGGCAAACAAAGAGAAGTGTAAGAACCCGGGTTAAAGAACATATAGCCGACGTCAAGCATAGGCGCGAAAATAAGTCTGCGGTATGCGAACATTCACTTGAGGGGCCCAACCATTACATCAGATTTGATAAACCACAAATACTCGCCAGAGAACAACGATTCATCCCTAGGATGATACGCGAGGCTATTGAAATAAAAAAACATCCTAATTTTAATAGAGAAGATGGTTGGAATCTGCCACCAGCCTGGGATCCCATCATACAGAATATTAAATCCCAGCCCCAACACCATACTGCCAGACCAAAAGATACTGTAAGCTCTTTCTGCGTAAAACAGAATGCACCTGATTAATTTAAATGAGGGTATACAAGCTACTAACTAATTATGAGACGACCAACACCTCAGTCTCCCTGCGACCACGGACCCTGCAAAGGGTTCGAAACGTCAGGATAAACATTAATTAAAACTAATGTGTAAAATAAACACGAGTAGATCCGTAAAAGTTGTTTCATTTCAATGTGTAGTGTTCGCGTAAACTTTAGAAAATAATATATTAAATTTGCAACGACGCTATGTAGTAGGGAACAGGGACACAAGTGCGACTGCTTGATGCCATTCCCTCTAGGAAACTTTCGACGGTACTTGGATCACACAGCCTTAGGAACCCTTTAAGTTTCTCGCCGCCCGGCCCCCAAAAAAGTCCGGTGACACTGAAAATGCCATCTGCGATAATCAGCACACTCTCTCCAAAAAGAAAGAGCAGGGGGCAATTTTTGAAACTCATCGTGATTTCGAAATAAAAGTGACATCAAAATAATACACTATTTAAAATATAATATTTTGTCAACTAGTGTTACATCCTCCCGGCTTAGTAACTGGCGTACGTGGTTGGGCACAAAGGGCACTACTATATAAAAAAAAAAAAAATTATTTAGTTTTATTTTTGGTGTACAATAAAGCGTATTTAACTTATCTTATAAATATCGTTCAATAATATTCGGTGTCAAAAATAAGTTACCCAGTGGCCTTGACCAATAGAAAAAAGAATACATACTTCTAATTGAAATCATAGTGTGATAATTAATCACCGATAAAAAAGTCGCTTCCCAGATATTTAATTTATAAAGAAAACTGACTTAGTAAACTTAAACTTAAACTTACTTAAACATGCTTAAACTTACTTAAACTTACTTAAATTTACTTAAACTTAAACTGAATAAATGATTTTGAATTTTGAAGTGGCAAAGCGCTCGGTCCAAACCCGAAGGTAGTTCATTTCCCAGGCCGGGTAAAGTGTGTTTCGGATTTTCGATGTAAGTATTGCCTGCCCAGTTTTGTGATCACCAACCGGCATGGCGAGCGTGGTAAATAAGCAAATACCCATTACCCATCAACTGAAGATAAAATAATAAGTTATTAAAATGCAAGCTATACAGAAGCTCGATGGCGCAGTGGTTAAGCAACTTTCGCAAAGGCCGGTCATCGGACCCCCTATTTATCATCTCGAGCTCCTCTGTGCTTCGGATGGCACGTAAAGCCGTTGGTCCCGACCCTTTATTTAAGTTACTCTATGGTCCCGGCTGCATTAGCAGTCTATAACAACCACCAATCCGCACTGGGGCCACCCACGTGGTGGTTTTTTTTATACTTAGCACGGCAAATGACTCCACACCACCTGATGTTAAGTGGAAATGGAGTCCAGACGCGAAGACAACTGGTGCAGCGTGAAAACAACGCAGCATCAGTCAACTTCATTCTGCCGGCCCACGAGGTGCTTCTTCACGCCTCGTTTGAAGGACCCCATATCATAGGTCTTATTAATTTGTGGTTGGAGAGAAAGAAGTAGAAATATTATTTTATTCTCATCTATGTAGTTGTGAAATAATGTTTGGTCTGCTTCTTATTATACGTCTGTGATTACTTGTAAGAAAACTTACTTTGACACTGGCTAAATGTGCTAATCGCACGAAGCCATCACCTAAGGAAAAAAAATCTATGGTAGAGAATGAGGATCCTAATTTAATTCATTTAATAATTCGTTCTCATTCCATTCAGTGTCTTCTCTATCCACAGTGAGGATCATTACTCTTTGTCTCACAAAGATAATATAATACTACAAAATAAATAAGTACAGAAGGCCAGCTTTGCATGATCGGTATTTTATTATTACTTATGCTCAGTCAGTTATTGTGATTTTTTTGTTGTAGATGTAATAAAATCTTACCCTTGTGTAATGTCCATAATTCTACGGACTGGGATCTTTTCTTCATTAAATCATACACATTTTTAATTATTATGGTACCATTATAATTTATTACTGTTTGTAACGCACCCAATATGGCATACCTAGACTTTAATACACCATATCACTCTCTCTCTCGCTCGCGCGACACCCCGCACCCCGCGGTCGTTTGTCGCCGCCTGCGCCGCGGCCACGCCGCGCGCCGCCCTCCGCAAGCCGGCGGCGAGCCAGTTAGTTACCCAGAGCTATCCTACGGGAATGCGCGCGTCGTCGTCGCGCCGCCCCGGACCACAATTGCAAACGACTTACCAATACGCTATTTGTTTTTTATTACATAATACTATCAAAACACTCTTTTTAAAACAATACAAATAAATTACATGATTTTATAATAAAACACTCCGAACCATACAAAAGACAAAATAGAAGTGAACAATTTTTCCTTTGACATATTTATGAAAATATATAGTAGCTATTGCTTTTTAAATCATAGCTGAATGCCAGCCAGTAATTAATCATAGACATAAAATTCTATCATTCCAACATTTTTAGGCTTAAGAATTTCAAACAAGAGCAAAACCGTCATCTCGTTTCATTTATTGTCGTATTTAAGTTTTATTTTGTATATGAACATTGGCGGGCGTCTGTCGTCGTCGTCGTCGATTCATTGTAACAAAGTGTGCGTCGTGGCGTCCCGGCTGACTCACGCACGGCTGGCGTTCTCCCGAGTATAATAGATAGACGAGATTACCATACGAATGCGTCTGTGTGTGTAAACTCCTATTTTATCGCTTGTTGTATGAAGCCGGCCTTCTGTACCTATTTATATTGTGACATCTGTACCTATGATTGTCTCTATTGCCTACTCGATTGCTCTCTCTCGCTCACGCAATCGTCATTCGTTTCACAGATCATTCATTCGTTCCCGAAACCAAAACGTGAACGCGAGTCGTGGAAACATGTCTGCCGTTTGTGTTATTTGACGTAAATATTGGCTAAAATATTAGTACTAATCGCGTCTGCGTCACTGCGTGGTGATTTTTGGTGCTATCTCAGTTTTATAATGTGTGTGGTGGTGCAGTGAACCGTTCATATGAGGCTGTTATACAAAACTGGACCAATGGAGTCGCTGCGAAAGTGGTTTTACAAACCAAAGGTATGTCAAAACAATTCTATCTACGATGATAACGCGATATTTAGGTCTTCTTTTCTGAGTGTTTTACCTTTGCCAAAGTATAACAATGCGTTTAGGTTCTATTTCCATTCACATACATTGAGCGTAAACCATAATTTAGCATAATTATTTAAAGATATCCTTTGTTGATACATAATGGTATGCATGAATTGGTGTTTCTATTTGATATTCCAACTACCTACCATTGTTCTGATTGTTAGTGAACCGTAAGTAATATTTTATTTCCTTATCCGCAAGAAGTAACGTTTAAAAGTTTGCCTTACATATGACTGTCCCCCTTACGTCATAACTTTGTTTGTTGTTGGGTTAATGCAAATGGCATTAATAATATTATGTTAATTAGTATATCGCCCATAGCAGTCTCTTTAGCTAGTGTAAACACAAGACTGCTGAGGCTATAACTAGTTACTAATATAATCAGTATGTAATATTGTAACTAAACCTGTGAATTGTTGCTATACTCAATTATTTCTTTGGATTAAAAGTTAGATTATATATTTTCAATAGTTCTTTGATTTTATAAGTATCAAATTGTATTGATTTCGATCATAATAGTGCACTTTCTCAGATCCTCAACATGACCTTGTCTATCCAAATAGTTGGCTTGATGCTCGTATTTACTAGGTCTTCATATGTTTTCATCATTTAGGAAACTAGTTTAAAGTACCTATTGTAATGAAACAACCACGGACCCTGCAAAGAGTTCGAAACGTCAGGATAAACAAATGTGTAAAATAAATGCGTGTAGATCCGTAAAAGTTGTTTCATTTCAATGTGTAGTGTTCGCATAAACTTTAGAAAACAGTACCTATTGTTTATGCAATTTTATTTGTTGTCTATTCACCTCTTATCTGACTGTGCCCAAATATAGTCTCAGGCATACTTGCTGTCATATAAACTCTGCTCTTATTGATAGTGTTCTAATAGAAAGATAGATTTACAAATAATTATTTGCTATTATGACAGTTCGGTACTTTGGGTCACTCAGTAGTAGTGCATTCTCCACCAAGCTTTTAAATAAAGGCAATTTGCTTAGAAGACCAGACCTCAATTGTCATAAAGAAATGTTTATAACATTAAATGATATTCCTTTCTTTAGTTTATTTACTTCATCCAAACATTCCAATAAATCCGCACCCTAAGGTGCTAATTAGTGTCGGATTAGTGACACTACTGGTTAAATAAATGTTATTTCACATAATAATTACAAAGCATTAATTTACTGAGACATTTACAATACATTCCAAAATTATTTGGTACAATATACATACGCACACAGTATCTGAATGAAAAACTTACAATTTCACCTATTAAAACTAAAATATAGAACTCAGGACATAAATGAAACCATACTTAGCACACAAAAATTAATAGACCTTATTTAAAATGTGTGTACTGTAATGCAGCATCAAAGAGTTGCAGTTTATTTATTTATTTAGTTCAGCATTGATTACCTAGTTTGTTTTGGCTTAGCTAGTTATTGTTTTTGTTTCAACAATACCAAACTTACAAATGACTGTGATGAATACTGATTATTACACTTAAGATATATCTAATGTTATCTCAGTTAGTTTAATAATAATATAATTTGTTAATTTAAATTACATTTCTTTGTCAGCTAATAAAAGGCTTTGAAATTGAAATTTAACTAGGCTTCAGTTTGCCTGCCTTTTCCTAGTGGCAAAAGAAGAGTTGATAGTCTTAGAAAGTGCTGGATGGATGCCATCGCAACTGTGTCATGCCTACAGTGAATGGATATTAAAGGACTTATACCAATACGTCAATTTGAATTTGTAAAAAGGAAGGAAAATTAAAAGGCTTATTATGTATTTACTCTCCACATAGTTTTCATCTCTACCTTACATAGTTATCATCTGAGCTGATGCTTGCTGCTATGCACATTGTTAGTGAGTCCTAACTCACTTAGTTTGGCATGCTTGTTCCAAGAGAAATGGTTTCACTTTTCAAGCAACAGCTATCTAAAAACTAAATTGTGGTTATGACTAATAATATAAAAATAGGCAACAGCTTGAATTCTTAAAATTGTTTATTCAGTGTGTTGGCAGCCTATTTACTTATCAGCAAAATAAAAAAAAATTAAGTTATCTAATGCAATTAGATAAGAAAACTTTGCACTTATAACGAGTACACAACAATGTTCTTATCATACTGATACTGCTGCCTACATCATCACTAGAGTGATGTCATCATAACATCCAAGCAGTGTTGGTCCTTGCATCCAGATTGACTACACGTGCCATCAACATGTATTGGACTAAGACACTATGTTTGTTAGGGTTTCGTACCCTAAGGGTAAAACGGGAAACCTATTACTAAGACTCCGCTCTCCGTCCGTCCGTCCGTCCGTCCTGTCTGTCTGTCCGTCTGTCACCAGGCTGTATCTCATGAACCAAGATAGTTAGACAGTTGAAATTTTCACAGATTGTTTTCAGTTGCCGCTATAACAACAAATACTGAAAAACAAAATAAAATAAATATTGAAGGGGGCTCCCATACAACAGACATGATTTTTTTGCCGTTTTTATAGATAATGGTACGGAACCCTTCGTGCGCGAGTCCGACTCGCACTTGGCCGGTTTTTTTTGTACATACGCCTGCACATCAGACTACCACAAACTGTCAAATTTCTTCAATAGAGTTTGAACTTAATATGTTAAGAATATGGTTAAAAATGTATTATAAAAAAAATTTTACAGATTTGGACAGGTTGATATGCAGGCATATGTACTTATTTGATCATGGCACAAGCAATTGTACTAAAGATTTTTAAACAGGGTATTTTAAGTCTTGGTCACTTATTTAAAACTAGCAGTCCGTCCCGGCATCATATCATCATATAATCATATTTTTCTTTAATATAGCCTATGTTACTCAGTGCTAATGTAGTATTCTAATGGTGAAAGAGTTTTTTAAATCGGTTCAGTAGTTTTTGAGTTTATTTGTTAAAAACAAAATACAAAAATACAAATGTTTTCTCTTTATAATATTAGTATTTACAATTATTATTATTAATAGGTTGAGTTAAATATTTTGGGGGATTCCTTAAACCAGCAGTGGATGTCTTTTGGCTGAGATGATGATGATGATGCTGAGATTATTAAGAAACAGAATGTTAATAGGTACTATTTTTATATTATTCTTTTCTTTTCTTTAAGTATTTTTTATTTTAGTACCTATTGATTGAAGTGATGACTTGATTTCAATGATGGAGGCCTTCGCCCAGCAGTGGGCCAGTTATAGGCTATTTACTTTTCTTATTTATTATGAGTTACACTGACAGATTACAGTTAATATAATAGTTATTGCTTAATAAACTTAGTCTTGACAAACATGATCTAATAAAATCCTATCTTAATTTAGTAGTAGTACCTACCTAGTTATTATTCTAAGGGTATTTTTTTTACGAACAAACTAGTTCACAAACCCTGTAGTAATTTTCTTAAATTAATAATTTCTATTGTGCAAAAAATATGTTCTATACTCTATTAGGCTTGCAACACTCTTTGGCTCCCACAAATGGTTATCTATTAAATCTATCATTAAAATATTTGCCCTATGTCCAAATTTGTGCTAAAAACAACAAAATTTATTAATCTATCGGTACAGTTAATTGATTTGTAAATGATTAATTTTATTGACAATGACCTTATCTGTGACGTCACACCATCTGTCCTCGTTGCGACAATGTGTATGCGGTATAGCCATCTCGCTCGCACGCTTTCACTTTTTTCTCAGCTTTCCCAATAGGCGAAACTGTCTGCCAAATGTTTCGCGAACGATTCGATACCAACTTAAAGATTTATAGTAGATGTTTTAATGTCCAGTTTCATTGCATTATAATGATAGAAGCTACAGATTATGAGTCTTATTTCATAGGGCATAAGGCTTAAAACTTGTTTTTTTTTTTCAGTTGACTGTACAGCCTTTGTTTTGGTTTTTCCACCACTTTGGTTCCTTAGTTTGTAATAAATAGACCATTACTTGCAATTTCCTGCTCAAGTTTTGTTTCTCGACATGGTGTGTCGGTGACTACTCGTTAAGCTATTTTTCCACCAGAGCTGTGCAACGTGAGGCAGGTAAGGTTTGAATAACGTTAAAAATTAGGTAACTTTACCCTCTATCATACGAAGATAACATTAATAGGTTATAGGTTACGTTATGCTTGGTAATGTTACCTGGGTGGCATTTCTACCGATAAATTAACTAACCGCTAAGGGTACCTACGCGGATTGGCAAAAGCGCATGAGGTAACGATACTTGTACGAGTAGGTACTAGATAACGTTACATACATTTAGGGTTGCCACCTTTTTTTAGGACAAAAAAGTATTTTTTCATTTTGTTAGAACAAAAATAAGTACCTATGTAGCATAAAAAACAGTATTTATGTATTTGTTCCTAAAAACCGTATTCTTTGTTGCTCTTTGCGACGGTGACAGTTTAAAACGCATACTGTTTATTGTCATAATTTTGATTGCCATACATCATAATATGGTATAAAAATCAAAAAGCATTATATTTTTTGGCATAATATTTTATTTTGCATGAACATAATAACTTAGAATTGTTGAAAGGCATAATGTAAAAAATCATAATCGTTAAAATCTATATTTTTGTTTGACATAATTTTATTAAACATACTTTAAAACGCATAATTTTACTATGCATAACTAATGTTGTGCTACAAATGTCAGTGACAGAAACGAATCGCTGCAAATTCGACTCCACGTAGTCTTGTCTGTCCTACCTCTGCAGTGTAATTTAAAAGCGCGTAGGCGCGTGGGACCGCCCGGAGCCCCGCAGCGCCGGAGCCGTGACAGAAACCATGCCTGCTGCTGCATGTTGCATGCTTGCATGCCGCATATATAGATTTTGTCAGTTTATGCTTATCAAATCTATGCCGTTTGAATATTATGCCTTTTAAATGTTATGGCAAATTTAAATTATGCCTTTTGTGAATTATGATTATTGCAATTATGCCTTTCATGATTATGCTTTACAGATTTCGGCCATGTGATGATATGCGTTATGAAGTTATGCCATAAAGACTTATGGCAAGTGACGATTACGGCCATGAACATTATGTATTTTCAGTTTATGCCTGAAAACGTTATGCGTTTTAATAGGTAACCCTTTGCGACATTTAACAAATATTTTGTGGCTGTGGATACCAGTTTATTTAGTCTCTTATTTACTCATAACCAGTAACGAGCCAGTAACAATCAGTTTTACGTAAATAGAGTATTTTAGCGTACTTTATTGGTGTCGTAGATTATAAAGTAACGCCTACTATATGGTAATGCACAGAGTATGGGTGGCAACCCTACATGCATTACCGCTACTAATTTATCTTTATAATAGAAAATGTTATATTTAGCGATACTTTCTTCTTATTCTTTCTCAACCGTTACCCCCCCCCCCCCCCCCCCCCTAATGTGTTCGGTTCGATTTGATTCCGAATTCCACTCTTCATTTTATGATTCCGAATTATGAAATTCGATTATTCAAACAAACAAATTTGTTTTAACTGCAGATACAAATGTGAAATGCGTCGAAACGTGAACATTCTCCAAAGGCAAAAAAACTAGGTTAAGAAGTGTCTCTTCTAGTGCACATCATTCCCTCCGGCCTTGCGCTTTCCACATCCAACCTCTTCCCCGCTACCTTGGCAAGGTCGTATAGTGTGAATTTGGTAACGTTATCAAACTCCGAGCTAAGAGCGCGCGTGGAAATAAATCCACCAATAAAATTGCTTCCATTTTCTTACGGTGTAAAATGGGGAACTCCTATACGTGAATTTTTTCCTTTCGCACCGCTTAATTATCTCGCACACCCACCACTGGAGCAGCCTTTTTATATTATTATCATTTTACTACATAGATTTGCCTTAAGAAATATGTTTAGATTAATCCATACCTGTGATAATAACCGGTATGTAATGGAGTGACGTGTTTTCCTGAGGTAAAACAATATTTTTTTCCTGTTAATTATATTTTTTTTTAATGAGGATTGAGCAATGCTGTTATTTTAAAAACCATAGATCTATTTTACAAACTCAAATAATAATTTTCTTCACGACCTAATAATAATCCATATCCATGCTTGATGTTTGCCGTACCAAAGTCATAATTCAAATAATTTTTAACAAAAAACAAAACCGACTTCAAAAAGGAAAATAGAGCAAACTAATAGATCCAAGTGTACTAGTTCAAAATTACTCAGACTTAAAATGCAATAAGCACTGACTGTGTTGCCATAGAATGTTATCATTCCTCAATTAGCAAAACTACTAGCATTCCTTCATAAGTCCTAATAATGAACATGACGATGACGACTGATCATTCGCCTATCGTTTATCGATGAGTCTGGTCAGCGAGTGAGTGAGCTTTAAAACTCCACCATCACAAATGACATTGGAAGAAGTATAAAGTTAATATATTGGTATAATAACTTTATGGGAAGAAATCGCTAGACGTTAATGCTACGAGAAGTGAACGAGCCTTAGGCCCGGACTTTACCGAAGCGGAGACGTGCGTAGAGGAGAGATGTCAATCAATAGAGAAGAGTAAAAACGAATTTCTATTGGTTGTTTAATAACACATCTCCTCTCTTCTTTAGTTTCCGTTTTCGCATCGGTGGAGTCTAAGCCTTACTTACAACTATCTGGAAAGGTTAGGTTAGGTTCTAGTTAGAAAACTATCTGGCCAGTCACCTATCTGTAAAATGAGGGAGTGGAAGAGGACTATAAGGTTTTCTTAGGGCAACTCTCGTGGGCTACCACTGTAAGTAAGATGTGTCAATTAGTTTGTGGTAGTCACATGGTCATCTTGTCATAGTCATAGAGGTAGCGGAGCTGCAAGGCCATGACCGTCTATAATTTTTCTATGTTGCATACAACTTGATAAAGTTTGACGGCGCCAGCGTTGATAGCTCGAAGTCCAAGGACAAATAAAATAACCGTATCATTTAATTACACTGGTTACTAGACCCCTTAGAGACTAGAAGCTTTGTCTTAGATCCTTCAAATCAGAACACACCAATGCTAACAATTCTGCTTCATAGTAGAAATAGCTATTACCTCTGTCCAGGCGGCTTCTGAATCCATTCATAAACTAGTAAAATTTTCTCCGTCGTTGGTTAAACACATATTTGGTATTAGGTCGTGGCCGACACATGCTCATACCGTGTACTTTCGTTTGTCTATAAGGTAGGTCAGTATGATATTGTCCTTCTTAAAGAACTTAAAAATTTTCGCGTATTCAGTAGGCAGTAGTAGCTTAACTCGTTAAAAACGGAATGCCCTCACTAATAGCCTTAAGTGCAATGTGTCTTAATTGCTATTGTGATAACAACGAAATGAGCAGCTTGCTTATTACTCAGATAAGGTTTGTCAACAGACATTTTGTTTTTGTGGGCATACGTATGTAACTGGTTTGTTACATTAGACGACAATAGACGATTAAAAGATACATCATTTTGTAAGGTAATAGTATTAACAGCTTTGCTTTGTTTTATTTTGAGCCTTTTTCCTAATTTTTTAAGAACAGTGTCGTGCAATTTCGTTGTCTTTGGGCTTGGCTGCGGTCGTCAAATGGTCGTTAACACCTGTTAAGTAACATGTGAAAGTAACGTGATGTCCAAGTGATTTGTAAAAATCCGTAATATTTAATATTAAACCTTATTACTATGCTCCCGTTTAAAGGGTATGAGAACCAGAAAATAACAGGACATTAAGACATGATAAGTACACTCCATCGAAGCTGAGCGGAGCGGCCTGCCCAGCGTGCCAGTGTTCCTTAGCAATACGACGACGACGCGACGTCGCGCCGCTGCTCATGTCTGCTCCGATAACCACCGTCCACTGAAGCGGAGATGTGATGAGCTGTTAAAATAAAGGGACTCTATTAGTTGATTACACACAGCTCGGCTCAGCTCAGCTCAGTTCAGCTTCAATGGAGTGTCAACCTTAAGGTACAAATCAAAGACGGACCGCAGACCGCATACTGCAACGACACTACCGGTTTCTATGAAACTCTATGAAATTGATTCCAAGCATGGCGACACTGCGGCGTACAACAGCAACGCGCAGCCTGCAGACCGCAGAACACCAGTTGTGTAGCCAACCCATTGTGTTCACACGTACAACGCGTAGGTTAGTTAGTTAGGGGTTTCATCGGTCCCCGCTTTGTGACCGGTTCGGGCGACGAAGTCGGTGCTTTATTGCCGGGATTCATCACGGCCTACATCAGTAGGGCCGGGTCTTCTTGGTGGCGCGGCAGGGGTACGTATGTACCCTCTCTGCCGCGCTTTAAGCCGAAGCTCTTTGGCGATGCTGGCCGCCTGTCCCCCTCCCCCCTGCTGCAGCCCTCGGCGTGGGGCGGGGGGCTGGAGGGCGCTCACGCGCGCAAGCCGGGAGCGGAGGCAATGCGTAAGTACAAGCACAAGTACGGGAGTGACCGAGGCATTATTCCATGCATTGTGCAGCAGCGGCATGACGCCACGTTTGAAATAGAGGCGACCGCGACCGCAGGCAGCTCTGCAACCGCAGTGTCGCCTGAGTTTGCAACATCAGTTATCAGTTTAAATTTTCACAATGTCATACAGTACAAATAAAAGTCAAAACTGTCTTAAAAAAAAACGAAGTCTCGGACTTCTGCTTGTACCTTTTCGTACACACGGCGGCAGATCAACCTACCCAAACCTGTCAAATTTCTCCAATGAATATTATCCTTATAATCAAAGAATAAAGTTCAAAATTGATTTGATCTGCCGCCAAGTGTACTTATTACAAGCGTCCCAATAAGTCGGCGCTGCCTAATGTCCTCCACGCAAACTGTATGCTTATTTGCAGACTTGTTCTAGTAAACTATCTGTCTTGCCACCTGTAAACTTAAAATAGAGAATTTTATAAAGATTACGTACATCATTGCATTATTTATGTATGTATTGTCTCAGACATTTAGCTTATGTTTGAACGTGTATTTCGTTTATTAAGTCACGCAAATAAGGCGACAGGATTTTTTTTTAATATTTACGCAATATTCTCTTGTGCTCGTGTTAACATACGTGCGAGTATGGCGCGCTTTGTAGCAACTGCATTAATTATACCACTGTAAGCCATAAATGCCATAATATGGTGAAGTTAGCTTCCTGATTAAATACATTACTTCTTGTGATGATACGCTCCTTGTTCTGGCCTTATTTGTCCTCCATAGAGGACATAATTTAAGTATTTAAGGCCGTGATGCTTGATGGCGTAAAGGCAAGTACCTACCTACCTACGTTTCGATTACGATCGTGAATGCTAGTCGACTTTCCCAATGGCTAGGCATTGGATGGTCACCCCGCTACACACGACTTTAAAGTTTATACTGACACCCCCTACCAACCTTGCGGTTACAAAGTAGGTGAGACCGTCTACGTCAGGTCATAACGCCGGATCAGGACGCGCCGAAGTGCATTCATCATCCGGTACTTTTATAGACTAGTGTATTATATTTAAGACTAGTGTCTCGAGCGAGTTGCTCCATGGGCACGTATAGTCCACTACCTAATATCCAGATAGGTTACCGGAGCTGTAAACTCGCTCACTTTTCGTTGCACCAAAAGCACAACCTGCAGTTCCACTGCTCGGGTTGTCAACTCTAAAGTCGACTACCAAATGTCCTCTTTGGTGGCGGAGTTGTAAGCCTACTCACTTCGTTTGGGGAAATCGGTCTAAGAATGTGATCCCAAGCATAGCGCGCTCCATTGCTTCACATCATCAGCCTCTCTAGACTCACTGCTGATCATAGGCCTCTTTTTGCTTATGCCATTCGCCTCGATCCTAGTCTGCTCCTAGTGCTAGTCTGGACCACGTGCAATCCACGGTCCTGGTTATATTGCCGGTGGACGTCCCCGTTCCTGTCTCTTGGCCACCACTCAGTCAGCGTTCTGGTCCGCCTATCGTCACTCCGTCTGGCCAAGTGTCCTGCCTAACTCCAGTTAAGCCTCAATATCCACTCGCTGGTATCCTGGACTTTAGTCCGCTTGCGGGTTTGCCAAACCGTGTTATGCCAAGCATGGCGCGCTCGATGGCTCTATGTGCAACTTTATTTTGTGCACTGCCTCTCTAGTGAGGCCACTATTGCTTTTATCTCCATTACTTCCCTTATAATAATAATATTTGATCACCCATCCAACCGCCAGACATTAACAAGCAACCTAAGCATTCACAACCGTAAATCAAAACGCTAGCCGCACCAAACTCGGCTTTCCAGCTCAATCTATTGTGTAAGTTACCGATTAAATTATCTTGAGATATTATAGGTATAATTCACGTACATACATAGTCTATAATAATATATGCCTCACTACAATTTCCATTGTAATCCGCATTGAGAAAATCCTCTGAGATAACATTATGTGTGCACAGTAGAGGTTGTAATGAATAATAATGAATCGTTGTTACTAGTTTGTAGTTTTTTTTTTAACATAAATCGTCTGTACGGCTTGTATTGTATTGTTATGATATTGATGTGTGTTGTTTATGTTTTGATGTTGTCCTGTTCATGACTCTAAATCATGAAGTAGAGTTGTCATGTCAGTATTTATATTACAGCCATTAATAATATCAGTTAGAGTGCTACATACGTCTCTTGTAAACATGTAGGTATGTCGGCATTATTGACCTTGATAGCTTTTTTTTTTGGGAAATTTATTACTTACAAGTTTCCTAAAAGGGTTTGACAAAGAAATTTTATTGAAACCATGAAGGAGACCAGACAGATTAAACACAAAATTAACATGTTATTTAAATAAACTAAAAAAACTGACTGTCAATATACAACCAATAAAATAACAGAGCTAAAAATAACAGAAGAACCTAAAAAAAACTGTCTTTGTCAAATGTTGAGGACAAGTGTGGCGGAGCCAGGCCCCAGCGTTGTTAAGAACTGTTTCAAGTTGCCTGTCTGTTCTTAAGATGTCATCGAGTCCCAGACTTTCTATGAAAAATCGAACATGTAAAAAAGAGACTTTCTCAAGTGGGACTTTAAACTATACATCAAAATCAGCCTGTGCCTTTTCAGTTGAGAAAATCAACTGAAAAGGCCGGAACAAGATAAAAATTCAATAATTACATAAAACCAGCGAAATATATCGAAACAATATCAAACATAAGTACTGTATACAATTTAAAATATCAATACGGTAGTCCTTCAAAATTTTATGCAACATATACCTACATAATACCCAGTCGGAGGCACGCAGAATGTGAGAATGATTTGACTTATCATTAAATTTTATGCCTCCGACTGCATGTTATGTATACCTATGATGTTGCATAAAATTTCGAAGGACTACCGTATTGATATTTTTAATTGTATACAGTACTTTTATGTTTGATATTGTTTCGATTTATTTCGCTGGCTTTATGTCATTATTTAATTTTTATTTTGTTCTGGCCTTTTCAGTTGATTCTTTTTAGTTATTATTTTTTTACGCAGGCAAGTTTTTTTTTTTTTTTTTAATTTTTGTTTGAATCTGAAGATAAATATAATACAATATTCTCTGAGACTCTGGAGGAGGAAAAACGCATACGTTTTTATCTTTAACGTCAATGGCTAAAGAGCGAACTCAATGGGTTTCCTTGTAAGCAAAAAGCTTTGTTTCCTGTTGCTAAAAATACGCAGGTAGGTATGGCGTACTAGAGTGAATGAAGTTCAGAGTTGTTTAAGATCTTATTTAGCGATAGGTCCGAAAACTTCGTTTAATTCTAATCTAAGTATTTTTTTTACATATTATCTGTCCTCTTATGTTCCATAAAAGGACATAATGAAAATGACAATCAGATAATTTATTTGCCAAACCTGAAGAAGAAGACAACGCCAAGTAGTTGAATCCGATCCGAACCCCTCGGAGAATCTAGTAGAGAACGATGAGATGACACGCACTAGTGCGTGATGCCATTCCTACTAGAATACCTCTGACAGTGTTTCTTTCGCACGGCTTGAGGAACCTAACTTTAAAGAAGTATCTTGCCGCCCCCCAGAAAAGTCCAGTTTCGCTTAAAAACCGCTGGTTGAGACAATTAGCAATCCTTCTTTAAAATAAAGTTACCACAGTATCGTTTACCAGATTTCCTCACGATCACAAGCTAAATTGAAAAATATTATGTATAGGATACATAGACAAAAGAGATTGCGTTAAACCACGTGTAAACATTTTATTCAAGTCAAGTTACGAGGGATGATGTAATCCTGTATCAGTTCGTGCCAACTGGGCGCGCACGCATTCAACCTTTTTAGTGCTAGAAATATATAAAAATGTCTAGACGAATGACACGCAATGGAATCCGTAACAAAAATACGTATTGTCTAAAAAGTTTGTCCTAATTAAGAAAAAATTAAAAACAATAGGCAACCCTCTAAAAAGGAGAAGCAAAAATCTGATATGAGTGACAGGTTGGGAAGTAAAGAGGTTGATAGTTTTTAGAAATTCTCAAGGTAAATATTTAAACTTGCTGATGCTGACGTCTTATGATGAATGACATTATGGTAACAAAATTACAGGATCAAAAACTTTTGTTATATTTCTTCTGTTGTCAACTTCTTCGATGGTGAAAGGTAATCCAGAGGCGTTTGAGCTATAGAATGATCATGATCAAAAAACACCCGTTTTACCTAGGGAATCTCCATAATTTCTCCCATTCAGAAAGGGACAGAAGATCGCTGGGTGGGAGGGAAGTGGATATCCACTAAACCATGAGGAATTGCCACTAATTAAGCGGAATTAACGGCGGGAGATTAGCGGGAGTAGGGTTCAAGTATTCAAACCAGACATCAAAAATACCCTAGAATTTAGGGGCATTAAGTTGATTTTAATTTAACCTGTAATTACATCTTGATCATGAAATTATGATTCACAAAGTCGTCTTTTTTCTCATCTATCTTTTGTATTATCGAGTGATGAGTGTGTTGTCAAGTTGAGTCTTCGAATGTTCAGTGTTCTGTCTCGCAAGTTTCCAACTTTGTATCATCTTCATCATCATCATCATCATCACCATCATTATCATCATGATCAGCCTATATTAGTCCATTGCCGGAAATCATCACTCCACCTAGTCTATTTATATTTATATGCAATGGTATCTATTATTCATCAAAACGTTCCGGTTAAAACATCAGTCTCGCTCGCTGCACAAAACTGTCTCGATGCAAAGGAGAGTTTATCAAAACAATAGAGCGACTTTTGTTAGATCATTTGTCGATACGTAAACGGAAAGTTGGTGATTCACCGCAATCGGGTCAGTTGGTTGTTTAATTGTGACCATTTGGACAATGACGCGCTCTGATTCCTTTCTGTCAACAATACCAAAGGGATCGACTTGTTTTGAAAAATGAATACATTTTGTTGCATGCACGCTGGTGTTTTGTCAAACTATGAATGTCGCATAAAAATATCTAAATTCACAGTATTTTAAGTTACTAAATTAATATTTTTATTAAAAATATGTGTGAGTGAAGGTGCGTACTAATTAACAAACTTTTTTAAGCGCCTGACGACGTTGTACATTGGTAAAGATAGGTATCTATTACCTATAACACTTTATTTGTTCGATAAAGAACCGAAAGAAACTAGTCTGAACTGATATTTCCGATACCTGCCATTTTGTAATCACTGTCCGTGACTGTACCGTGCTCACTTGTTTTTATTATTTGGGATCGCTATCCCCTCATTTGCCGTCGTGTTTTTTATAAGGCCATCATGAATGAATTATTAACAGGCCGCAAAAGTAGTCCCTTAAGTAATTGTAATGGTTTCTCTACGTTGGATAGGTAATCCCCCAAAATACAGCGGACAGCCTTCGGACAGCGGACAGGAATTTACTTCCCTCATGTTAAGGAAGTAAATTTTCGACTAGCCGAAGTTTTTCGAACATATCAGAAAAGTTCGCCATTTTGTTAACAATTTAAGACCGACCACTTATGAAGAAACTCCACTTTTATTATTGTAAACAATTGCCAAAATATGCTTAAATTGAAGGAGGACAACGTCCTTCCGTTAAAATAAGTTTATTACATCTGATTAATAAACCGGTCTGTATACACTAGACCGCATATCTAAGAATGTAACACTATCATTGCTAATTGGCCTCTGTTACGAACGAGATAAGGGTGGCCTTAAGATCACACTGTTACATTGTATGTGCAGTCGACAGTACACTTACGCATTTGTGAATTTCACACTGCGACATCCTTCGCGGTGCAAAAACATTGTGATTGTCAAATCGATTCGCGTTCTCTTTTAAAAACAAGCCCATCGGATTAAGCGAGCTGTTAAAGCACTTAAGGTGAAAGTAATAAAGTTGAAAATTAAGTGCCGGATAGTGATGAAAGTGAATAAGATGAAACCGAGTGTGAAGTCTCGCCTTGAGGCCTGCTCCATAAATCGAACGTTCGATAAATCGATGGTAGTTTTCGTTATACGGTAGGCAAAAGAAGACGTTGAACACTAGAAAAAAAAGTTTTTTTACTAATAAGCCAATTATATACTTAAAGAAAATACAGGAGGATGTATCTTTATTATTTTACTAGCGGCCCGTCCCGGCTTCGCACGGGTGAACATTTCTTTTTTAATATAGCCTATGTTACTCAGCGCTAATGTAGCATTCTAATGGTGAAAGAATTTTTTTAATCGGTCCAGTAGTGTTTGAGTTTATTCGTTGCAAACACACAAAGCTTTCCTCTTTATAATATTAGTATAGATATAAAAAATACAAACAACTAAATATTTAGACAGCTTTATTTCGCTTAAAAAGTTTCACAAAGGATGTTATTATGACCTATAGCATAAAGGTTAAACTATGTTAACTATGCTCAAGATTTTGAAAGTGGGAAACAGTCTGGGATCTGGAGAAGTTGAAAGCTTTGGAGAAAGCCAATGTCCAGTAGTGGGTGGAATAGGTACGGGCTAATTTAACAGTGGTGATGTTTTCTTTTATATAATTTGGTAACATGACTGTACTTTTTAGGGAAAGTCATCATAGATAGGGTCAGTCAGGTCGACAGGTCATTCGCTTCTCTAGAGGTTTTATGAACACTGCTTTTTATATATTAGTGGTGTTGCTTCTGATTTTGATAATTTGTGTTTCGCATGATAGACAGCACTTATCGTATAACGTAACGGTGACCGAACGGTTAGCACTTTCTGAATTAGGCTCCATTTTTACGAGGACGCAATTACTTAATTTCAAAGATTTGTCCTTTAGTTTGGGAATAAAGATATAGATAGCAACCGTGCGCAAATTTGTAGGCGCAACTTATATTTCAATATACCCCCAAAAAATCCCTTTTAGCGGATGTTTCTATTCTACCACCAGGCATGTCCAACTCATTGGTGGGTCAATCGTATAAAAATCGTAGAGCTGTAATCGTAGATTGCTACGGAGTCCTGATACCATTGCTACGGACCCATTAGGGGTCCGTAGTCGGTCTCATTATATTTGTAGTAAGAGTAATGAAACTACCAATAAAAGTGGTTTTTAATATAAATAAGCTTGTTTTCTTGGGTCCGTGGGATTGTTTAAATTAAGTTTAAGATAAATATACACACTATTGTTTCTATCATTATCAATTGTCATCATCTTAGTCGAAAGATGCCGAAAATATACCGAAAGATAGCCATGGATTTCCACAACGACCGGTTTTATGCTGCTCGCAACCAGCTCGCATCGGTTCACTTTGTTCGAGCTCACACTGTTTCTATTCTCATCATCTCATTTTATGTACTCACTGCTGAGGCACAATCCTGGATTGAACACCACAGGGAGAATGAGCTATAAACTACCACGCAAGCCCAATGCGGTTTGGTGGTTGTTAACGACTGCTAATGCAGCCGTGACCAACGGCTTTACGTGCCTTTTAAGCACGGAGGAGCTTGAGGTTATACATTTTTGGTCAAGCATCCGATGACCGGCCTGACGGAGCGCGTTTACCACTGTGCCATCGAGCTCCTCTAGAATCATACATATTTATCATAGCTACAAACCCTTAAGCAGACGCTTAAGTGTCTTTAGCGTTTTTCTAAAAGACATAAAATTGATCACAGATATCCTTAGTGTTGAAGACGCCGAGTTAGTGTAAATAAGGATATTTGATTATTTTGTTTGTAAACTCAATGTAGAAATAAGTACATGTAAAACGGTAGCTAGGTATGATTTGTTAAAGGTTTGATCTTGTCGGAACAAGTCATAACTGGAATGAGCCAATCGCGTTGAAGATCACTTATTTGTTTATCGATTTAGTATGCGATTTTGTAACGGTCGTAAGTCACCTCTGGCAGCACGTCGCTAGTTGCCATACGTATAAAACTAACTTAAGTAGCGCAGTTTGTATCGACCTTCGGGGGGCGTGCGTTCCGGTACCCTTCGCAGCCCTTTTAAAGGCTAAAGCCGAACCCCAGGGGCTTTTACCGGGTCTGTCTTAATCCTTTTTAAAAAAGGACAAGGCAATCCCCGGATCTACGGAATCTGCGTACAGATTTTCCCCTGGGCAAAAAAAAAAAATTGTATCGGATCAATATTCGTGAAATAAAGAACACGTACTTAAATATATCGAAGAATTTTCATCAACAACATACAGTCCACCAAACTTAGTATACCTATAGATCCTTAAGTAGCTGCTTATATGTTTTAAGCGTTCTTCTAGAAGAGTCTAGTGTGGCTTCCTCTAGAATCATATACATTGATCACATATATCCTTAGTATATACATAGAAAAGGATGCGAAAGGCGGAGAACAGAGTGTGGTGACGATCCATTGGGAAGGCCTATGTTCAGCAGTGGATGATGGATGATGATGATGGTAATGATATACATAGATCCTTAGTAGCTGCTTAAATGTCTTCAATGTATACTGAACCATTACTAATTGTGTTTGTTTGTTTGTCTGTTGCAGAGGGACGACCGGTCTCTCTTGGCCCAGTTCTTCTTCGCCGACGACGCGCTCAACATGGTCGCGGCGGAGTTGGACTCGTTCGACGGCCGGAAAGACCCGGAGAGGTGTTCCACTCTGGTGAACCAGCTCAGGCACGCCCAGGTTTGGTGACAACTTGTACTGTTATCTGTGATATACTCGTATATAGACTAGATATTTTTTGGGTCGGTTCTTATACACTCATGTTTGCTGATGACGCTTTCTTCACAGTTGCAAACAGATAGTTGCGATGAAGTTAGACTTACCCAGACCCGGGTCCGTTGGGTTTAAACAGATAAGGCGTCTCTCTAGTGTATTGTATCATCAAATTGGACCAGCTTAAATAATGAACGCGCTCGTCGAAGCTGCGATGGAGTAAACTCCTTGGACGGCCATAATATCTATAAAACTCTTTATTGCACACACACATAAAAGTAAAAACAAACAATGAAATTTTTATATCGGGGTGGGCAAAGGCGGTCTTATCGCTTAAAGCGATCTCTTCCAGACAACCTAGACAACCTAAACTAGAGAGGTGTTCTACTCAGTAGTCTGACGCTGATAAATCTTGGCATAAGAATAAAAACAACTAGAACGGAAACTCCCGCTCCGGGCGGGCTCAAGGTCGCGATATGAGAGTACCTGTTGCAACAGTATGCCAGTCGGGCTGTCACGGCCGGAGTCACCGCACGCGCGTTTTCCTGTTTGCGCGTTACGTACGATTTTGGAAACCAATTACAATGGGGCCAAGTTATTGTGGTGTGTTTGGTTGGTTGTACAAGCCATTAAAAAACGATTCCACACTTAAGTTTTTTTAATTTGCCCAAAGATGATGAATGAATGCATAAACTTACTTAATAGTTTTTCGACTTTTACGTGAGCCTGTATCTGTATTATTGTTTATTCTTATGCATGTATGTATTTTATTTTATATTTGTAGGTAAGTAAGTAATAAGTACTTACTTAAATGGCTTCATTTGGTAGGGTACTCACTATAACTTATTATTTATAAGTATCTATGTAGGTAGGTACGTAACATAATAATTTATAAATCTCATATTTTGTAAAACTAGAATAAAATAATGATTACAAAGTAAAGAAAAACTTATATTTTAGCGATATTATGTTTAGACGTAAGCAATATTTAATAGTAAGCAACCCTGGCAACGCGCCTGGACGACAGAGGGGTGTAACGATGTGAAGGGGGAAGTAGGTATATATATGGCGGCGTTTGGGACTCGGTCAAAGAAGATTCCATTCTAGTTGTTATTTATTCTTATGGTCTGCCGGCCGGTTCTTATTCACTGACGAACGCTCTCGTCATAACTGCGATGGAGCAGATGGACTCATAAGATGTCTGCAAGGTCCTAGAGAACTCCTAGGCTGGTTCTTGTCAATCAGATAATTAAGCTAGAGTTGCTTATGTTTTAGGAGTAGATAGGTACTCACCAATTTTTAAAAGGTCATAAGGTCGAGCTCGAAACTCACCTAAAACACTTTTTTTAAGTAACATTTACCTATGCTTAAAAAGAAGTAATTCTTTTTAAAGTGTGCCGTTTTAGACTGAATCATACCTATGACTTTAGATAACTATAATTAAACCTTATAGGTATTTAGTTCGCAACAATAAAAAACTGATTAGGTTCCTATATTAAAAAGCCTTTTGCGCTTTAATGCGAATTTAATATTACATTCTGTTCAGTCCCCGATTAAAATTTTACTATTGTTATATCAGTTTTTGTACGATTACTCATACACAATGAGTCGCTTACTTGAGTAGCGACTCTAGTGACGTTTTGCTTACACAAAATACTTATACTTGTTGAGGTTGCATGATTCATTCATACTGTGTAACTTGCAATTACAAAAATAACAACAATATTTATAAGAGTTCTGGTGTGGACTCCATGCCCTTGTCAATACACTTTACCCTAGACACCTAACCTTCGAACATACCTCTTTAAACCTAACCATACGTCGTTTCGACGAGTAGTTTTTAGAGCGTATAATTTTTGTGTTTTGTATTATTGATTCCTGTTATTTTTATTATTCAAATATATGACTCAGGTAATACTTTAGTAAATAAAACAATAAATTGCTATTTTGGTACAATAATATTTATTTTATGCCTTAAATTGTAAGACACTAGTTTTTGAGATCAAATGAGATACTTCTTACAAATATTTAACTAACAGAAAATAGCCTTATCTTCTTTGGCAAACATAAATTATTACAGTCTTATCATTTAGTAAAATATTAAAAAACTATTAATTTGAAGCACATTTGATGCAGAAATCAACTTTTTGTTATATATCGAAAAGACTACTTTCGTTATATATCGAAAAGTACAGTACTTACCCGCGCGACCCCGTCACCTCCCACGAGAGCTCGGTGAACACTGCGTTGGCATGAAACGTTGCGCTGATCGGCGCGCGCGCCGAAAAGAGATAGCGATATTATTGTTGTGCACTCCTCGATTCGACGAAGGTTAGGTGAGGAGTGTGTCCTCTGACTGTGATTCGTTTCATACTTGCTTGAAAAACTCTTTCCGTCTTATTATAAAAATCTACTTTGGTCGTGGTTTAGACTAAGACTACATGGTCTGGGTATGTTACGGTATCAAAGTTAGTTCGAGGATTAAAATGTGTTTTTATTACAAATCCATGGTTTGAATGCTATCCACAGATAATAAACCACTTTTCATTCGTTCATACAAGCGTCATTCAAAACACCGTTTCGTTTCAAAGAATGTTGATACTTTCTTTAGACTTAAGAAATCATTGAGCAAGATTAAAATATGATACAAATAATCAGAATTGCTTTTTGATGCTATGTCAATACGTTAAAAATATGACTTTACTTTAGACGTTCTTTTTATTTTATATTCAAATTGTTATATTATTTCATCTAATGATTATATGATATAAAATTTTAAATAATTAAAATTTGGTAACTGCTTATAGCAAAGTAATGTAGCCAGCAGTTAATAATAATGAAATTTTACTAATAATTACTGGTAATTATGAATACTAACCACGTTCTCAGTTACTTAACATATATACGTCAGTACCTAATTCTTGTTAAGAGATGTAGATGGCGATTGTTGACACATCAAATACAACATGCAATAAAGTACCGTGAGAGCTCTCTATTCCCGTTACCTTTATAGGTAGGTACCTACTCCCCTATGCTACTGACACTGACGTTTGTGAAACATTAAAAAATATTAAATAATAATTATTGTCAATGCTATTAATGTTTTAATGATGATCTTAGTACAATCCATAAAAATAAAATCAACGCTAACGTCAAAACAGATATCTTGATGTTTCTGAGTTATAATAATGTAGCCATATTTAGTCGTTTGATAAACTAGGGGTCACGTGGGTTTATCTTTGGTACCATAGAAAGTCCACGGACTAGAAATAAACTTGATTTCGTAATAAAGTTTTCGTCCCCACTGCTTGGGCTCCTTCCCTATGGATAGATAGGGAGAACGGGCCATAAACCACCACGCGGACCCTGTGCGAGTTGGTGGTTGTTAACAACTGCTAATGCAGCCGGTACCAACGGCTTTACGTGCCTTCCGATGCACGGAGGAGCTCGAGATGAGAAATTTTTAGTCACCCATCCGATGACCGGCTTTTGCGAAAGTTGCTTAACCTCAGCATTCGCAGACCGGGCGTTAACCGTTCGTTAACCACTGCACCGTCGAGCTCCTAGTGGCAATCAGCAAACTCTCCAAACAATCAAAAACTAGCCGAACAGTAGGTATAGGTATACGTTTATTTATCACACTATAATAGGTATTATAAATGCGGAAGTTTGTGTGTATGTGTGTATATTTGTTGCTTCTTATAAATAAATGGATTTAGATGAATTTCGGCATACAGATAGTTTATAACCTACTACTTAGGTCATGGATTTGATGTTGGGAATAGAGCCTATTTGGTAGTTTTTTATACTTTTTTATTGAAATTTTGACAGACTTTTTGACATTTTTTTTGACACAAAGTTTTTTTGTCATGAAACTATCAAAGCGGTAAAGAGGAAAGCTTTGTATGTATGTATGTATGTTTGAAACGAATAAACTTAAAAACTACTGGAACGATTTAAAAAATTGTTTCACCGTTAGAATGCTACATTAGCGCTGAGTAACATAGGCTATATAAAAAAAATTACACCCGTGCGAAGCCGGGGCGGGCCGCTAGTAAGTTATAAATAGCACATGCGTACGTATCGGGTCTATTACTTTACTACACAACGTGGCAGCAGCGCTTAGCTTTCATCTCCAGACGGTAACAGACGATTAGGCCGAAGGTGGAATCGCTCTTCACCCTGAATCCGCAGACTGCAACTACTGAGGAACTGGCTATTTAACTGTCGAAACACAATTGATTAGACAGACAGCTAACATACAGACAAACTTATAATAAGCCCTACAAATGCCTACCACTAACCAAACTGTATAGTGTGCGTGTGTTTTTAATAGATCTATATACGTACACAAACTGTAAAATTTCCCCAATAGATTTTGAACTTTATTTGTATGGCATATGGTTGAACATTTATTGAAGAAATTTGACAGTTTTGGATAGGGCCACGTACAGGTACAGGATTACATACTTAAATGTCTTATTTTTTTTTAATGGCTAAATGTTTTAATAAAAAGATAAACCGTATAATATTATCGCACAGTTATCGTTTTAAACTTTGGTTTACGTAACTGACCATTACGAGATAATGACATAATTGTTAACAGAGACAGTTGGCACGTATTGTATTGATTTCGTATTGTAAGAGATACGGCTAAGTCAGTGTTAGTTCATCGTAAGTACTCTAGAAGCTATTCTAAACACTAGTACTTTACTTTTACCTACGCGACCTACGACGCAGGGGTTAGGGTTGCCAACTTTTTTTAGTTCAAATATATTAGTAGTAGTAGTAGTAGTAGTAGTAGTTTCGGATTCAGTACCCATAAAAATAAAGTAGATAGAGAATTTAAAAAATATATATAATATCTTTTATATTATGTGCTACCTAAAGCGTACGTAAAGTAGTAGGGGTCAATTTTAGCCACGTTCTGGCAGCATTCATCGTTCAGAAATATTTTAAAGCTGATTTTAGCGACTTTGCTGATAAAATATAGTAGTTTCGCCTACTTTAATATATTTAAAAAATAATAGTAGTTAGACACCTAAAATAGGAGGATACTATATTATATAGTAGGGTTGGCAACCCTAGATGCAGTCTTCTTTTAAAATAGGTACCTACAATTCATTTTATTTGTCCATCACTCTGTAGTATATTTGCAATATCAAGAGCTATGGTTTAGGTCTTTGAACTGATTATTTTGTGACTATAATTAGTTTTGTGAGCCTTGATTACAAGTCCTTGTTTATTAAAACATGCAATTAAACATTTAAAATGTCGATGACGATAAGTGTAAAAACAATTAGATTGAATTCATCGTTTTCGCTGAGCAATTAAGACATTACTGTAAAAACTGTAAAACTTTCGCGTTCCATTTTAAATAAAAGAGTTTAACGGGGCTCAAAGTAAACTTGAGTAGATTGGTATCAAAAGCGGCCAAACCCAAAAATAAACTTTTTTGAACTGAGTATTCGCATACCTTCATTACCTACCTACGTTAAAATCAACATTTTATTAACATCAAATTCGATCAAATACTCTCTTACTCTATGATAAAATCGCTATTAGAATCAAATCTGGTCAGATCCAACAATCGTTACCTTCAAAACAGGACAAATCCACGACAGCCAATCAAGTTCTTGGTACCTATAAAGGGTAGGTATATCTTTTCGAAACGTCGGGTATGTACTTTCACTCGACGTTTTGGCCGATTTAACCCTGGTAAATATATATATATATACATTTTAAAAATAAGTAAACTATATTTGGCTACCTATCTGATATTTCTTTAGCCCTCTTTCTCTCCTACTATGCTGTGCTGTGCCCAACAGTGTCCATGATTGATTCCGTGGTATTAAACTTACCAACTAACATTAAAATGCAATAAGGCATTAAATTTCCTCTACACGGTTTCGAAACGGCTAAATAAAGCTCATTTATTTGTCAGAAACGTTCAAACTTCAAATAATCCCATGACACGCTTAGCTGTTGTATTTCTTTGGCCATTTAAAGTCGAAAAGTGGTAACTAAACAAATTGGCGAAACGTCGTAGGTACACTCGAAGGTCGGCCATAAATTAGTTATGGTCTGTTAAGGAAAAAACCTCATGTTGCAATAGGTTTACGCAAAGATGGAGTGGAAAAGTAATTTGCTTTGATCCTTGCTAAGATAATCAATCTTCAAAAGTTGCTCGCCCTGTGAACGGTTGTGAATATGTATTTATGCATGATGCTAAGATGAAGAACTCAAATCCTAACTCCTCGAAGAATCTAGTATGGCACGGGGACGCTTGCTTGATGCCACTCCCTCAGAAACCCTCTGACGTTGTTTAGATTATACCGCTTAAGGAACCCTTTTAAGTTTCTTGTCGCTCCCAAAATGTGCGGTGCCGCTGTGAATGTCAGCTGTAACCAACAGCAAATTATCTCAAACAATAAAGAATAGTATAAAATTCTTATTCTAGCACCTACCTACATAATACATAAAATTTTAAACTATCAGTCGCTATATTAAAGTTGTTACTCATTAGTTTATTATTGGGATTCCAGACAGGTACCACGTTTTTTTTGTTATCTTTGAGCATACGATATTTTGGCACAGCATGCGCATGCGCAAGCGCCATGTTCACGTATGTCTATGGATTTAAACGAGTATAGGGTTGCTATCTTTCGTGGTTTTCTGGATTGGTCCTTTCCGTAGGGCGTCTGGAGAGTGCTTACTTTTGAGGATATTTAAAATAATTGTGATTTTTGTATAAAAAAAAATATAACTAATCTACATTTGGAACCGTGTTCGCCACGGTCCGCTCTACTTTGGAAGCGTGTGTAAAATACTATTATGTTATTCATTTACAAGATAAACATACCATTTAAACAGACAGCATTTACACAGTTGAGTTATGTTTCTATGTTACAGCTCGTACACTGTTTGTTCGTCAACTAAGCATCAATAAATTCTTAAGATCGCCTAAACGCATAATAATATAATGTTGTACCTATGAGTATGGATAAAAGTAATTAAAGATAAGATTCATCACCAGAAGCTGCACAAATTTTACTCCAAAAATATGTACTAAAATGTAATCTTTCCTTTCAATTTAAATACATTGGTTCAATGAATATTATTACAACATTCAAATCACTTAAAATGAAAAACACGAGTGATTTGTGGGGTATATCTATTAAAGTAATTAAGAATATTATTCATTCTATTGCACCGTATCTTGCTGACATTTTTAATAACTGTGTCGATAAGGGAATCTTTCCTGATCTTATGAAGTTTAGTAAAGTTATACCTTTATTTAAATTAGGAAACAAAGAAGACCCCAGTAACTATCGGCCCATTTCAATATTACCAGCGCTAAGTAAAATTTATGAAAAAAATATACTCGAACAGTTGATGTCATATTTTAACACAAACAACCTTTTACATAGCAAGCAATATGGCTTTACCTAGAGTCGTTCTACTACTGATGCAGGTGTTGCTCTAATAAAACATATATTTGATTCCTGGGAGAAGTCTCAATACGCTCTAGGAGTTTTTTGCGACTTGTTCAAGGCTTTTGATTGCGTTGAGCACCGGACTCTGGTGATGAAGCTACGTTATTATGGTCTCAAAGATTTTGCACTAAATTTAATACAGTCATATCTCAGCTCTAAAACACAAACTATCGATATAAATGGTACTAAATCATCTGGTTCTCATGTAAAAATGGGAGTTCCACAAGGGTCAATTCTTGGTACTTTTCTATTCTTGATTTATATTAATGACTTGCCATTCTTTGTAGAGAACTGTGAACTGTGAAATTTTATTATTTGCAGATGACACTTCACTTATTTTTAATGTTATTAGGTGTAGGACTAATTATGAAAATGTTAATAAAACCAACCAACTGATATTAGTATAAACGGTGATCAATTAGATTTGGTAGATTCTACAGTCTTTTTAAGCATAACCCTTGACTCAAAACTTCAATGGAATACTTATAGTATATCGACATTGGCCGGTAAACTCAGTTATGCTGCTTACGCCATTAGAATAATCAGGCAGTTAACAGACGTTGAAAATGCTAGAATAGTTTATTTTAGTTATTTTTATAGTGTCATATCATATGGCGTCCTACTGTGGGGAACAGCGGCTGATATTGAAACTATATTCATTTTACAGAAACGAGCAATAAGAACAATCTATAAACTCGGATCACGAACTTCCTTAAGAAATCTTTTTAAGGAGATTGGTGTCCAACTCCTTTACTAAACATGGTGACGTTGTGTACGTCACGTCAATATTTCAATACTAGAAATAAGACAAAACTTGTAATACCACTGTTCAGGTTACAGAAGGTTCTTGGTTCTTTCTTGGGGCGAGGTTATACACTATTACAATAAAATACCAAGTACTGTACTAGATTTACCTATAGATAAGTTTAAAAAACATTGAAGGCTTTATTACTTATAAAAGGTTATTATACAATCAAAGAATATTTAGATGATAAGATAAGCCTGGTTATAATAAAAAACACAATGTACTCTATTTGAATCAATACAATAAAATTAATTTATATTATTTTTATACTGATATGATAGCCTTTATCAGCAGTGTCCTACAGATAACAAACAGCGTTGCGTTAAATAGATCATTAAGTTTTTATTTAGAGTATCTTGAGTGTGTCATGCTCTCTTTATTGTCTCTGCGGTGGTAGCGTATGCGTCGGCTCGTTACGTTCCCTAAAATATGGTTGAGCGAAGCGATGGCTGATTCATATGTCATACTCGTGAACGGGTGCCGCCTGTGGAGGCTGGTCTGCTCTTGCATACTTATCTTATTTTTAGTATTATTCACTATAGTTTGACTTTGTTTTTCTTAAACAATTTTTGACTTTTATTAGAGTACTGAAGTGGTATTGTATGACAATTGAAACTTTTATCAACCTGATGTAAAGGAGAAAGCCCATTCCAGGCCTGTCATGAACAGCTTTAAACAACTTAATGCGTTTGTATATTAAATTTGATAAAATAAGCTATGAATTTTAGGTTTATTGAAAAGTCCGCCAGTAGCTCGAAGTTAATTTTCAATAATATAAGTATTTTTATTGTTCTAGACAACAGAATAAACGTAATTATGTAAAAGAGTTGCCAGGTATTTCAATAAATCACCGTTTTAGTAGTTATCGATTATTATCGATTCATAAAGAATAAAAGAAAAACTCATTTCATGAATTAAAACAAATAGATTTTTATTGAAGTTATATTAAAATAATGATTATTTACAAACACACATGATTTAAAAAAATAAAACCAAGGCGCTTTACCCAGCATCAATTTTTCTTTTACAAGAGTAAAATCGATTTAGAATAAGAATTCTATAAATCGATTTAAGTAGTTTTATTAGAGTTATATAAATAGCAACACTAATCTTAAATGTCATTCGCTTTTTCGTTTACGTTGAATGTGGATGCGCTTTTATTATTCTCCGGTATCTTTATTTACGACTATATATGTAGTATAGTAGAGTATATTTTGTTTATATTATAATAAATAATAATTGTAGTGGAAGGGATGCGATTCAGCACTACTAGTTGGAAAGCGTACGGTGGGTTGCTGTGCCCACACAATGACAGTGTTGTTGTACATAGGTTGGGCTAGACATGAGGCAAACATAATACCTCCTGCACCATTTCTAGATGAAATTCTAGTATTGTATGAGAATGAGTAATAAAAAAGATAAAACAAAATGTTGTTTTTTTTCTGTCCTAATATTTATTAATAAATAATGGAAAAGAAACAGAGGCGTACTTTTTTATACGTTTTTTAGGTACCTGATACACATTCAATTCTAAAATATACAACTATTCTTCAATATATAACTGTTCATTCCTAGGCCTGAAGTTATATGGGCCGTGGGCATTCTCCTTTGGTAACTTACCTAGTTTTTTTATTTTGTTTTTTTTTTACATGTTGTAGTTGTCTTCTATATTTTTGTGTTTATTTGTAATGGAAAGTGTCCTGCTAAGATAGGGCATTTTCCAATATTTTTGATGCTGTAAGGGAGAAAAGAGCTGGACACTTGCTGAGTTTCTTGCCAGTTCTTCTCAGTACAAGATCTCCCGCCCAGAGTATACTTACGAACCAATAGCATAGTGACATTCACAAGAGCTACTTGTAGCCTAAACTAAAAAAATGATTTTGAATTTTGAATTTTAAAATTCTCAAAGTATACTACGACCCTTTTTAAAATTCTAGCTAGTCTATAAAATGTGCTTTGTAACCAATGTTTCATTCAGGTCGAAGACATTTGTTTATTATTTATTTTGTCTTCATCATGTCTTCGGCCTTGTAGCCTTTAAAAGTTATACACCTTTTCGTAGGGAAAAATTTGCATTTTATGATTAAAATCTCTATATTTAGAAGCGTGTTGAATTTCGTTTTGTTTTTATGCTTATTCTTTTGTTAATCTTATTTTTGTATTATCTCATTTCGAAATTTTGCTTAGTCAGCGTCGTCGTAAATAGATAAGATTTTTATATTTGTTGAACATGTTGTAGACATAACACCTTGTCTAAAACACTTGAGAAAATATAAATAAATAAAAAGTCGTTTATTTGTCCTCAAACATACCTACGTAAAATCATAATTACTACATAGTTTATAACAAAGTCGCTTTCTGCTGTTTGTCTGTCTTTATGTATGTATGCTTAGATATTTAAAACTACGCAACGGATTTTGATGCGGTTTTTTTTAATAGGTTGAGTGATTCAAGAGGAAGGTTTATATCTATAATAGGCTATATTAAAAAAGAAATGTCCACCCGTGCGAAGCCGGGACGGGCCGCTAGTACATTATACAATGCAATTGATTGATCATCAAAACTGAACTTCAGACAAAAAGTTCTAATACTTAGTGGCTGCACTGCATCCCAGCTATCCGCAGCCTCTCTTCCTGATATGCCATCATAACCAATAATTTAAATCAAATGTCTTCTTTTAAAAGCATGTGCTCGCTCAACCCTTCGCATTCGCTTCGGTCTGATAGGCAGTAGCTGGCGCACTCGGAACTGTACCTACTAGGAGTTCGGATTTGCGTAGTTCACTCAATGACTCACGCGCAATGGAGGCCGCGCATATAGAACGTCACGACGACGAAGTTACGACTCGTAATGCCATAAGGTTTGTTGTTAAATAAAACGGTGTACGAAGGATACGTACGGCACAGCTGTCGACCTCATTGCTTTTTAAATACGAGCAAACCGGTCCCGAAATGGAAAGTTGGCCTCCTTTTGTTGAGGGATGGTGGGAATTTGCAAGGACTATTTATTGCGGGCTCCCTGGGTAAGGCGAGTAGGGAGTTATCGGGAAGTTTATTTTTCTTTTTTATATTTTTGGCACCCTTTGGCAAGTATTTAAATTCAAATAAGTTGAAGTGAGTCAACCCCATAGAGTACTACTCAACTCAACTCAGTTGACTCATTTCAGCTTATTTGTATATATATAAAAAAAAAAACTTTCTTTTTATGTACTGGGTATATTATTATACCTAGTAACTAATATTCTACCAAAACCCATCTATATATTATATTCGGTACATTGTAGAAATGTAGATAGATAAATAAATGAGGCTTCATTTAAACACCATATTGTGGCCTTCATTTTTATATTGCATTGTTGTTTTTTTACTGTAACAAATTCAAGGTTTTGACATTCACAAATTTAATCTGATGTTATTAAGTATTTGATTATTTAAAATTTTCAATTAAATTGTAGATGTTTTAGGTTAAAATCAGAATATATTTATGTGCGCATTGTTTAAATAATCTATAGACTGACGCGTGCGGTGCGACCCGTTAAAGTGCGAAATTTTACTTTAAATAACAGTGCCTAGTGCGAGTTTAACATTTGATTTATGAAAAAGACAATTTGTGTAGTAATATTTTAACCGTCCTTTATTGTCACCCCGTTTCATTTGAGCAGCGCCTCCTTGTGCCAAAACGAGGAAGATGTAAATAAATCTCGCTCTAGACACTCAGACTGTTTATTTATTTATTAATTATTACAAGGTACACCAACAAGTTAACATGCAAATGATCGCAGGAAAGTAACAGATCACAAGTTTAAGACATACATGAAAACCAATAACAGGCATACACAACATTGTCCAAAAATACACAATAGACTAAAAAAAAAAGAAACAAATTAAATGCAAATAAAATAAAAAATTACAGTAAATTAAATCAATTACTTAACTCAATTATTATCAAAAAACTAAATTTATACATTACACAAACAGAAAGAAATTAATGAAATTGAGATTCAATTATTACATCTTCAGGATATCTTCACTACTATGCTATTTTTACCAAATACTGCGAGTTTTATGTTTAAGCCAATGAAGCAGAAATATTTTGTCAAATAGTACTTACAGTATAATAGTATCAGACATCACTGATGTCACTGATGTCTGATACACAAGGTTTCACAACTAAGCTGATGTCACATCACTATCTGATGTCACATTATCACTGAAATCTCACGCGGACTTCTTGATAAAGCCTGGCCTGAGGCCATCAGCAACCTCTAAATACCGCACTGTTTTGTTTCATTTGCCACTTAATCTCATACACGTTGACGAGCACTTAACGGTTAACAATTCACCATTACTTCATATTATTATTTGACAAAACATTGGAGACATTAGAGTCTCCTTTATTTTAAAAATAAAACGAAACTGTATGCACGTGACTCTTCATTTTCTTACCAAGAAGTCTCTATAAACTGTATAGGTAGGTAGCTACTTAAACTTGTAATATTGAGTCTTTACCTATGAAATTGACGTGTTTTTCTCACTCATTAATAAGTGTATTACCTACTTCTAAAACTCGATACCGGTTGTTAATATTATTTATTATGTACACATTTAATTAAATCTATGTCACTTAGTCTTCAGTAATAACAATGATTTTTAGTTTTGTGTCATTATAGCCCAATATTTTTTTTAAATTGACTTCTTTTTTGTTAGTGGAATTGGCCTTTTGTTTCATTGTAGCTTTGAGGGGACTTGTTTTTCTTTTCTTTTTATGGTCTGCTATATTTTTGCTAGTGAAACAAACACATTGCCCTACAATTTTATAGTGTTAACATAAAGATGATAAGAAAATTGAAAAAACTATTTATTATCATTATTATTTATTATAGCTGTCCCACTCCTGGGCAAAGGCTTCCCCACACTTTAAAAAAACAACTTAAGTATGAAAAATGTAATTTTATAAAAAACCTTTATGCAAAACGGCAATTTCATAGAAGAATCTAATATCACGTATAATCGCCATCGATTGTCTATAGGACAAGGTTGTATGCCCCCGTTCCGGTTGCCCCACATTCCACGGTACAATGCGACCGATGCAGAAGCCTTCCACCTGCTCAGTGCAACACATGTCGTACAAGAAGTCTTTCTATATAAAATACTAGCACTTTACCTGCGACTTCGTCCGCGTGGACGTCTCAAACTCTAAAAATAATAGTCAGAATAACAGCGCTACTGTGTCATTCTGAACATCCATGGATGACACAGTAGCTTATGCTGAGACAGGGCCCTTTAACTTCACACTGCCTGTTCTAATATATATTTTTTATTTTTTATTTTTTCGTTTATTGTTGTATTTATTGTATTTATGTTGTATTATAATTAAGTGTGTATGTTAATAAAAACTTTTCTATTCTATTCTATTCTAAATATTTTTTTTATAATAAAATACTTACTTATAGCCTATGTACACACAAGGAATAAGTAAAAAAAAATTTGGAATTGGACTAGTAGTTCCAGAGATAAGCCAGAGATAAGATAAGATAAGATAATGCAAACAAACAAACAAAGTCACAAACGTTAACTCTTTATTAATAGTATAGATAGATGTTTTAATATGACATATCGTTTCGAGATGGAGCTCGATGGCGCAGTGGTCAAAGCGCCCGGTCTGCGTTTCATTAGGGTAACTTTAGCATAGACCGGTCATCGGATGGGTGTCCAAAAATGTATCATCATATCATCATATCAAAAAGGTATCGTTAATAACCACCAATCCGCACTGGGCCCGCGTGGTGGTTTATGGCCCGTTCTCCCTATCCATCCATAGGCTATTGTCTGCTCATTATAGCTTGTTCCGACACCCGGCTTGATTGACCCGTGACAGATGTCAAATTATCATGCTTAGGGTTGAGACAATACTGACGTAATTGCATGAAATGATAATTGAAGTTATTAATTGAATATTATTATCGTATTAAAGTATTGTTGCTATCTAATGTGCCAATTGATTTTCTTTTCTAATATTTAGACGTTCTATATAAACGTCATATACTCAAAAAAAAATAAAGACTAACAAATTAATAAAGCTATAATGAAAAATGCGAAGTTAAATGACTCTATTAGTAATTGAATATCAATTGTGCTTTACTTGGTTTGCTATCCCAACACTAGTATTTATTTGTAATGAAATGACCTTGTAAAGGAGTACGTTTATTTTATTGTAATGTTTTAAAATTGTGATAAATGTGTGTTATGCGAGATTTTATTGGGATAAACCTAATCTAACGTATAAAATAGAATCACATAAGTGATTGTAGTATTAGGTGATGGATTATAAAAAATAATGTTATTTTAATGTAGTCAAATAAATTCATACGCTTTTACAAAGTCACGTCTTCGATTTTGATGACTTCTGTCACAGGTATCAATCTATATTAAAGAAACTATATATATAGATACCCCAGCAGCAGTACAATGAGTTGATGATGATGATAATGATGATAACATATCGTCGGGGATAGTTGAAAAGCGCATAAGTAACAGGTTTTGTAATAAAAGGAAATTATTACGCTAGTCGCAAAATTTGATAATTTGTACATGTAGTCATGTCATTCAGTTTAACATACGTTGGTGCTAAGTCTGTTTCTTGGCTGGACTTTTCCAGTATAACAGAAACGTTCTTTGACTACGCAATCGGATTAAATTTTCCAGTCTTAGTTTAGCAATCGTATCATATCAATTGATGAAAAGAGAATTCGCTATAATAAAGATACCATCGACCGCACCAATATTTTGCCAAGAAATGTAAACAGTTTTATTATGTAGTTACATCTTAATTCTTGATAAATTAATATTCTAAATATGGTTGAGCGAAGCGATGGATGATTCATATTATTATGTCATACTCGTGAACGGGTGCCGCCTATGGGGGTTGGTCTGCTCTTGCATACTTATCTTATTTTTAGTATTATTCACTATAGTTTGACTTTGTTATTCTTAATTAAACAATTTTTGACTTTTATTAGAGTACTGTAGTGGTACTGTATGACATTGCAGAAATTGAAACTTTTACCTGATGTAAATTTTTTAACTTAGATTTTTTATTTTGTTATTTTATATGTTGTGGTTCTCTTCTATATTGTTTGTGTTTATTTGTGATGGAAAGTGTCCTGCTATGATAGGGCATTTTCCAATATTTTTGACGCTGTACGGGAGAAAAGAGCTAGACACTTGCCGAGTTTCTTGCCGGTTCTTCTCAGTACAAGAGCTTCCGCCCAGAGTAGACTTACGAACCGATGGCATAGTAACATTCACAAGAGCTACTTGTAGCCTAAACTGAAAAAAAATGTTTTTTAAATTTAATAAAGATTGATAGTAAACGGTCGGCAAGTAACGAACTGAGTCGACAGAACCACAATATAACGAAACCCACAAAAGGTAAGCTTCATACAAAAGTAGTCAAGCAACGCACACATAGACAACCTCACACGGACACGTAATCTCGCAACAGCTGCGCTCAAACTGTTGCGAGGGCCTAGTGTAAGTTTCATTCGCCATTCGATCACGTTAACGTAAACGTGAATTTGTATGGCATAATTTTAAAATTTATCGTATTTCGCTAGGAGGCGTTTCTTCAATGCCATACTAATTTTCGTTTTCGTAAACGTAATCAAATGAATACGGATGGTAGACAAAACTTACACTAGGCACTCCGAGCTGTTTCGAGATTCATGTTCGTGTGTTGCTCGAGCGCGATATGTATTAACCTTACCTTCTGGGGTCTCTTTATTTTGTGACAGAACTCTTTGTGTATTAAACATATCGCTAAGGTAAAGCAAAAATAAACCTTGATGTTTTATCAAGTGCAAATGAATTTGAGCCGTAAGGTGATATACGACCACACTAACCTGTGCGTGATTGGTATTGGGGCGATAATCTGGTAGTTATTCAGTGAAATTTCCTTTGTTTGATAATAATGATGGATAATAAATAATAAGGGATATCTCCCCGACGACGCCGCGTGGGGATTATTAAGAATACCATGCACCTTTTTAAGGCGACACTTTGAAAAAATACATCAACTTTCATCGAAAGTTGTAGGAGTATGACAAGACCAACGAATCTGTAATTTCGATATGGATAACTTCATGCCTTTGTCTTTAAAAAACCTTGCTCAAAAACACGATTGTGCAATGTTGACTCGATCGTAATGCTTTACGAGCAATTCGGCACTTAGTCTATAAGTGACAAAAATAAGTAATAAATGAGGTATTGCATAAATACCATATAACATAACATAATCGCATCTGTGGTCTAATGTCGGGTTCCATTCCCAGCGGGGGTACATGTTTGTATACTTGGTTTGGTTGGTGGTAGTGCTTGTTTTTGTCCGCCATTGCTAGCTACCATCATCATAATCTAAAATATGTCGCCACTTCGTCCGCGTGGGTTTGAGATTTAAAAATAAACTCTTTTTTAATTAAAATATAATAATCTAATCCTGCTCGTGGAAATTTTTTCAACATTTGTGTTTTTGTAATTTGTTTCGCAACAAAATTTTCGTTAAAATTATATAAACAAAACAAAAACATTTTATAAATTGCCAACTTCTTAACTGATCTTTAGTATTTGTAAAAATATTATGATCTGTTGTTAATGACGGTAGTTGTTGACATTGAATGGGCACCCATTTGGCTTTCAAAGTAAAAAGTAAATAGTGTTGAATAATTTCGGCGGGTTGGTTAGAACCACGCACGATAGCTCAATTGGAAGAGCACCTGACCCGGTATGTCAGAAGGTGCACCCTTTTGCACAGGGTTCAGATCCTGCTCGTAGAATTTTTTTCAACATTTGTGTTTTTGTAAAATATAATAGCCTATGTTACCCGCAAGGAATGTAACTTTCTATCAGTGAAAGAATTTTTGGAATTGGACCAGTAGTCCTAGAGATTAGCCTCGACAAACGTTACCTCTTTATTGATAGTAAAGATATAGGTATATATAGATAACATAACGTTTGTAGCATTGTTGTGTTCCGGCAGCTAGAGATAAGATAGCCAGTGCCGCAGTAGTTGAGGACACGGCAGAGTTAAGTGCGCCTCCGCCTTCGACCTTCACTTAACATCAGGTGAGAAGAAAGCCTAGTGCTTACCTAAGTAAGGTATTAAAAATATCTATTTGATTAATCCGCACTGTGTTATCTATCAGAGTAATATTCTCCATTTGTACGGACCGCGTTCGCCGCACTACTTTCTTAGCCGGTCCTCTTGTATCATAATACTAGTTCCGGGCCAAGACGCCTTTCCTTGTAGAAAGTTCATTATTCTGTTGCCAACTTCAATGTGAAATGGATAGTTAAACCTGAGCTTTAATCAGAATAAAAATCAATTGCCAAATGTGTGTCAGAGCATCACTTGAGAGCGGTTCGACCGATTAGGCTGTTTTTTTATGTTGTTCGTAATTGTCAGGACAAGGACAATCAAGAAAAAAGGTTGTTCGAGCTGGTAAAACCATCACGGGTACGGGTGTTCACGCGGATGATATTGCGGGTGGGTCAATTGCCAAATGTGTGTCAGAGCATCACTTGAGAGCGGTTCGACCGATTAGGCTGTTTTTTTTATGTTGTTCGTAATTGTCAGGACAAGGACAATCATGAAAAAAGGTTGTTCGAGCTGGTAAAACCATCACGGGATACGGGTGTTCACGCGGATGATATTGCGGGTGGGCCGCTAGTTTGGAATAAGAAAGATAGGAAGTTACAAGAAATTCAAAGTAAGTAAAATCATTTATTCAACATAAGCCTTCACAGGCTCTTATTGACGTCAAAACTATAAAATACAAATAAAAAAATAAAAAACTAAAAAAAATAGTTTACGACTTAACTACTGAATGTACCACCAGTACGGATTTTGGGAGAGCCGTCGACCGAGAAGAGCTGGCAAGAAACTTGGGAGACTTATTCACTTTTCTCCATCTTTTCAACCAAAGGAGAATGCCGATCGTAGTATGGGCTTTAGTATCGCTACAAATTTTTTTCGCTACTTACGTTACATTTTGTACAATGATGATTTTTACATCAAAAATCAAGTTTTTTATTTTCATAAAACCCTGTTAAATAATTTGCCTTTACTTCTCTGACGGGAAATCCCCATATTATTAATTAATTAATTTCACTTTCATTTAATTTGTTTTTTTTTGACATGTCGAGTTGTCATTGTCTCCTCGGTGTTGCCATTTTGTAACAAGCAAATCGATTTATCAAAATACATATATTCGATTCACTTGTAGTTATTTCTTTAAAATAACGAGTTGGCTTATGTTTATGTGTCAATAATTCAATATGATATGGAAAATATATTAAATCGCATTACAGTATTGTAATGCGACAGTTGTCGCGAAAAAAGTAGTCGGATCTGTATGGAACTACATAGTTCCACTTGTATTGTAGACTTTCGAGTCCATACGTAACATACATATGTTACGTATGGACTCGAAAGTCTACAATACAAGTTTAGACCTCTTGTTACCCGTTTTTTTACCGGATACCGGGCCGGTACCATAGGGCTGTCTTTACTATCGAGGGGTTTAGAAAAAGATAAACATATCGCATCGGTTCGGTGTCCAGTAAAAAAACTGCCGTTAACAAGCGGCCTTAGAGTCGTACATGATACATGTAGGTACGGCCCTAAACGTTAAGGCTGCATCACATGCATTTACGTCAACGTGCATGACATGACAGACGATCATGCATACGTGTCATTCATAGATTTTATTTGTCAGCATTACGTTAACGTGCATGACATGACAGACGATCATGCATACGTGTCATTCATAGCTTTTATTTGTCAGCATTACGTCAACGTGCATGACATGACAGACGATCGTGCATACGTGTCATTCATAGCTTTTATTTGTCAGCATGCAAATGCTGAAAAATAAAAGGGACTCATCAATCAACTGCCAGTACTTAGATTGAATGATGTTCGTTCGTATTGCTGTGATAAATTAAACGGTTTGTTGCTTTATCAAGCATCTAGTGCTGCATTACCGTCTAGGGACCACAGATTTAACAACACATTATGATGTCAGAACTGTCAGATGTTACACGCTATACGTGCAAATATGACATTATGTTTCTACTATTATGATCATAGATCTATGATAGTGTAATAGCGGTTTTAGAAAAAATGGTTCATATACCTGCACAATAGAGCACAAGCCTCTGAAAACCAATAATTATAAATAATAATAACTATTCATAAACTATTGTGCCACATGCTACGGCCACACTATCGCGGTATCGCGAACATTTTCTGTTTTCACGACAAGTCGGGCCAAGCAATAGTTACATTTCAGAACACGGTCAAAAATGTAATTCCTTGTCGTGAAAACGGCAAATGTTCGCGATAGCGCAAAGATTATTGATAAATCGGAAAAGATTAATATCGATTCTTATTTTTTTGTAATTTAGAATACTGTAATGCGATTTAATTATTTTTCATATCATATTGAATTATTGACACATAAACATAAGCCAACTCGTTATTTTAATGAAATAACTACAAGTGAACCGATTATATTTTGATAAATCAATTTGCTTGTTACAAAATGGCTACACCGAGGAGACAACGACAACTCGACGTGTCAAAAAAAAATGGAAATGACTTTAATTACTAAATAATATGAGGATTTCTCGTCAGAGACTCTAAGGCAAATTATTTAACAGGGTTTTATGAAAATAAGAAACTTGATTTTTGATATAAATTAGGTGGATTCGAACAAAGGACGATACCAAGAATGGGCATTCTCCTTTCAATACATATAGGTTCTAAGCAGGAACACAGAAGAAGTTAGCTCATAGATCTTCTACTGCAAGTCGTCTTCACAGAAAATAAATCTGTTAGCTGGCCAGTGATCGCCATTTACCAGTGATCGGCATGAAAGATGCAAATTTACTAAAGTTGCCGACAAGACAAGATAAAAGAGTGATTAAAACCACCAAATTTTTTTGTTTACAAATTTTAATAAAATTCCCTATACTGGAAATAGTTTTACTACTCCGGAATTCGATAAAAAAAAGTTACTTTAGGTAAATTAGCCCCCTCCGTTCCGATGACTGGTGATAACATAGCGACCACATTAAATTCAACCTTACTCTTTATAAGACTTAAAATCAAAAAATTTGCAACCTGCTCGACTTGACTTATCCAATTTAATTAGCACGTTTGTTTGGCTAATTGGCTTCTGTTCTACCTGTGCATTTAATAACTGTGGCTAGACAAGCATCTGCTTTACACCGCCATTGCACTCTCGAGCGAGACAGCCCCTTCTATACCTACACGATTTTCAAGTTTTATACTGACACCCTCTGCCAACTGTAAGGTTATATAGCAGGGGTCGGCAAACTTTTCAGCTCAAAGAGCCAAATACGACTAGCGTCTAGTTAGCAGCCTCACAACGTAATTAGACGGTTTTAACTACGTCAAAAAAATGTGCATAAATAGTGATAAATAGTGACGTATAGCACATAAATAGTGATACTATGGTTCAAAAGATATTTGAGTATCTTGGTGAGGCTGCTGACTTGACGTCAAGATAGCAGGAGCCTTAAGAAATAAAGTTCAAATCAATGTGATTTATATGTCAAAAAACTGTGCATAAATAGTGATTCGTATACGCAAAATTTCAATAATAGTACTTCAATACAAGCCGAGATATTACGGTCTTTAAGTGAGCTGCTAACTTGACGTTTCTTCGATGGCGATTCCAGAGAAACGGGTACAAGTTTTAAACAAATTAATACATGAAAAAATTGTGCGTGAAATTGTGAATCTTACGATATAAATAAAAATAGAATTCTTCTTTGCTATTTTCTAAAAATCTAATGTAAACATCTACTTAATACTCTCATTATAGGCTGTCGATTAATGTTGAACTTTGCTCCACAGTAATAAGGTTTAAACTTTATTTTAATCATGAGGTGGGTACTATCGAGCAAAAAAGTGAAATATATATTTTTCGATATCCTCGGTTCAAAGATATTGATTTGGTATTTAAACAAATATTTTTCTACCCACTTTTTTACGTATCTACCTACTGTTATTTTTATTAAATCTCATAAAATTTTTGATTGTGTCAATATTCTACTCTATTTAATATTATTTATTCGGGAGAAACAAATAATATTTTTCTACTTCTTACCTACACCTACCTACTGATACTAATTAAATCTCATCAAAAAAATAACGTTACAATTATAAATGAGAAATTGACATTCTTTTCCGTGAGGCTTGTCTTATGATTATTATTAATGAAAATAGATATTGTTTGATACCTTACATTAGATGAATCAAACAGGTGTAATAATTATAAAAAATCTTTAATAAATCAGGTTATTTTTACATTAAAAAGTGTAAATCAGTCTTATTTTTAGTGTTACATAGACAATTAATGAATAAAATCACTTTTGAAATATTTTTTTGCAAAATTGAATGAGCCGCAAATACTTTTAAAAGAACCGCATGCGGCTCACGAGCCGCGGTTCTTCGACCCCTGGGTTATACGTAAGGTGTCGGACGACCTTGCGCAAGTAAACCAACTTGCACAAAGGACCACTGCGGCAGGTCATAACGTCAGATCAGGACGCGCCGAAGGGCATTCTTCATTCCTGAATTCTCAAGTCTAGTATCTCAAGAGAGTTGCCCCGTGGACACGTATTATAGTGCACTCCCAATTTTAGGTGACCGGAGTTATCAAGCGAGTTATCAACTCGCAAATTCCATTGCTCTCGAGCGAGACAGTGGAAGCCGTGTAGTGCAAACGCTTGCGCATCACACTATGCAAAACTGAAAAATTTCTTCAGCAAATTTTCAAACATATTATGCTAAGTCATAAAATTCATAATCTATTGAGGAAATTTGAGAGTGTGTGTTGTGAGTGTGTCTGATGAGCATGCTTATGTAAATAGATGCCGAAAGACGTTACAAACGAGCCAGCGACCCACTTGATGGAAGGCTATCACCTCCGTCCGTGAACACCAGAGGAATGGCTGATGAGTGCCGGTTGGGTGCCGGCCCTTGCGGGAAGAGTTAGCTCGTTTCTTGAAGGTCCCTAAGTTGTGACGCTCCGCCGGGAACACTACCGCTGTAACAAGCTGGTGGTTGACTGTATGTAGTTGCCTTTTTTGAAATTGTCAATGTAAATTAAGCTCGCCTTGGTTCGAGTGTACAGCCGGCATTATGTTTGGGTCGTTATAGCTGGTCGCGCTCGTAGTGTTGCCAAGTATTTGCAACTATTTTGGTTATTGCCATTCTCTATGGTCGTTTGGCGATTTTGTTAAACAACCGGCCTGTAGTTACGCACGTTTCGTTTCCTTTTACGCAAACATGATTTGAAACCCTTTAATACAATTATTAACAGTGTAGTAGAAAGTTCGAATTTAAACCTAACTCATGGGAGAGATTTGTTACATATTTCATTCTCTGGAATAGTAATCGTTCATCCCTTTAAAAATGCAATGTTAAAACTGTAATTTTTTTAATTGATTTTGCAATTATATGCTATTTATATCAAACAAGAAAATTGCCCTTGAAAATGACTGCAAATGTTTCTGATTCCCAAGGTGTTATTCTGAAACAATGCTGGCTTTAAGCATGTCTTAAACCAATGTCGCGATGGCTCAAATGATAGAGCACTCGCCAAACTCGATTGCAAAAAGTCGTGGATTCAAGTCTCACCTGAGGCTACTCGTCTATTTTTACTACATGCTACATACCTACTTAGTTTCAATTAGGCACCAGCTTGTATTGAATTGCATCATCAAAAGCTACAGTATCAATATAAGTAACATAAAAGTCTTCAATTTATTAGAAGCCGAAAGTATTATTATATTATAACTAGTCAATCTTTCAAAATAACATATCCAAGCAGTTAACAGTGATTTTGCATTATTCATAGGTATAGACATCACATATTGGTCCGATCCGATCCGATCCGATCCGATCCGAACCCTTCGGAGAATCTAGCAGGGAACGGGGACGCGCTTCGTCACCATCATCATTTGCTGGGGCAAGGATGGATGGATGGATGGATAGAGAGAACGGGCCATAAACCACCACGCGGGCCCAGTGCGGACTGGTGCTGACGACTGCTGATGCAGCCGGGACCGATAGCTTTAGTTGCCTTTGGAAGCACGGAGGAGCTAAAAATGAAAAATGTTTGTTCACCATCCAATGAGCTGCCTTTGCGAAAGTTGCTTAACGTCAGCAATCGCAGACCGGGCGCGTAACCATTGCCAACTCCTCACGGAGACTTGCTTACGTGATGCCATTCCCTTTTAGAAACTCTTCGACGGTGTTTCGATCACATGACTTGAGGAACTCTTTTAATTTCTCCCCGGCCCCCAAAAAGTCTGGTGACGCTGTAAAGATCTGTTGAGGCCAACAGAAAGTTCTCCTAAAAAAACCTTTAGGTAGGTAGGTAAAAAATACGTTTATTCCATATTTAATCCCCATAAGTTCAACCCATGGTTCTCTCTTCTTCTTTATCCTTCTTCGGCTACGTCTGCGATTGCCAACGCATTATCACAAAATGAGGTTTACCTTAGAGACCATATCATCAACCTGCATTGCGAGTCCGTATTCATATCCGAAGTATCCATGGAGTAATGGCTGATCCCAGAAGTGGAATGTGCAATAGTGATGTGTGATAACGTTCTAAATATATCTAGTTTTAAACTCCTTTCTACTACAGACTATTGAAATTCAATATGGGTAGATGGTTAGAAGGAAATAGTCGCATAGATGTTATCGTTGCGTGAATCAACAGCAGCTCGCAACATGGCGGTGTGCCCGCTTAATTCGGTTAGTAATGAGTATTCATTTTCTTTGGTTGATTGGGATATAAAAAATATCCTTCAGCCAGCAGACATCTACATAAACAGCCTATTTCTTATCGAGCGTAATTGTCATTGTGATCCCTATGAACTGAAAACGCCTAGGTGGACGAGTGGCAAACGTCCAGCCCGATACCCGAAGGCCTCGGGTTCAATTCCTAGGTCGGACAAAGTGTGTTTAGGATTTTTCGAAGCATAGCCCCGTAGGCTTCTTACTGAAAAAAGCTACCAGTTATGTTGATAAATTGGTAGTCGATCGTGTGATGAGGGCCAGGCGCTTACCTGAACTGTGTTACATACTGTATGACTGTGAGCATAATAGGCATGATGACTGATTTTGAAAAATTGTACTATAACATTCTAATGCATCTAATATTTCTATAAAACATATTATCATTTGTGAAAAATTAAGAATTTTTACATAAAAAGGCTTTTGATGTTTTTTTATATAAAATTTGCGCCAAAACGCACTCTAGTGTCCTGGCAACTGCTTGTGACGTCACCTCTATGTAACTCAACAGTAAACAGTACCTGGATAACCGAGCTTTGCTCGTTATTTTCTTTTTATAGAATTTTCTAAATATGAAACCTAGCTAAATCGATTTATCGCCCCCGAAACCCCTTGCATATTAAATTTCATGAAAATCGTTGGAGCCGTTTCCGATATTCAGATTATATATATTCAAAAATTGCTCTTTAAAAGGTTTAATTTAATTAGATTACGACCGTGTAAGACAAATTCGCTGTTTTACTTGTTAAATATGAATTCCAAAGTCTAAAAGTGGTGTGCGGTTACTCAGTGCGTTAATACATCAATAAAAAGTCCGAACAAATTATTTGTTTACGTTCCTCCCGACAAAACAGTGCGGAAAATGTGGCTTAATCTTGCACGGAGAGATCCATCAGCTGTATGTCTAAATTCTCCAATTTATTTCTGTGAAGATCATTTTGACGTAAGTCTTTACTCTAAACAAGTATAATGTGTGAAATGAAGGTGAAATTTTAATAATCTAATCAGAATCTAATTTTGATGTCAGATTTCAAGTCTTGTATGTATACATTAACCATTTTACAAATCAACTCTAGGCGAATTAGAGCCTTGGTAAATCCTTGTTCCATGACTAGATTTTACTTCCAAAAACACTAAACTAGACAACTGATCGCTAGGAGCCACGAAATACGCTATAAATGCAGGTAAACACAATAACAGAGCGGGATAATAGAAGTTCGTAAGAAATAAAGTGACATTTCCATAGGCATACATAGAGATGACGTAATTCGATCTGATTGGTGTTCAACTTATCATGGCGGATTGCTGTATTTTTTAGTTTTATTTTATAAAATAAATTAACAATCTCGCTATGAATATGAAAATAAATATTTATTTAATAAACTATTATTTCTGTTACATTATAATTGGATAAACACATGATTTTAGTGACTTTTGGTTACTGTCATCATGCATATTGTTCTGTTCGTTCCTACATGATTTACCTATAAGTTCAAACACCCTTGGCAAATCACAAACGTTTAGTTCCGGACGTGCTGGCTCTCGATTTATTAGCATATTCACACTCGCTGGCACGGTTTCATGCCATTTTGCCGTGTCGTGAACCACCGCTTCCATTCAGTTTCGAGTTCATTCGGACGCGCTTGTCATTATAATTGGTAATGAGCGATGTTCATGAGTTATTTAACATGGTGGCGGCCTATTGTACGGTAACACGGTAACTTATCAATATAAAATTTAACAGCATTTTTTTTTCTATGCATGTATAGGTATACCCTAGTTTGCGTTTGAAGGCGGGTCGATCTCCAAATAGTTCATTGACATTGTTTAGGAAAATAAAACGCGTAGGCTAACTACCTAACCTACCTAACGGAACCAGATCAATCGCACCTTGTTATGTTCACCTAGCTTGTTTAGATCTTTTGTGGTTTCCAGAACAAGGCTAGAGTCGATTCGGGGCGGCATGAGTGACTTGAGCGCAGCTTGGCTGTCACTCAGGATTAATATATTGCGCTTTTTCATAGCTAACTCTATATTCTGCTTTGCGCATAGGAGAATTTTCCCATGCTTTGACTATGCTTGAAGTCGTTATTATAGACGCCTACCCCAGTGGCCGACTTCATTTTTGATCCGTCGGTATACCAGATTAGGCTGTCTTTTTCCGGAGAAGGTGGCCCTCGTTTCCATTCGTCCCTGGTTAGAACATAAACTTTCTAAAATTTCTTTTCGAACATGAATATGGGGGATATTTTATCGCACCTCATTTCCATGATCCTATCAAGAATGTCACTTGGTTCCATTTTGTGTGTCTGGTCAGAGGTTTAAATGCGTTCCATAATTCGGCCACCTTTAGTCTATGTAACGCTTTCTTTGCCTCTGTTTCTATTACAATGTGCAGGGGTGGAAGGTCTGTGAGGACCTCCAGCGCTGCCGTTAGAGTGGTTCTAAAGGCACCAGTGATTGCCAGACAAGCTGTTCTCTGAAGTTTGCTAAAAGCATTCTTACAGATCTTCAGCCTGGTTCTGGGCCACCAGACGATGCAGCCATATGTGAGGATCGGTCTCACCATCCTCATATAGATCCACCTAATGATTTTGAAGTGAGTCCCCACGTCTTGCCATATGTAGACCGACACATGCCAAAGACTGTAAGCCTTCTTGGCTAAGGTTGTGTCCACATGCTGTTTCCAAGTAAGTTCCCTATCCAGCGTTAAGCCTAGATATTTCACTTCTTTGGACTTTCAAGAGAGCCGGGCGCCATAGAGTGTTAGGTTACCCAGTCCCGTAGTGTCCGTCTTCATTCTTGTAAAAGGGATGTCTGTTGTTTTCCACGGGTTTACAGAGAGGTGATGGGCATTGCACCATTCCTCCAGCACACCCAGGGCACGTTCCATTAACCCCGATACCGCAGAGGGAAATTTCTCACTGACTGAGATAACCAGATCATCCGCATAACCGACCGTATAGAATGGTCCTTTATTCAGCCTTACTACAATTGAATCAACCACAAGGCTCCACAGAAGAGGCGAGAGAACACCTCCTTGCGGGCATCCTCTGGTTGTTCGTGCAATTAGACTGTCACCTAGCAGTTCAGAGTTGATAATTCTACCCTTTAACATGCATTTTTAACAAGGATTTAATGATATATGTCCTACTACTGTTGTCTTGTTTTCAGATATGTTATAGTTGACTTATCAATTAAGTATTTTACCAAATTTTACTTTTTATTTTCAAGTGCTAATTGCTTCACTGAAGAATCCTGTCAAAGCCAAAACATGAATGAAAACAATTTTCTCGATAGAAAATAAATCCAAAGATGACCCTTCTCATTCCATTTTTTCTGTTTTATAGACGAAAGCACGAATATTTAAAACCTAAATAAATTATTATTATTAGAAAGGCTAAACTATTGTATTCATTCTCCAATTTTTCTTTTTTATAAAGCATTTAGTTTCTTAGTTAATAAATAATTTACAATTTGACGTCGTCCCTTTCCTTGCACTGAGAAATCATATTATCTCTATCCCTCTGTGTACGGTCGCAAGACAGTCGGCGTCGACTAAACACACAGTGTTGAGCAAATTGCTTGCAGGTGAAGACTACAATACTATCTGCCGTACTCAGTGACGACTATTAAGTTTTAATGACAATTAAGTCTCGTGCTGTTTCTTTCTTATGTATAGTGCTAAATAGAGAAGGAAAGACATTTAATTGTCAATAAACTTAATTGATTGATTGTCTCTGAGTACGGCAGTATGACCATTAACTATGACATTGACATCAATAGCTATTGTCTAAGAACTGCTTCATAGGCAAAGGTATCACATGCCATACAGCCTAAGGGAAATAAAAATCTCGCCGCGTAGCAAGACGCCCCAGTAGTGGTCGTGGTCGAGCGGTTACTTTTACCAAGCTGATCATTTTTAACCAGATACCACCACCGTGTTATCTGTTGCATATTATCAATATATACGTAACGAGCACAATAGTGATGAAGTAACATTATTATCTTTTTAATTAATATTGACCTTAACACTTCATTGATAACGGTATTTTAGTGGTAATGTTTTTTTTAACTAAGCTTTACGGTTTATTTTTAAAGATATTATTGTCTGTATATTAAACAATTTTTTTAAATATCCGCCTTGCTAATAGCTATCACTAACTTAACTAAATCCGTAGCCATGCTTGTATGCATGTCAAAGCTATAGACAAGGTAAGGTAGCCAGTTCCTCAGTAATTGAGGACACCTGGGATGCTGATATTATTCTAAAGAAAATATATTATTAATGCGCTATTAACACATTAATAACAGTCTTGTTAACCCACCCAGAAAGCGAATACGCTTGTATTAGGTATGGGGTCCTCCGTGCTTCGGAAGGCACGTAAAGCTGGTCCCGGCCAGCCGGCCGGGACCAATGCAGCCGCATTAGCAGTCGTTAATAACCACCAATCCGCACTGGGCCCGCGTGGGGGTGCATGGCTCGTTCTCCCTATCCATCCATGGGAAGGATCGTGCCCCAGCAGTTGGGTCATAAAATGAGCTGATGATGATGATGAGGTATGGGTTTACGTAGTGTGACGGAGATATAGAGGTTGAACCACGATTAGGCACTTGCTTTCAACCCAATAACTCTGTTCGGATACCGAAGGAGGTTGTCTACCAAGAGCAATGTATCAGCTGGATCTAGGGTTGTTACTTTGCAATGTTACTTAGTAACAAACAAATTAAATATCTCGGCCATATGGTGTTTTTCAGGTATGTTCATAATTTTCCGAGGTTCTACAGGTAATACCAAACCTTGTATGTTGGCAAAGGAAACGAAACAGTGTAAAATTACAATAGGGTATTTGACTACAACGAATATAGATCATACTGTTGTTAACTTAACAGTAAATTTTTTTTTGTAAATCAATTTAGTCAGCTCATTATTTTAAAATATATAATTTTTTATAAAAAAATCACTAATAAAATAATTAAATTTTTAAGATTGACCACGTGATCAAAAACGCATGGGATTTGGCTGAATCTGAAGTGACGTCACCTGATTGTTTACAGTAAGGATTGTGTTTAAACGCCTACCAAAAATGTACAAATTTCACTACCAATAAAATTCAAAACGCTTACCAAAATGGATAAATGATCACCAAATTGTGTTTCCTAAAATATTATAAAAAGAATACAATTTATATTTTTATTAAATGCCTTAAAAATATCTGAATACCTTTTAACTGCATTTCAGACCAAATATGTTATATTGTCACCAAATAGATAATACCAATATTTTATGTCTCGAGTTTCAATTTGGTAAATATTGCTTCCTGTTGCCTAATAAAAAAAATACCTAAATAAAAGTCCGCGTGAGATCTGAGTGTTTCCCTCCATTTGTACTGAATCACAAGGGGATCGGGGGAATTTAATTTATCACTCGATTTGGGAGCCACCCACTGCGAGTGCGTCTAATTTAACACCTATTGGTTTTATCGCGGTTCTTTCGTATTTAAGACAACATTAAACCCGCCTTTACAGATCGCTTTTATTGATTAGTCTCACGAAGTGTAGCTTTCAGGATTACGTTTTAAGATTCAAGGAACTGGATGCCTCACCTCTTCATGGTCCAAACATAACAACTATGCTACAAGCATCATCATCAGAAAATAAATAAAAACGGTAGTATCGTAAGAAGGGTTAGGTTAGGGGAAAGCGTCTAGCAAGCCCCGCCATCGCCTGCGTGGTCTACCGCGATGCCTCTTGTTTTAATGCCCCCATTCACAGGCACTCCATTCGCGCCACTCCACCACTCTAAATTTGAGATGAATTTTGGTATGTTTGGAAATCCAGCGCTCGGAGCGATGCCACGCAATCCACGTAGTTATATGGCCTCCATTTACGGGCACTCCTTCGCGCCACTCCGTCATATTAATGGACTTTAGAATGTTGAGAAAACCAGCGCTCGGGGTGGAGTGCTCTTGAACAGAGGTCAATATGATTAAATTTGTAGTGATGGAGTGGACTGCTCGTGAATGGGGACCTTCAGGGCTTTGCACGTCAAGCATGCAGCCCCGTTCCATTTCAGCATCCAAGAAAGAAAAGAGAGAATAAAAGAAGATTAATATGCCACGTTCTTGTTTCAGGACCGAGTGTTAAACATCACGAGTCAGATCATGGACCAGATTTTGGGCGACGAGCGCGTGGCCCGAGGGTTCAGAGTCAAGTTCCCTGAGGATGTGCTGCAGGACAACTTGGCTGGCCAGCTGTGGTTCGGTGCTGAGGTAAAATTACATTATGACAATAGAAGTCCTTTGCTTTTATTGTCAAGTTACAATTTCATGTCTTGACTCTGAGTAAGTACAAGTCTTACTGCTACTTAGGTTATACTACCTATGAATTATTTCATTGACACATAGTTTATCCTTTAAGACACTTTTTGGGAATAATTTAAATTATATGTAATAATAAATCATTAATGTTAAGAAGACTATTGAGTACGGCAGTCAGTATCGTAATCGAATTGTCCCACTGCTGCCACCACGGGCTTTTTTTTGGACAGTGGAAAACTCGTCATCCGCGTATATATATACAGGGAGCACACAGGGAGGCGCGGATGATGTGGCATTTTCCGCTCCCTTCAGGCATTCGAGAAAAGGAGGCTGAAACTGAGGCCTAACCTAATCAATCATCCAACACAAAATCGAAAATTCGATACCATCAATTTACTCCTTACATTTCAGTGTCTCGCAGCCGGTTCTTCCATCATGAACCGTGAAGAGGAGTCAGCAGCTATGCGTCCCCTTGCCAAAGCTCTCACACGTAGCCTAGAGACAGTGAGGTCACTTCTCCGTGAGCAGTGTCTGAGGCCACGGGGGCACGCCCTCTCCCAGCACGACGATATGCTACATGAAAGCTTGAGGATATTTGACAGGTGAGAAGATAGGCATCAATACTAGTAGTCCAGTCCGAATGTGGGGTACATTCGGTATACCTAAGAGGCTCTATATGCTGCCCTCACGACCAGTGTCCGAGGCCCCGCCGCCTCGGACACTGGTCAGACTCGCTCTTTCAACAAGACGACATTGACATGCTGCATCAAAGCTTGAAAATATTTGACAGGTAAAGACGCCGGCACTCTACATTCGGTATACTTAAAAGGCTCTATATGCTGACTAAACGTAAGCTTAAGGAGAGTAGTTATGATTGTCATAGTTACTTTCTAAGGTAGATAGAAAATTGTCATAATATTTTATTTGTTGGTGTTCCCAGTTTACTCATCTTCGTTGTGTGTTGCAGATTGTTTGCTGAGTTCGAGCTGTGTTACGTGAGTGCTATGGTGAACGTGAAGACGCCCCACGAGTTTGAGGCGCAACAGCTGATCTGCGTGCTGTTCTCGGAGAGTCTGCGGCGGGCGCTCAAGCAGAACCTTTTGACTCAGGAACAGGTGAGGTCGTGGAACTTCGGAGGTGGTGAATTTGCCACTTTTAATTAAACTTTGAAGAGCTCAATAGCGCAGTGGAAAAATGCGCTTGGTCTGCGATTGCTGGAGTTAAGCAAGTTCCGCAAAGTCTGGTCATAGATTGTGTGACCAAAAATTTATCATTTCATGCTCCTTCGTAATTCGGAAAGCACGTAAAGCCGTTGGTCCCGGCTGAATTAGCAATTGTTAGCAACCGCCAATCCGCACTAGACCCGCGTGATGGTTTATGGCCCGTTCGTTCACCCTGTGGTGTTTTCCAGCCATAGGGAAGGCTCGTACCCCAGCAGTGAGGACGTTAAAATGAGCTGGTAATAATCGAACATTTAGAAAGTCTGGTGGTAACTCTACCGTGAGTACTTTGTTTCCGAGTGAATGGCGATTTCATAGCTTACTGCATTTGCACTGTGAGGACTCTGATCACTACTGCGCCATCTCTGATTGTATTGTTGAACTAAATTTTGTATGAAGTTGTTTCTGCTTTCTTTGTACATACTCGTCATCATACAAAGCGTATTATCATAGTATTGTTTCGACTTACAGGTGGACTCCTACGACCCGGCACTGATGTTTGCGGTGCCGCGCCTGGCGATCGTCAGTGGTCTACTTATTTACTCAAGTGGTCCACTCAGCATAGACAAACCGCCTGGTAATAATATTTTGTTAATAAACTTACCTATTAAAATTATTATAATTACATTTTTCATTAGCAGTTTAAAAAGGACAATAAGTGCTTTAGGCGTCTTTATAAAATGACACAAACAAGCATTTGTTATAATAATATGTGTAGAGGTTTTCCATATGAATATATTTTTTACGATAGCTTAGCCCCTTAACCATTCCAAGATATGAGCTTTTTTAGGCAAGAAGTTTTTAAATGATCTAAATCCGAAATTCCGAAATTATTAGAAGTAGCAAAAAATACTCATTGGACTCTTAGAGTCCTGTTTTGTAAAAAACAGGCATCGTTGGATTTTAGAAAAAAATATATTTCCCGTCTAGAAATCAAACCCTTTTACTGAAAAAAAAAATGAAATGAAATGTAAAGTTTTAAATTTCCAATTACATAATAAAGGAAAATTTCTGTTTTTTTTTTCAATTCTTTGTTTAGCGAATTTATGGAATCTTTCAAAAACTTTTAACCGTCTCCCTCTATCCCGTTTCACAGACGAAATGTCGGACATGTTCCGTCCCTTCCGCACTTTGCTACACAAGATCCGCTCGCTGCTGTGGACGCTGGACCGGCGCGAGCTAATGGCGCTGGAGCGATTGCTGTGCACCAACGAGGACATCTCCAACCTGTCGGCGCTTGATTTACCCACAAGTATGTGTCAACAAGGTCCCTCTATGTTACCATGTATACGCTGCAGTGGACATAATCCAATTTGTCTGCGATCGCTCGTTTTATCTACAAGTATGTGTTATCACCAGAGATCGGATTCTGCCGGTCATTCCAGGTCCGCATTCAAGGGTTGATTGGGGGACCCTTTTTATATTTTTTTAAGACTATGAAGGATAATGACTTTGACTGACTTTGCTTACACTCTCAAAATAAAAAGTGGGTATTAGTGTACCAAAACTCAAATTAACCACTGAAATCGGAAACTATATTTTAGGGTAATGCTCTTGAAGCAAAAAGTTCGCATTGTGTGTAAAAATAGATAGTTCAGAAAAAAAGCTTTATAAATAGAACGATGTATGACATGCATGATTTGATGTTCAACATTTTTTTGAGTTGTCTGTCGGCTGAAATATTCCAATTGGAAAATAAAAATGTCTATATTTTGCAAGGAGTTAATTAGTTTACACTATAATATTTACAATATTTTGAGACACTAAGCAAAGACTATCTACAGTAGTTTTCTTTCATTATCACATCTAAATTTAAAATGGGGAAAGCCCCCAATCAACCCTTGAATGCGGACCTGGAATGACCTGGCAGATTCCGACTTCTGGTTATCACTATCGGCATTGACTCTCTCTTTTCCTCTCTTTCTTGCTCTCACTCGCGCTCTCATGAGAGCTCTGACATGTTTTGTCCTTTTCACACTCTGTTGTATTAGATACGGACGCTGCTGTTGACGCTGCATGAGAACATATCCAATCTGACAGCTCGCGAGTTACCGACCAGTATGTATCACTACCATGGGCTATGTCTTTTTCTCTCTCCTTTCTCTTTTTCTCTATGAGAGGCTGGCCATGTGTCGTCCTTGTCGCAATCTGCTGCATTAGATACGAATGCTTCTGTTGAAGCTGCACCAACGAGGATATATCCAACATGTCGGTGCTCGACTTACCCACAAATGTGTCACTACCATGGGCTATGTCTCTCTCTTTTCGATGATCGAATTTTCGATGCAAAGCCCGAGTTTGTGATCACCGACCCGCATTTGGCAAGCGTTGTGATTAAGCCATTTTATCAATTCTAGCGATGACTTGATTACAATGATGAAGGCCTTTGCTCAGCAGTGGGACAGTTATAGGCTGTTTACTTACTTCCAAACCTGTCTGCTCTTGATTTACCCACAAGTATGTTTTACTATTAACAACAAAGTCTATGTATGTAGACGCCAACGTTCGAAATTATCAAGATAATAAAACAACTTGATAACTGTCTACTTCTTTTCGGGGTTGTATGACTTTGATTTTGACTTAAGATATATCAATAAGTGCTGAACACTTTTAATGACATTATTGTGTGTTGCTTGCAGCGGGTGAGACAGCGGACGATTCTTCGTGCCCCTACCCCGATATTGGCGAGTTCGTGTCCAGATTCTATGCAGATCACGCTCACTGTAGGGATCTGTACACGCAAAGGTCAGTTTCAACCTTATCAGGAGACATTAAGGTGTAACTTAATTTTATCTGGGACAACTAACAGAATGACGTTGTGTTACTTAATGTTAGGTTAGACCAATAACCAATAAGTTATTGCAACACTAGCACTGTTTGAATTCTACGTATTATTTATAACAATAAATAACATTATTCTCTAACAGAAAATATATCTTTAAAATAAATCTCTTTTTTAAAATTGTCTGTCTATCCTTATTGTTTCAGTTTAAATATTCCATTGTTATTAAAAAAATGTTTTTACGGATATTAACGCAAACGCATGTCTGGTATGCCTATTTTACTTTAGTTTCTTTTTAAACATGGAACACCAAAGTTTAACAATATCTCTCTCTATTGTTTTCAGTTCCAGCGAACACACCATAAATGAAGGCGATTACCTCCCCGACAACATAGAAGTGATGACCCCCATCATAGACGGTCTACGGCGACTCGCATTCGACCACGACTGCGACCACGACCTCGACCATTCCGACTTACTATCCGAAACGTCGACCACTGACACGCACCACGCCGACGACCATCTCGACGTTAGGGCTAGGAAGACGAGCAGGGATTCCAACGACCTACAGTCTCTAAGGAATCTGTCTACCAACGGCCTCATGATGTTCGACCCTTTAGTCATTAACGCCTCCACTTCTAACGAGAGACAGTTGCCAGATAACGATTTAGTGACGTCACTGAACGAACAAGTCACCGAAATAGCAGATCGGTTGTCGTCTATAATGGCTAGTGACGTAGACGTCGATATGAGTCAGAAACATTCGTTTTCGACGAACGACGTCCCAACAATAACGGAAACGGAGTACGGTTTCGCAGGACCGAGAAATGAACAGTTGAGCTGTTTGCCGTCGACTAGCCACGGCTATCTAATACCGAACGCTATTAGCCACGAACCGGTACTCTCTTTATCTCATAATAATTCGGCGGTTTTCAATCAAGATGATGAGAACGACATTAACACAGTGATGATGACCTCCGATCGCCAATTAATTATAACTGATAGTATAGACACGGAAATTGTAAACACTAACATATCTATAGCTAATGCTAATTTAAGTTCACTACTTTTAACTAACGAGGAGTTTAGGCATAGTTTTATTGACGATACCGCCGTTTCGGCTGACGGTGACAACACTAGTTTCCATTCGGCTAAGATGACATTAGATAGTAGTAGGGAAGATGATCGCGTTAAATTTATGCTAGGGTATGAGAGCGATCACGAATCGCCAGTCGATTCCGGTGTTAGTACAGAAAACACCAGCTTAGATAGATCCCCTGACACGGACCAGAGTAAAGAGATCAAAGAGCAACACTTTATGCAACAGAACAGGGTATTAGAGAGTCCGGACGAGAAAGATACCAAAAATACGCTAGAAAGTTCCTTTTCCGATGTAAATAATGATAACGGCAGTGTTAATATAAACTATGTAGAACAAGATACTCAGAAGAATGAGGCGGGGTCGTCTCAAATCGACGTTATGAATAGGATATCGGATGAGGAGGGGTCTAGTGAAGCGACCAACTCTAAATTGCAAGATTGGGGCGCGAACACACCCCAGGATGAGTTTAGAAGTTTGGACGAGGTGATAACTGAGCTGAGGAGACAAAGGGAGACGGATATGAAGATAGGTACGCTAGTCAACGACAATAATAGTTCGGAGGTGGAGGTGAGTAGTCAGAGTACGTCCCGGAAGAAGAGTAGGAAGACGAATGTGAAGAGTAGACGGAAGAAAAAGATGTGGTCGCCTGGTATGGTGATTTTGGATAATCGTTCGATGAATCAGACGCACACATTGAGGTTGAATTTGGACCATTTTGTGGATGAAAGGTTAGTGTACTCTTTTGTCTTGTCCTATGTTAGTTTTCAACGAGTCTTCTAGGATCTCAGTGCTCAGCGGTCAGAGCATTGCACCTGTAATCAAAGGGTCGTGTGGGTTCGTTCCCACTCGCGCTTTCTGGGGCTCGTTGATTTTTTCTAGTAAAATTTTATATTGTAACTAGACAATAGCATTTTTAATGCAAAACTTAAAATAAGAAAAATATTTACTAGTACGTTCAGTGCTCAAATTGTGATCAGCCAATTTAAAAAGGCTACTTTCAATCTAGCTATATTATTTTCTATTATGATTCAAAACTTTGGACAATCTAGCTATATTATTTTCTATATTATTAAAGGTAAAGGTGTCAATATTTTTCGATACTTAGAATTGGTCACTTGGTCAGTTTATGTTTAGAATCGCTGTTATTGAAAGTACATTAGACAAGTAATTTCATAATAAAGCGTCAGCTTAGATCTTTTAAACTACAACGGATTATAATGTAGTTATCGGCAATAGATAGATTGGACCCAGTAAAATAAAATAAACGCGCTGGAATGTCAGGTCAGCAACAATAGCAATTGCTCCATTGGGTTTTAAGCAAAAACAGAAAGACATGCTATTGACTTATTATGAACCTTATGTGTACTATTCTAAATTGTTATTTTCAGTAGCACATCGGAATGTGCAGACGACGAACAAATTGCTTTAGCATTGCAAGCGCAAGAGTTACAAGCGAGACAGCAAGCCAGGGGGAAGTTCAAGTAAGCTTTATATTGGAGTTTTTATTACAAATACTTATAGTACATTCACATCTAAGGCCTTACTAACAAACAGAGTAAGAGCTTGGAAATTAAATTAGAACAAAAAAGGCAAAACACTGTATATTAAGTGTATATGATATGATATGTAGGTATTGTTGCGACACGCTTTGTTCGCAACAACACAAGCTGAGGCGGGGTCCTGATTGAGCTATGTATTGTTATTTCTATTTTTATGTATATTAGTGACGACCTCCGTAGCCGAGTGGCTTGCACGCCGGACTTTGGGCGGCACTAACTCTGAGGTCTCGGGCTCGATTCCCGGTCGGGTCAAGTCGAAAACGAACTTTTCGATATTGGGTCGAGTCTGGGTGGTTGTGGTACCGTCGTTGTTTCTGATTTCCAAAAAACGAGTGCTTTACCTACTTACCTTGGGATCTGAACAATGTATGTGATGTTGTCTAATATTTATATTTATTTATTTTATTAGTATCTCTCTCTCTCTCTCTCTCTCTCTCTCTCTCTCTCACTCTCTCTCTCTCTCTCTCTCACACACACACACACACACACACACACACACACACTCTCATATTATCCACGATAGCATAAAGGTAGTGCATCTGACCCGGTATGTCATGGGGTGCGTGTTTAAAGCTCATGGTTTCGTTTTCAGTACCTTTCAAAAAATAACTTATGATTATAAAGTGTATATTAAAACTTGCGTTTACAACCATACCTTTTTCAACCGAGTTGCAACAGTCATTAAACATTTTATTAATTGTCGTATAGATGATGATGTTGCGTTGATATCCCTTACAGATCCAGCGAGGACCTAATCCACCGCCTATTCGTATGCATCGCGGGGGTAGCCGACCAGCTACAAACCAACTTCGCTGCCGACTTACGGAACATACTCAAAGCAGTCTTCGTCATCAACCAGACGCCCGACCCGCCCGATTCGCCTGAACCACCGCCTGATGCTGATGAGAAAGCGCACACTATTGAGTATGAAGCGACTGAGGATCAAATTATACAGAATGGTGAGTTGATTATCAATTACACCGACCTGCCTGACTTGGTTGAATTTTAATGATAATTACCAGCCTTTATGTAATATATAATAATATACTAAGGGCCTCTTTCACCATCTACAAGTAAAGCGTTGATTAGTTACTTCTCACGAGTATCCTAAGTCAATTTCACAAACGAAATCAAAGTATCGAGTAACAACTTGCGTGTTAAATAATGACTTGACAAATTATTCGTTCATCTCGGTCATTATTATGTCAAAACGTCGAATGTCAATGACGTGACATTTGACAACCTCCGTAGCCGAGTGGCTTGCACGCCGGACTTTGGGCGGCGCTAACTCTGAGGTCCCGGGTTTCGATTCCCGGTCGGGTCAATGTCGAATACGAACTTTTCGCTATTGTGTCTGGGTGGTTGGGGTACCGTCGTTGATTTTGATTTACACAATACGAGTGCTTTAGCTACTTAGTTGGGATCAGAACAATGTATGTGACGCTGTCTACTATTTAATGTCAAGTGAAATCTAGCAAAAAAAATCTGTTTCATCAAGGTCCGCAAAATAATCAACACGCAATTTAAACATACGAATTCTCGGCGTTCTTCTCATAGAAGAATGATCTAATTCATCTAACTGATGATCAATCAAATCAAACAATTCCATTTTTACTATTTTAAAGACAAATTGACTGCAGATATGACAAATAACCGTCAAGTTAACACGCTAATCGGTAGATAATGCAATGGTTAAGTTATAGGCCAGTTTGTGCGTCGGTTAGTGCTACTCAGACGTGAAATTCGAACGTGCAGTTACTGGTGACTTCTAGTAGCGACTAGCCTACTCTACACTTTACTTGTAGACTGTGAAAGAGGCCCTTAATGTGCATTAAGAAATGTACAATGATGCAATGAAGCGACTGTAATATTTTTTTTAACATCATTAAAATGTTGAAAAAAATTCCACGAGCAGGATTTGAACCTGCACTCTTCTGACATACCGGGTCAGGTGCTCTCCCAATTGAGCTATCGTGGTTCTAATCTAACCAGCCCGCCGAAATTATTCAACACTATTTACTTTTTTACTTTGAAAGCCAAAGGCGCCCAAATCCTGCTCGTAGAAATTGTTTCAATATTTGTGTTTTTGTAATTTGTTTCGCAACAAAATTGACGTTAAAATTATATAAACAAAACAAAAACCATTTTATCATTAAAATGGCAAGTACTTTATTGTAACATTTGCGTTTAATTTAAATACCTATGCTGCTGAATCAGCAGCAAGAAAGAGGAAGCACAAATATATAAATTTATGCCACACATACGTATTTGTGCCGTTTGCTGTGGAAACGGGAGGTACGTGCGGCACCGAGGCCAAATAATTTATTTCGGAGTTGGTTCGGTGTTGCAGGGACAAGGGCTACGACCCCCGCTCCGGAGCGTACCTGGTCCAAAGAATGTCCTTAGCCGTACAGCGGGGTAACGCTGCAAGCGGGATGGGAACCTTTAGGCCGAGTACGGTTCGAGGGGGCTATATCATATATAAATTGTTGTATTTGTATTGTTTTTGTATTTGTTGTATTGTTGGTTGTATAATATAATGTGCATTTGTAAAAAAAATGTATACGCTGAACACCCGTATTTTTTTATTGCTAGAAAATCTTCTAGGGCTATTTCCGCCCATCATTTTTCAGAACTGTCTATCTAACTATCTACCTTTAGTTTTTTATTAGTTAGAAACTGGCGTGTAGATCGTGGCTTTAAAGATATGTACGTGACATGTGATTTGATTTTGATTTGTGCACTTTTCTTTTTTTTGGACTTGGAGAGTCCTATGTCCAGCAGTGGACTAGTATAGGCTGATGAACTCAGCCAAAAGACGTCCACTGCTGGACACTCATGATTATGATGATGATGATGATGTGCCTTTTTTTCCTTTAGTGATGGCTTCGTGCGATTAGCACATTTAGCCAGTGTCAAAATTTTTCTTACAAGTAATACATAAGTATACAATATTTCCTTCTAGTATGATGATGATGATTCCAGTATGATGAATGATAATAGAAATGAGAAGTGAGAAATAATATTCATTCAGTTAAGATGTGGGGCTTTACTAATTCCTCGGGCGGACTTCTTGAAAGAATTTGAAAAGTGAAGTTGCACTGTTTTGTTTAATTTGCCAACACTCATGCGCACTTACGAACACTTAACGGTTAATAATCCACCATTATTTCACATTAATATTCGACATAACACAAGTTTTAGAAAATAAAACCAAACCGCAGACATGACTCTTCACCTTCCCGCCAAGCAGTCCCCATGATGTGCCTTAATTAAGTAAAGAATTTCTCGCTTCATTCATTCATTTTATTTGTTTATACTATTACTTAATTTCATTCATAACTTTCAGTCGTTAATTTATTACATTCAATCATTTCACTTTGTTTTTTATTTTTGCTTTGTATTGTTGTTGTAAATATCGCTCTTTCTTCATCTTCTTCTTTCATTACATTCTATCATTTCCCACAATTTTATGACAATAAAACGTTACCTTATCTTATCCTATCTCATCTCTCCCCTACAGGCAGCTCGTTCGACAGCGTATACTCAGCCGAGGAAGTGTATGCAGACAGTTCGTCGTCTTCAGCCCCTTCAGAGCCGGGTCCTCGCCTCGTGCGCCGCAATACAGTGAACTCCGCCAGCCTGCCCGCGCCTCCCGACGCACGACGCAAGTCCGTGGACAACGGCGGCGGGAACTTACAGGCCTCCGTGTCTACGGGAGACCTCACTTATAGGCGAGTCACTAGCGATAGCGAGTGTCCATAAGAATGATTCATACAACAGTGGGGGCAACCTACAGGCCGACGTGTTTACCGAGTAACTAGTATTTGGTCAGCGGCAATTCAAAATCATTAAAGAAATCATATTTTTAATTATTTTAACACTGCAGAGGACGACCCTACAGATTTAGTCACGTAGTAAGAAATGCTTATAAAAATATAAGCTAACGGAATATTACATTATTTTTGTCTTGCCGGTACTTTCATATTTAGCCCAATAAGAATGATGTCTGTCAGGGAATCTATCGTAAGAACCATAAGGTCTTTTTATGTGGAAACAATTTAGCATATCAACATGTTCGACTCTTTTTTTACGTTTTCATCGTTTCATTGAAAAAAAAAATAGTTTTTTTTAATGATGTTTATTGTGTATATGTACGGCTAAAGATGGGTATGAACATAAACTTAAGATTAGGTTAGGATAGGCTAAACTTAAGTTTATGTTCATACTACTAATAGTATAAACATAAACTTAAGTTTAGCCGGCTAATTTAAGAACATAAACTTAAGTTTAGCCGGCTAATTTAAGAACATAAACTTAAGTTTAGCCGGCTAATTTAAGAACATAAACTTAAGTTTAGCCGGATAATTTAAGAACATAAACTTAAGTTTAGCCGGCTAATTTAAGAACATAAACTTAAGTTTAGCCGGCTAATTTAAGAACATAAACTTAAGTTTAGCCGGCTAATTTAAGAACATAAACTTAAGTTTAGCCGGATAATTTTAAGTTTATGTTCATACCTATTTTAAGTTTATGTTCATACCTATCTTTAGCCGTAACATATTAAACACGTTGCATATTATGGCAGCCCTTAATAGAGACGACACTACGTCTTAAGCCTATGTTATATTCTACTTAGTTTTTGCTTGTATTGTGTTTGTTTTATTAGTTGTCCTAATACATAAATAGATATTTAACTTGTATAAAAATTGTTGTCCCTCAACAGTAGAGAAGACCGTCGCTCATCGTCGCCGGGGGTCGAACGCGCACCGGAATGGGTTCCGGACATAGCGGCGCCCGCGTGCATGCGGTGTTCCGCCCACTTCACGGCCTTTCGGCGGCGGCACCATTGCAGGAACTGCGGTGAGTATTCCACTTAGGTCTTAAATGCATGACGTTAAGGCCCTTTTTTGTATATAAGTAAAATGCTGGTTTACGCATGCATAAGGGCTATAAGGGACTCACTCTTCCCTTCTGCCCTCGTCCAGACACAAAAGACTCGAACGACGGGAGGCCTCCCCCTCCCCGTCTTAAAAACCCAACCCACTACAAGCATATCTGCCACGGGGGTGGATCAATGGTGGAAGCGCACTTCACCCGGGATCCTCAACTACTGGGGCACTGGCTATCTTATCTCTAGCTGTCGGAACACAACAATGCTACAAACATTGGTGTTATGGCGACATATCTAGATATGATGGTGGTAGCTAGCCAGGCAGTCTGAAACCGGCGTTCTTAACCACTAGACCACAGAGGCGGTTAAAAAAGCGGCGTCTAAGGCCTACAGTAATAGCGGTGATCTACTCTACTTAACAAAAACAAGTTAAAAAAATTTTCACGAGCAGGATTTGAACCTGCACCTTTCTGACATACCGGGTCAGGTGCTCTTCCAATTGAGCTATCGTGGTTGTAACCAGCCCGCCGAAATTATACAAGAATTATTATTTTTTTACTTTGCCAAAGCCAAAGGTGCCCATTCAATGTCAACAACTACCGTCATTAACATCTGATCATAATACTTTTACAAATACTAAAGATCAGTTAATAAGTAGGCAAGCTATTTTTAAAATGTTTTTGTTTTGTTTATATAATTTTAACGCATATTTTGTTGCTAAACAAATTACAATGTTTGTATTTTTGTAATTTGTTTAGCAACAAAATTTTGCGTTAAAATTATATAAACAAAACAAAAACATTTTACTCTACTTAATGTAATATGTGACGATTTGCTTCATATCGCAGCATGTTGTTTTAGGTGTAATTTTTCATGGAAAGACTCACTTGAGTCTTGAGTGAACTTTCACGCAAAGAGCAATGGATAAGGCTATGATCGGGGTGCCTCTGTAAGAAGAATTTTATCAACACTTTTCGAAAAATGGGAAGATTAGTGTCAACAATGTAGCCTGAATAATTGCCAAACCTAACTGGTCGCGGGCAGGGCTTGTAGAATTAAATACTCTTGAAACAGAAAGATATAATAGTAATAGTATAATTGTAAACCTGTAAAAATTTCACCTTAACGTTAGACATGTGTTGGTTGAAATGATTATGATGATGTTGTTATATTTTTAGGTATGTCGCTTTCGCTGTTTTACAAATATTTTACTTAAAAAAATTATACGTAATTGTTTTGTCTCAATAGGTAAAGTGTTCTGCGCGTCGTGTAGTTCCAACTCCATCCCGCTCCCCCGCTTCGGGCAAATGAAGCCGGTGCGAGTGTGCGAAGAGTGCTTCCGCGCCATCGCCGCAGACTGCCGACGCACGCAACCGAGGTGTTAGTCGTCATCCATTTATTCATTCATTCTCTCATCTATACGATCGTTCACTCGTTCTTTCGTTCACGCATGGATTCGCTCATTTTATACACGTGTTAAATTCTCACTTGACAGCTCATCGACAGTGTAAAGTAAAGTAGATCAATCTTTGAATGAAACAATTTGTGCACGGTGCCTTCTTCGTGCACAAATTTTGTTTAATCGCTCAAATCTGTAACTTTTTTACTTGTTTTTTTACTTATACGCTCGTTCGACAAACTTCCATTGTGGTAGAAGTGTAATTCATTTACTGACTCGTGCATTCGTTCGTTTCATACATTGATTCTTCCAATACAATATAACACATCACTAGCCAAATCAGTTTTTGTTGATACTTACTATAAAATACTCTGCAAAAAAGAGAATTGTTACAAACGAAAAAGGACAGTACAAATTCCAAATTGTTACTTAAAGCTATTGTTACTATAAAATATAGATAATATGTACTTTCCCAATGTTTTGATATTATACTCAATTAGTTTTTCTAGCAAACTTTGAAGTCTTTTTTCAATAAAATTGTAACTTCGTCGCATCGGTAACTTGCCCCATCTCTTTATAAGCAAAAATGTTGGTTATGGACATATCCAAAAGGAATTTCTAAATAACATCACATTAAATAAATTTATTCTTAAAACCATATTTCCCTCATATACATTGATCATTAACTTTTTCTACTACATACTGTACTAATAAAATCTATTGCTGTTTCATCTTCTCTTTCATGCATTGCAAATAATTGACCAATATAAAGTTCTCAAATAAAAAAATCTTTAAAAAAATATTTACCTTAAAAAAACAAAATAAACATCTGATAAATTGTTACTCTTTGCAATGTCTGAAATAATATATTTTTATTCCATTAAAAATAATCTCGTCCACTTTTATGAAAAACGTTAATTGCGTGATAATTAAAATGTTATTCCATTAATATGTTTTTAACTATAGGATCCTCTAGAAGTTATTTGTAAGTTGTTATAAAAAGATTATAATATTATGATTTTCCACAATGACTGATGTAATGTTTATGACAAGATTAATTAGGTAGCTCTCTTAACTTTTCATAGTTACTGTCGAAATGGTGGAGTCCTGTGTTGAATGTCTTTTGACAAAAACTACAATAAAATTTAAAAAAAAAGTTACTAAAATTTATTACGTGACTTAACCTTTCATAAGTGCTGTCTTAATTAATTAATCTTATTTTATATATACTAAATACAAATAAATAATAAAAAGAAAAAAAAATAGTATTAATAGCCAATTTGTAATTTGGAGTCCAACGATTTTGAACATTATGATTCAGTCGTTAAGACTGTCATTACAGTGTTTAAGCTCGCGTCTATAATTGTTTTGATAGTATTATAATAGTATTTAAACAGCAGGTATTCAACACAAGTCTTCATTCGCCATCATCGACTATATTTACTTTTAACTAAAAGGGATAATATAATAGCTTTAAAATGTGTAATGTGTTCGAATTTCGATGATTATAAAAAGTAACTCGGTGTAGCAAGGTTTGTTTTCAAAATATCATCCTCTTTAGATATTTATGGTTGCTTTGGAATACGATTGCCTTTTGTTTCTAAACAAGTTTGTCTATACTTTTGATTAAATAGGATAATATTATACCTTACCTATGTGTTTATGTTAGAATATAAATAGTTGTATGATTAACATAACATTGTTTTTTATTAAATTGAAATTTGTGTTTTGTTATACGCATTCCAAGGTAACCTCGCACTGTTACTTGTTATCACTCTTATATTATCTTGTTTTTTGACATCGAGTTAAAGAAATATATCAGTGATGCAAGTCACGTTTACGCCCCTAAATAATTTAAAAAAAAAACTTTTGCATAGATTAAGTAGCGACGACGTTCAAATTAATAAAAACTATTTTTAAGATTACATTTATTAAAACGGATGTTTATATTTTTAACATAAAAATAAATACCCATTATATATTTAACGTTGAAATACCACTTCGGAATAAATAACTAATGGAGATATAATTTTTAAAAGATTCCATAATTTTTATATCCAACGGTTTTAGATATATGCGTTTTCGTTGTAAGTTTGAAGTATATGTATATTTTGTAAATTTAAATAATTAGCGCTCATATGTATTCATATAGTGTATTCATAGTGTTTCGTTGTATATTTAAATAATGTTAGTGATTGTGTCTTGACGTCTGTTGGAATACCTTCAATGGCATTGTATATTCAAGTGATAATACCGTTACATATTTTAATCGTGTAAATAAATGTCAGATTTACTAGCTGATATTGGTAGTTTGATTTTTTTTCAATTGATCATTTTTCATTCCACAGATAAAACTTATTGAATAAGGAAGAAACTACGAGTATGCTAATTTTTCGCCACGCACCTTATTTTGCTTTGATAAATTTGCAAATTTTTAACTTGAGCTACAGTTACGCAACAATGTGGCAGCCATTTTGAAAATAATTTATCTTTCTTGTGTTTCTACGTGACGTTGACGTTTGAGTGGAAATTTGAATCCGAGAATTAACTGACCTGTGTCAAGTTAATTTGCACTCGAATCTTATATTTTTAATTTAGCGTACTTGCTTTACGTCATTCTGCCCCAATTTAATAACAATCGGTAGTTACAGCTTAGATTTAAGACTCAAAATCGTCACTTGATCCAAGGCAATAAAGAAAAGAAACATTGTTGTCTATTGTCAAAAAAATACTTTATTTTACATGAAATATAATCTATTTTTGTTTGAGGGTTTTCCTTTAGTATGCAGCGCTGAAGTTATCCGATAACAAAGTATTGTTGAGAAAACTAATGCATAATCTCTGTGCCCTCAACATAAGATAATTTTTATTATTTTTTAATTTTGCATTCACAGTGCTTCATATAGTTACTCGATAAAATGCAGCGTAAATCACAAAGTACTAGAAAAACTCAACGAGTCGGGGGCCTCGGTAGCTCAGCGATCAGAGCATTGGACCGGTTATCCAAAGGTGGATTGAATACCCACTCGAGCTTCCTGAGGTTGGTAGATTTTTTCCAGTAAAATTTTATCTTATAAGATATAGATACTATTAAGATTTCCTAGTCGGTTCCAGTCAATACGAGCTTGGTCTTGATCTTTTGTAATAACTGCATCAATAGTTATATTACATCTACAATCGTTTCCAGGTCGTCTGTGTCTTGTTCTAGTATGTCCATAGCACCTTCTCTGTAAGGATTGTCACTTGTGTATTGGTCTACATTCTGGGTGTCATCTTGATGATTCGATTTCTCTGACAGTCCATAAGAGTACTTTGAATTGTTTCTGCAAAGTTATAAATTTTATTTTTTGTCTCAATGTACTAACATAATTACTAGGTACTATTAACTTAACTCTATAAAATAATAATAAAATCATTTATTTCAGACCATTCGATCCATGGGTCGAATTGAAACGCAATTGAAACTTAAAAACTATATTTATACAATTTATAAAATACAGTGAAAAAATTAAAAAAGATATAAGAAAAAAAAGTAAAATTTACTTAAAAACTATGTTAAAAACAACTACAATAATAAATTAAAATAAAAATTTTATAAAATAAATCATTAACTAAACTAATTAATTGGTCGGTTCACTGATGTACACGTTTGAAAATATGTAGTTCAGTGAACCGTCCGAAAAGTGCAGAGTCCATCAGGTCACCAATCATCTTTAGGACTGTGTTGTATATGGATGTAAGTCTTAATTAAAAATATTTTTTTTATTTTATAATATCGTTTTAAAATTTAATGTAATGTCGATAATGTCAGTAAACGAACATCAAATTTCATTTTGTTTTCAAACCAATAACCTAACACATTTTTTATACAACTATTCGCGTTTGTGATGTTTTTAATACACACCCCTGGTTCAAACAGCATGCTTAAGACATTTTAAACCTAAATAGTAATAGTATCCAAGAACATGAATAATGAAATAATTGTAACTTACTTTTCATTTGAGTTGACGGTGTAGCCTCCCCAATCGACATCTCTTTCATCTAATTCGTAACCTTCCTCCTCTTTCAAATTCTTACACAATCTTCGTCTGAAAAATATACTTAAATATATCAACTTTACTTTATAATCCTAATAGGATAACCCTTTGCTTTGTGAATGGCAATAATAAATATTATAATTGAACCTAACTAAGGAGCTGGATGGCGCAGTGGCTAACGCGCCCCGTCTGCGATTGCTAAGCTCAAACAACTTTCGCAAAGGTCGGTCATTAATCAAAGATTTTGCATCTCGAGCTCCACCGTACTTCGGAAGGCACGTAACGATGTAGGTCCCGGCTGCATTATTTTTTAACAGTCGTTATCAACCACCGCACTGAGTGCCAAGTGTAACTTTTGTTTACTATCCTTATTCATTCGATTATTATACTATTACGAAAAAGAAAATTACTATGGCATTGAAGGTCAACTCACGGTCGCTGGCTCTAGGGCCACCACCAGGTTTATGTCCAGTTTATGTAGGTGTTTTTTGGAGAGAGTTTGCCGATTGCCTCGAACGGCATTATCGGCTTCACCGGGCTTTATTATTGAAATTCAACGAAAAATATAAGTCGGAGCTTTACTTAATTTTGAAGGTTCGATTGGCAGTCTGTCAGTATCGTTACCTGTTATTTTATGTTATCGTTCAACCTCTTAAGTCCAGTGTGTCTTGTGCGAGTTTCATTTGCCATTCGATCACGGTAACGAAAACGAAAATGTGTACGGCATTGAAGCTGCGCCTCCTGACGACATGAGAAGGGTTAAAATTTTGCTATACAAAATTCTCTTTTTCGTTAACGTGATCGAATGGCGTAAGTGGCAATAGTGTTCGACAGTAACCCAGTAGATATCCGACACCAGATTACGTCGCCAAAAAATGATATAGAATTCATTTAATTTTATATATTCATCAGTAGCAGTTAGTCCGCGACTTTGTTGTCGTTTTATCAAAATAAATTATAGCCTATGTCACTCGCAAGATATAGCATTGTATCAGTGAAAGTATTTTTGGAATTGTACCAGTAGTTCCAGAGATTAGCCCCGACATACAAACGAAACAAAGTCACAAACGTAACCTCTTTACTAATTACTAGCACTTTACTCGCGACTTCGTCCGCGTGGATAAAACATTTAAAAACAGACTCTTTTTTTTTTAAATATAACCCATGTTACCCGCAAGGAATGTAGCATTTTATCAATGAAAGATTTTTTTCCTGAAATTAGCCCCGACATACAAACAAAGTCAGAAACATTACCTCTATATTAATATATATAGATTGAAATTACTGAACTACAGCTAATAAGCAAATGGTATGTACACACGCCTGCACATCAACCTACCACAAACTGTCAAATTTCCTCAATAGACTTTGAACTTTGTTACTAAGGTATATGGTTGAAAATGTATTGAAGAAATTTGACAGTTTTGGGTAGGTTGATGTGCTGGCGTCTGTACGTATGAGTATAAAATTAATACCAAAAGTAAAAAATTTGTTGCTGACCCCTATTTTTAACGATTGAAGGCCAGGTCAAGAGTACCCTAAACCGAAGAGCATGTATGAAGGGAATAATGAAAGTGGACGAAGCGAAACAAGTATGTAAGGATCGTAGCAAGTGGAAAGAAGTGGTCTCTGCCTACCCCTACGGGAAAGAGGCGTGATTATATGTATGTATGTATGTATAAGTAATTAAGTGTCGATCACCGGTTCCTGTGGAGCACCGGTGCCACTAACCTACCATACTTACCCATCTTCCGATGTTGCCTTGCCCATTTGCAGACCGCACATAAGGAATCGCATCACACAGTGCGTGCTGGTATACATGGATGGTGCGATACAGAAGTAGTTTTCGTCGTAGAGGCTTGACGAGGCGACACCCACGACCACTTCCTTCGAACCCACCCATGTAACCAGAGGGCCGCCGTGGTCATTCTGTAAGCATATTTGTTGTTCGTTCGTTCGTTCCCTTAGGAACCGGCTAAGGTCATAGACCATGCTGCCATGTTATTAGTTATAAACAATATTTCCTTCCTGATGATAATGATGATGAACGATAATAGAAATGAGAAGTGAGAAATGATAGACCCCCTAACCCCTCGAGTATCTCAGTAAAGATGTGGGGCTTTACTAAGTCCTCGGGCAGACTTCTTGACAGAATTTGGAAAGTGACGTTGCACTGTTTTGTTTCATTTGCCAACACTCATGCACACTCACGAACACTTAATAATCCAACATTATTTCACATTAATATTCGACATAACACAAATTTAGAAAATAAAACAAAACCGCAGACATGACTCTTCACTTTCCCGCCAAGAAGTCCCCTGTAAGCATATACAGGGTTAGTTACGTCAGACGCTGACAACCATGCAACAGCGCTCTCTGTCTATCTGCATACAAGCAATAGGGATGCAAATTGTGCGTGATCCACTAGATTCACACGCTGTTTAGTTAAAATGTGGCTGCTTTACTACAAAACGATAGCTAAAGTTAAACAATGTTTAAAACAGATGCTGTCATTTATATTGTTAAACAGAGACACAATATTTTAAACACGTATTTTGCCATTTTATAACTTTATACACTGTTTTGTAGTACAAGAGTTAACGTCAAATTGTTTTCTCATTGTACAGACGCCAGAAAAATTCAATAAATGTTCAACCGTATGCCATAACGTTCAAAGTCTATTTAGGAAAATTGATAGTTTGTAGTAGTCTGACGTGCAGGCGTGTGTAGGTACTATATGTGTATTTATATTTACCTCGCAACACTTACATGTACCTATGTACTTTTTTCAGCCCAAATTTTGTCTCAAATCTGTTTAAATAAAAATAAAGTGCTTTTTGTTGGATTTGTATGTATCGTAGGTGTTTTTACCATTTTAAGCATATTAACTAGTTGGAATTACACCTGACAAAGTTGGTCCTTCGAGCCGTATATGTTGTATCGTACTGCGTACACCCATGTTGTATTTACACGATGTTACATTAATTAAAGGTGTCATATACAGTATAATAGTCAGTTTGGGCACAACAATTATCCGCCTTCATTTCACCTGATGTTATGTAATGATACGGCCGAGGGTGGAAGCACTCTTCACCCGGGACAACTACTGAGGCACTGACTATCTTATCTCTAGCTGCACAACAATGCTACCAACATTGATGTTATGGCGACATTTACATAAGATGGTAGTAAGCCAGGCGGTCAAACAAGCCCTACCGCCAATCAAACCGAGTATACAAACATGTATACCCCCCACTGGAAATTGAACCCGGGACCTCTGGGCCTGAGACCGGTGTTCTTAACACACCACAGAGGGTTTTGAGATGTAGACTATACAGAGATGTAGACCCGTGACTGTTAATTATGTTGTATAAAACAATACCGTGCATATGCCCTGTCTTCTCGTTGGTATTCTTCGTCTTCTGGTCTCATTGGTCTTCACAGTACGATCATATTGATGCCCGCTAGTGCTGTTAAAGGTATCTTTAGCGTCACTGCCGTTTCTTCTCGACTCGAACGAGTCATAGTCATGGTTACACTACAACAATTTATTAATCACTTGTGGCTCGCTCGCGACCTCATTCACTTGAGTGTCCCGTGATTGTTTTTACCAATTCAAAAACATTTATTTTTTTCTTTATTTAAAAATTGTATTTTTTACAAACTTTGCCCTGAGAATACGAACACATTAAAAAATAAATCAGCCAAATCGGTCGAGCCGTTCTCAAGTGACGCTCTAACAGCCCGTTCACACATAATCTCCGTATTTACAGTAGCCTGTATACGACAAAAAATTATGCTCTGTTCACACGTAGGCACCGTATTACGTTCAACGTATTCGTCGTTACTGGATGCGATGTTCACAAAGCAAATTCGCAGTATATCACCGCTTCTCTACAAGGATGGATGTTGCCGTGTTGTATTGGTACTATCGCCGGCGAAGAAGGAAGAATCGACGTATTGGCAGCATCCACTCTTGGCGATATATTTGAATGCAAAATAGACAATGCGTACAAACTTGTCTAGCCACACCGTTCCCCCTTGCCCCGCACACAGTATGTACCCGGTAAAGTTGTACGGCTACGTAATATTTTTAATGTTCCGTCATCCAGTACTTGATGACAAAACGGAATGTCATAAATTATCGGACCGATATTTTTTATTGTATACCAAATACTGTGTCATGTATGAAGCAGCTCATACAACTCCATATGCCATCAATGAAAAAAAAACGTAACCGATAAAACGGACCACCCTGCTACACACGACTTCAAAGTTTATACTGTGTTAACGGTCCATACGTCACTTGAACATTTTCGGTACACCTACCACGGTATGTAGGTAGATAAAATATGTTGCTATATACACAGTCAGGTCATAAATTCTGTCACATGTTTAATAAAAAATAATTGAGACAAGTTTATTCATTATGTAACCATTTATATACCAAAATGAACTTAACAAAACATAGATTCTTATGACAATAAAGTTTATTCAAAATGACCTCCGTGATATTGAATACAGGCCTTCAATCTGCGCGGCCAGTCGTCTATCGCAGCACGAACGAGGTCCATGTCAATATCGGCGGCTGCCTTAATCAAGGATGTCTTGAGTGACTCCAAATTGGGATGAGGCTTAGAGCACGCCTTTTCCTCCAAGTGTTGCCATATCTTGTAATCTAACGATGGACTGGTGGAGGGCCAGTCTTCGTGCCGGATTCGTCTTGTGTGCTCTTCGCTCTATGAGCTGGCGCCGAATCTTGTTGGAATACCCAGTGCCTTCTATTGAACATGGTATGAGAAACAGGTTCCACAAGGTTCGTCAGGCCTGTATTTTGATACACAACTGCATTCGTTTTTACACCTTTCTCACAAAAATGTACCTCTGTTAAGCCCCAATAAGAAACTCCCAACCATACCATGAACGAGGATGAGGACGGTTGCTCGCTTCTTCACTATTGTGTGCATACACCTTATCATTTTGTTTGTTGTAGCTCTCTTCTACGGTAAAAATTTTTTCATCCGAAAAAAGAATTTCCCGATATTTTTTTCCCGCGTACCGCTTCAACAAAGCGCGGCATCTCTTCAGTCTCAGGTCCATTAGACGAGCATTCAAACGATGTTCTGTTTTTCTTCGATATGCCCGAAGCCCTAAGTCTTCATTTAACACCCTTTTCACCGTGGTTCTGCTTAACCCCATCTGAAGGGCCAACAGTTTCTGCTTACGTTTGGGAATTCGCGCCTTCACAGCTTTTATCACTGCTGGAGTCCTAACAGACCGAGGGCGACCACTTCTTGACCTGTCATCTACACTAGAGTCTTCATTGTATCGTTTGATGGTACGATAAACGAAACTTTTGGTTAAATTCAAATTTTTCAGTATGTCAAAAATTTGAATTGGCGCGTAACCGCAACGATGCAATAACTGCAACACGGTCTTCTTTAAGCGTCCACTCCATATTTAAAAATGAGTAAAATTCTAAAAAGCATACATTTTTATTTTCATGAACAATTCGAAATTCGAATTCAATAAACCTTTTTTGTGGCCAGCATTCTAAAAGAAAAGTTTTTACTGTGTGACAATACTTATGACCTGACTGTGATGCAAGGCGTAGTGTGGGAATCAGAAATGCAAATATTATAACTAAGTAGGTAGGTATGTAGGGACGGTAAATTCAACTGTTGGCTGTCACGTGAGGGAGCAGAACCTGTGCTATGAAAGCTTGGGTTACATAGTTCTGGCCGCTGACTTATTTGGACTTGCTTTGTGATCTCAGAAGATAAACAGCGCCTGTGCAAACGAGGTGAATTAAAATAGCGCCATACTAATTACTAATTGTTGTTTAATTTAACATGATCAAATGGCTTCAATCTATTTCAAAGATATCTGGACTCAAATCAACGACTTATTCGTCAACTGGTATGTGTGGAAGTGGCGAGTTCGCGCGAGTTGGCACCTTCCGATTTTCAGGTGCTGAACTTCGTAGGGAAGACGTGCTGAACTGATATGCTGATGGAAGTTTAAGACGGATCGGCACTGTTCTTGCGGAGAGACACAGAGCATTATCCACTTTACGAACCACTGCATACAGTGGTCCATAGAGGATGGCATCCGGAAGATCCTAGAAGCCGACGAGAAAGTGACTGAGTGGATCAATAGCCTACGGTTTACTTTTGCGGATACGGTTTACAGTTTACGGACAGGACGAAGGTAATGCCGAGCCGGCCATTCTAATCGTATGACTTACGGTCAGCATGATAGTGGCCTCCTGCTTCTTACGTTTTATTTTCGCTTGTTTTGACTTTCTATCGATGGAATGACAGTAATTTCAATATAAATATAATTATTTTTGGGGAAAAATATAACCTAAGTATATTTCAAATATTTTGAATCGATAACAAACTACTATCAGGGTGTACGTTTAATCTAAAAAATAAAAACATAACTAAATAATGGCAAAATATAACTGGCATTAACCATCCTGAAACGTACCCTTCCATCAACACCCATTTGTTTTCTACTACACCCGTTAGGGTATTTATATGTTCCTGGATCTATAACGTTGCCCTCGGAATCCAGGTTGCCAGCTCCAATGGTGCAGATCATGTATTTGGCTATGGTATCCTTCAACGTATTATTTGTTCGAAAAAACCCTTTGCAGTACAGTTTTGAGGTCGTCTTTGTTGATGCCGCTTGGAGGTACAAAGAGTTGTAGTTGGTCGTGTCGCCAGGCTGCAAAGGCGTTCAAATTCAAATTCAAATTCAAAAATCATTTATTCAGTTTAGGCTACAAGTAGCTCTTATGAATGTCACTATGCCATCGGTTCGTAAGTCTACTCTGGGCGGGAGATCTTGTACTGAGAAGAACCGGCAAGAAACTCAGCAAGTGTCCAGCTCTTTTCTCCCTTACAGCGTCAAAAATATTGGAAAATGCCCTATTTTAGCAGGACACTTTCCATCACAAATAAACACATAAAAATAAAAAAATTTATAGAAGACCACATGTAAAAAAACAAAATTAAAAATCTAAATTAACAAATTTACCTCAGGTAAAAGTTCCAATTTCCACAATGTCATACAGTACCACTACAGTACTCTAATAAAAGTCAAAAATTGTTTAAGAATCGTTAAATGCCTAATCATGCATCATCATCACCAGCTTATTTTATGACACCTCTGCTGGGGCACGAACCTTCCCATCGCATAGATAGGTAGAACGGGCCATTAACAGTGCCGGATTAGCACATAAGCAAATTAAGCAATTGCTTAGACTCTAAGCAAATCCTCTTCCTTACGAGGTTATGCTCTAAGCCTTAGAGCGTCACGTTTTAAGGAGGCACTGGTTCCTCCTGGTGTCTCTGGAGACAGAATCAAGAAAATAAAATTGCTAGCACATGACAGGTATGGCAAGGCTGTTTAAAGATCTTTTTTTTTGTTTATAATATGGCTTGTTGATGCTCGTGGATTGTTTAGGGCAGTAAGTATTTTTAATCCGACACTGGCCATAAACCAGAGTGCGGGACCATTGTTGATGGTTAACGACTGCTAATGGAATCGTAAATGTAGTGTCGGTATTAAAATAAAGGCAAGTGCTTGGTGGGTGACAAAGTGACATAATGGATTTAAAATTCAAATTCAAAATAACTTATTCAGTTAAGGCTACCATAATTAACTCTTAAGAATGCTACTATGCCATCGATTCGTAAGGATTTAATATTTATATTAGTGATTGTCTATTGATTTGAGCACTTTTTTGCCGGAGTGGTATGATGTGGCCGATGATAGAGAAGAGTAGCGCCGCAGAGGGGAGGCCTTTGCCCAGCAGTGGGACACAAAATAGTATTATAAAAAAAAATATTAGTGATTGTCTTGCAATGTTGTTGTCATGTACTAACCGCAACTGAAAGAAAGTAACATAGGAAAAAGACAAAAGACAAAGGACAAAAGTCCGTCATCAGATCTGTAAATTTTAGGGGTAGAAAAAGAAATCTAATTAGATACATACCGTTCTTAAGCCACGGCTATGTCCCCATCCATAAATCATCATATTTTTGTCTGCTTTCGTATATGTCGAGTCATAGTTGATGGTTATTGGTTTTGGGACGTATGAGCATTTTAGGCGGTAGGTTAAATCGGAGAAATCATATGGCTTCTCCACTATAGCGAAACCTATATCGATAGTCATCCATTTGGTATTATTTGAGTAATTGAAGTCGTAATCTAAAACAAAAGACGCCACAGACAGGCGTGTCTTACGCCCGATTTCAATAACCTATCTCTGGTAAGAGATAGGCCTACCATAGTTAATGTCGGATCCCTATATTCTATGTCTGTTGTTTTGCTTACTGGAGTTAGAAGTTTGACATAATTTGTATGGAATTTATGTCAAATTTTTATCTATAGTAGGCAAAACAACAGATAGTAGAATATAGGGAACCGGCTTTAGTTACCAAGCAACCGCTGTTATTTTCCAATAATTAACAGAAATAACTAAGCAACAAAGCTCTAGTAGGCTTATCTGTTGCTGAGGATAGGTTATTGAAACTGGCCGTTAGAGCTCTTTTACACTAGCTTTGCTCCGATAGGAGATGGCTCATGAAGAAGAAGAATTCTCTGCGCTGCTGCTCTTACGTTTATCAAACGCCTACAATAGAAAAACGTTAGTATGAAGGGGCTCTTATTACACAATATAACCTACCAACCTACCTCGAGTTTACATACCTACTTACTAGCACAAAATAAGGAGACTGCAGAAGTTAAGCTTCATACATCCTCGCGCGAGCAATGTATAGACAACCTCTCACGGACAAGGAATATCTCGCAACAGCTGCGCGCGAACCGTTTCGATCTGTTAACTTCTGTCTCCTTATTTTGTATTGGTAGCGACAGCGTATGTAAACGTTTGCAATGGACAGAGTGGGCATCCTGGCCCAGTGCTTACGTTAAATTATGGCTTAAGAAATTTTATGGTGGGTACTTATAAATGGCGTTCTAACCGTCCCCGCAAACACAATCTTATACATAGTAAAACACCCTCGAATCAAACTCGCTCCTATATTAAATTTCTTGATCATAGATAAGTAGGTAGTAGGTATTCGAAACTTAAAGCTTCAATATTTAAAAAGAATAGTTATTGAATCATTAAAATATATGTAAAAAACTAAAAGAAAGCTTTTATTACCTACTTGTTAATAAAAAAGAACAAAAAAGGTAAAAATAAATTAAACCTTTTAAAAAGAAAATTTTTTTTTAATCATAAAAGCGTGTTACATTTTGATGGAACATTAAAGGAAATTTAGCATATTACACCTTTATTATTTTTCACTTTTCACACTTTTATTTATAAAAAAACTATTTTCTTATTATTAGGTTTAAATTATTTTTAACTTTTTAGTTCTTTTTTTATCAACTAGTAGTAAAAGCTTGTATTTAAAAAGTATTTTTTTCCTTTAATTTTATTTTTAACTTTTTAGTATTTTTGTAGGGGGGTTTGGTACCCTGAGGCGCAACGTTAGCGATATGACATGTTTATACACCCTCATACCATTCAGCCCTCAGCACGCGCTCACCTTGGCATTGGGCCATCCATCTAATCCATCTCATCAAAGACAGAATCCACATTCATAACAAACGGAACGTACGAACGAACGAACTTATTTTCCCGAGTTTCCTATGGCCATCTTCCAGCTCCATCATCAGACCCTGGTCTCGAATCTAGCACCAAAGTACTCGTCAAGACGAATCATACGAGCCCAAACTCGATGGGGTTGTGTCGTTTAATTACCGAGTTCCTGTGGCCATTTTCTAGCTCCATCATCAGATCCTGGTTACCATCTAGCACCAAAGTACTCGTCAAGACGAATCATACAAGCCCGAAGTCGATGGGGTTGTGTCGTTTAATTACCGAGTCCCTATGGCCACCTTCCAGCTCCATCATCAGATCCTAGTTACCATCTAGCACCAAAGTACTCGTCAAGACGGATCAAACGAGTTCAAACTCGATGGGGTTATGTAGTTAAACAACCGAGTTCCTATGGTCACCTTCCGGTTCCATCATCAGATCAGCTCCATGTCATAATAATTTTGCATTGTCACCCGATTTACACATGTATACAAAATTTCAGCTCAATCGGTAACCGGGAAGTGGATCAAATTTAACTTGCAAGATTTGATTACAGACAAACGTACACCGGGACAGGTGAAACTAAATAAAAGCTTGTAATAAAAAGGTTTATTTCAAACTCGGAAGATCGGCCTACAGTTTTTCTTTCTTCACCGGGCTTTATCCTACAGTTTGTGCTGGCAGGCCCTATACCATTCATACTATTGATCCAGAAAGGTTTTACACAAATAATACAGAAGTAAATCATACTACCATTCCAATAATAATATTATAATTATCATGACGAAGAAATATTTAATATAAATTAACGCAACAAACTCTTCATGAAATTAGCAAATGTTTTATTGCCGAGAACGTTTTTTTCATACCAACGCCTTTCTTTCAACTTTGACCACCATTCATTAATCTTCACATGTTTTTCACTAACTGGATGGATTTCATTTAACGAAGAAATAGTAGCAACGCATGATATGTCTGCTACAGTGAAATCATCGGTTGCAATATATTTTGTTTTCTGCAAATAATTTTCTGCAACCGAGTAAGCTTCCTCAATATCTTTGATACGCGATTCTGTTAATCCAGAAACTTTGCGTTGTGTTACATCATAAATAACACTGCGAAGTCTCGGAAAGAGTATTGTTGCATCAAAGTACAGTCGTTGGTCAATCGAACATCTTGTTTTCAAATCACTTGGATACAAGTCCTCCTTGTCAAATTTTCTGCACAGATAAGTCAGAATTGCGTGACTGTCAACTATTCTAAATTCGTCATCTTCCATCATCGGCACTGTGTGAAGTGGGTTTTTCTCCAAATACTCACTCTTGTATTGATCTCTCGTTGGCAAATTTATTTCTTTGAAGTTGACGTCTATGTCAAGAATATCAAGTAGCATCATAACTGCTCTAGTTGGCGGGCTTATATGTGTGCCGTAGAGGACAAGTGTCATTTTAGATGATTAATGTATCAGGACAAAAATTTAAAAAGTTTAACCTTTTATTTCCAAAGTTTACCTTTAAACACTCTTGTATAGGTACTCTCAGCTCAAGACAAGAAAGAATGCAGCGACATTGGTTTCTTAGATTTGATTGTATTACCACTACAGTAGAATAACTTTAATAACTTAATTTGATGTTTAAATAAGTTGATATATTGGTCGATAAAATATGGTTAACACTGCAGTTGTTATACTAAACGACCGAGACAAACTGTCTTATCTGACAAAAGTGTCCATATTTAGATTATTGTTATCAGCTTTATCAATGTTTTCTTTGTGTTTTGTTCCAGCGCAAGTTATGTAACAGATAGGGTATTTATTTTTTTCGTTTAGTTAATGGCTTCGTGCGCTTAGCACATTTAGCCAGTATCAAAGTAATTTTTCTTACATATATATATATATATATATATATATAAACAATTTTTCCTTCCTGTATGATGATGATGAATGATAATAGAAATTAAAAGTGAGAAATCATATACCCCCCAACCCCTTGAGTATCTCAGTCAGTAAAGATGTGGGGCCTTGCTAAGATCTCACACGGACTTCTTGAGAGAATTTGAAAAAAGTGATGTTGCACTGTTTTGTTTCATTTGTCAACTCATGCACGCTCACGAACACTTAACGGTTAATAATCCACCATAATTTCACATTAATATTCGGCATAACACAAATTTAAGAAAATAAAAGAAAACCGCAGACATGGCTCTTCATTTTCCCGCCAAGAAGTCAGATAGGGTATTTGTCGAGCCGAACAAAGTTTTGGGGTCCTACCATTGCCTCTTAGAGCAGTGCTAAAGTAACAAAATTTTGGTTTGAAGAAAGACAATTGATGAAAGAACACCAAAACGAAAGAGATTGTTTCTTGAACATTCTCTTTTTACAAACTTTTGTAAAATCACAAACGGTCCTACATTGAAAGATCGTGACAAGTACTTACATACTACATTACGTGTAACGTTTACTATTACTTAATTCTTTACATGCAATACATGCAACCAATTTAAAGAAAAGTGCTGACATTTTTGTTATTGTGGTAACATCTTATGTGGTTGAGATGTATTTTGCCAATAAAAACTTTTATAGGTCACTTAATTTATCGTTTGTTTTGGTTTGTCAATAGTGACGTGTCATGTTGATGCGTTTGGTAATTCCATTTGAAGTAATTTATTTGCTCTAAAATAATTTAATTGTCTTTAAAGCTCCTAAAATACAATAGAAAAATTTATAGAGGTGTGGAATTAACTTGTCAATAACAGGCACAGCTTCGATACTAGCTAACATTAATAACTATCTGATCGAAATTGAATAGCGAATAGAAATCTTTTAATACGTTAAAAGATTCGAAACATTCGAGATATTCGGAAGAGTTATGTTATAAAAAGTTTATACTCTACTTTTTGGTGTACACGTCTTTATGACTCTTTGCTTCTTATTCTTAGTGCATTCGTCTTCTTCTAAGTACTCGCTTCTGACGTACTTCCTATAGCCAGCTATGACCCACAGATGGGAGACGTCGTTGATACAGGCGGCCGCAGTCAGTATGTGAGTTGAGGATACTATAGCCCCACCACAAAGCCAGGTGTCGTATTCGTTATTTTCCGACTTATCAGATTTTATGAAATAAACCTGCAAAAGTAAAAATTAACTTTACAAGGTACTTACTGCTCAGCTTGCCAAATTCAATGAAGAATCTTTGTATACAAATAATTCACTTTTCCTAATACCTATTGCTAAACATATAACACTAGGATGTTTTTGTTTTTTTTTGTATAATTTTACAAAAAATATTATGATCGGATGTTAATGACGGTAGTTGTTGACATTGAATGGGCGCCTTTGGCTTTCAAAGTAAAAAAGTAAATAGTGTTGAATAATTTCGGCGGGCTGGTTAGAACCACGATAGCTCAATTGGGAGAGCACCTGACCCGGTATGTCAGAAGGGTGTAGGTTCAAATCCTGCTCGTGGAAATTTTTTCAACATTGTGTTTTTGTAATTAGCCAGGTAGGCTTAAAACGAGCCTTACTGTTGTACCAAACAAGTATTAGTAGGACCTGCCCGTTGGTTTGAAACCAGTGGTGTAAAAGTGTCGGTCACTGGTTTCTCTCGAAGTCTGGTGCCACTACCCTGGTTAAGTTATACTCTATCTAAATTCGGTGTAGGTATCTACCTGGCTAGTTAACACCATCATATCTATTATTATAGTATGCCGCTTTAATAACAATTTTCCAGCGTAAATTTTTTTATTAAAATTCAAGTTACTGGTTTGATATTTTTATGGGATACTGCTAATTATATTTGGCTTACCTGTATTGTACACTCGCCTGCACGTCATACTACTACAAACTGTCAAGTTTCCTCTATAGATTTTTAACTTTAAGTATATCAATATGGCATACGGTTGAACATTTATGGTTGATGTGCTGGCGTCTGTACATCATAGTTTTAACTTTATCCGCTTGACATAAGATCGAAAACCAATGAATAAATTCAACGTGTTGTACCCGTCAAATGATGAGTCAAGTTCAAGATGGCAACTTACCATAAAACCTTTGTCACTAAGTGTTGGTTGCCCTAAAACTATTCTGCGAGTATTCTTACAAACTGAAAAATAAAGTACATTTACAATTAATTATTAGTTGTTACAATACATCATCATCATCATCATCATCAGCTCATTTTATGTCCCCACTGCCGGGGCACGAGCCTTCCCTATGTATGGATAGGGAGAATGGGCCATAATTCACCCAAGGGCTCAGTGCGGATTGGTGGTTATTAACGACTGCTAATGCAGCCGGGACCAAACGCTTTACGTGCCATCCGAAGCACGGAGGAGCTCAAGATAATACATTTTTTGGTCACCCATCCGATGACCGGCCATTTCGAAAGTTGCTTAACCTTAGCAATCGCAAACCGGGCGCGTTAACCGCTGCGCCATCGATGCGACTGCTCTAGTTGCGGTTGATAAATTGGTATTTATTTATTTATTTCTATAGGTACACAAACAGATTACAATCAATGCATGAGTATAGTAACAAATTTGGTTAACCTTATTAGGTAGAAGGTAATCCAAAAGAAAAAAAAAATTAAAAAATATCGCTCAATGTATGTAAACTTTTTTTAATATTTAATTCTAAGGTGTGAGTTTATTCAATTTTAATAGTATTCTTTTTAAAAATGTTCTGATCTTTAGTGTTTGTAAATACCATACGTTATACGTTATACCATACGTTATACCATACGTTATACCATACGTTATACCATTGTAAAAAAGTATAAATAGCAGCTTTAGACAATGCCAGTAACTACCAAAAGTTGTCTCTAGTCTACCCGGTCCGGTTAGGGAACCCCTCCGACAATCTAGCTGGCAACGGGGACACGATTGCGATTTGCGTGACGCCATCCCCTTTAGAAACCCTCTGGCATTGTTTCGATCAAACGTCTTGAACCCATGAAGTTTCTAGCCACCCCCAAACAAGACCGAGGACGCTGTAAAAGCAACAGGCCAACATCATACTCTCCAAAAAAGTCCAGGATCCTACGTTCACATAAAAAGTCTTAATCGATGTTACACTTGATCAAAAATAACCCCGGATTCATCATTACACTACACAAAAAAGAAAACTCGTACCTACATATCAAATTAAGTGTGATGACGAAGACAAATAACTTTGATATCATTGGTACTGCTTCTAGTTAGGTATAGCTGCTTTTTATGTACAGAGTGGTCATGCCTCTTCGCGTGCGAGTAAGTTTTATTGCAAATTAACTTCTAGATTGAAGCGGGCGGAATGCTCACATAATTTCTAATACTGTTTCATGATTTATTTTCATGACAAGACGTGATTGTTTTGCTGATTCGTTCCGTTGTGCTCGTACTACCATTTTCTTATCGAATTCTCGTAGCTAGATTAGCATAAGTTAATAAATATGTAAACACAACAAATGGAACCCGGGAGTTGTTTGTTGAGAATCGGGTTGCTAAATCGATTTCTGCCATTTTGTTTAAGGTTTTTTTTAAGGCCGGGCTTGTCATTTTGCACTTCATTTTGAAACAAACAACCTCAACATCTCAGACAAATAAGGGTTTCCATCAGGTATCCAGGATTATCCAGTATCCAGGTATCCAACTTTCCAGGATTCTATGCACCCTATCTGTAATATTCAGGATTATACAGGTATCACCAAATAGCCTCAAATCCTTAATCTGAGAAGTCTCAGATAGCTATCTGAAAAGTATCAGATAGCCTACCTGTAAGTCTCAGATAGCCTTTCTGGAAGTTTCAACTAGCGTATCTAAACATTCTTCAATAGCGCACTGAAAAGTCTAAGATAGCTATCTGAATATTCTCAGATAGCTTATCTGTATGTTTCAGATAGCCTATATGGAAGTTTCAGATAGCGTTTCTTAAAAGCCTTAAATAGCCTATCTGAAAAGCTTTGAATAGCTTATTGATAAGTCACCTAAATCTCAGATAACCATTCTGATAAATAAAACCCAAAAAATCTATCCGAACAGTCTCAAATAGCTTATCATCAGATATATATATAGAATACGATCCTCCTAAGTCTGAGATAGCCGTTTTGATGAGTCTCATAAGTTTCTTAAGTAATTAAGTTAAGTTCTTAAGTCTATTTGCTATTGGAGGACAGTGTTAACCTTTCATGTGTTTGAAATACATAAATAAACAAATAAAAATATCTTTAGCCTTTACTTGAACAGTTCAGTGAGATACTTTTTTGCGATGAACACTGTGAAACCACGTTAAAGAAAACGAATGAATATATATACACATGATATATCATAAATACATATTTTTATCAAAAATGGGCTATCTACTGGTAAAATGGGATATCGCTAAGACCGTTCAACGCAAAGATACGTAAGTTTAAAATATGATAAATGTCAAGAAACACCAATAATCATTCTGTTGAACAGAAGTTAATCGACTTATAACTGAATTCGAGCAATGCGTCTGCATTCTGTCTACAAGTGAGAGATGTTTAGACACTAAGTTTTTTCTTTAAAGGTTTGGTATTTAATTAACTATGAAGTTTATGGTAAGGTAGGGTAACTTAAGGTAGGGTAAGGTAACTTAAACTCATTTATTAACCTTGTATCATTAGTTTGTCATTTTCATTCAAACTACCTTGTAGCAAATATAGGTTTTTTTTTTCAATTACCTAAAGCTAAAATCGGGTAAGTGTATGCTCTCGGTCAATAATATTAATTTATTGATACATTCTCCGCAAGTGATGTTACATACAATTAACACAAATAAAGTAGAATATTTAATCTATTAATAGACATGTAAAATTTCGAAACAATTCAATTTGACTATAGACAAAAATCGACTTGAACTTTCAAACCCTATAATTTTAATTCAACGAATTCTTGCTATATTTTACCAGTAAGCAGACGATATTCTTATTTTCGTTAACGTTATTGAATAGCTAAGTAAAGGGCGAATGAAACTTGCAGTAGGCAGTAGGGTAATGGCACCAATGTTTGACACTTAAATTAAGCACAGTGTTGGACAGGGTTTTCACAGCCAAAAATAACAGATTTTTATTGAAATACTAGTGGCCCGCCGCTTGAGAACACCCGTATCCCATGATGGACCTCTTTTGCAGCGCCACCTACCGGGTCCAATTGTAAATCTAAACCAGTTTCGAATCCACTTGAACACGCACAAAAAATTTCCTCAAAATCGGTCCAGCCGTTTTTCTAAAATTACAAACACATGCACAGAAGATTTATTTATATATATCAAGATTACGAGGAGCAAGTATTTAATTGTTATAATCAGTTGCTGATCCCTATTTTTTAATTATTAAATGACTAAAATGTTGATAACTGGTTCCTGTCGATGACTGGTGCCACTGGCACTCTGCTCTCTAGAGTTGGAGGGAAACACACAACAGTTAGCTGTTCGTCAACGCTCACTCTCCACAGAGTAAAATGTCTGAAACGAAAGTTTAATCCGCAGACAGTTTCGGCGCTGCATACGAATCGTGCAGGTCAATGAAAGTACTAGACATTACAAACAATATTTTTGCATTTTATTTCATTTTTAAGGAATAAAAAGATATTTCTTTTTTTCCTTATCAATTAAATGTAACAAATTTTATAGCTGTGTAAAGCTAGTGCCATAAGATTTGTTTTGAATAGTTAAGTACTAAACTAAATCTTAAAGTTATCCACATTATCAAAAATAATTGACGTCCATAAAATTTATTGATTGAAAACATACGTAACAAAATAAAATTGATAATGAGCCTATATGGTTAATGATTAACGGACTACATTATATCGCCATATATTGTAATATTACTTGTCACAGCTGTAACAGCATAATGGAGTTGTTAAATTGTATTGTTTCTATATCATTTGCATTGATCAGAATACACTCGGCGTCAAAAAAATCGCACCTCTTAGAAAATCACTTTCAAATGTCATTTACTCTTGATATGCACATGCAGTCGCATTAATTATGATTTTATTTACAAGGTTACTTAATTAACTTAATAAAAAACATTACTTTTCATTATCAAATAAAACCTAATGCAACAAATAAAGTGTCACAAAAATTCGATGCAAATTTTGCTACCCGTGAGAGTTGCTAGTTGCGCTTCCTTTGTGGGTATAAAACGGTCAACACGGGTTCAATGTGGGTCATTCGCTATTCAACCGTTGAAGAGGACACACGCACAGATTTTGATGGATACCACAGCTGATAAAGCCGCTCAAGTGGTTGCACTACTGCAATCAGGGGTGCGGCAGTGTGATGTCGCCCGGCAACTGAACCTGAGCCGTTATTCCGTTCGAAGAGTGTACCAGCGCTTCATAGAGACCGGTGGCTATATCCGCAGACACGGTTCGGGTAGACGTCGCTGCACTTCGGAAAGAGACGACCGGTTCGTTGTGGCGAACTCTTTGAGAAATCGTTTCTCCAACGCTGTTGAGTTGCAACAGCAGCTCCAGGCAGTTCGCAGACGCACCGTAAGCGTATCTACGGTTAGAAGAAGATTGAAGGAGAAGAAGATAGCGGCCCACAGAGCTGCTACGGGTCCAAAATTGACTGCAGCGCATCGGCGAGCCCGCTTGCAGTTTGCTCGTGACCACGTCGATTGGACCCTTGAGCAGTGGAGAGCTGTTCTCTTCTCAGACGAGACGCGAGTGTGTCTTTTCTGCAACGACCGACGGAGAAGAGTATACCGGAGGCAGGGTGAACGTTTCGCCCAAGCCTGCATCCAGGAGACGGTGGAATATGGTGGCGGATCCTGCATGTTCTGGGGCGGTATGTCTGCTGCCGGCAAAACCGACCTTGTCTGCGTCTCTCGGACTGGAGGTGCTCGCGGACAAGGGTCGCTGACTGCTCGCCGCTATGTCACTGAGGTCCTGGAAGTGCATGTGGTCCCCTTTGCCGAATCTTTTGGCGAGGGGTTCACATTAATGCACGACAACGCTCGCGCTCACACTGCAGGCATCGTGAGCGACTTCTTGCAGAGGTCCCAAATCTCTGTGATGCAGTGGCCAGCGCGAAGTCCGGATCTGAATCCTATAGAGCACCTCTGGGACCATCTTAAACGTAAGGTTCGATCTCGGGATCCAGCTCCTTCGACTCTACAGGAGCTCCAAGACGCGGTGATTGAAGAATGGGGGCTTATCCCTCAAGAAGAGCTCCTGAAGTTGGTGAGGTCCATGAGGGACCGTATGGAAGCCGTGATCAGGGCAAGGGGGGGTAACACTAGATTTTAAGTTAATTTTAAGACACTTTTTGTACATTTTTCTTTGTAAATTATCTGTTGTTAATTAGGACTTAATTAAGGATTTTTATTATTTTATTAATTTTAATGTTGTTTGTATAATTATAATTAAACAGAAAGTTAAATTTAATTGTTTTTTGATACTCCTTTTTGTTACCTTTCTAATGATACCCAACACTATCCTCTACATAAGGTTTAAGAATTTTTAAAGATGATTTTTAAAAGGTGCGATTTTTTTGACGCCGAGTGTATATTTTAGTCATCGTCCTTCAATTAACGTCTCACAGTCAGCTCACGCTTTCCCATATGAACTACGCGTTGAGCAAGTAACCATCGCACCCACTGATGCCTTCCTTTTAAAACGTCAACTTACACAAAAAAAGCTTCATTATCATCGTCATCATCATCAGCCACCACCACTAGTTCACTGCTGGATAAGGCCTTTTCAAGTATACACCAAAAAAAATTATTTTCGAAAATTTATTTAAATGATTAATGTGTAATGTTTGCCTAATGGTTAAGAATTAGGTACAATGTAATGATGATGACTTTAAAAACATCTGTTATATTGTCTGTTCGTCTGCCAAAAAAAGTTATTTTTAAAAAAGGTGAATAACAAAAATTCTCTTACACATTTATTTTGAAAGTCTTATTGCTTACATTTCTTTTTGAAGTAAATAGGTAATAGTTTTGCTAGACTACATAACTGGCCAGTTTATTCGTGATTTAGGTCTGACAGGCTGATTTGTTACTCGGTCAAAGTTCTCATTAATTGCTCAATTAATGAGTCGACAACTAGATGTGTCTTATTCATTTAATTTATTTGTGAATAACCAAACAGTCATACATTGCAATGTGAATATAAAAGTTAAAGTACCTTTTATTATTTTATATGTTTATAAATATTTAGCCATTAACCATAAACCGTAGCCTTTAGAGCCTTTAATTTCACTAATATACCATTATATATGGGGGCAAAGTGAGACGTGGGCAAGAACTGTTGGTCATCATTTGGACAGGGTTACTATGACCTGTGTTGTACACTCTATATCTTGCTGAGTAGGCGTGTGGTGTGATCACGTCCGCTCACCTCAACGCTCGACTGACAAGTGAAGCAAGCGGTCCCACCCACATCATGACATCACAAGCCTATGTTTATATTAAACGTCAGGAAACAACAAAATAACATAGAAATTCATAAAATGTTTTTGTTTTGTTTATATAATTTTAACGCAAATTTTGTTGCGTTTACAAAAACACAAATGTTGAAAAAAATAAATTCCACGAGCAGGATTTGCACCCTTCTGACATACCGGGTCAGGTGCTCTCCCAATTGAGCTATCGTGGTTCAAACCAGCCCGCCGAAATTATTCAACATTATTTACTTTTTTACTTTGAAAGCCACTGATACAGCTACTGATACTAATCTTTATTAGGTAAATGAACGCTCAGAATGAAAAAAAATTTTTGTTCAACAGTCAGTGTTTATACTGAAATGATTAAGTAACAAAACTATGATGAGTTTATTGGGTGAACTGTTGTATTGGGATTTATTGTGTCATTCTTCATGATTTCATTTTCGGCTGGTCTGCGCAAACAAAAGAAAAATGTTAATGAGAATACTACAGAATTTCTTCTCAAAAGAGTGTTGGAAGAAATATATTTCCCGAGCGGAATTCACCACACCACAAAGTAGGGAGACTTCAGAAGGTAAGCTTAATTAATACAATTCTATAAAATTTGCTCCGTTGCATAAAAAGTCATTGAATAAGGCTCCTATTTGGCTCCTTTCTTATAAATTAAGACTGTTGCTGTTGGTTATGCACGGGTCGGCAGAGCCACGATGTATTGGCAATGTACCTGACTCTGTATTTAAGATGGTGCGGGCTCAAAACAAGGAATTGGATTGGGTTACAAACACGCTCGAGCAACGCACACGTAGACCCTCTCACTGGTGCGGCCACCAGTCTCGTTTCGCTCGCCGCGCAGGACGCACGTCTCGCTCGTGCTCTCTCGCGCGCTCGGCCGCGTTCCGTTTGTTTGTCTCGGTTCCTTTTACTGTGTACCGGTACGGCTCCGGTGCATAGTACGTCGCGTGTAGCGCTCTCGACGCAATTTTCATTGCGGGAGCGCTCTTTCACTGTTTCACAACGGTAGTTGTCTTGGAAGACTACGCTTAGTAGCCAACTGGTGGATACTTAACGGTGCCAACGAAGCCAGTTGGGGCACTGACCCGGCTGCCCTCCTGACCCTCCTGGGGGGAAAACACTCCGGAAGAGTTCTGGCAAAGTTGGCCTTGGGGGATCTCCTAGTCAACTCAGAACTTTCTCTAACACTAACCAATTTAGGTACACACCCTACGGTGAATTGATTTTCACCGGAGGACAACACCTAGGGCCATTCAGGCAGTAGGTCCTTTTCTTACTCACGCCTCCCTGTCTGTGACGGGGAGGGTCTGACACTACACACGCATCCTAGTGCATGGTTTTAGACCGTGCGCTAGGATGGAGCTCGAGGTGATCGAGTCCTTGCTAGGACAAAATCACCCCGAGGCGTTGCAGGTCCTTAAGATCGCACATAACTTCCAAAAGTCCTCCCCCGCGCCCTCCCCGCGTTACTCGCCTTATGCGAAACCCGCCCAAGCGCCCGCCGCTTCTTTAGCCCCCACGTCCAACGCGTGTCCCGTTGATAGGCCCATCATTAGGTTGGGTCAACCTTTGTCCCCGTCCGGTCCCGAGTTTGAGATGGAGGTCTGTCCCTCCACCTCCAACGCGAGACAGGATAGCCCTCCCGTCTCGGACTCCGATCCCGATGTAGTTACATCGGACTCGGAATTCGAGACCGTCACCCGTAAAGGGAAACGGACCCGCAAGTCCGCCCCTGCCTCCGTCCCTCCGCCTAAGGCCGCTAAAGCTAATAGCGCGCCTTCCTCCCGCCCTTGCTCCCCTAGGCCCGAGCCGAGCCAGCCGCGCAAGGAGAAAAAGATCCCTCCAATCTTTGTCCAAACGACAAAAGATTTTAACGAGATTTCGCGATCTCTGAAGGCCCGACACAATGTCATCCCACTAAGGAACCGCCTTATTAAAGGCGCTAAAGGTGACCCAGAGATGGTCAAGGTAGAGCTCGCTACCGTGGCCGACTTCCGCTCATGCACGGCGTTTTTACGCGCTAATAACGTGCCGTTCCATACGTACTCGCTCCCCGAGGAGCGAGTACTATCAGTAGTAATCCGCGGTCTTCCCACGGATTGGGACCCAAAGATAGTCCTTGACGACCTTAAGTCGCAAGGCTACCCCGTCCTTGACGTGACCCGTATGCTCGGCAAGGACAAATCTCCGTTGAGCCTCCTAAAGGCAAATTTAGAAAATACCCCCGAGGGTAAAACCATTTTCAATGTCAAGACGATCGCAGGCTTCGATCGCCTTTCGATTGAGACCCCCCACAAGCGTGGCATTGTTGGTCAATGCCACAAATGCCAACGTTACGGGCATGCCGCCCGTAACTGCTTTGCCCGCCCCCGGTGCGTTAAGTGCTTGGGCGACCACGCCACGGAAGCGTGCTCTAGGCCTAAAGCGCCGGCGCCGGTCTCCGTCGACCCGCCCGGTTGCGTGAACTGCAGCGCTTTGGGACACACCGCGAATTATCGCGGCTGCCCCAGAGCTCCGCGTAGTAACGCAACCCGCGGGTCGGGACCGCGCCGTAACCCCGCGACTCGAGCTCCGCCGCCTTCACAGATCGCGAAAGTCTCGCTCCGCCCCGCGGCCCCCTTACCTCCGCCCCGCAATCCGTGGGCCACTCCGCGGGCTTCCCAGCCCGCGGCAGTAGCCCCCGCGTCAGACTCGCTAGTCGACTTTCCCGCGACTGGCCCGGCTCGTGTTCCACCGCCACCTCCGGCTGAAACTCCAATGGAGCTAAGCCTTCCCGAGGCCCCTCAGGCCGTAGCCCCAAAGGCCAAGGCCCCTAAGGCCAAGGCCCCTAAGGCCAAGGCCACTAAAACCAAGGCCCCTAAGGCCCAGCCCACCAAGCCTAAACGGCAAACCCCCGCCCCTAAGGCAGTCATGTCACCCAAAGCTCGCGCGCAACATTCGTTTGCCGCGACTGTAGGTTCCCTTCCGGTAACCTTCTCTTCCATGTCTACGGTTGTCGAACTTGTAAAGATTTATCGTTACAAGGACGAGATCGCAGAGGTGGAAAGAAAGTTGCGCGAAGCCGCCTCTTCCCCCGACGCTTGTCCCGCTATGATCATAGCGACAATCTTTAACGATCACGGTCCCCTGTTGGACAAGATCACGTCCCTTCTTGACTCTCTTGAAGAATCATAAATGGATAATACGCCCCCTCAAAGAATTAAGCCCCGCTCTCTAACGGTTGCGTTTTTCAACGCGAACGGTCTCAGTAGTCAACGCGACGAGGTGTCCGATTTTCTAACCGAACACGCCGTCGACGTTTTTCTAGTACAGGAAACGTTCCTAAAACCATCCATCCGAGACCCTCGTATGGCTAACTACAACCTTGTCCGTAATGATAGAGTCGGCCGCGGTGGCGGCACTCTTATCTATTACAAGCGGTCGCTTCATTGTGTCCCGCTCGATCCCCCGCAGCTATCCGATATGGAGGTATCGGTCTGTCGGCTAGGCATGACGGGCCACCCGTCTATCACTATCGCGTCCGCGTATCTGTCCCCTAATAAGCTTCTCACGCAACCCGATCTCGAGGCGCTGTTTGCTATGGATAACGCCGTCATTATTGCCGGCGATTTCAATAGCAAACACGCTCAGTGGAGTTGCAACTCAACCAACCGTAACGGTCGGGTGATGAGCCACCTCGCTGAGTCGATGCTCTTCGATATCGTAGTGCCTATGGAGGCCACTCACTATCCGTTAGTGGACAACTACTCCCCTAACCCGTTAGATATGGCGTTGCTAAGGAACGTAACCTTACGGTTGCGTTCCATAGAAACGATCCACGCGCTCTCCTCCGACCATAGGCCGGTGGTTTTACAGTTAGGCCCCCCCACCGACCCCACCCCCGTTATTAAGGTGGTGACTGACTGGGATAAGCTTGAGAAATTACTCGAGCCTACCGCCAGTGAGTCACTAAACCAAATCCCCGATAGCATTGTCTCGCCTCACGAGACAGTGGCCGCGGTCGACGCCCTCAGTAGTCATCTCACTAACGCTATAAGCGAATCGTCCCGGCGGGTTGTTGCGACGGGTGACCATCGCTTCAAACTGCCGGACGATGTGAGGCAACTGTTGAGGGCTAAGAACGCCGCCACGCGCGCTTACGACTCCTATCCCACTTCGGACAACCGAGTTCGTATGCGCTCTTTGCAGCGCGCTGCTAAGGAGCGCATTCAAGAGCTCCGCGGTACGAATTGGGATGGCCTACTTAAAGAGATCTCGCCCTCTCACCAAGCTTATTGGAAGTTGGCGAGAGCCTTTAAGTCGGATACAGTCACTTCTATGCCCCCGCTTAACAAACCCGACAACTCGATCGCCTTTGACGACGACGAGAAAGCCGAATGCCTCGCCGACAGTCTCGAGTCTCAATGCTCGCCTAGCACTCTCCCAGTCCCTCAGGACCATGTAGACATGGTCGATAGGGAAGTAGATAGACTCTCGTCCCTCCCCCCAACCGCAACCCTCCCGCCTGTTACGGAGGATGAGGTGCAAACGCTCATTAGACGACTCAAACCCCGTAGTGCCCCCGGGGCAGACGGCATCTCAAATAAGATCCTTAAGATCTTACCCGCTCAGCTTATCCTTTTAATAGTAGCTATCTTCAATAGCGCCTTGTCAAACGCAATCTTTCCCGCTGCGTGGAAAGATGCGGTTGTCATAGGTATCCATAAACCCGGTAAACCGCGTAACGCCCCTTCTAGTTATCGCCCCATCAGTCTTCTCAAATCGCTGGGAAAACTGTACGAACGCGTTCTAGTATCCCGCTTAAAGGACTTTGTGTCCTCTAACAATATCCTCATAGACGAGCAGTTTGGGTTTCGCCCCAAACACTCGTGCACCCATCAATTGCACCGCCTCACGGAGCATATTCTATCCGGCCTCAATAAAAGGGCCCGTCCCAAGGGCACCGGAGCTCTTTTCTTCGACGTTGCGAAAGCGTTCGACAAAGTTTGGCACAACGGCTTAATTTATAAGCTTTACCAATTTGGCGTGCCAGACAGGCTCGTGCACATCTTACGAGACTATTTGTCGGATCGCTCCTTTCGCTTCCGCGTCGAGGGAACGCTCTCCGCCCCTCGTCCCATTCGAGCCGGTGTTCCACAGGGATCCGTGCTCTCCCCAATCCTGTTTGCGCTTTACGCAAACGATATTCCGAAGACTCCACGCGTAGAGCTAGCTCTATTCGCGGATGACACCGCGCTATACTCCACTGGTAGAGATAAAGTCGCGGTTTCCAACCGACTCCAAACGGCCGCCAACAACCTCGGCGTTTGGTTTCGCAAATGGCGGATTGAAGTTAACCCCGAGAAAAGTGCCGCAGTGTTCTTTTCTCGAGGTAACGATGATCGTCGCCCTCCTATACGTTTATTTGACCGTGCTATCCCTTGGGTTAAGCAGGTGAAATATCTCGGTGTCACCCTCGATAGAAGGATGACGTTTGCGCCTCACCTTAAAATCGTCCGTAACAGGGCCGCGTTCATATTAGGTCGATTATTCCACCTTATAGGCAGGCGGAGTAAAATGTCTCTTAGACATAAGACGACAATTTACAAAGCTTGCATCCGCCCAGTCATGACTTACGCTAGCGTAGTTTTCGCGCACTGCGCGCCCTCCTATTTGTATCGTTTACAAACGCTACAAAACCGATTCATGCGTGGTGCCACGGGTTGCCCGTGGTACTATCGCAACGTAGATCTCCACCGCGATCTTGATCTTCCCACTATCAAAGACTTTATCAAGGACGTTTCCATACGTTACTTTGATAACGCCCCCCACCACCCTAACCCGCTTGTAGTGGCGGCCGCCAACTATAATGTTGGAAGCCTTCCACCAACAAAACGGTTCATGTCTAGGCGTCCTAAGCACGTCCTAGATGACCCCGACGATCCCATAACGGTTGCGAACGCCCCCCCGCCCGATCCTCTAAATGACAGCACACATTTACAGAATACACTAAACATGCACACCAGTTTAGGCCCAAGACACCGTACTCGTAGAACAAGGGTACGAAGAACCGGTTCACACACGCTCTACACCAGGTACAGACATGTACCTGGTCGGTTCTCTCCTCCTCCACGGCCCGGTCAACCCGAGCCGAGGTCCGTGCCTTTAGAGGCGCCCTCGGGTTGCTCCGCTTCCCGATCCGATCCGAACCCTTCGGAGAATCTAGTAGGGCACGGGGACGCGCACTTGTGCGCGATGCCGTTCCCTCTAGATAACCTCTGAAGGTGATTCGTTTCACACGGCTTGAGGGACCCTTTACGTTCCTCGCCGCCCCCAAAAAAGCCCGGTGAAGCTGAAAATGCCGCAGCGGCAATCAGCAAACTCTCTCCAAAAAAAAAAAAAAAAAAAACTGGTGCGGCGTGGCGGCCGGCGGCGCGGCGCGAGCACAGAATTGGAGCGAGATTCCGAGTCCGTAAGAGTATGTCTATGTGTGCGTTGCTCGAGCGCGTTTGTAACCCGATCCGATTCGTACCGCTCGAAGAATATAGTACCCTCGGAGAGTATAGTATAGTATAGTACGTTCCCTCTAGAAAACCTCTAACGGTGATTCTTTCACACGGCTTGAGGAACCCTTTAAGTTGCTCGCCACCCCCAAAAAAGCCCGATGAAGCTGAAAATGCCCAGTGGCAATCAGCACTCTCAAATAAAAAGCGTTTGTATGAAGCTTAACTTCTGCAGTCTCCTTGTTTTGTGCCGGCACCATCTTAAATACAGAGCCAGGTACACTACAAATATATCGTGGCTCTGCCGACCCCTGCAAATTTATCAACAGTAACATTCTTAATTTATAAGCCAAAGGAGCCTTTTTCAATGAAAACCACTACGTCATTACCATTATGTCAAAGTCAGTTTACTTAAAGCTGCTTTACATAAAGGCTAGCCGCTTTACAAAACAGCACTGCATGCTAACGTGACTAAATAACATTCAAAGGGCCTAGTGCGAGTTATTCTTGAAATTCGATCACGTTAACGAAAATGGGAATTTGTATGGCAAAATTTTAACTCTTCTCGTACGTCGCCAGGAGGCTTCAATCATCATCAGCCTATACTCGTCCACTGCTGAACATAGGCGTCTTCAAGTGCACGCTACTGAGCACGATCCTTGGCTACTCTCATCCAGCTCTTGCCAGCCACCTTGCGAAGATCGTCGTTTCGTCTATTCTGAGGGCGTCCTACACTACGTTTGCCGATAAGCTTTTTTCTTTTGTTTTATATTTTTACAGATAAGCACAGTGCCTTGATCTCACCTGATGTTAAGTGATGATAAGGCCAATGTTGGAAGCGCACTTCACCCGGGATCCTAAACTAGTGAGGCACTGGCTTTCTTATCTCTAGCTGCCAGAACACAACAACGCTACTAACATTGATGTTACGGCGACATATTTAGATAAGATAGTGGTAGCTAGCTAGGCGGACAAACAAGCCCTACCACCAATCAAACTGAGTACACAAACATGTACGGGGGGTACTGCTGGGAATCGAATCTGGGACCTCTGGGTCTAAACCGGTAGTCTTAACCACTGGACCACAGAGGCGGTTGCGATGCTACTTATGCCATACAAATTTTCGTTTTCGTAATCGAATGAATACGGAGAGTATATGAAACTTACACCAGGCACTCAGTCGACATGCTCATACAATAAGTTCAATAGAACAGCGGCTAACGTTAAGCCGGATTGTAAATAGATCTTGTGATCTATTTACAATCAAACTAACGGATCGACTGGTGGAGAATGCTTTAGGGTATTAACTCAACCTTATTGCAATAAAGAATAAATAATAAAATTTACCCATCAGGATGATCTCTCCAAGATATGTGTCTTACACTGGTGTCGAAGCCTTTGTCACTCGGTGGCCGGTCGCACAACCCTCGCCTAGTTCTGTAAACATCCCTTTAATTCTGTTATACTTGATAGGTAAGTAATATCAGAATCATTTCGAGCAGCAATAAATATAAAAAAATATCAAAATCATTACGAGCAGCAATAAATATAAAAAAAAAATTAGACAACATCACACACATGTGGTAAATTGATACCAACAGAGGTAGCGTGTGTGTGAGTGAGAGAGAGAGAGAGAGAGAGAGAGAGAGAGAGAGAGAGAGAGAGAGAGTATTGACTATTGCATCCGATTAAGAATTAAATAGAAATTGATAAAATGTTTTTGTTTTGTTTATATAATTTTAACGCAAATTTTGTTGCGGAACAAAATACAAAAACACAAATGTTGAAAAAACAATTTTCACGACCAGGATTTACACCCTTCTGACATACCGGGTCAGGTGCTCTCCCAATTGAGCTATCGTGGTAGGTACTAACCAGCCCGCCGAAATTATTCAACACTTTAGTTTTTTACTTTGAAAGCCAAAGGCGCCTGATCGTTCTGATCCCATGGTAACTAGCTAAAACACTTGTTTCATGGAAATCAGAAACAACGACGGTATCACAACCACCCAGACCCGACACAATATCGAAAAGTCCGTTTTCGAGATTGACCCGACCGGGAATCGAACCCGGGACATCATCACCGGCCGCAATATCATGTAAAGTCAAAACACTGTAATTTGAGTTACAGTGTTCTTTTATTGTGCTTTATAACAGAACTATTATTCTAAGCAAATTCATAATTATTAAACAAACACACTGTAACTCTACTTAATTTTGCTTACACTTAAACATGAAAAGCAAAAAACCCACTGTGACTCAAGCTACAGTGTTTTGGCTTGATACGTTAGCAAAGTGGCCATAATGATAGCCAACCTCCATCCTCCTCCATACCTCCCATAGGAGGGGACACAAGAAGAAAAAGAAAAAGTATCTTAGTTTACCTATCTTTGTCATCTTCATGGGTGACACAGTCCAAGAAGACCTCGTTACTATGAGTGCTGGTGAACAGGTAGGGTCCAGTGCAGTAAGAGTCATTTGTCACTCGAAACACTGATGCTACTCCGATGAGCAACTCCTTACCACCCATCCAGGCTACCAAGGGACCTCCGTGGTCGTTCTATAACATTAAAGATAAAATAACAGCCTATAAACTATGTGTCTTACCACTAGCCAAAGGCCTCTATCATTGAAATCAAGTACTTATCAACCCTAGTTATGCATCGAAAAATACACACTTTGGGGTACACGATTGTACTAATGGTTGTTTGAAGTCCGCCAGGCTAGCTACTAGTATCTTGTACAAACATGTCACCATAACATCAATGTTAGTATAATTTTTGCGTTTCGATAGTTAGAGATAAGATAGCCAGTTGCTCAGTAGTTGAGGAATCTGGGTGAAGTGCGCTTCCGCTTTCGGCCTTATCACCACTTAACGTCAGGTGAGATGAAGTCCATGTGCTTACACGTAACGTATAAAGAAAAGGACCGGTTAGTACCTGGCAAATCCCTTCTCTTCTTGTTTGTCTTTGCTGTCTCTCCAGAATACGTGACATCATGTTCTTACGTGCCCTCCGTGTCTCATCCTCAAGGTGCACCTCGTCTTCAGCACACTACAAACCAGAAAGTGTTGTCGCTAACAACTTTAATCGAGCTGTCAACGTTAAAGACACTGTAGAGTAGAATAGTAATTACATTGGCGACTTCTTGGTAGGAAAGTGAAGTCATGTTGGCAGTTTTGTTTTATCATCTACGAGTAATTTGTGTTTGTTTTGTGTTATTTATGGTGGATTTGAGCGTTGGTAAATGAAATATTGTAACAAAGAAAATATTGTTTAAAATACATATATAAGTTATAATAAATAAGTTATAATACTTATATAAGCACATTTAGCAAGTGTCAAAGTACTTTTTTCTTTACGAGTTATTAAGTAAAGTAAGTAAATAAAAAGTACTTTGACACTTGCTAAATGTGTTATCCGCACAAAAGCACTTCTTAAGAATTAAAAAAAAACGTTTACCGTTATTTGCCTGGTACCCAGTTTGTCTATTACGGGAATGCAACTGTCAGCTAATACCTTCGGTCTAATAAAGGGGTTCCCATTATCGTCTATGTCCCCGCTTTCGAGGGTACAGATCATATATTTCTCTATGATTGTGTTAAGATCGGAGAAATTTACAAAGTATGGCTTGCATTCACTTCTATCGAGCACTATTGTTGTTGCGTATCGTAAGTATTCTTGGTTGTAATCGTTGTCGTCGTCTGGCTTAAAAGAAAACATTACTTTAAAATGAATACATACTCAAATTTTTGAATTTACATTATCAGTACACTTTAAACTTTTGCTTTCCATTAAAAACAAGAATTTAACAAACTTTAACGAGGGGTGCGCAAACGATGGACTTTTGTCCGTTTGCTGTAAGCCTCACCCAAGCGGCGGTCACAGTTGTGGTCTGCTCACGCCCGCATGGGGCCATGAAAGCCATAAGCCAATCAATATACAGGTACAAACCTTTCTCCATTTTTCCACGTGACCCCATCCCAAAGCCATTACATTCGTGCCTGCTTCTTCATATTTGTCATAGTAATTGATTTCTATTATGTTCGGTTGATAGCTACACAATTGTTTGTATCGAACATCATCAAAATTGAATTCAGACTCGACTTTAACTACTGCTATGTCGATGTATGACCATTTTTCTACTTTATCGTACTCAAAATCGAACACTGAAATGAGAAATTTAATGGTGGACAAGCGGGTAGTCAGTACTTGGCATCAGCACAAATTGTAATTTTTTTACCAACAAGCAGAACTCTACGGCATTTGTCTGTCTGAAACGTGACAAAATTGCGTATGTATATAAAAATAGCGTTTTACTCACTCTTTGGTACACATGTAAGAACAATTTTCTTCTTCATCACTTTTGTGCATATATCAGTATCTATTTGATCGTAGGGCACATATGTGTTGTATCCAGCAATGGCATACATAAATTCGACATCTTCTACACAGGCTGCAGACGTGACTATATACCATGTCGACACAAGTGCCCCACCGCATAACCAGAAATCGTATTCTGTCGGTGAATTAGGTCCTCTCGTCAGGTATATCTAAAAAAGTATTGAATAGTTTCGGACCCAAGAGTGTCCCTTGGGAAAGCCTATGACAAGTAATGATGCATTTTGGCTAAATTCACCAGTTTCGTGCTAGTCACTTCATGAAAATAACTGTACATTCTGCAGGCATGCATGAAATCGGATTAAGGGGGGACTATTACAGAGCTTTCCACACGACGACAGCATGACACGAGGTACTAGCCTTACAGACGTACTCTGGTAGTTCCACTGTCTGATCCGATTCGAATGCATTGGAGAACTAAGTAGGGGAGGGGGGGGGGGGCAAAGACGCCATTCTCTTGCGTGATGCCATCCCCTCTAGAAATGATGTTCAATCACTACGGCTTGAGGAATGAGAAACCTTAAGTTTCATGCCGACTCTAAAATCCCATTAATAACCCGGCAATATTATATTTTTATGGTGACTATATTTATTACATTCACAGATTTTCAATTCGGTTCCTGGCGAGTTTGTAAGATGGTGGAGTTAGTTTCAAGTCCATCTGGTTAGCTATCACCACCGCATCACCAGTCACCTTAACAAAAATGAAAGATAAGATAGCCATTTTCTCAGTAGCTGAGCTGGGTTTACCCGGAGATCCGAAGATGGAAACCAATTTTTGCGACAGATTTCTTGAAACCTCGTGAACTTCATCTTACGTAATGGTGAGTAACAATAAAGCTGACTTTATTGTCACTTACCATCTATTTATTTATTTATAAGTAACATTTAATCAAGAGCTTCCAAATTGTGGAACTAAATAAATGTGCAATTATAAATTGTTGTGGCCTAAAGTATTATGAAATGAATAATGAAATATAAAACGTACAGCGTATGGTTTATCTGAAGTTATATTCCGACCTCCTGTTATTCTTCGTTGTGCTTCAGATACTGCAAGAGATATTTATTACGAATGGGAGTATATAACTCTATTAAATATAAAAGCCTTGCTCTGTTGAATTCCCGCTTATTGTAATTCTATTCCGAACACTATTTATTATTCTTTTGCCAAACAAGTGCTTACAGCAAATTTAATATTGTATTTTAAAAGAAAATTAATCCTAAAAAAAAAAATCACATCAATACATTTAAAGAAACTTCTGTTCCTTACGTTGTAGATTCAGTAAAATTACGAACGCATAACAAACATTATTTGATAACATATTTTAGCACAAGTTCAAAATTAATTCGTCTGTTTTATTACTAAATTTCACGGTGTCGCATAAATCCAATGACACCCTATTCGCTTTGAAGAAGTTTATGAAATGGTTGATTAAAAGGGTAGGTAGTCTCACTCACTAACTTTGACTGTGAACTATTTGTTATTGAATAGTGTTTATCCAAGGGTGACGGTTTTCATGGTTAAATCAAATCATTTATTCAATATAAGCCCTGTTATGACACTCTTTGGCGTCAATACAAAAAAAAAACCTGAAAAACAATACACATTTTTTTTGATTACCAAGTCTACCAACCGTTTGGATTTTGCTAGAGCCTTCGACTGAGAAGAGCTGGCAAAAAACTCAAGGAGGCTTTTTTCTTCTCCTTCATCTAAAGCATTTGCCAATTTTTTTTAAAAAAAAACGTGGTTAAATGCATCTTAGTAGAAAAAAAGCTACTAGTTATCTTTGTTAAAAATATAATGTTTCTGTTCAATAACCGAAGTATTTTATCATGTAAAGCCAAAACATTTTGTTTAGAACTACAGTGTTTTTGCTTTATAACTTTTATCGTGCACACAATAGAAGTTAGAAAAGTTAAAGTGTATTATTATATTATTTGTAATAGAATATAAACATTGCTGGAGGTTTTGTGCTATAATAATTTTACATTACTGTAAAATTATTTTCATTCGAGCATTCAAGGATTAGTTCTAACTTACTTGAATTAATAGAGACTTTGACTTTGTATTTATTTTACAATTTATTTGGGTAGTAACGACGTTGTCGTCGTATATTCACCAAAAACATCTATGTATTTATTACTAATGGTACCAAAGGAGCGGATGCTTCCGAAGTTACCCATCCGGTGACATGTCATTGCAGAGGGTTGCTTAACTTACAAGATCGCAACCTTAGGCGCTAGCTGTTGCGGTAACAACCGCAATGAAAACTTCCCTTCACTATCTTCTTCTCCACTGCTTAAATAACTATGGTGCACGAAATATTCCTCTAGATTCGTTTTCAAGTGGTTTTCAAAGTAGTATTAATTATTTTCCTCAGAACGAAAATATTTTTTGCTTGTATTTACTTATTTTGGCAGTTTAAAATTTTCAATTACACAAACAAACGAGTGACATGACATTGGCACAACGCATGATTTTGACGGTTATTCTATCAATCGCTTTGTGTCGCTCTACTGCAACGAGTGGTGGGTGAGGGCACTCGTTGCGGTCGAGCGATTCAAAAATATGGAAAGTCAAATGTCGAACGAAAATCAGTAGAAACCAAGCGCTCGACTCGAGGCGAAGGATCAATAGTAATCCTCAACAATAACTGAGCTACCGCCTATCTTATCTCTAGCTGGCAGACCAAACAATGCTATTAACATTGATGTTATGGCGACATATTTTAGATAACATAGTGATAGCTAGCCAGGCGGACAGACCAGCCCTAGCACCAACCATACAGGATGCCGGTATAACACGATTAAGAAGAACTCTCTCTCGGAAAGCGTTTTATAATAATGGCGCTTTCATAAAAACTGATTAAAATGGAGAAAAGAAAAAAACAAACAATATGTTCAATGACAATTCTGTTTATTCGAAAATCTTGAAAATCTTGATCAAGGAAAATTAACATTAACCCTTTCTTACAGGAATCTGTGACCTCATCAATAATTCATTTGCGGCTGGTCTGTCAAAATAAAATAAAAAATTAGAACTATTTCAAATCAATTGTGATGATGATTAAAATATGTCTAAAAATCTTAAAAAAAAGGGATTCAAGTGATTGATCTATCATTATACTTTCAAAAGTCAATTTAAACAAAATACAAATTTAAAATAAAAATGTTTTACTAATCTACTCGTGTTTCGTGTTTAGGTACCATTTTGTCCCTGTCCCTGTGACCACTGACCCTATAAAGTCGAGTCCTTTAAGCCCCGATGTTTTCGAGATTTCGCAACACTAACGAAAATTCAAAAACTTTTCCCGTGATGATTAGTTGTTTGCACAGGATAAAATACCTTGGCAACAATTGGACCAAAGTCTATCTCCTTTAATTTATGAAAATTAAAATAAACAGTTACGAGCGATTTGACATTAACAAAAGTTCTTAGTTAATTTTAGTGAAACGGTCGTTACATTTAAAGTTGTACATTACAACTGATTTTGATTAATAATTAATAATGGAAAGTCCGAAGTCTATGTTAAAGTTTTTTTAAAAGTTTCCTAATAACTGTCAATATATCTGTATTTTATCCTTGAAACGTTTTGTAAGTTTCATTACTATTGGCATATTGGGTTGAAAGGATGACAACTTTTAAGTTTGTATGGGATACCGAAATGCAAATGCATTTTGGTATAATTGTGCTTACATAAAAACTGATTCAAATAGAGAAAAGAAAAACAAATAATTTGTACAATGACAATTCTGTTTATTCAAGAATCCTACCAACGACACTAAAAAAATCTGGATCAAGGAAAACAAGTTAACCATTTCGTATAGGAATCTGTGGCCTCATCACTAATTCATTTGCGGCTGGTCTGTGAAAATAAAACAAAAATTAGAATTATTTTATATCTATTATAATGATGATGAGTAAAATATGTCTAATAATCTTTAAAAAAAATGGTTTTTAAGTGTAGGATTGATCTATCATTCTACTTTCAAAAGTCATTCGAAAAAAATACACATTGAAATTAAAAACAAATACTAATCTACTCGTGTGTTTAGGTACATTTTGTCCCTGTCCCTGTGACCTGTGACCTGTGACCTGTGACCTGTGACCTGTGACCTGTGACCTGTGACCTGTGACCTGTGACCTGTGACCTGTGACCTGTGACCTGTGACCTGTGACCTGTGACACTGACCCCGTGAAGTCGAACTCAGGTCTAATAGGGTATAATAATAATACCAGATGTTGTAGATGGTGGACACTTCTCATGGTGGCGTGTGTTCTTATGGTGGATCCTGACCGAAGAGTACCATCGTAACGTAACATGTTTGAAGCGAGCATTCGCATGGTCAGTACAGCAAGCCGAACCGCTAGCCGCTCGCTCTGCCCTGTTATCGGTCAGTCAGCAACAACGTACAAAGCGCGCCGCGAATTGTACGTTACGTACGGTTCAGTAACGACGACGTTAGACATACATAAACATGGTATAAACATGTTATAACATTAATTCATCATCATCATTATCTCAGCCAAAAGACGCTTACTGCTAGACAAAGGCCACCCCCAAAGATCTCCACAACGACCGGTTCTCCACTGCTCGCATCCAGCGGCTAATCGCGACCTTCACCAGATCATCGGTCCACCGCCTGACCACACTGCGTCTTCCGGTGCGTGGTCGCTGCTCGAGAACTGTTCCGCCCCAGCAGCCATCAGTCGATCTATGTGCCCTGCCCACTGCCATTCGAGTTTAGCAACTCTTCGGGCTATGTCGGTTAAGTTGTTCTCTTGCAAATCACCTAATTTCTGATTCAATTACGCAGAGAAACTCCAAGCATAGCCCCCTCCATTGCTCTACATGAGTTAAATTGTGTTAATTACCCGTCCGGATGATTTATCCAAGAGATGTGTCTAACACTTGTGTCGAAGCCTTTTTCACTGGGTGGACTGTCGCACAACGCTTTCCTTTTCGACTTATTCCAACTGTAATAAATTGATGCATTATTAACTTATAAGAAAAAAATACATATGTAAGGAAATAAACCTAATTCTTTTTCACTGTAATTTTTTTCAGTTTTTATTTCTACAATATCGCAGCATACCTCCTGAAGTTTTCGTGATTTCGCATCACTAACGAGAATTCTAGAACTTCTCCCGTGATGTAACTACTCTAGCTGTAACTCTTAGTTCATGGGTCAACTTTATTGTACACCAAAATTCAAAACATTTGACAAAAAACTACATAAAAATACACGTACAAAGGGCGGTCTTATCATTAAGAGTGATCTCTTCCAGACAACCTTTGGATAGACAAAACATATTTGAGTTTAAAGTGGGCTTGTCGTCGCGTCGGTGCACCATAAATAATTATAGTATAACTAACACAGCAATAAATAATAATAAATACTTAATATACTATTTAACAGATATATTATAAGTACTTATAAGAATGCATAATGTAATATAAAATCATATTACAGTGACGATGGTTTTTGAGACAAGTAACGATCCTTCAGTAGCCTTTTAAAAGTTGATAACGTTTTGGCATTTCTGATTGTTATAGGCAATGCATTCCACAATCGAGCAGCCAGTACAGTAAAAGATTTATCGTAGAATTTTGTAGAATGGATTGGTATCTCAAGCGTCATGTTATTCGACGATCTTATTAATCGTGAGTGTGAGTCGCACAGGAATCGGAATCGATTCTTAAGATAGGAGGGACTTAAGTATTATTTTTTAAATCACTGAAATTGATTTTATTTACTTCACTTTTAACAAGTAATAGATACTGAATAGAATTATTTTTAATATTAAAGTAATTAAAAATAATTAGACTTTTATTCTACATGTATAACTTAGTTTTGATAAGCTAAGCAGAAATATTTATATATTTAGGATCTATATATAGGTTGATGATGATAATGAAAAATTAAAAAAATCATAATTCAAAATCATTTATTCAGTTTAGGCTGCAAATAGCTCTTATGAACGTCATGCCATCGGTTCGTTAGTCTACTCTGTATCTGTGTATCTTCTAATATTACTTAATAAACATTAATAAACATTAATAAACATTAATAAATATCAGTGGCGAGGGGTCAAAATATGGCGAAGGTAAGCCGGACCAAAATAAAAACACTCACCGCGTGATGCAAGGTCCAAGAGATTCTGCAGAATTCAAGGCCCCACTTTCACCATACAGTAAAGCACTGATAAGATAACGACAGTGTCTTTGAAGTATGATAAAAGTGACTTTGGAAAAAGTCAAAATCCTCACATGCGTGCTTGTTAGTAGCATGCTAAGTTAAAAGTAAGTAAACAAAAACCTTTGAAATATCAACACAAGAGCAAATGAAAATTATGAATTGGTAATAAGTTAGCAAACCATGGAAATATATGAGACCGACACCGATCCAAAACCAAGGAAATACACCAAAAACGTGGTACACCAGAAGAGTTGGAATCAGAAAATAATAAACATGGAAAACAAAACATTTTATTCAATTTGCAACTGATAAGATGTAAAAAGATGTATGAAAATGTTTAAAAAATTCGTCTCGCATCTTGCAATTAATACTCATGATTGGAAGAGCACGGCCTAATTGAATAACATGCCTTTTGTCGTCATCACTAAGTTTGGAAAACAAAGTTTCTCCGTTAAGCAAGTAGTCAGTTGAACAACACTCGATATGAATTAATTAAAGCCATTATGGCAAATAAAACTTACCGCAATGAACGAAAATACCTATAGGATAAACACAGTAAAATAAACAAAAATCGACGAAAAGTATAGATTCTTACTCACTAATTCACAATTTGGCAAAAAACTAATCACATCCCAACACGCACGAGATAATGGCGGCACGGAACAGAAAAAAAAACAAGTGGAAATTGTCTTTTTTTTTATTTTAGTGATAAACAGCTCAAATCATTAGTTCTACATCGATAAATATACCTTCACTAATTAAATAAGATTTAATTTGCTATAAAAAGGACAGTATTTATTATGTTTTGTAATCTAAATTTATTCTTTCTACGATTGTTGAGCATGTATTACTTCTACATGACCATAGATGGCGTTGTTGTTTGTTGAAGCAATTATAAATCTTAGCGAAACGCGATAAGATTGTCATTAGCGCAACAGACGTAGATTCTACTGCTACTCGGTCAGTGCAGCGTTGCATTGACTGTTTGCAGTATAAAGCGACATCGATAAAAATATAAAGTTTTAAGAATTTAGTAAAAACTTCTATGATACATAGGAAAGCAAATAAATTAAAAACACGTTTATTTAAAAAAATATATATTGTTCATGAAATAAAACATATTTATTTAAAAACTGGCGTTTTGAAAGTTAAATTTTTAAATTTAATAAATGAAGTATACGTACATACATTTACATATTTTTCGATAATTATATTTTTGAGGCATTTCAAGTTTTTCTTGGCCATAGTAAACTTTTCTTCCAATTTCTTCAGTAATTCATCCATACTATTTATTTTCTTTATTAGCCTTCGATTTTTGTTTGCAATCGTTTTATTTCTTGCCTTGTTTTTTAATTTTGTCTTCGCAAAATGTAAGGCGTCTTTTTAGATTCCTTATTCTAGGCGTTGAACATGTTGAACCCCAGCCGGAGAATGTATAGTTTGCAGTCGACGTTTTTTTGACGTATTTTCATTTATCGATAATATCAGTATTTCACCTGACTACATCACTAGTAGTAGTAGTGATGAATGTTAACTGTTTAAGTCATAATTGACTTAATACAAAAATATTAAGGTTTATTTTAGCTAATCAGATGTCATGTCATTTTATTCGCGCCTAGTCGTCATAGAAAGGGAAAGGCAACGTTAAAATCGCTTGAAATAGAAAGAGAGAGAAAAATGCAATCCGGAAAATAATAGCTTACCTCGAGTGTGTTTTCAGCAAAAGGCACACGTGCGTGCGAAAGAGACAGAGTAGTAACAATGTTCCGATTACCATGGCAACCACGCCACACGCAAAGGCAATGACGCAAAACATTAAGCTGACGATAGATAGCTTACCTCGACTAGGTTTGCTATGAAAATAATTGTAGGCGCTTTGAAATAATGAAACAATAATACTGTTCATGTATATCTCCTCACAATCTTGCGACAATATTTATTGACATGTGAACTTAATAATGATTCAATCTTTTTTTTGGTGACCTGGAGGAAACTTGGTGTGCTAGCGCACACGGGGGTCAGCAGGACCCACCGGCGTCCAGGACTCATCCGCTCCCTTTCCCTCCTTTGCCCAATGGCCCAGGTGACAGCGGGACCGGGTCTACCTTGTAAACCTCCCGGGTGCTGCAATTTGAATCTTACGTGGCCAGTTGTGAGATCAAAAGACTTCACCCAAAACACTGTCGCTGGACTTAATTTAACCTACAGGATTTTTAGATTCAGTGTGTTAGACATGGTGATTTTATTGAATTAAAAAAAAAATAAATAAAATCATCATAGGTCGGGAAAATGATTGTCTGTACCGCGAGTAGGCAGTCGGCTACATAATAGGAAAACATTTTGCTTACCATGCTGCCGGACGAACATTGGTCAAAACTCTCCTATTTGTCGTATGAAATCTAGTTGCAATGCGATCCGGAATGAAGTCGATATATTTACAGGTTCAGGGGTGGCCAACCGGTTGATCGCGATCGATCGCGACTAATAGTCCAGTCGATCGTGGCAAGGCATAGCAAGGCAAAAATATAAATACGTAGAACAGACAGCGCAACGTACCTAATCACTAACTGCTGCACGCATCATCTTGTATCATTTTTCAATCGCCTTTCCGTCACGTTATTTATCCTCTCGTCTATGCAGTATAACTCTCTTTTGTTTTCGGTGCACGACAACAGTATGTGTAAAACAAACAAATAATAAACACCGTTCTCACTTGACAGACGCTCATACATTAAATTCCTTAAGGTTGGCAATTTCTAACTACGAACCTAATTTTGATAATCTAGCACAAGATGCTTAAACGCAATGCTCACACTAATATAAATAAGTAGTTACTAAGATTAATTTTCAGTTTTATATTTTCCATCTTAATAAAATAAAAAAAATACTACATCACTGTGTACTGAACTATGCTGTTTCACTTCTGATGCGCTCAGATAAAGAATTCTGTAACCGGACAGCATGCACATAAAAAAAGGAGGAAAGGAAATTAGTTGAATGAAGAGGAGTCACCACAGCTAAGTTATACGCAGAACGCAAGGTATGACTATATATTAAAAAATAATATAACTTCTTACGATTACTTCTGACCAACGCATTGTACAAAGCCACACCGGTGACACTCCGTGTACGTGAGAGCTCGAGTGCCGGTGACCTTGAGCAGAACGTGTAAACGCTAGGGATGATTTTAGACTTATGCCCTCGTATATGTTACGTAGTATGTTATGTAATGTAAACCTGTGCTAGGACAATTAAGTAGGAAAGTGAAAGATAGGTTCAATTAAAAATCAAATTTTAATGTATTTACAAATTGCATACTTTAATAAATTTTCTGTTTTTTTCTATTACTTTTATAATTTTGATTATTATTTTTTACAATTGAGGTACTTGTAAATTGTAATAATATAGGTACTTAATAATTGTAGGTGACTAGTAGAATTGATATTATAATACTTAACTGAGTGAATAGGTAGGTACCGTAGACATAAAGACGCGGGGGGCTTTGTTTTTTTTTTATACTTAGCACGGCAAATGACTCCACACCTGATGTTAAGTGGAAATGGAGTCCAGACGCAAAGACAACTGGTGCAGCGTGAAAACAACGCAGCATCAGTCAACTTCACTCTGCCGGCCCACAAGGTGCTTCTTCACGCCTTGTTTGAAGGACCCCATATCATAGGAAAGAGGGAAAACAGTTTTATAATAAGTAGGTATCTAGTGACGAATGATGTTAGTGATAATACGAGTACCTACTTCAAACGTCAAGAGTGATTAAGGTTTATACTACGTGCAATACTTACAGAAAGTAGGTAATAGAATATTATTATAAAGTAGGCACTTACTTTTCTGGATCGCTAGGCAATGAGAAGAAACTTTTATCAGTTTGTTTTTGGTTATTACCGTATTGCCGTATACACAACAATAATGAAAGCCAGGCATGATTACTCGTGCGTGTACTCGCAGGTCAGTCCGTGCGTGCGGTGCGCAATACAGAGTCAGAGACGCTCGCTCTCTCGACTTAGCCCTCGGCCGAGGCCACACTTTTTTTGGAGTGTTTGCTAATTGCCTTGACGGCATTTTCAGATTCACCCGGCTTGTTTGGGGGTGGCGAGAAACTTAAAGGGTTCCTCAAGCCGTGTGAAACGAATCAACTTCGGAGGTTTTCTAGAGGGGACGGCATCACGCATTAGTGCGTGTCCCTGTGCCCTACTAGATTCTCCGAAGGGTTCTGACCGAATCGGCCGAAGCCACACCGGTGACATTCCGTGTACTAGTGAGAGCTCGAATGCCACGCCGGTGACCTTGAGCGGAACGTGTAAACGCTAGGGTTGATACCGAAATGGAATTTACATTTGTGCCAAAAAAGACGTATATGTTACATAGTGTTTTATGTAATGTAAACCTGTGCAAGGACAATTAAATAGGAAAGTGAAAGATAGGTTCAATTAAAAATTAAATTTTAATATATTTACAAATTGCTTACTTTAATAAATTTTCTGTTTTTTCTATTACTTTTATAACTTTGATTATTATTTTTTACAATCGAGGTACTTGTAAATTGTAATGATAAAGGTACTTAATAATTGTAGATGATTAGTAGAATTAATATTATAATACATAACTAAGTAAATAGGTACCGTAGACATACAGACGCAGGGGGCTTTTGTTTTAAAATAAGTAGGTATCTAGTGATGAATGATGTTAGTGTAATACGAGTACCTACTTACCTACCTACTTCAAATGTCAAGAGTGATTAAGGTTTATACTACGTGTAATACTTACAGAAAGTAGGTAATATAATATTAATATAAAGTAGGCACTTACTTTTCTGGATCGCTAGGCAATGGAAGAACTTTTTATCAGTTTAAAATGTTTTTGTTTTGTTTATATAATTTTAACGCAAATTTTGTTGCGAAACAAATTACAAAAACCCAAATGTTGAAAAAAATTCCACGAGCAGGATTTGAACCTGCACCCTTCTGACATACCTGGTCAGGTGCTCTTCCAATTGAGCTATAGTGGTTCTAACCAACATTTGTGTTTTTGTAATTTGTTTCGCAACAAAATTTGCGTGTCCCCCCCCAGGGCCCTACTAGATTCTCCGAAGGGTTCGGATCGAATCGGCCGAAGCCACACCAGTGACAATCCGTGTACTAGTGAGAGCTGGAGTGCCACGCCCCGGTGACCTTGAGCGGAACGTGTAAAAGCTAGGGTTGATACCGAAATGGAATTTAGACATGTGCCAAAGAAGACGTATATGTTACATAGTACGTTATGTAATGTAAACCTGTGTAAGGACAATTAAGTAGGAAAGTGAAAGATAGGTACAATTTAAAATCAAATTTTAATATATTTACAAATAAATTGCTTAATTTAATAAATTTTCTGTTTTTTTCTATTACTTTTATAATTTTTGATGTGTAACATCTTTCCGCTCGTCTTCGATATATATATACTACTCAAAACAAAATAAGGGCCACGAGGTATTTTGTCTGTACCATGAAAATAATAAAACCAATATTAATTTTTTTGTCTCCATAACGAAAACTAATGTTGTTTTTACCGTGTAGACAAATAAATTTATTCCAATAATAATGATTAAAAAGTTTATTTGCTTTTGAAAGAAAAAACACATTTAAGGTTAAAAATAAAAACAATGTAAAGTTACTGAAAACAAAAGAAAATACTCCATGCTCATCTTTTAGTAACGGGTATGCCCCCCTCGTTTCGTTACGCACTCCTGAAGCCTGGAGTGCATGCTCTCAATCAAATGCCTGACATTTTCCATTGGAATCTCTTCCCAGGCCCTTTTAACAGCGTTGATGAGTTGCTGTTGGTTGTGGATTTCCTGATCACCGTCTCTAACTCTTCGTTTCAACTGATCCCACATGTGCTCTATTGGATTTAAGTCAGGACTGTTCGCCGGCCACGGCAAGACTTGAATTTGAGACGCTTCCAGTACAAACCGAGTCGCTTGAGCCGTGTGTGCACGAGCATTGTCTTGCATCAAGATGAATCCAGGACCCGCTCGCTGGGCAAATGGGATCACATGTGGTCTGACGACTTCCTCAATATACCGCTGAGCAGTAACAGTACCCTCATTTAAAATAGCGAGCTCAGTTTTGCCGTGTAAGCTTATCCCGCCCCAAATCATTACATTTGGACCACCAAAACGATCGACTTCATGGATGCAGGCTTCTGAAAATCTCTCGCCGCGTCTTCTCCATACTCTAATACGCCGATCGTCGTTAAAAAATTTAACTTTGCATTCGTCTGTGAAGAGCACCATGCCCCATTGGATTATGTCCCAGTCAAAATGTTGACGGGAAAATCTTAAACGATTTGCACGATGATTTCTGGTTAATGGAATACGGACAACTCGCCTTCTTGATGCCTGCTGGTCTTCATGCAATCGATTACGAATAATTTGGTCACTGACACGAGTATTATACCCGTTGTGAGCCGTAAACGATTTTGCAGCTTGCGGGCCGTCGTTGTGCGATCTCGGCGCGCACTTAATCGAATGTAACGATCCTCTTGAGCTGTTGTAATGCGAACTCTGCCCGAACCAGGTCTTCTTCTAACACTGCCGGTCTCTTGGAAACGATTCCATAGATTTTGAATAGCTCTTCGAGAAAATCCCAATTGCAAACCCACAGATCGCTGCGAATGACCTTCTTCAATCATTGTAACGGCTCTGGTTGCTGTCAGCGAGCCCATATGACGCCTGCGTGCTTGTGGCATATTGCAAAAGATGTTTCTGACTCGAGATATCAATGAACTCTGATACTTTCTAATAAACCAAGAAGCTAAGGAAAGCAAAACGTCAAAGAAAATGGAATCAAAATTTTCAAAAATAATTTTAAATAAAATTTTATTTAAAATTGTTGCCAGCATTAGATGAATACTACAATATTAAAAAGTTTAGGTATCAAAGAGTTTGTATACTCAATATTTTACTACTTTCAATATGTAAATGTTTAATAATTTACACCAAAATGAAAAAATACTTCGTGGCCCTTATTTTGTTTTGAGTAGTATATATACAATTAGTGGGAGTGATTTCGTAAAAAAAGTAACAGTAATAGTGAGACTGAAGCTAACCTTAAGCAGTCTCGTTAGTTTTGAAGTAAGCCAGTGCATACTTAATAATTGTAGGTGACTAGTAGAATTAATATTATAATACTTAACTAAGTAAATAGGTACCGTAGACATACAGACGCGGGGGGCTTTGTTTTATTATAAGTAGGTATGTAGTGACGAATGATGTTAGTGATAATACGAGTACCTACTTACGTACCTACTTCAAACGTCTTTATAGGTTATATTTAGGTTTACACTACGTTTAATACTTACAGAAAATAGGTAATAGAATATTATTATAAAGTAGGCACTTACTTTTCTGGATCGCTAGGCAATGAAAATAAACTTTTATCAGTTTGTTTTTGGTTATTACCACAGTTGTATATACAACAATAATGAAAGCCGGGCATGATTACTCGTGCAAGTCGTGCATGTACTCGTGTACATCCATGCGTGCGGTGCGCAATACAAAGTCACAAACGCTCGCTCGAGACGGTCTCCAGACCGCCATGCGCCATCTCCACTAACTGCGAGCGATTTTACGAGCACACATGCTTAAGTGTCGCTTCTTTTCGCGTTAGTGTCGTATATTCTTTGACATATCTGCAATCGCTCCTTTATTCGTGAAACCATGGGACCGACGGAGTATAAACGTTATTTATCGTGCGTATTTATACGTCTGCCTCCGACTTCTGGGGTACCTCGCACATTGTTGTTTTACTAAATCGTTAAAAACCATTTTACATTTCAATATAGGTACCATACCAATTTCAAAGCTCTCAGTAATTTTTTATTGAAACTTTCGTTACATTTACAGTTGCACATGACGTTTGCTCAATAGATTTTAAGCGATCAAAAAATTTGCACAGTAATCTTTAACAATTTTTAAACTTTTCTATTCAAGAAAGACGACGGTCAAGAAAGTTTTATTGCAGTTGACTTATTAGGTTGAAATAATTTGAACTTTTCATTTTGTTTGTATGTAACACCGAATGTAAGTTAGGTCTTATGTGTAATAGATAGATAGATACATAGATAGATAAATAGCATAGATAAATAGATAGATAGAGCAATATATAATAGCTCACACTATAACGCAGAAAACAAAAATAATGAATATTACATAAACATATAAATGTTAGTAGCGTTTTATCTGTAATTTTACCTTTTATTCTTTTCCTCTCTGTAGTGAAAATAAAAGATGGTGTTTATTATGGTTTTTAAAAAAAAAAAAATTCAAAAAAATAAAAGGACGATAAAATAAAGTTAAGTATAACATCTTACTAACTATTAAAAAAACTATTTCTCAAAAAACAACTGTACTAAATGTGGCTGTCAAGTATATTTACGATTGGTGTTTCTTGTCACTCTCGTGGCTGTTAAAGTAAAACAAAAATGTTTTAATTTTCAACACTTACTATAGAGATGCAATAATAAAAACAATATGAAGGTGCAGCTTCATTATTTCATCAATCCCAAGGTGAGTAGCTAAAGCACTCGTTTTATGGAAATCAAAAACAACGACTGTATTAAAACCACCCAGCCCCGACACAATATCGTAAAGTTCGTTTTCGACATTGACCTGACCGGGAACCGAACCCGGGACCTCAGAGTTGCTTTGGGCAACGCTAACTCCGTCCGGCGTGCAAGCCACTCGGCTACGGAGGTCATCAGATAAAACATTTTATTGCTCACACTATAACACATACCACGAATAATAAAAAATTCAATAAATATAAATATAAATGTTAGTAGCGTTTTATCTGTAATTTTACCTTTTATCCTTTTCTTTTCTGTAGTAAAAACAAAAGATGGTGCTTATTATGGTTTTTAAACTACTTAAAAAAAAAAACAAAAAATTAAAATGACGATAAAATAAATAAAGTTAAGTATAACATATTACTAACTATTAAAAAAAACCATTTAATTATTTATCAAAAAAAAAATGTACTAAATGTGGCTGTCAAGTATATTTACGAATGGTGTTTCTTGTCACTCTCGTGGCTGTTAAAGTAAAAAAAAAACGTTTTAATTTTCAACACTTACTATAGAGATGCAATAATAAAAACAATATGAAGGTGCAACTTGATTAAATAAAGGCGCCTATTCTCTTTGCCATTTTAGTTTTGGTTAAAATCGCCGTCAGCTAACTCTCTCTAAAATTTAAGGGAGCGACAAATATGTATGGCAAATTAGCAACACACATCGTGGATTCAAAAACAAGAATATTTACATATTAAAAATATAATTTAATAAATAATTAAATAAAACAGTTGGTGTTTTACTCAATCGTTACAAGCCATTTTACATTTCGGTATCACACATCTATTTCAAAGCTCTAAGTTATTTTTATGAACCATTAGTTACTACTCGAAGCTCTCAAGTGCGATTATTAAGTAGTGCAGTAAAATAAAAAATAAAAAAAACACACAAAAAGTAATTTAGTGGAGTTTATTAAACAATGTTTATTTATGTGTAGTTAAATAATTATTATATATTCAGTATTTTTTTTATTCAGTATAATTATAGTATAATTATATATTTAGTATTATTTCTCATTTAACGAGCAGCGTTCAATGACTCTCTTACGTGCATTGCAAAGTTAAATTCGTAGTGAATGGGTTTTTTTAATTAAGTTTTAGGTTAGGAAAATTTTTGCAAAGTTTATTCGTTACAAGTTGGTTATTTGTTCCGTTTTTTGTTTCTCTATTTTGTGACCTACTCATTACAAAAGGATTTAAATAAAAAAAAATGTAAATGCAGAAACCTGTAATTGGCTTTACTTATTGTAATTATTAGTAGAATAAGTGTTCATTGTAATAAGCTGTTGGTTTCTATAAATAAATAAATAAATAAATAGTTTTCTATTCATGGTCAAGACAGTTTCATTCCAGTTGCCTTATTGGGTCGAAATAGTTTGAACTTTTTATTTTGTATGGAATACAGAATTGTTTGATGTCTCTTATATGTTAATATATAGTTAGATAGACCGATAAATAAATATGAAAAAATATGTATATTAGACAACATCACATACGTTGTTCTGATCCCAAGGTGAGTAGCTAAAGCACTCGTTTTATGGAAATCAGAAACAACGACTGTATTAAAACCACCCAGACCCGACACAATATCGAAATCGAAAATATCGGAATCAAACCCGAGACCTCAGCAACGCTAAATCCGTCCGGCGTGCAAGCCACTCGGCTACGGAGGTCATCAGATAAAATATTTTATTGGTCACACTATAACACAGACCACAAATAATGAAAATTTTACATAAATATAAATGTTAGTAGCGTTTTATCTGTAATTTTACCTCTTATCCTTTTCTTCTCTGTAGTGAAAACAAAAGATGGTGTATAATATGGTTTTCAAATTACGTAAAAAATTGGTAAATAAAAATAAATGCAATAAAAAAAATTAAAATGATGATGATGATAAAATAAAGTATTACATCTAAGAAATTAAAAAGCAGTGACAAAATTCAGCGCTTACGTCAGCCTTCCCGGTAGCATAGCGGTCAGTGCAGCCGCCCGGATTGCGGATGACCCTGGTTCGATTCTTGGCTGGGTTGGGTGGGCGTTTAATTTTTTCACTGTATTTTATAAACTTTATAAATATTTAATTAGGCTTCAGTGCAGCAAGCATCTAACAAATAAAAAGTAAAAATTGGCTCTTATATGTTAATAGATAGATAGACAAATAGATCGATAAATAGATATTAAATATATATATATTAGACAACATCACATACATTGTACTGATCCCAAGGTAAGTAGCTAAAGCACTCGTTTTATTGAAATCAGAAACAACGACTGTATTACAACCACCCAGACCCGACATAATATCGAAAAGTTCGTTTTCGACATTGACCTGACCGGGAATCGAACCCGGGACCTCAGAGTTAGCGTTGCCCAAAGTCCGTCGTGCAAGCCACTCGGACGGAGGTCGTCAGATAAAACATTTTATCGCTCACACTATAACACAGTTCTCGAAAAATAAAAATTTTATTTAAATAAAAATGTTAGTAGCGTTTTATCTGTAATTTTACCTCTTATCCTTTTCTTCTCTGTAGTGAAAACAAAAGATGGTGTATAATATGGTTTTCAAATTACGTAAAAAATTGACAAGTAAAGATAAATGCAATAAAAAAAAATAAAAATGATGATAAAATAAAGTTTTACATCTAAGTAATAAAAGAGTTTAAATAATTAATTATAGATTTCCTAAAAAACTACTTTACTTAATGTGATTGTCAAGTATATTTACGGATGGTGCTTCTTGTCACTCTCGTGGCTGTTGTAGAAAAGAAAAGTGTTTTAATTTTCAGCATTTACTATAGACAAGCAATAATAAATACAATTTAAAAGCGTAACTTGATAAATAAAGGCGCATAACATTCTCTGTGCAATTTCCATTTTGGTTAAAAACGCCATTAGCAAACTCTCTCCATAATATACCTTATTATGGAGAGAGTTTGCTAATGGCGATTTTAACCAAGAAATATGTACGGCAAATGAGCAACACACGTGGATTCAGAAATAAGAAAATTTACATATAAAATATAATATAATTTAATAATAATTAAATTCAACAGTTGTTGTTTTACTTTTTTTTTACATTTCGGTATCCCATGACCCATACCAATTTTAAATGAAACTTTCGTTACATTTACAGTTGCACTTTACATTATTGTTCAACAGATTTTAAGCGATTAAAAACTTTCCATAGTAATCTTTAACGTTTTTTAAATGTTTTCTATTCACGGTCAAGACAGTTTCACTCCAGTTGCCTTATTGGGTCGAAATAATTTGAACTTTTAATTTTGTATGAAATACCGAATTATTTGGAGCTCAATCTTAATAAATAGTTAGATAGACAAATAGATCGATAAATAGAAATTAAAAATTTTATTGCTCACACTACAACACAAATCACAAATAATGAAAATTTTACATAAATATAAATGTTAGTAGCGTTTTATCTGTAATTTTACCTCTTATCCTTTTCTTCTCTGTAGTGAAAACAAAAGATGGTGCTTATTATGGTTTTTAAATTACGTAAAAAATGGTTAAGTAAAGATAAATGCAAATAATAAAAAAAAATAATGTTATACATCTAACTATTAAAAGAATTTAAATAATCACTTAAAGATAAAAAATAGCTTTACTGAATATCAGTATATTTACGGATGGTGCTTCTTGTCACTGTCGTGGCTGTTGTAGTAAAAAAAAAGTGTTTTAATTTTCAACATTTACTATAGACAAGCAATTTTAAAAACAATTTAAAAGCGTTACTTGATTTAATAAAGGCGCATAATATTCTCTCTGCAATTTCCATTATTGTCAAAATCGCCATTTGCAAAAAAAGGGAGCGAGAAATATGTACGGCAAATGAGCAATACTACTAATAAAAACAATTTAAAGGAGTAACTTGATTTAATAAAGGCGCCTATTCTCTTTGCCAATTCCGTTTCGGTGAAAATCGAGACAGGCACTTTGGATGCGTTTTGTATGAATTTTACTCGTACAATGACGCACAAAAAGCACGATAAATACTGAAACTATTAACAATCGTTGTAAACATTATTGGTTCCAAATTCTATTACTAGATGGCGCTGTTTACTCAGCTGAATCTTCGGCGATCGTATCGGATAGTGTATTAACGCGAGCCTCTAAAAAATTAAAAGAAAAAAAAACTTTTTAAAAACGAGCTTTTATTAAAATGTTTTTGTTTTGTTTATATAATTTTAACGCAAATTTTGTTACGAAACAAATAAAAAAAACACAAATGTTGAAAAAATTTTTTTCCACGAGCAGGATTTCAACCTGCACCCTTCTGACATACCGGGTCTCTTCCAATTGAGCTATCGTGGTCCTAATCGCCGAAATTATTCAACACTATTTCCTTTTTACTTTGAAAGCCAAAGGCAACAAGTCAATGTCAACAACTACCGTCATTAACACCCGATCATAATATTTTATTACTTGTTAATAAAAAAGTAACTAAAAAGTAAAAAAATAATTTAAACCTTTAAGTAATTAAATAAATGCTAAATGTTGTTTAATGTTCCATCAAAATGTAACACGTTTTTATTTATAAATATTTTTTTTTATATTATCAAATTTAATTAAAGGTATAAATTATTTTTAACTTTTTAGTTCCTTTTTTTATTAACAAGTATAAAAAGCTGGTTTTTAAAAAGTTTTTTTTTATTTTTTTTTTTTTTAAATTTTTCGGCGGGCTGGTTAGAACCACAATAGCTCAATTAGATGAGCACCTGACCTGGTATGTCAGATGGGTTTAGGTTCAAATCCTGCTCGTGGAAATTTTTTCAACATTGTGTTTTTGTAATTTGTTTCCCAACAAAATTTGCGTAAAAATTATATAAACAAAACAAAAACATTTTACTTTTAACTTTTTAGTATTTTTGTTTAAGGGGTAAGAGTTTCAGTACAACAGGGTTCGCCCTGGTACCCTGAGGCGCAACGTTAACGATATGATATGTTTATACAACCCTCATACCATTCAGCCCTCGGCACGTGCTCACCTTGGCATTGAGTCATCCATATAATATATCTAATCAAAGACAGATCCACATTCATAACAAACGGAACGATCGAACGAACGAACTTATTTTCCCGAGTTCCTATGGCCATCTTCTAGCTCCATCATCAGACCCTGGTTACTATCTAAAACCAAAGTACTGATCAAGACGGATCAAACGAGTCCAAACTCGATGGGGTTGTGTCGTTTAATTACCGATTTCCTATGGCCATCTTCCAGCTCCATCATCAGACCCTAGTTACCATCTAGCACTAAAGTACTCGTCAAGACGAATAATACGATCCCAAACGCGATGGGGTTGTGTCATTTAATTACCGAGTTCCTATAACCATTTTCCAGCTCCATCATCAGACCCTGGTTACCATCTAGCACCAAAAAACTCGTCAAGACGAATAATATGAGCCCAAACTCGACGGAGTTGTGTCGTTAAATTACCGAGCTCATATGGCCACCTTCCGGTTACATCATCAGACCCTGGTTACCATCTAGCACCAAAGTACTCGTCAAGACGAATCATACAAGCCCAAACTCGATGGGATTGTGTCGTTTAATTACCGAGTTCCTATGGCCATCTCCCAGCTCCATCATAAGACCCGGGTTACCATCTAGCACTAAAGTACTCGTCAAGACGAATCATACGAGCCCAAACTCGATGAGGTTGTGTCGTTTAATTACCGTTCGAAAAAACGAAACTATACCCCGAATTAGCCGAGTAAACAGTGCACTCCAGTAATAAACTGATAAAATTCCAATTAAGTCTACATTAAATGTTTATAGTTTCTTATGCTGTTCAGTAAGTATACTAATGATGTTTTACATTACCTTTTTTTGTGGTCCGAGTTGACAATGCAGTCCAGGAACATCCCATTGCATTGGGTGCTGGTGAAAAGGAAGGGCCCGGAGCAGCGAGAGTCGTTTGTAACTCTGAACACTGACGCTACGCCGATGAGCATCTCGTGGCCACCCATCCACGAGACCAACGGGCCTCCGTGGTCGTTCTGAAATATATCATCAACATCATCATCAGTCTATACTAGTCCACTGCTGGACATAGGCCTCTCCAAGTGCACGCCACCGAGCACGATCCGAAATATATAATAATAATAAATAGTAGATTCGTTTATATTCCGGCAACAATTTACAGATACAAAATAACAGGCCCAAATAAACGTATACATACAAAATGCTTTGTCCTGAATGACTGACTGACGGATTTACGCACTGCCTAAACCGCTGATCGTAAAGACCTGAAACTTGGAGGGTGTGTTCTTTGTATAACGTAGGCATCCGATAAGAAAGGATTTTCCAAAATTCTTCCTAAGGGGTTGAAAAAGGTGGGCAAAGTTTGTATGGGACAACGTGATTCCTTGGTTCAATCTACATATTTCAAAATTGAATAAACCACAGACCAAATATCTAGAGGTCCATGGCATAAACCTTTTTTAACAGTATTGATGGAAGACGTGTTTCGTATTTTATTGAAATTAATTCCCTAATAGGGTTAAAAAGGGGTAGAAAGTTATTTTGCCGGTGATTTGCTTCGAAATCGATATCAATACTCCTTAGTGCTTTTTATTTAAATTACATTTTATTATAAAATAAAATAAAATAAATGTGTTAAAAGACACGAGTAGATCCGTAGAAGTTGTTTTATTTCAAAATGACATGTTATTTATTCACTAAAAACATTAAAACAACTGAGATTCTCTTTGTTCAGAATACCGAGTTTTCGTGAGGCTGTTTTGATCACGGCTTCGATGTGGTCCCTTTGGTTCAGATCGCAGCGTATCGTTATACCGAGCATGTTGATACTGCTCTCTGCAGGCTTAGAGACGCGTCCTCTTATGGAGGAAAGGAGAAGGTGGGATAAGGTCAAAGATCTCTTCAGAACACTCGCCGTAGTATAAGCGGTAGAATACGCTGAGTGACGCCATATCCCTACGGAATTGCAGGGGTTCATGAGTATTAGTGATCTCTGCATTGCCGATAATGCATATAGCGTGCCGCTGCAATCTGTCCAAGGCATCGAGAAGGTACAGAGGTGTGAACAATACTCCATGCAAGACCGCATCTGCGTCTTATACAAACACAAATAATCTGGCATGAAGAATCGCCGCACCCTATTCAGGACACCGAGTTTACGTGCGGCTTTTTCATCACGGTTTCGATTTAATCCCTCTGGTTCAGATCGCAGCGAAACTCCATACCGAGCATGTTAAAACTGCTCTGCAGGCCGAGTGATGTGCCTTGAAGAGAGGGAAAGGGTAGGAATGGCGATTTCTTTGCGCCGTGAACGGGCAGTTTTCTTAACATTGAACTCAACTAGATTATTGGAGCCCCATTTAGATATGAGGTCCAATACCCGATTGAGCTCAATGACAAGATTTACTCGTTTCTCTTCAGTCCCGACTCGTCCTGCCGCAGGGTGACCGTTATACCCACCGTGCACTGTCATCATATACTATCATTTACATAGCAATGAATATTTCCAAGTGGAAGCATATCATCACTACGCTCCGGTACAACGTACGGCGCGGCGCGGAACTGGCAGTGACGCGGGGCGCGGTCGCAAGGGCCGCCAGCGCTCGAGTCAGTTCAGGTCATGGCGACGGCAGCTTCGAAACTGTTGACTTGCAACTTGACATCAACATGCTCGTATCGTAGGAAGCCCCTCGGCGAATGTTGACATTCGAGACCGCGAATTCACTAAAATACCCCCGAAAATACTAATACACTAATAATAATATACTAATATACCCGCATACTAAATTTCATTAAAATCGTTGGAGCCGTTTCCGAGATTCAGATTGTGTATATACAAGAATTGTTCGTTTAAAGGTATTAGATTTAGAAAAGACAACGTCTGTCGGGTCAGTATAAATTACCTGGCAAATTCCTTCTCTTCGTGTTCTCTGTTGTCTTTCCAGAATACGTGTCATCACATTATTTTTATTTGTCCTGCGGGTCTCATCCATAATGATTGTCTCGTCTTCCTCACACTATGGACAAGACAGTAATGACTATTTTTTTTTTAACAATAAGTGCACCATAAAATTCTTTATTTTCATCAAATTCGATATTTCGAGATTGTTGTTATAGCCGGGAGTTTATACATGGTTTACTGATTATATGCTATGCTAAGCAAGATCTTCTTGATTTGATACGAACGGTGGTTGTTGATGACTGCTAATGCAGCCAGAATCAACGGCTTTACGTGCATTCCAAATCACGGAGGAACTCGAGATGATACATCTTTGATTATCCGATGACCGGTATATGCGAACGATGCTTAATTAAGACGGGGCTCGTTACCCATTGCCCCACTAAAAATATTACTTACCGCAATTTCTCCTGCAGCCAAAAGATGTTGAATCGGCGTACAACCATCAGCCAACAGTGTCGGCTTATTTATCGCGTCACCTCTGTCATTTATATTGCCCTTTTCTAGAGTGCAGATCATGTATCTTTCTATAATATTGTCAAGATCGGTGAAATTTGTAAAGTACGACTTGCAATCTTTTTTGTTGAGTATAGTTGTTGATGCGTACTGTAAATACTCTTGGTTGTAATCTTTATTGTCGTCAGGCTGAAAATTAATCGACATTACTCTGTTATTTGAACAGTCATCATCATCATCATCAGCTCATTTTATGAAAGTTCTATTTTAACCATCCTTTGCATTTTCACCCACAAAATTGTATGCGTAAGACGGCATACTCTTTATAATAAAAATGAGAAGAATTTTTATGTCGTAGTAGTCGTCATAATACGTCGAATCTGGAATACGACGAATCAGGAACGCGACGAATCCGGAACAAATCAATAATTTTAATTATCGGGCGGGCCGCCTGTTTGTACCGCCGCCCATGGCAACATCGGCAACAACAACACAAAACATGACGACAGCAACATCATAGGTGTTGCTTTTGTGTTGCCGACCTGTGAAAAACCTCTTCACACCCTTTTTGAAAGAGTCCATGTCGTAGCTTAATGGGAAACAGCTCATTTCACAGTTTAATGGTGCGTGGAATAAAGCTCTTCTGGAAATGAACAATTTAAGAGAACAGTGGCTGCAGGAAATGTGCGTGTGCTTAGTTCCGATGGCGAGCGGTGTGATGGTGAAAGAGGAAGTGGGCGCCACATTATATAGTTCCTAAGAGTATTCTCCATTATACAGGCGGTAGAATATACACAACGAGCCGATATGTCTCGTCGTAAGGCTAGGGGTCCTAACCGGTCTTTAACCTCCACATAAATAAGATTTTAAGTACAGATGGTGAAGGAGGAAGTGGGCACCACATTGTATAGTTCCTAAGAGCATTCTCCATTATACAGGCGGTAGAACATACACAACGAGCCGATATGTCTCGTCGTAAGGCTAGGGGTCCTAACCGGTCTTTAACCTCCACATAAATAAGATTTTAAGTACAGATGGTGAAGGAGGAAGTGGGCACCACATTGTATAGTTCCTAAGAGCATTCTCCATTATACAGGCGGTAGAACATACACAACGAACCGATGTCTCGTCGCAAGGCTAGAGGTTCTAACCGGTCTTTAACCTCCACATAAATAAGATTTTAAGTACAGATGGTGAAGGAGGAAGTGGGCACCACATTGTATAGTTCCTAAGAGTATTCTCCCCTATACAGGCGGTAGAACATACACAACGAGCCGATGTCTCGTCGCAAGGCTATGGGTTCTAACCACCTGCACAATAGACTACCACAAACTGTCAAATTTCCTCAATGACATGTCTATGACATAAGTTTAAACATTTATTGAAGAAATTTGACAGTTTTGGATAGTTTTCTATTTCGCTTCTATCAATTTGGCATTTGCAGATCTTCGTACCAAGTGTGAGTTACATTGGCAATTCGATCACGTTGAAGGTAACGAGAATTTGTTTATTTTAGAATGTGTTCATCTCGATTATCAGCACTTCTTCAATGCCATATAAATTCTAAATTTTATTTTTTATTTTTAAGTGCTAATTTGCTGCACTGAGTTAAATATTTATAGTGAAGCCGCCCGGACTGCGGAAGACCCAGGTTCGATTCCTGGCTGGGTCGGGTACGCATTTAATTTTTTCATTATATTTTATAAATATTAGTTCTAGTTTTCCTTTTTACCTTTCTCCATTTCTCAATGTGACCCCACCCAAAAACAATTGCATCTATGTTCGGTTCTTGATATTTGGTGTCGTAGTTAATTTCAATTACTTTCGGTTTATAGCTGCACAACTCTAAGTATTTTGGATCATTAAAATTGTACTCCGACTCAACTTTAACAACGGCTATGTCGATGTAAGACCATTTCTCAATTTTCTCATAGTCGAAGTCGTACTCTGTAATTACAAAGATGTTAGTAGACCTGATAAAAATTATACTCAAATCGGCTAAAAATCTCGTAGTTTTTTGTTTTTTTTTGTTTATTTCTTAAGGGTAAGGGTAATCACGGTGAATTCATTTCATCTGATGATAAGTGATTTCAATGATGCGAAGGTCAATGGTGGAAGCGCATTTCACCCGGAATCCTGAACTACTAAAGTACTGGCTTTCTTATCTCTAACTGCCGAAACACAGCAATACTACAAACATTGAGGTTATAGCGACATATTTAGATAAGATGGTGTTAGCTACTAGCTAATAGCTAGCCATGTGGACAAACAAGTACCTACTACCACTAACCAAACCGAGTACATAAACGTGTACCTCTCGCTGGGAATCAAGCCCGGGAGCCGGGACCTCTGGGTCTAGACCGGTGGTCCCACCAGACCACAGAGGCGGCAGAGGTCGTCACAAACAGTACGAAATGAATAGTGTCAAGAAAGGCAACACTTACTCTTTGGTATACAAGTGTAGATTATTTTCTTCTTTGTTTCCTTTGTGCACGGATCCTTATCTATATCATTGGAAGGCACATACTTTCTGTATCCAGCGATTGCGTACATGAACTCCACGTCCTCTACACAAGCGGCCGAAGTAACTATGTACCAAGTGGTAACTAGAGACCCACCGCATAGCCAATAGTCGTATGCTCTTGGTGATTTCCAAGCTTTCGTCAAGTAAACCTGGAAAGTGTTGTTTTATCCACATATGAGTTGGCAAATTACCCTTTTTTGTACTATGAGAAATTTATCTTACGAATACCAAAGGCCCTGGGGATGACTTTTGGTTATGTGGCAACTCTCCTCCAGCTTCCGCCTTTCTACCCAGTTCCGAAGGCCTCGACAGGAATTCGGGAGAACGGACACCTACTAAATCTCCTTGCACCATCCGATCACATTACGCGAGGGTGGTTCGGTACTACGGACAGCAGACTCTGAATTTCACCCTGTGTCGGCCCGCCCACGGGGAGGACGGTCGGGAAAGTTTGGGCGCATGACCCTGTTTCAACTGATGTTGAGCAGAAGCGAAATCCAGATGTGCAGCAGGATAGCCATCCTCACCTTGCTGAACCGAAAGTTGCTTCAGCTTACGGTAGCTTAAAGTGTCTTGTGGAACATGGCGGCCTATAAGGTATTCAAATCAGGTCATCCGGTTCTGGTAAAAAATGCTCGAATCGAAACAAATAGCAAATCGAAAGTCAAGATTTTTTTTAAACTACCATGTCTATCTTGGCAATAAGCAATAATTTATTAAGTAACGAAGAGAAAATCCTAATGAAAATTTAAATTTAATTAATTAATTAAATTATCAGACGTACAACGTATGCCTTGTCGGTAGTGACTTTATGACCACCTATTATCCTTCGTTCTGCTTTGTATGCTGCAAAGGAAAATACTTTCAGGAAAAATGTTTTCATCTCGCCGAAGGTCTGAGGGCGTAAGTGGCAAAACGCATAAGAATAGAAATGGAATAAAATTATAAACGTATGGGATTGACAACAGCCAATCACACGTCATTCATACGTTTTCATTCATTATCATCATCATCACTGACCATCACACATATTCATCTGCTCTTCCCTCTAGAACTGCACATGGGGAGTTTGTGTTAGAATAATACTCGTAACTACGAGTAACTAACTAGTTACTTTCATATATAAGTAATCTTGACATATTGTCGGAGGTGCTAAATAAACAACAATAATTAATTCCAGACCATTAAACATATAAATGAAATCACGTAACAGTTCCTTATAACATTGACATGTTTTTTATTTGACCTGAACATGAATTTCAGTAACCTAAAAGTTATTATTAACACTGAATTGATGAAACAAAAAAGCTATGTCATAAACTCCATTCCATCACAATTTCTATAAAAAAAAATCGTTTTGATAGTTGCTAGAAACTTTCTCTGTTTACTAACCAGTCAACTACCCAATTTTAAACGTAACTCAATCATGTCTGCGATCACGGCAGTAAGTAAAATAGCAAGTTCTTCATTAATTCAGGATTTCCTCTAACGTGCTCTCTACCTTTGCAATTTAACTCAAAAAAATACCAGAGTAAAATATATTATCCGCTTACAAAACATCAAACTTACATTGTAGCACCAGTAGAAATACAAGCGTGCAACAAACATTCTTCGATAACATATTTCAAGGCGACTTCGACGTTAATAGTTGCCTTTTATTAGTAAATTTCACGGTGTCGCATAAATCCAATGACATTCTGTTGGGCTTTGAAAGATTTTGTGGGAAGGTTGATTGAAACGTTACTAGCCAACGTTGCGCTTTCATACAATGGTGTTGTTTAGGATGGCAAAAAAAAAACAAATGAAAATAATTAAAAACCGTATTAGAGCCCTCGCCGAGCGAAAATGAAACGTATGGAATTCGAAAATCGAAACGTATGGAATTCGGCCCACGACCGACTTTTTGTGGGACTGATTTTTTCGCCGAGGTTTTAATTATCACATATTGTGTGACCGACTTTTTGTTGGACGTGTGCGTTGCAACATAGAACTCCATGCCGTTCCGTTTCATTGTCACTGACAAAAAAATCGGTCACCGATTGTCGGACGCGGGCGATTGTGGCAAAATCAAATGAAAATAACTAAAAGCTATATTACTATCCTTGCTATTTTCAGTCAAGTGGGTCTATTCACGTCCCATACCAACATGTGATTGGGTGAGAGGTGGACGCCTCTCATCTTCACTTTTTTAAAGAAATATTTTGATTTCCTCCTTAACCTTAACAGCGGCAGCGTAGCGAGATTTATAGGTGGAATTAAAGTAATGGTTCCTCAAGCTGTGTAACCGAAGAACCCCGTAGGTTTAAAGGCTTACAATAAGCTTGACTACTTACTTTACTAGAAAAAGAGAAATGTTCGAGTCGGATAATCCAAAAGTCTAAAAACACGAGAACCACAGCCCAGGTTGACCGTCTCGAAGGAAACGCGCCTATTTGCCGCTTATGCACTTGTTTTTTTTGGAAAGAGGTTGGCCGCCTATAGACTTTTCATCGTAACCGGACGTTTTGTGGACAACTTTGGGTTCCTCAAGCCGTGTGATATCCTCAGAGGGTCTCTAGAGGGGATGGCATCACGCTAGCGTCTCCTCGTCCCTACTAGATTCTCTGAGACGTTCAGAGAATCTAGGAGGCCTGTGCACACGAGTTCACACAATTCGGCAACCAGTACGGTGCTTGCAAATGCTCGATGGCATGTGTTTTGTGAAGATCGGACTCAGTGGCATGCATTGGGAGAGGCTTATGTCCAGCAGTGGACTGATTATGATGACGATCTGAATATGTAGTGGTGTTCGAAACATTTTTAAGTGTATAATAAATAATAAAGATACAGCACATAACATGTTATCCCATCTTGCTTTAGTTCATTTTCAGAGACATAAATTGCATGTTAACTATTTTTATGTCCAGTCACGAGCAATAACAAATATACACTTTTGACTAGTTTTGGAGTTACATTGTATATGTCGTAGTCATATTAAAGATTTGCTCACTTCACGAAATGCTCGACAATTTCATGAAATGTTTCACTGTCTATTGGCCACATCATGATGTGGTTTGGGCAGATATATGATAAGAAATCGTTTCTCGATATGGGCAACTAAATGCGCGGCTACTTCATGAAATGGTAAAACTTTAGTGAACACATCGTAAAACATTTACATTACCCACCGTTAGAGGCGCTGATCCCCCCTCTCGTGACTGCGCTCCCCCCTTCCGTGAATGGCCGATACGCTCAGGAAAAAAAACTAACTAACTAACAGTAAGGATTTCCTACATAATTGATATAGCCAAACGTGGAAGGACATGTCATCAAACGTTGACGCTTTAACGATATGATCAGTTTAAGCTGGGCATATCATGAAATACAACCATTTCATGAAATAGTCGATTACATCATAAAGTGATCAATTTTAAGATCCGGCCTCGACATATACATGTTAATGCTCGTGACTGTACCTATCCATTTGATAGATTCTATATATCGATTTCATATATCGATAAATCTATCTGGATTACCCATATGCGTAATTATTTAAAGAGATTTGAGCCTTTGATGCTTATTTTATGTTGGCCGAACTAGACTAAAACAACTAATTTTAATGAAATAAAATAAGAGTTTCTAACAAAAGTAACCAATATTTTATATAATATAAACACAAATATATATTAAAATCCTATGGTCCCTTCAGCTCGTAATAATAGTCCGTCAGTGAAGCATTCGGATCGTGTGTATTTGGTGCACTTTGCGTATCATATTGGTTGGGTGCTTTTCCATACGTTGCATTGTTCGCATTAGGTCCTGTGTCTGGTTCATTTGGCCTACGTGGCTTGTATTTGTCGATATTGATTGGGGGATGATTATGATCATCTGGTGCATACTCTTCATAATAGTCCAGATTTGGTTCCTTTTCAGCGGCGTAAAGTGCATGATGACTATTTTGTAAGTCAGTGCCGTATTCGCTAGCAGCTGCAGCCATTTCGTTATTTGCCGGTCTGAAAAACGAATACAGCGAATTGCTACTTATAACTATTTACCAATTGCAAATGAAACTACTACGCAAGTTTTTCGCTTTCCAAGTCCAAGGCAATTTTGGCTAGGCATTGATGAAATAAACACGATTAGATCCCTCCGTAAAAGTTGTTTCAGGACTTCTCTTTTCATATGTTCTTATCTTATCGTGACCTGCCGAGGTTTCCCTATCCCAGTAGCTTGTTTACTCGAATATGTTCTTCATATGTTAGGCAATAAAATAATGATAGCAAATAACTGAGGTAACCCGAGAGCGGTAAGGTATGGCGTCAAAGTACATACACCTGCACATCAAACTAGCACTAACTATGAATTTCCATAATAGACTTTGAACTTTAAGTATATGGCACGAGGTTGAACATTTATTGAAGAACTGTACAGTTTTAGATAGGTTGATGCGCAGGCGTTTGTACCAGGAAGGTTAACCCCAAATATATTGAGATTGGGGCCATAACCAAAGAAGAAAAAAATGTTAGCCAATAAACGTACATCAAAAATTTTGTGATTCTAACGCAAACTACTTTGAAAGTTTGAATAGACAGGTATCATAGAAGGCGCAAACTCGCGACAGCAGTCAGCCCGTGACCACGACCGGTGCAACTCTGTCAACACGTCGGGTATAAAGGTGTGTGTGGTACTTTTACAAAATTGTGTGAAGCCGTTAATAAAGGAACTCTATTGATTAAGAGGCTCGATGGCGCAGTGGTAGTGGCAGCGCCCAATCTGCAAATGCTAAGGTTAAGCAGCTTTCGCAACGGCTGGTCATCGAATGGGTGACCAAAAACTTATCATCTCGAGCTCCTCCGTGCTTCGGAAGGCACGTAAAGCCGTTGGTACCGGCTGCATTAGCAGTCGTTAACAACCACCAATCCGCACTGGGCACGCGTGGTGGTTTATGGCCCGTTCTCTCTAGATCCATTCATAGAAAAGGCTCGTACCCCAGCAGTAAGGACATAGAATGAGCTGGTGTTGGTGATGATTGGTTGATTTCTACTCAGCTCGGCTCAGCTCAGCTCAGCTTAAATGGAGTGTCATCCCAAGCCTTACAGCATTGCTTTTCTTGGCTGTGTTTCGGTTTGAAGGCTGCAGTAAAATTACAGGGCTCAGAAACATGAGAACTGAAGCTCTAGGATTGGCTACGGATGTGTGAAGCCCGTTATCGCAAACTTCCATTGGCTACGGTGGCTGCTTTCCACCAGGAAGGGTAAATGTTCGTTTACCGTCTCAGTATCATTTAAAACATACGAGCTGCATATAGACAATTCGGAACATTTCGACTTCTGACATTCCTCTAGAAGTGATAGGCTGCGCAGAACAGTGCGCTGTGGCGTCGTTTTGTGTCTGAGGCCAAGATCCATTTCGTGTCGCAGAGCCAGCGAAATAAGTAAGTTAGCGCTATGTATAATAATAGTATCTATAAGCCAGCACGCTTTATTTTTGTCTAATTAAGTAAATTATCTAAGTATTTAAAAATACTAAATTTTGCTTTAAATAACTTCATATTACCCATTTGGATGTTTCTTCCATGAAACACGAGTGCTAATTATATCAAAACCTTTTTCCTTCGAAGGACGATCACAAATATCGCCTGATCTTCGGCTAGACGAAAAAAACAAACAACGTAATATGAGTACACTGTACATGATCTGCAGTTTATCATCATCATAGCCAAAAGACGACTACTGCTGAATAAATGCCTCCCCCAAGGATCTCCACAGCGACCAGTTTTGTGCTGCTCGCATCCTGCGGATACGTGCGATCTTCACGAGATCATCGGACTACCTTGTTGGATGCCTGCCCACACTGCGTTTTCCGGTAGGTACGTGGTCGCCACTTGAGAACTGTTCCGCCCCAGCGGCCATCAGTCCTGCGAGCGATGTGTAGTTAATTGAGATATATTGTACCTGTGAGATTCCGGGTTCGATTATAGATGTACTCCTAATGTGAGTGTGGTTAGTAGTGGTTAGTATTATGTTCGCTAACTATTTAACACTATTATTAATGTTGGTAGCTTACTATTTTTACAATAGTTACAGGTCCAGTCAGCCATTTCCATGGCAATTGAGGTCTGGGTGAAGAGCGCTTCCACCTTCAGCATTGTGATCATCATTTAAAATCAGGTAAGATGCAGACCTCCGTGCTTCGGAAAGCACGTAAAACCGTTGGTCCGGCAGCATTAGCAGTCGTTTGCAACCACTAATCCGCACTGGGTCCGCGTGGAGGTTTATGGCCCTTTCTCTCTATCCATTCATAGGTAATAAAACTCGTACTCCAGCAGTGGGGACAAAAATAAGCTGATGATAAACTTTCTCACTTACGTATCATTGTCATTGATGATGCAATCCAGGAATATTGAGTTGCATTGAGTGCTGGTATAAAGATATGGGCCGGTGCACTTCGACTCACCGGTGACCCGAAATACAGAAGCCACTCCAACGAGGATCTCGCGCGACCCCGCCCACGCTACCAATGGACCACCGTGATCATTCTGGAAAGTTAGACGAGGTATAAAGTCGCTCAGCGAGCTATGGACAGGGGCAAGGACCCAATATAATAAATACGTTGCCGTTCACGCATTCAATTCAGAGTAAAAACTTGCAGTAGTAACCAGCAAAGGGATTCCAACATTTCCAAATATATCTTTAATTTGTGTTTTTGTAAACTATTTAATCTTTATTGCACTATACAATAAAATAAAGTCGGAAAAGGCGGACTTAATGCCAAATGGCATTCTCTACCAGTCGACCTAAGGGCTAGGCAGAAAAATTGGTAAGCGGTGCGACGAAGAACTGTGGGTATTGTCGATCATTGACGTCGTTGGCGAACAGGACCGAGTATGACGGTCTTAACGGTGACGGTTAAACTCGGTCTCAGACTTGGAAGTTCCGGGTTCAATACTCAGCAGGGAGTGAGTTGTACTCGGTTTGGTTGTTGGTGAATTTTCCTGGATAGCTACCACTATTGTTGTGTTTCAACAGAGATGATACAACACTTTATATCAGTTATTTTATTTTTTTATTATTTATTTTATTTAAACACAAATACTTGCTACACTTACAGCAACGCCAAGACGTGTAACAGGTCATTACAATTTAAAAATATAAAATATATATATACATAGACACAGATCAAATTAACAACCTAAAAAACTAACACAAACATTAATGAACACATACAATTTCATATTAAAGATGTCTAGATCTGGCTCCTGTGCAATCAAGGCGTTAAGTAGCCTGATGGCTTGAGTCGTAGGAGCGAAATGAGCGGTTTGCGTGCGCGTCAGCGGGGCGGCGAGCAGGCGCCGTGCGTGTGCCCTCCGCAACCGCTGGGGCGCTATGAGCGAGCACTGCGACAGGGTAGTGGGGTTATCTATGCTGTTATTGAGAAGCAAGTAATAGTGAATCATGATAGCACACTTGCGCCTCAACTCCAACGTGTTCATGCCCACCATGCCTGCTACAAATAAGGACGGATAGAGATAAGGGTAGTACCCGAACAGTTTTTTGTATAGATAGCGCGCAAATTTTTTTTGGACCTTCTCTATCATCAGTTTGTACTTTACTTCGTGGGGGTCCCAGATCATCGAATTGTACTCTAATTTGCTTCTCACAAAAGCGTAGAAAAGGGTGATAATAGTGCACCTATCGTCAAAGTGAGAGGCCTGCCTCATGACGAATCCTAACGATTTGTAGGCACGGGCACACACTTCAACGATGTGTTCGTTGAAAGTTAGACCTATGTCCAGGGTCAAGCCTAAGTCACGAATTTGGGTCACGCGCTCGAGAGGGACACTATCTATGGTGTAAGAGTATTCGATGGGCAAACGGGAACGAGTGAACGTGATTGTTTTACACTTAGATGTGTTAAACTCAAGTTGGTTGCACTCACTCCATGCGACAACACTATCAACGTCCCTTTGCAATGCTTCGCAATCAGAGATACTCTTTACAGCCATGAAAAGTTTCAGATCGTCGGCAAACATTAGGCACCTAGCTGACCTGACGACACTCGGCAAGTCGTTTATCATGATCAGAAACTGAGTAGGCCCAAGCGTGCTCCCTTGACTCACACCAGAACAGGTCTCGTACGAGTCGGAGCGATAGCGTTGAAGTTGTACATATTGAAAACGGTTAGAAAAGTAGCTAGAGAATAATTTAATTAATTTTGGAGTGAAACCTATAGCCGAACATTTATTAAGTAATACGTCTGTATTGACGCGGTCAAAAGCCTTTTTAAAATCGAAGTAGGCGGTATCCACCTGCTTGTTTAAGTCCATTTCAACCACGACAAAATCTACAAAATTTACATGATTCGTGGCAGTGGACCGGCCTGCCCTAAAGCCATGTTGAGCGTCGGTAAGCTGCTGAGTGATTTGCCTGGTGATGTCGCGGTTCAAAATCGTTTCGAATACTTTGCCGAGTGCCGACAAAACAGCTATAGGCCTATAGTTTTCAACCTCCGAACTGGCTCCACACTTTGGTATAGGGGTGACCCTGGATACCTTCCACATATTGGGGTAAGTTGCTGTTTTTAAAGCCAAGTTAAATATAAATAAGAGTGGTAGTTCAAAAACATGAATACAGTCTTTTACCAAGTAAGGCGGCATGCCATCAGGTCCAGTCGATGAGTAAGGTTTAAGCCTGCGAACTGCTAGCTTCAGGTCACTCAGACTAATGCTATCAACTGCAATGCGAGAAGAGCAAAGAGAGTCAGCTGCGGTTGGTCGTACGGCGTCATCGGCTGATAGTGTCAGGTCGGTGGTTAAAAATACTGACTTAAAATAAGAAGCGAAAGCGTTAGCAGCATCCCTGCCAGAAACTGAATTCCCTCCATATTTGAACTCGCAATTGGACTGCCTTGCAGATTGCTGATCCTTAATAAATTTCCAAAATCGTTTAGGATTACGTCTTATGTCAGTCTCGGTTTGATTAATATACACGCTATATGACCTATCGATAAGTTCTTTAACTTTTTGTCTATAAAATCTGAACATCTCCAAGTTAAACTCCTTTTGCTCCGCTCTAAATCTTTTCAAATGAAAGTGCTTGGTTTTAATGCAATTTATTATGTCCGATGTAAACCAAGTCGGATATTGGTACCGCGTATCACGCGTGCGCGGTCGTTTGAATGGAACGCAACTATTGAAACATTCACCTAATTTGTCATACAAAATACTGACCGCTGTATCTACCTCAGTGGCCTTGTATATTTCATCCCATTTTATCGAGGCAAGAGTAGTGTACAAAAGGTGGAAATCAGCTTTACGAAAGTTCCACTCAGGCGGTAAGTCATCACAGATCGATTGCGGAGGGGACACGCGAGCCGCGACGCCCGCCGCCGCGCCGGCGCCGTCCCGCGGGCGCGCAGGCCGTGCGCTGCGCACGCTCACCGCTAGCGGCGGGTGATACGCATCCGCAGGTACCACGGGCTCCGTACCCTTCACCTGTAACCACTCACCGCCCAGATTGCTCAGCACCAGATCCAACATTCCACCGTGTTTGTTAGTAATAGAGTTGTATTGTTTCAATTTGCAGTAACATAACATACAATCATATTGCATAAGAACATTTTTGCCACATGAATTTAAATTGAAATCACCCACGATTACAATGTCTAATTTCGGAAATTTACTACAAATATTTTCTAATAACGTAAAAGTTCTAATATATTTATCCTCAGAAGAATTAGGAGGAATGTACACGACACTAATAATAATTCGCTTATACTGCAGAGTAACTAGACCTATCACTAGTTCTAAATCTTCGGAGAACCCGTCCACATCAAGTATCTGCTGCAGCGGGAGTGAATCCCGGACCGCTAGCAGTACACCTCCCCAGCCCGTATCACCGGCGCGATCATGGCGCAGTACATTGTATCCGGCCGGAAACACTTCCGCATCGTACACACCGGTCGTGAGGAACGTTTCGGTGAATGCAAATAGATCAGCTGACTCTGACAGTATTCCTTTTTTACAAACGTCGAGCTTAGATCGAAGTCCTCTAACGTTCTGATAGAAAAGCTCGTAAAAATGACATTTAATTATCTTGTGGGGCTTGTTGCGGCTTACGAAATCTACTACGCCAGGGCTTTATACAGACATCTTCTGCCCAATGCTCCGGCGATAAATATTTGCCAACATGTTTAGTAGGTACGGTCAATTTAAAGGAGGCATAATCGCCCCGCGACTTTAAAGCTTCAACATAGCATTTATTACCCGGACAGATGTTATCTACATGTGCCGTTACTTGCTCAACCGTAGTCTCGATGTGTACATAATATAAATGCAGATACGATCTTCTCTCAGCAGCCAAAAACATACAAGCAGCCGAGCCAGGCACTGCCGTACCGCGAGTGACATTAGCCAGGGGCGTGCGACGGGATTGCAGGTGTTTTACCTCTATCCACTCGTTGCCGGTGTCATCATTCGTTGCTGCGCCTAGCTGCGAAGGCTGCGAGTGAGACATCGGGGCATTAACAAACGCACGCGCAGCGGTCGATCGCGGCGTGTCGCCTGGGTCTGGGACATGCGACCCCGCCAACGTTGTTACGCTAGGAGTGGTGGGGGCGCTGAGGCTCGGAGATGTTCGGACGGAATCGGCGGGCACGACGAGTTGGGTAGTTGCCGCTGCGGAGGAGTGAACCGGAGACATGTTGCGTTCTCGTTTGTTCCTCCGAGGATTGTTGGTAAGCGCCGACGCCGCACGAACGCGAGCTTCGCGCATCACACGACGCGCCGGCTGCAAGGGTTTCCTACCCTCCTCGACTACGATATCTGCGGTTATGGCCGGAATTGTTTCACTGTCACTTGCACTAACCAGTTTTTTAATAAGAACATTTTGATCCATAATTAGCTTTTCGAGTGAAGAAACTTTAGCCTGAAGATCGAGCACAGTTTTGGTGAGGTCCCGAACAGCACTGTCCACGGTTTTATAAGACATAGCTAATTTTAAGAATAAAAATACGCGGAGAGCTTTCAAACGACCTCCGTCCTCGTCGGATGCGGGGGGGGGGGGGCGAAGTTGAGATGAAGGAACGCGGTCTTCATCTCCGAAATCGTTGTTTAACGTTATCACAAAGAAATCATAGTAGCTTGTTCATTAATTATGCAGGACAACATGGAAATATACCTGGCAGATTCCTTGCTTTCGAGTTAAATTCTGTTGCCTCCGTAAAATTCTTGAAAGCATATTCTTCCGATAATCCAGTGATTCAGTCTCATCTTCTTCACACTGAAAGAACGCGATTGCACACGATTGTAGCTGATTCAACATCATCACCAAGCTCATTTTAAGTCCCCACTGCTCAAAATTAACTAAGGATGAAATTATTTTGGTCAGCGATATCATCACTACGTGGAGGAGCTCGATGGCGAGAAGAGCTTGATGGCGCAGTGGTTAACGCACCCGGTCTGCGATTGCTAAGGTTAAGCAACTTTCGCATAGGCCGGTAATCGGATGTGTAACCAAAATTTATCTACTCAAGCTCCTCCGTGCTTAGGAAGGCACGTAAAGCCGTTGGTCCCAGCTGCATTAGCAGTCGTTTACAACCACCAATCCGCAGTGGGCCCGCGTGGTGGTTTATGGCCCGTTCTCCGTATCCATCTATAAGGGAGGCTCGTGCCCCAGCAGTGGGGACATAAAATGAACTGATCAATATGATGATGATGATGATCATCATTCTTACGCCCCCGTCAGCAGGAAAATATGCAACCAATAAAGAACGCCTTATTGACTGTCTGAAAGAAGAAGAAAAGACTGTCCGAGCAGCAACGGCTTTAGAAACTATTGACCGAGTTGGACCTGGGAGATCAAAAGCTTTTACACCTTCTGCGCTGGATACCGTTTACCAGTGAACCCTACAATACTTACTACACTATGATTGGCATTTATAGGTATGGGCATACACCCATCCATAGAGGGCCGTAACTTTGTCCTTTCCCTTCCTGCCTCATTGATGCTACCAGGCTCCAAGGTGCACAACATATATTTGTCAATGACGTCATGCAAAGTTGGATAGTCAGTGAAGTATTTCTTGCATTCTTCTTTGTTGTGCAACAATGATGATGCGTAATGCATTACTTTCTGGTTGTAATCTTTCTTGTCTCCTGGCTGAAATGACGTGAAGCTCATTATAGCAAGTACTCCAGCATAATTATATGTAGTATAAAATCAGTCATAGCAACGAAGGAGGCTAATTTGTTGATTGCCGACAAGACAAGACTAAGAGAGGTAAAAATAACCATATTTTGTTTTTTTTTATTATGTACTGTTGTGACAGCAATTCCGAAGCTTTTTTTCAAAATTTTGATTATATCAGTTTCTTGGGGGCGGGTCCCCCAAAAGTGTTCGATGACGTTAAAAATGCCGCCTAGAAGGAAAGCGAACTGTCTCCAAAAAAAAAAACAGATTCAAATGGCAAATTAATTATCTATGTAGAAATAGAAATAGAAATAGAAAAAATCTTTATTTGGTACAACACATACACATTCAAAACACAGGAACATCACATACCACATTGGTTTCCACTGAAATGTACAGTTATATTCACCTTTCTCCATATCTCCTCGTGGCCCCAACCAAAGGTCACCACGTTCACCCCATCCTCCTGCAACTTGGGATCGTAGTTAATCTCGATCGGTGATGGTGTATAGTCGCAGCTGCTCTTCCATGGCTCGTCAGTTCCAAAATCGTATTTTTTGTCCACTTTCACAACGGCTATGTCGACTTGTGACCATTTCTCCACTTTTTCGTATTCAAATTCGTGTACTTTAAAATTAAAATTGTTGTTTTTCTATATCTTACGGGTAAGCACAGTACCTTCATCTCAGCTGATGTTAAGTAATGATAAAGCCAATGGTGAAGGCGCACTTCACCCGAGATCCTCAACTACTGTGGCATTGTCTATGTTATCTCTAACTGCCGGAACACAAGAATGCTACAGACATTAATGTCATGGCGACATATTTAGATAAGGTCGTTACTGCTGGACAAGGCCTCCCTGAGCTAAATCAAGTTATCGCTACAATTAATGGACATTATCTTAATTACCACGCTTGCCAAACGCAGGTTAGTGATCACCCGGGCTAAGCATCGACAAATCCGAAACACTGCCCGACCTAGGAAACGAACCCGTGACCTCCGGATATTGAGCCAAGTGGTTAAGCGCCCCCGAGACACTCGTTGAAATAAGTGAGTAAGTAAATCGTCTATACTGTCCCACAACTGGGCAAAGACCTCCATCACTTAAATCAAGTTTTTATTGTTCTTCTCAGATTCAGAGAAAAGAAAAACAGACATACATTTCGGAACACAAATGAAGACTATCGTTCTTCTCGTGGTTTTGGTGCATTTGTCAGTTTGTAGATCCTTGAATGGGACGTAGGTCTTGTATCCAGCGATTGCGTACATATGTGGTACATCTTCGACACAAGCTGCTGACGTCACGATGTACCATTCTGTGACTATCGCCCCCCCACATATCCACTCGTCATATTCCTTGAAACCCTGAGGCGCTTTCGTAAGATATACCTGGAAATGATAATTTATTTTAAATGGGACTGGACTGAAAAAGTCTCCGGTATGTCGGACCAATTCCTTTTTTAAACGCTTTATGGGTAAGCATTTCAGTTTCATCTCACCTGATGTTAAGTGATGATACTGTGCGACTGTTATTCCCTTCTTAGGAAAAATGGAACTTCTGGTATCGGCCTATTCGACCCACCCGATCCTCTAAATGCCACTTCACATTTACAGAATACACTAAACATGCACACTAGTTTAGGCCCAAGACACCGTACTCGTAGAACGAGGGTACGACGAAACGATTCACACGCGCTCTATACCAGGTACAGACATGTAAAGGCGTTTCTCTCCACCACCACGAACTGGTCAACCCGAGCCAAGGTCCGAGCCTTTAGAAACGTCCTCGGATTGTTCCGCTCCCCGATCCGATCCGAACCCTTTGGAGAATCTAGTAGTGCACGGGGATACGCACTAGTGCGTCATGCCGTTCCCTCTAGAATACCTCCGAAGGTGATTCGTTTCACACGGCTTGAGGAACCCTTTAAGTTTCTCGTCACCCGGCCCCCAAAAAAAGCCCGGTGAAGCTGAAAATGCCGTCTGAGACAATCAGCAAACTCTCCAAAAAAAAGGCCTATCCGAAACCAGAAGACTTCAGACTCTTCGCTCTTAAAGACGTTGCCAAAGTTATATGACATCCATCTTCACAGAGGAAGAAGAGTGAAAGGATGAGTTGCATAAAAGATCCCGATGGTTCAAATTGCTACCTGAGGGAAACCTCAGCAAGCCGCGCTAAGATAAGATAAGATAAGTGATGATAATACCCAGAATCCTCAACTACTGCGGCTGGCTATTTATATCTAACTATCGAAACACAACAATGTTTCTAGCATTGATGTTTTGGCGACCAACTTAGATACGTTAGTGGTAGCTAGGTTTGGCGGATTTAAAACCAGTCTTGCCACCACCCGCTGGGAATCGAAACTGGGACCTCTGGGACTCAGAAGACCGGTAGTTAAAAAAGGAGGTCGTATTTTTTATGTAATTACATAGATACTGTCATTAGAACTACATTAGGTCTATGGGGCCCGGGTGCTCGAAACTTTTTAAAGATATATCAATTAAATAAGTAAGAACCACCCGGGACCCCAGAGCTAGTAGCTACTTGGGACAGCGAATAAGCCTCGCTATCCAACGAGGCAATACTGCTAGCTTACTGGGTACTCTGCCTGATGGGGATGATCTGGGGCAATTCTTTTATTTATAAATTGTATAAGATAGTTTCTAAGACTTTAATTTTAACTACTTTACTTTGTAAATATTCTGTAGAAAAAATTGTTTGTACTACTAGTAGGTACTCGTATAAGTTGTATTGTTACTTACACAATTTGTTGGATAGCTTGAAATAAATATATTTATAATAATTGTTATAACTACTATAAGTAGTTAAGCGATGGGATAAACCTTTTTCACTTTATAAGGAAAAACCAAATATGTTTAAAAAAACATACTACATACGTCCGTCCCAAAAAGGGCAGACAGAAAATCAAAATCACCAATTTTAAGTATACTCGTGACCTGACGCCACATTTAACGTGACTCGTGGTCACACCAGATTGTGACACTGGTGTTACTAACAGGAATTTATTTTACTCGTGGTCACACGAAATTGCAAAGGATCGCACTTGACTGAATTAAACATTTAGCATAAGCAAAGTGGGGTTCCGAAGTGGCAAAGGGGGGTTGCTAGCCGATCGCCTGATTTGCGAGTATCTTGGAACCCTTGTCCTTTAGTCGGCTCTTACGACACGCACGGTGAGTAAAGTGAGTCTACGTCACATACCAGTATGGGAACCAGACCAGCATAAGATTTAATACTTACTACGTATTTTTTTTCATTTTCCACAACTCTTCCATCTTTTATTCTTCGCTGTGGTGTGGACACTAAAATAATAAATCCTACTAGATCTCTGTTAACAATCTTAGACCAAACAATTAGAAGAACAATTACCTACTCACTTTGTATCATTGTAAAAACTAATATTACTTTATAAATAAGTTTTACTGACAACATATGTGAAGAATTCCAATAACAATGTTATAATATTTAATATTCTTCTATATGTTTATAATTATAACATACTTTCATCAATTTATTTCTTATTAATATGAAAACCAACCCAAATTAATTATAATAAAAAATGCAGGTGTTGAAATTAAAATTAATTATAAGAATACATTTACACTTTTCTAACTTGCGTTGTAAAATTTTGTTAAAAATTAATCGAAATTAAAAAATATTAAAATAACAGAATTTACGTTATGTCTCACCAAGTGAAAACAAAATTAATTACTCAACCTAGGTTTTATAACGTAAAGTGATAACGAATCACGTTCTGATAAGAAGAGAAGTCTGAGCTTTGTATTTTAGTTTTATCTTGTGACCTAGGTTTAGATTACTAAGGTATTCAATTTTATATTCAAGGCATGTTGCCAGAAATCCAATATATCTTCATAATAACTACAATTATTAACTTTCAAGGTAAGATATTAAACTTGCTGTGTCGTAGGTATGTGTCCACCGCTGGGAATCGAACCCGGGACCTCTGATGTCTATAAGCGTAAAACAAAAGGCACGATTTATTTTAAATGCTGACCGCCTCTGTGATCTAGAGACTAAGACCACCGGTCACAGACCTAGAGGTCCCGGTTTCGATTCCCAGCGGGGGGTACATGTTTGTACTCGGTTTGGTTGGTGGTAGGGTTGGTTTAATGTCCGCTTGGCCAGATACAAACCATTTTCTCTAAAATGTCGATATAACATCAATGTTAGTAGCAATTTTATGTTCCGACAGTTAGAGATAAGACAGTTAGTTCTTCAGAACTGTTGCTTCAGGATTCCGGGTGAAGTGCGCTTCTACCTTCGGCTTTGTCATTACCTTAAGATCAGGTGAGATTAAGGCCAAAGCTGACTTACCCGTAAGGGATTAAAAAATATAGCTTATGAGCTATGTTTTGCTTAAATTTTAATTCAAATTAAAATAATTTATTTCAGGAAAATAAAAATCAATAATTGTTAGTATTGTTAATATCTTAATCTACGTGTTAGTATTTTACAGTGATGTTACTGCTAGGGCCATGTAGCCTACAACATTTCACAATGTGCAGACAGTCAGGCCTATGTGCTATTGTCTTCAGGATGCTGTCGGAGGCTGCCCTCTCGCGCTTTCATTATGGCGTAGAAGCAGTCTGTGCTAAATTAAATTAAAGCTAAATTAAAAATTGCTAAGCTAAATTGAAGCTTAATATACATGTTTAGAAAGAGAGCGAGCTCTTACAGACTTAGGTGTAGCTCTTACTAGGTCCACAGAATACCAGCGCCTTGGCACGGCAATGGCATGAGCTGAGTGGTGACCATTTCGGTAATTTATTATGTTAAGTTGTCATAGATGATTTCATTTCATTTCATTACTGTTCATTTGCACATGTTTCAGGTTCATTTGGAATTACAAATGGACATTTAGTTGAAACAGATAAAAGATTTATCGTGAGTTACTTATTATTCTTATTTATTAATTCTTACACCAATAAACATTTACAACGGTGAACATTTTGGACCGCAATAGTACAGGTAAGCTCATCTCAAAAAACAAAGATGTTTCTTCCAGCAGACTATGGTGACAGGATAGTATGATAGTGGCAGTCGGATAGACACACTGCGCACAGAACTATTAAGAAAAGATAACCACACATTACACTATATACAACGTGTAACAAAAAGGTGTGGTCAAAATGAGAAGATCGAAAGTGTATCCCATCTAGAACTTGTATGTGTTGTTACTGAGACATATTTATTAACTTTAATTTGTCATGCAATGGTTAATGAAATATTTATATTAATGAAGTTAGCAGCAGTGATCATAAATGTAAGTACACAGAGGTTACTAAACCACTGGGGCTGAGACTTGTTTATTTTGATGTGACGTCACAATAGAAATATATCATTGAAAATTGCATAACAAATTAAAGTTGATAATTATGCCATAGTAACTCTGCATACAAGATCTAGATCGGATACACTGTGGATTTTTTCATTTTGATTTTTTCTTTTGATTTTCTTTGATTTTTTCACCACACCTTTCCGTTACACGTTATATATACACAAAAATATGAATATATAAATATTCATATTTTTGTGTAACGTGTAATTTTGACCACACCTTTCCGTTACACGTTACACAAAAATATGAATATATAAATATTCATATTTTTGAGGCATATTTTTGTGTAACGTGTAATTTTGACCACACCTTTCCGTTACACGTTACGTTACAAAAATATGAATATTTATATATTTTTGTGTAACGTGTAATTTTGACCACACTATTCCGTTTCATTTATATATTCATATTTTTGTGTATATAGAACGTGTAACGGAAAGGTGTGGTCAAAATTAAAAGATCATGAGATGCTTTATAGCATTACGTGATTCAGTGCCACTCAAATAATCGATTGTAGGTAGATGACTTTTTAGTTGTTTTTTAAAAGTACCCACAGTGCGAATGTCGCAGAGGTATTGGTAACTCACTTACTTATATAATTTTTATACTGATATGATAGCCTTTATCAGCAATGTCCTACAGATAACAAACAGCTTTTCGTTAAATAGAGCATTAAGTTTTTATTTAGAGTATCTTGAGTGTGTCATGCTCTCTTTATTATCTTTGTGGTGGTGGCGTTTTCGTCGGGTCGTTACGTTTCCCTAAAATATGGTTGAGCGATTCATATGTCATACTCGTGAACGGTTGCCGCCTGTGGAGGCTGGTCTGCTCTTGCATACTTAACTTATTTTTAGTACTATTCACTATAGTTCGACTTTGTTATTCTTAAACAATTTTTTACTTTTATTAGAGTACTGTAGTGGTACTGTATGACATTGTGGAAATTGAAACTTTTACCTGATGTAAATTTGTTAACTTAGATTTTTTATTTTGTTTTTTTACATGTTGTGGTTGTCTTCTATATTGTAATGGAAAGCGTCCTGCTATGATAGCATTTTCCAATATTTTTGACGCTGTAAGGGAGAAAAGAGCTTGACACTTGCTGAGTTTCTTGCCGGTTCTTCTCAGTACAAGATCTCCCCGCCCTGTCTAGACTTACGAACCGATGGCATAGTGACATTCACTAGAACTACTTGTAGACTAAAAGAATAAATGATAATTGAATTGAATTGAATTTTGAACTCCAAAGTTTTGCTGCTTGGACCTTTTTTCTATTTTTTACTTTTTTCACTTATATTTTTTTCTATAATTTTTACTAATTCTCTTATATATTTAACAGTAGACACGTGTAGGCTCCTGACGATGATGATACTCATCTACTGAGTAGATAAAATAAATTTCTCACCTTTAATGAACGTGATTGATGATTTGAATAATAATGTCCAAGTCCAATAACTCAAGTATTTGGATTACTCACTCTTTGGGGTTGTCTCACTACAAATTAAACAAAGAGTAAAATTAAATTAGGAACTCGATGGCGCAGTGGTGCGACTTCCGCAAAGGCCGCACATCGGATGGGTTACCAACAATGTATCATCTCGAGCTCCTCCGTGCTTCGGAAGGCACAGCCGCTGGTCCCGGCTGCATTAGCAGTCGTTAACAACCAGCAATGCACTGTGGTTTATGACCCGTTCTCCCTATCCATCCATAGGGAAGGTTCGTGCCCCAGCAGTGGTGACGTAAAATGAGCTGATGATGATGTCAATTAAATAGCCTATAACTGTAACTGACTGGGCAATTGTCGCCATCATTGAAATTAAGTCATCGCTACGATTGATGGGTAATGGCTATTAAGCCATTTGGTGGTGATAACACCACGCTTGCCAAATACTGACATCAAACCCGGGCTATTCGAAAAAAAAATTGAAACACACTTTCCCCGACCTGGGATATGACCGACCGAGCGCTTTGCCACTCAATTAAATAAATAAGTTAAAAAAAAGCTATTTTTATTTATTTATATAACGCCTCAGTAATTGAGAATTCCGGGTGAAGTACACTTCCATCTTGGGCCTTATCTTCACTTAACACCACGTGAGATGAAGGCCAAGTTCTTACCCGTTACATAAAAAAAAAGCAAATATTCATAATGATAAGAATGTCGTTCGATATGAATGTGTCGTCGTTAATAAATTTCAGGTATATTTGCTTAGAGCACCAGAATCACCCACCAAATACAGGGGTTGGCTCTGCGGTGGCAGCATCATCAGCCGTAACCATATCCTCACCTCCGCCTCCTGTGTAGCAGACGTGCAATTTGTCTACGTCATATCCGGTTACAAGAAATATGTGCCAGATAACAGAATTGAAGAAGATGAGTGCATTAAAAGGAAGAAAAAGAAAATTATTCGAACCTGCGTACCTAATGGTAATGTTTTATGCTTTCTTTCGTATTCTATGTATCTGATGGACATAAAGGGTATTGAGTACTTATTCTATTAAGTATTAATCAATGGTTATAATTTGAAAAAAAAAACCATGAGCAGGATTCGATCGAGTCGATCCGAGTTCGATTCCCAGCGGGGGGTACATGTTTGTGTACTCGGTTTGGTTGGTAGTAGGGCTTGTTTGTCCGCCTGGCTAGCTACCACCATCTTATCTAAATATGTCGCCATAACATCAATGTTTGTAGCATTGTTGTGTTCCGGCAGCTAGAGATAAGATAGCCAGTACCTCACTAGTTGAGGATCCCGGGTGAAGTGCGCTTCCATCATTGGCCTTATCATCACTTAACATCAGGTGAGATCAAGGCACTGCGCTTACCCGTAAATATAAAGAAAAAAAAAACAAAAAAAACCATAGGGAAGGTTCGTGCCCCAGCTGTGGGTACACAAATGAGCTGATGATGAATGTAATATTGCCCATTATGTTATAGCTTTCAGTTACTCTAAATTTAAGGGCAAACGCAACGACTACTGGAATTGGGGAGACATAACTGTCGCATTAGTGGACACCCCTTTTGATTTTATGGATCAGACATATTACACGTACTGCTCTTACCCACCGGACCTCATAGAGGTGAACATGCTGAGCGCGTTCGAGGCAGCGGGGACCCATGTATTATCATACGGATGGGGACATAAGAAGTACCAACGACCAGTGAGTATTTAGAAAAAAAAATGTAAATGAAAATGAAAAATCCTAATTCGGCATCTTTTACATAGTTACATAACAAATGACTAGGAAAAGAATGGGACTCCTGGGGTCGGCCTATCCGAAACCGGAGGACTTCAGGCTCTTCGCTCTTAAAGACGTTGCCAAACTTATGGCCTCTATCTTTACAGAGGAGGAAGAGTGAAAGGATGGGGTTGCACAAAAGATCCCGATGGGTCGAGGTGTTACTGCGAGAGGGAAACCTCGGCAGGCCCCACTAAGATAAGATAAGATACATAACAAATGGCTGGAATCTCCTTTTATGTATAAATACCCGTGCCAGGAGACCTCGCTCCTTCCTAACAAAGCTAACTAACAAACAACTAAAGCAAATATATATAATTAGTATTTTTAAATTAATTAATTAATTTATTTTATATTGTTCTGTGTACGTATTCGCACTTGTATGGGCTGGATTTTGTGAAACAAAATTAATTTATACATATATTTGTTAACTTAAGATAAGGTTTTCTGTTTCATTATAGTTTTTACCTCGAAGCCAGTTCTGTAGAGTGTTCTTACATGTACGTATCGTTGTGGGGTGAAAATTAAGAATTTTATTTATTTTGTTGTAAATATGTGGTGCTTGTCCTGTAAATTGTCTCCTGGCATACTGCCTATGCCAGGAGACAATTTACAGGGCAAGCACTAAAGCACTTTTAACGTGGGCTACAGGTGTAACACTTAATATTCTTCTTCTATTTTGTCTAGTGAGGTTAAAAGGGAGTTTTCTATGGAGTTTTAAGGTCGCGTGTAGAATGAAAAGTTTCCTTACAGATAAAAGGTAAATTTAGAAAAGTATTGAAACTGACAAACGGCTGACCTGCGCCATATCAAGCGTCATTTTTTTTTAAATGAGTTCTTTATAGGCTAGTATTTGACCGCGATCTCACCTGAAAGTAAGTGTTGATACGGCCTAAATGATTGGTCGAATGATCGGCACCGATTTATTAAAAGTTCGAATAATCGAATTGTTAAATTAAATATTCATAAAACTTTATAAAATACAGTGAAAAAATTAAACGCCCACAAAAAAAAAAAGAAAGGAAAATCGAATTGTTGTTAAATCGAACGTTTAAAACCTAGAAAATCTCAAATCTCAAATCTCAAAACAATTACAAAACATTCACTTACTGAGGAATTTACTATTTATGTTACAAAATTATTCTCACTCACTCACGACCATGTCAACCCGAGGTCCTTTGGAGGTACCGTTCGGGTTGCTCCGCTTCTGACCTGATCCGAACATTTCAGAGAATCTGGTAGGGAACTGGGACATGCTTATGCTTGCATTATTAAATAATTTTGGTTTAATATCAAAAGAAATCAACGATCATAAACAAAATTTGTATCTTTTTATTCAAAGACAATAATTAAACTCTCAAAAATTACTATTATGTTTGTGTGTAATGCAAGTTTTTTTTATTTTCATGCATCTAACGTTCATTAGTATTATTATCTATGATAATCAAGTGTAAGTCCTTTTGCGAATTAGTCCTTTTGAGAATTAGGCATTCTGCGAATTAGTCCTTTTGAGAATTAGGCATTCTGCGAATGAGTCCTTTAGAGAATTAGTCCTTTCGCAAATTAGTCCTTTTGAGACATGATATGCATTTTGCGCATTAGGCATTATGCGACTAAACGGTTGCGATGCACCCAAATTGTGTAGAATCACGAATAGGAAGAATCCCGATTTCGTTAGAACAACGGCTGTGTAGAATCACGAATGTAGTAAACTGTAGATGTGTGGAATCCATATTGTATGGGAGTCACGAATAGGAAGAATCGCGTTTGTATAATCGATCGCATAATTCTCATGGACTATCTAAATATACATTTTCATTGTTTGCAGAAAAACGACCTTAAAGACTATAACGAAAAATACTTAAGATACAGCAGCAATATGATCACTGACATAAATAGATGTAAAAGCTACGCAAAACCAGTATTTTATCACTTGAATTCTGCTTTTAAAAGGTCATACTTCAAGTATTTAAACAATATATAGGTTACCGTTGGCCGAGTGGCAAAACGCTCGGCCCGATACCCGAAGGTACCGGGTTCAATTCCCAGGTTGGGCAAAGTGTCGGATTTTTCGACGCATAGCCCGGATTTGTGATCACTAGCATTTGGCAAGCGTGGTGGTTAAGCCATTACCTATCAATTGTAGTGATGACTTGATTTCAATGATGGAGACCTACGCCCAGTCGTGACAGACAGACAGTTATAGGCTATTTACTCTAGGTATACTTAGTCTGGTTAGTCTTGGGGCTAGTGCTAAGGCTGTCGCTTGCTACAGCTGCAGCTGTCTATGTCTGCATCAAAACAATAACACTGTCTCGAACATTCCACCGCGTAATCAAATGAACAAGGACAAGTCCGCTCTAAATTGGAGCAGCCTATATACGCGGGCGCGGGCGCACATCTGGAATTAATTTTCCTATTCAATGACGGTGGTTGCCGCTGGTGTCGTTGTTTGTGTGCGAGTGGTCGCTTAATTTATTTATAAGAGACCTGTTTTGTATTATTTTTTTAGGAACTTTTTGTATTTATATACTGGGAACCTAGTATCTTTAAGATACTATTAACCAATGTTCTGTACGTATAACATGTATTGTTAATAAATGAAAAAAACAATGCAAAGATATTTGGTGACCCGTTTCTTTGTCGCACCACCAACAGAGTGGCTAGTGTGACTTTTGTTTACTACCCATATTCATTCGATAACGTTTACGAAATCGAGAATTTGTATGGCAATATTTTAACTCTTCTCGTTTGTCGCCAGAAGGCGCTGCTTCAATGCCATACTAATGCCCGTTTTCGTTAACGTGATCGAATGTCAAATAAAACTCACACTAGGCACCCTGATAGAATGTAGATCTACATGACATGGGGTCCTTCAAACGAGGCGTGAAGTAACACTTTGAGGACCGGCAGGGTGAGGTGACTGATGCTGCGTTGTTTTCATGCTGCACCAGTTGTCTTTGCGTCTAAGATCAGACTCCTATATACTAAACACCCTCTGGGGTTGCCTATAGCCTTGAAGGGCTGCGTAGGCTGACGAAACGGTCGCCTCCTGGGGACGTTGGCGTTACTCAATAAGAGTGCACGCCGCCGCCGGCCGTGGTAAAGTCGGCGCGCCCAGTCTGCAGTGATGCTGCCTATATTGGCTGACTTAACTAAAATGGCGTGTCCTATACCGCAAGTAGGCAATCTAGGTCACGTGATAATTGATCTGAGGTATCCGATAGGGTGTGTTTCGGCCTACGAAAATGGGGGATAAATATTGGGGTAGGTAGGTGCTCAATTTATATTTTCTTGCAGATTCCTTTTGTGTGTCATTGATTATGGTAACATAGATGAGAGAGGCAACGAGATAGTGCCTTACGGTGATATTTTTGAAGACTGTAAAACTGTATACAACCCTGATACGGGTATTGATGAAGAGGAGCCGGAGAAATTGAGCCACAATAATAAAAAAAAGGTTTTGTAATCCTTCAATTATGCCTGCTTGATGTTTTAAGAGGAGCTCGACGGCGCGCAGTAGTGAACGTGCTTAGTCTTTGATTGCTCAAGTTAAGCAACTATCGCATAGGCCGGTCATCGGATGGGTAAAGAATAATTTTAATCGTCTCAAGCTCCTGGGTCTTCGGAAGCCCTCGGTCCCGGCTGCATTAGCAGTCGTTGACAAACGCCAATCGGCACTAAGCCCGCGTGGTGGTCTCTTGTGGTGGTAACTCAAAAATGTAGAACAGGCTCCCTTCAGAAGTGACAAGTAGTTAACAATAAAACATGAGGTTCTTCAAGAAGCGTGTGAATTGGGCTCTCAAAGTCGGTAACTTAGACAGTTCACCTGATGCTGCAGATGTCCATGGGCAGTGATGACCACTACCCAGAGAGAGAGAGAGAGAGAGAGAGAGAGAGAGAGAGAGAGAGAGAGAGAGAGAGAGAGAGAGACAAGGTAGTCTTAGCGGGAAAGCGCAAAGCCACGGCTGCGGTTTCGTTTTATTTTCTAATATAATGTTGTCGAATATTAATGGTGAATTATTAACCGTTTAGTAATCGCGTGCGTGCATGAGTGTTGGCAAATGAAACAAAACAGTGCAACGTCACTTTTTCTCAAGAAGGCTGCGTGAGGTCTTATTAAAGCCCCAAATCTTTACTGTGACACGCTTGTATTCATTCAAAGACATTTCACAATCTTTTTAATTTAATATGGAGACATTTAGCTCTACGTTACAGTATAGAGATTGAGCGATACTTTTTTTCATTTTCATAGTTGATGTAAATGTAAATACTCTTTATTGTACACCATACAAAACACTTAGAGAGGACAATACAAGAAGAAGTACAAATGGCGGCCTTATCGCTAAAGAGCAATTTCTTCCAGGCAACCATGTGTTGAACTGGACAAAAAAGTTAAGAAACTAGCGGTAAATGGTGTTCTCCGAAATATTACACACAATATAAAAATACTTAATTATCATACATACAATGCATATGCCTACATACAGCCATATAAATTTAATACATACATATAAACTAAATACATATTATATGGACAAAGTATTACATTATAAAGAAATGTATAACAACATTGATGTTATGTTTCCTTCAAATATGATTATTTATGAGATGAACAATGTTTAATGGGCAGAGTCTTTATTGCGCCTAGGTATATTATTTGCCCGTGAATGCCGCTGTTAGACGACACGGTGTTTTCAATACGATTTCTGCGACACAAATAGGTTTAAATAGAGCTTGATACTGTTACCAAATTTCAAGTTTGATTTTTTTTGCTTACCTACAAAGAGGAAAGCTTTGTATGTATGTATGTATGTATGTATGTATGTATGTATGTATGTATGTATGTATGTATGTATGTATGTATGTATGTATGTATGTATGTATGTATGTATGTATGTATGTATGTATGTATGTATGTATGTATGTATGTATGTATGTATGTATGTATGTATGTATGTATGTATGTATGTATGTATGTATGTATGTATGTATGTATGTATGTATGTATGTATGTATGTATGTATGTATGTATGTATGTATGTATGTATGTATGTATGTATGTATGTATGTATGTATGTATGTATGTATGTATGTATGTATGTATGTATGTATGTATGTATGTATGTATGTATGTATGTATGTATGTATGTATGTATGTATGTATGTATGTATGTATGTATGTATGTATGTATGTATGTATGTATGTATGTATGTATGTATGTATGTATGTATGTATGTATGTATGTATGTATGTATGTATGTATGTATGTATGTATGTATGTATGTATGTATGTATGTATGTATGTATGTATGTATGTATGTATGTATGTATGTATGTATGTATGTATGTATGTATGTATGTATGTATGTATGTATGTATGTATGTATGTATGTATGTATGTATGTATGTATGTATGTATGTATGTATGTATGTATGTATGTATGTATGTATGTATGTATGTATGTATGTATGTATGTATGTATGTATGTATGTATGTATGTATGTATGTATGTATGTATGTATGTATGTATGTATGTATGTATGTATGTATGTATGTATGTATGTATGTATGTATGTATGTATGTATGTATGTATGTATGTATGTATGTATGTATGTATGTATGTATGTATGTATGTATGTATGTATGTATGTATGTATGTATGTATGTATGTATGTATGTATGTATGTATGTATGTATGTATGTATGTATGTATGTATGTATGTATGTATGTATGTATGTATGTATGTATGTATGTATGTATGTATGTATGTATGTATGTATGTATGTATGTATGTATGTATGTATGTATGTATGTATGTATGTATGTATGTATGTATGTATGTATGTATGTATGTATGTATGTATGTATGTATGTATGTATGTATGTATGTATGTATGTATGTATGTATGTATGTATGTATGTATGTATGTATGTATGTATGTATGTATGTATGTATGTATGTATGTATGTATGTATGTATGTATGTATGTATGTATGTATGTATGTATGTATGTATGTATGTATGTATGTATGTATGTATGTATGTATGTATGTATGTATGTATGTATGTATGTATGTATGTATGTATGTATGTATGTATGTATGTATGTATGTATGTATGTATGTATGTATGTATGTATGTATGTATGTATGTATGTATGTATGTATGTATGTATGTATGTATGTATGTATGTATGTATGTATGTATGTATGTATGTATGTATGTATGTATGTATGTATGTATGTATGTATGTATGTATGTATGTATGTATGTATGTATGTATGTATGTATGTATGTATGTATGTATGTATGTATGTATGTATGTATGTATGTATGTATGTATGTATGTATGTATGTATGTATGTATGTATGTATGTATGTATGTATGTATGTATGTATGTATGTATGTATGTATGTATGTATGTATGTATGTATGTATGTATGTATGTATGTATGTATGTATGTATGTATGTATGTATGTATGTATGTATGTATGTATGTATGTATGTATGTATGTATGTATGTATGTATGTATGTATGTATGTATGTATGTATGTATGTATGTATGTATGTATGTATGTATGTATGTATGTATGTATGTATGTATGTATGTATGTATGTATGTATGTATGTATGTATGTATGTATGTATGTATGTATGTATGTATGTATGTATGTATGTATGTATGTATGTATGTATGTATGTATGTATGTATGTATGTATGTATGTATGTATGTATGTATGTATGTATGTATGTATGTATGTATGTATGTATGTATGTATGTATGTATGTATGTATGTATGTATGTATGTATGTATGTATGTATGTATGTATGTATGTATGTATGTATGTATGTATGTATGTATGTATGTATGTATGTATGTATGTATGTATGTATGTATGTATGTATGTATGTATGTATGTATGTATGTATGTATGTATGTATGTATGTATGTATGTATGTATGTATGTATGTATGTATGTATGTATGTATGTATGTATGTATGTATGTATGTATGTATGTATGTATGTATGTATGTATGTATGTATGTATGTATGTATGTATGTATGTATGTATGTATGTATGTATGTATGTATGTATGTATGTATGTATGTATGTATGTATGTATGTATGTATGTATGTATGTATGTATGTATGTATGTATGTATGTATGTATGTATGTATGTATGTATGTATGTAGGTACGTACGTACGTACGTACGTACGTACGTACGTACGTACGTATGTATGTATGTATGTATGTATGTATGTATGTATGTATGTATGTATGTATGTATGTATGTATGTATGTATGTATGTATGTATGTATGTATGTATGTATGTTTGCAACGAATAAACTCAAAAACTACTGGACCGATTTAAAATATTCTTTCACCATTGTAATTCAACATTAGCGCTGAGTAACTTAAGCTATATTGAAAAAGAAATGTCCACCCGTGCGAAGCCGGAACGGGCCGCTAGTAATTGATAAATTTAATGAACATTTTCAATGAATTCACTAAAATTATTTCAGAATTGCCAGCAACGTCCTTTGCGTCTAAAACAGGATGTGACCGAACATGATCCGCAACTTCTTAAAGTACCTGGAATATGTCAAGTAATTGTATTGACTATTGTTGTTTCTATATGCACACAATAAGGAAACCGCAGAAGGTAAATTTGAATTTGAATTTAGACACGAATATCGGTACCCTTCGGAGAATCTAGTAGGACACGCCTTAGTGCGCGATGCCGTTCCCTCCGAAGGTGATTCGTTTCACACGGCTTGAGGGACCCTTTAAGTTTCTCGCCACCCGGCCCCCAAAAAAGCCCGGTGAAGCTGATAATGCCGTCTGAGGCAAGAGAGAATTCTCTCCAAAAAAAAAACTAATATTGGAACAGTTCGGAACACAGTACGAGCGCAGCTGTTGCGTGATTCCGTGCCCGCGAGAGGTTGTCTATGTGTGCGTTGCTCGAGCGCTTTTGTATGAAGCTTACCTTCTGCAGTCTCCTTGTTTTGTGCTATATGTGTGTAGACTTTTAATATAAATGAAGACTATTGGATTGTCCCGTCGTCGTACCTGTACCATTCATCTGATTGTAATGATAATATGGTAAGAGTTATTCAGTTTTAATTTGAAAAGGTTATGCGATTTGAATTTGTTTTTTGTTATCATAACGAGTCAAGCACGCCCAGACTTCCTCGGGCGTGCTTTCTCTGGTGAGCCGTTGCCTGGGTGAAAGCCGGGCAGGATTCCGTTGTTCACTGTTCACCCTTGCATCAATATTGAGAGGAACAGTGGTTTTTAATGGGTATGGGTGGCAACAACTGTTTTCAAACAAGCAGCCCGCCCTGCTTATTCGCATAGGTCCAGCGTTTGATTCCCCTAATTGATTAGATTGGATTGGATGGATTTATTTATCTAAACGTTATGTCGTCTTAACATCAATGTTAGTGGCATAGTTGTGATCCGACAGTTAAATATAAAATAGGCAGTGCAATGCCTCAGTCGTTGAGGATTCTGGGTGAAAGGGTTCCGCTTCCACCTTCAGCCTCAACCACTTCAGATCAAATGACAAGAAGGCCAAGCGCTTACCTATAAGTCCCGATCCGATCCATATTTCTCGGACAATCTAGTAGAGCACGGGGACACGCACTGGTTCCCTCTAGAAAACCTCCGAAGGTGCTTGTTTCACACGGCTTGAGGAACCCTTAAAGTTTCTCGCCGCCCCCCAAAAAGGCCCGGCGAAGCTGAAAATGCCAACTGAGGCAATTAGCAACCTCTCAAAAAAAATTTACCTGAAAGAGACTAAAAAAAATACATAAAATTATAAAAAGAAAATCTACTTCTTATTTTGCAACACCTTTCCAAATTCAAAATATTCTACTAGAACGACCACGGCGGCCCTCTCACCACATGGAGGGGAGGCAAGGAGGTTCTTATCGGTGTTGCTTCAGTGTACACAACCTCTCCGAAGATGGAGTGTCGAGCTCCTTACGGGTACACCAGCACACACTGCAACAACCAGATGATAGCGTGCGCCCTTTATCCGTAAGTCTTTTTATGGTTTAATTTATTTCTCCAGAAATAATACATTATTTACTTCTATCTCGGAGGAGCTCGGATCAGTCCGAGCGCAGCTGTTGCGAGATTCCGTGTCCGTGAGAGGTTGTCTATGTGTGCGTTGCTCGAGCGAGTTTGTATGAACCTTACGTTCTGCAGTCTCGTTATTTTGTGCCGCGATCTTCATCACATCGTAAAACTATTAAAATACTGGTAACTTAACAAATGTCACCATCAATTCACTGCCTATCAAACATAAGGCCTAACTCAAAAATCATGCAGCTATTAAAAAAAAAGGCAATAGCATTCTGGCATAATAGTTTTGTTCATCATCATCATCAGCTCATTTTGTGTCCCCACTGCTGGGGCACGAGCCTTCCCTATAGATGGAAAGGGAGAATAGGCCATAAACCACCACGAGGGCCCGGTGCGGATTGGTGGTTGTTAACGACTGCTAATGCAGCCGGGACCAACGGCTTTACGTGCCTTCCGAAGCACGGAGGAGCTTGAAATGATAAATTTTTGGTCACCCATCCGATGACCGTCTTTGCTTAGCCTGTCTGCCTCAGCGCTTGCAGACCTTCCTCTTGAACCACTCTATCTATTAAAAAAAACCTCATTAAAATCCGTTGCGTAGTTTTAAAGATCTAAGCATACATACATAGGGACAGACAGACAGCGGGAAGCGACTTTGTTTTATACTATGTCGTGATAATAAGTTAACTTCATACCTGGCAATCGAATTGGTGTCTTATTTATAATAAACTTTGGGATGTTCCGAGTCTCATTCATTCCCGAACATTTTATTCCGACGATTGCTTGTTTCAATAACCGTCAGCACAAAATAAGGACTAAATTACAAAATTTTTGATGGTGGGTCGAATCGCCCATTTCAAAAAGAATACATTCATACCGTGGTAAGAACGGCCTAACGACCCGAATTTACAATGAAGTGAAATGAAACATTTTGGAATATTACAGTATTCATGATAGGCAGCGAATTGTAACGGTGACTTGATTTCAATGATAGTGATCTTTGCCCAGCTGTAGGACAGTATAAAGGGTACCTATTACATGTACCTACTTTTTATTTTTTAGGCATTTAGATTTGAGACGATCCCTTAACTGCGACATGTCACCGCAAGACAGAAGCTATTATTTCGTCGAAAGAAACATATCATGGTCTGGACATCCAGACGGGTAAGGCTCTAAGTACTAAGCTCTAAAGTGCGCACCGACTGATACGGCTAGCAGCTCTCGGCCCTTCATCACCGCTCGACCAGTTAACAGTTCATGAGGATGCCCGTGGAGTGGCGAAACACGTGTCGGGCATAGGTGTTGGTGTGCATGTTCGCTTGTATCCATTGATTCTACTGCAAGCTGGATAAACGAGCGATTTTTTTAGCATAATTTTACACTAATATTATTTTTTACTATATTTGGATTTTTGTAAGCCATGGATTTCCGCAAAGTACCGGCTTATCTTAATACTTATATTATGTAATTTACGATAAAAGATAGATAGATAGATAGATAGATAGATAGATAATATTTTTATTACAACACTATGAAACATAAACATGTGAACACAAATATAAATAGCGGCCCGCTCGCGACTTCGTCCGCTTGCGTGAATACCCGTATCCTATAGAACCCTAAAGCAGCGCCACCTAACGGGTCCAATTATATGCATGTTTATACATATAAACCTTCGTCTTGAATCACTCTATCAATTAAAAAAAACCTCATCAAAATCCATTGAGTAGCTTTAAAGATCTAAGCATACATATGGGTAGACAGATAGCGGAAAGCGACTTTGTTTTATACTATGTAATGACTTACAAAGTTATAATTTGGCGGTCTTATCGCTTTAAAGCGATTTCTTCCAGACAACCAGTTATAATATGTACATTGTTTGTTGCCTGTACTCAATGATTATTATTATTGTTAATGAAGTATTGCTTGCGAATGGTACGTTACGATGATCGCTTCGGTCAGTCTCCACCTTACTTTCGATAACGCTGTACAAGCCGGACGGAGGCAGCCTGCAGCAATCTCTTTTAATAAAGGTGTAAAGTTTTTCTTCACCCTTTTTCAGACCTGCTGAAACCGAGCGCCCTGTAAGGTCTGGACCGTTGAATCATGGTTACGACAGACTTTGAGCATCACTATGGCAGTGCTTAGACTGGGCAGATTGAAAAACCAAAACACAAGATTTCAGGGTTGACCTGGCTTCCTGACTTGAGTTCCTGGTCGCCACAAAAATTCCGCGACGTTGGTTGCGTTTTTTAAAATAATTTTTTACCTTTGGCATCTCGGGTTATTGTAAACTCGTCACAAAAGAAGTTCGTCACGTTTTTGTGACTTCCATACATTGACAGTAAACACGGCACAAGTATGAAAAACTATTATGTATATAAAATAAATAATCATTAATTTATAACTGTGACGAGTTTACATTGTACTTTTTTGCGCGGTAAATTTACTTTGTTGTGAGTTTACAATAACCGGACTGCTTATCCATTCTACTATATCCTTTATTAGTTACTTCCATTTTATATTGTTAACTTTTATTTATTTAAAGTTTTTTAAGATTATTTAAGATTATTTAAGATAATATTGGTAGGCGCAATCATGCGCGATGCTTAAAGTGGACAGTACAACTTTTTTTAAATTTAAATTTATATACATATTTTTTTAATGTATATACTAATTTAATACCTATATAGATAAGTATTGTACATAAATATACAATGTAAATACGTAAACTACAATATATAAATATACATAAAATATATAATTCTAATAGGACGTTGCTGAGATGATTTGGCAGAATTATTCTAGATTTTATCAAACAAGAGCTCGCGGACTTTCTTTTCAAAAGTCACTGCCATGACTGACTGCCTTTTGAAATCACAATGGCTACACCAACCTGATTTGAAAAGGCAGGTCGTTTCACAGGAGAATAGATTTAATGTGAAGGGAACGATGTGCAAAACCATATGTATGGGAAGGATAGAGAAAGAGAAGATTATTTGAGGACTTGAGATGTGAGCAAAGGTACTGAAAAAGGGGGACTCTTTACTTAACTCGCTTAAAACATACTCATACTCATAGTCCGGGAGGTAGCTTTGCAAATACAAAAGTCATAGTAAGCCGGCTGATGTTAACATCGATAGTTGATCTTATATGGCTGATGAGTGAACCGACCGTCAGCTGCTCAAGTAGCGGTGGGTGTGCGGGGGTGCATTGTTCGAACAATCTGTATCTTTACTGCGTCAGCTGACGGCCTTTCCACCACTACACACGCAGCTGATTGTTGTTTTCGTACTTTTAATAATTTAAACAATCGTGAATTTCATCAATCAAATTTCATACAAATTTAAAATTTCATGTGGCGTACTATAACTTTATTTTACGTATTTTTTTACGAGTTCATGCGAGCAGCTGACTTATAGTCCCCCCTCCACGATGCAGCTGACGATTTTTTTCCAGCTCAGAATGATTTCAACTATTTATGGAAAAAGTTTCTGCCGGCGTACTATTACTTTTTTTTTTCTTTTTACCACTTTCGGAACCTCCCACACCCACACCCACACCCACCGCGGGTGCGCCAGCTGACGCTTGGTTCACTTATTAGTAATACGAGATCTGTTGAAAAAGATGGCAATCGATCGGCGTAAAAACACTAACTAAAATGCAACGCTACCTCCCGGACCATCACTTTATTATCTGTACAAAAGGCAACGAGAGCAGCGTAATTAGTACAATCCACCGTTTCATTTCAATCATCGGGTCAATTCCACTTTGTAACTAACTTCAGTTACGAAGTAGAATTGACTGTTGCCAACGACAGCCCCTGGCCACAAAATAAGAAGATTGCAGAAGGTAAGCTTCATACAAACGCGCCCATTTCTTTTTGAGAGAGTTTTCTCTTTACTTCTGGGCATTTTCAGCCTCACCTGGCTTTTTGGGTGCGGCGAGAAACTTAAAGTGTTCCTCCAGCCGTGTGAAACGAAGCACCGACGCGTTCGAGCAACGCACACAGACAACCTTTGACGGACACGGAATCTCGCAACGAACTGGCCCAAGCTGTTCCGAGATCCGTGTCTGTGCAGGGCCTGTGTGCGTTGCTCGAGAGCGGTATGTATTGACCTTCTGAGTCTCTTTATTTTGTGCGCTGGCCCCGTCTATTAATTGTCGCTTATGCCCCGACAAACTCCGAACAGTTTGGTAACTCCAAGTGTCATTCAGTTTTAGTTAACCCCAACTGAATTTCTATAAGCTTATTCTGACAGCTGTTGACCCGGATTCTAAGTTTGGATGGTTTTGTTTTCGCTTTGACAGCGTGAGAAATTGTTTGCTTGATAAAATGAAATTAAACTATTTTTTTGACGACCTCCGTAGCCGAGTGGCTTGCACACCGGACTTTGGGCGGCGTTAATTCTGGAGGTCCCGGGTTCGATTCCTGGTCGGGTCAATGTCGAAAACGAACTTTTCGATACTGTGTCGGGTCTGGGTGGTTGTGGTAACGTCGTTGTTTCTGATTTCCATATCACGAGTGCTTTAGCTTGTACTTAGATCAGAACAATGTATGTATGTGATGTAGAAATTTTTTTTGTTATATTTTTGAGAGTGTTTGCTGTTGTAAGGCCAACAACGGCCTTCACTTACAGCGGCGTCATAAAATTTTATGGTGGCGGCAAGAAACTTAAAGGATTTCTCAAGCCGTGCCGAAACACGGTCAGAGGGATTTTAGAGGGAATGGCACACGCAAGCGTATCAACGTTTCCTACTAGATTTCCCGAGGAGTCTAGTCGAGGAGTCTCAGATCAGATCGGGTCTACTGTTTTGGGGTGTTTGATGCAACGACTTGCTCGTACGGGTCGCGATATTGATGGTTAAGTAACATCAGCAAAGCTGGGCGCCCAATTAAAAATATATCGGAGCATCTCTGGAATGTCAAAGTAATATATCATTACACTCCGACCTCCGTAGCGGAGTGGCTCGCACACCGGTTTCAAGGTGTCGCCATCTCTGAGGTCCGAATCCCGGTAGGGGCAAAATGTTTGTGTGATGAATGGCTGTTTATATAAGTATTATGGATATTTCAATAACAATATACTTACACATGTATCATAATAGGTATGTCTATCCGTTACCCTAGTACCCGTAAACTAGCCTACAGTGCTTACTTCGGGCTGGGCTAATTGGTGTGAATGCAAGAGGTATTTATTTATTTATTATACTGCATTAGGCTTGTGTTGTGGGTTAAGGTGATTAACAATAGACCGTGCGGAGAGCTACTCTGTTCTATTGATAATCAACTACTGAGTTTCTGGCTATCTAATCCCTTACTGTCAGGGCATATACACATGAGATACTGCTATCAACATTGATGATATGGGGACATATTTAGAAAAGACGGTGGTAGCTAGCTAGGCGGATTTAAAACCGGATCTACCACCAACTGTACCGAGTACAAACATCTTCTCCCCGATGGGAATCAAACCCGGGACCGGTCGGAGTCCCGTGGTGGTCTTAACTAACAACAAAAAACTGCTGGTACCAAATGTCTTTTTTTTGTTTTTTTTTTTAAATAATGAAATATCACGTAGTTGAGTACAGCCACGAGCTTTAAAACGTTTATACTTTTTACTAGTTTTGACTGTTATTCCATTGTATTAAGAGTTACATTTGATTGTTAACATGTTATTGCTCGTGACTGTACGTGTGTAGTCTTATCCACAAATATGTATGCAACCTACTTCTTAGTTACAAATTCTCGTGAGTGGTCAAACAGATGTCTGTGAGCTACTCGCTTGATTCGGGCCTAAGTGATTGCGGTTGCCACTACATAGGCTGGAAGGAAGTTGGGTTACAAGGAAGTGCGTATCTCGATAATATATATACTTACCTACACACAGTTTCTCAATCCCAAACCTTTTGACAAGCACTGCAGAGTAGCACATGACATACTACTACCGCATGACATGGGAAAGCTATTAGTTAACTATTAATTTATTATTGTAATACTAGCGACTGCACGCGACTCTTCCGCTACATACTGGGTGTTCAACACGGAATTTTGGGAAGTCTCATCTTGATTTTGCTTGCGTCATAAAATACCTGCAAAATTGTATCGTTCTAGGTCCAACGGTTTGGGTCAGTCAGACAGGAATTTTTGCGGATAGGTAAATACAGCCGGGACCAACGGCTTTACGTGCCTTCCGAAGCACGGAGGAGCTCGAGTTGATACATTTTTGGTCACCCATCCGATGACCGGCCTTTGCTAAAGTTGCTTAACCTCAGCAATCGCAGACCGAGCGCGTTAACCAGTAAAAAGAGATTATTTAAAACTAGACAAATTTATTCCAGTGAAAGCAAGTTTATTAAATTCAACAAAATTATACACTCATATATATACTGAAAATAATATGTTCTCAAATATAAATTATAATTATAAACATAATCTTGGTTATATTACTTTAGAATAAGTTTAGTTTTGTTTGTTTCAATTAAATATTAAAATTATTATTTTCGTGAATACCACATTAAATACTTTCTTTAATTTAATCCTTGCCTTTATTGACACAATAATAGGTGTGAGTATTATTCCAAGATAGATGCAATTTATAATAAATTAATCATAATTTGGAATAGGTAAATGTATTCTAGAAATGAAAAAAATGTTTTGTTGAGAATAAAATGTTTTTTCTTTATTTAATTCTATAAATTCTCAAACTAAATGAATGTTGTTTTATTAAAGTAAATGGTTTTAACTACAATAACGCCTTCTCTCAACAGCTGTTGTAATTCATATCAAATCAACTCTATTTCTTGTTTTCAGAAAAAAAAAAAATTGTTCTACGGAAATATTATTTTTAATAAAAAAAACAAGTATGATTGTAGTTAATATTCCTCCCAACCCCTTGTGAGCATAGGGTGGTATAATTACTGTAACTTAAAAACGCTTCTAGGAGTTAGCTTACTTAGATAAATACATGTTTTACTTTACTTTTAAACAACTATAAACGATCTATGTATAATCTCTATTCTGTTGTATGTTATAATTAAACATGTTTGATTGTTGCAATGCATTTGTTTTTGAATCTTGTACTCGTACTGCAAACACTGCCATCGAAGTAATGCTCGTAGAATATATCTAGTTATATATTCTTAATAGCTGCAGACGATATTCACGTAACAGAGAGATATGTAGCTCAATGGTATCCGTTAGCTAACAGGGCAAGTCGACATCGATGTGGCAGCGTCATTATTTGTTTGATCACAAAATAACGAGACTGCAGAAGGAAAGCTTCATACACATCGCTTTTTTTTGGAGTGAGTTTGTTGATTGCCTCAGACGGCATTTTCAGCTTCACCGGACTTTTAAAGGGGCTGGCGGCGAGAAACTTAAAAAGTTCCTCAAGCCGTGTGAAACGAAGCACCTTCGGAGGTTTTCTAGAGGGAACGGCATCACGCACTAGTGTGTGTCCCCGTGCCCTACTAGTTTCACCGAGGGGTTCAGACCGGAGCGGGGAGCGGAACAACCCGTGTGCGCCTCTAAAGGCTCGGACCACGGCTCGGGTTGACCGGGCCGTGGGTGGTGGTGGGTATATACCGCGCTCGAAGAAAGCACACATCGGCCCTCTCTTGGACGTGGAATCTCGTAACAGCTCGTAATAGTCCGAGCGCAAAATATGGAGACTCAACCCAGACGGTAAGTTTAATACATATCGCGCTAAAGCAACGCACACATCGGCCCTCTCACGGACACGGAGTCTCGCAACAGCAGTGTTTGCGAGCTATGTTGTCTATATGTGCGTTGCTCGACGCGTTTGCACTTTAACTTCTGAAGTCTTCTTTTTTGTGGTTTGATCGAAGACGCTAGAATAGAGTTTCATGTCTTCCACAGTTTACGCGAATATTACATATTGAAATGCACTTTCTGTGAATCGATTTGCGTTTGTGGCACATATTATTTTTATCCTGACGTTTGTTATGGGAAGACTGAGTTGTTTTGGTAGTCTGTTGTCGAACACTGTTGCCATTAACCTAATCTAATACCTACACTTGTACATATCGATTAAGTTTTTAACTCGTGTAACTACGAGTAGTAGAGTGGATCCGAGTGGTCAAGTTAAATTGGGCTTCAAAACTAATTTTTCAACTAGCTACTAGCAATAAGGACTAACAATGTTTTAAAATGGGTTTATGCGATCGCTACTTTGTTATTTTATTGGTCATAAATACACGGTTTTAAACCTTGGCGCGTCGGTTCGAAATGATCACCTTTACAATGTAATTGTGGTGCATGATTTATTGTAGGGCATTGGTAGTTTTTTTTTTAAATTTAACGCGCTTGGTCTACGATTGCTGAAGTTAAGTAACTTTAGCAATGATCGGTCATCGGATGGGTGACCAAAATCTCGAGCACCTCCGTGCTTTGGAAGGCTATTGAAGCCGTTGTTCCTAGCTGCAATGGCCGTCGTTAGCAACCGTGAATCCGCACTGGGCCCGCGTGGTGGTTTATGGCCCGACCTCCCAGTGGTGTTTCTATCTATACGGATCTGGTTGTTCCACCCCCAATCCGATTCGAATCCCTCGGTGAATCTAGTAGGGAACGGGAACACAGATTTCAGTGCGTTATGCCATTCCCTCTAGAAATCTACTGACGGTGTTCAGTTTCACATAGCCTGAGGCGCTTAAACGAGTGAAAAGGCTGTTGGCGGTACAGTAACATGCCTAGTAAATAGTCGTAAAACATAAGATTTGGATGTTGGAGTCGATGACATCATAAGTCAATACGTTTTTTTTTTTACTTATAGGACAACCGACAAGATAAACACTGTTTATAGAAACAAACATACCTAAACTTAAAGCTAAGTGTTATCTTGATTACAGGTTTTCAAGATCAAAATATCAAATATATATAAAAACAAACTATAATTTTCTGGGTTTTAAAAAAAAAATACTTATTTATTTAATAATATGGCATATGACCACATATTAAGTAATAATGAGTAAACAGTAAGTTTTTTGTGAAAATATATCGTTACCTATTTCAAGCTTCAATTATTTCACGTACTTATAGTGTACAGATATGTTCAAATATGTCTCTCGGTACACGTCGCTTGCATAAAGAGTCATACAAACACTTACCTACATGGAAACTAACAACTCACCAACTCACCACACACAACATCCGACAACTCCATAACTTTCCACAGTGCAAACCTTTAGTTGCCTCGTCATTCAGAACTTGTCGTTGGGAACATCGTTATGGAGAAACTATTCATAGTAGAGGCGGAAATATGGATATCGTTAAAAACTCTTTTGTTATGATTTTTATTATTTTAAATTTCTCTTCTTTTTATATATGACGTTCGACATTGTTTTAAGTGGCATTATGACTTCTTGGCGGGAAAGTGAATGTTAATGTAAGTTAATGTCCGCTGTTTTGTTTTATTTTTCATTCATTTAAAAATGTGTTATGTTGAATATTAATGTGAATTATTGGTGGATTATTAACCGTTATGTCGTTATGTGTTCGTGAGCGTGCCTGGGTGTCGGCCAATGAAATAAAACAGTGCAATGTCACTTTTATAATTATCTCAAAAAGTCCGCGTGAAGTCAAGAAAGTCAGAAGATAGTAAAGATGTAGTGTTTTACTAATAAAGTCCCATATCTTTACTGAGAAACTCAAGGGGTTGGGGGTATAACATTTCTCACTTTTCATTTCTATTAACATTCATCATCATACAGGAAGGAAATATTGTTTATTTTTATATGTTTACTTGTTACAAAAATTACTTTGACATTGGCCTACGAAGCCATCAACTAAAACGAAAAAAGTGGCATTTTTTGCTTCTTCGCTTTCATATCGGGAAAGCGAAGAGTCATGTTTGCGGTCTTGTTTTTTTTTTTTTTTTTCGATATTTGTGTAGTCGAATTCAGTGTAAAATAATGGTGGATTAATAATCGTTAATTTTTTTTTAAGTTATTTTTTTTAAACAGCCGATCAAATCCTACAACTTTTCATCAAGATCGGTCAAGCCGTTCTTGAGTTATAAGAGGACATACGGACAGACAGACAGAGAGACAGAAAAAAAACAAAAATCGTAGAATTGGTGTCAGTGAGTCATAAAACGAATATTTATCCCAAAATTTGTGAGAAAAATTGCATGTACAGACTACAGATTTATTATTAAATAGTATAGTTTATTATAGTAGAGACTTTGTGTTTTGACATTTTCGTAATCTTATCCGAAATGCATTATTATTTATATTTTTTTAATTTTTATTCTGCATTATTAGTAATTTAAATTTTAACATTGTAATTCTTGTTGTGTTTAAGTGTAATGAGTAGTTTTCTGGCGTCTTGGCCCAAACTGTAAGCCAGCAGACTCGCATGCTTATAAATAAATAAATAAAGACATATAACGCCCAAAATTATAGGGATTTAAAAAAAAAATTATATCAGATATAATACATTTTTAGTTTTTGCAACTCTACCAAACTACCAATGCAGTTCGTTGGCGTAGACAGATCAAATATAATCAGAATATGATGATGGTTGATTGTTTCAACGATATAAGCTTTTTTTTTAATTTGTGGGATAGTAGAAGGGCATAGTATCAAAACCTATCTAATTAATCTATTTTCAGAAATTGGATATTTAAAATTTTGTTACTATTGCAAAATATATAATGTATGGCATTTCTATGATATTTTTGAGGATTTTGATATTGACAGACTGTGTTTTAGCATTCTGGTGGCCATTGTCCGATTCCCCTTACGTCCAATTGGTGTCCGACAGCCCGTTTCCCCGATGGTCCACTTCCCTAATAGTCCAAATCCCTGACTGTCCAATTCCCGAATAGTCCAATTTCTGACTGTCCAATTACCTAATAGTACAATTCTCTGACTGTCCAATTCCCTAATAGTCCAATTCCCTAATTGTCTCATTCTCTAATAGTCCATCTCCCTGACTGTACAATTCTCTGAAAGCCAATTTTCCCCATATTTAAATGTACGAGTACAATTTATATTGACCAGGCCAGGCCGAGTCTGCTTTAGTCGCACCTGACAAAAAATGGAGCCGATGCAACGACAGCGTGCGACCGCGGGTGTCGACCGGTCGGATGCAAGATGCAATGTAAATTCCTTGGCAAATAGTAATTAGCGGGTTCTGGTATTTATTTCACTATTCATAAAGAAAAAGTTATTAAGCATGTTTTAGTGAGATTTGTTACAAAACCATTAGGTGGATCTAGTGCGTGATTGATAGTATTTTCTTTTTCTGATAAATAGTTAAATTTCGGCCAATATTCTGCGTGCTTCGGAAGGCACGTAAAGCCGTTGGTTCCGGCTGCATTAGCAGTCAGTAACAAGCACGGCACCGCACTGAGCCCGCGTGGTGAATGACCCGTTCTACCTTTTGGTGTTTCCATCCTTAGGGAAGGCTCGTGCCCCAGCAGTGGGGACATAACATGAGCTGGTGATGATGATGACCAAATTGTTTTCAACGGGATTTTATACTAGACCCCACTGCAGTGACGATATTTTAAGCTCCATTAGCAATTTTCATTAACTAAGCTGCTTAGCGATTGATTTTGAAATTAGGCCAGAATGCTAATAGCTTTCGCCGCCGGCTTATTAAACTGTGAAATGTATTCTGGACTGGAAATCCAGACAGTTTTATTCTTATTTAGTTAGACGTGTAAATTAATAGATAAATAAATGAGTAAGTACGCAGTCTATATACTGTCCCACTGTTAGACAAAGGCCTCCATCGTTAAAATCAAGTCATCGGTACTAATCACCACGCTTGCCAGATGTCGATAGGTGATTACAAATCCGGGCTGTGCATTGAGAAATACGAAACAGACTTTGCCCGACCTGTGAATCGAACGCCTGTCACTCGGCCACTAAGACGTCCTTATGTAAGTAGGTATCATATTAATATTGTTATGTAGCAACACCATAAATCCATAAAATTGTGTTTTAAAGTACTTTTTTTTGTTTAATAAAATTTTTAGCCTTCCCGGTAGCATAGCGGTCAGTGCAGCCGCCCGGATTGCGGAAGACCCAGGTTCGATTCCTGGCTGGGTCGGGTGGGCGTTTAATTTTTTCACTGTATTTTACAAAATTTTATAAATATTTAATAAAATATTATTGAAATAATACATGAGACTTTAGTTTTAGGATGAATTAAATGGTATATTTAATTAAGTTCAGACATCGACTTTATTACATCGGTATACAGAACACGAGTCGGGTAAACAGACAACGGGGGTTTTGACAGATTATACAATACTATGTTTATTTCAAAACTATTTCTACCTATTTAAATACAATCTGTCCGGTCAGTGATGTCGGAGCTTTTAATGGTATGTTATACGATCAATTTTATCAAGAAATCACCCCCTATTAAATATTTTTTCTCCCACCATTATGAAATGGCAGCCATTCACATTTTAAGATTACCAAAGTATGGACGTGTGTCTTAATTTTGCAATATCTCCCTATGTAGGAGTCCTAGAAACACAAAAGAGATCTTATTTGATAGCTAATATTGTGGGCACTCAACCATTGTAAACTATTGTATGAAAATGTTTCAATAACAGTAGGAAAATAACTGACAAACAGAAAAATAAAAAAAAAAATACCAAATTCCACTTTTTTAGCTTTTTAGAAAAATCAAGTTCGTTAACCTATTTTTTTTTTATATTTTGTAAATAGAACAAGAACTGTGCTAACAGAAAACACCAAAATCGTAACTGTAATTACTTACAGTTACGATTTTGGTGTTTCTAGTTATGACTGTTTAAATACGACCCTTATTAAAGTAAATCTTTTCCAGCAGTAGAGAAATAAATAAAATACTTTATAATTTTGAAAAATATATAATTTGACAAACAAAAATCAAATAAAACTTTCATAATAATTGTTCATAATGAGCTCCGTGGCATTGGAGACAAGCAGTTGCTGTAAGTGATATTTGTTGCGTAGAGCGTCGGATCATCTCCCAGTCTTCCTTTAATTCATTTCTAACTTCAAATATTCTTTCAATTAATTGTTCTCGTGTATCTGGCACGTCGACATAAACCCCCTTTGCTTCATAGTACCCCACAAAAGTTTTAATTATTTAACTAAAATTAGACATAAGAATAATATTGTAAATCTGTATTGTAAACTTGTTTGTGGTTCAATAAATAATTTTTTTAAAAAAAATTGAGCTCTGACATCGCAGACCGGACAGATTTTATATTGTGTGATAAGGCCGGGTTTCCACTGACGCGGAGCTGGACGGAGAGGAGCGGTGAAAAGTGGTGAGTGTTTCCACTGAAGTGGAGCAGAGCGGAGTTGTGAAGCGGAGCGGAGCGAAGTCTCATCCATTTTGATACGTATACACCTTATGACGTAACGATGATAACAACTATGATGCACTGCGCGCGAGTCAAGCGGCGCGGCGTCATGCACCCGCTCCCGGACCCCGGTCCGCACCTCGCCGCTCCGCTCTTCCGTTCGTCCACTATACAACCTTGCTGCCCTCCGCACCGCACCGCTCCGCTGTCCTCCGCTCCGCATCGCCTCGCTGTATTCTTATTATGAATATCCGTTCAACTCTGCTCCACTCCGCTCGTGCTGTTTCCATTGAAGCGGAGCGGAGATTTCGAGCATAGTGATTGGTCAATTCATGCACCGCTAAGCACCTCTCCGCCCAGCTCCGCGTCAGTGGAAACCCGGCCTAAGGCTTGCAATAATATGAAATATAAAGAATCCATTTAGGTAATATTAAAACCAGTTATCCGGTTGGGTATTATGCCTGTATGTGTTTGTATTTATCTATATGTTGCAGGGAAATAAGGATACCAGGGATTTCGTGAAATCTCTAGGGAAACCACGTAATTACGACTCTTGATTTAATCACATTAGACAATTAATCGCAGCATTAGAGACGCCTAAGAACACGCATTTATCTGCTACTTTTGTATATATTTTAATGTTTACACTTTATAATATCTTTAATGTCATTACGGAAAACACATCATATAGGTGCTTATGTATTACTAGCTGCCCGACCCGGTTTAGCACGGGTGGACATTTCCTTTTTAACATAGCCTATGTTACTTAGCGCTAATGTAGCATTGTAATGGTGAAATATTATTTTAAATCAGTCCAGTAGTTTTTGAGTTTATTCGTTACAAACAAAAATACAAAGCAACTAGTATGATATTGTATGCCTCATTGTGTCAGATTAAATTAAACGCACCTATCGACGCGATGGGTTTTACAATTCTATAGCTATATTCCCCAACCGCGACATAGCATCCCCTAATCCCCTTACCACATCATTACCATAGCATTACCGTACATTATCCCCACAATATTCACTTCACATAAGTACTTAGGAAAAGTGCACAAAAATTGCCAGTTAACTGAATAGTGGTTTATAAAGTTAAGTTCTCTAGTAGCTACTGTTATCCCACTGCGGGACAAAGTTCTCCATCATTGAAATCAGGTAAATGTTGGCATGTTACATCAATCAGATAGAGCTTTTATTGCTCAGAAAAGATGTGTGAGAGCAATATACGGTGTTCCTCCGATGACGTCTTGCCGTCCACTGTTTGCAAGACTTGGCCTACTTACATTGACATCTTTGTATATTTAAGATGTTTTGCGTATTTATACAGCAAAATAGTAACCTCTTTAAAAAGGCTTGTCAACCACTATTCTATTGTACAACAACAAAGAAGAAGCGCTTATCCAAGAAACCGTTGAGAACCGAACAGATTAGTTTTGACACCCCTAAAATAAGGCATTACAGCAAAAGCTGCTATGTGCTCAAAGATTTATAATAATATTTACCATGGCATTACCAATTATTATTTATACAAAGAAACTAAAACTAAAAACCTTAAAAAATATATATATAATAACTACAATATTAAATTATTTATTTATTAAAAGGAGTCCCTTTAGGCAAGGTTCCGAAGATACCGGCAGCGTTCCCCCTTTGAATGGCTAGACTAATTCTTTGTCCGAGGTAGCTGCCAGCTCTTCGGTCTCCTGTGATGTCGACTAACCTTTTTGCTATTTCCTTAAAAATCCTTATAGCGCTAGGACAATAATAATAAAAATATACCTGATGAATATAAATGTATGAATAGTTATCTGCGTAACTGGTTACTGTCGCACACATTTTATGATATCAAAGAGTTTTTTGATTGTCGCTAAGGTATACTATAAGATTAATTTAATGTAATCAATTATATTTGCATGTCACTTTGTTTCGGCAAAACATGATTGTTCTCATTTTTATGTTTTACCACCATGTAAACCATCTTTTTACGCTAACAAATATTTTATTTATTAACACTAATTTTGAAATGCAACAACTTTTACGGATCTACTCGTGTTTATTTTACACATTAGTTTAATTAATGTCTATGCTGACGTTTCAACATTTGGCGACAAAAACGCGAGTAGATCCGTAAAAGTTGTTTCATTTGTAGTGTTTGCGTAAACTTTAGAAAACATTATCGCTAATTTTTCCCACAACACTAGCGAGAGTGTGGCGACCATTCTATTCTTTCACCGGCATCACATCGCATTGAGTAAGCATGTCTTTTAAAATGTATCTTTACTAGAAATAAACCTCAATACTGTTCACTTAAAGCACAGTATAATAATGAGGACGCCTCGGTGGCCGAATGGCAGGGCGCTCGGCCCGATACCCGAAGGTCCCGGGTTCGATTCCCAGGTTATGCAAGGTGTGTTTCATATTTCTCGATACACAGCCCCAGTTTGTGATCACCAACCCGCATTGTCAAGTGTGATGATTGAGCCATTACCCATCTTTTACTCTAATTTAAAATGAGGTTTACATGAAGGGAACAAACGTCAGAATAACTATTCCGAGCTAGTTCTTTGTTCATTTGTTAGGCACTAAGTTTGTCAGTCTACAATTGCCAAATGTCAAACATTTTATTTGATGCCGCGCGGCCATACTAGTTTTGTATGGGGAATATAACGTGTTAATTTGAAAAATAATATTTTAAAAAACCGCTCGATAAATTGAAAATGTGAGACGGACAATGTGCACTTGGAGAGGCCTATGCCCAGCAGTGGACGTGTGTAGGCTGATGATGATGATGATGATGATGAAACACTTTTTACGCTACTACAGAATTGTAACAACTTTCCAATCGACTCTACAACGTTTCAGTGTAAATCCGTCCATGAATCGTATGACACATATGCCCCAAATATTAAAACTATTAGCCCCGACTGCTCGCCGCGTCCCGTTTGCCCAGCCAGCCGTGCAGGCCGCGTTAAATTTAGCAGCAGACCCTTTGCGTCAATTTTAACATCAATCGATAGGCTATGCCATTGACCAAACTAAAACTTCATTTAATGGCAATGGGTAACGGCATCAGTGCTCGTCAGGAACCAAAGATCGACATTGTTTTTCCTTTAGTAATTAGAAATAGGGTTCAGCAACAGACTGATTTAATTTTCACTTTTTTATTTGCAAGTGCTAATTGCTGCACTGAAGCTAAATTAAATATTTATAAAATTTTATAAAATACAGTGAAAAACAAAAACACAAATGTTGAAAAAAAATTCCACGAGCAGGATTTGAACCTGCACCCTTCTGACATACCGGGTCAGGTGCTCTTCCAATTGTGGAATTTTTTTCAACATTTGTGTTTTTGTAATTTGTTTCGCAACAAAATTTGCGTTAAAATTATATAAACAAAACAAAAACATATTATAAATAGCTTGCCTACTTCTTAACTGATCTTTAGCATTTGTAAAAATATTATGATCAGATGTTAATGACGGTAGTTGTTGACATTGAATTGGCGCCTTTGGCTTTCAAAGTAAAAAAGTAAATAGTGTTGAATAATTTCGGCGGGCTGATTAGAACCACGATAGCTCAATTGGAAGAGCACCTGACCCGGTATGTCAGAAGGGTGCAGGTTCAAATCCTGCTCGTGGAATTTTTTTCAACATTTGTGTTTTTGTAATTTGTTTCGCAACAAAATTTGCGTTAAAATTATATAAACAAAACAAAAACATTTCATAAATAGCTTGCCTACTTCTTAACTGATCTTTAGTATTTGTAAAAATATTATGATCAGATGTTAATGACGGTAGTTGTTGACATTGAATTGGCGCCTTTGGCTTTTAAAGTAAAAAAGTAAATAGTGTTGAATAATTTCGGCGGGCTGGTTAGAACCACGATAGCTCAATTGGAAGAGCACCTGACCCGGTATTTCAGAAGGGTGCAGGTTCAAATCCTGCTCGTGGAATTTTTTTCAATATTTGTGTTTTTGTAATTTGTTTCGAAACAAAATTTGCGTTAAAATTATATAAACAAAACAAAACAAAACAAAAATTTTTTTATAAATATTTAATTTAGCATCAGTGCAGCAATTAGCACTTGAAAATAAAAAAGTAACAATTTACTATAGCTTGGTGTTATCAAATTTGTGGTATTTCATCTGCAAAGATGAATCTGCATGGCAATCGGTTGCAACGACCGTTGGATAGATGGCGCTCAGTGCTGCTAAAAAAGCACTCTAAAACATTATTACCTTCCCGGTAGCATAGCGGTCAGTGCAGCCGCCCGGATTGCGGAAGACCCAGGTTCGATTCCTGGCTGGGTCGGGTGGGCGTTTAATTTTTTCACTGTATTTTATAAAATTTTATAGACTGATTTAAGTCTTTAGCAATAATTAAATACGGACCTGTGGAGCTCGATGGCGCAGTGGTTAACGCGCCCGGTCTGCGATTGCTGACGTTAAACAACTTTGGCGGATTGGGAGGGGGGAGGGATGAGAAATGGGTCTGAAATTGTGTCGATAACTGGTGCCATTACCCTACTTGTTGACAAAAGATAAACCACAGAAAGCAATATACAACAATGGAATATTTTATTATCTTTTAACATTTTAAACTGATTAAGTATTATGTGTGAATTGATATATATTTTTTTTAATGTTAAAAGGAGGCAAACGAGCAGGCGGGTCACCTGATGGAAAGTAATCACCGCCGCCCATAGACACCCGCAAAACCAAAGAAATCGCAGATGCGTTGCCGGCCTTGAGGAAGGAGTTGGATCTTGAGGAGGGAGTAGGAATTGGGTGGGGGGAGGGGTGAGAGATGGGCCTCCGGTACTTTCACTCACCGGACGAAACACAACAGCAACGAGCGCCATTGTTTCGCGCCGATATTCTGTGAGAGGGTGGTATTACGCCGGGCGAGCCGGCCCATTTCGTTCTGCAACGCAGCGTGGCTCTACTACTCGGACAATGTCACTCATTTAGCACCACCCAGGGGTTACGTGTAGGGTCTCAAGGGTAGACCTACGGACGCGAGTAACTTTAACCTCCAAAATAACATATTGTAAAAGTACCTTGACAAATGTTAAACTAACCTACATTTCACTAATAAATACCTACATTATATTCTAGCTATTCTATGGAAATGAAAAACCATTTAAAACAGAGTGTTGACCAATTAACGTACCCTAATTATTATGACTAATAATTATTAATATTACTTTCTACTTGGACGAGTAATTTTATTTTTTTGTAAAAACAGGAGTAACAAGGATAAAGAGATTTACAAAAATATATCACGGATTTCTATAATATATAAAAAGGACTATATTAGTATAAAGAAACTAAGCGCTGCCACTTGTTAAAATTAATACGGAGAGCACCTATTAAACAACTAAAGTGGTTCAAACAAAGGATGAATAACACTGACTATTTAAGAAACAAAGTTTTATTTAAAAGTTTAAGTGCCTTACAAATAAACAAAGAATGAGGTCCGAATAGTTATTCCGTGTTTTGTCTCTTTTACGCTAATTTGAAATGACGTTTACATGACAGGAATAACTTATTCGGACCTTATTCTTTGTTTAATTGTAAGGCACTAATAGTTTTAAAAGGAAAACCTTATACACGTTATATCACCCAAGACGTAGTAAGCGCCACCACTTATAACAATTACTATGGAGCACCTTTAAATAACCAAAGAGGTTCGAACAAAGGATGTAAAACTCTTTGTAAGTACATTAGAAACTGTAAGAAACGAAGCTTTATTTTAGCGCCATGTCTGACGCGCAACGGACAAGGGGAAAATGGGAAAACCGTTTTAGCATTCATTTGTTTTGCATTCCAACTCCCAATGCGAAATAAAAATAAATCAATGTTTGCAATGGTACATTCCTACTAAAGGAGAGGGATAGAATATTGTTTTATAAAGGGTGTAGAGAGGGATAGAATAATGTTTTTATAGGGATGTAAAGAGTAAACTAAACCAAATTAAATCGAACTAAAATGTTGGTTTGTGGTAGGGTTTGTTTTCATCCATTTGGCAAGTAACAACAATATTAACGAGTATGTTGGTAATTGTTGTGTTTCGATATGATTATGAAGGCCAGCCTGTCCCGCCAATAGTTGAGGATTCCAAATTACTTTTTGGCGTAGAAATATGTGTCGAACACTGGGTACAAAAAATACTTTTTTTTTGCTTTTTTTTAATAAAGAATATGTTACCAATGGTCAATGCACAGACAATTTTAAGCATTTGATAATCCCACCACAGGACGTAGGACAAGTTGCCTAACATGCCCGTATCGAGTCGTGCGTGCTTGCTGCGCTGCATGATCTTTTAAAATATAAGCTTAAGTCACAGTAATTGTTTTGTAACATATTTACTCCCAACACGTTCACCGGTTCACCGGTTCCTCCCATAATAAGTATGAGTAGTATATCGTATCGTATCCGTACGGTACGTATGGACGGAGTGTTGTCAAAATATCGATAGCTTTACTAGTTTTAATCGAAAAAGGCCATACTATAAATTTTTTATTATAGCAATTATATTGATAAAACTTAATACCGTCTAATATCAATAGTATCGATGCTTGAAGGCGAATAACTATTGATAATATCGATACTATCGATAATATTGCTGTGTACCATTAGTATTGCTAAATGAGAATATTCGTAGTGTCACAGATCACAGACCGAAAATCTAAATTGACGACGCATGTGACAACAATTTGTATGAAAACCAAGATAGATATTAATAAATGTGTCGACCGAGGATACTTCGTTTATTTTAATATTTTCCATTATCCTATCTGCAACTTGGGCCATTTCATCTAGGTTCAACGTTTCTGAGGCGGCTAACATAGATGTAACGGAAATCGGAAGTAGCCTGAGCCAAATCTGAAGCAACTTCTTCGGGTACCAAATCTGCCTAGCGGACGAGGTAGAAACCGTGGAGGGAAGAGCGTGGCGTCCGGTGGTCCAGCATGGCATCTTCTGCACTCGGGCTCCATGCCAGGGTCAGGTGGGATTGGAAACCTTAGGGGCCCCAACCCGCCGACCTTTGTGCGAGGGGACCAAGCAGGTGGAAGGTCGTTGCATGGTAGTGGGGGGGCTACAGCACCAGCTCAGCAATCACTTACTATATACACTCATGGACAAGTAGTACGAAAAATTTGAATATCTCTTAAAATAATAGAGCTGGCAGCATGAATGAAACTGTATGTTGTAGATAATTTCATAGTTAATAATAACGACACTTAATGGTGGAAACGTTATTTGTTTATTTATTAAAATTACATAAGAAAAAAAATATCAACATTTTTTGCGTTGAAAAATTAAAAAGACAATATACTTCACACACCACATAAAAACGAACTTTAAAGCCATATTAATACTTCGTATTGCCTCCACGGGCTCTTCTTACAGCTGCCAGTCGATTGGGCATGCTGTTTATTTAGTTTGTTATGCGATGTTGTGGGATATTGTTCCATTCTTCCACTAACACATGTTTCAGATCTCTAAGTGTTGCTGGGGCGGGGTTCTGATTTCTCACACGCCTTCCGAGCTCGTCCCAAGCGTGCTCAATCGGGTTTAGATCCGGGCATCTCGAGGGCCAGTCCATGTAATTGATGCCAACGTCCTGAATATACTCATTTACAATTTGAGCTGTATGTGGCCTAGCATTGTCATGCATAAATATGGAATTTTTAGCCATATTAATCAAGTATGGGCCGAGATACTCATTAAGGATCTCGTTTACATATATTGCACAGTTAGCGTACCTTTTTCTATCAGCACTAACTCCGTGTGAGTTTCCAGCCCAAACTATTAACAGATCCACCGCGAAAAGGTACTTTTTCCTCAAAACAAGCTGAAGTAAAACGCTCCCCTGGCCTTCGGTAAACTCTTCGCCGCCCATCCTGTGCATAGAGCATAAATCTAGATCAATCAGAAAACATTACTCTTGACCATTCTTCGTCTCCCCATTGTGCATTTCGTTCGCGGGCATAACGTAATATCTGGTCTAAGTGGGGTCAAATTTACTTGTCGGAGCCGCCGCCTAACAGACCGCTTGCTTACCTCGTCTCTTCGGGTCTCTCGAAATTGATATGATACTTCAACTACCGTGAGGTGTCAATTTCGGAGCATGGTCGTAACAATAAATCGATCCTCTCAAGCCGTAGTGTACTACAGGAACTACCAGGAACTGGCAGACCGAGATACATCTCGGTTCCTGGTCTTCTAATGTTGAGCCCAGTTTCTCAGAAATGTTGACACGCCTGTAACTCTCGCTGTACTTCTCTGACTTCTGTCTTCTTCTAGCATAGTGACGATACGTGTACACTCTTCTCGCATTATGAACATACGACATGATAGTAATAATGACCGTGAAAGACGATAATGACTGCCTTTTATTATTTTGATTTGACAGATTGAAAACAAAAGTGTGAAAACAAGTGTGATTTGAATTTATTACAAAATTCGAACTTTTGTTAATTTTTCTTCAAAATGTGTTTGTTGTACCTATAACATTTAAGGTTTTACGTCATACGATATTAAAATTCTCCTTAATATAAAGTTAGTTTCATGCATGTAACATTATTAATTTACAAAATATATAGGATTTTGTCGCTGACCCGTTTTATTTGTCCACGAGTGTAGTATTGACACATTCATTATCAAAAGTCTTAGTTTACAGATACAATCGGTAGCTCAACACATGGTTAGCATTATTTGTATTTCCAGGCTCTTGAAAGTTTTTAATTGTAAATGTATTAAATTATATATATCGTATGATTTGGTAACGACATGAGTTTTTATATTTTTGTAAATGTAGTTACTTCTAAAACTGTTGACTTTGACTATCAATACTATTATTTTTCGTTAACTATCGATAGTGTATCGATAACTATCGTAGTGGACTACCGGATGGCAACACTATAACCGACCCTAATTAACAGGATCCGGGGATAATCTCATTGTTGTTGCTTGACCCCGATTTTGGTGTTAGACGATTTAATTACTACACAAAGGAAATTAATGTGAGCCAAGACTAGGGTTAAAAAAAGTACAAGGTGAATTCAGACAAATCAAACTATATTTTCATACTAAATGGATAATAAAAAAAAATCTCAATTAAAAATTTTGTTACCATTCAATAACATCTGGTCCAAACGTAAACAACTTAATACAAAGCTTCGAAGTGGCTAATCAGACGAAACTCCAAACAGCAAAATTATGGTTTACAGAGCTATACTGAAACCGATATGGACCTATGGCATTCGACTCTGGGGCACTGCCAGCATCAGCAATATTGAGTTTCTGAAAGATCATAGAGTGTCATACTCTGAAGTATGACACTTAAAACAATCTTTAACATCTTGCAGTGTATAAGTTATAAATACATATACCAGGGCTTAAAGATTATGACAGTTAAGCAAGAAATTACCAAGCACAGCGAAAACTACCAAAAAAGACTTTCATACACAACAACAGACATGCATCTGCTCAGATTGAAAGTGGTAGCGACACATTAGACTAAAGAGACATGACATGCCCAGTCTCACGATAAGATTCTCCGACATCTAACAAGAGTATACAGAAACCTACTCAGTGCTCTAAAACAATGGATATTTCGGATACGCGTTGCAGTCAAAAGAGTCGCTTATTGTTCCTGGAACAGATTGCTGAGGCGCAGTGCAACAAAAAGGAAAAAAAACCAACGTCATCATCATCATCAGCTCATTTTATGTCCCTAATGCTGGGGCACGAGCCTTCCCTATGGATGGATAGGGAGAACGGGCCATAAATCACCACGCGGGCCCAGTGCGGATTCGTGGTTGTTAACGACTGCTAATGCAGCCAAAACCAACGGCTTAACGTGCCTTCCGAAGCACGGAGGAGCTCGAGATGATAAATTTTTGGTCACCCATCCGATGACCGGCCTTTGCGAAAGTTGCTTAACTTTAGCAATCGCAGACCGAGCGCGTTAACCACTGCGCCATCGAGCTCCTCGAAAAAAATATACCTATCAATAAAAATATCATTGTATATTATAGTGTATGTAATTAAGGGTATGTAATATTAAACCACAGTGAGAGATGCTATGAAAAAATATTCGCTTTTATAATGTTTAAAAATAAGTTTTAATGGCGGGAAATCTGTCAACATGCCAGCACGTAAGCAAACTTGAAAAGCCTGCCACAGTTTTCGTATTTCCTTTTAATATTTTCCTATAAAGGTAGTTTTTTTGACTACAAGTTTTATAAGAATATTTTGTTTTCACAACGGTTAAGGCTAAAATGGTTTAAATGTGAAGTAATTATCTGGTGTTTATTATGGTAACTCGCAGGTCTCGGGGTCAATTCCTATGTCGGGCAAAGAATGTTTCGGATTGTTCGATTCATAACCCGGATTAGTGATCAACAACCTTCATTTGGCAAGCGTGGTGATTAAGCCAACACCCATCAATTGTAGTAATGGCATGATTTCAATGATGGAGGCCATTGACCATCAGTAAAATAGTATAATAGGCTACGTACTTTACTTACATTACAATTAACATTTCGAATGACTGTTATATTCTGGCGTCTATCTGAGCTTCGATGCTGCTATTTTAATCGTCCACAATCAGTCCATAATACAAAATCGAGACCCTCATGAGCAACGTCTGTATATAGGTTAGGACGGGAAACTCCAGAACTTTAAGCGACTTCAAAATTTTTAAATAATTATTGTTCGATATTTTATTGCAGTAGTTGCAGTTTGCAATGGAAAGAAAATTCTACAGTCCTTAAGAATTCATATTGGCTTAACTTTAAAATCGACTTCGTTTCAATTACAGTTTCTAGGCAAATCACAAGATACACCAAAAACTGTTGTTTCGTAGCCCAGTGTCGCTAAATGCGTTCATAAAATACTATATTTTTTTTATACACCGACCTACAAAACCAATCTTCGGCCACCCAAACAGTCCGAATTTCCTATTAGATCCGTGTCTTATCTCGAGATCTCGTGAAAACAGAAACAAGAAAAACACAGCACCGACTGAGATTGGAATCTAATCTCAGACTAAAGCAGTTGACCCACCGCCGACGAGGAAGCGACTACCTATCGACTATTTTCTTGCTCAAGAAACGTACAAATATATGAAGATCCCGTGCCAATAAAAGATATAAACATATATGAATAGTTGATAGCTGTCTTTTTTCACTGCGGGCGAGGACTCTCTCCACTAATTTGCAGCGACAAAAGCTTTCAAAGATAAAATTCGCTGATCGGTGCTCGCTTGCCAGTCAGATCACTCTCTAAAAGACTCGCTTGGTATATACGCGTCATCATCATCATTATCATCAGCCTATACTAGTCCACTGATGGACAAAGGCCTCTCCAAGTGCACGTCACTAAGCACGACCCTCGGCTATTCTCTGCTACTCTCTCATCAAGCTTATGCCAGCCATCTTGTGAATATCGTCGCCCCACCTAGTCTGGGGTTGTCCTACAGTACGTTTGCCGATATACGGTCTCAACTTGAGAAGGACATACGCATAACGAGCGATAAAACTATCGGAACTACACTCGTTTCTTGCTGTTCGCTAACTTGTTTTTAGTTTCTGGTGTAACTCGCTCGTCGTCCATAGTTGGCGATAATAGAAATACCTGTTTTTTTATCAGACCTGTGCGAGGTAGATAAGCAGTGCGCAGTGAAAAAATCAACCAATAGAATTACTCCATTTTACACTGCAAGGAAAAGTAAGCAATCCTATTGGTTGATTTCTTTCTCGCGCAACGCTTAGTTTTCTCGCACAGCTTTAGTGGAAAAGTACCCTTATATTGATAAAACTAAATATGATTACGGGACTATTATCGTCTTAATTCCATTATGGTGTTTGATGCAAATACAATTATCTTGATCCCCGTTAGGTTGTTAGTTTGGCCTTTGTGTGAGTTGGGGCTAAGTTATCTCACATAATTCGTTCGTTGCTAGAGCCGTGTTCGTCTGAAATTTATGCGTCGATGCTACGGCGATTTAATAAAATCGTGTTTTAGATTATTCCTTATAGTGGGCTTTGTAGTAGTAACTGCAGTAGTTAGTTTTTATTCTGCCCTACTGTTGGGCAAAGACTTCCTTTGTTTAAATGAAGTTTAAGTATCTCGACGCCTCCAAAAAAGTCCGATGACATTGAAAATGCAGGCTGAGGCAATCGGCAAACTGTCTCCAAAAAAGAGCCAAAAAGCTTAATCACCACCATTGGTTAATGCAAGTGGATAGGTTTTGAGTAAAGTTAATATAGCCTATAATACTGATCCACTGCTGAACATAGCCGAGACGAATGCCTAGCATTCGTATTCACCAATTCTATGATTTTTGAAATGTTTGTCTGTCTGTATGTCCTCTTATAACTCAAGAACAGCTTGACCGATCTTTGTGAAAATTTGTATGTAGTAAGAACATGAGATTGTGCAAATGATTTTTGCACACAAATTTTTGCACAGCGACGCGGGTGGGTGACGGCTTGTCTTTATATGATTATATAAATCTTCTGTGCGTGTGTTTGTAATTGAACTCCTTCTAAACAGATGGACCGATTTTGATGAAATTTTTTGTGTGTTCAAGTGGATTCGAGAATGGTTTAGATTTACAATTGGACCCGGTAGGTGACGCTGCAATAGTCTATCATGGGATACGGGTGTTTTCAAGCGGACGAAGTCGCGAGCGGGCCTCTAGTAACGTATAAGACAGATCCGTGCTTCGGAAGGCACGTAAAACCGTTGGACGCGACTGCATTAGCAGTCATTAACAACCGCCAATCCGCACTGGGCCCGTGTGGTGGTTTGTGGCCCACTCCCTATTTATCCATAGGGAAGGTTAGTGCACCAGCAGTGGGGACATAAAATGAGCTGATAAGCTATATAAGACAGAACTTACAAAGGTTATACTTTACTAAGTTTTCACCTTTAGTTACGAAGAAATAGAAGCTGGTTGCGCCAGTTGGTGGCTTAAATTTGTTGCATTTTCGCTCTAGTTCTGTCATTTGATAGTTTTACCTAGAAAGTTTTACGGAAGTTTTGAAAATTGGTAATTTTATAGATTTCAACGTGTTTTTTTCGAATTCCTCCTCATATCTTTGCCGCTCGCGCCGCCATATTGGCAAAATGGCGCTCAATAACAGTTTTTTGAAAATATTTCCGTTCTGACTCATTTTGCGATAAAAATGGTTAGTTTATTAAGTGCGTCCACCGGCCACCAACCGCGTGCCGGTTCCGACTGTTCGCCCGCCTGCACACGTGTCGTCGGCCGTTCGCTGACAAGGTATTTCCACCACCTTTCATCCTCGTTTTCAATTATCTATACTGTTATTATACTGTTATTATGCTATTATTATACTGTTTATCAATTATCCTCATCGCCGTCCCTCGCAGTTCAAAACATCTCTTAGCCTAGTGTTACGCCAATAAAAAATACAGTCCACTAAATAGTAACATCGCCCGCGCGCGCGCTTTTTTACGTTACAGAAGCTACGTTTCACAAAATTTTAAGATAATCTACAAATAATGTTAAAATAACACGTGCGTACATAAGAAATTAATCCGCTAACCGTTTTAATGTTATTAATACCTAGCAACGAGTACATTCTTTTGCTCGCGACGTTATGAACAGTTCCGTAATCACAAGGGACCGGGATAATTCCGTTAAATCCGTCTATCCGTGCATCCATCCATGTGGCATGACGTAACAGCTGGCTTGTATGGCCGTGTGAGCAGCCGAATGTGTATTTATAAGTTCATTTCTTTATTTGAGTTCTAACTCATATACCTTTTTTTTTGGAGGGGCCTAACTATATGTCCAGTAGTGGACTAGTATAGGCTGATGATGATGAGGCCTTTTCGAGTAGTTCGAAAGCGCACTGGTTAAAGCGCCCGGTCTGCGATTGCTGAGGTTAAGCAACTTTCGCGAAGGCACATCCGATGGGTGGCCAAAACTGTATTATCTCGAGCTCCTCCGTGCTTCAAAAGGCTAAAGCCGTTGGTCCCGGCTGCATTAGCAGTCGTTAACGACCACCAACCCGCATTGGGCCCGCGTGGTGGTTTAAGGCCCGTTCTTCCTACCCATCCATAGGGAAGGCTCGTGCCCCAACAGTGGGCAGTAGAGGGTAAAATAATGATAATATAGTTGCCGTTCAAGTAATTTGTTTTAAGTTTACAAGCACATGTACAAGTAAGTCGACGTATCAACAGTTTAAAAGTAACAGCATCCTGAAGTTAGTTAGTTAACACTCTTTAACTTAGAAGTAGTGCTTAGCAACTAGCTGTGAAGATATCTAGTGGCTTAAAAACTGTATTAAGACTAAGTTACACACTGTATAAGTTCTTCGAGGAGTTTTCTTGACAAGGAGATAATTCGCTTACATTTTGTGCGGAAAGCGAGACGACATTTAAGTAATTTATATAAGGAAACAGTCTTACAACTATACTTGTAAAACTTTTATGACATCATCATTATCTTTATACGTGTGAACAACTAATGTTATATAATTAAACTAGTGGTTGCCCGCAACTACGTTCGCAAAGTTTACAGTAAAAAAAAAAGTCAAAAAAAAGTTTCCTATATGCTGGTCTGGGTCATGGTCTGTATATGAGGAAAGTTTCATTAACATCCATTTAGTACAAAAACACAAATGTTGAAAAAATTTCCATGCACCCTTTTGACATACCTGGTCAAGTGCTCTTCCAATTGAGCTATCGTGGTTCTAACCAGCCCGCCAAAATTATAATTTGGAAGAGCAACTGACCCGGTATGTCAGAAGGGTGCAGGTTCAAATCCTGCTCGTGGAAATTTTTTCAACATTTGTGTTTTTGTAATTTGTTTCGCAACAAAATTTGCGTTAAAATTATATAAAGAAAACAAAAACATTTTATCCATTTAGTAGTTTTTACGTGAAGGAGTAACAAACATCCATCCATACTTACAAACTTTCGCGTTTATAATATTAGTAGGATATTCATTGTATCACGATTTTTCCTTAGTGGCATACACTTGGAGCGGCCTACCTGTGCTCAGCAGTAGGAAAAAAATAAAATACAAAATTTTAACAAAATGGACAAAATTAATACAGAATTTTTATTGTTTTAATATTGGTTAAATATTATTATTATTCGCTTCTGTGGCCGAGTGGCAAAGCATTCGGCACAATACTCGAACGTCTTGGAATCAATTCCCAGGTCGAGCAAAATGTGTTTCGGATTTTTCAATGCATACCCCGGGTTTTTGATCACCAACCGTGGCAATTGCAATTTGGCAAGCGTGGTAAATGAGTTAATACCCATCAATTGTAGCGATCACTTGGTTTCAATGATTGAGGCATTTGTCCAGCATTGACACTGAATATAGGGTATTTAACTAATTATTAAAAAATAATTTTCGATGGTGTAACTCTGTAGGTAGTTATAATAACCGTTGTAGTTCATAAGATGTCTGTAGAAAACGCTACAGGTATACCAGATTGGTCTCCAGGGTATATAAAAATTCATTTTAACTGCGCATACAGGTGTGTACTTGGGAGCCCCTCCAAATGTCCCAGCTTTCCACTTTTACGACTACATTACCTGGTTACGAGTTACAACGTACTTACGCCTGCACATCAAATTACCTCAAACTGTCAAATTTCCTCAATAGACTTTGAACTTTATATGTATGACTATATATGGTTGAACATTTATTGAAGAAATTTGACAGTTTTGGAAAGGTTGATCTGCAGGCGTGTGTACTAAGTTCCAAGAAGGAAGTAGGTACGTACATGTACACGAAAAAGTCATTCACTGTACGAAAATTTACATTAATTTGGATAAATAATACTGTGTGACTCGGAAAAAGAATAAAAAAGATATTCACGAGTGGGATTTGAACCCGCACCCTCTGGGTCAGGCGTCATGTCATATACCAATTAGGCTATTTACAACTTAAGAGTCGATAGTGTTGATATATTTACAGGGTGAAAATGTATTTTCGGTTTTTTGGGACATTGAATCATCATCATTGATCATCCCCGCAGTGGAAACTGCGAGTTGTACTCTTAGTGCAACGAGAAGTGAGCGAGCTTACAGCTCCGGTATCCTATCTGGATATTAGGTAGTGGACTATACGTGTCCACGGAGCATCTCGCTCGAGACACTGAAGAATGCGCTTCGGCGCGTCCTGATCTGGCGTTATGACCTGACGCAGATGGTCGCTTTTGCTTGCGTTGTCTGACACCTACTTTATCACGGTTGATGGGGGGGTATCAGTATAAACTTTAAAGTCGTGTGTAGCGGGGTTGTCTTATGAACGTCCAACACGATAAGGCCTACTCTCAAAATACATTGTTATGTAAAAAATCGCACAATGTTTTATTTCAATGTGTAAGTACAGTTCACGGACTTTTATTAGGGAGAGAAAGGTATAAACAATATGGCAAACGAAATAATGGTAATGTTAATGTAAATATGTGACTATAAATTATAAATTTTAAAAATAAACAGTAAGACAGAATATACAAAAAGAATGCAAATAAAAAGGCTATACTATATTAATGAAGAAAGAAGAAGTAATAAGAAAACATGCACCGTATATAAGTAAGAAAACAAATGTAAATAGAAAAATAGCAATATTAACATAGGAAAAGAATTAATGTACATAAATTAGAAATAAATATAAGAATGTAGTAGTTATAAGAAAAACATGTATTTAAGTAAAATAAAATAAAAAAAGTAATAATGTTTAACAACACGTAAAACATAAGGAAAGAATGTATTAGAAATAAGAGCCATATTGTAAAAAAAAAGAAAAGAAAGAAAAATAAAGTAATAACTCAAAAGAAAGAAAGATAAAAGAAAAAATAATAACGTAGCAGAGCTCTTAAAGCTCAAGTTTATTAACCCCTAAGAAAAGAAAAAAAGTTATAAAAAAGAACAAAAAGGCCTGCTAAAAAGCAAGGAGCAGTTGTAAAAAAAAAGTACTGTTCACATGAACAATATGTGAACGATTTCCAAATAGAACTTTCAATATGCAGTCGTGCAATATGAGAGCTGCACCGCGCGTATAATACTTTGATGTCACTACAACAAAATAAGGAGAGCCAGAACGTACGCTTAATACATACTGCTCTATTTTTGAGAGTATTTGCTGATTACAACTGGACATGTTCAGCTTCACCGGGTTTTTTTTTGGGGCGGCGAGAAACTTAAAGAGTACCTTAAGCCGTGTGAAACGAAGCACCGTCAGAGGTTTCTAGAGGGAACGGCATCACGCACCAGTGCGTGTCCCCGTGCCCTACTAGATTCTCCGAGGGATTCGAATCGGATCGGAATACATAACGCGCTCGAGCAACGCATGCATAGACCCATTCACGGACACGAAAATTAGTATGGCATTGAAGCAGCGCATCTTTTTTTTAATTTTTAGTTGATGGCTTCGTGCGATTAGCACATTTAGCCAGTGTCAAAGTAATTTTTCTTACAAGTAATACATAAATATACAAAATATTTCCTTCCTGTATGATGATGATGAATGATAATAGAAATGAGAAGTGAGAAATGATATACCCCCCAACCCCTCGAGTATCTCAGCAAAGATGTGGGGCTTTACTAATTCCTCGGGCGGACTTCTTGATAAAATTTGAAAAGTTGCACTGTTTTGTTTCATTTGCCAACACTCATGCGCACTTACGAACACTTAACGGTTAATAATCCACCATTATTTCACATAAATATTCGATATAACACAAATTTTAGAAATTAAAACAAAACCGCAGACATGACTCTTTACTTTCCCGCCAAGAAGTCCGCAGCGCATCCTAGTGGCATACGAGGAAAGTTTTTTTTTAATTGTTAACATGATCGTATGTCAAAAGAATTCACACTAGGCCCTCAGCTCTGAATAGTCCGAACCCAGGCTATTGCGAGATTCCAAATCCGTGAGAGGTTGTCTATGAGTGCCCTGTGTTTTTATTTTGTGCCCTGAGAAGGGCAAACCCACCTTTAACAACCCGGAGGCGGGAGGAGGTGAATACATGTATGAGCAACTCAAGCGGTTTAGATAAACTATGTTAGACTCCTTTACTGACTAAACACCCCCTGGGGTGGCCTATAGCCTTGTAAGGGCTTTGTAGAAGCAGAAAGAGAAGAAATACATTTATTGGCACACACTACAACAAGTACAACAAAAATTAAATGCTTACATATAAAAAAACTAATTGTTGCCGCGACTTAATTCGCGAAGACTACAGTAAAAAAAAAAAGTATCCTATATGCTGGTATGGGTCATGGTCTGTATATGAGGAAAGTTTCATTAAAATCCATTCAGTAGTTTTTACGTGAAAGAGTAACAAACATCCATCCATACTTACAAACTTTTGCGTTTATAATATAAGTAGGATATTGAAGAAACAAAAGTACTTTCACAATAAAAAACAAAAACAGAAGACAAAGTGAGGCCAACTAGGCTGATAAGCGTTGCTCGAGCGTTTTGTATGGAGATTACCTTCTGCGGTCTTCTTATTTGAAGTTCCAACATAGTAGTACTACAGAAATGCAGTAAGCCACGAACAAGTCGCGTCGCTCCTAGAATTTACAACTTGTAAGTAATGCGCCTTGCCATGAGGAATGTACACGGTATTTTATATTGCCATTGGGCTTTAGACATACTGGGTGTATTGTTTTTATTAATAAGTTGATAATATGGTAAAATTGTTGATAGAATTGTCGACGATTGGGACTCGAATGCTATCATGCCGATGTCAGACCGGTGAAAATTGGTTATAATATTTATTGATTTAAACTTTTGCATCATACATTACATGGCGGGCTTAATGCCTGAGGCATTCTCAGTCAGTCGACCATAGGGTGGTGCAGAGATAAGATTGGTAGGTGCGATACTATCTACTCTTACTAATCTTATATCTTAGCTGGCTTAGGAAAACCAAAGAAAATTCAATGTCAACAACTAGGAATCAACCGACATCCGACTTTAATGTTTAAAAAGCGAATATCTACTTTTTTAATTGATTATTAAATTCTACCAAGGTTTTATTGTTAATAAAGTGTCGAGAAGCGAGTCAGCAAGGGTATTTATTCTCTCCCGTTGTTAGCAATTGTTATTGAAAAATGCAATTTCCAATACAAATAGGTAAACATACTAAATATGTAAGACAAAACAACAAAAAATCCAATTAATTGTAGTCCTAGTGTACCTCTTACCATTAGTTAGTGCTTAGAAGTTGGCATTTCACTTGAGGCTATGAACATAACTAAAGTGTCCGCAACTGAGCAGTTCAAGCGATCCAATTTATATTTTGAAATGGCATCAGAAAACTTAGTACCTACCTGCCATCACTTTTATTGTCTTACTGCCGTACTCAGAGACGTCAATTAAGTTTTAATGACAATTAAGTCTCTTGCTGTCACTGTCTTATGTATGTCATTAAAACTTAATTGACGTCTCTGAATACGGCAGTTAAAGTCTTGAAATTTAATCCGAGAAGCTAAGCCAACATCCACTGCTGGTCGTCGAGGAGATCCTTGGAGGAAGCCTTTGTCCTCCAAGGATTTCCACAACGACCGGTATGGTGCTCGCATCCAGAAACTGTCAAAAATGTTGCAGCTACATTACCTACATGGAAGCGAGTTTTGAACATGCCATTCAAAAAAATTGTATTCATTAGTGTTGTTTTATTTGGTGTTTTTTTGATTTTTGCAAATAAGCATTCTAATGTTTGATTTCTAACACATACCAACAACACATTTTACTTGCAATTAATGGGCGATTTCTATGGAGGAAGTTTGACATAATATGATAATACTTCGGAGAATTTGGTTCTTAATAAGGGTCACTGGTGTAGTGTACTACATACAGGGTATACATTGTATTTTTTTAACAGGTTCAATTCTTACTAAAAAATATTTTTCTAAAACTAATGATTTATTTTTATTTTGTATCAAAATCGGCCCCGAGACTCTATTTTTTTTTCGCTATTTGTCATTGTAAGTAAATGCCTATAACTGCCCCACTGCTGGGCAAAGGCCTCCATCATTGAAATCAAGTCATCACTACAAATGATGGGTAATGGCTTAATCACCACGCTTGCCAAATGCGCGTTGGTGATAACCCAGGCTATTCATCGAAATATCCGACCTAGACCTTCTATATATATATAATATTATTATTATATTAGTATTATATTATGTAATATTATATTATGTAATATTATATTTAAATTATATTATTTTATCGGGTCGGGCCAATTGCTATACCACTCGGCCACCGAGGCGTTCTCATTATTTCTAATAGTTTTGGATTTTCGGATTCGCATCATACAAAAACTTCCTGTATAAAATCGCTCATATTTTGGAATTGTTATGGTTTAGGGCTAAGCTGTCGAATAAAATATTATTTGTATGGATGCCCTTTACACATAAAACAGTTTTATTCGTGCGCAGACATTTTCAAAAGAGGCACCAAGACCCAAAACCACCCATTGTCCTTTAATTTTTTTATTAAATTTAACAAAAATAAAAGCTTATAAAACAATGAAACTCACAAAATTCACTAAGATTTGTCTCTGGTGTGCTAGGGGAGATACAATAATTCACTGCATATTTAACATTACTACATATAAATATTATATTACAGACATTAATTGCAATAACAGTTACTAAATGACAAATTACGAAAAAACTACAATAAAAATAAAAATGTATCGTCTACCATACACCAGCAGTATTCAGTCAAAGTTAAAGCTATAGTGGGGGTAGCTTACTTTCTCCTTATAAAATAAACTTTTAAATTGTTATTTATTATTGAGCTTTGCAACAAAGTGAGGAACGATCGCTACTCTCGACTCTCAACGGACGAAGTGGAATTTGTCGCTCTTCCGATAGATTTAAAATGTCGTCTTAAAGTCGTTTTCACGATATCACGGAAGTAATTTACACGGCGGCGCGCGACTTTTGTAGCAGCAAATTTAATATCGAACTTCCTTTTATCTTAAAATGGATTTAAAAATTGTTGCAACGTGATTTTATTTAATGATCTTGTTTGTTGGCGTTTGTTGTTTCTCATTTTACTTTTAACGTCAGTTTTATAATACTACTAATAATGATAGGATTAAACGAAGTTACCTGAAGTGAAATTCAATCCTGATTATATGAAATACTAAGTCCGAGATAACTGATATAGTACTCGTCATTCCACACTCTATTACGCGAATTTAATCTACAAATAGACTGGCAAGAGGCACGACGGTGTTTCATAAACGTAATAAACAAATAATCAGAAGAATCATCATTAATTTTTAATCCGCTAGTCACCTCTATATAGTGTGTAAGCGTTGTAACGGGATATATTTCGGGTTGAGCAGTGAAATAAGGTAAAATTACTTGAGGTTGACACCTATTATTAGCCAATGTCTTTAGAATATCTGTAAAAATTATTTCAACACCATTAGATGTTAATCTTATATTTTTTAGCTTGATGGAGTTTAAAGTCTGAACCCTCTGTTTAGTAGCCAGTACTAACAACATTACAGTCTTCTTGGTGAGACTCTCTAAGCTTAAGTTATTCAATGGGTACCAGTAACAAACATATGATAAAACTCTGGAAATCCCATACACTACTGTATTTGTGTGTTAAAGGTCGTAGTTTATAAACGGCCTATTAGAATACAGATTTTTTTGATATCGAATTTCATTTTAACGAAAACTATTCCACGATTTTTAATATATTTTATTTCAATTCATCAAATAGTTAATCATCGCTGTTTTATATCATCGAAAAACGTTTCTTAAAAAAAATCTTTTACAGTTGTTTTGATTACCAGAAAAATGGTATATCGAACTTACATTTCATAAAAGTATAAATTTATTGATGAAACTATTCGTAAAAACATAATACAATATGTATCGGAACCTATAATTACTTTTTCACTTAACAACTTTTTATCGCAGTAACGTTTCATCGAACGATGCATTCGCCTGTTGACGATAAATTGTGTTGCGGTTCGAAATAGAAAATATAATTGTAAATCATTACATTAATTTGATTAAAAATCAATTTAATTTAATCAACAAGCATACAGCATGCAAGCAAACATGTAGCAGGCATTGTTTCTGTCACGGCTCCGGCGGTCCCACGCAAGCTTATCGTCGCAGATGGATGTAACGCTCACCGCCGCTTTCCGATCCGATCCGAACCCTTCGGAGAATCTAGTAGGGCACGGGGACGCGCACTTGTGCGCGATGCCGTTTCCCTCTAGATAACCTCTGAAGGTGATTCGTTTCACACGGCTTGAGGGACCCTTTACGTTCCTCGCCGCCCCCAAAAAGCCCGGTGAAGCTGAAAATGCCGCAGCGGCAATCAGCAATCTTTCTCCAAAAAAAAAAAAAAAACCGCCGCTTCGGATTGCCGGCCAGCATCAGCCGCGGCAAGCGTTGCATCCACCTGCTCCTCAGCTCGCGGGCCGCCTCGCCCCTCCGCACCTACGCGCTTTTATATTGCACTCTAGCGTAGGGCAGACAAGACTACGTGGAGTCGGTTTTGCAGCGATTTTTTGTCAATTATTTGACTTTAGTAGCGCAATATTACAGAAATCACAACGCGTTAACTTTTTAAACAATATTAATAATTTAAAATTAATTACTCACATTGACGATGATAAGTATTATATCCCGTAAAGTAAAGGACAAGGAAAATGAAAAACGTCGGGTTTAAAAGGTATGCCTGAATGAAAGAAATGCCTTTACCAAGTAGTTTTGCATTAAATCCCGTTTAAATATATGAACTTTGTTAGTATTTTGTATTTTCGATGTATAATGTTAAGTCATCATACATCGAAAATACAAAATACTAACAAAGTCAAGTGAAATTTGATGTAACCGACTATTTTGCGAACTGAAACTTACGTGGAAACAAAATTATAAGAAACGAAACACCGATCTAACAATATATTGACGAAATAAAAAAAAATGAAAAAAAAAGATCAAGTGACTTTAATGATAAAAACTATTCGAGAAAATAAATATACGATGTAATGAGATTCGCGGAATTGTTCATTAATGAATAAAAACATGGGTGAATAGTGTTATGGGAAATGAAATTCGATCTAATTAATTGCGATAAAGTGACGGTTTCCCTTTATAAACTTATACAAAAAGAAAGATTATACAGAAAGAATCACTGAATTTACAAAATAAAATCTTAGAAAGAACAATTGCGTGCAAGCGCGTAAAAACAATTGACATTGACACGTAATGTTGCCAGGTAGTGATTTTTGTTTTCGAGTACTTTGAAGTTCGAGTGGAAAGGCGAGTACTACATCAGTTATCTCGGACTAAGTACAAATATAATAATAATACCGCGCGTAATGCTGAAATAATAATAATGTTTTTAGTACCTCCTAGGTCGGACAAAGCATGTTTCATTTTATCCTAAGGTAGCCCGGGTTTCTTATCACTAACCCGCTATTGGCATCCATCAATTGCTTAATGATAAAAGCCTTTGCCCAGCTGTGGGATAGTAAACCTATTTTTAACTTTTAAAATATGACTAAATAAATTAAAATCCTTCGTTCTGGACATAACTCAAATAGGTAACCCATCCGAAGACTCTGAATTACGAAAGTAGCTTCGTCAGAGACGAATCAAAAATAGAACCCTTGAAATCTTTATAATAGAACGCATACATTATTTTAGGGTTCGCTGAGTAAGATACATGGAACGACTATGTAAAGATGTGTACACACTTTCAAACGAATGTTATTGTGTGCTGGAAGTTGCTTCGAGTGACGTCACTCTGTTTATTCCTCAATGGGGATGAGTGTAACCGCCTCTGTGGTCTAGTGGTTAAGACCACCGGTTTAGACCCAGAGGTCCCGGGTTCGATTCCCAGCGGAGGCTACATGTTTGTGTACTCGGTTTGGTTGGTAGTAGGTTGTTTGTCCACCTGGCTAGTTACCATCGTCTTATCTAAATATGTCGCCACAACATCAAAATTGGTAGCATTGTTGTGTTCCGGCAGCTAGAGATAAGATAGCCTAGTTGAGTAAGGAATAGAAATGGGATGAGTAAGGAAACATTTATTCGTGGGATGAGTTCTCGTGGGATGAATACGGAACAACCCATTTTAAGGTAACCCCTAAGCCAGTCTAGGTCCAGTATAGGTGACAGTCTCATACCTGTTTTCACTGACGCCCGCTAAGTTTTAGGTGACCTTTTAGCAAGTGTAGGTGACAGCTTAAAACGAGCATTACACTGACAACTGTCATCTAACATAGTTTACCTAAAATTTAAGGGTCGTTGGTGAAGACGGGTATAAATTAAATCAAATCAAAAATTTAAAAATCTGAAAAGGACCCCACTCAGCACATATTGCAGCATGAACATTACCTGCAACGCTGATATTCTGTGGAGCCCTATTGTTTGTGTGTATGTGGACTAGCAAAAGCAGAAGCGACTAGAAGCGCCTCCCTTTTTTTTAAATTATCGGTCTTATAGTCAATAACTATCAATAGTGATAACTGAATACATCGATTTAAATGTACTACGCAAACTCAATGACTGAATATTATAATATTCGTATAATATGTACATTTCAATAAGCACTATATGAAATTTAATAAGTATATGCGCAACTTTATAATCTAAAATATAAAAATCCACAACGCATATACCCTTATGAATATTAAAATGGCCGACAATACCGCGTATTATGCTAAATGGATGCCGAACGGAGTTGAATGGATGGGTATTTTATGGAAATTATTCTCTTTTGACTACTATTGCTTTTGACGTCCTTTTTTGTTTTCTTTGAGAACGTAAATGTATATTTTGCATGATGATTACAAATGAGTGCAGACTTTTTTTTTGTTTTGTTTATATAATTTTAACGCAAATTTTGTTGCGAAACAAATTAGAAAAACACAAATGTTGAAAAAAATTCCACGAGCAGGATTTGAACCTGCACCCTTCTTCCATACCGGGTCAGGTGCTCTTCCAATTGAGCTATCGTGGTTCTGACCAGCTCGCCGAAATTATTCAACACTATTTACTTTATACTTTTTTTTTTGTAAAAAATAGACATCCTGAATGGGTAATAGGTAAAAAAATGTTTGGACGATAAAAAAAAACTTTGCTGAAGTTTATTTGAATAAAGAAAGTTGACTTTGACTTTGACTTTGCTCGTGTCCCAGCAGTGGGGACATGACATGAGCTGGTAATGATAATGGTGATGAGCTGGTTAATTCTAGTTATTGTTAAAGGAAATAAAGTATTTAACCGTTTTCTTCTAATGTCTCCTAATGTGTTCTCTTTAATTTGTGTCACTGATAAAAGGCAAATAAACGATTTTAGAAAAGTTAGTTATTAAGTTATAAAATTCTAAATCTACGAATAATAGAAAAAGTATTTCAAATCGTAACTACGTCGTAAAAAGGAATACAGAGCTTATTGCAGACATCCAATGTTCTGATAGCTTCAGCTTGCTTGTATTCACGATTGCTTAATTCACGATTGCAAAGCTATTTGAAACGAGTCGTTATAGACCAATATCCTAAGTATGTATCTGTCAAAATGTTCAATAATGTTTTTTCGTTAACTTCTCACATGAATTAATCGAAATGGGAATTAAGATAACAAAGAATTTTATAAAGATAATAAAAACCTGACATTTTGTATTATGAGTGTTCTTTTGAGTCGGACAAATACATATTTTTTACCTTCTTTCCAATCTTTTAGATGTAGAGAAGAATGTGCGCAATAAACTGCACACTTTAAAGGCGGACTTAAAACCAGCCCTAACACCAATAAACAATAACTTTATTAAATGTACACACGCCTGCACATCAACCTAAACTCTAAGGTTCAAAATTTATTAAAGAAATTTGACATTTTGTTGTAGGTTGATCTGCTGCCGTCTGTACTAACAAGTGACTGCCGACGGATTTTGAAAGCCTAACAGTATAAAAAAAATATGAACGTTTTACGTACTTACTTGTAATGTTTAACAGATGGATTTAATTAAATGCATGTGTGCATAATAAATGCATTACTCCATGTATTAATCAACCATTTTTTGGTTGTTAAAATTCGGAAACGTATATTCGTTCACCAGTCACGTATAATGGTCGTAGAATTAAAGACTTATGCAGACATGTATTGTGATAATTTGATAATTAAAATTTTAAAGGCTTTCACGGAATCCGAAAAGCCTTGTTAATTTTAGCTAATTTTTGGGGGTCTTGCCCAGCTGTGGGATAGATATAGGTAGGCCAGGAGTGAAAAATAAAGCAAAGCACTTAAACGTTTTGCAGTTTTAAAAACGCATCAAATTGGCTAGACTACGGAAAAGGCTACTGCGCTATCCAGTCAGTAGGTACCTCGACAAATGTTAATTTCACTAAATTTTGAACGCCCCTAAAGGCAGATGTGTACACGAAGCGTTCGTTAACACCCAACCGGATTGTTTATTGAGACTCAGCTAACTCGGTTACCCTTTGAGGAATGTGTCCGTGTTGCCACTTTGAAGGTGTAATACAATTTATTGGGGTAATTTTACCTTTTTAAAGTTTTAATGAAATCATATTTTTTTGTTATTTTTTCTTTTTAAAGTGAGTTTTCACCTCAAGTCGTAAAACACTTACAAAGTGTAAAGTTCTCTTTATCTCAATATTTTAAACTAAATTTGGTAACAAGAAGTGAATCTAATACAGATTCATAATTGTTTAATTTGAATACAAAACTATCCCTTTTTAGGGTTCCGTACCCAAAGGGTAAAACGGGAACTCTACTTAGTAGTAGACTCCGCTGTCCGTCCGTCCGTCCGTCCGTCTTTCCGTTTGCTACCAGGCTGTATCTCATGAACCGTGATAGTTAGACAGTTAAAATTTTTACAGATGATGTATTTCTGTTGCCGCTATAACAACAAATAAAAAACAGAATAAAATAAATATTTAAGAGGGCTCCCATACAACAGACATGATTTTTTTTCCGTTTATATAGATAATGGTACGGAACCCTTCGTGCGCGAGTCCGACTCGCGCTTAGCCGATTTTTTATTATGTAAAAGGTAGCAGACGAGTCAGCTGGTCACCTGATAAAAACTTATCTCCGCTACCCATATGCAGCCCGCAACACCAGAGGAATCGCAGATGCGTTGCCAGGCCTTTGAGAAAAGAGTAAGCTTGTTTCTTGAAGGTCCTTAAGGGTTTACCTACACAGGCTGTTCGAAAATTAAGCCAGTGATCAAAACACTCTGAGCAGTCGTAGTGAAGCTGCCATTTCACCTAGCTGCTGACTGCCCCCCAGGCTTATTACCGAAAACAGCAACCAGTTGTTAATTGTACAATTGCAACGCGACTGCGTGTTGCGGTTGATAAAATCGTGTTACGGACACAAATCGCTCAATTAATTGCGATTAAAAAGTAGGTAATAGTTTACATTTTCGGAATTTGACATTTTACGAATTTGTCACTTTCGGAATTTGTCATTTTCGGAAATTGTCTATTTTGGAATTGACGTTTTAGGAAGTTGTCGTTTTCGGAACTTGTAATTTTAGGAAGTTGACGTTCTCAGCCAGAGGGGAGTCATCCCGTAGAAAGAAACATAGATAACATAATATTTAAAGATCCGTAAAAAATTGGTAGTAAATTATAAAAAACGTATTCTTTAGATGTGGGCTCCTGGGATTGGTCCCAGGAACGCTGGCAACAATATTGTTGTACTAGAACGCTGCTAGCTTTCTCGTCACTGGAGGCTTGTATAAGACGTGCACTAAGCTAAGTATCCTATGAATATAAAGCATTTTTGCTACAGTACTTATCTAAGTACTTAAGCAAAAATGCTAAAATATGCTAAAAAACTCGTAAGGGATCTCCCTTACGAGTTTTTTAAAGCCAAACACTATTTTGTAACACACATTCATCTTACATTTTTAAGATTTCATTATTTATTCCTGGGATACACACGGCACAGGCTTTAATAATATAAATAATAACAAATAATTAGGTAATCACAATTATTAATGTTTTAAGCTCTATGTTAGTTATAGTGATAGTGGTCTTATGACACGCTATATACTGAACAGCCACACTGACAAGATAGTCACCAGTTTCAGACCCCAGAGGCCCGGGTTCGAATCTTAGGGTACATTTTATTGTACATTTTAAAGATAAGACAGTCAGTTCCGTAGTGGATTCCCGGTAAAGTACGAACTACTATTATCTCTTGTGGTAAAGTGCGCATCGTCAAACCGTCAGGTGAGAAGTCCTACTGCTTTCTCTATCGTTGTGTAAAAAATAAATATATAAATAAAGAAATGGTGGGTATTAAAAAAAGAAAGAAATCACTCAAATTACAAAAGGTTGAGTGAGTCTTGAAGCACAACATTTTTAAACTGTTCCAATTTTCCTAATTGTTCGCTAGAGTTGTGTAACCCTGTTGTTCTGCAGAGTTAAGTAAAACCTTTGCGATTTCCCGTTTTGAGTCCTACTTTTTTTTTCTTTTAGTTGATGGCTTTGTGCGATTAACACATTTAGCCAGTTCCAAAGTAATTTTGTTAAAAGTTATAGACATAGATGATATTTCTTTTGTTAATATGACGATGATAATTGATAATAGTAATGAGAAGTAAGAAATGAGAAATAATATACCCCCAACCTCTTGAGTATCTCAGTAAAGATGTGGGGCTTTACTAAGACCTTACGCGGACTTCTTGAGAGAATTTGAAAAGTGAAGTTGCATTGTTTTGTTTTATTTTCCAACACTCATGCACACTCACGAACACTTGACGGTTAATAATCCACCATCATTTCACATTAATATTTCCAGCAACCAATCAGCGAAGCCAAAACTGGATGGTAATCGGCGGTATGCGCCGGACCCCGCCATTATTCCTAAAGAATTTTTTCTTTTTATTTTTTTTTATTTTTTTTTGTTAAGGGCTAATTTCTACATTTAAACTGAATTAAATATTTATAAAATATGTAAAAATGCCTACCCGACCCAGCCAGGAATCGAACCTGGGTCTTCCGCAATCCGGGCGGCTGCATTTAATTTTGTCACTATATATTTTATAAAGGAAAATAATTTATGTGTTTTCAAAATAAATAGTTATAACGCAAAATTATTATTTGGTCAGCAGAACTATAATTGACTGATTTAGAAATATTTGCTGACCATAAGTTGCTGCCCAACTAAGTAGCTGTTTTAGCTAACCGATTACATTATTTTGGTAACAAAAATATGAATACTTTGATAACCGTTTAAATAATATCCTTTTATAAATATTTAATACAGCTAAGTGTAGCAATTAGCACTTAAAAATGAAAAGTAAAATTTACTGTAGCTTTGTGTTATCAAATTTGTGGTATTTCATCTGTAAAGATGAATCTGTATATCCAATCGGTTGCAATAACCGTTGGGTAGATGCCACTGCTGCCGCTAAAAAGCGATCAAAAATCAAAGCAGTGAAAAATTTAGTGCTTACGTCAGCCTTCCCGGTACACTCGGTTTGCGGAGGACCCTGGTTCGATTCCTGGCAGGCAATTAAGTTCTTCACTATATATTTTATAAATATTCGTTTGTTAAGGCTTTTTTCAAAGTTTTTTCTAATAGGCATATTTAAAACAATTTGAAGTGCTTATACTTCCTGTATTCCTAACACGGCAAAATTTAAGTTCAATACTCCCAGATTCAAGAAAAACTTTTTGCATTTTCAACTCGCTTCGGTACAATGGAAAACAAATAAACAAGCTGTGCATTTTAATTAAACTTCTCACGAGTGGAGTACAGGCTACGGAGAGGCGCCACGTGTCAAAGCCTCAATTCCAGTGGATCTCGAACGCCCTTACCCAAATCCGCAAACAGAACGTGTGCCAACAAAGTAACAAACACCCGGATTGTTCACCGAAACTTCCGTCCTTCCTAGGTAGGAACGTCGAAGTTTGAAATTTCGTTAGGCACTTTTTTACTATGCAAATTTTATTGTTTTCTAAAGTTTACGCGAACACTTACCTACACATCGAATTGAGTTTCATTTGACATTATTTCATATATCATGGAGTTAACGAAACGAAAATTACTGTATGGCATTAAGTATAGCCTGGCGAACTTCTTGATGGGAAAGTGAAGAGTCATGTTTGCGGTTTTGTTTTATTTCCTAAAATTTGTGTTATGTCGAATATTAAGGCGACACTTGGAAAAAATACATCATCTTTTGTTGCGAAACAAATTACAAAAACACAAATGTTGAAAAAATTTCCACGAGCAGGATTTGAACCTGCACCCTTCTGACATACCGGGTCAGGTGCTCTCCCAATTGAGCTATCGTTTTTTCAACATTTGTGTTTTTGTATTAATAAGGCCCCAATTTTTTTTTGTAGTTTTGAAATTAAAAACGACTTGTTTAAATTTAACCTTTCTCTACAAGGGCGTTTGGTAATACCTGTATAATCCCGAGTATGGCAAATAGAATCCCGGAAAATTATAAACATACAAGAATAGCACCATATGGCCAAAATATTAAGGTTGTTTGTTACTAAAATTAAGTGACAACCCTAGGTTCAGCTGATACATTGTTCTTGTCCGTCAACCTCATGATCCAAACAAAACAGAAGTCAAAACATGTCAGGGTTGAACAAAAAAAATTGTATTAAAATAAATTTGTGCTTTTGTATGGAAAAGTAAGTCTTCATAAATATGATTTTGCATGTTACCACGATGTTATGTGCTATGTTTCAGGATTATACACATATTACCAAACAACCTGTATAGTATGTTAGACGTAACCTCCTCTTGCTAATACACATAAGTGCACCTACCACTTTATGTTGACCTCTTAAGATCCGTGCCTGGGGGATTCGCTTCACCGAGTAAACGGGTAACAGGTTTCGAGGTAACCTAATATTACCTATATGGTTGAAAGAATCGATTAATTGATTCGTAGGTTCGCAAAATGAACTAAAGGTGTAAAGATAGTTTTAGTGAGAGTTTTTAGTCTACTTTGAGAAGCTCGAATGTATCATCTCGAGCTCCTCCGTGCTTCAAAAGGCACGTAAAGCCATATTGTCCTGGCTGCATTAGCATTCGTTTGCAACCACCAATCTGTACTGGGCCCGCGTGGTGGTTTATGGCCCGTTCTCCCTATCTATTCATAGGGATGGCTCGTGCCCCATCAATGGGGATATAAAAAGAGCTACTTTCTATTGGTCGACTATACGCAAAACCCTTACAGAGCTAATCGAGTTCAATGCAATAAAAGTGCATCATCAAGATGTATGAACATCACCAAGTACAGACGACATCATCAAGTACGAATAATACCCGATAAGAGAATCAGCAAGCAATCTCCAAAAAAAAAAGGTTGGAGAGAGTTTGCTGATGGCCTCAGATGGACCTTTCAGTGTCACCGGACTTTTTCGGGGGCGGTGAGAAACTTTAACCCGCTTACAAATGAACAAAGAATATGGTGCGAATAGTTATTCCGCGTTTTGTCTCTTTTACTCTAATTTGAAATGACGTTTACATGACAGGAACCAAACACGGAATAACTATTCGGACCTTATTCTTTTGTTTATTTGTAAGGCGGTAAGGGTTCTTCGAGCCTTGTGACCGAAACTCAGTCAGAGAGTTTTTTTGAGAGAGATTGCTGATTGCCTCTACGGCATTTTCAGCTTCACCGGGCTTTTTGGGGGGCGGCGAGTAACGTAAAGGGTCCCTCAAGCCGTGTGAAACGAATCACCTTCGGAGGTTTTCTAGAGGGAACGGCATCGCACACTAGTGCGCGTCCCTGTGCCCTACTAGATTCTCCGAAGGGTTCGGATCGGATCGGGGAGCGAAGCAACCCGAGGGCGCCTCTAAAGGCACGGACCTCGGCTCGGGTTGACCGGGCCGTGGAGGAGGAGAGAACCGCCCAGGTACATGTCTGTACCTGGTGTAGAGCGAGTGTGAACCGGTTCTTCGTACCCTTGTTCTACGAGTACGGTGTCTTGGGCCTAAACTGGTGTGCATGTTTAGTGTATTCTGTAAATGTGTGGTGTCATTTAGAGAATCGGGCGGGGTAGTAAGTAAGTAAGTAAAGTAAACAGCCTATAACTGTCCTACTGCTGGACAAAGCCTCCATCATTGTAATCAAGTCACCGCTACAAATTATGGGTAATATCTTAATCACCACGAAAAATCCGAAATACATTTTGCCCAACCTAGGAATTGAACCCGGGACCTTGGGGTATCGGGCCGAGCGCTCTGCCACTCCGCCACCGAGGCGATACTCAGCCACCGAAGCGTTCTAAAGAGTTTCTATAGGGAATGATGAATAGACAAAAATGATTTCGTGTTGTGTGCTGTTTACTCATGTTCTTCATTTACACGTGAACACACTGTGCATTCGTAATGCAAAAATGATGATCGGCGAAGCGTGTCTAGCTGCGGTCATTTGGCACAGGAAATAGGAACGGAATAGCCGCGTGCACTGGCTTGTGCGCAAAACGATTGCCTGTGCCTACTCCTCGTACGTGTAGCTCCGTTCAGCGTCCGTGATCATTTCAGCTTAACTTATAATGACCTGTCTACTTACCCACCTTTAGTAATTACCAAATTTCCACGAGCAGGATTTGAACCTGCACCCTTCTGACATACCGGGTCAAGTGCTGTTCCAATTGAGCTATCGTGGTTCTAACCAGCCCGCCGAAATTATTCAACACTATTTACTTATGTTAATGACGGTAGTTGTTGACATTGAATTGGTGCCTTTGGCTTTCAAAGTAAAAGTGCTGTAGATTCTATATAAATAAAATAAAAAAAGGAACAACATTTTGAACCCATACCGATCTGAACCCCTCGAAGAATCGTGTAGGAAGGTGGACACGCTTATGTGGTGCCATTCCCTCTAGAAACCTCTGATGGTGTTTTGATCACACGACTTTAGGAACCCTTTAAGTTACTCGCCGCCCCCGAAAAGCCCGGTGACGTTAAAAAAGCCGTATTTTTTTAAAACATATATTTTACGGTTACGCATAGTGCCTTGATCTCACCTGATATCAAGTGATGATAAAGCCAATGATGGAAGCGCACTTCACCCGGGATCCTCAACTAGTGAGGCACTGGCTATCTTATCTCTAGCTGCCGGAACACAACAATGCTACAAACATTGATGTTATGGCGACATATTTAGATAAGATGGTGGTAGCTAGCCGTGCGGATAAACAAGCCCTACCACCGACCAAACCGAGTACACAAACATGTACCCCCCGCTCGGAATCGAACTCGGGACCTCTGGGTCTAAGCCGGTGGTTTTAACCACTAGACCACAGAGGCGTCTAAGGCGATCAGCAAACTCTCTAAAAAAAGCTTAGTATTAACCTTTCTTAGTTCTTAGTCCATTCGTTAATCTCCGTTATATAACGGAGATTAACGCAAACAAGCAAACAACAAACGAAGACATAAATAGTATGTAATGTATATGTAATGTATAAGTAGGTGTCAGAGGCATACCTTTGGACCGTGACACCGTTATAAAACTTGGTTTTAAATGAAACGCGAAAGTTAAAGTGTAGTGTAGCTAAAGTGTATAACAACAATTTGCTCTTTATTAGGGTATCTAGACCATTACGACCTCATTGGTCGAGTGGTTTGTACACAGGTTTTCATTGTGTCGCCATCTCTGAGGTCCCGGGTTCGATCCCCGGTCGGGTCAATTTAGAAATTACTGTTTTTCTAAATTGTCTCAAGTCTGGGTGTTTTCTATGTCAAGTATGTATTTAAGTATTTTAAGTATGGTTATCCGGTGTCTAAACGAGTTTTATAACGAAGCTTCTCTTGGGCTAGATAGATAATTTTTTCTAGATAGGTACAGGGCTCTTTACGTGTTCATGTGGCATATTTATAGTCTGATAGAGACAGAATACTACAAAATACACAAATTCACATAAGTACGTGTGTAGTATACTAAAATCTAATTTTCATATTAGGCAACTGTCCAAAGTAATAATATGTAGAATAGTATTAGTATTTCCCTATCAATCCATATGGAAGGCTTGTGCCTCAGCAGTGAGGACATAAAAATGAACTGATTATGGTGCCGGTGATGATGATAGTATTAGTAAAGTACCAAATGACGTCACCTAAATATTATTTTTTGTGACGTAACTAATTATGTTTATTCTCCAGCTGATGACAGCTTTTTAAGAGTTTAGTTTTAAGTAGTTAAATTTAGTTTACATTTACGTTAAGTTTAGTTTAGTAAACATTATGTTCACAGAATAAAGTATACCTGTCTAGTATAGAAAATACTGAAAAAATGCGGACAAGTGCGAGTCGCACTCGCCCACCGATGGTTCCGTACAAATTTGTATTTCTTTTATCATTCTTCACCATAAAAATAATTAGAAATCTGTTTAAGCTTGTGCAAATGAGGCCCTTTCATACGATACCCCACATAACACGGTTAACTTACTTCAAAATTTGGACCCCCGTTTCTTGCATAAAGACCCTGTTTTTTTTGTGATTTAATTAAATATGTATAGTTTTCAGATTTTTCTTATACTTGTAGTATAAGACGATATTACTTGCCAAACTTCATAGTTCTAGGTCAAGGGCAAGTACCCTATGAATTTTGATTCCCTTGAGAGTGTCGAAATATACGTTTTTTGCGACATAAACGGCCGTATCTTTTTTTTCGTTAACTTAGAAGTTTGGTTTTTTCACAGCTTCAAGGGACCGCAGACCTGAGTATATGGTTTTAATTTCAGCTAGATACCTTTACGCGTTTCCGAGATAAAGGGTCTTGACAGACAGAGAGACAGACAGACAGACGGACAGACAGACGGACAACATAAGGGTTATACCCTTATGTTGTTGTGGGTACCGTTTTTTCCTTTCGAGGTACGGAACCCTAAAAGTGATATAATATCAGCGTCGTGAGAGTTCGCTATTCAATAATTATACATACAATTTCTTTAAAAGAATATCGGTTCGACATGCGCTAAAGAGCCTTTTTCACTATTTGTAACCGCTGATGTGGTCTAGCAATTCGACCATACCGATCTCAGACCCAAAGGTCGCGGGTTCGATACTCACATTCAGTACATACTTATATATAGTTCGGTTGGTGGTAGAGCTTGTTCTAAGTCCTAGCTAGCTACCACCATCTGATCTAACGCTGTCCGACAATAAGAAATAAATTTACCACCCTCAAGAAACAAAACAAGAAACGTAAGCGGCTATCAAAGCGACAACATTCTAAATCCTATTTTATCCGTACAGTGTAAGCAACAAAAACCTGATATACGCTTATTCCAAAGCATATGCTCGGCGTAAGCTTCGAAAGGATAAAAAGTTGACGGAACAAATTGTTTCGAGAAACTTCGAAGGTTACGTACGAAGTGAGTAAACAGCAAGCGACTTGTCAATCCTAATTACTTGAGAATATGTGCATCACACAGCAGAGCCCACAGTGAGTGATTGTTTGGTTTTTTATTCTTACTAGCCGACCCGGCGGACTCCGTACTGTCTTGACAGTTTCCATGACAACAAGACAAACAAATCATTTTAACCTTCCCTGAACTTCCACAAATATTTCAAAATCAAAATTAGGCAACTCGGTCCTTCCACTCTCGAGTTTTAGCGATATTTTACTATTTGTACTTGTTTTGTATAAAGTTAGTGAAACTTAAAAAAAAGACTATAGCATAATTGGTAGTGCACCTAACCCGGCATGTCATGGGGTGCGAGTTCGAATCCCGCTCGTGGAATTTTTTCAACACTTTATTGAAGTTTCTGAAGTTTACATTTTTAAATATTAAACAAAATAAATAAAACATTTAAAAATATAAAAAAATAGGGGTCCGCCGGCATCGGGACCAGGGTCCAAGCTACCGGTGGTTAGGGCACCAGAGACAGGAACCTACTTACAATGGGTGCCGTATCGAGGAGAACTGCCTTCTAAATCAGGCCCTTTATCCAGCCGCCTAACGAGAGCCCCATTAGATGTTGATCGAGGCTCTTGGCCATCAGGCCTATTATAAGTATTATTATTTTATTTATTTCTATTATTCATATTTGTTTTTTTCTGCAGGATTTGTACACAGTATTGGCATTAAATGATATTTGTATTTCTATTTATATTTCTATGTAGCCGTGTCTTTTTAATAAATAAATAAATAAATCGGATCTTGTGTTTAAGGAGATCTTACGGATGTGTGATGTAGATTGAAGTATACACAATATTTGTTTATCAAAAGAATCGGCGAAGTGATTGCTACACAAATTTCCAGCTTGTATCAAAAATAGCAAAAGATTGATTAATCTAAACTTCAGAAAAATGTTAAATAAAAATTCACGATTGGGATTTGCTTTGGATTTCATTGGGATCACGGAGTGAGTCTCTTTACTAATTAAGCTATCAAAGTTCAACCTGACCGACTGATCTGTAAATAGTAATGATAATCTACTAACCCATGGATCTCAACTGTCCGCAATAAAAATAAATAATAAAACTAAGCAAATGTTTAAATTCTAATACTAAATAAATGACAAAAACACAATGTTGAAAAAATTTCCACGAGCAGGATTTGAACCTGCACCCTTCTGACATACCGGGTCAGGTGCTCTTCCAATTGAGCTATCGTGGTTCTAACCAGCCCGCCGAAATTATTCAACACTATTTACTTTTTACTTTGAAAGCCAAAGGCACCAACAAATTCAATGTCAACAACTACCGTCATTAATACCCGATCATAATATTGATCATAACAAAAATTTGCGTTTAAATTATATAAACAAAACAAAAACATTTTCAGGACAAGCTTCAGGAAGCTCGATTGGGGCCTCGGTAGCTCAGCTGCCAGAGCATTGGATCGGTTATCCAAAGGTCGTGGGTTCGATTCCCACTCAAGCTACCTGAGTCTGGTTGAATTTTTAGGAAAATATTATCTTGTAACTATAATTATTATATAGAATTGTGAATGCAAAACTCAAAACAATAAAAAATAAATTCATAATTATTTCATACATTATTGTTAGTTTTCTTAAAACAAAACTCTTTTTAATTTATAATTTATTACAGCCTGGGTGTTTTTCAGAATATTCTGCTAATTATCCACATCTTTTTTACAAATTTAATCACGTCTCACCCGTCACTCTTTCGTAGATTTATAGCATCTACTAGTACTAATGAAAAAAAATAAGATTAATCGCCGAATAGGGTATTAAATCAATCATTTTAAAATTAAACACTGAGCTGTAACTCGTTCTCTATAATTTGATTTTAATATTTTCTATAAATAACAAAATATTTTATTGTATTATGCCAAAGTCAAATCGTTTATTCAATATAAGCCTTCACAAGCATTTTTTGACGTCAAAACTATATAACATCAAAATTAATTGATTATTACATATTTTTATAGGCAGGCATTTGATCACACCTCACCTGATGTTAAGTGACGGTGCGGTCGAGGATAGAACATGCCTGCCTAGAAATAGCCTATTCACTCTGACCTTGAAGAGGTTGAGATTATACCTTTCAGGGAAGACACTCGCAGGCAGTGCGTTCCATTCCCTTTTGAATTTTGAATTTTTACAACATAGAGATGGAACTCGCGCCTCGGGCTCCGATAACGGAAAGTGGATGGTGGGTTTAGGTCGTGCAACTCCTTCGCGCACTCCTCGAAATGAACCCTATAGAAGACTGACAGACGAGCCACCATACGCCGCGCATGTTCTAGACTTTGCAGCTTGGTGTTTATCAGGGCAGGGTCACCAATGAGTCTCTCAGCTCGTTTTTCAATAGACTCTCATTAGATCAGATGGTATTTGGCTGATCCATCCCAAAGGTGGCAGCAGTACTCCATACATGATCGAACTTGTGCTTGATAAAGTTTGAGCAGCTGTTCTGGCGTGAAGTACCGCTGACTTTAAAGAGAACCCCAAGTTTTTTTGCTGCAGTCTTTGCTCTGGTACATCGAGTACTGCCCGAAGTTGAGGTTGGACGAGAGCTCTACACCTATAAGCTGTAGGCTGTCAGTCATAGTTAGAGTCACATTCCGGAAAGTTGGAGCTATGTGAAATGGGCTTCGCTTAGCGGAGAACAAGCAAGCCTGTGTTTTGACAGCGTTGAACGTGACCAGATTGGCATCGCCCCAATCGGAGACTGCTTGGAGGGCTTCGTTCAAGCGGCTAACCATGGCCTCTCGACAAGAGTCGACATCTTGTCTGTCAGCTTTTGCACTCGACATGTATCTATCCGTAACGGTGCTGTCATATGCGTACCCAAAGGTACTCGGTTTGGTTGGTGGTAGGGCTTGTTTGTCTGCCTGGCTAGCTACCACCATTTTATTTACATATGTCGCTATAACATCAATGTTTGTAGCATTATTGTGTTCCGGCAGCTAGAGAAGATAGCCATTGTCTCACTAGTTGAGGATTCCGGGTGAAGTGTACTTCCATCAAATGGCCTTATCATCACTTAACATGAGGTGAGATCAAGGCACTGTGCTTACCCATTAAATTTTAAAAAAAAACCTATCGGCCTTACAGGCATTACTGTAATTTATACTACATATAATGTATAAAACATTTCATTGTTTTTCGTTTTGGCCTTTTCATTTTCAACACTACCAGTGAGATTCAAAAAGCTTTCCACCCAGATCCTTCGTTGAGAATTTATTCCGAGAATCATTTCGTTCAGCGGATATTATTCCACATTGTATAATATCGTAATTAATAGATGAGGCAGCTCCTTGATGTTTGACTAATTAATGTTTCCTAGCTAATTATATTTTACAAGCGCTTAGGAGTAACGATCATAAAGCTAAATGAACCGAATTCCCATTCTATCGTACTGAACCATTTCGCATTTCTAAGTTTCTCGGTATTGAAAATATACAAATAACATAGGTTTATACAACGTGTGACAGAAAGCTGTGGCAAATATGAAAAGATCCAAAGTGTATCCGATCTAGATCTTGTATGTGTTGTTACTAAGATGTAGTTATATAAATTACGTATGTTTATGTAGTTTTTAAGAATATTGTAGTACATTACGTATTGTATATTGTAGCGTTCACCACATTCGACCTTTTTTATTTATAAGGAGTTCTTTTTAATTTTTTTGAATTTGTCAGATGATGATTTTGACGTTAGGCTTTTTGCTTGGAGTTTTTAGGTGAATTGGATTAAGATTTAAAAGAATTGTTTTTGTTTTGATTCGCAAGGTCGAATTCCTTTTTTGTTCTCCATCATCCTTACCATACCCTCAGCGGTGGGAGCTGGGGGTTTGTTATTTTCTCATTTACCATACGTACCTATATTCTACGCTTGGAATACATTTGGTGTGCAGTGAAGTGATGCTCATGTTCCATGGGCTAGAGCTAACGTTCGCTATTCTCTTCATCTTGACAGTGTGTAAAACAAATGTTTGAATTGATCTTTCAAAAGCTTTGATTAATTCAAAAGCTTAGTTCAAACGTAGGTACTTCATTGCCAAAAAGATACTGATGCCCTTAGAATCTGATGCCAAGTTATGTGAACTGAAATATTATACGTTTCATCCTTTTAGACTATTTGATTATAGTGTTGTTATACACGTAGCCAAAGCAATCGGTTAAGCGGTCGGGGGCTGCTCAAAAACAAATACAAACAGATGTGAAAAACAAACATCTTAGAACAACTACAAATAGTGTGTATAGTACGTTATAAAATAAATAGCCCATTATTGTTACAATACTTTCAATGACGCCAGCGGATATCCGTTAGACCAAGCGAACGGGGGACTCTCGACGTTTTAACATTAAACTTTACTAAGCTTTCGCTATCTCTTTTTTTTTAGAGAGATTGCTGATTGTTTTAACGGCATGGTACATGAGTCGCAATATATTTAAAATCAGTTTCGCAAATTAAAATAACGATCTTTTTAAAAAAGAAAAGCAGAAATATCTTGAGTATTCATTTAAAAAGCAAATTACGGGGTACAGGTGTGCACAACCGGCTTTTGCGTTAATTGAAGACTAAAGCTTGGATTTGTAAGCGTAAAAAATGTCTGCGGCTAAAATGGTTTCCCAAGAAGACGGATTTCAACGAATTATTGCTTCAGTTATTACTTTGTTTCAGAAATATATTGATTTCATATATTTTTTAAGATGAGATAAGGTAAGATAATTATTTATTTGCACTTCGACATGGTATAAAGATGTTATAATATAATTAAATAGATCATATAGCAAGCTTATTTTATAATGGCATGCAAACATACATACAATCACAGTATACTACGAGTATAATACTTACAATAATTAATATCCATAAAATGAAGTATTAATTATTTATTTACAAACTAAGACAATTACAAGACTAAAATTAATCTTATAACAAATAAATAAATAATAAAAAAACCATCAAATTAAAATCTCTAAATTTAACTTTTACGTTTATAAATATTTAGCGGTGTATAACTAAACCACTTCTTCTCATAGTTACGTAACCAACGTTTCAAATTATTGATTGAAAACTATTCGAACTCCGAGAGTCGTGTTGTATCGAGTTAAGTCTTGTTTTTGTCTAGCAAGCTATAATAAACAGACTCAAGTCCTTTGCAAAACTGATGCTAAGAAATGAGGGTGTAGAGATAGCCATTCTCAAGCGTTTCTCACATTTTTACAACAATAAGCAAAGTAAATTGTGAAAATATAATAGTTACATTTAATCGGAAATATTAAACTAAATATATTAAAATATTATACGACGTTTCCACAGGTAGCAACAAGACCAGGTACCTAAAGGTGGGTCCACATTAAGTAACATGTTACATAGCTTTGCTATAAATAACAGTGTTACAAAACAATAAGTATAAGGTTGTTTTATTTGACATTTATCGTCGTACATATAACTATGCTATATTAGCTTTTTCTCGCGGCTTCGCTTTCGTAGGCTTCACGACCTGTGATTATTTGTAATAAAAGCCAAACTCATTAAAGGGTACGTTCATGTTATCAGTCCGTAGGTTAAACATGGTATGGTATGGTATGGTATGTCAGACTTCCATACAAACTTTCCACCCCTATTTCACCTAAGGGAGGTTTTATAAAAAATGCTAAAACAGGTCATTCTTTTTTTTTTGTTGAAACGTCCATAGATCGATTAAAATATTAATTTTGATAGTTGTTACTTTAAAAATAATTATTTCCCCAAGAAAACCTTCTTCCCTTTTTTACTCTTTTTAATAAACATAATTCATAAGACATTCTTCATTTCTTTTCAAGAACCCAAATACAAATTTTCATGTAATTTACTTCAAAACTGACGGACTTTCATACAAAATTTAACCCCCTATTTGACCCCCTTAGGATGTGATTTTCGTAAAATCCTTTCTTAGTGGCTGGTCACTCAATTAACCTAAAGTCTAAATTTCATCTAATTAGCGGTTTAGGCTCGGCGATGATGAATCAGTCAGGACAAGTCGTTATATGTACATAGATAACATGTTTTGTCATATAGTCTGGACGCACCTTAATAAGTTATAACCGCTTCATCCTACTACTACATTTCCACCCTGCGATTGTCAATTTAACTCAAGCACAGTTATTCAGTTAGTAAGGCCTCGTTAATATGGCACAGTGGTACGATTCTGCCAACATTATATGCGTTAACCGACTAAGTTATATTGATCCAGCGCCAATGTTTGGGATCGCTTGATTGATTGGTTGTGTGGGCAAACATTTGATCAAACTGCCTATTTCTAGAACGAGATGGAGTAGAATCACCCTTTTAGGATAAGGCAATCAAATCTAGAAGGGGATAGAAAGGACTATAAATCTGTGTAGACGCTTTAAAGCGATAGGGAGATTGGTTGGTCGGTTTTTTATTGGTAGTTCCAATAGTGCCTACGGTGAAAGGGAATGAATGTGGATTGAAAGCGGACTCAATATTGCATGCTTGCTAAAATATTATGTAACTGGTACCTGTTTGTGAGAATTGCGATTGCGAACGAAACGAATATTGCACCTTTCAAAGGTAACTTTATTTTTGTTTCGTAGCGTTTCGTAATGATGTCCGCCATCTTACTTTGTAAAACAAAACCTTTATTAACTGTGTTAATAAATCAGAGTTGCTGTGTAACACATTAAACCCCGAAAGTTTATTTATACAAAACTATATATAAGTTTCTGAACCAGACAAAAGATTTTACTCAATAAAACATAATATTTGCTAACATGTCTCTATACTTTCCTGTCAAGAAGCTTCCATTTTGTTCCTACTCCGATATCTCAAAGTGCTTTGAAGAGCCATTGGGTTTCATCTACTCAGTCGCTTGTAGTAAATAAAGTGAACACAACTTTTTTATTACAATAAAAGGCTTGAACTCGACGTCTATAAACTAGAGCTAACATGGTTCGTAACCACTGGCTCGGAGAAAGGCTAAAATCTTTCCATTAAAATGGTAATCAGTGGAGCTTTTTCTATTTGCCTTTTGATGAAAACTTTTGCTGAGTTCATTGTACAATTGTGATTATACTCCTTTATATGCTTTGATAACTAAATAGTAAACGAGGTATTTAAATACAACCTTTTATTTTGATTTTTATTAATAAGCATGAATTTATATATTTTATATATGTTTTCTAAAGTTTACGCGAACACTACACATTGAAATGAAACAACTTTTACGGATCTACTCGCGTTTATTTTACACATTAGTTTTAATTAATGTTTATCCTGACGTTTCGAACCCTTTGCAGGGTCCGTGGTCACAGGGAGGGGGGTCTCTTCGAAACGTCAGGATAAACATTAATTAAAACTAATGTGTAAAATAAACGATCCGTAAAAGTTGTTTCATTTATATATTTTAATTAGTATCTTAATTTGTACACCGTTTATGGTGTGCCATGTCGAAATCAATCGCAATCGAAAGCTTAATACGATCTGTGATCGATTTGTTATGATGATTATGATGACAATCTTCTATACTTTACGTCAAAAAGAATAAAATCGCTACATTTTTATACATACTCAAATCAACCTCATCCTCACCAGCTCATTTTTAAGTCCCCACTACTGGGGTACGAGCCTTCCCTATGGATGGATTGGGAGAACGGGCCATAAACCACCACGCGGGCACAGTGCGGATTGGTGGTTGTTAACGACTACTAATGCAGACGGGGCCAACGGCTTTAGTGTCTTCCGAAGCACGGAGGAGCTGGAGATGATAAACTTTTGGTCACCCATCCGATGACCGGTCTTTGCGAAAGTTGCTTAACCTCAGCACTCGCAGACCGGGAGCGTTAATCAAAGAGCCATAGAGCTCCTCAGACTCAACTCAACATACATACATACAACAACTTACAAAACATACACACTCAAATCAACGTAACTAAATAATTGTTATTTGTTTGCAAGTGTTTAGCCAAGTTAAAAGTGTACTGTCTCGAACATTCCATCGCGCACAAAGAAATTTGGCGACTTGTTTCTTTGTCGCACTTCCAAAAGATGGAATAGTCTATCAGCACACGTTTTCCCTCCTTCCTATGACATGGGGGTCCTAAAAACGAGGCGTGAAGAGGCACCTTGTGGGCCGGCAGGGTGAGGGTGACTGATGCTGCGTTGTTTTCACGCTGCACCAGTTGTCCTTGCGTCTGGACTCCATTTCTACTTAACATCAGGTGGAGTGGAGTCATTTGTCAAGCTACGTATAACAAAAAAAAAAACAGTTGGGTAACTATTAAGTTTAGTTTAGTTATTATTTAAGCTCAACTGCTAACCGATAATGTTATATTGTAATACGTTAGCGTCAATTTTCATTGACAGAGCGCCATCGATTGAGATTTTTAACATCTTCCTATTCAAAGCGTATTCTTTGACTCGATAATATTTTCTTAAGATTGATGAAAGTACACAGAATGATAACAAGCGAGGCGTGTCGGCGAGGACAAAATACTGTGACGAGGGTCGGGGTCGATAATACATGTTTTGAACATACAATTTGGAGTATTCTAAAAGTAAACGTCGTGGCAGGTGAAAGATTTCGCTGGAGTTACATAATATATCTTTTTGACAAGTCATTGGCGATAAATATTTTTTCTTTGTGTTGATTTCTTTTACTACTATATAAATAATTCGATGGAGATTCTATTTATCTGTCTAAAGTCGAAAATGAAAGGTAGATGTATTCGCAAACCTAAGCCTTACTCAATAGGTATTATTATTTATAAGTAAGTATTGTATTACTAAGTTCATTCAGGAATAGCAAATATCTGCTGACGGGCCTGGTGACTTGTAGAACAGGTTTCAATTCCCGAAACCTACTTTAGGCACCAGCTTCTAGTAAACATCAAACTATCCTTTATTATCACTAATGGTAATTGGGGCCTGTAAACATATTTGTGTGAAAGAAATAAATATTTTAATTTTATTTATAAATTTTTGAATTAGCTTATAATAAAGAAATTCATAGAGGCAGTGTTGCTATCATTTTTGTTACGGTGCTTAATTTGAATTTAATTTAATTCAATATCATCATCATCATCTTAGCCAAAAGACGTTCACTGCTAAACTTAAATAAAAAAAAAATTAAAAAAATTATTAATTAATTACTCAATTGAATTATGTAATTTTTACTTAATTTGTCTTCTTTAAATTCTACAAGGTGGCGCAAAGTCGTCATCCAATGTTGTTGGCAATTTTTTTTCAATAAAAACTTTTATTCTGTTTCTTGTTTATTTTTATTTACTCTTGGGGGTTGTCAGAGTTGTCTCAGTCTGTGGCTTGTTCACGCAAACCCGTGCCTTTAACTAACCCAACAAAAAATTGTCTGGAACGGTCAAATCGGCCGATCTGGCAAGCAAGTGCAAATCGGCGAAACGCGACATCAGACAGCCGGGAAATACCTGCTTCAGAAAATAATTCCGCGGTCGTTTGGAGTATAGTGTTCCATTGCTTGTCGAAGTGAATTCTGCATGTGTTTACTTTACAATTGCCAAAGAACAATCGATATTTTGCGCCATTTGCAAAAAAATACGTCAATCGTCTTCCGATAGAGTGATGTCTCTTGCGCCACCTTGTCTTTGGCAACTTCGCTCATTGCAGAAATGCGACGAACAAAAAGTAGTATGACAAAATTAAGTTTTTTTTAATTTACATGTCGTCAAGCAAACAATATACAATTTTTATCCAGAATCGAATCTCGATTCCTGTGTATTGTTGGTCCCTTCAATATTGGGAGGGGGAATGTCGTTACCTGCGCCAACGTAGCCTGATAGAGACGTGAACGTGAGTCAATAAATACATCGATATAATTACTTGTTTGCGAATTTGCGATAGATACCTTTGCTTGATACTAAAGATTATCATAGGTTAAAACTGGACTGTCACTTAAAACTGTTTTAAATTTCGTCAAAAGCCTCTACCATTTCAATCAAGTCATCGCTATCTTGGATGGGAATTGGTTTAATCGTCTCGCTTACCGAGTACGGGTTAATAATCTCAAACCCAGGTTTATTACCCATCAAAAAATCAGAAACACACTTTGCTCAAGCTGGAAGTTGAAGCCAGGGTCTTCAGGTATATTTCGGCTTAGCCACTCGGACTAGACCACTAAGTGAGGTCACCGAGGATGGTAGAAAATAATAATAACAAAAAAGAAACACGTCTGACAAATCTCGAGTTCGCTACTACGTTACTATAACGTTGTGGACGAGTGCTTGCATCAGTACTCAGACCAAAGTGGTGGAATGGTCTTCTTGCGGAATATCAACTAAGGAGTGGCGCCTTCTAATACAGACTTTTTAAGACTTAAGAGGCTCTAGCCACGATCTAACTTTGTTCTTCTTAAAGCAGTATAAGCGATTTTTCATTATTTTTATGTATGACATCTTAAGTCGGTTATGAAAGTCAAGTTGTGGAAGTAGGTTCTAAACATCAATTTCGAATAAATGGTAGCAAGCAAAGTAAATAGTCCCGCCGCAAAGGCCTCCATAGTTGAAATCAAGTCATCGTTACAATTGATTGATTGCTTACTTAATATTAAAATATATTTTATCGATGCATCTTAACACTATATACTAGACCCGGCGGACATAAGCACTTAAGTAAGTTTTTGCTCAAATATTGATAAAGTCACAATACGCGTATTTTGGTTCAATTTGGTATTTGGTTCCGACTGGTACAAAAAACAATGTCACTGCGGCCCATTACGTCTCTAACTCACGGCTGTTCTAAATAACATGTTAATTCGACTCATTTCATCTTCGACAAAAACCAGTTTTGTCTGACTTAAGTGACGTTTTTAAACGACTTTCTGCCATACTCAGAGACGTCAATCAAGTTTTAATGACAATTAAGTCTCTTGCTGTCACTTTCTTATGTATAGTGCTAAATAGAGAAGGAAAGACATTTAATTATCATTAAACTTAATTGACGTCTCTGAGTACGGCAGTTAGACTTTAGTTCTTATTCCTTTCAGGTCTAATTATTAAGACATGACGCTACTGACGGAGGCCCCTCAAGTGTCACACGTTTTTACCAGAAACTAGCATGCAAAATCATGATAAACTCGGTAAAGAAGCGATAACTGCAAAAACGCCTTTATTTGAGTTATATCGTTACATTCTCAACACTACTAAAAGAGGTCCTAAGCGAGTTATGGTGCGATCACGTCCGGCCAGCTCCAACGTCGAGTGTAAATCTTGAGTCCGCTGCAGAATATTGCGTTACCGTAACGTTTTGCTTGCATCAGTACACACACTCAAGTCAAATAGTGGAGGTATCTAAACCTCAGTTTAGTAAATGTGTATGAAATGCTATATGGTCAGCTGTACAAGTGTTGAAATGAAATTAAATGAAAATAAAATGAAATATATTTACAAGGACAAACAGTACAAACTTATGTAGAAAAAAAATAATGAAAAACGTTTCCTAATGGGACTCCACTCAGTATTTGTTACAGTGAACAAATCACTGCAACGCTGATCTTCCGTGTTTATAGAGGATCGTCTATGGACTGATGATGTTATTATATTACTACCAATTTGTTGAGGAAGCTGTGTTTTTGTATTAACACAAAAATAAATTATTTTCAGTTCTATAGAACCGTGCAACTTCATACTACAAGCATTTGCGTATTTCATACTATTTGGTTCCGCAAAGAGTAAATGTACTGTAGTGATCGGGACTATTTGGTTGGGCGAGCCTACTGGCAGCCGTCGCGTTCTGCGTTTAAACTTATCTTGATTAAGAAGACACGCATAGAAGGAAACAAAAGAGGATCGCGGAGCTTCTACGTCAGCCCGTCGCAGCGATAGGGCAATAAATGTTAACTTGGGGTCGTTTTAACAATACAGTTGATTACTGATCGATTGTTTGTTTCTTTGACTACGTCTTCCCTGTAAAGTAGAGCCCCTTAGGATTTACAGTACACATCTTTAATTAGAGGTAACGTTTGCGACTTTGTTTGTCAGTATGTCTTGGCTAATCTCTTAAACTACTGGTCCAATTCCAAAAACCAAATTATTAAAAAAAAACAAATACCCGACTACCAAAACAACTACATAAAAAACAATTATAAACTCGTAAAAACCAGACTAGCATAAAGAAAAACTGAAAAGAAAAAAACAAGCTCTACGATCCCAGAATTTGATTTGAGCAATGTTGAATGCAACGTGAAATATTTCCTTGTCCGATACCTGTACTTAAATAATGAAATCTATATTAAATGAGTATTTATATGTAAATACATTGAATATTGATAGTTGTCGCAGGCGGGGACAATCACCAACCAAAGAGAGTGTGGATTTAATTGAGCTAGCCACGGCCGCTTGGATGATTTTATATTGATAAAAAATATTTATTTTTTTAAATCGCAAATCCACGCGGACGAAGTCGCATGAAAGTGCTAGTATAAATTTATACACAGGTTTATAAATACATGAGCTCTCAAAGAGCTTGTTGGTTGCATGCAAAGCAACCATATTTGTTCACTAGAAAAGCTTAATTGAAACTCTTTTTAAAATTGTTTTAAAAAATATAACGTAGGTATTTTTGCTGGATACCAGTAAAAATTACTGGTATTGGATGTAAACATGGAACCGACACAAAAACGATTAACAAGGTTAGTTTGTGTAAATAAAATCGTATCTACGTTGAAAATTTAATTAAATTAAATAAACAGGGTGCCAAGTGCGAGTTTCATTCGCTATTCGATCACGTTAACGAAAACGAGAATTTGTATGGCAAAATGTTAACTCTTCTCGTATGCCGCCAGGAGGCGCTACTTCAATGCCATAAAAAATCTAAATAAACCATTCTAGAATCCACTTGAACACACACAAAAAAAATCATCCAAATCGGTCCTGCCGTTTCGAAGGAGTTCAATTACAAACATTCGCACAGAAGATTTATATATTATAAAGATATGGTTGAATATTTATTGAAGAAATTTGTCAGTTTTGAATTGGTTGATGTGTAGGGCGTCTATACATAATAACATTAATAAGTTTAGTGTTATTTCGCTATATAACCGTCTAATCAATTTTAACCGCCTCAGTGGTCTACAGGTTAAGACCACCGATCTCAGATCCAGAAGTCCCGGGTTCGATTTCCTGCGGATTGTATGATTGGTTAGCTAGTTGCTACTATCTACATGTTGCAATTACTTCAATATTTAATAGCATTGTTGTGCTCCGACAGTTAGCAATAGGATAAAAATATTTCATTGCAACACTTTATAAATAAACATTGAGCATGAAACAATTTGAATAAAGATTACAATTTGGCGGTCTTACGCCCGTTTTCACCAACGTCCCCTAAGTATATGTAGGAAGCCAATGGTAGCTATATATAGCGAAGGAGATGGTGAAATTACAAAAACACAATGTTGAAAAATTTTTCCACGAGCAGGATTTGAACCTGCACCCTTCTGACATACCGGGTCAGGTGCTCTTCCAATTGAGCTATCGTGGTTCTAACCAGCCCGCCGAAATTATTCAACACTATTTACTTTGAAAGCCAAAGGCACCCATTCAATGTCAACAACTACGAGATGGTGAAACTTCGCTACTGCGATGCAGGCTTCCTGTACTATTAATCGTCGTAGTATGCCGACGTCGTTGGTAAGCGTTTTGTGGCGCCATCTGTTGACACGGTTGAGAAGGTGTTTTTGCTATATGCGGTAGGTGATGCCGCCATATATAACCTTAAGCTATAGTAAAATCGTCACCTAACATGGTTTTTGAGTCACCTAAAACTTAAAGATTGTTGTGGAAAATGGGCAAACTGCTTAAGGTTTTTTTTTTTTTTTGGAGAGAGATTGCTGATTGCCGCTGCGGCATTTTCAGCTTCACCGGGCTTTTTGGGGGCGGCGAGGAACGTAAAGGGTCCCTCAAGCCGTGTGAAACGAATCACCTTCAGAGGTTATCTAGAGGGAACGGCATCGCGCACAAGTGCGCGTCCCCGTGCCCTACTAGATTCTCCGAAGGGTTCGGATCGGATCGGGGAGCGGAGCAACCCGAGGGCGCCTCTAAAGGCACGGACCTCGGCTCGGGTTGACCGGGCCGTGGAGGAGGAGAGAACCGACCAGGTACATGTCTGTACCTGGTGTAGAGCGAGTGTGAACCGGTTCTTCGTACCCTTGTTCTACGAGTACGGTGTCTTGGGCCTAAACTGGTGTGCATGTTTAGTGTATTCTGTAAATGTGTGCTGTCATTTAGAGGATCGGGGGTGCTTAAGGGAGCCTGCATTGGGAGAAGTACGTCGACGGTGCAGTGGTTAACGCGCCCGGTCTGCGATTGCTAAGGTTAAGCTACGTTCGCATGGGCCGGTCATCGGATGGGTGACCAAAAATGTATCATCTCGAGCTCCTCCGTGCTTCGGAAGGCACGTTCAACCGTTGGTCTCGGCTGCATTAGCAGTCTATAAGAACCACCAATCCGCACTGGGCCCGCGTGGTGGTTTATGGCCCGTTCTCCGGAATGCTCGTGCCCCAGCGGTGGGGACATAAAATAAGCTGATGATGTTGTGGAAAATGGGCAAACTGCTTAAGGGAGCTGCTTTGGGAGAAGGACGTGAAAGCATGTATGTATTTAAGCACAGTGCCTTTATCTCACCTGATGTTAAGTGATGATAAAGGTCCCGGGATCTTCAACTACTGATGCACTGGCCATCTTATCTCTAGCTGCCGGAACACAACAATGCTACAATCATATTATGTTATGGCGACATATTTAAATAAAATGGTGGTAGCTAGTCAGGCGGACCAACAAGTCCTGCCACCAACCAACACGAGTACACAAACATGTACCCCCCTCTGGGAATCGAACCCGGGACCTATGGGTGTAAACCGGTGACTGTTTGGTAGTGCGTGCTTTTTGGTGTCTTTACCCTAGTATGACTTTCAAAGAACGGAACCCTAAATATTTAGCGCATAAAGATACCCGTGTACATCCGCCCTAAGGCTGCGTCCCGTGTTGCGTTTGATCTCGAACTAATCGGTTGCCATCCAGTAGCTGCTATCTACAGACGTTAATTACGTCCTCCTGTTAAGGGCATTGAGCTGCCCGTGACAGGCAGGTAGTGATCTAAGTTTGATGCTTGGTTCAGTGGAGAGTAAAAATTCTAACTTAAAAACAAACTATGAAAATTGTATTTTTTGTATTATTCTTTAAAAAAAATACTTATTTTTCTTTTCTATAAAAAAGGTTTTTTGTTTATAACTTACGACATTTATGCCGCGACCGTGTTAGCTTAACAACTTTTGAAATGTAGAATTAATTATTAATAATTAATTAATCGTACTAATTAATGTATTGTGATGTCGTCATCACCATCATCGCCATATCATTTTGTGTTCCCACTGCTGGTGCACGAGCCTTCCCTATGGAGGGATAGGAATAAATGGATGGATAGAATTGTGATGTCGTCCTACCAATAGGAAACCGTTTGAACTGCCGATGAAAGCTATTTATTGACATGAAGTTAAATGGAAATAAACGAAACATTTTCTTTACCAATCTATTACTTTGATCACCAACTCTGTTTACTAGGCCATTTAAAGTTAATAAATAAAATCAAATCAAAATATTTATTCAGTTTTCATTTAAAGTAATAAACAAAAATAATATATAACTTAAAGAAGCGAAACCGAAAAGGACCCCACTCAGCACATGTTGCTGCATGAACATCACCTGCAGCAACCTTCGAACAATTATGTGGGTACTATTATTTATATAAGTACAATTATATACACATATATATTTATTTATTTATTAGTCTAAATAGGATATGGATATATAGGAAACGTCACCTCGTACAGGCCCTGATGCCAGAATACCAGCGTCGTTGCGATGTGGCTTTGTCACACCGTAGCGACATATGCTGAGGTGGGGTCCTGATTGGCTCCTCACACTTGTGTTCTTTTATTTGTTAATTATTTATTTATTTTTATTTTTATTTTATTTAATTTTTTTTTTGTGTCATGTATTTCATGTCTTTGTGTCTGTGTATGTGAGAGCCAATAAATGTTTTTTCTTTCTTTCTTTCTTTCTTTCTTTCTTTCTTTCTGCTAGATTTCCGATGAGCGCTTGAAAGACGGTAGGCGACTTTGGTGCCACGGAGCCACTATGACGTTTGATGGCGATGGCGATGGCAATGGCGATGATAGTAAATGTTAAGTACAAACATTTTGCAACCTTAATTTAATCTTTATACTTAAGATTTGAGGATCACAGTAAGCTGAAGTTGTTGATGCTATCCAATGTTTTTTTCAGATTTTGTTATTCGAAATTTAAATGTATAGGTATTAGCAAACAGGACCACTTTCGAGAAGCATTTTTATTCCGGATTATCCTTTAACTAGTACACCATTTCCCAAACTATGGGTAGTGACCCACTGGTTTATTTATTTTGAATATTTAGTGTGCCCTGAAACATAGGACGATACCGACCGGGCCAACAGCCGGAATGGGACGTATGAAACTCATTGCGATTAAAAGTTACTAAATTTAAGTTGATGATAAAGCTATCATAACAAAAAATAGGAAACAAATACATCCTTTTCATTGAATTGTATTTAGGTAAGTACCTATTAAAATTTCGATTGTCATTTTTTTTTTCTTATTTGAACAGTACTTCAACTTCATATTGGTGACGCTTAAAGTACGATGTATGTCATTTGTGATGATGACAAATGTCAAATGAAAATAAACTTTCAATCGATAACAAAAAATATCTCGTATAAATAAGGCATCATTAAACTTAAAGTACACCAATTTATATGTTACCCCTTTTTTTCATTAAGGCAGCTAAGAGGCGAGTCTCCGAATCTTGGAAGTTTTTGTCGCGGTCCTGTCAACTTTGGAAACCACTGATCTATATAGTAGAGTACATTATTGATCGGAGCCTGCAACGCTGTTATTCTATTGTTTTTGTGCACCAGCAGAAGAAGCAAGAAGCAAGAAGAAGAGGCAAGAAGCGTCTCGATTTTACCCTTATACAAGCTTTTATATAAATAGTTACATCATTTAAAAAATACACTAATAAAATAAGTGAGAATTAAAATTAGCTAAGCTTTACACATCAATATACGAGTATAACAACAAAGTATAATCATAAATCACACCAAAACTAAAGAGAACTATAAATAAATCTTTCTAGATTAATAGTCCAATAAGAAAAACTGCCACCTGTGCCGAGAGATGAGAGAAAAAAAGGATCGACGAATTAAAACACCCATTCTCCATTGTGAAGCCAGTTAGGATTTCAATTTGAGATAAATGCAAGCCACTATAAAAAGCAATGAAAACGTCCATCAACATAGCAAACTCACGAAACAGGATTACGTAAACCGAAAACTATAAATTGGAGCGAAGTAAACTTTTTTTAAGAAGCCATTCGATGCGTTTTTAGATCGGACGACCTCCGTAGCCGAGTGGCTTGCACGCCGGACTTTGGGCGGCGCTAACTCTGAGGTCCCGGGTTCGATTCCCGGTCGGGTCTATGTCGAAAACGAACTTTTCGATATTGTGTCGGGTCTGGGTGGTTGTGGGTGCCGTTGTTTCTGATTTCCATGAAACGAGTGCTTTAGCTACTTACCTTGGGATCAGAACAATGTATGTGATGTTGTCTCATATATTATTTATTTATATATTTTTACAATTTACAATTGTTAAATTGATACCACTCGCGATTATACACATTAATTTAATTAAATATTATCTTGACGTTGTGAACGAATTGTAAAGTTCGTGTGGTCACAGGGAGACTGAGGTGTTGGTCGTCTCATAATTAATTAGTTTCTTGCATACCCTAATTTTATTTTAATCGGGTGCGTTCCGTTTTACGCAGAGCTTATCGTATCTTTTGGCCTGGCAGTATGGTGTTGCGGCTGGGATTCAATAGATTCATAGATCATAATTATTTTAATATCTATCTGCAGTGAAATTGATAAGCAATTTAAGCGTAATACTAAATTTTCGCATGTCAAATAGATTGTATTTTTAAAACGGCAATTCTTGGAATTTATTTTAGAAGCGATAGTTTTTTTTAGTGACCGTAGCTGATAAGAATACAATAGCACCGTATTGTATTTTTACTCAGACTTTTTTTTTCAGTTTGCTGACAACGTATGATGACATCTTAAATGATATGCGTATAATTTATTGAAATTAGCAGCTTAAGTTATCTTTTAAATTAACAAAAATGTTATATTCAATTCTTTATTGCTTGCTTTATAACAATATTCGTTACGTTACGTACTATCTTGAATAAATAATGATAATGAGTGAGTTTGGATTTTGAAATTTTTTTAAAAATGTATGAAACAATGTTTATTTAATTTTATGTATTTTTAATGCATAATTTAAAAAAAATATTAGCATTCTGCACTCCTTCTATATATAAACTATAAGTGTGCGAAATTTCATACTCCTACGTCCGCGCAATTTTCGTAAAAGGGGGTACAAAGTTTTTGCTTCACGTATTTATTTAGAGATACCTATATAAAAAGATTTCTTAAGCCTTTTTTGTAAAAGATCTTGCACTCTTTTTTTTATAGTTAATATTCAAAATTATTGTTATTTATCTGAAAATGAAAATAGCACAAAAAAAATTACTTGCCTCAAGTGGGAAATGAACCTACGACTTTCCATAATCCGGGTTTCTAGCCCAGTTTCCAGTCCCACCGAATTTCAAACAATTTGAACTGCAACGCCATCCAATTCACCACTATACCCAATCGTATCATTCTAAGCTCATAGTAACAAGTCAAAAGGCATTATAGTCCATTCAGCAGTGCCTAGATTGGTACGGAGATTTGTGTTAATGGATCCCCAGTGCCCATTATTGGAGGGAGAGTGAAATCTAGTGTCGACTCCGTACTTTATGAAGGAATTAACTCAGTCATAGCTCAGGAGGATTGCTTTGGGAAGTCTTACGATAAGATGAGCTAACAAGTCATTAGTAGAAATGTTATTTGTTTCTTTCATTGAGTAAAGTAAAGTAAATAGCCTATAACTGTCCCACTGCTGGGCGAAGGCTTCCATCATTGAAACCAAGTCATCACTACAATTGATGGGTAAATGCTTAACACTAGAGTGCACGCGCTCTCTACTATAGTAGAACACACTTACTTATTTTAGCGCCATTCATTAATTCTTACACCTGACTCCCCGTGCTCCTAGATAAGCCTCGTCGACAAAATCGCGGAACGAACGGATTAGTACGGCGGCGCCCACTTGCACCGTAAGCGCACGTTCATGTAATTAGATGTCAAAGTACGGCTTCTACTATTGAAGTAAATGCGAGTATTGGCGTAATTAAACTGAATGTAAGTAAACATTTTCTTTGTTGACTTTTTTAATTCATGATGTATAAAAATTTAATGTTTATGTTTTGACAAATTAACAATATGTATAGTAATTGCTATTTAGTATGTTATGGTGTTATTGATAATTACTATTACAAAAACACAAATGTTGAAAAATTTCCACGAGCAGGATTTGAACCTGCACCCTTCTGACATACCGGGTCAGGTGCTCTTCCAATTGAGCTATCGTGGTTCTAACCAGCCCGCCGAAATTATTCAACACTATTTACTTTTTACTTTGAAAGCCAAAGGCATCCATTCAATGTTAACAACTACCGTCTTTAACACCCGATCATAATTACTATTACTTTGTTTCAGCGAAAAAAAAGGACCCAGACATGGAAGCTCGCGTGATCCAGTGGTTACATGAAGAATTTGAGGACGAGGAAGTGATTAAAAGTGAATCAGATGATGGGGAAAAAGAAGTACAACCGATGGAACAGGAAGACAGGAATTTTACTCTCAGCGATTATCTTACGTTGGATGAACAACTTGTGGAATTTAAGGGACGTTGTGGATTCATTATATAGATTATAGACCTTTGAAAATCTCCCCCGCGAATTAAAAAAATAAAACAAAATGGCATTTGGGGCACACAGATGAGGTGCCTCGGAACGATCCTCAAAGAATGGGAAGAGTAGGCAAATGTTGCCTGTGCTCTCGAGCACGAAATCGGTCTACGAAAAAGTGGAGTAAGCGATGTGCCAGGTGGATTTGTCCTGATCAACGAGTCGTGGTCTGTATCTGATGATGAATGCGACGATGGTTACCAATAAGATAATAGAAGTTTATTAGAAGTATTTTTTTTGAGCTGATCTCAATCATGCCAAAAATGTTGATTAGTTTCTGGATCTCGTTAATTGTTCCTAATTTGAGTATGTTCTATTAAAACTGTAATTTTTTGCAAAAATTGTGTGTAATAATAATTAGATGACAAATATTATTCAGTACTATGGTAGATCATGCGAGCACCCATGTCAAAAAAGGGGCGCGTACACTGTAGTGTTAATCACCACACTTGCCCAATGCGGGTTGGTGATCACAATACCCGAGATAAGCATCGGAAAAATCCGAAACACACTTTGCCCGACCTGGGAATTGAACCCGGGACCTTCGGGTAGCGGGAGGAGACCCTCATTATTATTAATTGCATTGTTGTACACTTGTGTGCGGTATTGGTTCATGCCTGTAATCTAGCGGAGCTATTGGAATTGAACCACGCGATTACCCGTATTCAACCCGAGTATCTATCGGTTCGGCTTAATAATAATATAATTATAGTATAACACTTTTATTTTTACAAAAAAGTCAGATATTAACAAATTGACACAGTGAAAAAGTACTTAGGTACATAATAGGTGGCTTTATTGCTAACAAGCAATCTATTCCAGTCAATCTTGATTAAGCATTTAAACTTGAGGCTTAAACAAATACAAAGTGGCAATTTAACGGTCTTTACATTTTAACACGATATATATCTCGACAATCAAATATTTATAAAAAAGTGAAAAAATTAAATGCCTACCCGACCCAGCCAGGAATCGAACCTGGGTCATCCGCAATCCGGGCGGCTGCACTGACCATTATGCTACTGGGATAGCTGACGTAAGCACTGAATTTTTCGAACAATCAAATAAAAACATCAAGAGTGGGATAAACTTATAAGTTATGACAAGGTACTTATAGTCATACAAGACAGTACAATGGCTACACTGACTAAGGATTCCATCGGATTATAACTTTAAGATTTAATTTTAAACTGAACTAAATTGGCCTGCCCGCACGTAAATCAAATACCTACAAATGAAAACTTCTAGAGGGGAGATTCTAAACGTAGATGTATCCCAAATCCCAATTAAGGTATAGCCACAATATAAGGACACTGCAGAAGGTAAGCTTTATAAAAACGTGCTCGAGCAACGCACGCATATTCAATCTCCCACGGACATGGAATCTCACAACAGCTGCGCTCGGGCTGGCTCGATACTATCACCCGTATTTATGAACAAGCTATTACTAAGTAGTTACTATGTTCTTAGAAATATCACTAAGATCTAATTTCATTTTATATACAAATAACGTTTAAATTAGAAAAGAAGTTTTCTTATTAAATTAAATAAAAGTATTATTGTTATTATCAAATTCTTCAATTTTATATTATTTTAAACATAACACAAACTGTCACACGGAATATAACCTCAATTCTAGCTTGTCGCAAGCTTGTCACAATGAATTCTTTGAGACACTTAACTAGATTGCTTGAGTAAAGATATTGGTGACGCTTGCTTGGCCAAGAATTCTAACTTTTGACGTTTCTAACTTCATCGGTTTACTAAAGATATAAAATTTTACTTAAGCAATTGGGTAGTTGACTGGTTAGTCAATATATACTACTCAAAACAAAATAAGGGCCACGAGGTATTTTGTCTGTACCATGAAAATAATAAAACCAATATTAATTTTTTTGTCTCCATAACGAAAACTAATGTTGTTTTTACCGTGTAGACCAATAAATTTATTCCAATAATAATGATTAAAAAGTTTATTTGCTTTTGAAAGAAAAAACACATTTAAGGTTAAAAATAAAAACAATGTAAAGTTACTGAAAACAAAAGAAAATACTCCATGCTCATCTTTTAGTAACGGGTATGCCCCCCTCGTTTCGTTACGCACTCCTGAAGCCTGGAGTGCATGCTCTCAATCAAATGCCTGACATTTTCCATTGGAATCTCTTCCCAGGCCCTTTTAACAGCGTTGATGAGTTGCTGTCGGTTGTGGATTTCCTGATCACCGTCTCTAACTCTTCGTTTCAACTGATCCCACATGTGCTCTATTGGATTTAAGTCCGGACTGTTCGCCGGCCACGGCAAGACTTCCTCAATATACCGCTGAGCAGTAACAGTACCCTCATTTAAAATAGCGAGCTCAGTTTTGCCGTGTAAGCTTATCCCGCCCCAAATCATTACATTTGGACCACCAAAACGATCGACTTCATGGATGCAGGCTTCTGAAAATCTCTCGCCGCGTCTTCTCCATACTCTAATACGCCGATCGTCGTTAAAAAATTTAACTTTGCATTTGTCTGTGAAGAGCACCATGCCCCATTGGTTTATGTCCCAGTCCAAACGTTGACGGGAAAATCTTAAACGATTTGCACGATGATTTCTGGTTAATGGAATACGGACAACTCGCCTTCTTGATGCCTGCTGGTCTTCATGCAATCGATTACGAATAGTTTGGTCACTGACACGAGTACCCGTTGTGAGCCGTAAACGATTTTGCAGCTTGCGGGCCGTCGTTGTGCGATCTCGGCGCGCACTTAATCGAATATAACGATCCTCTTGAGCTGTTGTAATGCGAACTCTGCCCGAACCAGGTCTTCTTCTAACACTGCCGGTCTCTTGAAAACGATTCCATAGATTTTGAATAGCTCTTCGAGAAAATCCCAATTGCAAACCCACAGATCGCTGCGAATGACCTTCTTCAATCATTGTAACGGCTCTGGTTGCTGTCAGCGAGTCCATATGACGCCTGCGTGCTTGTGGCATATTGCAAAAGATGTTTCTGACTCGAGATATCAATAAACTCTGATAATTTCTAATAAACCAAGAAGCTAAGGAAAGCAAAACGTCAAAGAAAATGGAATCAAAATTTTCAAAAATAATTTTAAATCAAATTTTATTTAAAATTGTTGCCAGCATTAGATGAATACTACAATATTAAAAAGTTTAGGTATCAAAGAGTTTGTATACTCAATATTTTACTACTTTCAATATGTAAATGTTTAATAATTTACACCAAAATGAAAAAATACCTCGTGGCCCTTATTTTGTTTTGAGTAGTATAGAAACTTTTTAACAATTATCAAAACGATTATTTTTAATAAAAATTGTATGGGATTAGCAAACTATAACGTCACTATTTTTTTCCGTCAATTGAGTGTTAATTAAAAACTTTTTAGATAACAGAAATTCATGTTTAGGTCAAATAAAAAATTGGTTAATGTTTTAAAGAACTGTTACGTGATTTCATTTATACGTTTATTGTTCTGGAATTAATTGTTGTTGCTGTCAACTACCCAATTACTTTGCTTCAGTATGAGCTTTTACTCGTTTACAAATACGAGGGTTAGTGTGCGTTGTTCAATCGCGGTATGTATTAAGTATTAAAATTACCTTCTGTGGTTTCCCTATTTTGTGGTACAGCAAAGTTGTAGCCTTATTTGGCAGCAATATTGGCAACTAACAATGGATTGAGGTGAAGTTGTGTTGTAAAGGATTTAACTAGGCTATTGCTCGTAAACCTCTGTAGAAAACGGGATGAATGAACCAGCCTATTTGTTGAACTTGTTAATTAATTAATTTAGCTGTATTGATATAGATAGACTTAATTTATAGCAACAACACAACAATAAAAATGTATTGTATAAAATATTTAAAAAATAAAATGTTTTTGTTTTGTTTATATAATTTTAACGCAAATTTTGTTGCGAAACAAATTAAAAAAAACACAAATGTTGAAAAAATTTCCACGAGCAGGATTTGAACCTGCACCCTTCTGACATACCGTGTCAGGTGCTCTTCCAATTGAACTATAGTGGTTCTAACCAGCCCGCCGAAATTATTCAATACTATTTACTTTTTTACTTTGAAAGCCAAAAATATTATGATCAGATGTTAATGACGGTAGTTGTTGACATTGAATAGGCGCCTTTGGCTTTCAAAGTAAAAAACTAAATAGTATTTAAAAAATAGTTAATATGATAATATTAAGTTCAAAAAACGAAGTTACTCATTGAGCCAAGAAACAGTTCTCAACGCGTCGTTGTTACTGTAAAACAGCTACAACGCGAAGTTCGTGTTATGGCTCTTATAAAAACAGCCATGACGCGTAGTGGCAAACAAAAAATGACGACATAGCGAAGTTTGTGTCGTGACTGTCATTATATTCGACCATAACGCGATGAGGCAATAAAAAATACACACGCGAGCGCAATACACGAAAAAAAAAACAAAAACAAATGCCTAATCTAAAATCTGCAAACAGTCAGCCTGTTACGAAAGCTGAAACTTTTGCCAGACTCGAGTGGAGAGTGGAGGGGCTAAGATATCTCCACTCGGCCTTTAGAGAGGCAACTGTCAAAACAATATTACCTACCCCGGCGAGCCTGTTTCGAATTTAATCCTCCTGATACAATAAATGTCTACGGGCAGAAATTGATAAGACTCCCACGAGCCGGCGGAGGACAACTGTTATTTTTGAATATGTACTTATAACGTCATTAACATTTAACCAGGGATTAAGTTTATTAATTCAATAACGTCTCAATAGAATGGAGTGTCGGTTGGTGATTTTGACAACCAGATACATATTTTTTTAATTTTATCGTTTGAAAATTACAAGTTCGTCTTAAGGTTCAGTGCTGCAAATAAAGGTAGCCACGATATATACATCTCAATTTCGAATTAATGGTTGAACAGAACATATTTAACAACGTAACAAAAAAATTTAAAAATCAAATTAAATTTTAATTTAAACCACTATGCAGTTTATCATTATAACAAAGACATAGGGAAGTGAATGACAAACTACAAAAAGCATCAATAACACATCATTTTATCTATTATCATTTATGAATGACTGATGAACTTGACTTGACTTGATGACTTTTTTTATGAAAGTCTCACACACTCTAAAAACGAATAAACTCAATTTTTGAGTTTTTTTGAATTTTTGTTTTTTTCTTAATTTTTGATTTTTTTTAATTTTGAACCAAATTCAAAAACTTTATATTATATTATAACTAGTTGACCCGGCGGACTTCGTGCCGCTTTGACAGTTTCCATGTCCATTTTGTATTGGTATTGGTTGTGTTGTTTTTAGTATTTACCGTTACTTATTATTTATGTTTCTCACTGCTTAAACCTCCCCTGAACTTCCACAAATATTTCAAAATCAAAATTAGCCAAATCGGTCCAGCCATTCTCGAGTTTTAGCGAGACAAACGGACAGTACCCATTAATTATTAGATTTATCGTATAAAATTGATTGAAGTTTATCATGTATAATAATTTGAATTCAGAACAACGTACTTAATTGTTGTTTTTTGTTTTGAATTTTGCGTGTGAAAATTTATAACATAACCATCTGATATCTGTATGACTATAAATCGTAAATCAATTACGTGTGACACAACAGATAGATAGATAAACTCTTAATTTGGGCACAATAGACACACACACACATTTACACACAAACACAAAATACAGATACATAGGTCATAACTCTATAGATGGAGACTATAGACACACACACATACACAAAATATACAATTATAAAATTACAACAATGGCACTAAAACAAACATAAATTTCATGACAAAATACAAAAATAAGTGTGTGCCACAGCATCACCAAAGGGACGTTGCTCAGCGTGGTATTCAATAGTGTGTCCCTGCATTCTAAAATAAATTAATAATAAATAGAAGGAATAGTAGCAACTCTATATACTCTATAATTGATAGAAATCCGACGAAAGCCGAAACACGAAGTTTGCCGAGAGACATTAAGAAAATAGAAACGCTGTACTTACTTGTTATTCTATGTAAATATACATGCAAATGGCAATAACTCGGCACTTGGCATCGGAAGATCAAAATGTAGGGTCAGCAATTATGAAACATTATACCCAAGAAAACAAATACTATTTTGTTTTAATAAATTATTATTAAATACATAATCGTTTCGATTTCCGTTTATTTATTGTTTCCTGAAGTTCAAGCAAACATTCCTCGTTGAAAATTAACACTACGCATATAGGTACTTGCGTTTATTTTACTAAGTAAGTAAATAGCCTATAGTGCCCCACTGCTGGGCAAATGTCTCCATCATTGTAATCAAGTCATCACTACAATTGATGGGCAATGGCTTAATCAAGTCGCTTGCCAAATGCGGGTTGGTGATCATAAACCAGGTATGCCTCGATAAGTCCGAAACACACTTTGCCCGATTTTCACTTTTACGTATTCAATTTACAGTACTCTGCAAATAGCCTTGCCATATAAAGGACATAAGAGTTAAACAATTCGATTGCAAGCCTGGCGCGCAAACTACTTCTCCATTAAACTATCTGAACAAAAAAACACATGCAAACAAACTAGTTACCTAATACCTCTATAAACCTATTTAAAACGTATAAATACGTCAATCATCGTGGGAAGCAGTAAACAATACCATCGGAAACCTTCATTGTTTTTTGCTGACGCTGCGAACCAATCGCGCATTGTCAAGAGACACCGTCTGCAGTTCCCCTCGGCTCAAATCAGCGACAACAAAGGAGGGCCGCGCCAATCACGACACTTCACTTTAATTGTCTATGGCGCACTAGTACGACTACTCCTATAGTTCACTTTATAAACTTGAAGACGCAAGACTTACTTCGAGCCAAAGCGGCGGGCTGGTTAGAACCACTATAGCTCAATTGGATGAGCACCTGACCCGGTATGTCAGAAGGGTGCAGGTTCAAATCCTGCTCGTGGAAATTTTTTCAACATTTGTGTAAGTATCATAAAATTCAGCGAGACTGACGGCAGGGAGATCCGGTGATAAGTAGCAAACACATTAGTTAATTATACGCTGCTCAGACGACTCTGGGACTATACTTAACCAAAGATCCTCCACCAGGCTTTCCCATGAATGCTATCGAATAACATTAACCTATCATCCTCTACCTCATTATCGTGAACAGTCTCATTAAAATTCTTCTCTGTCAGGCAAATAATATCATAATCACTATTTAGTACATTTATATAAATTTCATCAACTTTTGATCTCTTTCTATTCACATTCTGATGAAAAATATCCATTAAAATTTTGGAAAAGAAATTACAAATATAAACCATGCAATTTAGTAAATAACTACCTCCGAAATAATCTTATTAAGACTATCATTAGTTTTAATCAATATTGCTCCAGAAGAGTCATTACGGCGGGCATATATTTTCCCAAAGCGTACACATACTTGAAATTTTGATCTCTGGCCCGCTTTCTTGCTTCCGCAAATAGACCCTTTTGATTCGGAGAGAGATCAATTCTGCGAGGTTCATCGGGACCTTTATATCTGATGAGTTTAGGGGGTTACCAGAGTGAAACTTGTTGTAGCGGTGAACAGCCGACAAGACAGAGCGTCGCGTTGCCGGGGAGAAGCTAGTGTTACCAAGATATTTGGAGGGTGACTTAAAGTGTTGTCTCTCTTTGCAATTCGACGACAGACTCGGATAGATGTGTCATCAAGGGGGACGTTCACAACTTCACAAAGCTTCTTGAATATACCCAAGAGGTCTTCACTTTTTAGTTCAGCAACCGCATGCAGTTCCACATTTGTAGAGTGCGTAATGGATTCCAGATGAATAAATTTATTAGCAAGATCATTCAATGATTCAGACAGTCGTAAATTTTCAATTTTCAGTACTTTTATCGCTTTACTTTTTTCTGCAATTTGTGTCTTCATATCTTTTTGCTCATCACAAATAAATTTCGTAGTTTTATTGAAATCCTGTCTGAATGCCGAAGTTAAGCGCTTTCCGATAGTAAAATAAAATAATAAACTTTTTCTTTACTAAAAATACAGTGCAGTATCGACGGAAGACATGTAGGTACAAACTTTCTAGTATGAAATAAACTTCTGTAACTTATCCTTTGAGTTGTGACATTCATGACAGAGGAACTTTTATACTTGTTTCGCGTGCGACAAAGGGACTAAGTATCATTGGATATAACTTCAGACCTCTTTGAAATTTCCTTGAAACGAACTATTATTGGGAAGATACGTCAGATGAATTATTTATACTTATCTCTTTTGTATTAATGTTTATAATAGGTATATTAGACAACATCCCATTACATAATTACTTAGATACAGTAAAATGCAGATAGATGTCTCGGTCTTCCGCAATCCAGCCGGCTGCACTGACCGCTATGCTACCGGGAAGGCTGACGTAAGCGCTGAATTTTATCACTGCTTTTTAATATTTTTGATTGCTAATAGCGGCACAGTGCGCCATCTATCCAACGGTTATTGCAACCGATGGCTATGCAGATTCATCTTAACAGATGAAATACCACAAATTTGATAACGCAACGCTATGGTAAATTTTTTTTAAGTGCTTGCTGCACTGAAGCTAAATTAAATGTTTATAAAGTTTATGAAATACAGTAAAAAAATTAAACGCCCATCCGACCCGACGGCGTATAAGTCGGGTGGCCGTTTAATTTTTTTCACTGTATTTTATAAAATTTTATAAATATTTAATTACCGAAAAGTCTAATCATATCAAAAATACTCTAAAAAAAAAGATTGAAACGAACCAATGGCATAATGACGTTCATAAGAGCTATTTGTAGCCTTAACTGAATAAATGATTTTGAATTTTGAATTTTGAAAAATAATTTTATAATGATTGTAATATGTAGGTACCTACATACTTCAATAATATTGTGTTATGAACCTATTATTTAAAAACACTACTCGCAACAAATCGGAAACATCAAAAAGCGATAAAGTTGCATAAAAAAAATCGGGGTCCAATTTTCAACTAGTCAACACCAATTAAATCGACAATCAATCCAATTTTCAACCAATTAGTTCAACAGCCGGGATCATCGACTTCGACACGATTAATCTGCTCGATGCAAAGGCGATTGGTATGCGTTTAATATTGATGATTGTACCAACGCTGAAGAATTATCTCCATGTAATTTTTTGTAGCTGTTTCTCTTTTATGCGCAGTGTTTTTTATGCCCTTATGAGCCCCAATGCTTATGTGTAAAAACACCAACCTGCACAAAAGATCCCGATGGGTCGAAGTGTTCCTGGGAGAGGGAAACCTCAGCAGGCTCCACTAAGATAAGATAAAATAACCAATGTTAAGTAAGTGTTTTTCAAAATTGTTACTGGTAATCACTTCGCCTTAATCTCACCTGATGTTAAGTGATGATAAGGCTGGATGTGTAAACGTACTTCAACGAATTCTCAACCACAGATTTTAGCTGGCTATTTCGTCTGTAGATGCACTAACACAACAATTTATATATACTTACATTGATATGGGTCGTATTTTAAGACATGACAAATTCAATTCAAAATTCAAATTCAAATTCAAAAATCATTTATTCAGTTTAGGCTACAAGTAGCTCTTATGAATGTCACTATGCCATCGGTTTGTAAGTCTACTCTGGGCGGGAGATCTTGTACTGAGAAGAACCGGCAAGAAACTCAGCAAGTGTCCAGCTCTTTTCTCCCTTACAGCGTCAAAAATATTGGAAAATGCCCTATTTTAGCAGGACACTTTCCATCACAAATAAACACATAAAAATAAAAAAATATAGAAGACCACATGTAAAAAAACAAAATTAAAAATCTAAATTAACAAATTTACCTCAGGTAAAAGTTCCAATTTCCACAATGTCATACAGTACCACTACAGTACTCTAATAAAAGTCAAAAATTGTTTAAGAAAAACAAAGTCAAATTATAGTAAGTAATATTAAAAATAAGATAAGTATGCAAGAGCAGACCAGCCTCCACAGGCGGCACCCGTTCACGAGTATGACATATGAACGACAGACAATGACAGTCATACTAACTGCTTCAACTGATTATGATAGGAAAAATAGATGGGAAAATACGCGTTAGTAGACGGAAGAAATCTTGGCTTAGAAACATTCGGGAATGTAAAAGTGTAAAGCATATGTTTGAAAATGTATTGTAGACATTTGACAGTTTTGGATAAGTTGATGCGCAGGCGTCCGTACTTTCGTTGCTGACTATACATGTCGTGGGACACCCTTTATAACGCACGTTATCTTATTGTTTCAACAATGTGAGGTATCGCGAAGAGAGTAATTTGTAAAGCCCTCGGGATACGAAAGTAATAATGCTCTCAAGATTTGTGGCGTCAAGACACATTTGATTTATACTATTTGTTCCTTTTGAGTCTTGATTATAAATAAATTCGTTTTACATCCTGTCGAGTATTGAAAGGTTTCTTGTTTTAAATATCTTACGGGTAAGCACAGTGTCTTAACTTCACCCGATGTTAAAGCGTGCATACATTTCGGGTAGGAAAGGACCTTTTTTTTCCCTTTAGTTCATGGCTTCGTGCGATTAGCACATTAAGCTAGTGTCAAAGTATTTTTTCTTATAAGTTATACAAATAAATAATATATCTTTTGTTAACCCTATCCTTGGCAAAGGTGATGATAAGGCCAATGTCACCCGGGATTCTCATCTACTGAGCCACTGGCTATCTTATCTCTAGCTGGCGGAACACACCAGTGAAAACATTGATGTTATGTAGCCAGCCAGGCTGACAATCAAGTTCTATCACCAACCAAACCAAATACACAAACATGTACCCTCCAATGGAAATTGAACCCGGGACCTCTGGGTCTGAGACTGGTGGTCTTAACCACTAGACCACAGCGGCGGTCTCTTTGGTTTATTAGGTTTTTAAAAAGTTTGTTTATTAAGAAAATTATAACGTCTTTTTTATATAAAAGAAGGTTGCCAACGAGCAGGCGGGTCACCTGATGGCGAGTACCTAATCACCGCCGCCCATGGACACCCGTAAAACCAAAGGAATTGCCAGCCTTTCGGGTCTGGTTGGTATCAGGAAGAGCTCCCTCAAAGTTCAGAGGCACGACAAAGAGATGTTTTTTCGCGGTAAATGCGCAAACTCTTGCGTCGTTTGCGTCGTGTATTCACGTACGTCTGATGTATTTATAATTATCTAAAGCGTCGGTAGCCGAACAGATAGATGAAATAGAATAGAATATAATAAAATACTTTATTGTACACAAAATGACTCTGATGCTCGGGTTGAATGCGAGAAATAGATAGATAGATAGATATATAGATAGATGCATAAAACATTTATTACAAAATAGATAGATAGATATATAGATAGATGCACAAAACATGTATTACAAAATAGATAGATAGATATATAGATAGATGCATAAAACATTTATTACAAAATAGATAGATACCTCACACACACACACACACACACCCACCCTCGCACACACACACACACACACACACACACACACACACACACACACACACACACCCACCCACACACACACACACACACACACACACACACACACCCACCCTCGCACACACACACACACACACACACACACACACACACACACACTCACACACTCACACACACACACACACACACACACACACACACACACACACACACACACACACACACACACACACACACACACACAGAACAATGATAGATAAAAGTAAAACACATTTTTTCAAAATATGTGGCATGTGTGGGTGCTGCAGCACTGCAAAAAGGTCATACTCAACGATACATTTGCCCGGGAGCAAAACGCTGATTTTCAGCCACAACCACTAGGACAGTGCGGAGACAGTAAATTGTCGTTCGATCTCCATAGCTCCGTTAGACTGACACAAGCATATTAGCCATGGCTATCAGTGCTTGACCAACCGCCCGCCGCCCCGGTGCGTACATCGTTCGCGTATGCTTAAAAACATAGACGCTTAATTCAATTCAAATCAATTCGATTTTTTTTATTAAAAATGAACTTTTACTAGTGTTTTTTGAACGTCAATTCAAAGCCATGACTTTGTAAACCCTACTGTGGAGACCTTGTACCAAGAAGAAGCCGCAAGAAACTCGGCAAGGGCTGTTTCATTTTCCTATAGTGTTACAATACAAGATTATAAAAAAAAAACCCATTAATTACATCTCATTCATAACATTTATTTGCCCTATTGTGTATGTACAACTATATCCATACATTTTTGTCATTAACATAATCTTCCACTTTATAATAACCTTTACTCATTGAGTCTTTTTGACATGTGCTTTAAATATATGTAAAAGCATTTCAACAACATTTTGTGGAAGTTGATAATAAAAAGTTATACATTTACCCCAAGAATGAGCCACCTGTTTTATGAAGTCTGAAAGTTGGGACGGCAAGTTTATTCATATTGCGAGTGTTAAAACTATGGAGGTTACAATTTTTAACAAATGTATTCTAATGAAACAACTTTTACGGATCTACTCGCGTTTATTTTACACATTAGTTTTAATTAATTCTCCGTGACCACGGACCCTGCAAAGGGTTCGAAACGTCAGGATAAACATTAATTAAAACTAATGTGTAAAATAAACGCGAGTAGATCCGTAAAAGTTGTTTCATTTCAATGTGTAGTGTTCGCGTAAACTTTAGAAAACAAATGTATTCTATCTCTTTTATGAAATACAACAGGGTGCCTAGTGTGAGTTTCATTTGACATTCGATTACGTTAACGAAAACGAAAATTAGAATGATATTGAAGCGGCGCCTCATAGCGACATACGAGAAGACTTAAAATTTTGCTATACATATTTTCGTTTTCTTAAACGTAACAAACTTACACTGGGCACTCAATAACACACTCATAATATTATCTTTCTAGGTGTGTTAACATCACTCTAATTCCGTTAGTGTTAATAAATAATAGTCTTATATAAAAGCTTTTTAACTGGTACAGCTTAGGTAATATATATTTTCATAGGTTTTCTATCTTATTGCAATAATTTATAGGTCAAATCATGGTGGCGTCGAAACACACGTACACAAAATATCAAATACCAGAATTCTAACTTTGTCAACAGTTTCATACATTAAACGACCGCTTTGACGAGCTTTCAAATATTTGACGTTTACTACAAACAGTAGGAAGTAGGACGACGTAAACATACGAATTTGTAATTCAGTCGTATAAAACGCTTACAGCTTACAGAGTCCTACAAAACGAATGGAATTACTTGCGACGTTCTAGCGCGCTTTAATGTGTTTGAAAAGCGACGCAACGAACAAATGGGCGAGAACAAGAAATGTCTTTGATAATATAAAAGGCGTGAGTGTGTTTTGTTTGCTTATGGATAAACAAATGAAGATTTCGATTTGTTACTCTATTCTGTCTGAAAGAAATTCCTTCATGACAGAATAAAGTACAAATCGACGTAATATTTTGTAGGCATTGAGTTTGCAATATCTGATTTCTTCATAATTAAACGACTTACTGAAATAAATAATAAAATGCATGCTTATCTAAAATATCTGTATTTTTTAACTACATTTAATTTTGTTACGTGTATGCGAATTCCTTGGATCTAATTCTTTTTATTAGAGTTACGTACCTCAAAAGGAAAAAACGGAACCCTTATAGGATCACTTTGTTGTCCGTCTATCCGTCTGTCTGTCTGTCTGTCTGTCAAGACCCTTTATTTCGGGAACGCGTAAAGGTATCGAGTTGAAATTAAAACCATATACTCAGGTCTGCGGTCCCTTGAAGCTGTGAAAAAACCAAACTTCTAAGTTAACGAAAAAAAGATACGGCCGTTTAGGTCGCAAAAAACGTACATTTTGACACTCTCAAGGGAATCAAAATTCACAGAGTACTTGCCGTTGACCTAGAACTATGAAGTTTTTCAAGGAATATCGGACAAGTACAGGGAAAAATCTGAAAACTATACATATTTAATTAAATCACAAAAAAATGAGGGTCTATGTAAGGAACGGGGGTCCAAATTTTGAAGTAAGTTAACCAAGTCATGTGGGGTATCGTATGAAAGGGCTTCATTTGCACAAGCTTATACAGGTTTTTAATTATTTTTATGAAGTAGTTTTTGATTTATGACGTAGGTTTTGAAAACTGAATTTCGGGAAAAGTTCGAGACTCAATTCCTGAACCCAATAATACCCTAATATGTCCCCATAAGTTTGTACGGAACCCTCGGTGGGTGAGTCCGACTCACACTTGACCAGTTTTTTTTAAAATTTAAAACAAAACAATAAAGGTCTTGTAACCTGTATCTATTAATTCTTTTTTTATCTTTTAGTACTTTTTTTGATAAAAAAAATCTTTGTTATAACGTTTACGTTTCAAACCACACGAAACCGTATTAAAAAAAAAACAAAAAAATAACGTAAAAAGTAAAATAAACATTAGGTAAAAAATAATAATTTTAAATCGTAGGGACAATTTTTTTGCTTTAATAAATTAAAACGCTCTACGATCTTCGAGCATCGCACCATAATCTATTGAACTAACTGTACACCGGCATCGTTCAAAGGAACGAGTGCATACAATTAAAAGTTTGTTAATTCAGTCGGCACGGGCAGCCTGCAACATAGTATCTGTGATTTATGGCTCACTAAGATAAGAGCTTAACATATTTCCTGCAAAGATGACTTGTTACGTTACGTTATGTTTACTTGCTGACATTAGCCAAAGATGTTGTTTGTCCGTTTTCTTAGAAATAAATAAATAGCTCAGTGATTACCCAAAAATTATGGCGATAATTTGATTTCAATATTGGAGATCTTTTCCCAATGGTGGGACAGTAGAACTATATAGGGGACCGGATACCGGGACCAAAGGTTTAACGTCCTTTGTCTGTGTTTTAGAACGTGTTTTTCTAAATAAAAGCGAACAAATATTGGACGGACAATAGGAAAATATATTGTCTACTGGTATTTGCGGATCGCTACGCCTGCACTCGTTTGTATAAACGTACAAAGCTAGGCATATATTTTGTTTTCATTTTTATAACTATAAATACTCTATTTATATTTATGTATGCGGTGGGTCATGATTACGGTTGCCGCATTGACAGCAACTCACAAACGAAAGAAAACAAGATGGCGTCTTTTAGTCAGAACGGGGATCAAAGCGGTTCTTAATAATTGACGAGTCACACACTATAGTGCGAATTATCTTGGTAAAATCTACAATGAAAATGTACATTAGAATCTCTGATTTATGCAATCTCGTTAGTTTATGAATACTCGTTTTATGCAAATTCGTTCACCATTATTGTAGATCCAAGCCATTTTCTTTACTATTCTATATATCTTGACAAAATAGTGACTAAATGAAAATTAATATACATATACGTCATAGTTGACAGCCCAAAATAGAACGAAATGGAGGGGGTTGAAGCAGACCTACACCAAACTGGTCGAGGAAGGCTTGAGATGATGGTGATGATGATGATTGTGATATGACATAGTTGGAGTTCACATAAATTGACGTGGAATCAAAGCGGCCATCTAGGGGCGAATTTTCACACCAACTTGTAACTAACTTCAATTCTATCGAAGAGTGAAAACATCTCGAACTTGGTACTGTACAGCTTTATCGCTCTACTTATAATAATGGGCGGTCAATGGGAACAATAAGTTAACTTGAATTATATATAATTTAACAAATCGTATTACAAGTCAGCCTTGAGCTTCTGGGTAGGCCGTCCCCGAATCAATCTTCATTTTCATTTTGTTTCCTTCTACACTTATTGCGACGCATTTCCTTTTCGACTCAGGCCACGTCGTGTTCCATAGAGCTGCCCGAGCAAGGAGACCCGATCACCACCTCTTACCAGTGTGCTATTTTTGTAATTACATCTCGTAACAGTGTAACACCGGGAGCCGGTATTTACACTGACAGGGATCTATTTACTTTAATTAATATAAATAATTATCGATAATAAGTTGTAGGAAGCAAATTATGGAAACGTAATTAAGAATAATTACTCTACCTTTTTATATAAATAACTCCAATAAAGCAAGATAATGATACTCCTAAATCATCTACTTAAAAAATAAATAAATTTTAATTTTTTAATTTGGCTACATATTTATTTTGTAATTATATAAAAGTTAACTTACAATGTAATCTTCAATTGAGCTTTATTTATACCACATTCAATATAAAAGAGACCTAAAATACAAACACATCATGCCTCAAACACTTTTTTCACAGTGAACAAGTTTTATACAAGTCACAAGGTATTAGATGATACAAAAATTCACTGACGTTTGACTTACTTTTTTTTCGTAGTACTGCTTTCGTAGCTCGTGGCCTCCGAGTCCTTTTGTCTAGAGCTCGTTGTCGTTTACAAGGCTCGCCTCGTTTGTATGAAGCTCGACGACTCGGTAGTCTTTTTCAGAGCTCGAGCCTTTATGAGAGCTCGAGCCTTTTTAAGAGCTAGATCGGTTTCGAGGCTTTTTCAGGATTCGAATCTTTTTCAGCGCTTTAGTCTTTTCCTGGGTTCTAGTTGTGATGGACTGCTGATGAATATGGATAAGTAGAGGTAAACCACAATAGCCTAAGCATATAACGGTGCGCTTTATGACATAAGTCATTTACCTTTTTGAGCTCTAATTTTGGAGTCTTCGAACAATCCGTTAATAAATTGTTGCTAAACACTAAAATCAGTTGCTGACCCCTATTTATAATGATGAAAGAAAGTATGTCGATCACTGGTTTCTGTCGAACATTAGTGCCACTACCCCAAGTGCAATTTGAACTGTGTTACGTAATAATAACTTATGTAACAATGCTAGCTATCATTGTTTTGACATTATACCATTATATAAGTCCTATAAAATGTCGTTATCCCTTATCTACGCCAAAGCTATCCAAGAACCATTGGATCGACATTATACGTAATTGCAATGAAACACAATACAATAAAAAGCATCAATAACTATGCTACTCAATATTTTATTTCCATGTTTTTCGTGAGTGGATGTTATCTATATTCTAACATTATTCTAAGACTGATTGGGTCTTACAAATAAACAAAGCTCCGAATAGTTATTACGTGTTTTGTCTCTTTTACTCTAATTTGAAATGACGTTTACATGACAGGAACAAAACACGGAATGACTATTCGGACCTTATTCTTTGTTAATTTGTAAGGCACTATGTCTTTACAACAAAGCCTAGCCTAGACTTGTTATTTATTATCAGTGTTCATAATTATTGTTATATTGCTTGTATTATTGTTTTTATTTCCATTTATTGCAAAAAAGTGGAATTTTGAAGTGTGAAATATAACAAAATATTGTGTGACTTATTTATTCAATTCCATTCTAAGAATGAAACGCGAGGTGAAAAACATGATATTTTATTAAATTTTGAGGCTGTCGAAAGCTTAATTATTTTTCAAACCAATTTCATACATTTAATATTTACAATGCTCCGGACATCAGTTTTAATTAACCGCTTAATAACATCATCGGAAGTATTTACACCATATTTTCATAATTAATTGATGTAATTAAATTAGGACGGGATTTAATTAGGCCACATTGGATGGGAGGGATTCAAACAAAAAACATTTTTATTGTCATCAGCCTTTAAATGTCCCACTATTGGGCTTAAGCAGTCCCTTTAAATCATTTGGATTAGGAGAATATTAACACTTAAACAAACACTACTATAGATACTCAAACACTACAAAAAAGATGGTAATAATCCCGTTGATAACACTTATTATAATGTAATATACATGTTTTTAACAGATCATTGATATTTGTAAAAAATATTAACATCGGATGTTGATGACGTAGTCCTTGACATTGAAATAAGGCTTTTTTTTTAATCTGAGGATGCTGGTCCCAATCCCGCTTTTGGAAATTTTCTGGAGGACAGAAAGGCAACAAAAAAAAATTTCTTGTACACACGCCTGCACATCAACCTACCACATACTGTCAAATTTCCTCAATACACTTTGAACCTTACGATTAAGTTATATGGTTGAAAATTAATTGAAGAAATTTGACAGTTATGATATACTGTATGAAGGCCGTTTACAAAGCTTTCCATTTATGATTCAACACAAACCTATTCGATAAGTTAAGTAAACTAATTAGCCTGTATAACATCCCACTGCTGGGCATCATAGAAGTCAGGTTAACGCCACATTCGACAAGTTGCGAATTGAATGTGGCAGAGCCTAAAATAGCTTTACCTTTCGTTAGCCGACTGTACGTACGAATATTTCAGTTCAACATTTTCGCTTCCCTCACCCCAAGCCTGGCAATTTAAACAAACTGAATGGCAGCCTGCCAGTTATTGCCACTGTAGCTACCGCCCCAAGATGTTAAAGTATAAAGGTAATACGACACAGAACGCGGGAGCGAGGCGTCACCGACGAGTTGTATGTAATGGTTAAGGATATGACAGGCGTAACTTTTCATCCGTTGCGGATCCTATTATAAAGACTTAAATATAATGTCTTTTATTTTTATTGTAATTAAGGTTTTTATTATGATCTCAAAATAAATGTTGCAGTGTTTTTATAGTAGCTATACTGTAGCTACCACCCCAAAATGTTAAAATATTAGGGGTTAAAGTATGAAGTTGCCGATTTGTACTGAAAAATTGAAATTAGTTTTTTTTTTAAATTTAAAATATTTATTTAAACAAAATAATTACCATTATTATCGATACATTGCTGCTATCTAATAGGAAGGTCGTTTATGCCTTTGCGATTGAACTCTCGTGATCTAGATTCGACGAACTGTGTGAAAGCATTTTGTACTGCCTCCTGAGAAGAAAACTTTGTATCTCGTAGAAAATTGTCCAAATCACGAAAAAAATGGTAGTCCGTTGGAGCAAGGTCTGGCGAATACGGAGGGTGACGAATGGTTTCTAATTGCAGTTCCTGTAGAGTTAAAAAGGTCTCGCGTTATCATGGAGCAATAATGGTGAAGATCGATTCATGAGTCGGGGCTGTTTCACTGCTAGTTTTGCTATCATTGTTCGAAGTTCGGCACAGTAGACATCTGCCGTTATTGCTTGACCAGATCGGAGAAAGCTATAGTGAATAACACCATGCTGAGACCACCAAACAGTTACCATTACCTTTTTATTGGTAAGCTTTGCTTTAGGACAATGTTGCGGCGTTTGACCTGGGGTCAGCCATTGCATTTTCGCTTACGGTTATCGTAAAGAATCCACTTTTCATCACATGTCACAATTCGATCTAATATCGACAAGGCAACACAAGTTTCAACACGCGTTTCTTTCTGCAGATCAGTCAAATCATGAGGCACCCATTTCTCATATTTTTTATTTTATTGATTTGACGCAAATGAGTGAATATTTTTGGTAAGGTAACGTTAAACCATTAATTCCTGGGTATCAGCCGCTAATTCCTGGGTAGTTTGGCTCGGATCGGCTTCCACCATCTCTTTCAATTCATTGTTATTCTCCTGTGTGGGCGGTCTTCCACGTGGTTCGTTCTTCAAATCAAATATTCCATCACGAAAGCGTTTAAACCAAAATCGCACGGTGCGTTCATTAGCAGTCCCCTCTCCAAACACAACATTGATATTGCGAGCTGTTTCTGCCGCGTTAGTTCCGCGTCGGAATTCGTATTCAAAAATAACTCTAATTTTCGAAGTATCCATCTTTCTTGTCTAAGCTGAATAAAAAACAACTGAAAGTCGATAATCAAATGTTGCACATTATTTAAAAGAAGAACTTCATAGGTACCATGTGAAAAAAGTTTCACTCAAAAATCTCAAACCATGAAGGTTCTATGTCAATTCGAAGTACCTAAAACAATAAAACAGCAATTTCATACTTTAACCCCTATTATTAAGGTAACACGACACAGAAGGCGGAAGCGAGGCGTTACAGGGAGTCGGATCATCATTCGTCAGTTTCCTTAATTCACCAGTTACCCTAACTGGTCAGTTTCCTTATTTGTCAATGTCAAAATAATCGTAAACTTGGTAGGGATGCATTGGAGCACGTTGAAAGTTACATGTGTAAAGCTATGACTTTAGCTTAGGATATAATTAGCGTAGGTACCTGTTTAAACTTTGCGCCTCCTAGTAAAGACTAGAACATAGTCATTTAATTTTTTTTTATTATTTTCTTTTTATCTTGTTTTACTTTGTATTGTAGTAATTGTAATTTAATTTTAAGGTCGCAATGTTTCATTGTCTTTACAGAGTTTTGGAATATACAAGAACATCTTGTCAACCACATCATTATGAAATAAAAGTATATTACTTGTCATACATACGTCCGTAATTAAGATTACGCTGAAAGATTTGTTCTTACTTAACAAAAACAAATTGATACCATAAACGCGTACTGTGTAGCGAGTACTTTATTCTCCGCATAATACATAGAATACAAATTCGAATGTATTCGAAGCCAGCAAGATGTTATTTTACGGAAATACTACTACTCATAGTTGTTGCGTGTTGTTGTTTAATCTTAATACGTTAGGCTATTGACTTACATTAATTAATTTAGTGAAAATAATAGTTATAATGTATTCATTATCATAAAGGTGCCCAGTGAGAGTTTTATTTGCAATTTAATCACGTAAACGAAAATAAGAATTTGTGTTGTTTTTTGCTTTGTAATTGAACAAAAACAATGCTAAAGTAAAATTATTGTTGGTCCTGTCAAACACCTCAGTGTCTATGTGACCACTACGCAAATGATTTGAAATGTCAGGATAAAAACAAAGTGTAATAAAATAAACACGAGTACAATATTGTTCATTTCAATGTATAGTATGTGTAGTGTTCGCGTAAACTTAATAAAAAAAAACATATGTCGTGAGCGTGCGAGAACGCGTAAGAGCAGTTTGTTAAAACAAGAGATCTGCTTTTACCCAATTAAATGAACAAGCTCCTGGTAAATTTTCGTTATTTTTCTATGAAATAAGTTCCAAAAAGTAACAAACAAGTACAGTATTTAAATGTTTTATTAACCTAGCCGTAATTTATTTTGTTAATAATTTAAACAAATATTTTACGCTCTGTACAGCAAGCAGATCATGGTTGAACTTTTGAGCTACTTTTATTTAACTATGTTCTATTAATAACGAGTATTTGTATTTAAGATAATATAAGAAACATTACAACAGGGGTTCCCAAAGTTGTCTGGGCTACGACCCATCAAATACAAGTTTACAAACTCGGGACCCACCTCTACGAAATTTAACCGTTACCAATATGAATAAAGGACTTTTCAAATAACAAACAAAGTTTTCAAATAAAAACACACCAACCGCCCGGCCGTTGGCTCGGTCGGTTGGTGTGTCGTTATACAGGCAGGGCTCACTCAATATTCGCTCGCGACCCAACAGTGGGTCGCGACCCACAGTTAGGGAAACCCTGCATTACAATATTACAACAATACAAAGTAAGAAACATTTATTGGCCTGCACAAACATTAGAAACATACAAAAATAATACATATTATTTGAAACCAGCACTTTTATAAGAATCAGCCCTGCTACTAACTACGTACTAATAATAAATAGTGAACGAATAAAAAAACAAACGGGACAAGTGTGAGTCGGACTTAGCCACCGAGGGTTCCATACTAATTTATGGGTACATATTACATATTTCAGGAATCGAGTCTCGAACTTTTCCCGAAATTTAGTTTCCAAAACCTACAATTACTTATATTATACACTTAAGTAGATAGGTACCTATTTAGGATTGTGTTTAATTACAAAATAAAAAAAGAACTAAGTAGGTATGCATAACAGTGCAAACTGTTACGTACTACATACACCAAAGTTATTAGGTACCTATACATATAAAAGAGGGAAGAGGTATTTCTTTTTCCATTCTTCGTCATAAATCGAAAACTATGCATCATAAAAATAATAAAAAATCTGTTTAAGCTTGTGGAAATGAGGCCCTTTCATACGATACCCCACATGACACGGTTAACTTACTTCAAAATTTAGACCCCCGTTCCTTGCATAAAGACCCTGTTTTTTTGTGATTTAATTAAATATGTATAGTTTTCAGATTTTTCCCTGTACTTGTATAAGACGAGTATAAGACGATATTACCTGCCAAACTTCATAGCTCTAGGTCAACGGCAAGTACCCTATGAATTTTGACTCCCTTGAGAGTGTCGAAATATATGTTTTTTGCGACATCAAACGGCCGTATCTTTTTTTTCGTTAACTTAGAAGTTTGTTTTTTTTTAAGCTTCAAGGAACCGCAGACCTGAGTTTATGGTTTTAATTTCAACTCGATACCGCCACGCGTTCCCGAGATAAAGGGTCTTGACAGACAGACAGACGGACAACAAAGTAATCCTATAAGGGTTCCGTTTTTTTATTTTGAGATACGGAACCCTAAAAACATACAACAAAATGTTGTCGTTCGCACAAAGCGATCGAGCTTACCGAAGACATTTAAAATATTCAATTCTTTAACAATAAAAAGAATGCAATTCAAATCACGGCACTAATTGCCGTTCTCAAAGGAGCCGTGAGCCTGTGACAAAGTAAAAATCTAGGTATTGTTAGTCGAACTAATAGGCTTCTGAAGCATTTCAAAAGCTCATTGTGCTGAGATCGCGAGTTAAAGTGTACCTGTTGTATGAGAATATTCAGACACGACACGGCAACTAGGTACCTGCACGACTTATTTACATTTTATACTTCTGTTGCGAAAATATAATATTATGGAAAAAATTATTTAGAAAAAAAATACTCTAACTAAGAACTACTTAAATCTTTCTATCTCTCTCTATTACTTGTCTAAATTTATTTACTTTATGAATATCTAAGTACCTATAAGTGTCTAAAAAAATTCCACGACTGGGATGCGCTATTTCGGACCGCAGCCTCTGACTATTGTATAACTGATTATTATTGATGTACCTAATTACAGAGAGTTATAGCATAGATATCAAAACTGCTTGTTTACTAAAACCACTAAAATTACTGATATAGCTTAAGTTTATTTTCATCTTATCTTATTATATCTTATATAGGTTTTTGCCCATTTGACCGTATCATGGAATGTGGTAGGCAAACAATATTCTTTGTATTGAAAAGAATGAGGCTATACCAACCAGACCGTTCCGTCACCGATCAACACCGTCGCGTACCATGTCAACAAGTTATTCACGGATATGATACGCTATTAAAACGTTGTAGTGGGCAAAGTAATCGGTGTCAAGTTACTTTCCGTGCCTGATATGTTCTTAGCACGGTCATGGTATGATACGGTCTGGCGGGCAGAGACCTTTAAGGTCTGCATCACGGGCTGCTGGATTAGATAGCCAGTGATCTAAATACACGGACCGCTTGAGCAGTCATAGTAAAGCTACCATTTCACCGAGCTGTTGACCGCCCGGAGCAGTCCAACCTTGCAACTGCTTGAGCGGTTCCATGTGTGTTTGTAAATAGAAGACTGTAGTTCACTATGCAGTCGCAGCTTGTAGCAGTCGATCCTGACTGCTTCAAGCTGCCCGTGTATGACCGTCCAAGTATAATCTCCAAGTACTATTTTGGCCATCTTAACTAAACATCGACTCTCATTGGAATAATTTATGCAGAAATCGTACTCTGGTAGGTCTGAGCTTTAATAACGCTACCAAAGTGTCCAAACCTATTTTGAAATCTTTAAAGCCTAAATCGTCTTGCTGAACGCCATTTTGTCAAAATGAAATAAAATTACTTCAGTCGCGTACTAAATGAACGAGATAATACAATTTGACCACGGCGAAATCCTGTCAAATTATTATAATCGGTTTAAGTCTAATGTTTATTTTCACTTAGGACAAAGTGGATAAAACAAGGTGCAATATGATTATGAATTAAGTAAATCTCTTGCTTAAGGATGGCAAAAAGGATTTTGCTCATACAGCCTTGCGTTCAGTCAAATTGTCTGTACATATTTTGAAGACTGATGATTGATTAATGATGAGTAAGTAAAGTGAATAGAATGATGATGATAAATGATGATTAATACTGTAGCGTCACAGGAGGCTACACTAAGATGATGAATGATAAGATGATAAGTGATAGGGAGTGATACCAAACGACTGCCCCGTATGACTGCGTTTATTGCAGTGAATTAAAATATAATGAATTGCATATTTACAATAAGTGTTGTGTAAGGCATATACATTAAAACTATATATTATGCTTACGTACGGTAAACCGTACAAATATATAATATTTCACATAATCCTTGAGTTGATTGTGTAACATTTTTTAAAGGGTCTTTTTCAGTATTTTTACTGAACGAGTAATAATCCTACATCGTTGGCCTTAAATAGAAGGTAAAAAGGTTTGTTTAATAAGTCAACGTCCAGAGTAGACTTACGAACCAATGGCGTAGTGACATTCATAAGAGCTATTTGAAGTCTAAAGTGAATAAATGATTTTGTATTTTTGAATTTTGAATTTTGAATAAATATAAATGTATTTAAATCACTCAAGATTGTTAAAAAAAACTAATAGATTATTATAAAACAAACTTGCGAACGTAGGTCGTTACTTTCCCGTCGAGAAATCCGTAAATCACTCATCCGTAAGCTATAACTTGAGCTGTTTTTTAAATTCTTTAATGCACCCAGGGCAACGTTATTTCAATTAATTTCAGTATACTTTGGAAACGTGATTAGGTTGATAAGTTTAAATATGAGATGTTAATTATTTCCTCATTTTTATAAAACCACCACGCGGGCTCAGTGCGAATTGGTTGCTGTTGTGCAGCCGGGACCATCGTGCTTTGGAAGGCAATTAAGCCTTTCAAAGCACGGAGCAGCTCGTGATGAAAAATTTTTGGTCACCCATCCGATAGTTATTGATAATTTCAAGAAAATGATAACAAAAAATAAACTAAATTAAACTTAAATATTTTGAAATAATTGACGAGTTTCAAAAGTGAAAGTGGTGAAATGACAAAAATACGAGCTGTAGCTTTACTTGCTTTATTTATAAAATGCAAAAAACATACCATGTCATGTTGCTTTTCAAGAACGACAAGAAGATTGGTAAACAAAAGAGCGTTCACAGTTTACAGAAAGAAAAAAAAACAAAAAAGTATTTACTCCTTATCATCGACGTCACGGAGTAAATATTTTTATATAATCTCTGGCGATAGGGATCACCTCCGATATAAAAAAAAAACAAAAGCAATAGGGATGTTGACAACAATAATAATTTAATTCCAGAACGTATAAATGATTTCACCAATTTTGAATTTGACCTAAGCATGAATTTCTGTAACCTAAAAAGTTATTAATAAATACTCAATAGACGGAACATAATAGTAATGCCATTATTTCTTTTCCTATACAATTTTTATTGAAAAATATCGTTTTAACAGTTGCTAAAAAATGTATCTATTGACTAACCAGTCAATATTTAAAATGTTTAAATACGTAAATTATCTCTTTAAAATATGAGTGTATATTTCGAGGTTGTTTACCTGTTGGTTCAATATAATCATTTATTCACAAATACATTCAGACAATCTTTAACCGAGTAGACACGGCTAAAGTAATCAGCTTAACGGTATGTTGTAGTTAGCAGCTCAAATACAGGAAGCCCGCAGTCTGAGATAGGGTAGACTATTACGTTAGCTGTTGATTGGAATCCGTGGTATTTCAATCGACCAATCAATCAATCAACCAATGGAGCTTAAAGATACGCTCGTCTCTGTTATCAAAAAAAGAAAAATAAAAAAATGACAGGACTTAGTCTTTTGCAAAAAAGTAATAATAAGCCTGTTCTAATAATCAGATTCTAAGCTATTAATAGTACTGTAGTAGTAATGACGGTAGTTGTTGTTGCGTCGTGGGAGCGGAGAAATAATAGGCTTCGTTGTCGGTGCAGAAAGAGGATTTATTTGGTCTTACATTGGTTTATAAGCTGTGGCTCAGCGCCTCTATAGTAGACAGAATGTACTAACCTACAAGATATTGCTATTTCGATCTATGCTATTTATGATATGTTGCTTATAGCATACCATTTGGTTATTAGTGTGCCTCCCTGGCGACAGAGGGCGCCGCTTGTGAAATCCGTGATGCAACAGTTGTTGACATTGAATTGGCGCCTTTGGCTTTCAAAGTAAAAAAGTAAATAGTGTTGAATAATTTCGGCGGGCTGGTTAGAACCACGATAGCTCAATTGGAAGAGCACCTGACCCGGTATGTCAGAAGGGTGCAGGTTCAAATCCTGCTCGTGGAAATTTTTGTAATTTGTATGTAACATTGTGTTTTTGTAATTTGTATCGCAACAAAATTTGCGTTAAAATTATGTAAACAAAACAAAAACATTTTATTAATAGTAATTCCTTGTTTCATATATTTTACGGAAAGAAAAACAGACTAACATGAAATAACTATGCGGAGCCTGTTTCTGTGTACTACGTTGGTTAACATTTAATCCTACTAATATTATAAACGCGAAAGTTTCTAAGTATGGATGGCTGTTTGTTACTCTTTCACGTAAAAACTACTGAATGGATTTTAATAAAACTTTCCTCATATACAGACCATGACCCAGACCAGCATATTGGATACTTTTTTTTTTCCTTCTTCTTACTGTAGTCTTCGCGAACGAAGTCGCGGGCAACAACTAGTATTTAATAATTTAACATTTAAAATTTAACATTTAAGACAAGTACAGAGTTTGATTATACAAAATACTTGAAAAAAAACAACGATCCAAACGCCTCGGATAATCTAGTAGGGGTGGGGTAGGGAACGGGGACACGCACTAGTGAGTGATGCCATTCCCTCTAGAAAACCTCTGAAGGTATTTCAATCACACGGCTTGAGGAACCCTTTAAAATTCTCGTTGCCCTCCTTGAAAAAAGACCGGTGACGCTAAATACGCAGGCTGACGCAATCAGCAAACTATCTCAAAAAAAAAAGCAAACAACGACTACATAAAACATTCAAGCAACACATAAAAGACAAACTTATTTAGTTAGCTCTTTTACGCAACAGAGATGACATAACTAACAATTTCGTACTCGCAATACTTATCACAAAACGCATTCATTCAAACAAATAGCCAAACGGACACTGTCGCAATGCCCGCCAAAGCCGTAGTCGAGATCGCGCCGGGTTTTGTCACATTTCACTAGTTTTTTTTACCGATTTTTGGGACGTAGGTATCTCGTTACGTTCCGATTGGGTCTGGCGGAAACTTTTAACGACTACACGACGAACAGATACATTTATTTTGTAACAACAAAGGATGGATAAATTAAGCTCCTCTCATCTTCGGAGGGGAACGCCAACGCAAAAAACTCAGCAAATGTCCAGCTCTTTTCTCCCTTACAGTGTCAAAAATATTGGAAAATGCCCTATCATAGCAGAACACTTTCCATTACAAATAAAGACAAAAAAAAAATAGAAGACAACCACAACATGTAAAAAAAAAAACAAAATAAAAAATCTAAGTTAACAAATTTACATCAGGTAAAAAAAAGTTTCAATTTCCACAATATCATACAGTACCCCTATAGTACTCTAGTAAAAGTCAAAAATTGTTTAAGAAAAACAAAGTCAAACTATAGTGAATAATACTAAAAATAAGTTAAGTATGCAAGAGCAGACCAGCCTCCACAGGCGGCACCCGTTCACGAGTATGACATATGAATCAGCCATCGCTTCGCTCAACCATATTTTAGGGAACGTAACGACCCGACGCACACGCCACCACCGCAGAGACAATAAAGAGAGCATGACACACTCAAGATACTCTAAATAAAAACTTAATGATCTATTTAACGCAACGCTGTTTGTTATCTGTAGGACACTGCTGATAAAGGCTATCATATCCGGGCGGCTGCACTGACCGCTATGCTACCGGGAAGGCTACCGGGTTGGCGTTTAATTTTTAAACTGTATTTTATAAAATTTTATAAATATTTAAAAATAATAAAATAAAATAAATTTTAGTTTTTGTATGGAAAAGTAAATCTTCATAAATATGATGTAACCACGGGGTTATTTATACTTAATTGCATTACTATGTTTCGGGATTATACATATATTACAAACACCCTGTATAATAAATCTATTTTGAAGTGGGTGAGGAGCTCGATGGCGCAATGGTTAACGCGCCCGTTCTGCACGTCAGCAGTTAAGCAACTTTCGTAAAGGCCGAACTCCTCCGTGCTTGGGAAGGCACGTAAAGCCGTTGGTCCTGGCTGCATTAGCAGTCGTTCACAACCACCAACCCGCATTGGGCCCGCGTGGTGGTTTATGCCATTTTCTTCCTATCCTATAGATATTCCTATAGAGAAGGCTCGTGCCCCAGCAGTTGATGATGATGAATGGAACGAGGGGACATAAAATAAGCTGGTGATGATGATGAATATGGCATATCGGTTGAACATTAATTCATAAAATTTCACAGTTTTGTATAGGTTGATGTGCAGGCTTCTGTACATCACGTTAAACGAATAGCCTAGCTTTGTGAGGTATTTACTTTAAAGCCAAGTCAGTTATCACTCAAGTGCAGTCCATCTTACACAGTACCCTCCCGGTTCAATATAATAGTGCGTTGAGATTGCTTTTAGGGCTGCCTAGCTATTGTAGTGCGTCAGGGTTGTTCGCAGAAATGCAAGTTAAGACGCTGCCAACTATGACACAGCGCTCTCTGTCGATCTGCATACAAACAAAAGGGATGCAAATAGTGCTAAATAAAAACTTGATAAGCGCAATTTAAAAAAAATCTAAACGCTTAGTTAAAAAATAAAACAATAGTGTTTTTCTAATAAGTATACTTAATTTCTTCGACGTACTTTAGTAAATGAAAAAGTTAATCATGTAAATAGATACTATTTAGATGTGATTTAGGATTATTTTTCAATCGAGGACATTCTATAATTCTGCTTTTAGAAACTTTATCATTGTTGTCTATTATAACATTTTATTTTTATTAGCGTTGTATGTTGTATAATTTTTATACAAAACATGAATAAAGAAGCGCATTTCAGAGTGTTCAGCGCCTTAGTTAGTTTTGCCGCCCGCACCAGGCTCCCGCTCAACACAGCGGCTAAATGTTGCTTCATCATCATCATCATCATCTCAGCCAAAAGACATCCACTGCTGGACCAAGGATCCCATGGATCTCCACAACTACCTGTTTTGTGCTGCTCGCATCCAGCGGCTTCCCGCGGCCTTCACCAGATCGTCGGTCCACCTTGTTGGATGTCTGCCCACACTGCGCTTTCCGGTACGCGGTCGCCACTCAAGGACTGTTCCGCCCCAGCGGCCATCAGTCCTGCGAGAAATGTGCCCTGCACACTGCCATTTGAGCTTAACAACTCTTCGGGCTATGTCGGTAACCTCTGTTCTTCTGCGGATCTCCTCATTTCTGATTCGATCTCGCAGAGAAACCCTAAGCATATCCCTCTCCATTGCTCTTTGAGTGACCTTGAGCCATAAATTTTTAAATTTAAAAATATGAACACCTGCAGAATAGCAAGACACCATGGAAGTTGATGTTGCCCAATATGCATACACAATATTATAAGAGAAATTGTTATCCAAGCTGTATACTTTATAATAAGTTACCACAGTCAGTAAAGAAGCTTAGCTTTAGAAAAAAGAAATATAATACATATATATATATATATATATATATATATATATTTATATATTTTTTATACAATTAAAGAATATTTCGATACAAACATTTTCATAAAATGAACAATTATGTCATAAAATTTATCAGTTTATCTAATTTTAATCGTATCTCTTGTCACAATTATTATTGTATAATTTAATTTAAATTAAATTTAAATTTTAATTTGATTTAATTTGACATTCACATGCCCTGCGTTTGGCAAAACAGACGTTCAAAATGATGAATTTACCACCAGCTAAAACGTATTTTGTTTTACGGGAATAAATTATCATTTCATTTCGTTTAATTGCATTTCATTTCATTTCTGATGAGGCACATAGTGAGCGACCACGTCTCAGTTCCGTATGTCATCACTGGCAACACACACTGGTCTGGACTTTCGTCGTTAACCTTTTTTAAATGTTGCTTATATTTAATAAAAAATCATAGTTCGACTTCTAAACGAATAACCACTGCAACGTTAAAACAAATAAAAAAATAAGCTGCATTGTATGACCGGTACAATTGAATCATCGATGCCGTTCTATCCTATGAAAGCCGTCGTTCGATTTTTAAAAACTAAATCGTATCTAGGAATTCACGCTTTGAAGTCTAACCAAATATTAGTAAAGGAAATCGTTTCTAACGTTAGCAGTAAATAGAGATGAATATCCCTTGATTGACAAATATTATATTTTTTAAATCCGTCATAGCGCGACGCTTTTGTTTTGACGCAGTACAAAATAATTACCTACGTTTTAAAATGCTTAACAGCCAGTAAAAGTGAGCAAGCTTTTTGATTAATACTATGTGATGTTCTGTTTTATTGTTTACTCTTTAGATATACACATATATTTATACTGTGCTTTAGAGTGGGTTTATACTTGTATAATATTTTATGTTTAATTTACTTATCTGTTGTTTTGCTTTGTTTTTTGAATCTGTTATTTTCCATTTTCTTTGCTCGTATACCAGTTTGCCAATTGAAGAGGTAAATATTAAAATAGCCAGTTCCTTAGTACATAAAGATTAGGTAGAAAAGGTAGAAACCTACGGAGGTCTGTCCACCCGGAATCTTTAGGCTTCTTTCATCGAAGAAGCAAATTTTTATATCGTACCCTAATGTCAATGTAATGTCATACACATGGTAAGAAAGGGGATTTTTATTAATACTAATTATCACATGAGATAAACGCCTACGATCTCCTGTTGTGAATAAAAAAGACGGCGTTATTTTAATTTTCCTTTTTTCTGTTTTAAATTTCGATCTTGAAATAAATATTCTTCCAAACAATTGACGATCAATTAAACTTAACCTCTGTTTCTTTTCTGCAAATACCATCATCAGTACCATAGACAAAATAAAGCCCTAGCATTAAACCTCATTGTACTTATATTATGAAACCTCAAAATCGTGCTAACAAAATTAATTTCGGTTAGGGCTTAGGGTTTCATCAGTATATTTAGTTGGCAACTTAGTCCGAAGTTGTTGAACCATTAGGGCCTTTGAGGTGGCTTGCAGGTAATACCACTTCGTCTAAATTGGTGTTGGTATTGACGAATAATAAACAGTGGCTGCCATCTTGTTAAGTTACTAAATGAAATAGGTATCAATCTTTTGAAGGAGGGCAGGAGAAGGGAAGAAGGTTTAAGATTTTTTCTAATATTTTTTTTAATGTATTTTTGATGAACGTTAAATTAAAAGGTATTATGATAAAGATGTATAACAGGTTCTTGATTCACTTTTTTGTTCCAAATTGTTATTATTAAGTGTATAGATGCTTTTAAACCTTGAAATAAATTAAAGAAATGACGTTCAAATTCAAATTGATTTATTTTAAAGATAATAATAAATAATATTTTAAACACTTATGAATACCTCATATTTTATCGTTCTCAAAAAGTGTACCTAGATTTTTTTTAACTGTATTTTTTTATACAAAGTGAATAAAAACATTATTGAGGTAATACTTATGAATCACAATCAACGTTCTCCGGCCTCTTCGGTTCCTCAATTCGTAGAATTAATTTACTCGATTCAACTCGAATCAATTCGATTATTATTACATCACAAACCTTTGGCATCTTATGGCAACGTTCAAGCACAAAATTGCTGTTTATTTAGTCGATTTGCTGGTTCGTGTGGGATACTGGTGGCATTACCTACCCTTTTGTGTGAGTGATTGAACGCCGACACAAAATAACGAGACTGCAGAAGATAAGCGTCATACAAACGCGCTCAAACAACGCTCATATAGACTAGGTACCGTTTTTTAAATGGTATGTATATATGTTCTACATATTTATATGGTTGTATATATATATGTGTATGTATGTTTATGTAATAAATTATTACTGTACACTTTTTTTATTTGAACGCCTCCATCTTATTTATTATCAATCCTCTCCATTTCTAGGTTGCCTGGAAGATATAGTTTTTAGTGATAAGGCCGCCCTTTGTACGACTTCAATTTTTAATTTTATTTCTTTGTAAGCATGTACCTATGTGTTTTTATTTTTATGTGTACAATAAAGTATTTTATTCTATTCTATTCCATTCTTTTCTCTCACGAACACGGAATCTCGCAACAGCTGCGCTCGGAATGTTCCGAACTGTTCCGAGATCCGTGTCCGTTTTTTGATTCAAGTCTCTTGGTAACAAAACAGGAGAATAAAAATTACGTTGGTTCATATAAAATCAAGTTTTCGTTAACTCAATCGAATGTCAAATAAACTACTTAAAATAAAATATACTTTCGTTTTATTATAGTACAAGTTGTTGCCCGCGACTTCGTTCGCGAAGACTACAGTAAAAAAAAAACAAAAAGTATCCTATATGCTGGTCTGGGTCATGGTCTGTATATGAGGAAAGTTTCATTAAAATCCATTCAGTAGTTTTACATGAAAGAGTAACAAACATCCATCCATACTTACAAACTTTCGCGTTTATAATATTAGTAGGATTTAATAACATAATAATATAATTCATTATCGCTCAACACCCGATTGGAGTGAGTATTAAAAGTGGTTCGGCATGACAAAGGATTGCGCCGACATAATACACCATTATGCGAGCTATCTCACCGCTGCAGCCGACGATACCGTCTCTACACAACAGTGTTGGAAAAACAAGTGTTGTTTAATATACTTATAGGTTGAGGGGATGCTGACGTCTTTGTAAGGAAACGAACTCCATAAATGTCTTAGTGTCACTAATTGGGTCCTTTACCCTATGTAATATCTAATTACTTGTAAAAATACTTCGACACTGGCTAAACTAACTAATAAATTGGAACAAAAAGAAAATTTAATCGGTTGTAAAATGTTAGAAACAAAATTTCTTTCGGATGTTCGAGATTTGAAACTCACTCGCCGCCCCGCAGTCGATGATTGCGGTGATACCGCCTCTACTACACAACAGTGTTGGGAAAAACAGTGTCGTTTGATATAATAGGTACCGGGGATGTTGACGTCATCGTAAGGTAATAAACTCCATAATATAGTGCCCATAATTAGGTCCTTTACCCTATGTAATATCTAATTACTTGTAAAAAATACTTTGACACTGGCAAAATGAACTAAAATGGGACAAAAAGAAAATTTCATCGATCATAAAATGTTAAAAACAATATTTCTTTCGGTGTCGATGATACGAAACGAATCCTTCCGTGTACTGGCAACCTACGTGACATTGGCGGAATTGTGTTCAGCAGCAGACACAAAATGTGCCATAAATAAAAAAGAAAAAGAAGAGATTTGAAACTCGTTAACAATTAGGTCGTTTACTCTATGTAAAAGTTACTATGTGCAAGTAAAAGTATTAGTAGTGTGTGTAAGTAGGTATATATTATGCAGAGTTATTAGTGATATACGAGTACTTTTGTATGAAATAATATATATTATATACATGTTACATGTAGCTATTTAAATAACTTAGCTGTTCATAACAGTGGATCTTTTACAAAATAATTATGAAAAAAGCACAGTAAAGAAATGAAAATGCAAAATGTTTTAATAAAGAAACACATTAAAAACTGACCTATTTGGACTTTCCATTCACCCTTTGTAGATCTTTCTCGTTTCGATGTCGGTTGAAACACAGAATAAGGAGACCGCAAAAAGTAAGTTTCAAACAAACGCGCTCGAGCGACACATAGTCAACCTCTCACGATTCGGAATCTCGCAACAACTCGGATTGGTTTGTTTGGTTCAAGATTCCGTAGTCCTCTGTGGTCAAGTGGTTAAGACCACCGGTTTAGACCCAGAGGTCCCGGGTTCGATTCCCACCAGTGGGTACATGTTTGTGTATTCGGTTTGGTTGATGGTAGGACTTGTTTATCCGCCTGGCTAGCTACCACCATCTTATCTAAATATGTCGCCATAACATCAATGTTTATAGCATTGTTGTGTTCCGGCAGATAGAGATAAGATAGCCAGTGCCCAGTAGATGAGGATTCCGGGTGAATTAAATTGGCCTTATCATCACTTAACATCAGGTGAGATCAAGGCACTGTGCTTACCCGTAAAATATTTAAAAAAAATAGTCTATGTGTGCGTTACTCGAGCGCGTCTCTATGAAGCTTACCTTATTTTGTGGTTGGAACATCCTCGGTCGGCACGGCAGTCGTCATAATAACTTGTTTTAGAATTTGTGATTTGGTCCCTTCGCACCAAATTATCACAATAAAAGTTAGTTGGCGAAGCCGAAAGTTAAATTGGAAAGATGATGCGATTTGGCCGCCAATTGTTGGTACAGTCAGCGTCAAATTAATCGAAGCACGCTGAATGGCTTAAAAGATCTTAGCAATAAAGTAAAACAGGTTAGAAGTAGAATATACAAGGAAATTTCGTTTGTTAAAAAAAAAGTTTATTTGACCCCTTTTTTTACATCTATCAATTTGATGCTGACTTTACCTAACTATTGTTAGCACAAACATTTACAGGATCATTTTTCTGAAACCAAAGAAGTAGGTAGCGTATTTAAGAAAAATTGGTTCAAAATTGTCGTTTCATTTTGATATCTCATACAAACGACATAGATAATACATTTAAACGGTGTATATTTTATTTAATGTATTCTTATATGAATGGTTTAAAGTTTAAAAACCCATTGCATAATTCAGTTGAGTTTTGCTTAATTTTTATGTTGTTTATTTATAAGTCCTTAGATCTCTGTAATTTCTTTAAGCATAAAAAGTTTTATTAGAAAAGTTTTATTATGTACTTCATAAAATAAAAATATAAAAACTTTAAAAAAAGCTTTTACTACTTGTTAATAAAAAAGACAACTAAAAAGTTAAAAATAATTTAATTTAAAAATCTTTGCGTTTTTATCACATACCCAATTTTTTTTTTAAATTAAAGCGTGTTACATTTTGATGGAACATTAAAGAACATTTAGCATATTAAGGTAATTGCGGTAAACAAAGGCCACCTAACTTCACAATTAAATATTTAGGTTGAATAATTGATATTAATAAAAAACGGATAATCAGGAGAACATTTATTCTTTCAGCAACATAACTAAGTACATTTGTTGCCTTAGCCTGTCAAATTTCGCTTCAAAATAAACATTTTTAAAACCCTTTCTATGGCCCTTATTGAACATACGTAGTTTAATAGGGACCAAGTTTTTGAGTCGATACTTAAGAGGAAAACCAAAATTAACACAATATTTTTAGCTCCTTACAGCTTATACTATCATTTGGCATCAAATCACATCTATGAATACACATAAATCAACAAGAAAAATAGTAATGGTCCTTATTAAACTAAAGTAACAAAAAATTGTGAAAAAGCATATTTACCAACAACATATTAATAGAATTATCATAATTTTCAACATTTGAAATAAAATAAAAAATATAGACATTAAAAAAGTTAACAAATTCTGTGGACCTTATTAAACTTATGGAGAATTGAAACTAGTTTCACTTAACACTTTTAGTGTCTTTTTTCCTTTTACCAATGCCGTGATGGACAAACTCATTAGTTAGTAGTAACCTCAACAAAAACCAGATGAATAAGAATGTTCTTCTTGTAAATAAGTAAGTCATAGTAAAAAAAAACTTAAATTTAATTACTTAGGAACATTTTCTAAAACATCAAAATAAACTATCGATTTATAAAATGTTTTTGTTTTGTTTATATAATTTTAACGCAAATTTTGTTGCGAAACAAATTACAAAAACACAAATGTTGAAAAAATTTCCACGAGCAGGATTTGAACCTGCACACTTCTGACATACCGGGTCAGGTGCTCTTCCAATTGAGCTATCGTGGTTCTAACCAGCCCGCCGAAATTATTCAACACTATTTACTTTTTTACTTTGAAAGCAAAAGGCGCCAATTCAATGTCAACAACTACCGTCATTAACATCTGATCATAGTATTTTTACAAATACTAAAGATCAGTTAAGAAGTAGGCAAGCTATTTATAAATTGTTTTTGTTTTGTTTATATAATTTTAACGCAAATTTTGTTGCGAAACAAATTACAAAAACACAAATGTTGAAAAAATTTCCACGAGCAGGATTTGAACCTGCACCCTTCTGACATACCTGGTCAGGTGCTCTTCCAATTGAGCTATCGTGGTTCTAACCAGCCCGCCGAAATTATTCAACACTATTTACTTTTTTACTTTGAAAGCCAAAGGCGCCCATTCAATGTCAACAACTACCGTCATTAACATCCGATCATAATATCGATTTATATTTATATCTTTTTATCATCAATTTCAATTTGTGTTTGATCGTCTAATAATTGCACATTGGACATTCAAAATCGAAATCTTCTTTCGTTAAGCCCAAGCATTCGTCATGAAACCATCTTTTGCACGAAGGTCAATTTCTCATGTCTAAAAACGCTCTTCATTACACGCATAGGTACTGCTGCATTTTGTCTTCGGCATCTACGGTGTTGTGTTTTTCATTTGTTTTTGTATTGTTCTCCTTCTTCTTTTGTTGTTTCTTCTTGATTCCACTAATTGTAGATTCTCTTTGGTTCCTTTGGAGTTATTCTTTTTAATTTTCCTTTTCTGTAAATATATCCAAATGAAAGAACAACAATAAAAAATTGAAACATTACATTCTGGTTAAACTCTACAACTACAACTCATGCAAATATTAAAAATAAAATAAAACTTTGTGTATTTTAATAAGGGCCGGCCCCTTTTCCCGCCATTAATCTGGCCCTTATTTGGCTTTAGTACTAATTTTACTCGATCCGATGTAAAATACACGTAAATCAATAAAATCTTTTGAACTTACCCTGCTTTAGCATAGTGGCGGCGTCACCTACTGCATAAGCCGCACATTATTCGACACGAAACAAACACCTTCACAACCGTGTCAACAGATGGCGCCACAAACGCATACCAACGACGTCGCCATACTACGTCGATAAAATAGTATGGGAAGCCTGCATCGGGGTAGCGAAGTTTCACCATCTCCTTCGCTATATATAGCACCTCTAGCTAACATCCGTTGGACCTCGTTCCCCGAGCTATACCACCCAGCTCGGAGGAAGATCTTCCCTTTGGCCTTCCTCAATGTGGCATTCTCCCTACCATTGGCTTCCTACAGCATCAATCAAACTGTAAGGTTTAGTTTGTAACAACAAGTTTTATAAACAACAGTATATTTTACGCACACTCTTGTTGCATTCAAGAGACAACATTACTATTGAGTGACGCAGACCAAACTTCTGAACGGCGACGCGGCTACTGACAAAATGGAGGAGACTGCGCTGGCGCATATTAGCCTTCCTATTGGTCCTTTATATCTGTGCAAAAGTAGAATAAAATCAAACCGTTAGAAGTACATTATTGTAATAGTGGCCCTTGATAAACACCGGCTCTTGTTACAGGTACTAAGGTATCTTCATAGTTTTTCTTTTGCAATCACAATGTAACATGCTTTTATTTATAAACAAATTGGGTCTGTGATAAAAACGCAAAGAATTTAAATTAAATTATTTTTAACTTTTAGTTCTTTTTTATATTAACAAGTTTGTTTTTAAAAAGTTTTACTTTTAATTTTATTTTTAACTTTTTAGTAAGTATTTTTGAATGACATGCTTATACATCCTCATATCATTCAGCCTTCGGCACGTGCTTACCTTGGCATTGGGTCATCCATCTTATCAATTGCTATTTTAATGTTTTTGAGTGCTTTTTAGCGGCACGAGCGCCATCTATCCAACGGTCGTTGCAACCGATGGCCATGCATCTTTGCAGATGAAATACCACAAATTTATATTTTATCTTTAATTTCTTCAAGTCTATGGATGTACGCTTCTGCCAGGTGTTCGCCTGAACCGAGTAATAAGGCAAACACGAAGTCTCCGATTTTGCAAAGCAAACAAAATGTAGGTACGAACATGGTTTAAAAGTAGGAATATTCTGTTGGACGATTTAATGATGAAGCGAGGTGGAATGATAAAATTAAGATATTGTATTTTTTTCTCTTTATTGTTTTGGGCTTTTGTCCACATAAATATTATGCCAGAACCATTGTATCTTCGCAATTACAGGCTCACACTAAGCTTACAAAATTAATTGTTATGTTAACTAAAATATCTAACATAAAACGTATGATTACTCATAAGGGAACGGAATCACTGTTCAGTCATCTTTAAATAAAGTACAAAGGTTTTGACATAATCATTTGAATTAATCCTACGTCAAAATTCTTTGATCAGTGATTCCCTTTCGGCTTGGTTCGAAATTTTGTAATTGTAAGTAAAGTACTTGTTAGTGGGTAAGTAAATAGCCTATATACTGTCCCTCTGCTGAGTTAAGTCCTCCATCATTGAAATCAAGTCATCGCTACAATTGATAGGTATTGGTTTAACCGCCACGCTTCCCAAATGCATGCTTCGGAAGGCACGTAAAGCCGTAAGACCCGGCTGCATTAGCAGTAATCCGCACTGGGCCCGCGTGGTGGTTTAAATAACGATCTCCCTATGCCCCAGCAGTGGGACATAAAATGAGTTGGTGATGATGATGACGATGAAAATAGTTTAGTAGGTATTGGTTAAGTCAATGATATGAGAAAATTCATTTCTCAATAAAAGTAAGATATAAAAGTATTAGCACTTTACCGTCGATAACGCGCAATGAACTAGAAATCCGCTTGCTGTGGCTGAGGTCTCAGCCTTTAGACATGTCTTAGCTAAATTTAGGTTTGAATAACTCACCATCACCATCATTGTATATAATGGTGTACAAAAAAGAACATTTTCATTTCATTCATTAATTTCATCTTGTTACGCTCTAGGCGCCGAATTATTATGGTTTTTCTCTCAACTGGCGAACATCACATAATTTAACTATTATAAAGGCTGTATACATTTACGCAAATATTGTTACAAACCAATCACAATTCAGAAAAGTGTTAAAGAGATTTTCCACGAGTGGGAATTGAACCCTCCACCTCTGACATACCCAGTCAGGTTCAAATCCCATTATGTCTGCCTTAACGGCTTAGTCCAGTAGTGATTTTCAGCAGAAGATACATATTATTATACTCTACTCGGTTAGGACTTATTCTAATGTTTACCTGGCCAGCTACTACCATTTTGTCTAAGTCTGTAGCTAAAATAATAATAATATTACTGAAATAAATAGGTATAAAAGTGGCACAAGCCAGACAGATAATGGTTGACATTATGTGAAGTTAAAAAGCGCCATTTGCCCCAGCTGTGAACATAAAAACGATAATGATGTTTCAGTGACCTTCTTCAGTTTTTAAGGTTGATCGAATATTTGACAGAGTTGGTCGAGTCAAGTTTTTAATAAGGTAACTGCTCCAGTAAGGGTAAGCTCTGCAATAATGGTCAGTTTAAATATTTTTTCCAAAATAATATTCTAGTTCCAAAATACTATTCTATTCAATTTTTTCCAAATGTTTTAGAGAAAATGGCAATCTAAGCAATTTATACACTAAACCTATTTCAGGAATATGCTATTTATAAAACCTACTTATAAAATAACTTTTTTTACCAAACACAATAACTCGTATTTGTATTTTTATCATATTTTATGTTTTATAATTGATGGATTGATTTGTTCTACATATTTATCTTTTATTTAATAAATTTTATTTTATTAATAATACAAATAGAAAAGTAAATAAATAAATAGTACAGTATGCCTACTGTTAAAATTGTCACGACGCGGGCCCACCACCACAGTTCGGTGCGGTGGTTATAAACGTCTGCTAATGCAGCCGTGACCAACGGCTTTACGCGCTTCGGAACGCACGTAAAGCACGTAAAGCTCGGAGAAGCTCGAGATGATAAATTTTGCGAAAATGCTGATAAGTGAAATTAAAATAAGTGTTGCTTTAAAGCCAGAATAATCCCTCGTTAAAAGTTTATCCCCAGATATTGCAAACTCAATGGTCGACGCGAACGAAGCTTGCTAGCAAAAAGTTAAAATCAACAACGCGAAGCGCTACAGACGTGAAACGAGATTTAAAAGCGATGAAGTCAAATGAAGAATTTAAAAAATAATTATTCTTAAATATAATTTTACGCAAATAAATTTCAATTTGAAAAAAGAAAGACCATTGAAAAATTTTTTTTCAACACTTAGTCTTTTTTTATTTATTTTTTAGAAATTGAGCAAGTTGCATACGTATTTACCCATACGTCCATATTCCTAAAAAGGGGTAGACAGAGTGCATCAACATCACCAATTTTAAATAAAGTGACCGTGACCTCAATGCTACATTTAGCATAATCAAAGTAGGGCTCCGAGGTGGAATAGACAGCATCAGTGACAGGTTGCTAGCCGATCGCTTGATATTGTGCGAGCCTCTTGAAGTCCTGCCCATATCCCTTAGTCGGCTCTTACGAAATGCACGACAATATGGAAGCTGGTACATTCTTTTCACGTCCCATACCAGCCCAGATAAACCTCGATAAGTTTTCTGCGTAAGGTAATGTATGTTGTATTCAATAATTTTGTAATTGTTTTAAACAAAGAAATTTAAAAAGAAAACTTTCTCTACATGTAAATCCTAATGCGACAGCAAGGCCCATTCACAATACAATAACTACCATATAAAATTAAATTCGTAACAATGCAATATCACATTTTACATTATGTGTATAAAATTCCAATTCTGGGCAGCAATAAAAATGCCACTCACGACACACGAGAAAAGAAAAAAAAAACGATAACGCATTTTCAATATTTCTTTTCAAGACGTTATCTTATTATAGTAAAAAGTTTAGGCACAGAATTTGAATGTGTAAGTAGAAAGTGTAAATAGAAAGTACTTTAAGAGCCGCTTTATATTTTTGTATCTCATACAACTTCCAAAGCTTCTTTCAAACCAATAAGCCAATTTCTCCACAACGACCGGTTGTGTGCTGCTCGCATCCAGCGTCTACCCGCGACCTTCACCAGATCGTCAGTCCACCTTGCTGGTGTGGTCTGCCTACACTGCGTCTTTCTATGCTCAATAGGGAACACATCGATCTTGACAGCTAATAGAAGACATTGTAGAACTGATTTTATTCGATTTTAAACTTTTCGTAGTAAGCTTTTAATCGCAAAAATCTGTTGAACAAACGTTTTTAAAGTTTCCTTTTAACTATCAAAATCCCTGTATTTCCCTTAAGTATATATATATAAACTAAAAATGGCTTATTGGTTTAAATTAGAGTTTTGAAGGTTTTCTTGGCGTGGTTCTTATCGAAAAATTCAGTTCTCTATTTCGATAACTTCTTAATACAAATGTGGCTTTGAAGTTAGGCTGGCAATGTATAAACGCAAGTCACGCAGGCTAATTACAGCCCTGCCACTAATCAGCGGCCGCAGCCTTTATAAACGTTTATTCAGCAACATTCATCGACATTGTAATTATTTAGTCATCATTTATACTGTAGTTGGGTAGCAACCAATTTATTGTATCGGCTGAAAATCTTCAGCTAAATGTAGTGAATAATATCGTTTCTTGTAAAAACGTCACGATTAAATTAAGTACATGTAAAATTAATTAATGTTTCTAAGCTGGTCTGAGATGTAAAAATATTGTTTCGCGGTCACTAGCGGCGTATGTATTTATGTATGTATGTATGTATATATGTACGTATGTGACATTAATTACATGTTATTATGATTAAGTTGAATTATTAAAAAATGTTTCAGTCCAACAAAATTCTTAATAATTAAACCGTAAAAATCTAATGTCAGTGACCAAAGTTAAAACAGTGTTATGTTCTATTTGTAGGACATTTTCAAGTCAATATCTTTAAGAAAATTGTGAGTTTGTTATGGGAGGAATTTGTGCGGTAAAACCACTAAATAAGGAGGCTGCAGAAGGTAAGATTCATATAAACGCGCTCGAGCAACGCACACATAGACAACCTCTCACGGACGCGGAATCTCGCAACAGCTCGGACTTTTCCGAGCGGTTCCGTATCGGTGTCCGTGAGATTGTATGTATAACGACCTCCGTAACCAAGTGGCTTGCACGCCGGACTTTAGGCGGCCCTAACGCTGAGGTCCCGGGTTCGATTCCCGGTCGGTCCAATGTCGAAAACGAACTTTTCGATATTGTGTCGGGTATGGGTGGTTGTGGGTACCGTCGTTGATTCTGAATTCTATAAAATGAGTGTTTTAGCTAAAGTGCCTTGGGATCAGAGCAATGTATGTGATGTTGTCTTATATTTTTCATTATTTTTTTTATAATTTTTATGTGTGCGTTGCGCGGTATTTATTTACTTTACCTTCTGGGTATGCTTATTTTGTGCAACAGTTGTGCTCAGACTGTTGCGAGCTGTTCCTAGATCCATATCCGTTAGAGGGTCTATGTGTGCGTTGCTCGAGTGAGGTATGTACGAAGCGTACCTTCTGGTTCTCTTTATTAAGAGGTAAAACGATGTAAGGAAAAATTCTTGTCTCCGCCCCGCGACAACGGCGGGTCTGTTAATTAAATTCCCCTATAAAATGAAATGTTTTCCTGTTCACGATCGCTTAATTGCTTTCTTGATAGCGATCGAGTGTGAAATGTGTTTTGTTCTTTATTTGTATGTAAATCTATATATTAATTACGTGAAGAACTTTTGGTGACCAACTAGTCTTTATTTTTATTTCTAACCGAAATATTTCGTGAAAACGTTCTTTCTAAATACTTAATCTCTGCTAAATAACTAATCAGTTTTAAGAATTATAAGAATATTGATCATGTTTGAGTTAGCATAATAAGTGTTTTATTCTTTTTTTCATGATGAGCACTATTATAAGGTGATTTAGTATTTTTACTACAGCTTATGATGACAGATTTCTATTCCATAAAAAAAAATATTATTAAAAGAAAAATAACACAATTAACTATAAAAAAAATATTACAGTATTTAAATAACCGATTTGTATTGTTTTCTAAAGTTTATGCGAACACTACACATTGAAATGAAACAACTTTTACGGATCTACTCGCGTTTATTTTACACATTAGTTTTAATTAATGTTTATCCTGACGTTTCGAACCCTTTGCAGGGTCCGTGGTCACAGGGAGACTGAGGTGTTGGTCCTCTCATAATTAGTTAGTAGCTTGTATACCCTCATTTAAATTTAATCTAGTATTTAATCATGTATTGGATCCGTAAAAGTTGTATCATTTTAACCAATTTGTCTTTGTAAAATATCCTTTAGAGTGTACATAGCAAATTACACTTATTCTATTAGCCACAATGTCCGCCGGTCATCAATGAAAGACTTCACTAAATAATACTCTTACAACAGAAAAATGCTCCGTAAGTCAGGCAGGACTTGATTAAAAAACGTTTTAATGGCTTCCTTGCGTTTCCACGTCAGCTACTCAGCTCTCCACCGAGACAAAGTATTATGCCATGGGTTTTACTAAGGGTTGGTTTTGTAACGATATATTATATAACTAGCTGTTTTCTTGCAAAGTCGATTTCAGATTTAAAGCAGCCAAAAATCGTCTTTCTTGACATTTAAAAATAAATATTTTTTAATATAATAAAATATAGCCTTCTATCAAGGAATGTACCGTTCTAACTGTAAAAGATTTTTTGGAATCGGACCAGTAGGTATATCTAGAGATTACCCTTCGCAAACAAACAAATAAACAAAGTTACAAACTGGACCTCTTTTTTAATAGCAGATAGATAGATAGATAGATAAAACTCTTTAATGCACACACGCACACACACAGAAAAGTAAAAACAAACAATAAAATTTTTATATCGGGGTGAGTAAAGGCGGTCTTATCGCTTAAAACGATCTCTTCCAGCGAACCTTTGAGGTATAGGACAACTGAAAGAAAAATAAAAGGCAGTAGTGCACTAGTATAAAGCAAAATAATAATTAAAAAAATAATAAGTATCTTGACTTGGCTCATGAGGTAACTTCTATGTGGGATGTTGACTCGACAATCATTGTGCCGATAGTCGTGTCTGCGGACGGTTTGGTAGCGAAGAGTCTCGACCAACACCTTAAGAGACTCTCGCTCAATGGTTGGATCACGGGTCAGATACAGAAGGCGGTACTCTTGGTAACGGCGCGGATAGTAAGAAGGTTCCTGTCTCTGCAGCCCTAACCACCGGCAGCTTAAACCCTGCCCCGTTGCCGACGGCACCCTAGGCTAGGTTTTTTATAATATTTTTATGTTTTGTATGTGCTTTTGTATTTTACTTTTATATTAATATTATAACGAACCTAGACTAAGAAATAAAATAAATAAAAATAATAATAATAGTAGCCAGTGCAACGATCGACTAAGGAGCGCATTGGAGGGTGTGATTCTGGAGTATACAGTTGCTCCACCCGAAGTTAAACCGCGACTACCACGCTTACCCATGCACAAAAAAATAGGGGACTGGTGTGTGCCTTGGATTCGCTACTTCGAAAGTAGCGAAGATCTCTCCGTTACGCACTCAATTTTGTATTGCGCGGCTGTTGCGGCATGTCGTAAAGCTGCTGTCAAATTTCCAGACTGCAACTCAGCTATACGACCAAAACCAGCCGTACCAGCCTGGCAGTGCAGGATTGAGCGGCGTATTGAGGAGTCCAGGGTACTCATCGGCAAATTCTCCTGTTTCAGGGAGGGTAATACTTGACCGAGAGTGATGCGTTTTGTGAGGCGGGCGTTCTCGGGGACCGGAGTTAGTCCTGGAGAATATATTGTCCTGTATCACAGAGCGCATCGAAGCATTCCTGAAACAGAAGGTTTGTGTATGGGCGAACCGTATTCGCCGGTATAAGCGTCGTGTCGAGCGATATACTCAGAATCGCATGTTCCGAAACGATCATAGGTGGGTTTATAGAGCTTGGGAGCGACCTGAACAAAGTGTGGCTGACGCGCGGCAACGCGGCGATGACGTCATAAGTAGATTACCATGTCACGTTGTACTGGGATCGATCTATCATCATCGACAGGACTATTGTAGCCAATATGCCTGACATTGTGGTGATAGATCGATTAGCGCGCCGCACGATGATTGTCGATATCACCATTCCCCATGACGAGAACCTCGTGAAAGCTGAGAAAGAGAAACAAATCAAATATCTCGACTTAGCACACGAGGTTGTCGACATGTGAAATGTGGATTCGGCTATCATCGTACCGATTGTTCTTACGGTCAACAGCCTGATGGCCAAGAGCTTCGATCAGCATCTAATGAGGCTCTCGTTAGGCGGCTGGATCAAGGGCCTGATTCAGAAGTCAGTTCTCCTAAATACGGCATGCATTATGCGGAGGTTCCTGTCTCTGGAGCCCTAACCACCGGTAGCTTGGATATTTATTATAATAAAATATATATAAATATATATATTTATTTATTACAATAAATAATACTAATATATAAATATACTACATATACCTACATACGGAAGAGTTGTTGCAAACTAAAACTTAGTCAAGAGACGCGAATGCAGTTTTGTCTTAAAAGTGGCAAGTGGTTTGGAGTGACGGATATCAGGCGGGACGAGAGAAGATATATAGATAAATAAATAATTGTTTCAAAGAAGCGCTTTCGTTGTTTGTCAATAACGTATAACAATTGTTAAATCAATTGTTAGCGACCAGTGGTCAGTCGTTCGACGCTGGAGGGGTTTTATCACAATGTATTCGGTCAATATGCTCATTAGCAAAACTATGAATAGATGTCAATAAATTGAGCACAGAGTACATTATTTATTTATTTTGCTTTATTTGGAAAACATACAATGATGATTTACTTTTAACAGATACTAAATTGACACTATGCACTATTTAGTTACATGTTTTCGCATATATATAACTAAAAAACAATTCCAATTATATTGGCACAAACAAATAGGCAACAGTGAACAAATTAGGACATGATAATATTATAAATATTATTATGACAGCCAATTGAGGCAAAAGGAGAAGAGAAGCAAACACCTGAACTGAAACTTAATATCTCATGGGTATCATTAGTTTTATCTGGTATAAAAACTATATCGTACGGCGGCGTACCTACTACTTGAAATATTCGCTACAGGAATATAATTTACAAACTTTTTTTTAATAGTTTGACTCATTTGCCAAAGAGAAAGTAAAAAACAGTTTATGTTATTTAGTTAATAAGTATTACAAATGCAAAAGTGTGTTAGTTCTTTCTTCACGACAAAACATAGCAACGGCTCGATATGAAAAAGATATAAAAAAGCAAACCTCGAAAGTAAGTTTAAATTCCTGTGTTAACATAAAATAATCAAGGACACAATACTTTTCTTATTTTATAATAAATAGACTTAAAGTCACTTCATTTTTTTTTATTAAAACAGTTTTAACTTCACGATTTATTTAGACTTAGCCTCTTTAAGAGCACTCGGTGGTAATTTGACCTACATCCTTAAGGGGAAGGTGCGTTCATTAAGTGTAATTGGGCCGGTGAGTCGCGGGCACCGGGCCAGAACAGCGGGTTGGGGCCATTGATGGAGTGGCCCCGTTCATTTGTTAAAGCGTTTCCTCGACTGTACAACGAAATTAATACCTCCTTGGTAAATGTAACTATTTAATTGGTTTTTGTTTTTTATTTTGTAATTGGGCCTGTGAGTCGCGGGCGCCTGGCTGGAACAGTGCGGGTCGGGGCCTTTTATGGGGTGGCTTTGCTAAAAGTAACTATTGTATTGGCTTTTGTTTTTAACTTTTTATGGACTTTAGTGTTTATTTTGTTATTGGGCCGGTGAGTCGCGAGTGCAATGAATAAGTTACTTCCAAATTTCGAGTGAAGTGCTATAAGAGAATGCTCTTTGATCTTTTCTGGCAAATGAATACGTTTAAGTAGGTACTTGTCTCTTCTCTGCCATGGAAATATTGATGTGGCGAGGGGAGGCCTTCCACTAAAAAGCCTAGGGTAGTGGCACCAATGTTCGACAGGAACCAGAGATTGACATTGTTTTCCTATAATCATTATAAATAGGGGTTAGCATCAGATTTCAGTCTAATAACAACTAGTTGTCACCCACGACTTCTTTCGCAAAGACTACACTATCCCACAGGAACCTGTTACCGGGATAAAAAGTATCCAATGTCCTAGTCCTGATCTGGTCATGGTTTGTCTATGTGCAAAGTTTGCATAAAAATCCGTTCGGCCATTTTCACGTGATGCGCGGTTAAATAAACAGACAAACAGAAAAAAATCTAAAAACTGTTAGAACGTGTTCTGTTATCGATTCTAAGTATCCCCAGCCAACTTTTTTTCGAATACTTTGCATGTACAGACTTTCGACCCTCTTTAACTTTATTATGTATATATTAATACGTGAAGCAAAAACTTTGTACGAAACTTTGTACTTTGTACTTTGTAGTATGAAATTTCGCACACTTATAATTTATACATATAGAGAAAGATAGCAGAATGTTAATATTTTTTTAAGTTATACATAAAAAATACATTAAATCAATAAAACAAACATTACACACACCAGCATGTATTTGACACACACGCATATTATATACGCTTTTCAAAAATTTCAAAAATGGATGAGGAGCGGTTGAAGTCTGTCAATGCCAACCCAAACTCACATTCTATCTTTATAAATTTTTCATTGCTTAGCATACAATCCCTGCAGCCTTAATAAAAATACGGTCGAATTTCGACCACTGGGCGACCATTAGTGTGTATGATTTTAATATTTATTCAAAAAACGTACACATCGACCGTGTATACCTACATTTAATCCGTTTATATTTTTATTTTTACCAAGACACCTACCAATACTTTTTTGGGATTTCATTAACAATGCATATCGCTTGAAAGGTTTCAGGAATAGACCTAGCACTACCCGCATTGCTATGTACATATTTACGGTGGGCATATCATATCGGAGCCACAACTCTAGTTATCATATAAATCAGTGCGTACACCACTACCTCAAATACAAGATTTAGTATGTAAATAACTTGCGCAACCGACCAATATCTTGGTTTGATTTGTGAATAACATACGTATACGACTATCGCAAAAGCCTATACAAAATTCTCATTTATTTCCCTTTTTGGTAGGTAGGTATCACGTAGTTTTTTTGCTGTTTGTTCCATATGGCGGAATCCTGAGATGAAGCCTTAAGGAATAAACAGTAAAAAAATCTAAGTGATACCTATATCAAACACTGAGGCACTGGCTATCTTATAATACTATACTATACTGTCATAACTTATTTCTTCTCTTATTCTCTTAATAGTCGGAACACAACAATGCTACTAAAATAGATGTTAAGGCGATATATTTGAATAAGATTGTGGTAGCTAGTCAGGCGGACTTAAAAAAAACCCTACCACCCCCCGCTGGGAATCGAACCCGGGACTTTTAGGTCCGAGACCAGTGGTCTTAACTACTGTCCCACAGAGGCGGTAACTGAATATATGAGGCGGTGACTTATTATCATGATTCTGTTAATGATTGACCTTGATCACCCCGCTACACACGACTTTAAAGTTTATACTGACACCTCCTACCAACCTAGCGGTTACAAAGTAGGTGACAGATATCCTTACGCAAGCACATGGGACCATCTACGTCAGGAATTGACCTTGATCAGTCGGCCACGACCACTGGCGTAGCCTACCACTGCCTAAGACTGCCGTAGTATAACGCGCAATGAATTAGAAATCCGCTTGCCGCGACGCAAGACGCTCGTGCTCGTGGCCGAGGCCGAAACAATAATCAAAATTACAATATGACAGATTCGGTTGTACCGCCAAATAAGGAGACATCGAAGGTCAGTTAAGGCGATTAACACACTACCACGCACCGCGCTGCATGTTGCGTGTCGACGCACCTACGCGCGACGCGCGTGGATGCATTTTCTGTGTGTTGGACTGTGCGTGTTTTACACGAAGTTTTCTATGCAAACGGAGATACTTACAAGCAACGTTAGAACACGCGTTCACGCCCCCCGCCCGATCCTCTAAATGACAGCACACATTTACAGAATACACTAAACATGCACACCAGTTTAGGCCCAAGACACCGTACTCGTAGAACAAGGGTACGAAGAACCGGTTCACACTCGCTCTACACCAGGTACAGACATGTACCTGGTCGGTTCTCTCCTCCTCCACGGCCCGGTCAACCCGAGCCGAGGTCCGTGCCTTTAGAGGCGCCCTCGGGTTGCTCCGCTCCCCGATCCGATCCGAACCCTTCGGAGAATCTAGTAGGGCACGGGGACGCGCACTTGTGCGCGATGCCGTTCCCTCTAGATAACCTCTGAAGGTGATTCGTTTCACACGGCTTGAGGGACCCTTTACGTTCCTCGCCGCCCCCAAAAAGCCCGGTGAAGCTGAAAATGCCGCAGCGGCAATCAGCAATCTCTCTCCAAAAAAAAAAAAAACGCGTTCACGCGCTACGTTGCGTGGTGCGTGGCAGTATGTTAACTGCCTGATACATGTACCATCTCAAACCAGTCCGAGCGCACTATTTCGAGAACCCGTGCCCGTGAGAGGTTCCGAACCCTTCGGTGAATCTAGTAGGGCATGGGGAAACGCACTAGTGCGTGATGCCGTTCCCTCTAGAAAACCTGCGAAGGTGATTCGTTTTACACGGCTTGAGGAACCCTATAAGTTTCTCGCCGCCCCCATACAAGCCCGGTGAAGCTGAAAACGCCGTCTGAGGCAATAAGAAATCTCTCTCCAAAAAAAAAGCGTTGATATGAAGCTCTTTCGCAGTCTCCTTAGTTTGTGGGTATACGCTTTGGTATATTATCGGTATGTTATTATATTCCTGTGTCACAAAATAGTGTGAAATTGAAATATCTTTTCTAACATAACGTAATATAATTTAATTCATACGTACACCCCTTTTAAACTTTTAAAAATATTTTAGATACGTAATTAGGTAATAGTAATTTTAAGATAAGTACTAATTACTGGTTTTGGTGGTAGGTACAGGCTTGTATAAAATGAACTGAATACACAAACGTATATTTTTGGTTTATAAGAATATGAATAAGAAACATTATTTTATTTGGTTTAGGTCGTCGTTGTCGCATTGTCTGCCCTAGCTTCGATCGACTACTGACGTGAATCTGTTCCCTCCAGTATTTATCTTGCTTATTAATTGTTCGTTCCGTTTGACGCTTCGATACCTACATTATCGGTTTGTCATTATACTTCTGTACCACAAAACATTTTCTGCGCAAAATAGAAATAGCTCATAAAATTTTATAAAATACAGTGAAAAAATTAAACGCCCACCCGACCCAGCCAGGAATCGAACCTGGGTCTTCCGCAATCCGGGCGGCTGCACTGACCGCTATGCTACCGGGAAGGCTGACGTAAGCGCTGAATTTTGTCACTGCTATTTTAATGTTTTTTTGAGTGCTTTTAAGCAGGCACTAGCGCCATCTATCCAAACGGTTGTTGCAACCGATGGCCATGCAGATTCATCTTTGCAGATGAAATACCACAAATTTGATAACACAACGCTATAGTAAATTTAACTTTTTTATTTTTTAAGTGCTAATTGCTGCACTGAAGCTAAATTAAATATTCATAAAATTTTATAAAATACATACATACATACATACATACATACATTTATAATTTTCCTGGCTGGGTCGGGTGGGCGTTTAATTTTTTTCACTGTATTTTATAAAATTTTATGAATATTTAATTTAGCTTCAGTGCAGCAATTAGCACTTAAAAAATAAAAAAGTAAAATAGAAATAGCTGTTTATAAGATAACAGTTTTTAGGCAATCACGTTGTGAATGGGAAACTCGTTACGACTCGACGCGAAATTCACTTGTGGGTTTGTTTCACATGCGAATTCGGAGTCATCGGTGGTAATCAATAATCGTCTCCCGGCTAACTTATAACAGGAAGATGTATTTCGGAGAATACGGTATGGAATAATCTTCGGATGACGTGTCGTCGTGTCCGATGACTTTGATTACCTGGAGGGCCTGCATGCAATAATCTATACAGTATCTTGATTGCATGTCACATGGATGGTATTAGCTGTCATAATCTATGTACACTGTGACATTAAGGCAAGTCTGATGGGTATATACAAAGACCCAGACCTTAAGTCAATATTTATTGAGAGCAGGTTAAAAAATGTTGTAGTTCGGTGCCCGTTTAATACTTTAGCTATCCAGCAGTATGTTGGCTATAAGTGTTTGTATGCGTACACATAAAACATAGCTATTGTTATGAAAGAGTGCTGACTAGTTAAGTTTAGTGAATGAAAGGTTTAGGGCCTCTTTCACCGTCTACAAGTAAAGCGTTGATTAGTTACTTCTCACTTAACTTTAATTGGCAAGTAAAAGTTACGAGTATCCTAAGTTAATTTCCAAAACCAAATCAAAGTATCGAGTAACAACTTGCGGGTTAAATTAATGATTTGACAAATCAATCGTTCATCTCGGTCATTATTATGTCAAAACGTTAGTGGTTTACTAGATTTAAGTTTACAGAACTGTTCTGAACTTCTAAATAAGTAAAAATCTTTAATATATGATTTGTTACGTATAAAACGATTATTTTTTTCATTTAATGCACGAGAGGTTACCTGTAAGTTATTATACATAACAGCCTGTTTTATTGTAAATGTTGTTGATAATCCAAATGAATGTGAATGCACTAACCCCTTCCGAGACTGGCCCTCGCTACGCTGAACTTCCCTCGAGAAAAAAAATAATCACATAACCTAACCTAAATAAGGGGGGGGGGGAGGTTTGGGAGAACCGGATTCCTGATGATTAAAGTATCCAAGAAAGCTAGCTTACTGTCTGCCTCTAACTCCATTGTGAATTGTATTTTTGGATGTATGGAGTTAAGATGATCTAGAAAAGCAGATACTTTATCAGTTGGTACGATAGTAAAGGTATCATCTACGTACCGCTTGTAGAACTTAGGGGTTACCGGTGCTGTGTTCAAGGCTTACTAGGGGGTTCTCTTACATCGGGCAAGCAAAGAGAAGTGTATGAACCCGTGTTAAAGAACATATAGCCGACGTCAAGCATAGGCGCGAAAATAAGTCTGCAGTATGCGAACATTCCCTTCCCAACCATTACATTAGATTTGATAAACCACAAATACTCGCTAGAGAACAACGATTCATCCCTAGGATGATACGCGAGGCTATTGAAATTAAAAAACATCCTAATTTTAATAGAGAAGATGGTTGGAATCTACCACCAGCCTGGGATCCCATCATACAAAATATTAAATCCCAGCCCCAACACCATACTGCCAGACCAAAAGATACTGTAAGCTCTTTCTGCGTAAAACGGAACGCACCTGATTAAATTTAAATGAGGGTATACAAGCTACTAACTAATTATGAGACGACCAACACCTCAGTCTCCCTGTGACCACGGGCAAAGTCAAAAATCAAAGTAAAATTTTTCAAATTAAACTTTTTTCAAATAAACATTCAAAAAGTGCTTTTAAATCAACATTTTTTACCGACTACCCATTCAGGACAACTATTTTTTAGCTGTGGAGAAATATCTATCTGTCTATCTACATTAAACTCAGTTAAACATTTCATGTATCACATTGACTTCTTGGCGGGAAAGTGAAGAGTCATGTCTGCGGTTTTGTTTTATTTTCTAAAATTTGTGTTATGTCGAATATTAATGTGAAATAATGGTGGATTACTAACCGTTAATTGTTCGTGAGTGTGCATGAGTGTTGGCAAATGAAACAAAACAGTGCAACGTCACTTTCCAAATTCTCTCAAGAAGTCTGCGTGAGGACTTAGTAAAGCCCCACATCTTTACTGAGATACTCGAGGGGTTGGGGGTATATCATTTCTCACTTCATTTCATTCATCATCATCATATTGTATATTTATGTATTACTTGTAAGAAAAATTACTTTGACACTGGCTAAATGTGCTAATCGCACGAAGCCATCAACTAAAAGAAAGAAAGATGTATCACATTCCCAAAATAAAAAAAGGAAAGCATGTGATCTTAAAAGATATATTATATGTAAAAAAAGGTTTCATGTCGATACTAGAACAACATTTCGACATTAGCGAAACAAAACTCAGACTCTTTTACGACGTGTCTTGTCTTTTGATTTTTTTCCTTATTTCATAACTCCTCCATTATGAAAAGGCAAATGGGGTTTACCCGCTTTTTTGTAGCTTTGAATATAAAATGCATTGCTGCCTCTCTGCGTAAACGAGTGTTGCACTTAGCGGGGACTTAATGTTAACTTGACGTTCGTTAAGTATTCATGTTGAAGAAAATTAATGAGAAAAAAATGAATGAGTACAAGGTTTACCATTTCATAATATTAAACGGAACTTCTCATAATATGTTATAACTTTTATTTCTTTTGGTAGTTTTCTCAATTTATTTTTAAAATTAAATTTTAAAGTATGTTGTGTTCTTACAACGATCGCTTACCATGCTTACTCAAAGCACAAGCAAAGCAAAGGTTGATTTAATCATAATCATCATCATCATCATCAGCTCATTTTTATGTCGCCACTGCTGGGGCACGAGCTCATCATCGAGGGAGGACGGGCCATAAACCACCACGAGGGCGGATTGGTGGTTGTTAATGACTGCTAATGCAGCCGAGACCAACGGCTTTACGTGTTTTCGGAAGCATGGAGGAGTTAAAGATGTTACATTTTTGGTTACCTATCCGATGACCGGCCTTTGCTAAAGTTGCTTAACCTCGCAGACCGGGCGCGTTAACCACTGCGCCATCGAGCTCCTCGATGTTGATATGGTGGTGGTGGAAAAACCTCGTAAGACCTCGAGAAAATTAAAGTTGATCACCCATCTAAGGTCTGGGCATACTAAATGTCGCTTAGCTTTTACAATTGAACAAACAATCTAGATCCGCAATTGAGCTTCTCCTTGAAAATGGAATGTTCCTTACATAACCCTTAAATATTTGGGCATGCCAGCCACGACACGAATAAAATAAACATTCACCTAGACTTTGAGCACACATAAGGCTATGGACTCAAGTCTACTAATTCATAAACGTCCCAGTAGTGTGTCGGTAGACTGAATTTGACATTTATCAGTATCCGCCTATACTGTTCCACTGCTGTACATGGGCCTTTTCAAGTGCACTAAAAACGATTTATCAGCTAACTCTCATCCAGCTTTTGCAGGCACCTTGCAAAGGTTGTCGCTTCACCTAGTCTGAGGGCGTCCTAACTACGTTTTGTTTTGTTTTAACGTTAAAGCACAGAATAAGAAAGTACAATTCCTTATTCTGTGGTTAAAGTTTGATTTTGAAAAATGGGTAAAAAGTTAAAATCATGCCACTGAGACACCGTTGACGATGATTTAAAGGTGTTTTAGCAGAATCTGTGGCTTGTGTTCTTCCGAACCCCACACTTAATTGTGTTGCCGCATAATTTATGAATTTCATAACACTCACGTATTCTTACCTACTTCGGTTTTGTAAATTGTGTATTAAAATTGTTCTTTTTTGTCCTGTTAATATTATCTACTTAAATAGTTTTTTTTTATATAATATATTTTTTATCGACTGTTTTGTGGTTAACAATAATCACATTATTCATCGTTTTATGAATAATGTGATTATTGTTAGTTCTATAACTTTTTGTTATTAATCTAAGCTATGTACATTTATATTGGCCTTGGCTGTTTATGTACCGATTAATATAAAATAAAATAAAATAAAATAGCAAAATGTATAACGTTAAAAAACATTTTTTTATATTTTTTATCACAAAACAATACCTAAACTAAAATATAGGTAATATTAATTGCAAGTACCTATTGCAATCGGCCTTCATAAAATACATACGAATACATACAAAATGTTATACAATGTTATACAACATAATTATCAGAAAATTTATACTACGGTGGGAGTGTAAGGGCCTGTTTCACGACCTACAAGTAAGTTCCCATTAGCGTTTACTTGACAGATATTCCATACAAAACTGTCACTTTATCTGCCAAGTATCGCCTAATCAGACATTGTGAAACAGGCCCTTAGTGACACTAAAATGTATGTTTTATTTTATTTAATAATAAATTAACACGTTATTAGAGATATTATATAGACATATAACAAATGTGTAACAAGCCTTAGTCCTGTGTCACGATCTCTTCAGAGTGTTACCTTTATTTGGATACCCACTCTCCGTAATTCCTTTGTGAGTCTTAGATCTTAGGGTATGGTATAAACGCAAGCTGATAGCTTTTTATATGTATTATTAAATATTAAGGGAAACCTATATTTTGCTAAAACATTAAACAAAGGTAAATGTATATAAGATAACGGGACCAGTGTTTGACACTTTAATAAGACAGTTTAAAGTTCGCCAAAAAGCAACATTATATTTTCAAAATGTTTTTGTTTTGTTTATATAATTTTAACGCAAATTTTGTTGCGAAATAAATTACAAAAACACAATGTTGAAAAAATTTCCACGAGCAGGATTTGAACCTGCACCCTTCTGACATACCGGGTCAGGTGCTCTTCCAATTGAGCTATCGTGGTTCTAACCAGCCCGCCGAAATTATTCAATACTATTTACTTTTTTACTTTGAAAGCCAAAGGCGCCAATTCAATGTCAACAACTACCGTCATTAACATCTGATCATAATATTTTTACAAGTTTTAAACATTTTATAAATAGCTTGCCTACTTCTTATCTGATCTTTAGTATTTGTAAAAATATTATGATCAGATGTGACATGAAATGACGTGAAATGATGGTAGTTGTTGACATTGAATTGGCACTGTTACGACCCTACTGCCGTCCCTTTTTTACGAAATCACTCCCACAAATTGTAAATATAGAAATTCAAATTCAATTCAAATTCAAAAGGCGAGCGGAAAGAAGTTACACATCAAAAAAACAAAACAAACACTTTTAAAATAAACACTTTCAAAATCGCTGTAAGCTTATAACCGAAAGGTCCGGCCACACTGCCACAGAAAGATAAGCAGCCATCATCGGGGGCACGAGTTTTGTTGCAAACTTTTTTATTGATATAAATTGAAATAACTTTTTTTATCATTTCCTACTTTATAGAATTAAGCTTTATCAAAACTTTGCGTAGCCTGGCTGAGTGATACGGCCGTCAAATGGGAATGTTCAATTTGTTTCTTGTATTGGAACTAGTGACTGCCTGCGACTTTGTTCGTATAAGCACTATTATCTCGTGATACTGAGGGAACTTCGGAAAATTCTGTCTTATTCTCGTCTACGTTATAAATAGGACTAAGGTTAGAAATAAAGAGGCTTGCAAAGTCTCAGCTCTCTAGGTTTAAAGTTACGTTACCCTTTTTAAATTATTGATTACAATGATTGTAGCATTGTTGTATTCCAGCAGCTAGAGATAAAATAGCCAGTGCCTCAGTACTTGAGGATCCCGGGTGAAGTGCGCTTCCATCATTGGCCTTATCATCACTCAACATCAGGTGAGATGAAGGCACTGTGCTTACCTATAAAATATATTTTTATAAAAAGCAACCATTATCGAAGTAACCAATTCCGTACAAAAAACATAGTTAGTAATAAGCCCATATTGTCCCACTGCAAAGTCCTCCATCATTAAAATCAAGCGTTCGCTACAACTGATAGGTATTAATTAGATAGGTATCGTCACGCTTACCAAGTTCGGGTTGGTGATCTCAAACCCGTGCTATGCATCGAAAAATCCAATCTTTGTCCGACCTGGGAATTGAACCAAGGATCTCCGGATATAGGGCCGAGCAGTTTTACACGTGACCACCGATGCGTTGAAAAGAACATATAAAATATAAATATTATAAAATAAACTTAAATTTGAAGCATAAGAAATGTTCATAAGAAAAATATCTCAGCTGCCAAAAAGTGTCTTGAATAACTAAACTATAACGACTCCCTGCAGCTCATGTACGCACGAGCCTTTCCTATGGATGGAAACACAACATGGAGAACGGGCCATAAACCACCACGAGGGGGCCCAGTGCGGATTGGTGGTCGTTAACGACTGCTAATGCAGCCGGACCCAACGGCTTTACGTGCCTTTTGAAGCACGGAGGAGAACGAGATGATACATTTTCGGTCTCCCATCAGATGACCGACCTTTGCTAAAGTGGCTTAACCTTAGCAATCGAAGACTGGGTGCATTAACCATTGGGCCATCGAGCTCCTCTATAAATATTACAGACATGCATGAACAGTCCTAAAAAACATATTTCAGCTGCAAGAAAGTGTCTTGAATAACAAAACTCTAACAACTCTCAGTACCTACGCGAAGGAAAATTAAAATCTTGCTTTAGGGAAGCCACGTGTCCATAAAGCAAACACATTTATAATCCACGACCGACGGCCCGTGCCGTACGCCAAATAACTGGCGCGAGGATTCCCCCTTTACGGCCTTTTTATTGCCCTCGTAAAGTGTAGCTCACTCATTCAGTACCTACCGAATTCAATGTCACCAGAAATGTGCCCGGATTTGTATGGGCCTTTAAACCCCTTTTATTATTTTTTAAGAAATAATAAAAAAATAATATACACACATACACCATCAAGGTCAATGTTCTGGGCCTAGATTCTGATATTTTAAAGTTTATAGTTTAGTTTATTTAATAAAAACATTACAAAGACTAAATAAAAATACAAAATAATATTAAGTATCTGTTTCCGGCTGGTAATAAACCCGGAGGTACTCATAATACCACGAAATTATAGATATCTACAGCGTCTCGGGAAATCAGAGTACCTAATACGGCAAGCTGCGCCATTTTAATTTGTCAATTGTGTCTCAGTGACCTGAATTTGACAATTATTCCATAGACTTAAAATCAAGCTACCGATACGCTATTGAGACGTTATTGTTGTATTAACAAAGTTAAAAGTTGAGATACAAATTTATTGTGTTATTGAGCTAAGACAAAACGCCGATAATCTATTATGAGAGTCTCAAATGTTAATGGTAATCGAATTGTTAATACGAGCTTAGCTAATTGTAAAGTTTTATAACAGAGATAAACTCAAACTACAGTATTCATGGCCTACCTTTACACCCGAAAATTGTTTTAAAACATTAGAAAAATCTCATTACATAAAAAAACATTGGTATAATTTTATTATTGCGACATGCGAGAAACACCACTTAGATGGTACCACATTTCCTAGATAAATGTTCAACCATATTCCATACTCATAAAGTCTGATGCGTAGGCTGTGTACTAAACTAATTTCTGCGCCATCAAATGTCTCCAAACCTAGTTTTATAGTCCACTGAACCAGAAAATGTGAAGATTAATAATATTTGTCCTCTGTACAGGTCAGTAGCTTAACGGCTTACACATTTCGGTTACGTCCATAGAAGTTAAGTAATTTTCAGTAATGCGGAAACGGTGATCCCGGTCACTGACGGGTTAACAGGTCACCCCGAGATGGTCACCTTGATGTGTGATAGGTTACCTACAATTTTATTACAAGAGCTCTTCTATGTTGCAGAAATCGTCCCTTCATTCGGAATTCTCCACTTTTATTATACTTGCTTGTCACCTTTTATATTTAAAACTTGCTGACCCGGCGGAATTCGTACCGCTTTGACAGTTTCTATGATTACAAAAACACAATGTTGAAAAAATTTCCACGAGCAGGATTTGAACCTGCACCCTTCTGACATACCGGGTCAGGTGCTCTTCCAATTGAGCTATCGTGGTTCTAACCAGCCCGCCGAAATTATTCAACACTATTTAAGTTAAGTTTCTATGATAACAAAACAAAAAATCGTTAAATAGTTTACACGTAAAAGTTTAACAAACAAAAAAAATTTCTTCTTTTTATTAATAACTAAGTATCCTTTTATTTTAACAACAATTAACTAACAATTTTTTAATGGGCAGATACAAGTTAAAATAAATCACCCTATATATACGCGTCGAACCGCTCAACATAAACTCGTTACCGTATCGGCAAACAACTACTACGGGGAACGGACGAGCGCATTCCAAATTCCACGTCTGATTAATTCTTTACCTACCTCCACGCGTAATGCAATTACTAAACACAATATTAAATACAAATTAAAAAGTTATTTTTTGTCAGTTTTAAAATAATAATTCTGTGTTGTGTTCGGAAATGTGATCGTACTGTCAGAACATTGTCGATTCTTAGAATTATAATATTATGAATATATTTGGTTACTTTATCTCTGATAACGTGGAAGAATACTATTGTTAGGTACACACAAACCCAAGAGGCTTAACTAGTATCCCATATCATAAAAATAATGTATGCTTTGATTCCGATAATAAATAAATTAAAAAAAAAAAATTAATTATATCAAAGATATATTTGATTATACTTTTCAGAATGTGTACAAAATTTCATGATGCTTTCGGTTGAATAAAATCGGTTGAATTGTTTACGTGTGAAAGTGTAACAAACATCAAACAAACAACTCACTTTCGCATTTATAATATTAGTTAAGACATGTACGCAGGCAGATTACAGTCATCCATCACACAGCCATGAGAATTTAACAATATACAGTAATCCATAAAATAGCATACACAGCTTTAGGTTTAGGTTTAAAGATCTTTATTCTCATACGAAATTACATTTCACTTATAATGAGATAAAAACAATACATAAATTACAGTATACAAATTGTCACTCTGTGGTACTCGTTGCGATATGCATTTTAAGTTGATTATATAAGAAAACTTGAAACTTGTCTCACAAGTTTTCACTTCATCTGGTAACCTATTAAACAGCTGTGCTCCCTTAAACAGAATTGTCTTTTTTCCATATTTAGTCCTAGGTGTAATTAATTTCAGTTTGTTTTTGTGTCGGAGATTATGCGTATATTTTTTATATCTAACTGTATATTTGATTTAATACTCTTTGTAATTATTTTTTTTATTAGAATGCATGTTGTATATTTATGTAGTTGGGATAGGTTCATTAGTTTAGTTTTATTGCACAATTGTTTAGTTGTTGTAAGAAATTGGATAATGGAACAATGTCTTTATTATTTTATTTTGAGATCTCTGTAGCGACTTTAGGTTTGTTGGTGCGACTGATCCCCAATTATCAATTTATTCAAAATGTGAGTTTATTCATTAATTGTATATAAGTAATAGGTTTTACTTTTTTTGGTATGCAGTATGCTATTTTACTAAGTGCTCCCAGTACAGATATTAATTTAGATTTGACGTGCTCATTGTGTGTCCGAGTTAGTTTGTCATCAACCAGCAACCCTAAGTATTTTTCTTGATAAGATCTTTGAATAGGTTCATTATTTATTTTGAGGTGTTCGAAGTCAGGAATATCTTTATTTGTTGCAGCTAGTATTATGTACGATGTTTTTGATGTGTTGATTGTTAACAAATTAGACAGCAACCATTGGTTTAAGGTATTTTGGGTGTCGGCGATTGTGGCTTAAACTGAGTGGTCGAAGTAAAACAAGCATGTAAAATCAGCATATAGTTATCCGGTTAGTCTACTTTACTTATATTGTTGACGTAAATTAAAAATAGTAATGGCCCGATTATAGAACCTTGAGGTATACCGCAAGAAATATCCTTAGGAGAACTTGTAAACTCTGCAATCTTAACAACTTGACGTCTATTGTTTAGATAAGATTTAAACATATTTAGAGCCGTATCCATGATGCCTATACCGTTTAGCTTTAAGAGTAGTTTTTGGTGACTTACAGTGTCAAAGGCTTATTTCAAATCAATGAATATACCCAGTGCAATATTCTTTTTGTAAATATGCATTTTAATTTTGGTAATTAAATCTTTAGCAGCTATAGTTGTACTTGATTTAGGGAGAAAGACGTATTGCTGGAAATATAAGCCTCTAAAGTTTTAATATTATTAGGTACTTTATATTGAGTAGGTAGTTTTCTGTATCCGCAATACGCGGAGTTAGTTATATGCAAGCTATAATAAATACATGAATGAATGTAACTTAACATCAATACAGGGTACAAAAAAGACAAGGTGTTGAAAAAACGACAAGATCTGAGGTGAAAACGCACTTCATCTGGAAATACCACCATTGAGGCACTGGCTATCTTGACTGTCAGTCTCCTCGACTAGTGGTATAACCAGGTATAACGCTAATATAATAGTAAATAAATATTTTTAAAATAAATATTTTTTTTCTTCTATTTGATGATGATGAGTAGTTTGGTTGATGAGAGAATTTGAAAAGTGACGTTCCACTTTTTTGTTTTATTTGCCAACACTCATACACGTTCACGAACACTAATCCACCATTATTTCACATTAATATTAAACATAACATACTCGTACATTTTAGAAAATTAAACAAAACTGCAGACATGACTCTTCACTTTCCCGCCAAGAAATCTTCTTCTTCTTCTTCTTCTCCTTTTATTTATGGCATGTTTTGTGTCTACATAAATAGAATTATTTTTGTATGAGATTGAATTGAGCCAACGATATGTATAAATTAATGAGGTTTGATTTAATTTAATGTCAATCCCATAATGTTTATTCCAGTTTATTCTATTCTACTTGATTCTAATGCCACTTGTATATCATCATTATCACCATTTTGTACCATCTTCATACTGTTTAAGTTTGGAGATCATTATACAAAACACCATCACTTGTATATGGCTGTCTTTATTGTCTTGCGCGGTAAGCGTATGTCTAGTTCATTACGCGTTGTGCGTTCATGGGAAAGTGAAATGAAAATGAAATGAAAATGGCACACACTTCAAAATATCACGATATACACAATAACAATACAAAACAAAAACAAAAGATAAAAGTGTGACCAACCTCAGGCCCCAGCCTCAGCACGTGCCACAGCGACCTGGAGCCGCTGCAACGCTGGTATTCTGGAGGGGCCTAAATCGGTGACGTGTCCACAAACCACATAGACAAAAACATACACATACACACATAGACAAAGTGGACGCGCACTTTAGCCGGAGTCTTTAACTACTGAGGCATCGGCTACCTATCTTATTAATTCTGTTAGAATCACAACAATGCTTAGGTATTTTTGGAGGGAGTTGCTAATGGCTTTGGGCGGCCTTTTCAGTGACACCGAACTTTATTGGAGGCGGCTAGAAACTGAAAGGGTTCCTTAAGCCGTGTGATTGAACGTCCGTCAAAAGGTTTCTAGAGGAAATCACACAAGCGTGTCCCGTTCCCTACTAGATTCTCGGAGGGGTTCGGATCATATCGGGGTACAACAATGGTCTAACATTGTTGTTATTGCGATGTATTTAAAAAAACATGGTTACCCTTATATACAGGCTGAGAGCAAACCCTACTAGGATAATGATGAAAAAGTAAAGTAAATAGCCTATAACTGTCCCACTGCTGGGCAAAGGCCTCCATCATTGAAATCAAGTCATCACTACAACTGATAGGAAGTGGCTTAATCACCACGCTTGCCAAATGCGGGTTGGTAATCACGAACCCGGGCTGTACACCGAATAAATCCGAACCGACTTGGAAATTGAACCCGGGACCTTTGGGTATCGGGCCGAGCGCTATGCCACACGGCCACCGAGGCGTTATAATAAATAAAGTATAATACCTCTATAGTTGTAGATGGGAGTTCTGACATTCTATGATATTATCGCTTAAAATGGTTGACTATTTCGGCGGAATGTGGGCTATTGGGATTCCAATCGATACAGAATGCTGGGACCGACCATCTACCTAGATACCTTTAGCTCATTTATTGTATACTAACGGCTGACCGCGATTTTGTCTGCTCAAACACTCGTTTCACGTGATTACGTAGGAATTCTGAAAAACCCTGTCTTATTTCTTGCCTCGTCTCGGTGGCCGAGTGGCTATGATATGATGATATCGATAGCCAGATGTCTTGGGCTCAATTGGGGTCTGGCAAAATGTGTTACTACTTTTTGAACATATCCCGTGTTAGTGATGACCAACCAAACGTGGTGATAAGCCAACACAAGACAACATCACATAGGTACATTGTTCTGATCCCAAGATAAGTAGCTAAAGCACTCGTTATATGGAAATCAGAAACAACGACGGTACCACTACCATCCAGACCCGACACAATATCGAAAAGTTCGTTTTCGATATTGTGTCGACCGGGAATTGAACCTGGGACCTTAGAGTTAGCGCCACCCAAAGCGCGGCATGCAAGCCATCTCGACTTCGGAGGTCGTTTATAAATGTCATAATTTGTAGCGATGACTTGATTTCAATGATAGAGGCTTGCCTAGCAGTGGGACAACCACTTACTACTACTACTGGCCTACTTCATGAAAAGAACCCGCCTGCAAAGTTTCAGCGTTTGAGGTTCAGCGGCTTAGACTGTTGTTAGTTCTTCAGCCAGTAAGGACTTCTCTTTTCATTAAACAAAAGCAAAAATAAACACAATAAAAGTAAATTTTTGATACTATTGCTTTCCTTAATTGGATCACAAAAAGTAATTATTGTAGTAATTATTTTGCGAAAATACCCTAGGTCATACTAATAAACAGAGTATAAGCGTGGAATATATATAGCGTGTTTTGTTCCTGTCATGTAAATTTCATTTCAAAGCAGAGTAAAAGAGACAAAACACTTACCGCCTTACAAATAAAAACTCAATACACTGATGTTATTCCATAGTTGTACTGAGAATAGTTGTGATCAGTGTAAGGTAAGAATAGGGAGAGAATAATTTCTTACAAATAAATTCAGAATAAGGTCGACATAACTATTCGTACTATGTCATAGAAAAAGAGCGGCAACAAACGTCGCAATTCATTTTTTTTTTTATTTTTCTTTTTATACTTAGCACGGCAAATGACTCCACACCACCTGATGTTAAGTGGAAATGGAGTTCAGACGCGAAGACAACTGGTGCAGCGTGAAAACAACGCAGCATCAGTCAACTTCACTCTGCCGGCCCACAAGGTGCTTCTTCACGCCTCGTTTGAAGGACCCCATATCATAGGAAAGAGGGAAAACATGTGCTAGTAGACTATTCCATCTTTTGGAGGTGCGACAAAGAAACGAGTCACCAAATTTCTTTGTGCGCGATGGGATAAACGTGTAACGTGCATTGATGAAGTTATACAAAAATCGAAAATTCGTCTATGGTTGTGGTCGTTCCGTCACTTTGATATTTCAGTTTGCGGGAATTATTTATTGTTAATTATTTTGAGTTGTTTTTGACAATTTGTATTATTACGTATTCTATAAATTACAAATAATAAGTGAAATTGTTCTATTAGTTGGAAAAAAAAAGAAAAAGTATCTACGTTAATGTATGAATCTCTAATTATTGTTGTTGAATTTTAGAAAACCATTAAATTTGTTCAATCTGAGATGAATTTCGTATAGAATATAGATTTTCTAAGGATGGCGTATTATTCAATCTCTCCATTCAGTCCATGATGGTGTCGCTTCGGCTGTCTACGAAACTGGAGCTTCGTAACCAGTTACGAACAACACATAATTCGTTCTTATAAGATACCAGTTACGTAGAAATACGTTTTTTTCCTTACACGATTGGTTGGTTTTTCATTCTAGTAATTAGTTACGCTTCGGCCCAGTGCTCCTGCGTCATTCACGATCTCGAACGCAAACTACATATAAACTCAATATGATTGGATTATAACATTTTATTACCGTGTCTCACATAAAACATTAAGTGCAAAGTAATTCTCTCGTTTCTTGCAAGTACATAAATTATAATTTAGAAAATAAACGAAAACGGATCTATTATTTCGATGCAGTGACCAAAAGTTATTTGGTTTGCATTTAGTTGACTGATTGTACGATTAATTTCGTCATCAATTTCGATGTAATTTTTTGACTTTTTGTTTTTTTTTAAAATAAGAAATAAGCCTATTCAATCTATTGTGCCATCCCTCGACATAGTTAGTTGTTCTTTTATCGAAACCGACTTCTACACCGCCATATCATCGAGGAGCCATATGACCGACGGGTTATTTTACCGATGGGCCATTGGCCAGGGTTTGTCTAATCTAATTTTTTATTACATTTCTCGCATTTCTAAAAATAGATATAATACGTATATCTTACAATCAAATTAACTACCATAACTAGGTTATACCGACCTTAAGCAAGGGTGCGGGTCGGAATAACGCTAACATGGAGAGTTACGCCGACGTTCTGCTCGGTGTAAGTTATTCCGAGTTCATTTGTAGAAATTATGCTTATTCTGACGTTACGCTGAGAATAACTTATATTCCGTGTTTATTTGTAAGACGGTTATACTCGTTTATTAGAAAGTAGCTGTAGCTGGTATAGTAGGTAGTATATAAGGTAACAAGTTACTCTGTCGTGTAATAAAATTAACGTTGCAACTTCAACGCGTTGTATTGGTCACAGAAAATCCGTTTTCGTTTACAAACAAAGCGTTCGCTATGCTCTTTTAGAGGAGCCGTTGATTTATAGTCCGCGTCGCTATCTTCAAATACGATCGGAACTATTTGTCTAATGGATAATGGGAAAAGCGATGGCTATAATGTGATTTATGATCGTTAAGTTAGGTTCGTGTTTGGCACATGAACTGTTATAATTTTTTGGGGATCTTTGGCGTAATTTACTAGTTTATAAAGTCAAAGTCAAATTGAAATGAAACAACTTTTACGGATCTACTCGCGTTTATTTTACACATTACGTTTGTAAATGTCAAAGTAATCTTTTAAATCAAATAACCTTAAGAAAAGTGCTTTTGAATCGTCTTATAACTTTTTTACCTACTACCCATTGAAGACGTCACTTTTCAGCTATGGAGGAGAATGGGCACAAGAAATTCTTTAATAAAAATAACAACAATTAAACAAAAAAGCATAGATACTACTTGTATCCTAAGTCCTCGGCCTAAAGCGCGGCAAACGTTAATCTCATACATTGCACGCTATACAGAAGTCTGGGTCGATAACAATAAAAAGTACACAATGAACAAAAAAATTGCAAGCTGCGCTGCAAACAGCCAGTGGTCGTGCGTGGCAGACCGTTTTGTTACAGGTTTTTTTATTTTTCTGTTTTGTCTTATATAGTTATTGCCATTAAATCAGAATCAATCGATCCACATAAGACTCGAACATCTTAAAGGAAATTCTGTATCGTTACACAAATTTACTGATGATTCGACAATCGAACAACTCTAAGAATAGACCCCACCGTAATCGCATTGTAGCTTTGACAAACGAACGGTGGCAAACGAGTTCTGAAACGACTCCCATTTTTAAATGGGAGTCCCTAGATTTTTCTATTTTAATTTTTACTAATGGGATTTGTCGCTTTTTTGAGTGGGGTACGTTATCTGTACTTATGCATTTATGTTTTTCATGCAGCTTGACTTATAGAAAAGCTACTGGTTGATTTATACATTTTAGTACACCAGTTTTATATAACCAATTGCTAGTAAAACTGCGAGCCACGAGAGCACTGTAACAGCAGTCCGAATAGTAGCATGATATTTTAAAGCTTATGATATAAGCTATAACTTCAACTACATAAATACATAAATAAATAAACACTTTGCTCACACTAAGTTTGAGTGTATCAGTTCTTTGAACGCTATCGCCAATCCATTAATCATCATCAATCTTCTTGTTGTTCCGATACAAAGGTCGCCAATCGCTGGGTATCGACCTGTTTAGATATCAGATTTTGCCACTAAAATGGAAGCCTTTTGTTATTTAAACGTATTATCATACTAGCGGCCGGACGCGGCCTCGTCTATTTAAAACTCTTTGTTTATTTCGGTAAAATGAATAAATTTTACCGAAATGAATAAAAGAAAAGAAAAAGTGCAGTTGTGGAAACAGTGAAAGCGTAAATTTATATATACATAATATCATGTTATCCCAATTGAAACTACTCTAAGTACCAAAGAGGTGACAACACTTTCTGCCAGACCGTGGAATTCGGGGTTATTTACTTATCAGTGAGTTTGTATTGAAACAAAAAAACAATCTTTAAATATACTTTATTTTGACTAGAAACTCGTAATTACAATACCAAATACCAGCGTAGTTGGCTTTACAATTCCCTTCGAGGGCTTAACTAGGTGATATGGTAACATTTAGACGATAGAAAATATTATTTACAACATGGAAAACAATACAGTAATACCTATTTATAATTTCCACAATAAACCTACATTCTTTCCACATTGATTTCACACGCGAAATTCAGTTGCTACACAAAGTTCATAAATGGCAGCTTTAAATAAATGACTACAATTACTATGGCTATTAAACAAATGAACATAGATGATTCTTTTTGTTTTTAAAACTAGTTGGGATCGACGGTCGTTTGTTGTTTCAATTTAAAGTTCGTTTAACATTATCTTGTGGTTTGATTTGAGCCGTCAATTTTTTTTGTAATATGTTATCAATTACGAATGCTTTTTCGGGAATGACTTATGTATTTATATACATATAATCTCAAACTGATGTATATATATAAACATATTTTAATATATCATATTTCATATTTTTTAACCGTACCGGTTGAAATATCTCACCCAAGACCTTTGTTGAATAAACTTTGAATAACAACAGGAGACGATGATTGATCCCCAAATGATTTCTGACACTACAAACACTTGAACAGTTTGTAGGAAAATTGACAAATTGTAAATTGTTACATTGTAAAGCATAGTTTTTGATATTTTTTATTTCAAGATCACTAGTGAGAATTAACTTGGAATCATAATAAGAAACCATGGTACATAAAGGCTAAATAGGGTTTTGTGCAATTATATTATAACTCTTCATTATTTTTTGAATTTTGAATTTGATTCAGATCGCTATCAATTTCTATAGTTTTCGTAAACAGGTAATCTTACTCAACTCAATTCACAATAATGGTCACACTTTAATATTGAAATGGCTACACGCCAATATTTTGAAATATAATTAAAAAAATATATACCTGAAGTGGCCTTTTTAAATCTACTGGATAAAATAAAAAACAGATTGAATAACCTTGTAGTATTCGTGCTAATTCAATTTGCATCCATTTTACAATTATAAAGTAGTGCTCTAAGATATGTATATTTATTTGAATTAGTATCTTTAGAGATAAAAGACTCTATACAATACTAATATTGGTTTTATTTTCTCTATATTTATATTATGAAATTGTTATTTTTCACTATGATAAAGTACTTTCTGATATATTTTATAACTTTTGACAATCCTATAAAAAGTGTACTAGTAAACTCTTTGGTGAAAGTATGTACATACAACAGAGATGACACTATAAATAAAAAAATATTAAACAAGATTTAACGCAAACTATTTAGTATAGGTATTCATTCTAGACATACCTTTTTATACTCGACGTTTCAACTGAGTTGTACCGGCCGTGGTCACGGGCTGACTGTTGTATGCGGCCACATTCACAATAATTATCCTATTACCGCCACACACAACACTAATGGTATCCATATTACTTATTTAAACCATATTCCGGTAGTCAATCGAATGCTTACGTCTTTTCGCAATTAGTTTGCGGTAAACAACGTTAAATACTTTGTTTATAAAGAAAACTAAACTTTCGCTAAAAGTGTATATCACTATAATAGTCTATCTGTCATAGTATTTTTTTTTGTTTCCATTATTAATTGTGTTAATGGAAAAACAGACTAATGATATTGATAGCTATAAGTAAAATTAGATTTCACACCTTCTTTCTTAAAACTACCAAATATACAATATACATATATAAACGTATTATACACATATATATTTGTTTAAATTACAGCGATCGGCGACATTGCGTGTGTCATTTTCTGTACAATTTTTTTTATATTTTCTGTACATAAAAATTAATGTTATTACGTGATTAACTAGTTCATTTACGCTTTTAAACTTTTACATTTAATTTTACATGTTTCTTTTTAATTAGATATCCGACGTTTTGGCCAAGTGGTCTTGGTCACGGGATAACTTTACCTATAATAAAAATGTGAAATTTCAAAAGTGTCAACTATTATCTGTAAATATCTCTATTAATATCTGTTTAACTTTATTTGACGCTCATAACTTCAAATAATCTTGTTATTATTGCAAATTTTTCAATTTTTTTTACATTTAATTTGGTTCGAAACAGTTTGTGAGAGTAAGTTTACTTGATAAAAACTATTTTTAACTTTACTTTAATATAGGTACTATATTTATTTACAGTTAATAATATACTATGTGTCGACTTACTCCTAATGTATACTATAAATTCATCTGGAATGCTGTTGATATGTTCTACTATATTTGTTAACACTACTAATAAGCAATTTTTTATATTTTAACTAATAAATTAATTCATTAGCGCTTTTCCCCATTAATAAATGTATATACGAGTATAGTGTGAAAATTCTACCTTCCAATGACATTGACAGAATAATTAAAATTACACTTTTCTAATAACACTTTAAAATGTGACACACTTTCTGACTGTAACATATATATATATATATAGACGTGAAGTGTGTATTGAACCGGACATGAAATGGTTTAACTGTAAGAGCAGACTTGATAATTGTGAAATAGTCAATAATTTTTTTTACATATTTTTTATTTTTTTTTACTTGGTATAGTGGCAAAGTGCTTGACCCGATACCCGAAGGTTCCGAGTTAAATTCCCAGGTCGAGCAAAGTGTGTTTCTGATCTTTCGCCCAAAGCGCAGGTTTGGAATCACCAACCCATCAATTGCAGTGATCACTTGATTTCAATGATGGAAACTTTTGCCCAGCAGTGGGACAGCATAGGTTTATTTGCTTTTTGCTTTTGCTTTACTTATTAATTATTAAACATCGGCAGTGCAATATACAGTTAACCACTCACGAAGTTTGCATTGCAAATACAGCCCTAATGGTTACAAAATAAGAGCGGCCTCAAGGGAAACCTGTTATGCTCGATGTGCGGGCGACAGTACGCCAGTTAATCCTATTACAAACGAATAAATAAATCAGAATAGAATTGTCACACCTTTTACATTGATTTTTATATAATACGATAATACAGCGTGCGTAATCTAATTGATTGAGTGAGAGGGAAAACACACAGCCTATTATATAAAAGACTAGTGATTAGTGACGGAAATTGAAATATATGATTGTACTTTATTTATTTTATTTTATTTATTTATTTATTTAGGTTTGCCAACATTTGTGTACAACAATACATAAGCTCACTTAAATACTTAAGTACTCACGATAACTAACAACTTTCTCGAAGACAGGTTTGAAGAAAAAATAACTAATAGGTATTTATTAAAGAGACCATTGCGTCAGAGCGTGACACCTTTAGCTCTAAGATTACATTTTAAGATAACCTTATCTTAATAAAAAAAAATAACCTTAACCTTAAGGTCATTTTTTTTTATTATTACGTTGCCAATCATAGTTACAATATTATTATATGAGACACAACTAATTAAAAATAATATTTGTGGCGTAACTTAAACTTAAAACGATAAAACATTGCATTGCCATGCAGTATTGCCAGGTATAATCCTACAGCAATGATCGAAGCTAAATTTCCAAATAATAAAAAATAAATGCGCTTTCAGCATCGTCATTCAACAAATGTTAATAATAACAATGCGTATATATTGTGTAGCACCGTAGCAATTTACTTGACTGACTGACTTTTTTTTGAGAGAGTTTGCTAATTGCCACTAGGCATTTCAGCTTCATCGGGCTTTTTGGGGGCGGCGAGAAACTTAAAGGGTTCCTCAAACCGTGTGAAACATAGCACCGTCAAGAGGGAACGGCATCACGCACTAGAGCGTGTCCCCGTGCCGTACTAGATTCTCCGAGGGGTTCGGATCGGATCGGAAGATAGACGTGTGTCGTAGGGGCGCACGGAGCGGCCATGCTGCATTTATGTTGTAGTCGCTACGGCACCTCTAGTGCTACGGCATCGCTACTGCTACGACACCGCTACTGCTACGGCATCGCTACTGCTACGACACCGCTACTGCTACGGCACCGCTACTGTTAAGGCGTAGCGAGCAATATATCAATACATTTTAGATGGGAAAATTGATGATAAGGAACTTTCCAAAAGCCAAATTGTGATTGATGGGTGATCAAATTAAAATATATCCGATGAATAGCTACGACGTTTTGCAAGGCAGTATTATATCTCACCTAACCGTATAATGGACTATTGTTCGTGTGGGAAGGCCTGAGCCCAGCAGAGGGTTAATATAGGCAGATGATATTGATAATTGCAAAATCGAAAAATTGTTTTTTGTTATATCCAAAAGTACAATTATGTGTCTGTCACTATTTACCAGTCAACCTATAAAATGTATCATAATTTCAACGAGGCATCCTATAACGAAGATCACATTTAGATAAAAATGGTTTATTTTAATTTGAATGACTTGATTTTTTACTTAAATCGGTATACCTTCTTACAGATTAATGCGGCCAATAGCTTTTTCAGCAGCAATAGTTGGAGTACCAATAACAAAGTCTGAAGTTTTAAGACCATTAACTGAAAAGCAAATTTAACGTTTAAAAAAAACTTGTCAAGTGCGTGTCGGGCCACGCGCAGTGTAGGGTTCCGTAGCCCATCTCAATAATGAGGACTCTGAGAAGAGGGCTTTAATAAACATTTATTTAACGATGGCTCATATACTTAAATGTAGATACTACCAGTTTCACACACCTGACAACGTTATTTAAGTAGTTCCCAATGAGGAATTTGTACTGCGCCAAGTACATTTTATAAGTTGGTCGACTGTTATTCGTAAACTTGTAAAGCCTTCTTAGCTGTGATAGTTTTCCTTTCAACTTCATCACATATACAACTACCGTGAATTTTTTCACGTATCCAAAAATAACCATTTGGCTAGCAGGGGGGGGGGACGACACTTGAATCTAACAAAATTTTTAACTTTAAAGCTTAATAGTTCACAAACGGATACCTCAATCAAAGAATTGTTTCCACCAACAGCAATATTTTTAAAATTGCTATCCAACGACACTTTACACTATGGGGTAGACAAGAAAAAAAAATTACATTCCCACTTCGCGTGTAGGGGAGGTAACCTAAAAAAAATATATTTTCAAAATTTTACTTCACCACTTTGTTGGCGTGATTAATATGTATATCCATGCCATATTACAGCTTTCTAGTAATAATCGTCTATGAGCTAGGCTGGGGACAGACAGACAGACAGACAGATGGACATGGCGAAACTATAAGGGTTCCTTGTTGACTACGGAATTCTAAAAAGGCCTCCTTTTGGGTATTACGAATCCGCGGGCGTTTATTTTAAATTTAATTTTAGCGTGTCGTGGCGAAACCTTTTGTTGAGTTAGTCTGCCTGTGACCACGGATCCCGCAAAGGGTTCGTTTCAATGCTCATTTTGCGCTTAAATTTTAGAAAACAAATTAATGTATTTGTTGTCTAACGTCTCGTCCCGATAGGTTTATTTTCTTTAATAAATTTTGGCAGTAACTACTACATAGTTCATAAGTGTATAATAATTATTGTTTTATGGATTTGTGGTAAATGATGCTCTGGTGCAATATTTTGTTTTGTTTAATCTAACTTTATTCAAATATTTGTATTGTGTCATTGTTTGTTTTTCCTAAATAAATAATTTTTTATATATATATATATATAAGTATCTTGCAACTAAATAAATAAAGTTAAATAAAAGTATTGGTTGAAAATACTTAAAAAAATGTTAGATGATGTGTAAAATAAAGCTTTTCTCACCATACAAGTTTATTACCTATTTGATTGTTAATTTAAATAAGGATAAACAATATGGTTAGCTTACATTTGCATGCCATAACAATCTTCAAGTAAGACAGCTATTAGATTAAGACTTGTTTGTGTTTCTTTTTGTATTTAACTAGTATATGTTTTATTGGCAGTCCTTAAATAAATAATTGTATATATTTCTGCGGCTAGAATCGGAAAATCATTATCACGACATATGGAGACTTAAAACAACTACCAACTACAACGCCCGTTTGCAATCGAACCCGGAACTCCAGGTCTGAGACAGGTAGCCAAACCACGACAGAATCTGTAAAGTCGTTGACTAAGTTAAAATAGTTACGTAGTCGCAATATCCTGTAACGAACATCCAGACTCCAGAATATTCGGATACCACCCTTCATCGGTTTGCCCGGGATTGTCTGCGGTCAATCTTGGCCGGATTCTGAATAATTGGGGATACCCGGATACCCGCGAGGCCCGCGAGCCTATCCCCAGTGTACTTGTGTGTACGAATTTCATCCCGGCTCGGATATTTAGACCCGGTCGGCTGGGCATTACCGCTACCCACAGTAATATGCGGTATTCCTTGTTGTGGTCTGTGTGAATATTGTTAATTTGTTGTTACTAAGTAGCCGGATTTACCATTTGATGTTTCAGTGGTTGTGTTACCTTTGTTCAATATCACTATTATGTAATTTGTCAGTTCCCGGGTCGCAGATGGTATATCTTAATTGATTTATGATAATGTATTTTACTTGTTTTACAATTTTTTTAATGCATTTTACTTTTTTGAGAACTATGGAGGTCTATGGTCAGCAATGATAATACTGATGATAATGATGACAATAATATAACTATAAGATGCAGTCGATGCAGTTTGTGAGTCTCCTGCACTGAACCTTTTGACTCTAATCTATAATCTGCTAGGATGTTACCCGTACTGTGTTTTCTGTAAGAGGCAAATAAAGTTATTTATTGTTATAATTATTAATTATGATACTTTGTTGAAAAAATGATAGAAAATTTAACTATTTGATAGGTAAACAGGAACATATACTATTATTTATTTCTAAAGCTAACTTATATTTTATGGTACATTTAAGATACAACTATATAAAATTTATAATACTCAACACTGGATACAGTTATAAGTTTTATATGTTACGGACGATAAAATTATACTATATATATATTACTTAGATCGAAGCCCATTGGAAAAGATTTGTAATTTAATTACAACTCTACAACATTTTGTTGAAAATTGGAAGTCCGCATGTTTTCATTTCTTCTACACAATAACTTAATAAAATAATAGCAATACAATAATCACAACCTATCAACAATTAAATAGTTACAAACAATAACTTGTTCATATTAAAAAAGAGGAACATAATAACAGTTAACAAATTAAAGAAAACATATTTTATTTGAAGCTGTTAGGAGTTTCTGAAAACAAACATATTTTTTTATCGTACTTACTGAAATGGATATTGTTTTAATAAATATGGATATTCTAGTTTAAAATATCAGAAACAACATAAAAAAACAACTATTATTCAGTTATTGCACCATCGAACATAGCTATGGTAAAGAAATATATAAAAGTTTGAAAATAAGCGTAAATCTTTGGTAAAAAGTCACAGTCACTGAACCCTACAGTTACACTTACAAACGAGTTTCTTTTAAATACGATAATATTTACATTTTTTGTAAGATTTAATTATTTACAAAGTATCACAGGAGTTTTTAACGTGATTAAAAATGGAGCAGGTTGTATATCGACTAGAACACTAATTTATATATTTCTTTACATCAAGTAGATTAGTGTGACACTTAGTTTGTGAATAATTCGTTCATGTGTGACAACTATTGAAGATTGATTATTACACTATGTTATTAACGAGTACATCATTTTTTTTACAGTAAATGCATCTTACATCTAAGGAGATGCTCTTGTAGGTAAACAAAGATTCTAACTATAACTGTTCAGAATTTTTACTTTAAAACGAAATCATTTAGGAAAAGATTGTGTCGTAGCCTCAAAGACGTAGGCTTTCACCGAAGACTTCAAATCGATTATTCAAAGTGTTCACGAACTGCTAATATCTAAATCATTTACCGTACCTATTGCTGCTAAAGCTCATCGAACAACGTTCAAAGCAGCAAACGAAATGAGCACGTATTAACCATATAACCTATACATATAATATTAACGTATTTACCATTAATAATTGCTACTCAAATATATTGCTTACACAACACAGTCTTGACCTTCAAACCACATCACTTTTGTCAAGTAGCCCGTTGTTGCTACTGCCGTCGTCTTGTCAGATGTGGTACTCTCTCAATGGTCTGACTGACTCAGCTGAAGATCTAGGAGTTGGATCGACACCAGAAAGACCTAAGGAACCGCTCCGACGAACCACTAAAGTCTTAGTACCGTAATCGGTGACGAAATTGTCGTTTCTCGTGGGGGTGTTGGCTCTGACGGTCTGGTAGCCACAGCAGGGTGGGTACCTAGATGTGAGGATCTTCTTGAAAGCTTCCCTGAATTCGGTGTTGAATATGGAGTAGATGATCGGGTTGAACGCTGAGTTGGAGTAGCCGAGCCAGGTAAGAATTTTGAAGGCCAAGTCTGCAACAAAGATAAGGCTATTAAAAAAAAACTTCACTTTTTGCCGGTTATAGTACGATCTAGATCAGGGATTCCCAAACTATATTTGGACAAGAGACCTCTTTTCCAAAATGAACTGATACCTCAGACCCCAATAGCCAAATAAATTAGTTTACAAAATCTATCTCTAGTTTTTTTTTCCTATTAATACAAAATATTTACAAATTGAAAAAAATTGTGGTTGGTTAATTAAGTAAAGTTATACTTATACTTCCTACTAAAATATTAGACATTCTTATAACAAGTTGGTAAACGTAACACAACATAACTTAAACGTTTTAAGTAATAACTTGTGGTAATTCATAGAGGGGTAATTTTTTTTAGACCCCCAAAATCAGTTTTCGTTTATGTCGACGGTAATCGATTTTGACCCCAAGGGGTCGACGGGGGCAGATGGACGGACGTTTTTTCCCATGTTCTAGATGGCACTATTGGCACAAACTATAACTCACTCCGTTATGCTGTTCTTTTTTCTTAGCGTTCTTTTCCAATATATCTGTATGTATTGCTTATTATCTCAAGGAGATACTTAGATTTATGATAATGAAATGTACGCACAAGAACAGCGGCGTGATCGTGTCAAGCCTTCCTAATGATATTACACGTCGAATGTAGCTAAGTTCTGCTTTTAGCAAAATTGCGTTAAGCACGACTGTGTGAGATGAATTAATTGTAGTGAGTGTACACGCTACAATTAAGCGCTTTAGTATTGAGAAGCTTGCTGGTGCAGCGGTTAGAGCACTCGTGTAAGATTTTTAATGCCCGGTTTCAGGCATTGGTGAACAAACTAAAAATTTGACGTTGTCGTTCCAACCCGCATGAAGCCAGTGGTGGCTTATGGCCCGCTCTACCTGTTTGCTAATCTGTCCATGTGACAGGGTTCAAGAGAGGGGAGATCGAAGAGCCCAAAGCCTCACGATACTCGTCGGATTTAAAAAAAAAACTTAAATGTGCAAGAGTGTTGACAGCTACAAAAATATAATTCTTTGTCGAAACATTCCTAAAGGCTAATAATCTTAAGCTGTAAAAGGTACATGAATTATTATATCACTGACAATAGCTTTGATCTTTGACTTTTACTTTTATATGTAAGCCAACGGCATGATCTCGTACCTAGTCAGACTGAAGACGCTTAGGACACCGTTAAGATTCCTCCGTTAAGGCCTCCGACGTTGAAGTGCACCATTTTGTTCGGATTTCGCATTTCGACATGCCTGAATGGTCGGAGCTGGCACAAGACCGAACAAAATGGCGTACTTTACCTTAAAAATCTGGAGTTGCTATAATTTATGCTCTTGATTCTAAAGTAACCCCGCTCTGACACCCCATTTCTATCAGCTCTGCGTCTTATATAAATTCAAAAACACGCCAAACACCCGTGTGTGCCAACTCGAACCAATCAAATATTTATTACTCCAAAAACTTTTGTCTGTTTTGAGTGGGCCCCGTTCAGAAATCGTTCCCTTTGAGTACTTTGATTGAAATTACTATAGAAAGTCCGCGCAAACTCCACTCGGGTTACGTCTAGATAAGTTTCTGCGTTCGCTCCAGTGCCAGTGTCAACAACAATCAATGTGGTCTAATTACAAGTTTTAATTTGAGTTATCTCTTCGTCTGGTGTGTGTCTTTCAATTTCAGTTCTGGAATGTGACTGTTCGGTTAGTGTTTCTTTGGGTGGATAAGTGTCTTGTCTCTAGTCTTTTAGTACCATTATACATTTTACGAGTTTTTTCTGCGTGGATTAGAAAAATATTTGTTCTGTTATAATATATATAATCAGAGGTCTCCTTTTATCTATTATTCCGACCACAGTCAGTTCCTGCTTGAACGTTGCTCTGTTTCAAATGTAAATGATATATCAGTGGCCTGTTTTGACATTTGGACGATTGTGGACGTTTTAAAATAACAGAATATAGGCCCTGTATGTCAATCACATGAGAATGGTACGGTCAGGGGCCAAACTGGAATAATTGCTCGTGCACTTAAATCCTTAGTTGCAGATCATCGGGGACTTACAACAAAAACTATCTCACCTGGTATACAAGTCTTGCAAAACGCCGCAACGATGTTGACAGAGAAGAAGGGTACCCAGCAGAGCAGGAATACCCCCATGATGATGCCAACGGTGATGGCGGCTTTATGGTCGGACACGTGATACGGCGATGAGTGCACGTGAGTGTGCACGCGCGTCCGGACGGACTTCGTGCGGTTGTCCGGCATTTGGACCGTGCGCGTCACCGCTCGGATGGATTTGACGTGCTTCTGAGCATAGCAGTATAGCCTGTTGGAAAAAGAAACAACAACGTCAAGGTAAATACATTTCTAAACTTTCGCGTTCCATTGTAATCAATGAAATTTAAACGGGTATTAAATATAAACTAATTAGTAAAGGTGTTAAGTATACTTTGATTTTACCAGGCGTTTCGACCTTGATTCACCGGCGTTAATCCCCGTTTAAATTTCTTTGATTACAACGGCACGGTATTAGGTAAGTTAATGGCCTATAAACATCCCACTGTAAATGCCATCCCATAAAACTCTCACTAGGCACCCAGTAAAATTCAAATCACATAAGGTAAAGTAAGTAAAGTAAATAGCTTGTCCTGTCCCACGGCTGGACAAAGTCCTTCATCATTGAAATTAAGTCACTGCTATAATTGATGGTTATTGGCTAATCACCGCACATGCCGGATTCGGGTTGGTGATAACAAAACGGGGCTATGCAATAAAAAATCCGAAGTAAATAAAAATTGGACTATACAGTTTGCATGAGCTACTGATTTTTTTTAAGATGTTGTTGTATTGTTGCAGCGTCTATACTGCGCATGCGAAAAAAACACGCAGTACTCTGGAGAGACGTTAGTGTAAAGGGGCTCTAACATTCAACAGAGTACAAAGTTTTGTATTTAGCAGCGAAAATTGGATAAAAATAATTCTCAAATTTTACTAATTCAACTGTTTAACCATTCAAATTCGTTTACAGGTAAAGTTAAATCACATAATCTGCGACATTAACATTTAAAAAAATCTTAACGATTATTCAACAAGCCCTAATACCAGCTTACGGCTCAACCATTTTGTTTGACGAGCCATTAATCTTGATTTTCAAAGACAAAATAATTACACTGCGGCAGTTAATCTGGAGTAATTCAAGTACAGTCAGCTGGGAAAGTACCTTTAGTATTAATAGTTGACCATGAAATCACTTTACCTTTGAAAAAAAAATCCACTACAATAGAATTTCGCTTAGGTTCATTAAAATGATGAAACATTTTATCTGTCTCTTGGTCTTGTAAGCAAAATATACCTTTTAGTTGTATTTTATGCAAATAACTTTTACATCTAAAGTGGCACTTTAAGCAACGTGGTCGACTATAACATGTCAAAACAAGTAAAGAAACTCACTGCTGCTTAATTACTTCTGTTTATGGCGAAACTAGCTGCCCGACTTTGCTGGACAAACACCTTTTGTCATAGAAAACGTCCTAAAAAGGCAAACTCGTTTCCCTATTCCTTTTTATACATATACAAGCACAATACTCGGGTTAAATGCGAGAGATCGTGATTCGATCCCCATAGCTCCGTTAGACTGGCGTGAACTAATACCTTAAAACAAGCATATTAGCTTTGCTGGATGGGTTATAAGAACTACAATTAAAAATATTATGCTTATAGTGCGTTCATAATAATATTTAAATCGTAGTGATGACTTGATTTCAATGACGGAGGCCATAGCCCAGCAGTGGGACAGTTATAGGCTATTAACAATACTTTTTTTTTTACTTTTAATAAAATTAAAAGAAACGCATACCCAAAAAGTACTATACGAAGAAACGGCCACTGAATGGACTTCATCCATTTTTCTAAGGTATTTTACGCCTGGGTTGAACAGTTGAAACAAAGGGAATTGAAATGTGTCTATCTAGCAGTAGCCGATTCTCAACCAACTACTTTCAGCATGTCCATTACTAACATAACATGTTGCTAAATTGTTTACCTACTTTAATTGCTGATCGTAACAATTTGTTGAGCGATTAAATTATAAATGGAAGATTTCCTAGCGACTTTTGGGCGATTCCGTTAATTATAACCGCTTATAAGTACAGCGGGCGGCCGAAACACGCTGACTAATTGATTAAGGCGGAGTTTATTTGGCACTCTACTCCGAGCCTCTTAATCTCGAGCAAGATGGCGGAACTTTTGATTTCATCTTTATGGATTACTTTATAAATCGAGCTTGTTGAACATCGAGTACCCAAGTCAAGTTGATTTGGGAATGAGGAAAAGTTAGGACTATAATATATATAATATAATAAAATTAAATTATATTTATGAATCCACTTCTCGAAATAGGTAAGAAAAAAGCGTTTTTATTTTTTATTTTGTAAAAAGGTTGGAGCATCAATAATGATTATATATTTTCAGTCTATGCTTTTATTTAGAGTTTTATCTAGAAACAGAGTTGATGAAGTCACGTAAACAAATATGTATGCGATTTTTATTGTCTCTGCGGTGGTGGCATGTGCCACCACCGCAGAGACTGATTCACAGAGACTGATTCATATGTCATACTCGTGAACGGGTGCCGCCTGTGGAGGCTGGTCTGCTCTTGTATACTATTATTTTTATATTATTTATAACTATAGTTTAACTTTGATTTTTATAGATAATTTTTGACCTTTATTAGTACTGTATGACATTGTGAAAATTTTAACTGGTAACTGATGTAAATTTGCAAACTTATATAATTAGATATTATTATTTTTTCTTTTTTGTTTTTTTTAACATGTTGTGATTGTCCTTAATATTTTGTGTTTTATTTGTGATGGAAAATGTCCTTTTATGATAGGGCATTTTCCAATATTTTTGACGCTGTAAGGGAGAAAAGAGCTTGACACTTGCTGAGTGTCTTGCCGGTTCTTCTCAGTACAAGGTCTCCCACCCAGAGTAGACTTAAGAACCGATAATGACGTTCATAAGAGCTATTTTTAATCTAAACTGAATAAACGATTTTGAATTTTGAATTTTTGACCAGCCTCCTGACTATGAGCATATAGAAGTATTATTGCAATTGTGGAAAAGAGACGCTTTTATATACGCCGCTACACGCGTCTCGCTTTCACAACTGCAATAGTACCAACTGCTATCAGAGTTCGTGGTTAGCCCCAGTATTTTTTCAAAAAGTGAAGTCAAACATGGTTTAAACTAACGATATTTATAAAAACTAAACTATTATACTGTCCACTGCTGGTCAAACACCTCCGTCATTGAAATCAAGTTACTGTTACGGTTGATAAATTCGGCTTTATCACCACGCTTGCCAAATGCGGGTTGGTGATGACCAACTCAAAGTCAAAAACTATATTTTATTATTATCAGAAAATAATAGCATCACTTTTTAATCAGTAACATTAATACAATGAATATAATTAAAAGGCTGCCTTAATGTCAAACTGACATTGACGTTTACTTTTGATTATGACAACTCTTCCTTCTTCTATTCTGTGCTGTAATAGAGTGCTTATAAATGTGACTGTGCTGGTTCTATTTAGATGTAAGGAATTGAGAAATAATACAATAACAAAACTTTAAAGAGTGTTTACTCGAAACGCAGAAGGCAAAGTCCAATATGGCCACATGACCACAGATTAATAGAACAATAAAATATTAAATGTATGGTTGGTGTTATTAACACAAAATATCTCAAGTTATTATTGAAATTCTTATTTCATTTGCCCAATTACCCTCACCGTTGAGTCACTTCATGCCTTAAAGCATTAAATCAACTTCATGCACTTCAGATCGCATGTACAAAGAAGTTTGTTTCAATTTGATTACAAAGTTTAATACTCGTACAAAATCACCGTTGTATTCAACACATGTCTCTCCCTAAATATAAGTACAATCAACAGCCGCATACTGTATCAGAACTTTAGATATTACATACAACATTTAGTAGAACACCGGCGTCGCTGTAGGTACAGTCAGCCACAAATTGTTGAATGTATCCTCTAATATCCAAAATATTATGCCATTTAAAACGTTGCGATACCCGTTCCTGGGTTCACTTCCCAGGTCGGCCAAAGTATGTTTCGAATTTTTCGGTGCAAAGCCCGGGTTTTTGAACACCAACCCGCAAACGCGGGTTGCCGTTTTTAAGCAAATACCTATAAGTTTGAGCGATGACTTGATTTCAATGATGGTCTTTGGTCAGCAGTGTAACAGTATTACAGGCTATTTACATTTTACTTCACTTTTTTAAGATAAGCAAACATTGCCAACAAAAAGAGGCTCAATTCTTACATTATAAACTTATTGTATATACATACGATGGTATTTTTGAACCATTTATTTTACTTCGATGCTTTTGTTACTGACTGTACATTTAAGCAACTCATGTCATACAAAATCTATGTTGTATTTACTGCGTCACGTCTCGAACAACAAAATTGCTTCCTACGATGTTTCAAGTTGAACAAGTTTGTGGGGTATTGCTTAATTAATATTCTCATATAATATTTAGCTTCATTAGTTCCTTTGTGATTTAATGGAATTGGTGTGTGAAAATTTTAGTTAGCTTCAACTCATAACTGTTCATACAGTAATCATTTACAGTACGGCGCAGTTGTTGCCGTTAGTAAACTTTTACACGCGGGGCACATTGCGTTATTTCTATTCGTCTTCTATCGTCTTCTTTTCTTTCTTTTCGTCTTATTTTCTTCTTCTCTAAGTTTCGGCCGAATATCAGTATTGGGACCATAGTGCATCAAGAAAATGGAGTCGGAGTCCTTTGGCTGACTGAACACCTATCTATGTTACAGTAAGGTATCGCTTTATTATTTTTAGTTTCCCTTTTTTGTCAATGTCACTCATTAACAATTTTGGCAACATATTTTAAGCCATTTTCGCAATGTCGGGTCATCGTGATGGGTGACCAAATTAAATACGACGTAAGCTTGCCCTTCGGAAAGTATGTTAAGATAGCAACGGGAATTCGCAAGCCGTTTTAACAGTTTGCTTCATGTGTAAAAATAAAAATAAACGTTTTATTTAAAATTAGTCGGTGGACTGTTAAAAATACTGACCGTCATACCGCTGTGGAATTATACAAGTCCCTTCTACAAGTCTCTAGGAACTCTTGTTTCTCTAAAACTTAATCAAAATTACTAATTGTTTAAATAGAAACTCATTTGTCAGCTGAATCAAGACAATTTCTATGGTCTAAGTAAATATCATAATTTTCAGTCAAAACTATTCGAATGCAAAAAATAATTTCGGATGCGAGTGCCTAAATGAACCGGAACCATTCGATGAAAGGCACTAAAGCATTCGCTATAAAAATACCTTAACAATAAAAAAATTACAAAGCCAATAGAAAAAAGCATGCCTATATGAAATTAAATCAAAACCATAATAAATATAGTAAACTAGAAAACAATATAAATATAGTAATTAAGCCACGATAGCATAGTTGGTAGTGCACCTGACCCAGCATGTCATGGGTTGTGGGTTCGTTCCCGCTCGTGGATTTTTTTCAACACATTGTCTTTTCTCAAATTGTCATTTGTTCGCAACAAAATTTACGTAAAATGTCTAACCATAATCATAAACATGAAAATATTTATTATAATGTTGATTTTATTTTCATAATATTTATTGCTTCATGTTGTACCTACATAATAGTTCTAAGTCTAGTTTTAATATTTACAAAAGCTTTGAACAGTTTAAATATTAACTATACGCTAACGTATATATACACATATATATATATATACTCATCCAGAAAGATATTACGCTTGTGCTAAGAATGGGTTCACGTCAGTCTAACGGAGCTATAAAGATTTATCGCATTCAACCCGAGCATCTATAAGTTTGGCTGCTGACTTCATAGTTTAAGATTTCACTTTAATGTAGGTATCTACACACGCCTGCACATCTCAGACACAGTATATTATATATATACTGTGTCTCAGACTACCACAAACTGTCACATTGTCTCAATAGACTTTGAACTTAATTTTTTAGTTATATGGCTGAACATTTAATAAAGAAATTTGACTATAGTCTGATGTGCAGACGTAGGATTGACTACATTGTTTAAAGTATATTTATTCATAAACTTTAAAAATTAAATGCAAAAAGGTTCGTAAAAAAAGTGTTTATTTGAATACAGGTAAACTATATATGTAGCTATGTAAGTTATGTTTTGCCAGTGTAATTAGAAAGCTTATATGTATACTAACGTGAGCAGATAGATGACTAAATTTTTAATTTTTTAATCATTATTTAAATTCAAATTACAAATAAAGTGTGCATCATTATATTTATATCACACTGTAGTGGTCAGTTTCAGTATTCAACAAACAAATAAAAAACATTGTACAAATGTACCCTATTTTATAAATCTACTAAGGTTCATTTGTCTAACTAGGGATACTTTTGTAACAGTTGTTACAGAAATGGGATTCATCGCTGGTAGTCAGATACGTAAAATGACAGATAAGCAGAATGTCGGAAAAAGCAAACTGTCAGATAAGCAGAATGTCGGATACGCATAATGTCAGATAATCAAAATGTCAGATAAGCAGAATGTCGTATACGCAAAATGTCGGATAAGCAAAATGTCAGACTTCTAGCTATCCGACAACACTATTATAGATTAAAATAATGAGCTTGTGAAGATAAGCATATTACTTTACTTTTACAGGAGCCTACACGCCAACATTCATTGGCAAATTATCAGCATCACACGAGAGAAAAGCATTCTATTATTTGTGACATTAATCACTAATTCTCTTGTAAAGTAAACCGCTGTGAACGTTCTCTGGAGCTAAATGGAACTGTTTATGACAATACGTTCCTCTATCTGTGGTGAACTATTGTGTTCTGCGGAAACCTCCTACAATGGAAGGCGGTCACATGTGAAACGGACGTTTATTAATAGTGGGGGCAGAAAAAAAGCTAAGTCTAAAGCGGAAACTGGTATTTTATGAAGTTTAAAAGAGTTGTATGTTTTTACGTACGAAATAAATACATAGTCTCAAGTTCTTGCCCCAAAAAGGGGTAGACATACTAAATCACCAATTTTGAGTATACTCGCTATTAGAGACCCGACGCCATATTTAGCATCAACAAAGTAGGGTGGAGGTGGAATAGATAAAACATCAGTGATGGGTTGCTAGCCGATCGCCTGATGTGCGAGTATCTTGGAACTCTAGTCCCACAGTCGGCTCTTACGACATGTACGAGAAGTTAAGTAGCTGATACATACGCATTGATGGTCCTTTTTTAATGATGATAATTATGAGACAAAACATTGTCTTTATGGTCTTAAGTTAGAGTTCAGTATATTCGGGCTTCGGCCGAGCTGTTTCAGCAATATGGAAATTTTAAACATTTAAAATAAAAAGAATAGAAAATGAAAGACAACCATTTAGGTAGGTACTCAATGTAAACTAAATACAGTATTATAATAAAAATTGTTATTACGACAACAGTAAAATACCTATGGCATAAAACTAAAACTTATTTTTGGACTTTTTGTTTTCTACGAAAACATAGCTTCAAGCTTGTTCATCAATATTACATTGATACCGATCTTAAAAAAAAACCCCAGTACAAGAAAATTAAACTTCGAAATCCCATCCAGGCATCCTATGCAATCAAGTATTTACTGAAATTATTTTTGTTAATATAATGTTGAATGAAAGTGATCACTAATGAATTGTATTTGATGAATGTTGAAAACTGATAATCCCAGTTTCTTAAGTAAAGGTTTTACAGCGACAAGGATTTTATAAAATTATATCAGAGGTTGAACTTTGAACTTACACTGTTTTGTTTCTAAACAGCTCACCTACCATTATTCCACATTAATATTGTGCAAAGCATACATTTTACACAGAAAAACGAAATTGCAAACGTGACTCTTCACTTTCCAGCCAATCTTACTAATTCTGTCGAAAAAACCTTGTACCTACAAGGGAATATCTTTGCAGTGCCATCAAAAAAGCTCTTTATGTATTCAAGGAAGGAACCCTTTTTTGTAAATCTTTGGCATTATCTGTGGGTCGTCTGGGGTAGGTAGTTATCCATCATTTTTGTCGGCAAAATTTCGGTATACTATTGTTAAAGACTCGGTTACAAACCTAGTTTTTACATCCCCTTTTTTGCTTTAATTTTATTGAGCACAAGGAACTCTGAATATCCAGCCTATAACAATGTGTTGTTTTAATACATATATTGGAAAGTGTCTTATAAAAAGGGAGTGAATGAATTGCCCTTGCTGAGTTTCTTGTCGGTCCTTCTCAGCGAAAGGTCTCCCGGCCTTTAGACTTACGAACCGACAATAACATAGTGACAAACATAACAGCATTTTTTTGGAGTATTTACTGAGTAAAACATTTTCAATTTTATATTTTTTACACAGATTAGATTTACAAGATTTACAATTTTTTTTTACTTGTTTTCCCTTATCAAAAGAACCACAAGTCGTGTTCAGTCGGACAAGTAAGTGGTCTACCATTTGAGTCATTAACGGAAACTTGAATAGGTACTTAGGGCAAAATATTAACTCTCTTCATTTGTCATTTGGGCTGCTTAAATGCCACAATTTTTATCTTTTTTTTCCAACTAGGTAAAATGTTGTCTTACGCATACTATATATTATGTGAGACTCTTCTCCTTTCCTTTTCTTCCAGCCACGAAAGGCTTGAAACTAAAAGCACCTAAAACCTACTACCATCCCTTCTCTGCCACGGGGATGGCTCGGAATCACAAACGGCATGCGCCGAGTGTGCAACAATAACTTGACAGCCCTTAGCAAAGGCAAGGCAGGCTTTTTCGTTCACGAATTAAAAATATAAAGTATATAAATAACTTACCTGCAATAAATGCTAATCATTACAATACAGGGCAGGATGAACGATATACAACTGGATACCACGGCATACGTCGGGGTAAGCACGAGAGCGCAGGTCGGGTATCTTGGAGGTCTCTGGGTCGCCAACGCCTCTTCATCTGGTCGGTGCAACCCTAAAGAGATGGGTAGGAAGCTGACGAGGGCAGCCAGTAGCCAGATCATGGCGATGGTGACTATGGCGACGCGTCTTGTCACCCATCGGCCGTATCTGAAACAAAAGGAGAGTGTCAATTAGGACAGCAACTTATCCAGTGATCGACCGACCGTCTCGTTCCGTACATAATATAGTGTTGTAGCCACATATAAAATCGGTGAATTGAGCTTAGTAAGTTTTTCTTCTCACGTTTTGGAAAGGCAAAGAGATCGAGCTTATAAAGCCATAAATATTTTTTATTTAATGTTATTGTATATCTAAGACCGCACGCGGTCTATCAAAAAGAACATAAAAAGTTATGTTAACTACAACTACTAACAGATTTTTTGTGCAATTGACAAATAAAGCAAAAATGTCCTGAAACACTTAACGGTGAAAATCAACCATTATTTCAAATTCGGCAAATACATTTTTTGGTTAATGAAAATCAATACCGCAGACATGACTTTTCACTTTGCCGCCATGGAGTTTTTCGATCTATGATTGCTTGAGAGAAATTGTTGAGTCGTTCCTAAACTTTTTGCGTCGTTGAAATAACCGAAAACAGTAATGGCCAATCAAAATCTCTAACGACAATTAAGATAGGTTTGTAAGATAATATAGTATCATACGAAATATTCCATAGTGCTAACTTCCGTAATAGTAAATACACTACCGCACATAAATATCAAGTTTCGATATACTTATTTTTTTTATATATATATTAACGGGCAAGCACTTGATCTCATCTGATATTAAGTGATGATAAGGCCAACGATGGAAGCGCACTTCACCCGGGGTCTTCAACTAGTGAGGTACTGGCTATCTTATCTCTAGCTGCCGGAACACAACAATGCTGCAAACATTGATGTTATGGCGACATATTTAGATAAGATGGTGGAAGCTAGCCTGGCGGACAAATAAGCCCTACCACCAACCAAACCGAGTCCACGACCATGTACCCCCCGCTTGGAATCGCACCCGAGACCTCTTAATGATTACTCGTCACTTACGCAAACAGATGAGACCAGTATCAGCATTATTAATACGCTAGTTTACGAGGTATGGACAACTACAAATTAGTTACCGACATTCAGAAAACATGGAACGATATGTATATTTCTTTCATTTGCGCGACTTTCATAATAATCGTGTTTATTAAACACTATTTTAGATGAATTAGTCATCAAATTTAAGATTTATTTAATTCACAAGTTTATTGATGTTATTTTAATGTTTTGGCAGTTCTGAAATGATGATGAATCATAATTTTGATACCAGTGTAAGTTAAAATTATTTTATGTCTTATGAAGAATTAGTTAAGCGGTGCAAAATATTGTCTATTACGAAGGGCATGCTTTAAACAATCCCTATAAACAAATTCAATCGTCCCAAATTCTGTGTTGTCTCATTTCCTTTCCGGAAAGACGTTATTCAAATTTTCAATAATAATAACAAAGCATTAAATTTAATTTAATTTCCCTCACCCGTCGCGAAGACGCACCGAAGTCACTCTTACCGTCAGCTTACACAGTAAACTCATTTAGAGCACAACGAGTGTCTTCGTTAAGTATTTCGTTCAAATGAAAACCGATATTACTTTCTTCGTAAATTGGCATCTCCACGACAAATCAAAGGGAGTAACCCAATTATTTCTAATTCTGCGTCGCGTCGTCTGAAAACACTTCCTTTGTTTGTGGAGACGAAAATTACTTTAGCAAGTGAACATGCATTTTTGTTTATTTTACTTTTTATACGACTGCCTATAAAAGCAAAGTTTTGTATTCCGAGTATTTCAATATTTATAATTAAGCTTCGAACATCGTTGAAATGTGTCATCAGTGCAGATAGGCGGTTGTTAACGACAGCTAATGCAGACAGGTTATCATTAATCATTAATTAATTAGCTTGTTCATTTATTCATTCTATTATTTTGTAATACATTGGAACAATTACAATGTCAAAAAATCACTGGTGGAGTGAATTTATGTAGGAAAACCTAAACTCATCAGTGGGCCAGCTATAAAATAAGAGTGGAGTCCTTTTAAAATGTTGCAAATGATTTGTGTACATATCTTAAACACAGGAAGAATCTTACCTTAATGGGTCCTTGATATGAATGTATCTGTCCAAGGATATGGCGCACAGGTTTAGTATCGAAGCTGTGGAGCACATGACGTCACACGCCACCCATGTGTCGCAGAACTGTTCGCCAAACACCCAATATCTGGAACAATGCAAATGAATCAAGTAATGAAGAATGAACGGTGAATGAATGAATGAATGAATGAGTGAATGAATGAATGAATGTATGTAGGAAATAATACATGATCAACTTTTTTTCCCATTATATTTGTCAACGTTATTTTGTGTTTATGTTGAGTGGACGGACACCAATGAACCTTAATTCATTCATTAATTTATGAATCGTATTTAACAACATGATGCAATAAATACTTATGAGTATGACTATCATATGATTAAGATACCGGTTTCGTTTGCATTTTACCTTGCATTTATTGCTTTTTCTGCATTTTTGCATATATTTGCCATTTGACGGGATCCAAGCTTGATAAACGGATAAGTCAGCGCAATCAGCACTACATTATTTTAATTGCATTTTTGTAATACTCGAAAGTCTAACCATTCAGCCACGGTGAATGGAGGCTACGTGCAACATTGATGTGGTCACAATTCCAAGGAGAGTCCGTGCAACTCCATATCTCATCCAGAGACCTTTTAAATATGGAGTCTTGGCGAGCGTTTCATATTGCATGCCTTCTCTTTATATATAGGGCAATGGCAACAGTTTTCGACAGAACCTTTTTCCTTTATTTACTAAAAAGTTGTCAGCAACTAATTTGTGACTTTTAATACAGCGAATTTAGGTGTCTAACAAGGCTCGTTTGGCTGTGCATAGGGGGGTGTTGGTTCCGACACTCATGTACGGAAGTGAAAGTTGGGTATGGCAGAAGAAACATGAAAGCAGAATAAATGCAGTAATAAAAATTAGAAAAAAAAAGAAATACAAAACTAAAGTTCAGTGAGTTTAAATGAAAAAAGCAAAATTAATCAATTTAACAATTTAAAAAAAAGTACTTAGATAAAATTCCTACATTTACAGCAATCACATAAATAATATAGTAAAATTAATAAATTTGATGTAAATCAGCATTAAAATGAATAAAATAATTAGGAATAAAATACATTACATTAAGAAATGTCAACAATCAATTTATTAATTAGAACAAATATATAAAACAAAACATTTATTTGATTGCCACAAGTATTTATTTGATACCGATATTTATAAGGTACCGGGTTCAATTGCCAGTAGGAGGGTACATTATTAGTTTACTCAGTTTGGTTAGATTTTTTTTTGTCCGTCGAGCTAGTCATCATCATAATCAACCCACAATCCACTGCTGGACATAGGCCTCCCCCAATGCATGCTACTGAGCCCAATTTTCCAGATTTATTGAAGTCTGTCGCCGTTACAACCGTGTTATCTGTTATGATACTTCGATTTTTACCGAACACCCTGTACCTACTACATGAAAACGCAATAAATATTAATGATTGATTGTATTCCGATAACTACAGATAATGTAATAATAATATTTAATTTTTATTGTTTTTATATTAAAATATTGTAAAAATCTAGTTTTAAGAAAGAAAATAAATAAAGAGTATAATAATAATATAATATGAGACAACATCACATACATTGTTCTGATCGCAAGGTAAGTAGCTAAAGTACTCGTTTCATGCAAATCAGAAACAACAACGGTACCACAACCACCCAGACCCGACACAATATCGAAAAGTTCGTTTTCGACATTGACCGGACCGGGAATCGAACCCGGGACCTCAGAGTTAGCGCCGCCCAAAGTCTGGCGTGCAAGCCACTCGGCTACGGAGGTCGTCAAAATAAAGATAAAATACCAGTGCCTTAATAGTTTAGATTTACACTTAGTTACCAATAAATACCTTTGATATTGACTTTAACTTTGACCTTACTACATAAAAACACAATAAATATGAATGTTTGATTGTGTTCCGATAACTACAGATAAGATTACTAGTGCCTTAATAGTGATTCCGGGTAAAATGCGATTCTACCTTTGGCCTCATCATCACCTATATCATCAAGTGAGATGAAGGCCTTACGCTTTTCCGCTAACGTGCAAATAAAACAATACAACATCGTTTGTTGTTTGTGTGTCAGTCTTTTGTTTTCACAGCGTCAAGTGAGGAATGCTTCCCGCCTCATCCTTGGCAACACGGTACGGAGGCGTTGCTTACAAAACCACAATATATTGGAATAGTATACTTACCACCACATTAAAGATGTTTTGGCTCCTATAAGCACACATACAAACCACACTGTATAAGTTTGCAGAAATTAAATGCGTGTATGTTAGCTATAACAGACTGTAATATAAAAAAAATAACAGTTATTATCTGTGGCCGAGTGGCCGAGAGAGCGCTCGGCCCGATACCCGAAGGTCCCGGGTACAATTGCCAGGTCGGGCAAAATGTATTTCGGATTTTTCGATCACCAACTCGCATTTAGCAAGCGTGGTGATTAAGCCATGACCCATCGATTGTAGCGATGACTTGATTTCAATGATGGAGGCCTTTGCCCAGCAGTGGGACGGTTATAGGTTGTTTACTTACTTTATCTATTATTATCGTTGACTTTATGCATCTTCGAAAGATGATTCTGGTGACTTCATGCAGAATTTGACACTTGCATGCAAATTTAATAAAGTTATTCGAAACTTGACATAATTGGTTGCACTTTGTTACCAAGACTTCTCCTTGCTTTTAAATTAAAGAGTTTTGCAGTCTTACGTGGGTGAAAGCCGAATTTTATTAATGTATGTTTTTAAAAAGGCATATTATAAAAAAATATGGTTTACTGTTTAAGAAATTTATTTAGAAAGAAAGAAGGATGCGAGCAGCACAAAACCGGTTGTTGTGGAGATCCTTGGGGGAGGCCTTTGTCCAGTAGTGGACGTCTGGCTGAGATGATGATGATGATGATGATGATGATGATGATGATGATGATGATGATGATGATGATGATGATGAAGGAATACATTATTCACTTACCTAAAGAAACACAATTTTACCTTAGCACTACATTCAAGTTAGAAAGTGACGAACAGAACGAAATGTAACTAAGAAAACTTACTTTGGTATATGTAAAACCTATCCATAAAGCGTTAGGGTTTCTATTTTTAAATCACTTATTTACACTTTTACACTAAACTAAGTAGCAGTGAAAAACTTATTCACCACACAATATACAACTTATTATTGGCTATCAATGACTTTAAAGAAGCTTACAGCGTATTGCGTAAGTAATACATTTTTTTTTCTAAAATATAAAAACAAGACACAAAGAGGACGGTACGTTGTAGGTCGGTATCATGGCCTTAGGGCCAGAAGTGACCTTGAGATAAGCAGTACTCTTTTCCACCTCCCAGATTCAAAAACTTCGACGGGGGAAAAAAGGTTAAAACAGATAGAGAGAAAAACTTCTCTGGCAAGGGGATTACTCGGAACCACAGTTACTGCACACCAATTACCAACACTTACCCTAAAAGGTCGTTGACTCCCGCGAAGGTCATGACAGCTGCTGCCACCAGCATATCAGCGATGGCCAGAGACGCAAGGAACAGGTTCCCTATACGCCTGAGGCCCCGGTCGGTGTATATTGCTATGCAGACCAGGATGTTGCCTGCCACACTCAGGAATATCAGGAGCGATAGGAATATGCCTGCGAACAAAAAGGTTTATTTACTTAAACCCCCGTGCTATAAACAGAGGCATTACCACCTTATATTATATCAAAATTGGTGTGGCACGAGCCTTCCCTATGGATGGAAACATCACAGAGAAACCGTGTTATAACCCACCACGCGGGCCCAGAGCGGATTGGTGGTTGTTAACGACTGCTAATGCAGCTGGGACCAACGGCTGCACCGTGCCTTTAAGATATATTTTTCTTCGAATAGTTTTTGCGTGTTTTGTCACTATAATTTGATAAGTGTTTTTTATATATTTTAGCGTTTTATTAACGCTTAAATATACTTAAGTAAAATTTAAACACTGAAAAAAGACGACAACCTCAGGCGGGAATCGAACCACGCACCTTCCGCATTCCGGGCGGCTGCCTTAACCACTTGGCTACCGAGGTCTGGCTTTCACCCGTCGAAATTTTTCAGTGCTTGATGCTTATGTTTTTTAGTCAACATTGCTTCATCAATCTTAGAAGTTTTCACCTCTGAGATCCGAAAGAAATATTTTTACAAATATTTGAACATTCGGTTAAGATGAAGCTGCGTTATAGATAAGTGTTTTTTATATATTTTAGCGTTTTATTAACGCTTAAATATACTTAAGTAAAATTTAAACACTGAAAAAAGACGACAACCTCAGGCGGGAATCGAACCACGCACCTTCCGCATTCCGGGCGGCTGCCTTAAATTTTACTTAACTATAATTTGAAATTAAGTTTACATGACTAGACCAAAACACGAAATATCTATTGCAAGCTTAAGTTCTAATTAGTTAGTAGGGCCTAAAATATCCATATACAAATAGATTAAGGATAGTAAAGCACACCTTTACAACGTTTTGACTCTATAATCCTCACAAAATAATGTGTGTCTTATATTAAATCAAAAGTACGTAAATGTTGAGTACATCATACATAGGTAATAAAGACTTTCTCAATATAATAATGTGACAACGACTATTTCCTAAATAAGACTGTGCATGACAGTAGAAAACTCACTGTAGCTAATGTAAATAGTATTTTGTGTTCTGAGAAACCTGACTTTCGTACATGCACACAAAAGGTGTGGACGGGAGGAAACGGAATCTTCATTCAATAGAATGAACAGGAGCGAGAGAAAAGTCGTATCTCTGATATTTCTTTAGTTGCCGTGAAACACATTTTATTTATTGTGATGTGAAAGTGTGTTTGGTATATACCTATATATTTTAAATGAAGATTATTTTTACCGGATCCATAAAATCTGTCGGAAAAAATGTCCTGAGTACGCGTGAATCATATAACAATTAGGGTTGCAAAATTACGTAACTTTACCGAAAGTGCCGGTAAAATACGGATAATTTACGGTAAAATTACCGGCAAAATATGAAGTTTTAAATTCTAATTTATTTTTAATCCCGCGCACGTAAACATTAAAAACCATTATGCGTGCAATTGACCATATTGTGCTGTGTTGTGCGGCGATATGCGCTCTTGCCGTTCCGCTGTCGGTGAGCGACTGAGCAAACGGCGATTAGGGTGCTTGGTGCGAGTTGCATTCGCCATTCCATCACGTTAACGAAAACAAGAATTTGTATATCAAAATTTTAATTCTCGTATGTCGCCAGGAGGCGGTGCTTCAATGACATACTAATTTTCGTTTTCGTAAACGTAATCGAATGAATACGGATAGGAAACAAAACTTACACTAGGCACCCAGTTGACTTGAATTCATCCGGCTGACTACTCGTGCGTGAATTACCTGAACGTCTATTCGAAAAACTACTTACATTATTTGTAAAAATTAATATGCCACGAAATCAAACTAAAGTTTGGGATTATTTTCAAGTTTCATGAACCTAATATTTTTGGGATTTTTAGTAAGAACGAGCCCATTTTCTGTTTTTTAAAATTCCAATTTTTTTATATATCTGTCAAATTTCATTCAATTCCATTTATTTGTTAAAGAGTAAAGAATACACACAATCATCCTCACTTCCGTTATTATAGTGTTAGTTAGTGGGTATAACCGAATATTACCGTATTTTACCGAAAAATACCAAATATTACGTAAAATATCGTATAATACCGTACTTTACCAGGGTAATTTTACCGCTTTACATCCCTAATAACAAGTTAACAATTTTCTATTTCGTTAACTATTTTACGAGTATAATGAGTATCGTAGTGGCGCCAGTGTTCGACCCTTTAAGCTCAGTGGTTGACATAGAATTCGTCGCCAACATATATAATTTCATTGAAATTTTACTGTATGACAGCCTATCAGCCAAAGCAGGTGGACTATTCAATTGTCGCTAAAGTCACAAATCAATTGCCGACACCCATTTCTAATTATTAAAGGGTAAAAATAGGGTAAAAGCCGGATAGTTGCCCCACTTAAGGGAAAACCTCTATTACTTAATTTTTTTTTTTATTTTGATATTTTATTATTATTTATTATTATTAATTTTGTTATTTTTTAAATAACTTGAATTAACAGTTTATCGTTTTTATCTAGTTATTCAAACGCTAGTGCTAAACTAACTTCGGTCCAGCATATGTAGCGCGGGACCACGCCTGGGTTTTACTCATATGCCCTTAGGGCAACTATCCGCAAGAGAATATGGGGCAACTATCCTTTTCAATACGGATATTTGCACTATTTATTAAAAAATAAATTAAAGCTATTTAACGATATATCGTATCAGACCGTGTAGTTGAAACTCCAGTGCATGCGAGGAAACAAATAGTTTGAATGTGAATCTTCAACCATAATATTAGTTATTCAATCAATCAAACTAAATTATGTTGCTGCTAAAGATGTTATAATTTTAAGTGTTGATAAGGCCAATGTTGGAAGCGCACTTCACCTGGTATCCTCAACTACTGAGGCACTGACTATCATATCTCTTGCTGCCGGAACACAACAATGCTATTACATTGATGTTAAATAAACCGAACTATGTTAACCTGCTAAACCGAGTACACAAACATGTCTCCCCGCTGGCCTGAGGCCGGTGGTCTTATTATGTATGGCGGAGTATTACGTAAAATCCATTAAGAAAATAATATATGTTAAGTGTCGCGTGACATGCCAATGGGATTGAAACCCAAACATTGCATACAGCGACGGCAAACTAATGGGTTTTTTTTTATAAAGTCTATACACTTATATGTCATAGCAAGTCGACTTTGTAGAAACAGCTATAGTTAAACTTGTTGTTTTCACAATTTAAATTTTAACCATAATAACAAAGTTGTACCGCATCCGCAATAGCGGCTTTATGGTATTTTGAACTACTGAATTCTTGCCCAATGGGAACTAATTTTTGAAACTGTTATATAAACATTCGAGAAGATGTGCGACAGTAAAACATAGACAGTAATAAAAAAAAACAATTGGTTGCTTATTTCATGCTACAATATCAGTATTAACAATAACGTAAACAGTCTATTATATTAATCGCTAGTACAATAATGAAGGAATGGGCAGTTAGATAAACAGCATGTCAGTTCACAGGGAGCTGAGACACCAGACCCGACCGATCCGATCCGAACCCTTCGGTGAATCTAGTAGGGCACGGAGACACGCACTAGTGCGTGATGCCATTCCCTCTAGAAAACGAGATTCGTTTCACACGGCTTGAGGAGCTGAAAATGCCGTTTGAGACAATCAGCAAACTTTGTCCAAAAAAACAAACCAGAACCCGAACCGGTTGAAAAGAGAGGTAAATTTTCGTTAGAAGGGGGCGTTATTTTGCGTTACTGTAATTACTTTTAGGTTGTTTTAACTATTATTTTTATTATTTTAAATTTATTTATTATTATTCCAAACTTAACACCATCAAACGAAATCCATACTATTCGTTAGGTTAAGTTAATTTTCTTTTCCCGACCCAAGCGCAGCGTAGCGAGGGCCAGTCACGAAAGGAAGGAGGCAGCGCAGTCACGGAAGGGGGAGCGGCAAAAGATTGTGGTGTGTGATGCTCAAAAACTAAATGTAGTGATGTCATAAAACTGCTTAGAATGAGATTTCTTACAGACTAATTCCGATTTATTAACTACCCACACATAACTGCCCATTTACAGCTCAATATTTATTCAATGATCAATTTCATTATTTTGCATGACTCATTTTTGTTTATTATACTTCTAAGTTTTAACTGTCGAACTTGTTAATAAATTTGCATTTTCTAATTTTAAACTTACCAACATTACTATATACAACTGCTGCTTTAAATCAGTGCCTTAAACAATTTTTAATAGTTTACTATATTTCTATCTAAATATTTTATCTATATGTCGCCATAACACCAATGTCAGTAGCATCGTAGTGTTCCAACAGTTCGAGATAAGATAGCCAGTGCATCCGGAAATCCGGGTGGAGAACGCTTCTACCTTGGCTTTATCCTCACTTAATGTTAGGTGAGATGAAGGCTATTTGCTAAACCACTCTCTAACAACTACACAAACTTTGGAGTTTCTTGCGCCCATTGTCTTCTCCACAGCTAAAATTAATAAAAAAAGAGGACTAAAAAATTTAACATTGTTTAAACCTGATAATAAGATTTATTTTTATAAATAAAAGCCTGTTACATTGTGATAAATGTTATTTAATGTTCCATCAAAATATAACACGCTTTTAATTATTAAAAAAAAAATCTTATAATTAGGTTTAAATTATTTTTAACTTTTTAGATCTTTTTTTATTAACAAGTAATAAAAGCTTGCTTTTAAAAAGTTTTTTTCTTTTAATTTTATTTTTATTTTTTAGTATTTTTGTAGGGTGATAAGGGCTTCAGTACAACAGGGTTCGCCCTGGTACCCTGAGGCGCAACGTTAACGATATGACATATTTAGCAACAAAGTACTCGTCAAGACGATTCATACGAGCCCAAACTCGATGGGGTTTTGTCGTTTAATTACCAAGTTCCTATAGCCATCTTCTAGCTCCATCATCAGACCCTGGTTACCATCTAGCACCAAAGAACTTGTCAAGACGAATCATACGAGCCCAAACTCGATGGGATTGTGTCCTTTCATTACCGAGTTCCTATAGCCATCTTTTATCTCCATCATCAGACCCTGGTTACCTGGTAACCCTGGTGCTAAATGCACCAAAGTACTCGTCAAGACGGATTAAACAAGTCCAAATTTAAATACAAATTAAAATTCAAAATCATTTATTCAGTTTAGGCTACAAGTAGCTCTAGTGAATGTCACTATGGTTCGTAAGTCTACTCTGAGCGGAAGTCTTGTACTGAGAAGAACCGGCAAGAACTGGGGTTGTGTCATTTAATTACCGAGTTCCTAAGTCCATCTTCCAGCTCCATCATCAGACCCTGGTTACCATCTAGCACCAAAGTACTCGTCAAGACGGATCAAATTATATTTAGGTAACACTATTTTCCACTGTATTTTTAAGTTTGTAAGTAAGCATTCATCAAATAAATTTATTTGTATTTGTATTTTAAACGAGTCCATACTCGATGGGGTTGTGTCGTTTAACAACCGAGTTCCTATGGCCACCTTCCGGTTTCATTTTCAAATCAGCTCCATGTCATAACAATTTTGCATTGTCATCCGATTCACACGTGCATGCAAAATTTCAGCTCAATCGGTACCCGGGTAGTGGATAAAAACTTGCAAGAAAACAACTTACAGACAAACACCGGGACAGTTGAAACTAAATAAAAACTTGTAAATATACGTCTTGAATGGGTAGTATGTAAAAAAAAGGTGTGGACGATTCAAAAGCGCTTTTCTAAAGTTTGTTTTAATTTAAAAAATATATACTTTGACTTTTAAACACACACCCCCATCTAAGTGACACGTTATTTCTTCTTCCAATGCTGGGTAACAAGCCTTCCCTATAGATGAAACACCCCAAGGAAAACGGGTCATAAACCACCACGCAGGGCCCAGTTTTTCTTAGCGACTGCTAATGCATTTATGACCATTGCTTTGCGTACCTTCCAAATGACGGAGGAGCTTGAGATGATACATTTTTGGTCACCAGTTGCTTGACTTTGGCAATCACAGGCCAAGCCACTGTGCAATCAAGCTCGTCAATTCTAACTTCTTATAGATTTTATAATATTATTATGTTTAAAATATTGCAACAATACTGAATATGTATTGTCAACAGGAAGGTACTAGCTTCTGTTCCACAAGTTTACCTTTTTTCAGAACCCAGGGCTAAAATAGCATAGAAGCGATGGTCCGTGAAGCTGAAATCTGGTAGAATGAACGCCAAGACAAGGTAAAAGAAGCGTCAAACTTCAGTCTGCCACAAGGGCTGATTTCCTTGTTAAGAAGGTGAGACGGGAATGGATGCGAGTGGAAATTCAGGCGAAGTGGAGTGATTATGAGGTAGCCTATGCCCAACAATGGGTGAATTAAGATTAAAAAAGAAGAAGGGATTTAACCTTGGAAGAATTAACCACGATTTAACCAAACGAAACAAAAGAAACTTACCAACAAGCAGTATGGAGAGGAGTGTGACTGCGTCCGGGTCGTCGGCGTCTTCATATTCCACTATAGTGTCGTTCACCTCTAGCACCACCTGTCGACAAACAAAAGTAATCATCACCAGCTTTGAGACACGAGCCTTTTCTTATGGATGGATAGAGAGAACGGGCCACAAACCACCGCGCGGGACCAGTGCGGTGCTCTCCGAAGCACGGAGTAAGATGATGATTAATAAATTGGTTAACCATCCGATGACCGGCCTTTGCGAAAGTTGCTTAGCCTTAGCGAGCGCAGATCAGGCGGCTTAACCAATGCGTCATCGCAAGAATTTGTATATGAACGCCTCAGTGGTCGATTAGCAAAGCACTCGCCCTGATATCCGTAGGTCCTGAGTTTGATTTCTAGTTCAGATACAGTGTGCTTCGGATTTGTCGATGCATAGTCCGAGTTTGTGGTGATTCAGCTAATACCCATCAGCTGTAGAGATGTTGTAGAGATGACTTGATTTCATTGATGGAGGCCTTGAGAGATATGTTTGCCTGCACTTTAATACTCTAAAATGTTAACCCATTTTCATTTTCTATTTTCTATTATTCATTATATAAATAAATAAATATGCATAAAAAATCAAAGAGATGAAGCTATTTGTATCGTGCTAATATCCAGCACGTGCAAGTTTAGTCAACACCATCTGTTTGCAGAGCTTAGATTCCACCACAAATTCATTTTTCAATAAATTTTTTTTACGTTTGAAAACATAGCAAAAGTAGTATTGTCCATTTTTCTATAAAAGTTTATACAATCTGTCCGGGGAAGTAGTAATCAAACTTTAAGAGCGTGATCTATGGATAATTTTATCGATAAAAATACTTCAAATCAGGGGTCTGACCCGCCTCTCACCTTTAAGTTTTTCTTTACCTCTTCCTTTTAAAAATGCTATGATATGGGCACCTTGACACTGATAAGCAAATATTTGGTATCATTCGATAGCTAACAAGATTACCTATTAGTAAAAGTAGCAAACACACACGGGTCCCATACATTTTGAGAGAGTAAGGATTGATTTAAGTAAAACAAAACATAGGAAAGAAAAGAACGAGGCTAAATTTATTACTCAATCAGAACCCTGATTTAAGGTATTTTTATCGATAAAATTGCTCATAGATCACGCTCTTAAAGTTTGATTACTACTTCCCTGGACAGATTGTATAATAGTATAGTTAGTTTGGTGTTAAAACCGCCCTTTGCACGAGTACTTTCATATAGTTTATTTTTCAAAGTTTTATTTTTATTTTTGGTGTTCAATAATGTGTATTTATCTTCATCTTATAGTTAAGAAACAAAGTAACATGTTGTACATTGGAGAGGATATAATATTATTGGAAACTTACCTAGAGATAGGTATATAAGCGCATAAGCTTACCAAAATAAATTATGCAGTATACAACTGCTTCTCGTTGGCTGAGGTATTTGTATGACGACGAGAGGTTTACTTGATGAGGTTGGTTATAGAAACAACAGATAAAATTATGACTGCGTGTATTGTTGCTTCTTTCACAGCTGTACAGAGAGTGTTACACAAGATTTATATCGAAATAAAGAAACTGCGTTATTATGATTAAAGTATTACAAATTAGGGAATGGTGCGGAGTGCAAATAATGATGCAATACATTAGTAAGATTAATATTGACCTAAATATTTGATACACATAAAACATGAGCCTAATGCAATAAAGGATGATGCAATAATAAGATCTAGTACATGTAGGCACAGCAGTATCAACCACTTGATGATCTAGTGGTAAGATTACTGGTTTCAGACACAGAGGTCCTGTGTTTGATTCCCAGCGAGCGGTTAACAGCCAAGCAACCAGCCGTAGCTGTTCTAAGTGCGTCTGCTTAGCTAACACCATCGTATATGTCGCCTTAGCAACAATTTTAATCAATATTAAGTTCCGAGTCTCCGTCAGTTAAAGGTTAGATAATTAGTTTCTCAATATTGAAGTAAAACCACTTTTTGGGATTTACTTGCGTTTATTTTACAAATTAATTTAATTTAAATGTTTATCCTGACCTTTCCAACCCTTTGCAGGATCCGTGGCCACAAGGAGACTGAGATGGTGTTGGTCGTATTTAGGTTGGTTGGTAGGTTGGTCATAATTAGTTAGTAACTTCATACCCTCATTTTATTTTAATTCTCAAAAGTGGACAATTTTTAGTCTCTAGCGCTTACTTCGGGCACAAAACAATAAAGCCCAGAAGGTAAACTTAATACATTCCGCGCTCGAACACCAGAACTTGGGGGTTAAAGTTACTCGCGTCCGTAGGTTCACCCTTGAGACCCTACACATGACCCCTGGGTGGTGCTAAATGTCTGTCTGAGTGGTAGAGCCACGCTGCGTTGCAGCACGAAATGGACCGGCTCGCCCGGCGTAATACCACCCTCTCACAGAATATCGGCGTGAAACAATGGCATTCGTTGCTGTTGTGTTTCGTCCGGTTAGTGAAAGTACCGAAGGCCCATCTCTCACCCCTCCCCCCTCCCAATTCCTACTTCCTCCTCAAGATCCAACTCCTTCCTCAAGGCCGGCAACGCATCTGTGATTTCTTTGGTTTTGCGGGTCCATGGGCGGCGGTGATTACTTTCCATCAGGTACCCACCTGCTCGTTTGCCTCCCTTTAATATAAAAAAAGAACATCTCACACAATAGACTTCACGGACACGGATCTCGGAACATCTCGGAACGGTCCGAGCGCACGGAATCCTTCCGTATCAGTGAGAGGTTGTATAAGTGTGTGTTGCTCTCCCACTATCAAAGACTTTATCAAGGACGTTTCCATACGTTACTTTGATAACGCCCCCCACCACCCTAACCCGCTTGTTGTGGCGGCCGCCAACTATAATGTTGGAAGCCTTCCACCAACAAAACGGTTCATGTCTAGGCGTCCTAAGCACGTCCTAGATGACCCCGACGATCCCATAACGGTTGCGAACGCCCCCCCGCCCGATCCTCTAAATGACAGCACACATTTACAGAATACACTAAACATGCACACCAGTTTAGGCCCAAGACACCGTACTCGTAGAACAAGGGTACGAAGAACCGGTTCACACACGCTCTATACCAGGTACAGACATGTACCTGGTCGGTTCTCTCCTCCTCCACGGCCCGGTCAACCCGAGCCGAGGTCCGTGCCTTTAGAGGCGCCCTCGGGTTGCTCCGCTCCCCGATCCGATCCGAACCCTTCGGAGAATCTAGTAGGGCACGGGGACGCGCACTTGTGCGCGATGCCGTTCCCTCTAGATAACCTCTGAAGGTGATTCGTTTCACACGGCTTGAGGGACCCTTTACGTTCCTCGCCGCCCCCAAAAAAGCCCGGTGAAGCTGAAAATGCCGCAGCGGCAATCAGCAATCTCTCTCAAAAAAAAAAAAAAAAAAAAGTGTGTTGCTCGAACGCGTTTGTATGAAACTTACTTTGTACAACCTCCTTATTTTGTGCTTCTATTATTAAATTCATCAATTTTATATTATTTTAGACATAACACAAACTGACACACGGAATATTACCTTAATTTTAGCTTGTCACTAGGAATTCTTTGAGAAACCTAACTAGATTGCTTGAGTGAAGATATTGGTGACTAATGCTTGTCTAAGAATTCTAACTTTTGACGTTTCTAACTTTATAGATTTATCAAAGAATATAAAAAAAATTACTTAAGCAATTACTTTGCTTGTATGAACTTTTACTCGTTTTAAAATACGGGGGTTAGTAAAGCCCCACATCTTTACTGATATACTCGAGGGGTTGGGGGGTCTATCATTTTTCTCTCCTCATTTCTATTATCATTCATCATCATCATCATACAGGACGAAAATATTGTTTATTTTTATGTAAGAAAAAAAATATTGACACTGGCTAAATGTGCTAATCGCACGAAGCCATCAACTTAAAGAATAAAAACATAAAATGATTAAAATTATAAATGAAAATCATGGTAATGCCACAAAATTGTACCATGTCAAAATTACATTACTGAATCGAAATCGAACCATTACCGTTACAAGCCCGACCCCCTATCGAATGATTAAACATAATCCACTGATCATGCATAGAGTAATGCACACGTGAAATTCACTGAACACATTTACATCGAAAATCAATATTTTGGGGGCCATTATGGAACGTGGAAATGTTATGTGTTTCGTTTTAGAAAGTTAACGTTAATGATTTCTTTAAAAGGTTTCGTAAATTTCGATATTATGTACAAAGTTAAGCTTCAAACACCAGCTTCTTTTATGCTCCCCTGTTGGGGTACAAGCCTTCCCTTTGGATGGAAACACCACAGGGAGAACGGGCCATAAACCACCACGCGAGCCCAGTGTGGATTGGTGGTTGGTAACGATTTCTCACGCAATGGGGATCAACGGCTTTACATTTCCAAAGTTAAGCTTCAAACACCAACTCTTTTTATGCTCCCCTGTTGGAGTACGAGCCTTCGCTTTGGATGGAAACACCACTGGGAGAACAAGCCATAAACCACTGCGCGAGCCTAGTGTGGATTGGTGGCTGTTAACGATTACTCATGCAGCTAGGACCAACCGCTTCTACCTACCTGTAATCCTACTGTTAGTTCACTAGGTACTTATTTTTTGTTTTAAATGGTATGTATATATGTATGTATATATGTATGTGTATATATATGTGTATGTATGTTTATGTAATAAATTAATACTGTAAATTTTTTTTTTTGTTTCAACGCCTCCATCTTATTTCTTATCAATCCTCTCCATCCCTAGGCTGCCTGGAAGATATAGCTTTTAGTGATAAGGCCGCCCTTTGTACGACTTCAATTTTTATTTTTATTTCATTGTTAGCATGTACCTATGTGTTTGTATTTTATTCTATTTATTCTATTCAACCATCCCATGTCTGCCCTTTGCGAAAGTTACCTAACTTGAGCGATCGCGTGTGTTATTAACTTATTTAACCTTATTTATTTTTTATTGCACAAAAGACACACATACAGAGAACAATGCACAAACAATGGTGAGCAAAGGTGGACTTATCTCTAAAAGATGTCTCTTCCAGCCAACCTAAAGTGGAAGAGCATCAGGCTTAAGAAAAAACGACAAAAGTTCTAAGAAAATTAAGCCAATTAAATCACTAAGCCATCAAGATTTATATCGTCTTTAAATCATTGCATAAATATTATCGACTGCAACATGCAACACATACCATGAATTCACTTACATTGGTAGGTAAAATAGAGGCAAACTCCATTTTAGGCAAGTTGCTGGCGGTGCATGGCTCAGGTCTTCGTGTCCACTTTCAGCAGCAAGCTCTCCAGACAGTGGAGACGCCACGCGATGTGTAGACACGCCATCTTGCTTTTACGTCACATATCTGAAACAAACGAGTGGTGTTGTTAAAATATATATACGTTTGAAGACCGGCTGTGACTTTGTCCGCGTAAAGGACACACCAACTTTTTGTAGGAGAGATAATCGGGCCGACTTTTTGTAGGACCGATAATCGGACCGATTTTTTCACCTATTTTGTAACCGATTTTTTGTAGGACGTGACGTTTCATTTGCACCGACAAAAAAATCACAGGTTACCGATTATCGGACGGGTGCACTATACACCCTTATCTTGTGACTCTTCGGAAATTCTGTCTTAATACATGGCTATATCAGTTTTTCACTTTCTTGGCTATTTAGGATTTGGCTTGGGCAAGGGTTCAGGCTGGGCATTGAGAAGTCAGTCAGTGAGTGAGTCAGGAACCCAGAGGAATTCGCAAAGGCGATAATCAGTTTCGAATTCGAATAAAAAATAAACGTTGTTACTTCAGATAAAAATTTGTGTAAACACCAATAGTGTCGCTATAGTGTAGAAGTCTCCATATACAAGGGGTTCTAAACATTTTTGTGTAGTGAACAATATTTTATTTACTTTTTGCAGTGCCGATTACTGTATTTTTACAGCTACAAGACTCTCTGTGCATCTTTATCGCATAACATACAAGTCTTAACCGTAATAGAGCTCTTCCATCTTCAACCTTATCATCGCTTACCATCAAGTGTGATGAAGGCTAACTGCTTCCCTGATGTCGAGTTTAAAATGTTTGTGTTAAAAAATAAATAAGCCACAATTTAGCAAGCGTCGTTTTGCCGAACGAATAGAGGCTTGAAAACTCGTGGTTTAGTCGTCATAGCTTCGTTTTAGTGACCCCATACCTAATAAAAGTGGGTATTAGCTATATAAATGAGTTAACAGGACCACTGTCAGTGTAAAAGAGCGTTAATAAAAATTAATAAATTTTATTTGAAAAAAGAATAGAATAGAATAGAATAGAAAAGTTTTTATTAACTTACACACTTAATTATAATACAACATAAATATAATAATACAACAATAAACGAAAAAAAAATAAAATATTAGAACAGGCAGTGTGAAGTTAAAGGGCCCTGTATCAGCATAAGCTGCTGTGTCATTCATTCATTCATTCATTCATTCATTAAAAAAGACAAAGTGTTGAAAAATCCCACGAGCGGGATTCGAACCCGCATCTCAATCCGGGTCAGGTAGGTGCACTGCCAAATATGCTATTGTGGCTCAATCCAACGAAATTAATCAACACTTTATCTACTCTTTGTAAGCCAAAGTAATTTGTTCGCAACAGAATTTGCGTAAAATTGTATATAACAATAAATCTAATCAAATCAAATCATAAATATAAATATTAAAAAATCCGGACCCTTAAAGAAATAACGACGATATTACATACCCAGCTTATAAGTCACTTCACCGAACGGCATGAACAACTGAACGAACCATCGTTACGAAGTTTTAATTAAACCGTCTGATAAGTTCCAAATTGCAGAACTCACTTTATTACAGCTAAGTATTTGTTGGATACGTTTAGAATGCATGTCATGTGTGAAGTGCGTAGGTAGTCAGCTTGTATAATATTTTGTAGTTGGCTATGTCGACATTGAAGTGTCAATATAGGTATAATAACTGACTGCATAACTACGCTTAAATACCCGAATAACAATTTCGCTTTACAAAAAATAAAACAATCGAAAAATCGCCGCATGATCCTATAAATGCCACTACACAATTACAGAATACACTAAACATGCACACTAGTTTAGGCCCAAGACACCGTACTCATAGAACAAGGGTACGACGAACCGGTTCACACGCGCTCTATACCAGGTACAGACATGTACCTAGGCGCTTCTCCCCACCACCACGGCCCGGTCACCTGAGCCGAGGTCCGAGCCTTTAGAGGCGCCCTCAAGTTGTTCCGCTCCCCAATCCGAACCGAACCGTTCGGAGAATCTAGCACGGGGACGCGCACGTTTTAGTGCGTGATGCCGTTTCCTCCAGAAAACCTCTGAAGGTGATTCGTTTCGCACGTCTTGAGAAACCCTTTAAGTTCCTCGCCGCCCCCAAAAAAGCCCGGCGAAGCTGGAAATGCCGTTTTAGGCAATCGGCAAACTCTCCTCAAAAAAAAACGAAAAACCATTTAGTCATGTATCATATGTAACTCCTGGGACAGGACAGTTGTTAAGCATAGTCATAAAATAAAACGAAAATGTCACTTATCACTCATTGGCACTTCACCGTCGATAAACTATCCTACTGCTGGACAAATGCTTCCATCATTGAAATCAAGTAAACAACACGACGATTATTTGCAGGTTATCAATTTATTTATTACCATTAAAACCTTCACAAAACATGTCTAGTTAATTAACGACCAACCAATGTAGCTACTATTAGTAATTTAAAATAAAACAACCGAAAGTTTACGACCACTTAACGTCTAAGCGTCTAGCGTAAACCCCATTTTACTTTTGACAATTGCGACATCGAAATTTATCGCATAATTAAATCTAACCAGTATAAAATAATACATAGGACGTGAAGAATTCACGACTAATCTCCCGAGACGTGTAATTCCCTAACAAATATTTATATTCCCATAAGCAAATTTCGGGTAGCCCCGAAATATGCTCTCGAACTAAATTGCTTGTACTCTCAGCGTAAAAGGCGCTTATGTAAGAATATTCGCGGAAATTTTTCTTGCGCGAATGTGGAGAACTTGAATCGAATGGATGCCATGTTTAGTTTGGTGTAGTGCCTATTGAATGTCAAGTGCATACCAAGTATGTAATTTTGGTATTGAGTAAAAAATATAAAAATTATTCATTAACAGCTCATTTTATGTCCCCACTGCTGGGGCAAAAGCATTCCCTATGGATGGATAAGGAGAACGGGTCATAAACCACCACGCGGGCCCAGTGCTGGTTGTTGTTCACGACAGCTAATGCAGCCGGGATCAACGGCTTTACGTGGCTTACGAAGCATGGAGGAGCTCGAGATGAAACAGTTTCAGACACCCATCCGATGACCGGCCTTTGCAAGCCTAAGCACTCGCAGACTGGGCGCGTTAACCACTGCGCCAGGTTAAATAATTAGCTATGAATTATTATACTACTTCAGAGACTTTTACTTAATTTTAATGTACTTTTAAATAAACCACTGACGCTGAAATTATTTTATTAGTATTTACAGTACTTTATATATTTTATTTAAATTTTTGCAACAAAAATATTGCATGGCGGATATAATGAGCCTGAGGCATTCTCTACCAGTCAACCATAGAGTGGTGCAGAGATAACATTGGTAGGTGCAATTAAGATATATTATAAATAATTTAAATGTAAGTACCTACATAAATATTATATACGCATAAACATACATACATACTAACACAAGATACACATAATTATTACATACCAATTACTGCGGTAGTGAGCCATGTAGCAGACTACATGATTCGTAGCACAATCGTTACAACTCGCTACGAGCCCATTATCGTTCGAAAACGCTACGACGCAACGTAGCACCGTTACACGTCATAAGAGTTCATGCTTGGAACGCGATCACATGACATTTAGCTCGAGCTTGCTCTGATACATGTCATGTCATGTGAGCAGACCCTTAAAACGCGGTAAGGGTTTTGTCATACGGAGAAAGAGCGGAGTGTCGTTAAATATGTACAACTTGGGACAACCAGCATCTTCGTCCGCGTAAGCACCCATACATCGTGACCCCGTGAGTGTTTTTAATTTGTTACGAGTAAGTTGACGACCTCCGTTGCCAAGTGGCTTGCACGCCGAACTTTGGGCGGCGTGCAAGCCACTCTGAAGCAACTCTGAGGTCCCCCGGGTTCCATTTCGCGGTCGGGTCAATGTCGAAAACGAACTTTTCAATATTGTGTCAGGTCTGGGTGGTTGTTTCTGATTTCCATGAAACGAGTGCTGTATCTACTTATCAGAAAAATGAATGTGATGTTGTCTATCTATATCTATGTATATCTTTATTTAAATAAATCTTCTGTGCGTGTGTGTGTTATTGAACTCCTTGAACGGCGGGACCGATTTGGATGAATTTTTGATGAGAGTGAGAGATGAGAGAGAGATGAGAATGATTTAGATGTACAATTAGAGCCGGTAGGTGGCGCTGCTATCGGGATCCATCATGGGATACAGGTGTTTTTAAGCGGACGAATGATTTTTTTGTTTTGATGTCATGGAAACTGTCAACGTTTTGTTTGTTTTGTTGTCATGGAAACTGCCAAAGCGGTACGAAGTCCGCCGGTCAGCTAGTATTATAAATATATATATATTTACATAGCCTTCATCTCACCTGATGTTAAGTGATGATAAGAGCGAAGATGGAAGTTCACTTCACCCGGAATCCTCAACTACTGAGGAATTCGCTTTTTTATAATAAAGTGAACAATCAATTTAATAATTAAACATTAATAAAAGAACAGACTGTTACCTATCCAGATAACTAAAATAATTCCCACGTTGATCGTCCGTTTGACCAAAAGATAGGAGCTGACAGTTTATTTTTTTTTCAAAACAAACCTTAGTACAGCAAGTTCAACAACATTGTTCGTTGCATTTGCAAAAGCTAGCGTGCATGTCTGTGAAATGCATCTAGCACATTCATTCTCATTAGTAAGTAAGCTTATCTGGTGGTGTTATGTGAAAAAAGAGCAGGGTTTTTATTTGTCTAACTAGTTATGCCTCCTTTTTAGCGCTTTAAACTTATCAGAGATATGTGTGTACATGTTCAAGCTTTTGCGTTAAGGAGAGTCCACATTAGTAACATGTTACTAGACTATAAGTGTAAGGTTGTTTTATTGACACATATCGAGAACCCTAATAAAACCTGCTTTATAACTATGCTACATAACATGTCTTGTCATACTCACCTTTACTTAATATACATATAAAAATTGGCAAATACTAAACACGGGCAGGGTCGCCAAAATATTATTCTATTTTTAACACTTTTTAAATATAATTTCAATTTTTTTCCTTTTTTTTCCTTTTTTTTCTTATCATTGTCAACGATTTTGGTAAATGTTGTGCAAAATATATTGTAATTGGGCACAGGCAAGCACTTAAATGTTATTAATTAAAGTTTTCTGTCTGATGCTCGTTATTGTGCCTTTATGTTTAAATAAATAAATATAATGTGAAGTCCAAGAAAGTCAGGAACCTGGGACCTCAGAGTAAGCGCCGCCCAAAGTCCGTCGTGCTAGCCACTCGGCTACGGAGGTCGTCAGGTCGTCATGTTGTTGACACATGACAGCTTCAAAACCATTAATATATTTGCTCGCAACGGTGCATAACGCGGGTCCCCGCAGCGGGCGCCTGCGCCTTGCTCCCGCTTAACGCAGCGGACGCCCTTAAAAATCTGAAACTTTACACCGGTTACCTTTATGATTTATGTCCGTGATTAAGGGATAAGGCAATATTTTAATATTTACGCAATTTTAACGGTTCATGTGGCACGGAGCGACTTCATCAATAGGTATGAGTCTTCGGGTCAAGTGCGCTTCCCATTTCGGCCTTATCGCCACTTATCATAAGGTTAATAAAAGGAAAACTTGTAAACTTAAGTCTACTTAAATAGTATGCCTGAATTGGGTCGGTTCTTGCATTAACAATCAACTGATTTGTCCAAAATGAGGACTAGCTCTTAACTATTCAGCAACCAAAGGCTGCCTTAGAGCTTCTTTTGATACGCCATGAATCGTATGTTATAGACGCAAATGCCTTTGATTTGATAGTATATCAAGATGAACTATCAAAAAATTCATTGAGTACAGACGCCTGCACGTCAACCTATCCAAAACTGTCAAATTTCTTCAATACAATATCAACCATACGCCTAAGGCATAAAGTTCAAAGTGTATTGAGGAAATTTGACAGTTTGTGGTAGGTTGATGTGCAGGCGTGTGTACCTACCTAGTAAATTGTATCTAACTTCCAGCTTTAACTGCAGAGTTTGTACATATTTTTGAATTTAAAACAGAATGTTATAATAAATTACCCGATATCATACTGAAAACAGCATTATTATCACATTTGCAAAATAATTAGAAGTATTTTTGTTACAATGTAAATTAATCATATTAAAATTTTTTTTGCACTGTTGCTTTACATACAGTCACGAGCAATAACTTGTAAACAATATAACTCTTAATACAATGGAACAAGAGTAAAATCTAGTCAAAAGTGTAGACATGTTTATGCTCGTGACTGTATATACATACGCATTCCTGCAACATAATTGAGATTGATTCTGTGAGTTGTGTGTTTGATTTCAAATAAATGCATTATCTTACTATCTAATCTATTGCAATACATAAATGTTTTATCATCATCGTTATCATGAAAAGCTCATTTAAATGTTTGATGGTCTTCAATTGTACAGACGCCTGCATATCAACCTACCCAAAACTGTCAAATTTCTTCAATACATTTTCAATCGTATACCTTAGTAATAAAATTCAAAGTCTATTGAGGAAATTACACAGTTTGTGGTAGGTTGATGTGCAGGCGTGTGTACACACTGATTATTGTTATTGATGCATTTAGTACATCTGGGAATTCCTGAACCCAGCAGTAGGACATTTATAATATGTTGAGATTTGAGGAAACACCCAGCAGTATTGAGACAGCAGCCAGCAAAATCACCTCGAATCGTTACAGATTTACAGACGTGTTTTTGCCACAATTTTCCTCAAGAATTCCGCTGCCGTCTAAGAGAGAACGCAAGGGTCTTAGTCCTGCATACATTAACGAATCCTTTGTTTGGGAACGAGCAGGATCCTTCGGAAGGTCGTAAAAATCGTAAGTTGAATACAAACAGGCAAGTTTTGTGTTAGGTTAGGGACAGTCGTAAATGTGGTTGGAAATTAAAATGTGTCAGCATTTTTATCAGTAATACATATTATGTGAATATAGAAGCATAATGTATGAATATAATTATATCCTTTTGTTGTTATGTAAACATCAAAATTTTAACTCAACAGTATAGAAACAGTACAATAACAGTATCAATTTCATCATCATCATCATCATCATCATCATCATCATCATCATCATCATCATCATCATCATCATCATCATCATCATCATCATCATCATCATCATCATCATCATCATCTCAGCTAAAAGACGTCCACTGCTGGACAAAGACCTCCCTCAAGGATCTCCGCAACTACCAATTTTGCGCTGGTCCCATACCCACAGCTTTGTTAGTATTTAGGCATTATATTAATACCTGGAATCACTTAAATTATTGAAAAAGAAATTGCACAAATAAAAAGCTACTCTTAAAATAAAGCTACTATCTATCCACTATCTATCCCTTAGTATTAATTTAGGCAACCTACACTCAAATAAAAAGTTCCTACAAAGTATGTTATACAATATTTTGTAACATTCTATGCAAGAGAAGTCTTGTCATACTCGTAAGTACACAAAAGGTATCATATTATCACACTAATATTATAAAGAGGAAAGCTTTGTATTTTTGTATGTTTGTAACGAATAAACTCAAAAACTACTGGACCGATTTAAAAAATTCTTTCACCATTAGAATGCTACATTACCGCTCAATAACATAGGCTATAATTAAAAAAATGTCTACCCGTGCGAAGCCGGGACGAGCCGCTAGTGACTGATAAAGAAGCTCTGATTAAACCAGACGCTTATAAGGAAATATTGAAATTTACCGCAATTGTGTAGTTAATTTTGATTTACATTTTCTAATAGAAGATTGTCGATTGAGACATCGATGATGATGAGATGCCCTTGCATTGACAAAGACTACTTTGCGTCAAGAATTAATAATACTATAGGTATACTACTTAGTAATGTAATGTATACTTACATAGTATTATTAGCCTTTGCTTGAGTAAGATATAAATTCTCGTTACAACTGGTTCCTAGTAGTGAAATCTGATTTCACAAAGTGTCTCGACGTCCGCACTCGGCGCTGCTCCTTCGGGCATTATTATCTTCACATTCGAAAGTGCCCCACTCCGTTTCTAAACGCAATTCCGTTCAGGTGATTGTGCTTTTACGATTTTACCTCTTTACGTCCTGCAGCGAAATATCTTTTTTTTCTTTCTTTTTGTAGCTTCGGATCATTAATATTTAAAGCAGTCTGTATAGCCAGTAGTAAAAAACCGGCCAAGTGCGTGTCGGGCCACGCGCAGTGTAGGCTTCCGTAGCCCATCTCAATAATGCGGACTCTGAGAAGAGGGCTTTTATGAACATTTATTTAACGATGGCTCATATACTTAAATGTAGATACTACCGGTTTCACACACCTGACAACGTTATTTAAGTAGTTCCCAATGAGGAATTTGTACTGCGCCAAGTACATTTTATAAGTTAGTCGACTGTTACTCGTAAACTTGTAAAACCTACTTAGCTGTGATAGTTTTCCTTTTAACTTCGTCATATATACAACTACCGTGAATTATTTCACGTATCCAAAAACAACCATTTGGCTGGCAGGGGGGGGGACACTTGACTCAAACAAAATTTTGCACTTTAAAGCTTAATAGTACACAAACGGATGCCTCAATCAAAAAATCTGGTTTCACAAACCCGCTATATTTTTGAAATTGCTATCCAATGACACCCCACACTTAGGGGTAAACAAGAAAAAAAAATTACATCCCCACTTCACGTGTAGGGGAAAAGCTAAAATAATTTTTTCAAAATTTTATCAAATTTAATTTGTTCAAATTACAGCTTTCTAGTACTAAGAGTCTATGAGCTAGACTGGGATCAGATAGACAGACGGACATGGCGAAACAATACGGGTTCTTTGTTGACTACGGAACCCTAAATTTTTGTGATACATTACTATCATACTTTACTTAACGGTATGGTCAGCGCACGCTGATAAAGCAACCAAGTTGCGCTTCTTTGTCTTCTTTTAGAAATATTAAGATTTGGAAGTGAAAACTATTGTTCATTAAATTAATATATTTTTTGTACACCCTGGAGGTCAATTCTAAATATTGGTGAACTAATTTCTTTAATCGAATCAGTACTTTTTGGTGATGCCAATTCCAAATTTATAAATTTTACCTCTGTAATAAATGACGTTATTGTGGCTTTACTATAAAAGCTAGTATATCGTGTCGCTGACTTTTTTTCTCATCATTGGATGACTAATATTTCTGTAGTACATTATTTTTATGTATACTTGGTAACCATTTGGTCAGTGTACGCCGATAAAGCGGCCAAGCGGCCATTTTTTATCCGATTTGATTTACAAATTTTGCGATTTCGAGTTATTTATAACTATTATTTATCGAAATAAAATGACTTCGTACCACTTTGTCAGTTTCTATGACAACAAATCAAACAAATCGTGGAACATTTTGTGATGGAAAATTAAATTGTCGTTTTTAGTATTTTGCGTTACTTATTATATAAATTTCTCACCGTTTAAACCTTCCCTGAACTTCCACAAATATTTCAAAACTAAAATTAGCCAAATCGGTCCAGCCCATTCTCGAGTTTTAGCGAGACAAACGAACAGCAATTTTAAAGAGTATTTGCTTATGTTTTTGAGTGAGTTCAACTTTTTTTGAATAAAATCGGATTGAGCTTTCAAACACGTTAAATAAAAAGCACTAAGGAGTATTGATATCAACTTCGAAGCAAATCACCGCCAAAATAACTTTCTACCCCTTTTTGACCCCGTCAGGGAATGAATTTCAATAAAATACGAAACATGTCTTCCATCAATTCTGTTAAAAAAGGTTTATGCAAAATTTGAAGTAGATTGGACCAAGGTATCACGTTGTCCCATACAAACTTTGCCCCCCTTTTTCACCGCCTTAGGGATATAATTTCGGAAAATCCTTTCTTATCGGATGCCTACGTTATACAAACAACACACCCTCCATGTTTCAGGTCTCTACGATCAGCGGTTTAGGCTGTGCGTTGATCCGTCAGTCATTCGGGACAAAGCATTTTATATGTATAGATATAGATAAGGTTTTATCGTTGTTTGTTTTATTTAGTTTATTTTTATTTATTTATTTTGTGTATGTTGTTGTTGTTGTTGTTGTTGTTGTTGTTTTCTGTATTATAGTGTGAGCAATAAAGGCCAAATAGTATTCTGTCTCTCTTTGACTTTCATACGCAATTAACAGTAAAGTAGTAATTTCCAAGTTGATGTTGCGGGGAGCGTCCTATTTAGGCCTACACAATTTATAAATGCTATCTGAGGCTAAGGGCTTTGCTGCAATACACAATTGGGTGGGATTCCTGCCGGCTTATGGATAATCAAAAGGAAAACCGGCAAGATGGGAAACTCACTCAGTTACAGCAGGTATGCATGCGCCGCACGGCCTTTTTGAGCCGGACTGGATCGTGATCTTCAAGCTTCACTTCAATAACACTATAACACCTTTTTCACAATAGCGATTTAAGTAGTTTATTAACGGATTAATATTACTATTTGGTAGCGGGTTGTAAAGCGAACTAGTCGTGGCGGCAACGACGGTTATATTGTTTTTTGTACTGCTTCTTTGTGACAGACAGTATTGCCATCACAAAAACAGTGCTGCCAACATCGACGACGCTGATCGTCCCAGGCAACCGTTGATTCGTTGCTGAAGTGAGCGGGAAAGGTAATGAAATGTGGAAAAGGATGTGTGTCCTTGCTTTATTGCAGCGGGAATAATAAAAATGTTAAAATGATACTATGGCCAAAACACAAGTATTATAACTGAGGAGCGTTCCCCGACCCACCGCGTCGCATCGAACGCGCTAGAACTTTGTATTCGATTAGCGTTTTTCTGGATTTTTTATGGGGCATAGCGTAATGTTACATTAGCCTTCTACAAAAATTGGGCTGTCAAATGCAAAAATAACTCCTTAGATCCGACTGGTAGTTTTAGAGATTAGCGAGTTCAAACAAAAAAAAAAAACTCTTCAGCTTTATTATGTTCGCATACATTTCCGTGATGTTCTTTAGGAGAATCGAAACTCTTGACTTACTTACTTTACTTATCTGTTAAACTTAACTATCTTTCTTGGATAAAACTTATCATTCTTAAGGTGAAATTCACTTTACTCTGTAGTTTAAAACTACTAGACCAACCCAAAACACATATGGTAACTAAAGTGAAGTTCGTCTAAGCGACGTCGTTCCCAAACTTTCGGTACCGAAAGCTATTTCCGCTTAGTTTGAGAAGCTTACCTTCAGTAACTATTGGGTAAATAAGTCTATAACAAAGTAAGTACTTCCTTATATTTTAGTAGTGGCCAATTATCCAATACTAATAACACATGAGCTCGTGTTGACATAAGTCGACTTTATATGATAAGTCGGCTTAAGACTACAAGAGTTATTAGTTACTGACTATACTCGTAACTATACTTAATTTTTTTTATTTATTTAAAATTTTTGCAACATAAATTACTTAAACATGGCGGACTTAATGCCTGAGGCATTCTCTACCAGTCAACCATAGGGTGCTGAAGAGATAACATGGTAGGTGCAATTAGGTTAAAAAGACAAAGAAATTAGTGAAAATAAAAGAATATAATAAAATGACGCACAATATATACCTACATATATTATATTATATATATACATATCGCACCTTCGGTGGAACAAGGGCACAATTGTCAAAAGTTGCAAAATGGACTTAAGTATGCCAAAACGCTTTTAAAATACCCTTTTAGCTGGAGAGACAAAGACACTCGATTAGTTCCTTCAAAAACCGCCAGAGGAAAGTAGTGGCTTTGTCTTATTGGCGCCTTTTTTTTACTGTCTTGGCGCGACAAAATCTTATTGTTCAGTTGTGTCGTCCGCGGCGAGCGAAGCTGTTGTCACCTGGAGCGTCATAGTCGTAAAGGTAAATATGCCCTTTAATGTTTTTGATTTCTGGAGGAACAAAGACACAGTCAACACACTTATGCCTAGTTTATGATTAAATAATTGGAGGAACAAGGCCGTTCAAACAGTTGTGACTTTGTCTGTCCAATATGTTTATAATTTATGATTACATAATTGGATGAACAAGGCCGTTCAAACAGTTGTGACTTTGTCTGTCCAATATTTTCAAAACTTTGTTGTCTTTAAAACAAAAGTGACTTTGTCATTCCAATTGCAATCATATTTGAGTAGACTTAACGACATTTATGTCTTTGTCATTCTAAAATTTGTTGAATACATTCTTAATTATTTTTCAACCGGCGTTTTTTGTGATGACAAGGTTAATATATACATTATTTGATGTAAATACTTGGTTTATCAAGAATAAACGTTTGCTATTGTCACGGTAATTATCTAAATTTATAGTAATAAATAAGTCGTCTACCTACCTCATTTCTGTAGGTATCATTAGTTTTGTCTTTACTACTATGTTATTGTTTTCAGAACACAATGGGTTCTCGTAGTAAAAAAATGTTGATGATGCTCAATGATAATAAAAACAATAGGCAAACCAAGGGAGTTGATGACAACTCAATAAGTACTTTTTGTGAAGAAGATGAGTGCCAAAAGGCTGTGACCATTACAAATAAAAATTTGCCAATAGGTATGGATTATTTTGTCTGTTATTGATTTTGCCCCTGGCTAATTATAAAATATAGATAATATTTTTATTAAATATAATTATTATTTTATATTTTTATTATTATTTTTAGAATCTTCACCTAGAACAATGGTCGAGTCATGGATAGATAACAATTTAAAAAATCAGGATCCTTTATTAAAGGACAGAGTCATTTTAAAAGACTCATCTGTGATGAATGTTACTATGGGTTAATATATTATTATGTTATATTACTTTAAAAAAAAACATACTGTTATTGTTGTTCAGTTTAACTATTATATTAAATAATTTTAGATGACAATCAGGATCCTAAATTAATTCAAAACGAAACTTCGGAAGTACTAAATACTCCAAAAACAAATGCAACAATGGGTGAATAAATAAAATATTATGTACTAATTGCTATCATTTCTCATTTCTATTAATTGCTAATATTTTGCTTCAATTGTTTTAGATATGGAAGATCCACATCTTAAAATACTGGATACTAAAAATTTGGAAAAAGAAAATTCTCCTACGGTAAATACGAAGGGTAAGGAAATAATAATTAGGTGCTTACTTTTAGATAACACCTTGATAATTTGTGTAAATTATAAAAAATATTTTTTGTTTACTGTTTTAGATGTTATAAACGATTCTAATTCCTCAAATAATGGAGATTTTTCACCATCTGAAGGGTCAGAGTATAAACCTGAACACGATACCAACCATGGCCGTATATTGAGAACTAGATCATCCAATCGTAGCAACTCTTCCAGTTCGTCAAATTCTTCTACTTCCAGTAGCTCATCTAGTTCAGACAGCAGCTCATCTAGTTCAGACAGCAGCTCATCGAGTTCTTCTATGTCGGTTAATAATGATAATATTGTTATGGCCGATAATACAGAAATAAACTTTGATTCCTTCTTTGATTTGAAGTTATTGTCCGATGATGTCAATTTAAACCTAAGTAAAGATGTTGATGGAAAAATCTTTAAGATTACCGAGACGAAAGCAATTAAATTTACCAAAGGTTCAGACACATACGAATACAAGAGCAGCTACAAAAAAGACAATTGGACCAAAGCAAATATTCGAACAGGCCGTATTGGTAATTAAAAAAAAATAGATGCTATTACATTGAACTTGTTATATGCAGAAAAGTTACCAATTCCACAGCGGAAAGCAGAAGACATTCGTCAATTGATTTCCTCAAGCATAGTTCCAAAACAACTACGAACAGCACTATGAACACTATGAGCACTATGAACAATTTTTCAATGGTCTCTTTTAACTATAGAATTGGTAGAAGAGTGATTTAAGTAATAAGAGTCGATAAGTCCTAATGAAGATTAAAAAAGAGATATTTTTGTTGCGTTTATGTTATTTTTGATTATAGATTATTTTTAAGTGTGATTCCAAAGAAATTTGCTAGTGATTATTATTATATTTTCGCAAATAGTTCCTAACCATGGCTTTATTGATTAGAAAATACAAGATTTATGCAAAAAAACAATTTGTTTTTATTTGAAAACCATCTTAAAAGTAAGCTCAAATATGGTCACAACTACAAAATAATTTGCATTTTGGAGCTATAAGGGCACAACTGCACCCCTCCCCTCAAATAAAAATTAATTAAAAAAAAACTATATGTTTCTAAATTTTGTTTACAACATGTCAGAAATAAGTATAGTATACAGCTTATTTTATGAAGAAAACAACTACTTTTGAGTAATATGAGCAATGTAAGACCATATTGAATGCAAAAAAAACCTTAAAATGGCTCTCCTGTACAATTGCAAAAACTGCAATTGTGCCCTTGTTCCACCGAAGGTACGATATATCTATTTAAACTACTTTTACAAATGTACTACAAAAATAAACGTATATTACATAATTTATAAATAGGACGTTACAGAGATGATCCTGCCAAGGTTTATACGCCAATAACGAAACTTGAGATTTATAGCTATAAATAATAATAAATAAATTCATTTATATCAGGCAACAAACAATGCAGAGGTACAAGGTAAAATTTCCCACTTGAGCTTCCTGAGGTTGGCTGATTTTTTTTAGTAAAATTTTATATTGTAACTATATACAGTGTTGTGAATGCAAAATTCAAAAATAGGTTTTTAATTACAAAGTATGCCCATATAATATATATACAGACTAACATACATACAAATTATAACAATTTCAAGTCAAGGTATATATTATTTTTATGTAAGTACATAAAACCCAACACCAATCTAGCATGCGAATATCAAACATTCTAGCATGCATGACTCAATAAGGTTGTTCAGGAATCTACGACGATTTTCTAACATGAGTGCGTCAAACAAATCTGCATGCACGCCAATAAGTCCAATCAGAGGTTGACAACCATTTTCTAGCATGTATGCGTCAAACATATTTTGCATGCATACTTCAATAAGTTCGTTTAGGGATCGTCAACCGTTTCCGCAATCTTAAACCCGTCTTTGTCGAGTCATTGAAAAGCAATAAAACCGTTTGCAGTCACGCTTGAAATGTCCAAAGCCCCTAGCCGCAGAGCCGCATTTAATCCAACAATGTCAACCCTTCTCCTAACCTCGTTTGGTGTGCAGCGTCGATTTTCCACACGTCTCCACCCCTGTCTTTACCCCATTCCGATTGTAACTCACTTATTTTACGCGCGAGGTAGATTCTTTTTTTTGGTGACGAAACGATATGAGATTGGTACGGTATAAGCGTTTGGTTATTAAAGGCTTTTTAATATTTGGAATTTGATATTGTGATACTTTCATACTTGCTTGCTATAGAAGTAAGGAACAGATTTATCTTATTAACATCTTAAACGCCATTTTACCGACAAAAAAATTACTTTCTATTGTGTCTGGGCCCGGCGGCGGTCAACCTGTTAAATAAAATCCATAGTTTTGGAAAATGAATGTTAATATTTTGAAAAACAAGTTATACAACTTTATGGGAAACGACTCCAGTACTTTTGCGGTAAATACAATTATACCAGACGACAGTTTATATAAAATAAGTCTAAAAACTAAATTTTTTACCTTCTTAGTACAAGTGTGAATTCGGTGATGCCAACAATCTCTTTTGCAAGACAACCATTAAAATACAAAAAAAGAGTCACTTGATGTAACTGATCGTATCTCAATAGAGTTTTAACCAACTTTTAGCAGAAAAGGCCAAAAAAAATAGCAAAGAGATTCGTAAAAAAACTTCATGAACTCGTTAAAAAAAAAACTCAACCCAATGCTAACGAAATTTCAAGTTATCTTTGACTTGAAAATTATTATTTGATGAGGTACGTTTGACGGCACGTCAAATTTTACACTTTGTGCTCTAGTTCTATTTGAACAAGAGTCATTAAATAATGTACCTTTATTAACCCCTTTTCTGTTTCATGAACCACATGACGTGATGTGTTATATAACATTTGCAATTGTTATTGAGGACAGTGAACCTAAAAAAAAAGTATTAACAACGCATCGGTATAAAACGTTGGAATTAAATTCATCACTTTACTACGAATAAACTTTTTTTTTCAAAAACGTAAAAAATATGGGATCGACATAAGCCACCGACATGTTTTAAATGATGTTTGAGTTATGTCAATCCTATATGATAAACATTATATTCCATTTCTATTCTACTAGCGTTATGCCACTCGCCTAGGCCATCTGATGGTTACTAGCGACTAGAAAGGTTAGACGTAATCGCGATCCGAACATCAGTAACCGCATCTTCAACCTCATACACACAAAAACTCTCCCGCCCATGCAGTTACATTTAATCGTGAGTCGAGCCTACACCACAAAATAACGAGACTGCAAAAGGCAAGCTTCATACAAACGCGCTCGAGCAACGCACACATAGACAACCTCTCACAGACACGGAATCTCGCAACAGAGCTGTGCTCATACTGTGTTCCGGCTGTTCCAATATTCGTGTCCATTAGAGGGTATTTTGTGCCTAGTGTGTTTTACGTTAACGAAAACCAAAATTAGTAGGTATAATATTGAAGTGGCGCCTCCTGGCGAGATACGAGAAGAGTTAAAATTTTGCCATACAAATTCTCGTTTTTGTTAACGTGATCGAATGGCGAATGAAACTCGCGCTTGGCAACCTGTTTGTGCGTTGCTCGAGCGCTGTATGTATTAAGCTTACCTTCTGGGGTCTTCTTATTTTGTGCCGACACCTTAACAAGCAGTTTCTCGATTTCCCTTTACGTATGTCCCTGTGGAAATCTGGTAGCCATTGGTGAGATCCGATTCGTGTAAGGGTACGATTTTTATATCATCATTATCACGTATCTGTAGGTACGGTAATAAAATGGTAACGAGGTCGTGTCCGCGTCCAAAATGGTACTTACATAAATATTTAATACTAGGTGTCGCCCGCGGCTTCGTTCGCGAAGACTACACTATCCCACAGGGACCTGTTACCGGGATAAAAGGATCCTATGTCCTAGTCCGGGTCATAGTCTGTCTATGTGCAAAGTTTACATAAAAATCCGTTCAGCCGTTTTCACGTAATGCGCGGTCAAATAAACAGACAAACAGGCAACAATTCTAAAAACTGTTGGAACGTGTTCTGTTATCGATTCTAACACCCGTTTGCACTAAACTTATGAATCGCCTAAGTTCTTGCCTAATTTGTTTAGGCTACTCCTAGCGAAAAGTTTGCTTGCACGAACCTTAGAAAATTCCTAACTCCACTTAGGAGATTCATAACTATATGAACCCGAATAGGAAGCGCCCAACGAGTAAGGCGATACTTAAGTTTGTGTGAGATGTCATGTTATGTCATTTTCTGTCTGTCACAATCAAATCAATCAATCAGGCACTTTTTGATGTGTTTTTTTCCTCCGCCGTGAAATTCGGAGTTCGTTTACGTTTTGTGCTTTCCATTTTTATAAAAACCACACGAAAATACCACGAAAGGCACGACAATAAAGTCCACAAATTAGATTGTCAAGACAAGACATTGACAAATTCAAACAAATATTGTTTTTTAAAATAATAGACTATAAACAATTTATCATTCCAATCGTTCGTCATTCTTTCATCATTCACTTTACTAGGCAATTCCTTAGTTTCGTCACAGCTGAGACACAACTGTTAGTGCAAACCAATTTTTTTGTTAGGCTGCTCCTAAGCTTAGTTGTATCTTAACTAGGACAAGTCTAACCCAAGTTTAGTGCAAACGGGCATAAGTATCCCCAGCCACATTTTTTTTTCGAATATCTTCTATCCTTTCGACCTCTTTATCTTTATTTATAATTTATGTACACACTAACAAACAAAAGGAAGAACATAGTAATAATAGACAAGTACACGCTGCTTATATCACATTGGAATTTCTTCCAGCTTTATAATATGTATAGATGTAGATATTCGTTTTGCATATGTTACAACTATTTTAAGTATTTTGTAAAGGGGAAATTATTGGTAAGTTCACAACCGGGCACCGAACTAAATGTAAGAATTTGAAAAAAGACAAAGTGTCGAAAATTGTTGGTAGTGCACCTGACCCGGCATGTCATGGGGTGCGAGTTCGAATCGCCGCCCGCTCGAAGAATTTTTTGAACACTTATCTTATCTTAAACTTATCTTTTTTCAATTTGTAATTTGTTCGCAATACAACTTGCGTAAAATTATATTATCATAAATATATAATCATAAGTGTAACATAATATTATGTTACACTTTGTTTTTATAACAGTAAGCCTTGAGTTAAATCTGAGCCATGATCCTTCTATTTTGATACGTCCTAAATTGTGTCGGTGGCCTGAATTTTTTAACAAACACCAATTTATAACTACTAACGACTAGGGTCGAGTTACAAATGAAGTAGAAAATATTTAAAGTGATATTTTATGCTGTATTTATATACCTACATCCTACTAATATTATAAACGCGAAAGTTTGTAAGTATGGATGGATGTTTGTTACTCTTTCACGCAAAAACTACTGAATGGATTTTAATGAAACTTTCCTCATATATAGACCATGACCCAGAACCAGCAAATTAGGGTTCCATTTTTTTTTGTAGTCTTCGCGAACGAAGTCGCGTGCAACAACTAGTAATGAATATAGAGGTGACATCGTAAAGACGGCGGAAAGTTTAAAATAATAATTAAATAAATAAAGCTTAGTTCAATTACAAACTTAATATTCTAGTTTAAAGCTAAGGGTGTTTAAACTTTTTGCTCTATCGTAAATTACCTATTCTTTATAATTCTGCGCAAATTGTTCTCCAATTAGTGACTAGGGCTTATTCATTAGACAAATACGAATATAATGAAAGACGACCCACGGCGAAGGGATTTTTAATTAACTGGTTTTACAGTGTTTCTAAGATGAGCATTCTAGCTTAACAGACGCCCGGGAGTTGTAATAAAAGTATAATAAATATTAGAGTTTCACGAATAGAAGAGGTTTAGAGAAAGTCAGCTTATTATTTCGAGATTATTACTCTAACAGGCATTTGTAATTTAATATATTTTTAAGTCATTGTAAGCCTGTGTGTGTAATTTGGTAACGGCATTTCATTTTTTTTTTATGTTAACGGGTAAGCACAGTGCCTTGATCTCACCTGATGTTAAGTGATGATAAGGCCAATTGGAAGCGCACTTCACCCGGGATCCTCAACTAGTGAGGTACTGGCTATGTTATCTCTAGCTGCCGGAACACAACAATGCTGCAAACATTGATGTTATGTAAATTTTGTAAATGTCGCTACTTCTATATAAATTTGTGCAGTTTCCTGCGCCCATTCTTATGCTCAGCTAAAAGACGTCCTAAATGGGTGGCAGGTAAAATATGTTGAGACGATTTAGAAGCGCTTATCATATAAGTTTACTTGAATAAATATTATTTTCATTTCATGTCATTTCTATTCATTTCATTACAAAAATCTATGTTTAATAGTTAAAAAAAGTAAAATAACTTTATTTAATCGCTATTTTATCTCAAAAGTAAGTATAAATATCAAGCTTCGTTTATTATTACAAAAACTCTATATATTAATTTTAAATATTTTAAAAATATTTTATTTTTCGCAAAAAGAGGTTAACGGTAAGCCGTGGCAGATTCAACAATTTTGAAAAACGTTGATAAGAGTTTTATTATTATTATTATTATTATTATTGTTACTATTATTAACCATTTCTATCAGATAGTTACAAAATATTTAATCAATACAATGTTTTGTTAGTCTCATGTCTCTATTCCGAAAATGGGACAAATTTTATTGGTGCCAAATCTCAGCTCCAAGAACTCGTTGCAAATCAACGCATTGAATGGCGTATGATCCCGCCCCGCGCCCCACATTTTGGGGGTTTATGGGAATCCAATATAAAGAGTGTAAAAACTCATCTTAAACGCATAATCGGTACCCAATTATTGACATATGAGGAACTATTAACTGTTTTAGTTCAAATTGAAACAATTTTAAATTCGCGCCCGCTTTGTATTCTTAGTGAAGACCCATATCCAGAACCGCTAACTCCTGCACATTTTATAATGGCTTCACCACTTAAACAATTACCCATATCAGATGTTTCCGATGAAACTAGAACCTTATGTAACCGCAAACAATTACTTGACCAAATGGTTAATAGCTACTGGAAAAGATGGCGTTTAGAATACCTACATAATTTGCAAGTGCGACAAAAATGGCTTACAGATAAAGCGAGCATTGCGATCGGTACTGTGGTTTTAATGCATCAAGATGACGTCCCGCCCTTACGTTGGCCAATGGGAATCATTCAGCAGATCTATCCCGGTAGTGATGGTACTGTTCGTGTAGCTCTTGTTAAGACTCCAAACGGTATATTTAAACGACCTATCGTAAAACTTTGTCCATTACCATCGCAATAAAATATTTAACCGCATTATACTAGGTATATATATATATTTAAGTATATTTATAATAAAATATTGAGGTTCAGTAGGGTTTCTTTTTTAGGAATTGGCTTGATAATGTGACTTTAAGTAAGTCAGGAAAAGTGTTTTTTTTTTAATTATTAATATACACCAAGTATTATTAAATCATCTAATAACACTAAAAAAGTAAATGACAAAGTTCCACTTCACTGTATAAGCGATATAAATCTAATAATGTGTAAAGATATTCAACACCATCATCATCATCACCAGCTCATTCTATGCTGTATGCCCTAGCAGTGGGCACGAGCCTTCATAGGGGTGTGAACAAATAGTGAATTAAATTCGCACTACGCACTTTGTACTTATTGTCGCCGGCGTCGATTGTCATGTTCGTGGTCTACCTGTAGCATTTTTTCTTCAAGTGTTATCGTTTTAATTTTTTTCCTTATATTTTAATACTAACTGTATACTCCTTAATACAATTGAAACTACCGTTTAAGATTTAATAATCCCGTTTCTAGACCCCTCACTGTTGATGGCAGATTAAGGTGTACAGCAGTTTAAGGGCAATTTTAAGGGCCAAATTACTCCTCCTAAGTGAATCGTTACCCACCGTTTTATGTTATTCGTATTTCGTTGCTAAATAGATCTCGATTACGTTAAGTGCTAATAATAGTACCGTCTAATTTCTTTGCCGTTTAAATACAATTTTACCTTAAATATTTCTTTAATTAGTAATTTTGCTACTAAGTCTTATAGCTGTTTAGAAGTAATCCTTCAAAGTCGTTTTGCGGCGTAGGCATTGTGATCAAAAAGGAATACAAATATTAGGTACACAGACTTTGAACTTTATGTATATGGCATATGGTTGAACATTTATTGAAGAAATTTGACAGCTTTGGATATGTTGATGTGCAGGCGTCTGTACCTAGATAATTAAATTTTTTTATGAAACTAACTTAACTTTGTTAGGTGTCCAAAAAATTATCATCTCGAGCTCCTCCGAGCTTCAGAAGGCACGTAAAGCCTTTGGTCCCGGCTGCATCAGCAGTCGTTAACAACCATGAATCCGCACTGGGCCCGCGTGGCGGTTTAAGGCCCGTTCTCCCTATCCATCCATATAGGGAAGGGTCGTGCCCCAGCAGTAGAGACATGAATGAGCCGGTGATGTGAATCATTACTCGTAGTATTGTGTATTTTATGTGATCAAAAAGTACATTCTACACTTGCACATAACATAACAGACTCATTAATTTAACATTCAGTTGGTACGATACTGCCAGCAGCAGAAATTATAATCGGACACGTACCTGTGTTGTTATTAAATTGATGTACGTACTTGCTCGCTGGTTTGAGCAAACAATATTGTTACTGTTGTATTGTATTTGGACATCAAAATCATCGAATTGTATTTGGTCATCATTCAGCTATCCATTAGCATTAAATAGACGCAGCCATTACAATCATCACTATTCACAATACATCCAGATTTAGACGCAGTCAATTACTGAATTCTACGCCTCGGTGGCCTAGTGGTAATGTTCTCGACCCGATATTCGAAGGTCCTAGGTTCGATTCCTAGTTCTTGCAAAGTGTGTTACGGATTTTTCGATGTATACTTCGTGTTTGTGATCACCAACCCGCATTTGGCAAGCGTGGTGATTATGCCAATACCAATCTATTGTAGTGTTGACTTGATTTGAATGATGAAGGCCTTTTATTACATTATTGATAATTCTATTAAACTAGTTGTCGCCCACGACTTCGTTCGCGAAGACTACACTATCCCACAGGAACCTGTTACCTGTTGCATACTGTAATCACCATCATCATCTCAGCCAAAATACACTAATTGTTAGACAAATGCTTTCCTCAAGGATCTCCACAACGACCGGAATAAACAGTACAGTCGGTATAAAACTACAATAACGACAATAGCGACACGTTTCACTATCTCACGTGGACACGGGACACTTTAGTAACACTCCACTCCTTTATCTCAGTCAAGTCAGTACGCAAATACAATTGCTTGGCAACTGTCAATTCTTTCTTCGGAACTACTACAAAGTTTCGAAACAGTTTTCTAAAGTTTTCGCGGACACTTTACGATACACATAAATGAAACACTTTAACCAATTTCCTTGCGTTTTATTTGACTCAAGGATATTATATTATCCTGACGTTTTAAACCTTTTACAAACTGTTGTTAGTTTCATTATAAACATTTTTATAGTAGTATATTAATTACGTTTTATATTTATTTTTAACACCACACGTAGCGTTTGTTTGCTTTGATAGGAAGGCTAGATTTATAGAATAAATTTGTTTTCAGGAAACAACTTCCAAAGTTCAATAGTAGCCAACTTAACTTAACTATTATGTTAGTGAAGAAATAAAAAAACGGAACAAACCCAAAATACATTAACATTACCATTTTATATAATAAGTTCAATCTTACATTGGAGAGAAAGCTTACGCAATTTTATGGGTCACACAACCATGATTCCAATTAATGTTATTCAATAGTACCGCTGTTTTCTATGCCAATAAATATCCAAACCATTTCACGGCTAGGTGAAAAACGAATAAAAATGACAAATTACATTTCAACAACAAGTTATGAAACAATTCGATCAATACTTTAGAACAAATATTTGTGTTTGGCCTTAACGGGATGAACCTATAAAATGGATAACGAAAATCTCAATTAGAAATGTACATTGACTAAGCTTACATTTTCTTATTAATTTTTTCATCTTTTAATGCTAATCAAACATAGATGATGACTTATTAGGTATTATTCATACCAAAGAGCCACGAATTTGTAATGAAAGACATTTTTGTAAAAATAAAAAATGTGAAATGTGATAAATGTGAAATGAAATATCTTTCTTGTTAAGTTATCCGTATATTTAATATAATTGAAGTCTCCAAGGTTATTTATAAATACTTTAGATACAGTCTACACAGTAAAAAAACGATAATTTTATTCATGGTAAATGAATGAATGAGAACCTGTAGTAACTCCGAAGCTCCCTCCGGCTCACTCTAGTGGAAACACTTTCCATTCCACTGGATTTTCTCGCCCAAGCACACGGCTCGCTTTGAACTTATTTTCCACTCTAGGAATTTGTTTTCTTTCTCTCCTATGGGTTTACGTTATATCCAAACGCACTTTGCGATATTTGTATTGAAACTCTTGTTGAATTTTAAATATTTCAACAGAAACAACATCGGTCCCAGAACTGATACCTGGGATAGCACGAAAATTATGTGTCAATTTCTTTGAATAATATAAAGCTGTGTTGTCTTACGCTTTGAAATGGAGTCAAAAGAGAACTACGATTGAAATTGGCTTACAAAGCCCTTTTATTTTTCGTATGAGACGTTAAAAAAACTCAAATGTTGAAAAAAATCCATGAGCAGGATTTGCGTTAAAAATTATATAAACAAAACAAAAACATTTTATATCAGACGTTGTTTTTGTTTTTGAGAGTGCACAATTTGCTCTTTGAATTTCTGAATTAATAATGAACTTGCATCTTCATCGTCAGCCTGTAAAACTGTATCCGGATCTACTTGTGTATATTTTACATTATTAGTATTAAAATTAAAGTGGTATCCATGTTTTTTTTTTGGAGAGAGTTCGCTGATTGCCTCACGACAGCATTTTCAGATTTACCGGAATTATTTGGGGGTGGTGAGAAACTTAAAGGTTTTCTCAAGCCGTGTGAAACGAATCATCTTCGGAGGTTTTCAAGACGGAACGGCATCACGCACTAGTACGTATTCCCGTGCCCTACTAGATTCTCCGAGGGGTTCGGATCGGATTGTTCCGAGGGGTTCGGATCGAATCGGATCTAGAATAAGCCTGCAGTAAACATTCCATTAAAAGTAGTTACGTATAAATTTTTACAAATCCCAAGCACAAATTGATAATGTACAACGATACATCTCTACGATGATACGTGAGGCTATTGAAATGAAAAAACAATCAAACTTTAACAGGGCAGTTGGCTGGAATGTACTACCCGTCTGAGATCCGAAACGCATTCGTTCAAAAATAGTTAACGGTAGAACTTTGTAGTCGAAGGTATTGTAGGCCTTTGCTGGGTTCAAAACGTCAGTAAAATTAACGTATGTACCGTTTAAAGAGTTTTATTTCAATATATAGTGTTCTCGTAAACTTTAGAAAACTGTAATTACAATGAATTAATGCTACTTTGGCCTACGAAGTAAGAGTAGGTAGTGTTGATAAACTTGCACAGATTGGATAAAGCCACGATAGAATAAATGGATGTGTACCTGATCTGGTGTATCAGAGGTTCGTACAAACACCGCTTGTCGAAAACACTACTTCTTAACACTAAAATTTTCTAAAATTGAAATTGAAATTTGTTTGCGTCAAAATGCGTATTTATAAAACCATAATTTAATCGTTTTCAAAACAAAATTGTGAAATATTTTTAGACCCAGCAAAATTAAGACGAAAATAATGTTTATTATCTGCTCTGTGATTAGATTCACATAAATATTTCATACAATAGCCGGGGCCTGGCTTAATATTCGCCCGGAACATAAATTAGGGTAAGATTTCAGAGGCTTCGTCCATCCTCCGTAATTTGATCATCTTTTCGCACCTCAATATCCTTTCCTGCTAATATCTTAATTTAATTATTTAATTTACAATTAAACATTTAAAATTAACATCTTTGATTGTAATGAAATATAATTTAGTACCTACTACTGTAATCAAGATAATCGATTTGTCAAACGATAACAGTTACAGTAACAGTCGGCCTGTATTATCCCATTATTAGACAAAGGTCTCCAACATTCACATTCCCCCCATTCACGCTCCTCTCCATTTACGCTTCTCCCACACTCCTCACCATTATGCGTCACAGTTTGCCAGTCTTTTTTAAAGACTCTTATCTCTCGGTCTACTGCGTGCACCTTACTGTCTTGGGACTCCACATGACGGATATATTAGCGCATAGTGCGTTTTTACTAGTTCTTCTGTCGACAATTTTAAGTAAATCCGTAGAAGACAGTGGCCGAGTGGCAAAGCGGTCGGCTCGATATTCAAAGGGCCTGGGTTCAACTCCCAGGTCGGGTAAAGTATGTTTTGGATTTTTCGATGCAGAGCCCGGGTTTGTGATCACCAACCCGCATCTGGCAAGCGTGGTGATTGAGCCATTACCCATTACCAGTTGTAGTGATGATGATTTCAATGTTGGAGGCCTTTGCCCAGTGGGCAGTTATAGGCTATTTACTTATTACCGTAGAAGAAAGTGTATCACTTTAAAGGGTAGGTTGCTTAAGCTTAAAAAATTGGGTAAAAAAAATATAATTTCACAGACAATCTTTAGTTATGGAAACTGAGCCAATTACACTTTTGGAACTTCCCAAATAAAGTCAAGTTTGTTAGAACAGTCCGTGAACGACACTAAACGTGCCATTCCATTTAAAGCCCAAATAGGAGGACCAAAAGTTGGCTCTATTCCCGTTGGTAACAAGTGGCAATCACTGAGAAATAACTAGTGACTGAGTAAACGAATTAGAGCAAGAATTGTTTTTATAAAAAAGGTGTAAAAATAAAATGTTTTTGTTTTGTTTATATAATTTTAACGCAAATTATGTTGCAAACAAATAACAAAAACACAAATGTTGAAAACGAATCCACGAGTAGGATTTGAACCTTTGAACTTCTGACATACATTTTTTATAAACAAATTATTTATAAAAAATGTATGTCATTATTTTACACATTAGTTTTAATTAATGTTCATCGAAACGTCAGGATTAACATTAATTAAAACTAATGTGTAAAATAAACGCGAGTAGATTAAAAGTTGTTTCATTTTCTCTAATATACAAATTTTTAACTTTATCCATTCTTGTTACTCCACACATCCATCTCAACAGTCTTATTTTCGCTTCATGCAATCTTTGTTCATCCTTTTTCTTTAAAGCCCAGCATTCCGACCCATACTGGACTACAGGTCTATTTACAGATTTGTAAATTTTGCCCTTTAACTTAAGGGGCATCTGTGGATCGCATATTGTCCTTTTAACCTGTCTCCATTTCATCCAACCTGTGTTGATTCGGTTCGTTACATCTCTGTCTATTTCGGCATTTCCCTGAACGAGTGCCCCAAGGTATCGGAAGTCGGAGCAGACCGACAAAGGCGTTCCAGCGAGAGTTATGGGCACTGGATTGGACAGGCCACCGAAATTGCAAAACATGTAATCAGTCTTGCTTCTACTTACTTTCGGGCCAAGACTCTCTAGTCTTTGCCACCACTCATCTACTCTGAACCTCTAGACCACTTTCAGCAACACTATGCGTGTTATTGGCGAACATCATACACCAGGGAGCCTCTTCCTGTATGTCCGACGTAAGAGCGTCCATTGCCACCAGAAAGAGGTATGGGCTGAGGGCCGACCCTTGGTGCAAGCCTACAGCTACATTGAAGCTACCACTAGTGCCCGCTGCGGATTGGACTTGGGTACTGCATCGAATGTACATCGCGCGGATCAACTGTACATATTTACCAGCGACATCTTTTTTCCCACCACAAAACCTCAAGGGGTACTCGGTCGTATGCCTTCTCGAGGTCAATGAAAACCATGTGCAAATTATGTGTGCACTTCGATATCTTTCGCAAAGCTGACCGGATAGCGAAAATGGCATCTGTCGTTCCCCGACCAGGCATAAACCAAAATTGGTTTTGTGAAATATCACTCTCAGGAAAACAAATATAATATCTAATAAAATTGTTATTTGCCTTTTTAATATCACAAAGATAAATTTTAATTAAAAGGCAAAAAATAGGTATAAGTGACATTCATAAATGCTCAATCTGTAGTAAGGTCAACCTATAAAAATGTTCTATTACAAATTCTTCATTTTGTAATGCTAACAAATATGTCAACAAAAACTTATTTAAGAATTCGCCAATGTTTATCTTTTTGATATTGATAATATTTAATGAGACAAATTAATAAAATTTTTATTTTTTTCCAAAATTGGAAATGGAGTCCAGACGCAAAGACGACATATGCAGCGTAAAAACTACGCAGCATCAGTCACCCTTACCCTGCCGATGCCGGCCCAAAAAGTGCCTCTTCACGCCTCGTTTGAAGGACCTCATGACATAGGAAGGAGGGAAAACGTGTGCTGGTAGACTATTCTAACTTTCTACTATAGTACGAGCTCTGAATAAACTCAGTGATACATTCCAGATTTGTTGGAAACCCATAACTCCATATTACAAGTGGCCCAGTAGTCCACAAAAACAATTATTTTCGCATAAAGCAGCCTTCCTACACACCCGTGTGTTCGGTTAGCCATTATCTCACTTTACTATTGGAATTTATGCTACATTTATGGTGGTAGAGGTTTCCTCTTAATGGCTACTTTACGATCTATTGTTTGCAAACCTTTTATTGCGGGTGCGTGTGCTAAAAGTCAACCTTAGTACCTCAGATTTAAGGACCATTAGAAATGTAGGAAGTATGTGTTTGTGTTTTACGAGTGGAAAAACATAGCTATCTATTTTAAGTTGTGATAAAATAATTGCTGTCCATGTTTAAATGAAAAAAAAATCGATTCTATAGTGGCTATGGCTTCCAAAACTTATCTTTTTAAGTTATTAATAATAGTCTAACTTGTTCACAAAAGTCTTTCTCAAATATTTGACCGAGTTAAGATGATAAATAGAGTTGAATACAAACTACTGTTATTCTAGGCATAACATTTTTAAGAATCCGACGTTTTACCGAGTTGCATAACCCTAGACCTAGCTGTATAAATGTATTTACTTGAAAAAGGCACAGCTACAATACAATTCCTTCCAATAATTCAAGCATTTTTTTAATTTCGTTAAACATTTTATTTATCATGGAATTTAGTAGTTATGTAAACTTTTACCTCCTTATTTAGTAGTGATGTAACTTTGACGTCCTCCTTTGTCGAGTGGTTTGTACACCGGTTTTCATGGTGTCGCCATCTCTGAGGTCCCGGGTTCAATCCTCGGTCGAGTCAATTTAGAAATAATTGTTTTTCTAAATTGTCTCGGATCTGGGTGTTTTCTATGTACAATAAGTATGTATTTATAAGTATTTTAAGTATGTTTATCCGTTGTCTAGTAACCATTTAACGAGTTTCATAACGAAGCTTCTCTTGGGCTAGATAATTGGTGTGAGTGTAGGAAAGTTTATTTATTTTGTTTATTTATTTATTTACTTATTTTACATAGTGGGAGCTTTCTATTTGTAAAATAATTCCTCAAACTGGTTACGTAGTTCCTGAGATAACCCTATACATACATACAAACGTCGTGGCCGAGTGGCAAAGCGCTCGGCCCGATACCCGAAGGTCCCGGGTTCAATTCCCAGGTCGGGCAAAGTGTGTTTCGGATTTGTCGATGCATAGCCCGGGTTTGTGATCACCAACTCGCATTTGGCAAGCGTGGTGATTAAGCCATTACCCATCAATTGTAGCGATGACTTGATTTCAATGATGGAGGCCTTTGTCCAGCAGTGGGACAGATAAATACTATTCACTTTTTAATTTATACATACAAACGAATTTTTATCTCCATAAATAATATTTGCGAGTAGATCCTTAATATTATGTTACGTTACAATAAAACAGAGCTTAAAAATATATTTACCTATCGACAAGATAATTTTAATGTCCAATAAAGTGATGGCATACAAATTTTATTTCATTTATTATATCGAGAGTGTATTTTCTAGCAATTTCTTTTAGTATTATGGATGAGACACTCTGAAAGCTGTAAAAGTCTTTATGGCGTACGCAACGCACAATTTTATAGCTCATCTTGTATCCACTAATAGCCACTTTGCTTTGAAGAATAAACCAGACGTATGTTTCATGTGACTTCTGTATTGCTTCATTCATAAAGCTTCGCTGGTAGCCGAAAGGAATTGGTGATCGGGTTAAATACGGAAAATCGTGGTCAGTGGCATACATTAGGGTTTAAGACTTTATTTCTCAAAAGAATTTTACATTCACTTAAAAATGAGAAACATAACTATTCATCCCTAGGATGATACGCGAGGCTATTGAAATTAAAAAACAAACTAATTTTAATAGAGAAGATGGTTGGAATCTACCACCAGCCTGGGATCACATCATACAGAATATTAAATCCCAGCCCCAACACCATACTGCCAGACCAAAAGATACTGTAAGCTCTTTCTGCGTAAAACGGAACGCACCTGATTAAATTTAAATGAGGGTATACAAGCTACTAACTAATTATGAGACGACCAACACCTCAGTCTCCCTGTGACCACGGACCCTGCAAAGGGTTCGAAACGTCAGGATAAACATCAATTAAAACTAATGTGTAAAATAAACGCGAGTAGATCCGTAAAAGTTGTTTCATTTCAATGTGTAGTGTTCGCGTAAACTTTAGAAAACAATATGACAAAGTAGGTAGATTTATAATTTATAATTTTACCAATATGACGAGGCAATCATGACTGCGTTTGACGCGTCAACGACAGTGTGTAATAAACAACATAGATTGGTACTGAATAGATGCGGCAAGCACGCTAATAAAAATATCAGAGTGTAGTCTGCGTTTATAATTGTTTTTATCTTGAAACCTAGATTATATCAGTTTTATTTAGTTTTTTTTCCTTTTTTCAGTCACTATTCCATAGTTTTATTAAATTAGTAGGTATATAGTTTTATTTAAATAGTAGGCGATTTTTACCTAGCAAATGGATTTGAAGAAGATTTTTAAATGTATTTAAGGTTTTAGCTTCTTTATTGTTATTAGCCAATTTGTTATATATTTGTGCACTTTGAAAATAAATATTATTTCTGCCATAGTTTGTCCGTGGTGATCGTAGTATTATATTATTAGCATTTCGTAGTCGTTTTAGTTGCATATGTTGTGCTTTAGTCTTGAATGTAATGTCAACACGAACGTCATTAGTTATTTTTTTTAATGTTTTCGAATTACATTGGAAACCTAAATAAGCGTGACTTACCTAAAGCGTACCTGCAATGACATACTTACTTGTAATAATTTGATAATTAGGGCTCTAGCCGACCTATAAATATCCGCACTTGATTCAATGACACCCTATATCATTCCGTATAAGATCTAAAATGTCATGTCTCAAATAAAAACCCCCAACAAAAACACACGTAAGAAAAACAATTTTAATTAATGCAAGTAACAAACGCTTGTTTTCACTTCACCGTATTACGCTAAAGAATGGATGTAAAGATACCTTAAAAAGTACAGACAGACAGATGGTAAAAGGAAGCACCGTCTGAAGCAAATTTCCGCTTACGACAACCCCGAGAGATCTACCATCTTAGAAAAATAATGGCTGGCATTTTTCTGTTAAAATGTTCCGTAAGCTGTACGAAGGAAAAGAACTATTAAAGGATTTATTAAAGAAAAACTTGGGAATGATTCATGAAACATTTCATTCCTATGGAAATTTTATAAACAATAGCTTTGCGTACCTAAGTACACCTTATCAATTATGTGCTATAGTTATTATGAGGGCTCAAGAAACCTTCCTTCTATTCACATTGTGCCCTTTTTTAAGTTGGAGAGTTGAGTTTGTTAAGTTGTATTTTTAGTTGTTATTTTTAGTTACCCTTTTTTAATGTGATTTTGTGTATGTATCGTGTATTACCAATAATTGTTGTGTCATTCATTCAGTTGCTTATTATATCATTTATAGGTAGGTGCCTGCCTACAACAGAATTACACAGATAGTGCACATGAACTCAATGTCACAAGTCAAAAACAAATTTTTTAAACAAATAAACTAAAAAAAGTGCTTTTGAATCGTTCATAATTTTTTTACGTACTACCCATTCAGTACGACTATTTTTTAGTTGTGGACAATTATTACTCCATGCTATGGAGAACAATAGACACAAGAAACTCCACAGATTTAAAAGGTAAGGAAATTTAAAAAAAATGTCCTTAGCAAATTATACAATATTTAATTTTATACATTTCTAATTAAAAACTTTCAAGAGCCCGGAATTATAATAAAAGCTATAACATTCATAACCAAAAGGGATACATGAGCAGATCGGACCATAACCCACCACGCTGACCCAATGAGGTTCGTTGGGTTACCACTTCTATCTTACTACGACAGCGACAAACGGCTTAACAAGCCTTCCAAAGGACAGGGAAGCTGAAAATAAAAATAGCAAAACTTTTGTGAAAGTTGCATGATTTAGAAGACCGCAGCCCAAACGCACAAGCCACTGCACATTCAAACACCTCTCTTCAACTCCCCATTTATAACTTACAGCATATAACATACAACAAGAACGTTGACAACAACAATCAATTCCAGTATAATAATTTCCTGTTCTATCTGTAGAGAGCACGCAGTACAATTACCCAGAAATCCGCAGCCGAATTGTCTAAATTTTGAATTTCAAATATCCACCAACCTCTGGTTAACCGGTGCGAATCAACAGACGACTGAACAGGGTTTTAATTAAGCGTTCACGCAGCGGTTGCGAGTCACGTACTCAAATCTCTCATCTTAGCGTGCTCGAATATCTGTCTTAGCGTTGTTTAAACAGGTTTGTGGTGTAGGTGCTTTAAATCATGACACTCTCTCTTTCCACCCACATCAACTTACTGGCTATGTATTAAGCCATTTCTCTGTTAAGCCTATCGTTTTCCGCTCTCGTCGACCGAGTTAAACGCCTCAGACTTCTTAGCGTGCTCAAATATCTGTCTTAGCGTTGTTTAAACAGGTTTGTGTGGTGGGTGGTGTAAATCATGACACTCTCTTTCCACCCATATTAACCTATTACCTATTAGGTATCTTCTCTATTCCTAAAATATTTTACGCTTTTGTCAACCGAGTCGAACGCCTCAGACAACTTAGCGTGTTTAAATATCTGTCTTAGCGTTGTCATGATATGCCTGTGGTATAATAATGATGTCATTGGACGGACATCTTTTTTCCTTTTATTTTCCTCGATGAGCCGTCATCTCAACATTTACTTATTTCTTTGCTATATCATCTTTCACACACAGTCTATTCATCTTATCTTCGGTCTTTTTTTCCACATAACCTGATCAACTTTCATGCTCGTCGATTGCTGTTATGTACACCATTTGTGTGTGTCATTGGAACTTTGAACCGGTGGTATACCCTGACCTTAACCTTGTTGCTCCTCTAAGCCACCACTATATGTGTCTGCTTTGGTTTACCATCCCTCATTCCATCTAGAAAAGATTCCATCCACTATATCCTCGACATTCGTTTACCCCAAATCTTTGTCTTCGACTTCAACGACTGCGTTCTTCGTCTTCGACGAAATGTATAAAATTAACATTTGAAGTGTTTTACATTTTAGTCAAGTGATCAAAGTTGAAAGAGACATAATTTATGTGCGGCAGATAAATACGATTGGCGCTAATTGTGATTAGAAAAAGTTATACTTTATATAACAGAATAATAATTAAGAAGGCAGAGGACGTAGTTAGCTTGGTTCAGGTCACAGGACTGACTAAGTTGATATGTTAAAAAGAAGGCTTATACACAGCAGTAAGTGTTTACGAGCTGAGACGACGATGACAGTGATTAAAAATAATTTAGTTACCGGTTTAGACAAATATTTATCCTTGAAAAACCATTGATATTAATGGAATACCTACCTAACAGGTTTATTATGATAAACAGATATTAATATTCCCCGTTAAAGGGAGGGCTCAACAGAATATTCCGTTTCTAAACGTTACGCTTTCACGAAATATTTTGCGAAATTGTATAATTTATAATTTGACGAATTATTTTGAACCCCATTTCTAATAGCTTCATGAAAGGGATTAATTGAATACAGTTTATCACGTCTGCTGAGTTCATCGGTCTTTCGTCAAATTGGAGCAATTTATATCAAAAGCCCTTTGCACACGATTGGGAAATTCCGGGTTTTATATTTAGGTCATAGGTATGTACAAGCCACTTCTCGCTGATATCAAACGGAGAGCCGATAACCACTTTTGAGGCTATCATTTAAACGGTTGGTTACATATTGGCATTTTGGTCAGCTGAAAAAGGTATTCTGACAGCAAATAGTAAACGTGAGCTTATTGCGTAAAAGGGATCGCACTTAAACAAAATAATTCTTGTCATGCAATTTGAAAAACAAGCGTTGAAAATATTTCACGAGCGGGATTCAAACCCGCTACCCGCCGGGATTACATGCCATGACATGACGGGTCAGGTGCGCTACCAACTAGGCTACCGTGGCTCTGTCCAACCCGCCTAAATTAATCAACACTATTCGAATCCCGCTCGTGGAATTTTTTTTTTCAACACATGTTTTAATTGTAATTTGTTTGCAACGAAATTTGCGTAAAATATAATATGATGTTATGCAAGAGACGAGAAACACCTTAACAGGCTTCCCTTTGACCACGTTTAAGTGACGATGACTGATGGAAATATTTATTAAATGACTGCTAACCGTAACTTTTCAGTTGGCCTAATGCCAGTTTTATCTTCCATTCAATTATGAAAATACCGAAATGACGAATATGAGAATTTGTATGGTCAAATTTTAACTCTTCTGGCTTGTAACCAGAAGACGCTGATTCAATGCCATACAAATTACAACATTTAGTTTTCGTTAACATGATCGAATGGCAAATAAAACTTGCGCAAGGCACCCTAGTGTTCACAGAAGACCAGCGGTTTTAATCTGATACCTCGCCTCGTCATTATGCTGAGTGTTTTTAATTAAATTGATGTACCACTTTTGGTGGCAAATAATAATAATTTTATTATTCATTAGTTTTAATATTAAATTAAAATATAAAATCAAATTGTTTTATTTTATAAAAGTGATCAAATCGTTTGTTATATTAATGTAATTGCAAAAATACCAATTGGAAAATCACCTGCTTTTTAACCGACTTCAAAAAAGGAGGAGGTTTCTCAATTCGACCGTATATATTTTTTTTATGTGTGTTCGCGGATAACTTTGTCGTTTAAGAACCGATTTTGATGATTCTTTTTTAATCCTAGTGTGCAGTGTAGCTAATGCCAAAAAATGTTACTTCATTTTACTTTCTTCAGCTCCATTGTCGTTTGAAGTGACACTTAAGCCCTGAGCTTCAGTAATTTGGCTCATCACAACCCTTATCTTCGTTATTTCAGTAACTTGAATCGTGAAATGGGAATAAATCAAATGGATGTCTGCAAAAAATAGCGTGAGTGCTTCAAAATATCAGACTTCAAATATATCTTAGTTTTTTTGACGTGAGTCGAGAGTCATTAATATAATGTTGTGAGGACGACTTACTTTTTTACATTTGAAAGTAATTAATAAACTTCTTTTCTTCAACTTTATTCTTTCATTATTTTTTAAAATTCATAATTTTTTTTCATACATTTTGGGGGTGAGTGAGTAGTACAGACGGCAGCACATCAACCTACCACAGAATGTCAAATTTCTTTAATAAATTTTGAATCTTAGTGTTTGGGTATAAAGATCAATATCGATTAGAGAAATTTGACAGTTTTGGATAGGTTAATGTGCAGGCGTAATAGTACACTATTGTAATGTTAGAATATTTACGGTGTATAATAACATTTTCCCAAAAGCTGTTTTTTTACTATCATGATTGACAAGTATAAACATGAGCATTTGTCTATGATACTAATATAAGAAGGATATCATCATCGTCATCAATACTAATGAACTATGGATGTAAACACCACAGGGAGAAACAACCAAGCGGGCCGGGTGCGGATTGGTGGTTGTTAACTGCTTATGCACCAACGGCTGTACGTGCTTGCCGAAGCACGGGATAATTGTTGCCAATCCGATTTGGACCCCTCGGAGAATCTAGTAAGGCCTCGTTCCTTACTAGCACGCACTAGTGCTTGATGCTATTCCCCCCAGAAAGCCTCTGATGATGTTTCGTTTCACCCGGCTTGAGGAACCACTTTTAAGTTTCTCGCCACCCCCAAAAAGTACGGTGACGCTGAAAATGCCGCCAAAGGCAATCAGTAAACCCTCTCAACGACTTCTTGGCGGGAAAGTGAAGAGTCATGTCTGCGGTTTTGTTATATTTTCTAAAATTTGTCTTATGTCGAATATTAATGTGAAATAATGGTAGGTTTTTAACCGTTAGGTGTTTGTGAGTGTGCATGAATGTTGGCAAATGAAAATGAAAACAATGCAACGTCACTTTTCAAAAGCTCTCAAGAAGTCCGCGTGAGGACTTAGTAAAGCCTCACATCTTTACTGAGATACTCGAGGAGTTGGGGGGTATATCATTTCTTACTTCTCATTTCTATTATCATTCATCATCACCATACTGAAAGGAAATATTGTTTATTTATGTATTGCTTGTAAGAAAAATTACTTTGACACTGGCTGAATGTGCTAATCGTACGAAGCCATCAACTAAAGGAAAAAAAATCCTCTCAATAAAAAAAAGCCCGGTGACGCTGAAAATGCCGCCTTAGGCAATCAGTAAAAACTCTTTAAGAAAAACATGGCGTATTTTTTTTACAATTTCATTAAAACAAAAATAGCTCAGCGACCATTATAAAGTTCTACCACCTTACTCAATAATTGACTTAACAATACCATAAAGTCTAGCATTAAATGCTTTAACGACTGTAGCGAAGTCGTAACACTTGTTGATACTATCCAAACGAAATTATGCGCTGTGTTAAAATAAAATGGCATTTAAACTGATTGACATACTTAGAGGCAAGGGACCATTAAAAGTCGACAGCTGTGTTCATGCTTAGTACACACGCCTGCACTTCAGACTTACACATACTGTCAAATTACCTCAATGTACTTTGAACTTTATGTCTATATGGTTGAAAATTTATTGAAGAAATTTGTCAGTTTTATATAGGTTGATGTGTAGGCGTCTGTACCTACGTATCCATACCTACATTACGTAGGTATGTTAAGTAGTACCTAATGTGAGTTTTATTAGCTCTTCGATAACGTTAACGAAAACGAGAATTCGTTTGGCATTAAAACAGCGCCTCCTTTTGTCAAACGAGGAGAGTTAAAATTATGCTACATCTCGTTTTCGTTAACGTGATCGAATGGGGAATGGAACTCGCACTAAGCACCTTGAACAATAGATACCTACACTTTCAAATAGAGAATTATATGGATTTTCAGCTTTTGATTTAAATTCTAAACTTTATGTAAGACTTTGATTACGGGCAAGTATCAAAATTTTCAAATTAACACACACTCCAATGCCAGAAACTATTAACGTAACGCGTAAAAAAGAAACAAAACATTTTATCTGAATTGTGGCGCAGTAACATATCTGCTACAAAATATCAGGTGACGGCTAATACACCTGGGACTTAAATATCCGAGTAAATACGCGTGTTGCCACATTTCACTAGATCAAATTAAATCCACTAGAAAAATTAGGGTCTTTACGTTACGCGTACCGCAAGGACTGTCTCAGGTTCGGCCCGGTGGAAGTTACGTGACATCCCTGACAAAGGGTAAATGAAAGTAAATACATACGCCTAAACTACGGTTTATTTGTTTTTCGTAACGAAATTTTTGTGACAAGATATTTTTGTTTTTTGTACTGATTTGTTTCTTGACCTGATTACATGCATTTCAAATTGTAAATTGGATGGGTTTTATTTAAGTTAGACACTAAAATATCCCATTACAGTTAGCCTGTATTATATAATTGTTGGGTTTGCCAAACTTTGTTATCGATTGTTCGCTAACGTTTGCCAGTCTTTATCTAAGTCGTCCATCTTGACCCGGCACCCGGGAAAACAGCGCCTTCCCAGGACGTCTATTAGCTGATGACTATGATGAATTCCACTCCTATTATGGATTTCAGAAACAAAGCATTAACATCTCAAGCCTTATTGTCACTTCACCATCAGCATGGTATATTCAGTGCTATCAGGTAAGATGAAAGCCAAGTGCTTCCCAATAGCGAAATAACAACATAGCTCCAAGATATACATACATAATGGAAGCCTGTGTAGAGCTGACCTATTTCCAAACATATTTATCAGCATACTGCAGCCACAGACTATAAATAGACTTGTATTAAAATATTACGGGGCAGGCCGCCAGACAGCCGCTGATTCTACCGTTGAGTTCAGAAATGGTGGGATTCAATGTCATATAAGGTATAAAAGGTCCATATTGAAAATTTTATGTATATCTGCATTTTATATATTTTATTTTATATATTGTATGTATAATGTTTTTGTTTTGTTTATATAATTTTAACGCAAATTTTGTTGCGAAACAAATTATAAAAACACAAATGTTGAAAAAATTTCCACGAGCAGGATTTAAACCTACACCCTTCTGACATACCGGGTCAGGTGCTCTTCCAATTGAGCTATCGTGGTTCTAACCAGCTCGCCGAAATTATTCAACACTATTTACTTTTTTACTTTGAAGGCCAAAGGTGCCTATTCAATGTCAGAACTACCGTCATTGACATCTGACCCGAGCACCTGACCCGGTATGTCAGAAGGGTGCAGGTTCAAATCCTGCTCGTGGAAATTTTTCCAACATTTGTGTTATTGTATGTATGTTGTTGTTGTATTGTTTGTATGTACGCATACATACTAACAACCGTGTGAATATGTCAAAAAAAAATTGCAATATACAACGTGTTACACAGAATGATGGTAAAAATAAAAAGATCCAAAGTGCATCCGATCTAGATCTTGAGTTACTATGACAAAAATATTAACTTTAATTTGTCATGCAATTTTAAATAAATATTTCTATTGTGAAGTCACAGCCCTAGTGATTTAATAACCTGTGTGTAATAACATTTATGATCACTGCTGTTTGCTTTTGCGTGCCTGATGCGCGTGAATTCACTAATATAAATATTTAATTAACAATAACATGACTAAATAATTTTGTTTTGTTTATATAATTTTAACGCAAATTTTGTTGCGAAACAAATTACAAAAACACAAATGCTTTTTTAAAAAAAATTTTTCAACATTTGTGTTTTTGTAATTTGTTTCGCAACAAAATTTGTGTTAAAATTATATAAACAAAACAAAAACATTTTATAAATAGCTTGCCTACTTCTTAACTGATCTTTTTGTAAAAATATTATGATCAGATGTTAATGACGGTAGTTGTTGACATTGAATTGGCGCCTTTGGCTTTGAAAGTAAAAAAAAAAAAGTAAATAGTGTTGAATAATTTCGGCAGGCTGGTTCAAATCCTGCTCGTGGAAATTTTTTCAACATTTGTGTTTTTGTAACATGACTAAAGTTAATAATAATTATGTCTTAGTAACTCCGCATACAAGATCTATATCGGATACAATTTGGATCTTTTTACACCTTTCGGCTACTGAAATACGAAAGTAAAAATATTTTAATACGTGTATGCAATTTTTAAAGAGACAACAAAATGTTGTGCCTGCCTACGTCATTTAGCAGTGTGATCAATAAAATAAAAATACTTAATTTAGGATACGGCGATGAAGTTCGTATCTACCAGCGATTTTCCAAAGTCTCACCACAAATGTTAAGAATAACTACTCGTTCTTTCCTTTCTGTATACTGTCCTCTTTCTACCCACTTCACCTTCATATCTTCAAAACTGCTTCTCCTTCCGTTCGACTTTTTCAAGCCATACCTTGCGTTCTGCGTTTAACCTAGCTCTTGTGACTCCCCTTCATTCAACTAATTTCCTTTCCTACTCTTTTTCTGTGCATGCTGTCCGGTTATGGAATTATTTGCCTGAACGCATCAGAAGTGCTCGCACGTTGGAGTCGTTCAAGGGACAGGTTCAGGTTCGGAGTCATTTTTCAAATTTACCTTAGCTATGTTTATTTATTTTATAATGTATATTGCATAAACTCTGCTTTATATATCTATTTCCCTTTTGTATGTACTTTATTTGATATTATTATTATTATTTAGTTTATTTTTACTTGCACCCATTTTTATTTTAATAATTTTATAATTTTTCGCCCAAGGTTGCCTGGAAGAGATTGCTTGTTAGCAATAAGGCCGCCTATTTGTACTCTTTTCTACAAATTATTTGTATGTATCTGTATTTTTTGTGTGCAAATAAAGTTTATTATTATTATTATTATTAACTACCTACTCATTTTAGCAAAGTAACAAATAAAATAAAAAATCATAATAACCTAGTCTTCGCCGGAATACTCATATACTGACCCTTCTTTACAATATATTGTTTAATCCCTCACCTATCCTTCCTATCTTAAGGAACGTTTCAGTTATCATTATTGTTCAGGTTCGCGCTCATTACGGTCATCAGAAAACTTAAGCCTTAAAACACCTCCACACAGCACCACCTTTTATGATTCTTCTTTTACCGTCCAAGCTGTTCATCTCTGGAATTCGCTTCCAGTTGCGATCAGGCGTGCGAAATCCATTCACATATTTAAAGAGCTCGTGAAAAAATTCTACCTTTCCGATTAACCCTGTCCAGCTGCAAAACTGCCATATCTGCTACTTTCCTCCCTGAGACTACTATTATGTTTAAGTAGGTTTATTTATATGTTTATCATTATCATCATTTTCATTATTATTAATTTGCTTTATTTATAAAATACACATTATTCTAGTATGTTTCCATAATTTCACCTCTGATCTTAAAGTTTATTAGCTCTCTCCATCCGATTGGTTGTCTGGAAGAAATCGCTTGAAAGCGATAAGACCGCCAAATTGTAACTTTGTAATTATTTTTATTTTTTCTTTTGTTCATGTTTGTGTTTTTTAGTGTTGCGATAAAAGTATTATCTATCTATCTATCTAGGATACTACAATAAAACGATACCAAATTTCCACAACAAACGTTGTACCTAACTTCGTCATTTAGCAGTGTATAAACCTGTTTTATACAATGCCGATCACTGCTATCGGGGGCAGCTATTTATATAAAGGACGGGAGCCAATCGATCCATCAAGATTAGGTATCTTTGCAAGTCGGGCATTCATTTGGAAACCAACGGTACACGTCTTGGAGCAACAGGTAACTGTATAAACAAATATAAACTGAAAGAATATGTTAGAAAGCTGGCTAAAAATTATTAAGTGACAGATCATCTTATCAGCATCAGGGGTCAAGGGCCTTAACATTATACTGCAATGTTATTGCAGTTGTGAAAATAAGACACGCGTATGTAGATGTCATTACACGCATATCGTTTTTACAACTGCAACAAACCAGGTTAAAAAAATGCTGTTAAGAGCCTTCCTATAAGATGATCATCGTGATTTATTCATTTAAATATTTAAAACCAAATTAATTAACATTGGGTCGTTTACGCCCTGTTTCTAACTTTTAAACTAGTTCTCCTCGTTTACTCCTTTGATCGCAACCCACACAGAAAACCACACACATACACACACACATATACCCACACGCACACACACACTACACAATATTTTTTATTATTATCCCAGCCTTTCAATAACCAGGTTTGTGTTTATTAAAACATCCGTAACATTTTAAGAATGTTAATACTCGGAACATAAAATATTAAAAGTTATCACAGACGCTTTATGATTGTTTTTTTTTATTCTGCGTTTATGGCTGTTATAGCGTAACCGGGCTTTTTAGGAAACTAAAGGTACATTAAGCTGTAGTGATCGGACATCCTCAGAGAGGATGCCATCACCATCCCCTGCTAGATTCTCTGAGACGCTCTGATCGGAATCTAGAAAGAATAACTAAAATTTTGATCGGAACGTCAATATAATATTGTCAGCTACTGAAAAACCCAACCTATATCATTTAAGTAACTGATTTGATTTTTTAAGGCCCGGGGTATGTTATACCCCACCCCGTCAGCAGAGGGTTAAATAGGAATGAACGATGTTTCAACTGCGGGTTACCTTCTAAGATTGCTTTTTCGCCTCGGAAACCCTTTTGATGTCGCGATAACATTTTGCTGGGCATTTCGTTCGACTTTTATAAAGTTGACAGCGATAAATTTGTCATCGGCCAAACGATCTGTCAATATTTATAGCAAGCGAAAATGATAAAATATTTTTTCTTGTGATACGTTTTTAAATGACTGGATTAGGTCAAGGTAGGCGTCGGCTTAGACATTTTTCTTATATATTTGGACGGCGGATATTTACAAGTAATTAATACCTACTAGGGTTTTTTTTTCCTTTAGTTTATGGCTTCGTGCGATTAGCACATTTAGCCAGTGTTAAATAAAACAAAACCGCAGACATGACTCTTCACTTTCCCGCCAAGAAGGCCCACTAGGGTTAGGTTAGAGACTTAAAGACTAGTGTCGTCGTCTCAACTAAAGGCTGCCATGGCATGTAAACTGGATTACAGTTTTTTTTTTTATTTAAAGACTTCTTGTACTTTAACTCCTTAAACTATCATAGCATTGGAGTAATCATTATTATCGGAATACTTATAATAGTATTATGTTTGTATTTAAGATTACAAAAACAATAACATTGTATAAATCCCGTTAATAATTACTCCGATTTTTGTACAATGTGGATATTTATTTATACACTATCATATTCAAAATACAATTCCAGCATGGACTATTTATATAGCCATGTTAAAAATGTCGCATGTTTAAAACGATTAGGCCGTAAACGGGAACGTTCCCCCAATTTCATCACAATGGATTGATTATTTATGCAGCGCTAATTTCATAGTTTTAAGCGTCTTTTATTCTCTTTATTCTTTACATAGTGTTTAAGTACATTTGTACATCAACAAAGATTCTAACGGGAATTAACGGTAACTAACTAGTATATAATATTATATAGTTTTGGTCACCCATCCAACGATCGGTTTTTACAAAATTTTCTTAATATCTGCAATCGTAGACTAAGCGCACTGCGTCAACGAGCTTTAAAAAAAAATTAGCGAGAAATAATGAACTGGTGATGATAACATAACTATAAACTTAAAACTAAGCGTCGTCTAAATTAAAGTTACTATTACCTATAGCTTTTTACTTTATGTGAACTCACTTTAAAAATGGTTCCCCGCCCGCCCACGTCCGATATTCTGTGACCGATTTTTTGTCGGTGAAAATATAAGGAAGAAAAGGAGTTCTATGTTGCAACGCACACGTCCTATAAAAAGTCGGTCACAAAATGGGTACTAAAACCTCGGCGACAAAATCGGTCCGATTCTACAAAATGTCGGTCGTGGGCGGGCACTGTTAAAATAATGTGTCAATATAAATGTTTGCTAGCTTAAAAAGTGACATGCATGCATACCACAATATTGAAGTGCTACACCAAAAACAGATCTACTCGCCTTTACTTTGCATATTATTTTAGCCAACGTTTCGCATTTTACGTAAGTACCTAGTCAGTAAGAAAAATGTCTTTCCTACCAGGTAACGACAGTTTCGGGTCAATTCAAATTATATTCAAATTGGATTTATCAGGATAATCGCACGATATCTCCTTCCAAATCCGTTGATTTCAATCGGTGAATTGATTACATGGAAAATGTCGCTGCCATTTTCTTTCGATTTAAAAATTAGCAGAAAGAAATTCAGGTTAAGTTAATTACGTCAAGCATGAAAAGAGATTGTTTCTGAGATGGCTGGACATCGGACACGAAGATTATGAATATAGCAATAGGTACTTTAAACAGAAACTACAATGTGCACAAAAAGAAGATTGAAAAACAACATTCCCAAAATATTAAAGATCAAAAGTCCGGTAACGCTTTAAATACCGCCAGAGAAAAAGAAATTAAAAAAGCGTATACTTACAGATAGATGTTTTTTTTTTCAACATTAATATATAATATAGGCACATACCCCTAAAGTATGAGATGAATAAAGAGATTGGGCAAAATTAACTCACAGCTCCTCGTATGCAATAGAAGATAATTTTTGTTAAAAAAAAACGAATGTGCCTAACAGTAGTCGCATATGATGTGTAACATTTGACATGTCACCATTTTAAATCAATATTACAATAGAAAATAGAATATAGAATTAACAATGGCGTATACATATCTTTTTTAATATTCTTTAAAAGTCTTTTACTCACGAAATGGTTGAAATCAATATTACAATAAAAATATAATATATTTATACAAATCATAAAGAGAATGCAGTAAATACTCATTAGAAGACATGTCACACTGTTATCCTGTTGCACTGTTATGATCACATTTCTACGAAATCACTCCACAAATACATACCTACAACAAACATTGGGCTTAAAGTGTCGATCACTGGTGGCTTCCCCGACTAACACGTAACAGTTACAGGATCACACTGTTACGACCCTACTTCCGTCCCATTTCTACGAAATCACTCCCACAAATTGCATATATAGAGAGCGGGCGGATCACACTGTTACGAATCTAGATGTTACGGTACTTCCGTCCCATTTCTATGAAATCACTCCCACAAATTGTATATATAGAAGGCGAGCAGAAAGATGTTACACATCAAAAAAATATTAATATAGACGTGTAGTGGCATTAGTCATCGACAGGAACCAGTGATCGACCCTTATTTCTACAAATCATAAAAATAGAGGTCAGCAACAGATTTTAGTTTAGCAACTATTCAATACAAACTACCTGCTTAATAGCTGTAATCGAGTAAAATTTCAATTAAATTAAAAACAAAAATCAACATCATCATCATCTCAGCTAAAAGACGTCCACTGCTGGACAAAAGCCTCCCCAAGGATCTCCACAATGACCGACACAATTTTGTGCTGCTCGCATCCAGCGGCTTCCCGCGACAAACCATTAAAATTAAAATAAATAAAATTCAATTAAAGTAAAATAGTCTTTTGTTTCCCAATAAAACACATAATAATTATGTAGTGAGACAACCCCAGAGAGTATAGTCTATATTATTATCATTTGAAGACGATAACTGGTGTTTTAGTTTTCTTAACCCAACCAGAAAACTTATAAGCATGTATTAGGAATGAGTTCACTTCAGTAGTCTAACTGATTCATATGTCATACTCGTGAACGGCTGCCGCCTGTGGAGGCTGGTCTGCTCTTACATACTTTTCTTATTGTTATTGTTATTAACTATAGTTTAACTTTGTTTTTTCTTAGACAGGTTTTGACTTTTACTAGTACTGTATGACATTGTAATAAATTAAACTGGTAAATGATGTTTTTGCAAACTTATTTTTTTTTTGTGTTTTTTTTTTACATGTTTTGATTGTCCTTTATATTTTATGTTTTAATTTTTAATGGAAAGGGTCCTTTTATGATAGGGCATTTTCCAATATGTTTGACGCTGTAAGGGAGAAAAGAGCTTGAGGCTTGAGTTTCTTCTCAGTACAAGGTCTCCCGGCCAGAGTAGACTTACGAACCGATGTGTAGCCTAAACTGAATAAATGATTTTGAATTTTTGAATTTTTTTACGGATCTATTGGGGATTAAACCACGACTTCTCGCTTTTAACCAGAACATTTATTCGTTCTTACTTACTTACTGCTTCGGCTCCGGGACCCGAAGTGGGTCTTTGCCTCCGACAAAAGAGCACGCCATTCTTTCCTTCTTGGCCAAATCAGACCAATCGGACATCTCTAGCTCGGCAAGATCCTTAGTGACTTGGTCGGCCCATCGGTATCGAGGTCTGCCGATCGGACGGCGCCTTGCCCTCTATGAGCTATGAGCTCTTATAGAAGTATTATTGTAGTTGTGGAATAGGGACGCTTGTATATACGCCGCTATACGCATCTCATTTTTACAACTGCAATAATACTGCTATATGAGCTCGTTGTTACTCCCTGTAGGGCGTTGTATGTACGCTCTCTTCACCGCACGATCGTCTCTTATACGAATGACGTGACCCAGCCAGCGTAGTCGCGCAGATTTTATATTTCCCAAGATATTATGGGAGGCTACGAGGTCTTCTAAAAAAGTCTGCATTGCGAGTGGACTGGAATCTGTGTCTGCGAGTAATTTATGACTTAAGTCATAAAGTTGGTGGCAGAGCTTAACTAAGTCGAAATTATGCTGGAAACTATCTTATGCAATCGGCCATAGCGATCAATATGGAATTATTTAAATCCATTCCAATAGCCACGTCAAAGATCTTTAAAATTATTAGCGATAATAGTGGGAATAATAGTGGGGGAATAATAGTGGGGGGTATAATAGTGGGGATAATAATAGTAATTTGACCACTGACTTTTTTGAAATTGCATTTTTTCTTTAATTTATTATATACGAGGTAGACGACGAAAAATAAGTTTATAGTTTTTGGCATATTTTTTTTTTATTTATCTCATTTTGGTAGGTCTCCTTATGCTAAAACAACCCCTTCTAGTTGCCGCTGCTTGCCTCAGACTCAGAGGACCCAGGTTCAATGAAAAAAAGAAAAAAGAAAAAAAAAACATTTATTGGAATCACCAAACAGGTACCTACTACAACAGGCACCTTTAACCGCCTCTGTGGTCTAGTGGCTAAGACCACCGGTTTAGACCCAGAGGTCTCGGGTACGTTTCCCAGCGGGGGGTACATGTTTGTGTACTCGGTTTGGTTGGTGGTAGGGATTGTTTGTCCGCCTGGCTAGCTACCACCATCTTATCTAAATATGTCGCCATAACATCAATGTTTGTAGCATTGTTGTGTTCCGGCAGCTAGAGATAAGATAGCCAGTACCTCACTAGTTGAGGATCCCGGGTGAAGTGCGCTTCCATCATTGGCCTTATTATCACTTAACATCAGGTGAGATCAAGGCACTGTGCTTACTCGTAAATAAAAAAAAAAGGTAACAAAAGGAAAAGAAAATAATAATTATATACATTGCGCCCTGTTATGTAATACCAACATACTACAGCTCAGTATTGAGCTGTGTTCAGAGCAATTAAGAATACATTTATGATAAAAGTTACTCCGTTTGATTGGAGGCAGGGCTTGTTAAAGACCACTTGGCTTGAAAACCAATCGTAGTACGAGTAGCACCGTTGCGAAAGTTAGAGATAAGATAGCCAGTCCCTCATTAGTTGCAATACATTTCAACCTGCGGCATTATCGTCACTTACCATTAGATAAGATAAAGGTGAATCGCGTTATGCTCGATGGTGCAGTGATACGGTGCTTTCGCAAAGGCCGGTCACTAGATGGGTGACCAAAAATATATAATCTAATCGAATCGAATCGAAGGCACGTAAAGTCGTTGGTCCCGGCTGCATTAGCATTCGTTAACAACCACCAATCTGCACTGAGCCCGCTTGGTGGTTAATTGCCCGTTCTCTCTATCCATCCATAGGAAAGTCTCGTGCCCCAGCAGTGGGGTCATAAAATGAGCTGATGGTTGTAATGATGACGGCTCTTGTTACAAAATGTAAGTTAAATGTAGATACAGATTCGTTGACCAGTCATTGGTATAACTGCAAGAACGCAATCAGAACGCGCCAAAATACCTATATAAGTTAAAACCGAATTAAGCGTAGTGGTTAAGTCAATTTTCTATTTGGGTAGCCAAATAGAAAATTAAGTTAACAACATCTTAACTTAACTCTCAAACAGCATTGTATACTTTTAAACTTCCGCGTTCCATTTTAAACAATGACAGAATGAAAGAGGATTAACGCAAACTACTTAGTATAGGAACCCAAGACATACCTTTTTATACATACATACATACATACATACATACATACATACATACATACATACATACATACATACATACATACATACATACATACATACATACATACATACATACATACATACATACATACATACATACATACATCCAAAAATACTCCCAAAAGGGGTAAACAGAGCACTGAAATCACCAAGTTTATAAACGACTAAACTCGCCATTAGTTAGACACACATTACCTAGACACCACATTTAGCATAACCAAAGTAGACTTCTAAAATTAATTAAATAACAGATAACAGTGACAGGTTGATAGCCAATCGCCTCTTATGAGAGTATCTTAAAACCCCTGTACCTTACGACCAGCTCTTACGATACGGAAAGTAAGGCCGCTGACACATTCTTTCACGTCCCAAACCCAGCATGAGAACATACACAAATATTTTGTTTCACCATAAACAACTAACAATAGGAGAGCGTTATCTAGACCAAATAGCATTACAATAAATAAGCGATGACGGCGGAAATATAATACGGGACAGCCATACAAATGGTGTCATGTCAGATTCCACAAATGTATGTGCATTATTTACCCTTACACAATTTGGTGCCCTTATGTTTTGTAGGAAACAGATTTCTTTTCCCCCTTTCGTGAAAAACCGGTGAATATATCACTGGGACTGACGGAATATTGAATTATGAAAATTTGGTCGCGTTAGCACTTGGAACTGCCATTTGTACTTGTTTATTGTAGTTTGTTTTCTGGGTTCTGTATTAAAGATTATTTATTTTGTAGTAGTTGACACCTGTTGCAATGTCGGTTCACTGGATGCAGTACGGCGTAAATTTTCCGTAATGCCCTCGACGCCACATAGGCCGGGTTTCCACTGACGCGGAGCTGGACGGAGAGGAGCAGTGAAGAGCGGTGAAAAGTGGTGAATGTTTCCACTGAAGTGGAGCAGAGCGGAGTAGTGAAGTGGAGCGGAGCGGAGTAGTGAAGCGGAGCGGAGCGGAGTCTCATCCATTCGTCGTAACGATGATAACTACTATGATGCACTGCGCGCGAGTCAAGCGGCGCGGCGTCATGCACCCGCTCCCGCACCCCGGTCCGCACCTCGCCGCTCCGCTCTCCCGTTCGTCCACTAACAACCTCGCTGCCCTCCGCACCGCACCGCCCCGCTGTCCTCCGCTCCTCGCCTCGCTCGCTGTATTCTTATTATGAATATCCGTTCAGCTCTGCTGCACTCCGCTCGTGCTGTTTCCATTGAAGCGGAGCGGAGATTTCGAGCATAGTGATTGGTCAATCCATGCACCGCTAAGCACCTCTCCGCCCAGCTCCGCGTCAGTGGAAACCCGGCCGTAGCAATAACAAAGTAGGACTCTGAGGTGAAATAGATAACATCAGTGATATATTGTGTATGTGGATCTTTTAATCCTCTTGTGGGGGAGGCTATAAAGAATAAAATCAAAGAAAAAAATAAAATAAAACGATACAATTGAACTGTTTAGGTGGATTTACGGCTATTGAATTAACAATGTTGAAATAAAAATAGGAACCTAGAAACCCTTGTCCCTTAGTCGGCTCTTACGACATGCACGGGAAGTTAGGCAGCTAATACATTATTTTTAAGTCCCAGTCCAGCATGGGACTACTGGATGGGTGAGACAAAATAAAATATCTCTAGTTCATGCTACGGGAGGTATGTATGTTAAACCGTTGGACCCCGTTGTTGACGTAATAAAGCAGTTGTTAAAATCCACCGACGAGTGCTATTTTTCATGTGGGAAGCCTTAGCCCAGCTGTGGGACGTTTGTAGATAGATGATGGTTAATTTATTAAAAATATTGTTAGCGTAGCGGTTTTAAAAGACTTTACACATAACGGTATCTTAGATACTAATGATCCGATCTGAACCCCTCGGAGAATCTAGTAGAGAACGGGTCACACACTAGTAAGTGATGCCATTCCCTTTAGAGAACCTCTGACGGTGCTTCGTTTCACACGGCTTGAGGAACACTTTGAGTTTCTCGCCGCCTCTGAAATAGTCGGTAACGCTAAAAATGCCGCCTGAGGCAATAAGAAAACTCTCTCCAAAAAGAAAAACATACAAACTTGAAGTTGGATGTTTTTAAACCAATTAGCGAATTATAAAAATCAGATTTTTGATCATTTGATATAAAAAGACGTTTTATCATCAGAATGTATGCGTTATAACTTCCACTATAAAAAGTTTCCAAATCGCATAAGTTGAGTTGAATAAAAGTTATTTTTTTAATGTTGTCTTCGTTCTGTAGAAAGTGACATTAAAAATGTAACTCAATTGTTTTACTTACTCTTTTATAATTTTTTTTTATATTTTGCTGTTAATCGCAGTGCCTTGATCTCACCTGATGTTAAGTGATGATAAGGCCGAAGGTGGTAGCGCACTTCTTCCGAAATCCTCAACTACTGAGGCACTGGCTATCTTATCTCTAGCTGCCGGAACACAACAATGCTACAAACATTAATGTTATCGCGACATATTAAGATAAGAAGCCAACCAAAGCGAGTTCACAGACACGTGACCCATTTGGAATCCAACCCGGGACTTCCGAGTCTAAAGCGGTGCTCTTAAAACCACTAGAACAAAAAGGCGGTTATCTTTGTATGTTTTTGTGTATGTCGGTTAATAAAAGTGTAACGGAAGGAGGCGAAAGGGAAAAAGTGGACTGTATTAAGGAATAAGAAGCAAAGTAAAACGTACAATTATAATTAATAGAAGACAAAATAAAACATACCAGGACAGCAACCAAGATGACAATCAAGTAAAGAAAAAAAAGAACATATTAAAAAATGACACTTAGAAAAAAGAAAAAGTACAAAACCTAAAAAGAAGTATTTACTCCGTAACAAAAAGTGTTATCTATCTTTTTATCTTATGCTGTACAAGCCACATGGAGTTTATGAAAGCCGCGTATAAATCGTCGTCGTTCGCAGCGACTCAACGCGGTACGCAAATTCATCGTGTCCTTTTTATCTTATAGCGTAAAATGATTAATTGCGAACATGTTACAAATCTCCCTTCAAGAGATGGGTACTTACGTGAGTTAACTGAAAGGAAGTGTTACATTCGAGGTTTTAATATTAATTAATCACGTGTTCATTAATCAGCTTCAGTGTAAGACTTAAGTTAATGTTACCCTTGATTCTAAAGTTACCCCGCTTTAAAGTACCTACATCATAAAACAATATAACAGTAAGCTGATGAGTGCAATGCTCTCACTGTTTAAAAAAATATGGTGATTTAATAAGAAAATTCATATTTAGAAAAGTGTTGGAAAAAATCCACGAGTAGGATTCGAGCCCGCACTTTCTGAAATACCGGGCCAGGTACACTACCAACTATGCAATTGTGGCTCTGTCCAACTCTTGCAAATGTATGAACACTATTGACACTTAGGTACTTTGTAAGCCAACCTTTCTATGCTTAAGGGAATACAATGATGAAGACAGTCAACCGAAAAAAAAATTACATTTGTATAACTGAATTCATTCGATTTAAAGTATATTCTGGAGTTTAAAATTGCAAAATCAGTTAAACAAACGTTTTTTTTATGTTTACAATTAACTGTCAATATATCTATTTCCCCTAGGAATAGAAGGTTTCATAAGAAAAGGGCTTATTGGTTTTTCAGAATCAGAGTTTTGAAGTTTGTAATAATAAATGTCATAATGATATCAAGAAATCGATTAAAATAGGTAAAGACTTCCTCTATTAGATGCATACAAACGCATCTGTAACAAAAAAAGCCAGTCTTCCTAAGACTAAAAGTAGAAACTTACATTCAATAATTATGCTTTTTTTCTTTCTTAGTAACAATAAAATAATTAATATAAAGAAAATCCTTACTTTTTTAACCCGTTTTCAACTAATTACGGTTGAATTTCGACGACTGGGCGAGCACTAGTGGTCATAAATACGTGCAAGTAAACGTTTGAAACCACTACGCCATCAGGCGCTTTTAAATCACTTCCTCGATAGAAACAAATGACGGCAATTAACCAAAAAATAACTTTACGTAAAGCAACATTATCGCTCTCTTAAAAACCGAGTCAGAAAACCCGAGTAATCGAAAAGTTAGCTGACACGCGAGTTCCATTATTATGAGTGTGTTGTAATCTCAAACGCAGGTATAAAGACGTCTGCACACCGAGCGCGGGGCGTTTGGCATTACTGCCTGACATGGCATATTATTTGGAATACTGATTTCCAAACTTCAGTATGAAGAAAAAAATATATTCCTAGGTGAATCAAAGGATAAAAGGTTCAAGTTCAAAATATCCACAAATATAAGCTATCACCGTTCCACTGAGTTACATTGATATATTGAGAACTTTAGATGAACTACTTTGGACCTAACGGGGCAGGCATTGTAGGAGAAACGTATTCAATCCAAAGCTTTACCGAACACTGTGACAAATTCCACAAAGTTTTTCAACGTAAGTACGTCATATTTTATTAGGTTCTAGCGTAGTGCATGAATTACTGGTTTGCCGGTTTTAATTTTTACCGGTGAAACGCCCAAATGCAGGGTAATTCACCGGTTATTTTGGATACGGATTTAAGGAAAGCCTTCAACCGAGAAGAGTTCTTCCTGCTTCTTTTTCTCCATAAATCTCATACACATCATCATCATAATCATCAGCTCATTTTATGTCCCCACTGCTGGGGCACGAGCCTTCCCTATGGATGGATAGGGAAAACGGGACATAAAACACCACGCGAGCCCAGTGCAAATTAGTGTTTGTAAACGACTGTTAATGCAGCCAGGACGGCCACGGCCTTACGTGCCTTCCGAAGCACGGAGGAGTTCGAAATAAATAGATAAATGTTTTTTCACCCATCCGATGACCGGCCTTTGCGAAAGTTGCTTAACCTCAGCACTAGCAGACCGCGCACGTTAACCACTGCGCCATCGAGCTCCTCCAATATACACAGTTAGAAACCATACATTTTTCTAGCCATGTTTCATTTCCAGGCACTATTACAATCTAACTAAACGCTAGACGAGTAAAATATTGCCCCACATTCTTTTCAGTACCGTCCACAAAAGCTTGAGTAGATGCCATTCCTTCCGTTAGACGATTTGCAGTGAACGCCATTTTGCACAGTCAGCAAAGTAAGTAACTGGACATTTTAATACAACGTTATATTATGTATTTTTAAGATAAAAACATCATTGACTTCCTTACGCAATTCACACACGGTGTTTTCAGATGTTTGGAATTTCCACATCACATCGACCAAGCCCTTCTTCAAGATAACGATATGCTTCAGGAGTATGGTAACGTCACCATGATCGAAGGTGACTGGAGGCAGCTTGTTGAGGTCCCTCGCCATGAACGTCGGCATGTCATCGGGATCGGTTTCCTTCAGCAATGAGGGCGATGATCTCCTGCAGGCTCTTCTGTGTACCGTCTCGTCTACGGGATACCCTCTGGTCGCTCTTATTGAGTGACTCGTACAGCAGATTCTTAGCTCCAGCTACATCGTCTTCGCTGTAGCTGGACTTGCATATCTGCAGAGCGCTTACCTCACCCATGACGTCCAGCTTTTGTTGCGAGAAAGCTAGTTATCTCATGGTGATGGCTTAAATCGAGCAGCGGCTTGCGCCGCGCCGTGCACTTGATCAACTCACCTAGGATTATGTGATGACAAGACCGAAGGTGGAAGCGCTCTTCATCTGGAATCCTCATGAGGCACTGGCTATCTTATCTCTAGCTATCCTCTAGCACTAAACCATAAGCCACCGTTAAATTTCCCTACAAAAAAGGTGGCTTTCATCACATCATCACATCTGACGTACGGTTAAAGACGATAGCCAACTTGACCTGGATACCTCAACTGCTGAGGAACTGAGTACTTTATTTATGTGGTTGGAGACCCTCAAGTCTCCTGGTTTTGCATAGGCTGATTTCAGAAGTTCCATTCTTTAGGACTCCAATTCGTCTCTGCATGCTCTGTCTCCAACTCGAACTGTTTGTTGATAGTTGCATTTATTTCCCTTAAGGTGGACAGTGGAGAGGTGACAGACCGGGCCACTTTGTCGTAACGTAACATGTTCGATGCGAGCATTCGCATGGTCAGTTCAGTGAGCCGAGCCGCTCGCCGCTCGCTCAGCCCTGTTATCGGTCAGTCAGCAATGACTTTTCAAGCTCGCCGCAAATGGTATGTTACGGTTACGCTACGACGATACGCTACAGTCAGTCGCCACCATTATGCGTTGAAAGTGTTATCAGAATTCACCTATTTAATTTTAAAATATTGAACTTTGATTTGAGTATAATGTGTACTTCAAAAAACAAGATTAATATAATCAGCTCGATCGTGCCTCAAAGAATCGACAAAGAACAGAAAATAACGACCAACGAACCTTCTCAAAGCAACGGCGAGGGATTAAAAAACTTTCACCGTCATTTGTTTTTATTATCATTTTTCAGACGACAAACAACGCCGGGCCGTATTCAAGTTAGAACCTTATTCTCATTACAGGTAAAGGTAAAATTTCCGATGACATCAAAGGTATTTGTTAAAAACCAGACATTGTAGGCTTCGCTTGCTTCCATTGAAACCAAGTCTTTGTGACGGCCTCGAGTTCCGAGTTTTTTGAGGTATATTTAAATACTTTGGAAGTACAGGCTTAAGTCAATTAAACAAGAGTATCAACCATTATTTATTGTTGCCCATTCCTTATATCATTAATTTGTAAGTAGTATATAATTTTATTTAAAATATTTTTTTCGTTGACAACAATTATACAACGTGTAACAAAAAAGTGTTGTCAAAATGAAAAGATCCAAAGTTTATCCCACCTAGAACATGTATGTAATGTTATTAAGACACAATTATTAACTTTAATTTGTCATGCCATGTCATTTGTCATTTATATTAGTGAATTGGTGCACGTCAGGCGCGCATAAGCAAGCTGCAGCGATCATAAATGTAGACTGGTAGAAGTTACTAAACCACTATTGCGAATAAACTAAATTAAATTGAAACGAAACTGTCAAACATTTTACCGCTTCTTTCATGTGTCACATATGTTTTTTACTTAATAAAATGGTATAGAAGGTAAAAAATATATATGTATTTATGCGGTAGACTCTCCTCTATGCGTAGGTGTTTTTTGTTTCGATATAGCCAGTGTAGTTTTTGAGCATAAACTGTTTTAGTCAAGAGCGAAAACGGCACGGTACGGTTCGTGCACTATCGGCATCGGTCGGACGTTTGCGGTGGCATAATTGTGATATATTAATCACAATAGAAATATTTAATTAAAAATTGTATAACATATTTTAAGATAATAATCATGACATAGTAACTCTGCATACAAGATCTAGATCGGATTAACTTTGGATCTTTGCATTTTCTGTTACACGTTGTATATACTTTTTACCGTTTTAAAATCAATTTCACATTTATTCCCTAACGTACCGTCATCAACATTATAATGGACATAATAGTAATATGATATGGTACATAAATTGTGTAGGATTGTCTTTTTTTTTTTTTTTTTTTTTTATACTTAGCACGGCAAATGACTCCACACCACCTGATGTTAAGTGGAAATGGAGTCCAGACGCGAAGACAACTGGTGCAGCGTGAAAACAACGCAGCATCAGTCAACCTCACTCTGCCGGCCCACAAGGTGCTTCTTCACGCCTCGTTTGAAGGACCCCATATCATAGGAAAGAGGGAAAACATGTGCTGGTAGACTATTCCATCTTTTGGAGGTGCGACAAAGAAACGAGTCACCAAATTTCTTTGTGCGCGATGGGATATGTGTGACAGTGAAGCGGTGACACCGGAGAGCAGCACGTGTACTCCTATGGAGGAAGGGAGAAGGTGGGATAAGGTCAAAGAGCTCTTCAGAGCACTCGCCGTGATATAAGCGATAGAAGACGCTGAGTGACGCTATATCTCTACGCAATTGCAGGTGTTCGAGAGTATTAGTTACCTCTGCATTGCCGATAATACGTACAGCGCGACGCTGCAATCCGTCTAAGGCATCGAGAAGATACTTTGCGGAACCGTCCCAGCAATACTCCACGCAAGACCGTACCTGTGTCTTGTACAAAAGACACAACTGGTCAGGCGTAAAGAATCGCCGCACTCTGTTCAGGACACCGAGTTTTCGTGAGGCTGTTTTGATCACGGCTTCGATATAGTCATTTTGATTCAGATCGCAGCGAATCGTCATACCGAGCATGTTGATATTGTTCTGCAGGCTAACTAGTAAAAACTACTAGTAAAAGGTCTACTAGTAAAAATAAAATAGTTTTAAAATATCATTAATACTTTAGATTTAGGTTAGAGATATAGATAGTTCTTATAAATTTGTGTAGTATATGTTTCATTTACGTTCTTTGACTGGTAGAGAATGCCATTTGGCATTAAGTCCGCCTTTTGTACTTATTTTATTGTATTGTGCAATAAGGATTAAATAAATAGATAAAAAGAGTTAGAGATTAAAATTCAAGTGTTTGCTTTTTAAATTCAAATTGAATAAACGTTGTTATTAAAATCATTTTGTTCGAAAAAGTTTATATGTAAGGTAAGATCTTAATTTAAAAGTTGTTGTTTTCTCAAGTTTACGTAACATTGTAGACCCCTGATATTTAAATCATCACCATCATCATCACAGTTAAAAAAACGCCACTGCTGGGCTAAATTAATTACATAATATAAACGCGATTAGATCCGTGAAAAGTACATAAGTATTAGAAAAATATTAGAAACTTATTTACTTTTTGACCATCCTGTTCATGCAAATCTTTAATTTTGATGTCGGTGGGATTGAGTGTGAAATATTAATAAAAATTATAAATATGGCGTTCCCCGGTCGGCCGTAGCCAAACTTAACCAATTAAAAGTTATGACTAGACAAAACTTGTTGTGAATAAATTTGTGTTTTGACTGAACCAGATACACACTGTTATTTTAATAGGACAAACTTTGGAATTTCAGTAAAACAACTGACTTAACTGTTGCCTTTAAGAGACATGCCATACGTTTCTTTTTTAGGGTTCCGTAGTCAACAAGGAATCATTATAGTTTCGCCATATCCGTCTGTCTGTCTGTTTGACCCCAGTCTAGCTCATAGACTCTTAGTACTAGAAAGCTGTAATTTGGCATGGATATATATATATTAATCACGCCGACGACAAAGTGGTGAAGTAAAATCTTGAAAGAATTTTTTTTTTATGTTATCTCCCCTACACTTGAAGTGGGGATGTATTTTTTTTTCTTGTTTACCTCTAAGTGTGGGGTGTCGTTGGATAGCAATTTCAAAAATATAGCGGGTTTGTGAAAACAGTTTTTTTCCATCCGTCCAAAAGGCATCCGTTTTTGAGCTATTAAGCTTTAGTGCAAATTTTTTTTAGAGTCAAGTGTCAAAAAACAACCATTTGGCTGGCAAAGGGGAGGGGGGTCCCCTTTGCCAGCCAAATGGTTGTTTTTGGATACGTGAAAAAATTCACGGTAGTTATATATATGACGAAGTTAAAAGGAAAACTATCACAGCTAGTAGGGCTTTAAAAGTTTACGAGTAACAGTCTACCAACTTATAAAATGTACTTTGCTCTATCAAATACTCCTGTAATTTTTATATATTATTATATATATTCTCATATACTTAAATGTAGATACTACCGGTTTCACACACCTGACAACGTTATTTAAGTAGTTCCCAATGCCAGCCAGCTGGCAAAGGGGAGGGGGGTCCCCTTTGCCAGCCAAATGGTTGTTTTTGGATACGTGAAATAATTCACGGTAGTTGTATATATGACGAAGTTAAAAGGAAAACTATCACAGCTAAGTAGGTTTTACAAGTTTACGAGTAACAGTCGACTAACTTATAAAATGTACTTGGCGCAGTACAAATTCCTCATTGGGAACTACTTAAATAACGTTGTCAGGTGTGTGAAACCGGTAGTATCCACATTTAAGTATATGAGCCATCGTTAAATAAATGTTCATAAAAGCCCTCTTCTCAGAGTCCGCCTTATTAAGATGGGCTACGGAACCCTACATAGGGCGTGGCGCGATACGCACTTGGCCGGTTTTTTATTATTAAAAGCGTTTGGCGGGCAGTAAAAAGTTTAATAATAACAATATAATCCTTTAATGTACAAAGAAAATATAACATTGAAATAAACGTTACACGTTTAATTACAAGTCATGTTAATGTCCAAGCACTTTAATTAGCCCTGGCGCGGCTGCAAATCACGCAGAGAACCTCAAACGGCGAAAGCATCTGCCTGGGGATCTAATTTTTGAGCCATTTGGGATAGAGACATTAGGTCCATGGTGCACGGGTACTCATAAACTTTTTAAAGACATTTCCATATAATGCTGCTGCTGGCTTACGAAGCTAAGCTTACTAGCACTCTGCCTGATGCCTGATGATTTTATTTATAGTTAGTAGTAGATAGATAGATAAATACTTTATTGCTCACACAAACTAAAACAAAAAACAGGTACATACATAAAATCATAGTAGTAGTTATAATTTATAGTTTTTATAAGTTCAATTTTAAGTAGTTTAATTTAAATTTAAAATAAAAGGACAATGTGTTGAAAGAAATCCACGAGCGGGATTCGAACCCGCACCCCATGACATGCTGGGTCAGGTGCCAACTGCCAACTTTGCTGTCGTAAAAATATAAATAATAATTTATATATAATAACTATAATCATCTCATATACCTACCACTCTCCTTTTTTTTTGAGTCGTGCAAAAAAAGTCCTTAACATCAGCTCCGAAAGTCTGCCCAACATCACACTGTTTCCCGAAAAATAATACAAAAGTAGTTACTGCGCAGGTCATAATGACCCAAACTGACAGGTTAATAGAGAAAGTTATAATTAGCTATATGTGAAAACTCGGAACGCGTGTGCCGGCCTTCTTAGTATATCGTGAAGTACCTAAGAACTACAGAGTGCCTTCTCGACACCACAAAATGACGAGACTGCAGAATGAATACTTATACAATAAAATACCAAAAAAAATCCAGATTTTACTTAAAGAAACAGAGTTTAACAAAAAACTACAGGAGTATTTGATAGAGCAATGTTTTCTAAAATAAAGGAATTTTTCGGATAAGTAATTATTTAAAAGCCATACTAATCTTACCTATTGTTGTTTATATTTTTGTTTTTTTTTTTTGCCTTTGTTAACTTAATAATTCCATAGAATTAATAATATTTGATGCTTAAAAAATATATATAAAAAAACCACCCCAAATTGTTGCAATACCCTTACAGGGTCATGTTAAGAGACTATTTATAATATTGTAAGATCTGTATCATACCAACATGATGCAATAAATAATTATGACTATGGCTATGAATGTAAGCTTCATACTACAAACTTACATTCTTCGTTTTTTTTATAGAGTTTCCTGATTGCCATTGGGCATTTTCAGCTTTACCGGGCTTTTTTGAGGGCGGTGCGAAACTTCTAGGGTTCCTAAAGCCGTGTGAAACGAAGCATCTTCAGAGGTTTTCTAGAGGGAATGGCATCACACTAGTGCGTGCTCCCGCGCCCTACTAGATTTTCCGAGGGATCGGATCGGATTCATACAAACGCGCTCGAACAACGCACACATAGACTCTCTCACGGTTCACGGTTGTCCGCGCCTTATCATCAGGTACATTTTGTTAATGTGAGAATACTTTGTGCCTTTGAGCCTAACAATAAGATATTTAAAGACCTATACTTACTAAAGAGAATTTATAATCATAAAGAGAGTTAGCAAAGAGACGTCTAGTAACATTATATCTAACGTTAGCAATCAAAAACAATTATTTTCTAACAATTACGTATTCCTATTAGGGCTGATGATTGACTTCAATTATTCGGTCCGCTCTTTCGGTTAATGCCATTTTCATTTTATTAGCTGCTGTAATGTGCTGTAATGTGTGTGCTGTAATCAGACAAAGGTCAACAGCATCCCTGTTGTTTTCTAGAAAAAACAAGGTGTCGGTAGCAAGGCATTATAATTAAAGAAATTTCTAATTAAACAACTGTCAAAGTGAAACGACACAGCTAAAAATAAATTTAATTTGTTTTTGGGACCCAAACAAGATAGCTTCTCGAATAGAAGGTCCAACATCCAATAAAGGCACTAATTTATTTTGGGTAGACATCTTTTTACAAGCTTTTATTAGTTTCACCTGTCCCGATGTTTGTTTGTGATCAAATCTTGCAAGTTAAATTTGACCCACTTCCCGATTACCGATTAAGCTGAAATTTTGCATGCATGTGTAAATTGGATGACAATGCAAAATTATTATGACATGAAGCTGATCTGATGATGAAGCTGGAAGATGGCCATAGGAACTCGGCAGTTAAACGACACAACCCCTTCGAGTTTGGACTCGTCTGATCCGTCTTGACGAGTACTTTAGTGCTAGATGGTAACCAGGGTCTGATGATGAAGCTAGAAGATGGCCATAGGAACTCGATAATTAAACGACACAACGCTATCGAGTTTGGGCTCGTATTATTCGTCTTGACAAGTACTTTGGTGCTAGATGGTAACCAGGAGACCCTGGTTACAATTTGGTGCTGGATGGAGCTGGAAAATGGCCATAGGAAATCGGGAAAATAAGTTCGTTCGTTCGTTCGTTCGTTCCGTTTGTTATTAATGTGGATTCTGTCTTTGATTAGATGGATTAGATAGATGACTCAATGCCAAGGTGAGCACGTGCCTAGAGCTGAATGGTATGAGGGTTTATAAACATGTAATATCGTTAACGTTGCGCCTCAGGGTACCAGGGCGAACCCAGTTGTACTGAAGCCCTTATCCCCCTACAAAAATACTAAAAAGTTAAAAATAATTTTTTTTTTTTTTTTTATACTTAGCACGGCAAATGACTCCACACCACCTGATGTTAAGTGGAAATGGAGTCCAGACGCGAAGACAACTGGTGCAGCGTGAAAACAACGCAGCATCAGTCAACCTCACTCTGCCGGCCCACAAGGTGCTTCTTCACGCCTCGTTTGAAGGACCCCATATCATAGGAAAGAGGGAAAACATGTGCTGGTAGACTATTCCATCTTTTGGAGGTGCGACAAAGAAACGAGTCACCAAATTTCTTTGTGCGCGATGGGATATGTGTGACAGTGAAGCGGTGACACCGGAGAGCAGCACGTGTACTCCTATGGAGGAAGGGAGAAGGTGGGATAAGGTCAAAGAGCTCTTCAGAGCACTCGCCGTGATATAAGCGATAGAAGACGCTGAGTGACGCTATATCTCTACGCAATTGCAGGTGTTCGAGAGTATTAGTTACCTCTGCATTGCCGATAATACGTACAGCGCGACGCTGCAATCCGTCTAAGGCATCGAGAAGATACTTTGCGGAACCGTCCCAGATGTGCGAGCAATACTCCACGCAAGACCGTACCTGTGTCTTGTACAAAAGACATAACTGGTCAGGCGTAAAGAATCGCCGCACTCTGTTCAGGACACCGAGTTTTCGTGAGGCTGTTTTGATCACGGCTTCGATATAGTCCTTTTGATTCAGATCGCAGCGAATCGTCATACCGAGCATGTTGATATTGTTCTGCAGGCTTAGAGATGTGCCCTGAAGAGTTGGAAGAGGAAGGAATGGTGACTTTTTGGCCGTAAACGCACACACCTGTGTTTTCTTGGCATTGAACTCAACCAGATTATTGGAGCCCCAATTAGATATGAGGTCCAATACCCGATTGAGCTCAATGACAAGATTGACTCGTTTCTCTTCAGTCTCGACTCGCCCAGCCGCAGGGTGACCGTTATACCCACCGTGCACTGTACTATCATCTGCATAGCAATGAATATTTCCAAGTGGAAGCATATCATTGATATGCAGAAGAAACAGCGTGGGGGACAGAACGGAACCTTGAGGGACACCAGCATTTACTGACATGAGCCGTGATGCGCATCCATCAGACAGGACACGGATTCTACGCTCATGCAGGAAGCCAGCGACCCAGTTGCAGAACTGAGCAGGCAGACCGTATGCCGGAAGCTTGGAGAGAAGAGCTTTGTGCCAGACCCGATCAAATGCCTTGGCTATGTCGAGGCTAACAGCCACCGACTCACCACGCTTGTCAATAGCCTCACCCCAGAGATGTGCAACGTACGCTAGAAGATCACCCGTTGACCGCTTCGGCCGAAACCCGTATTGGCGATCGTGAATTATGGAGTGTTCTTCTAGGTAGTGGATAAGTTGTTTATTTAAAATGCGCTCCATGACTTTGCACAAAACTGAAGTTACGGCTATGGGGCGGTAATTCGAAGGATCTGACCGATCTCCTTTTTTGGGGACCGGTTGCACATTGGCCTCTCTCCAAGATTCCGGCACACAACCTGAAGAGAGCGAGAGACGGTATAGGCGCGTTAACACGGGGGACAACTCCGCTGCACACATTTTTAGGACTATTGGTGGGATGCCATCAGGGCCATTAGCTTTCCGGACATCGATTGACTGCAACTCCGCACGGACATCACACTGCCTGATTTTAAAATCGGGCATTGTGTGGCCACAGTGAGAAATTGTAGGTGGCTGTGCATTGCAGTCATCGATTCGGGAGTTAGCCGCAAAAAGTTTAGCCAGGAGATCGACCTTCTCTTGCGGCTTGTGAGCTAAAGTTCCGTCTGGACATCTCAGTGGTGGCAGCGAGGGTTGGCAGAAGTTTGACTGCACGGCTTTGGCCAGACGCCAGTAGCTACGGCTGCCCGTAGGATGCGTCAGCAGTTCTTGGCCGACCCGTGCAACGCGCTTGGCATCCGCTCTGATGTAGGCCCTTTTGCAGGACTTGGTGGCGTTATTAAAGGCTGCTTTCAGCGCGCGGGTTTCGGGATCCCCAAGAGCTCTACCTCTGATCCAAGCGCGGTATGCCGCCTGCTTTTTATCAACAGCGTTGGCACACTCGCGGTTGAACCATCGGTTGCGCCTGCCTTTGCTGATGAGATAGGAGTGCGGAATATAGTATTCCATCCCTAAAACTATCTCATCAGCAACTGCAGTCGCACTAGCTGATGGGTCCTTCCCACTGAAGCAGCGTTGCCCCCAAGGAACGGATGCGAAATAGTCCCGCATACCATCCCAATCTGCCGACGAGTAGTGCCAAATCTGGCGTTTCGATACCGCTGAAGGCGGTAGCGGGGCCAGAGGCACCCTACTGGATACCAAGCAGTGATCCGAAGATCCTAAAGGAGCTCGAACCTCCACCAGGTAACCAGCAGGGCGACTCGTCAGCAGAAGGTCCAACAAAGAGGGCGCGTGACCGACTATATCTGGGATCCTGGTGGGCTGGTTCACCAGTTGAGTCAGGTCGTGCGTGAGAGCGAACGCGTGGGCAGTTCTACCAGCATGGTCAGTTTTGGAGGAACTTAACCACAACTCGTGGTGAGCATTGAAGTCCCCCAAAAACACCAATTCCACCGATGGAAACCGCTCCTGCGCTTCATCTGCCACCCGACTAAGGTGATCCATGAGTCGAGTTGTCTCCATGTCGCCATTATGGGATCGGTAGACGCAGACGTAGACACGGCTATTTAAAAAAAAAACTTTTTAAAGCAAGCTTTTATTACTTGTTAATAAAAAAAGGAACTAAAAAGTTAAAAATAATTTAAACCTTAAATTAAATTTGATAATAAGAAGAAAATTCTTTATAAATAAAAGCGTGTTACATTTTGATGGAACATTAAACATTTAGCATATTACCTTAGAATTACACCTTCATTATTTTTCTTTTGCAATCACAATGTAACACGCTTTTATTTATAAAGATTTCTTTTTTACTTTTTATTACTCCTTTTTTTATTATAATCGGTAAACTAATCCGATTTTAATAAAATTATTTTTAAGTAACGCCTCGGTGGCCGAGTGGCAAAGCGCTCGCTCCGATACCCAAAGGCCCCGGGTTCAACTCCCAGGTCGGACAAAGTGCATGGCCCGGATTTGTGAGCACCAACCGTGGTGACAAGCGTGGTGATTAAGCCAATATCCATCAATTGTAGTGATGAATTGATTTCGATGATGGAGGCCTTTTGCCAGCAGTGGGACAGTAATAGGCTATTAACTTTTTTTTAATAGTAGATTTACGCTACTTTTTCAACCCCTGTTCAATAACGTTGAATTTTTGTTAGAGTATATTATGGATATGCGTATGTACCTATGTTTATAAGAGTATATTTCATGTAGTATATTTCACCAACATGATACAATATGACAATAATTATTTAAAGTATGTATAGTAAAATTTAAGTAATTGTTTATGTGATTTTATTATATGGCCTAACTTTTTTTAATTTACAATAACATATGGAGAGTTTGAGCCATAATCCGGCCGCATACGGTGGCCCAATGCGTTTGAAAAGTAAAAAATAATAAAATCTAATATTAAAATTTTATTTTTTAAAACCTACACGTGAATAAGAGCCAATTTCCCTGTGATTTATCACGGGTGTAAAGGTCGCGTCGCAAACCAGACGCGAACAGCGAATGCCCAATGACCAAGCGTAATTGTATTTATTTGAAAACAAAAAAAAAGGTTTTATAGCTTTATGCTATTGTGGCGACAGGGACGCACTCAGAACTGCCTAGCGTCTATTTTTCAGCATCTTCATCTTTTTTAGTTTGTCGCCACCAATGCTAGTATTTTTTTACTTTATATAAACGCGTGGTTTTCTAATGTGGTCAAATTGTGTAGTTACACACGCCTGCACATCAACATACCACACACTGTCAAATTTCCTCAATAGAATAAATATTATTAACGGGATTATTACCATGTTTTTTGTTGTGTTTGAGTACCCGATATTTCGGCACAGTTGCATGCGCCATGGTCACGGATGAGCTGAAGTTATTGCGGGTGGGTGATTATGAGCAGACAAAACGATCTACCCTCTTCCTTAGTCATTTTTTGCGCTCGATACTCGTACCACTGTCTCTTAAGTCTAACTGGTTGTCTGGAAGAAATCGCTTGAAAGCGATGAGACCGCTAAATTGTAACTTTGTAATATTTTTTTTTTCTTTGTTTATGTTTATGTTTTAAAGTGTTGCAAAAAAGTATTATCTATATATCTATCTAAGTCACTATTCACTTGAACTTGTTCTCGACACACTACACTGACCGTAACAGATCGCGAAACGGCACTTTTGATAGTTTAAAAAGTTATATTCCTCAATAGACTTTGAACTTTATGCCTAATGTATATGAGAGTTTTGGATAGCTTGACGTGCAGGCGTATTTACATTGATTGAGGTTACATCCCCGTTCAATATTTTGTCTTTATTTCTTTTTATTTGTGTGATGTGAGTACGTATTTTTGGATGTAACCTCTTAATATACCTAAGTAAATAAATAAATAAATGCTAAGAGTAGAAATTTGGTGACTCGTTTCTTTGTCGCACTTCCAAAAAGATGGAATAGCCTACCAGCACACGTTTTTTCTTTCTCAAGACATGAGCAAGTCCTTCAAGCGAAGCGTGGAGAGGCACCTTGTGGCCGGCAGGGTGAGGGTGACTGATGCTGCGTTGTTTTCACATTGCACCAGTTGTCTTCGGTTCTAGACTCCATTTCTACATAACATCAGGCGGAGTCGAGGCATATGTAGGTGGCCATTACAATCCTGTAGTTTCCTGCAACTCTATTAAAATCATCCAGCTCGATAAAACAATTATGTTCCATCGAGCTGGATAACCTTATCTGTTTCTGAATCAAGTTCTTGGTCTTGTTCTTGAAATGTCTTGTTCTTGAAATGTTTGAACCTTGTTCAAGCATAAAACGCACATTTATTTTGAGTGTTATCAGATAATACAGATTACCAGTTCTATAACCACTTACCTACTATACACATAAATCATAATTGTTATACAATGACATATGTATGTCTTTTAATTTATTGGTAAAATAAAAATATTAATACAGTGTCCCTAAAATACAACCACGCATCGGACAGGCAAATCGGACAATATTCAAATTTAAAACGTTTAATTTATAAGAGTGAGAGAAAAAAAAATTTATGACCGAATTCGCTTTGGTCGCCTGGAATTTTCTCGATTAAAAACATCGCTATGGCAAAGATTCGGAAAATAGCTCGTTCTAAATGAAATATTGTGTCAGATATGTGAAAATGTTATAACTAAATACACATATTAACAAGGTTTGGTCTTTATTCGATATCAAAAATTTATGCGATACATTTATTTTATTAAAAAAATATAGTAGGTACTAAAGCAGGATAATCACCTAAGGGGTCTAGTTAAACAAATCACCTATCTGATACCTGGGTAAGATACCGACTAATATTTAATCTTATCTATGCTGCCTAGAAACTTTCTAGAACCTAGGTTCGATTCTTAGCATCTATATAAATACATTATTGTACTATTAGAAAGTGTTTATAACAAAACCACGGTAGCCTAATTGTTAGTGCACCTGACCGTAATTTTAGAGGCTACTGGTTCTAATCCCGCTCGTAAAAAAATCTTCTACACTGTTTCCGAAACATTACATTTTCAAATTACAAAAACACAATGTTGAAAAAATTTCCACGAGCATTGTTACACGACGATTGTGTTTTTGTAATTTGTTTCGCAACAAAAATTTGCGTTAATATTATATAAACAAAACAATAACATTTTATAAATAGCTTGCCTACTTCCTAACTGATCTTTAGTATTTGTAAAAATATTATGATCGGGTGTTAATGACGGTAGTTGTTGACATTGAATTGGCGCCTTTGGCTTTCAAAGTAAAAAAGTAAATATAGTTGAATAATTTCGGCGGGCTGGTTAGAACCACGATGGCTCAATTGGAAGAGCACTTGACCCGGTATGTCAGCAGGGTGCAGGTTCAAATCCTGCTCGTGGAAACTTTTTCAACATTTGTGTTTTTTGTAATTTGTTTCGCAACAAAATTTGCGTTAAGAATATATAAACAAAACAAAAACATTACATTTGCACTTAAAACGAAAGTTCCATTGGTCATTGACATTAGCACTACCCTTTAAACTCCTAAAGAAGATAAAATTGTACTAGCTAAAATCAACCAGTCCAATGCTCTGACCGATGAGCTACCGAGACCCCAGAAGACTTGTTGAATTCTTATAGGACTTTGTGATTTGCGCTGCAAGCTAGCATATTACGTCACTGTGAAGTTACTACCCTTAAGAAGGCTTCGGTTAAAGACCCTCTTTTCTTCACCCAAATTATAAATAGCTTCCAAGGCCTACACAATTACAATGCTGAGGCCATTATACTCCACAGCGCCGTATGAAAATGGCAACAGAACAATTGATCTTGCAAATGTCACTTATATCCAATGACTTGCAAGGCATTGTCTGCAAAAATGATTCGTAAACCGAGCTTCCCATATAAAAATGGATGACATAGCCTGATTAATCACGTGTCAATAATGGTTGATGTGCCAAGAAAATGAGTAGGTATAACGAGAATCTTAAAAATACGAGTAATGTATGAGTAATTTAAACGTCGGTATCGGAGCGTAGATCGATCGGGTTGGATGCGTGAAAGTGCGGTGTTTCATTAAATTTAATAAAAACATTGTTATGGCATTTTCTCAATTGCTAAATATGTAATGGATTTATATGCCGCTGTAAGAGTTCCATTGATTATGTATGGGTAAGGTTCCACTGGCAAGTAGCTATGGAACGCTTCCTTAGGTTATAAAATAAAACCTAAGGGGTGGATCTCTTATTGAACTGTAGTTTAACTAATTATTTTTACTAGATGAAGTGGACTGTTTTTTTTAAGAGGTTTGGTTCAGCTCGGATCCACAACTAAGGTATTTAAGCCTCGTTCAGTAAAACCTAAGATTAATTAGAAAACACCAAAATATCATGGGCAAGGCACTTGTACCAAGATTTAAGGGAAGGGTATATGGAAAAAACACTCACTGTTGCTGCAGATGAGATCCAGTTCACCACACTCCACAATCACCACAATCACAAGCAGGCCTGCTGTAATTAGTGTATCGAAATATCCAATTATAAGAATAAAGTGTTTTTGGAAGAAGATTAGCTTGATTTACTTAGATTTTAAAACACTGTCGCGTAGGCGAGGTCAGCCATTACAATATGTTGCACACGGGCGTGTTGCTTCAGCGACGGACAGAGACGTTCTTTTTTATTTGTCAGGAGAGGGTAGGAAGAACCTCGTACAAGTGCGTAGTATAAAAATATAATTAAAATTACGGTATGCTAAGTAATTTATGAACGAGACTCAACAGATTACATAATAAACTGACGAGGAGTATTGTATGTGCTATGTAATTGTTTGTTTCCCAAATAATAAATAAATAAATAAATCGGATTGGTGACCAAAAATTTAACTTCTCGAGCTCCTCCGTGTTTTGGAAAGCACCTAAAGCTATTGGTCCCGGCTGTATTAGCAGTCGTTGACAACCACCAATCCGCACTGGGCCCGCGTAGTAGTTTTTGACCCGTTCTCCCTGTGGTGTTTCCATCCATAAGGAAGTCTCGTGCCCCAGCAGTGAAGACATAAAATGAGCTTGTGTGTGTGTGATTAAATACAATTTGAACTTGTTAGATTTTAGCGCATAAAAAAATACTAAATAGAGTTGCTTAGACCTAGTATACGGCCCGCGTGGTGGTTTATGGCCCGTTCTCCTTATCCATCCAAAGGGAAGGCTCGTGCCCCAGCAGTGGGCACATAAAATAAGCTGATGATGATGAATTTAATTGTCGGATTCTAAGCGTCGATAAATCGGGTTAGATGAGAGAAAGTGGGGGATTTATTAATAATATTGTTATGTCATTTTGGCGTAACATGTGGGAGGCATAGGTACGAAACGTTAGCGTAGTACCATTCACATTTATTTCAAAGCAATTTTTTTGCCTAAACTGAATAAATTATATTGCGTTTCGGATTGAGCTCGCACTGACATATTCTCTTATTATTATTTTAATTGGCTTATATGAATTGGAATAGTAATAAATATTGTACTTAAAATATATTAATAATTGTGAACGCTGCCACCGTGCCGTGATAAATATAGTTAAGCCACAGTATAGTCACATGTAAAAAATGCATTTATTCGACAAAACAAATTTCAATGTAATCTCTCTAATTTACATAAAATTAATATTTTATTATTATTAATATTTTAATTTATGATGTAAGTCCGCCCTGTGCCGGTAACATAGCCTATAGCTACGGAAGGTCGTATAGGTACCATCTCATCATCACCATTACAAATGTTACTTAGCTTTTAATACGACCTCTGTAGCCGAGTGGCTTGCACGCCGGACTTTGGGCGGCGCTAACTCTGAGGTCCCGGGTTCGATTCCCGGTCGGGTCAATGTCGAAAAACGAAATTTTCGATATTGTGTCGGGTCTGAGTGGTTGTGGTACCGTCAATGTTTCTGGTTACCATGCAACGAGTGCTTTAGCTACTTACCTTGGGATCAGAACAATGTATGTGATGTTGTCTAAATATTATAAAAATCTTTAATGTATTTTACGATCTAAGCAACTCTTTTAAATAATTTTGAATGCGCTAACTTCTAATGAGTTCAAATTGTATTTAATAACACACACCAGCTTTTTTATGTCCCTATTGCTGGGGCACGTGCCTTCCCTATGGATGGCAACACCACAGAGAGAATGGGCCATAAACCACCACGCGGGCTCACTGCGGATTGGTGGTTGTCATTAACTGCTAATGCAGCCGGGACCAACGGCTTTACGTACCTTCTGAAGCACGGAGAAGCTCGAGATGATACAGTTATGGTCAGCCATCCGATCAGCGGCCTTTGCGAAAGTTGTTTAACAACAGCAATCGCAGACCGGGTGCGTTAACAAGTGCGCTATGGAGTTCCACAAAAAACAATTTAATAAAGAAGTCTGAATGAAAAATTTCCACAGTCTTCTAGTATCAACAAAAATGACGCAATATCGCTTATAGAAGAATTTCTTATCGCTAACAAGAAAATTAGGTTGTATACAAGGCAGAAAAGAAAGTAATCTAGTGGCGAGACAAAGTGACACTTACAAAACATGATATGCGACGGAGGAGCTTGTCAAATAATTAGCGAAGGAAATGAGGCTTTATCCCGACCGAATAAAGTCTACGCCAAAGATGAGAAAAATGTAGTGTAGGAGACAAGATTTAAACGACAACAGATAGAGATAAATGTCGCTCATTAATAACGGGCCCTTGGCTAGGATCGTAGTTATTTCTGTGGACTTCGTTGAGGGTAGTTTGGTAACGTTAATAAAACTGTACGAATAAATAAAATTGAAGGATGAGTGGCTTACTCACATTCATATTAATTTAGCATACTAACGGCCAGTTTCTCTAATACTTTATATGTCAACCATTTAAAATAAGATTAGGACATAACTTTAAATAGTTAATATAAGGTATGTGTCAATACCATAAACAAGAGAGAGATATTTTTATTATTAAAATATTTGCATTCACAATGCTAGGAATGGAATGCTAATGAGAAGCTCGATAGGGCAATGGTTATAGCGCCCGGTCTGCGATTGTTAAGGTTAAGCAACTTTCGCAAAGGCCGGTCATCGGATGGGTGACCAAAAGTTTATCATCTCGAGCTCCTCCGTGCTTCGGAAGGCACGTAAAGCCGTTGGTCTCAGCTGCATTAGCAGTCGTTAACAACCACCAATCTGCACTGGGCTCGCGTGGTGGTTTATGGCCTGTTCTCTCTATCCAAGGTCGTCGGTTTGATTCCCACTCGAGCTTTCTGAAACTGGTTGATTTTTTCTTATAAAATTTATCTTGTAGAGAGATAGATTATAGAAATCGATCTTAATAGTGTGATTCCAATAGCTGCTGCAAATTACAGAATTCAAACTGCAAATCGCAGTTGCTTCTCATGAATCTATCATCACGGCCAGCTTTGACGAAAGTAGTAAGTAGTAAGAACTGCAGTATTGCACAAAAAACATAGAAACAGAAAACAATGTACACACGCCTGCACATCAACCTACCACAAACTGTCATATTTCCTCAATAGACTTTGAACTTTATTCCATAGTAATATGGTTGAAAATGTACTGAAGGAATTTGACAGTTTTGGGTAGGTTGATGTGCAGGCGTCTGTACAAACAATGATAAGCAAATTAAAACTCTAAAGATTTTATACTGTACATTTGTACGTAGCTACCTTGAGTACGCATCCTAAGTTTGGAACCTAAGATATCAAGTATATGTTGCGCGTATTGAAAGTATCCAGAAGCGATTCATGAAATATCTATGTGTTCGTGCTAGAATTAGGTATGAATCGGCGTCTTACTTGGACTTATGCAGAAGTCTACTTCCATTAGAGAATCGACGGGATATCTCAGACCTGGTATTTTTGTTAAAAGTTGCTTCTGGTTCTGTGGACTGCCCTGAGCTGGTTTCACGTATAGGCCTTAGAGCTCCCCTTAAGTCGCGCAGGTTTCATACGCTTCTGTACCTTCCCAGTGCCAGCTCGAATTTCAGGCAGAACTCATATATGTTGCGTGCGGCTAACAATTTCAATGCAGTATCCAAGGAGGTTGATATAGATTTATTTAACACAAATTGTTTGTCTGCGAGGCGTCTTTTGATCCAGTTGTTTTTTAATAGTTAAAGTGCTGTGGTGTTATTGTGTTGTCTTGTTTTTATTGAGTTAATGTGCCATGCTTGTAATGTATATAACCCTACTTTAATGTGTTGCTATATGTGAGGAACTGTAATTGGCTTTTTGTTGCTATTGTAGGAAGCCAATGGTACGGAGAATGCCACATTGAGGAAGGCCAAAGGGAAGATCTTCCTCCGAGCTGGGTGGTATAGCTCGGGGACCAAGGTCCAATGGATGTTAGTTAGAGGTGCTATATACAGCGAAGGAGATGGTGAAACTTCGCTACCGTGATGCAGGCTTCCCATACTATTTATCGTCGTAGTATGGCGACGTCGTTGGTATGCGTTTGTGGCGCCATCTGTTGACACGGTTGAGAAGGTGTTTGCTTCGTGACGATTAATGTGCGGCGTATGCAGTAGGTGACGCCGCCACACTATTTTTAAGTTTCTACTTTATTTATTAGCTGTTGGTTTTCCAAATGAATAAATAAAAAAAATAAAAAAATGGTAGACTTATCTCTAAAAGAGATCTCTTCCAGCCAACCTAAGATGGAATTGGAGCTTTACGTGTAGGTGAAAGCATCAAAAGTGCAAACAAGCACGCTATATAAAGTGCGAAACGTCAGGACTGCGTCTGAACACCGAATTGCACTCTCGCATGCAAATTGCTGAAATTATACTGAATGCCCGCCGACAAGCTGAAGTGGAACTGAGCTTGCTGTGCGATCTCGATGGAGTGCAGCCCACAGAATGCAGAAATGTGACCTGTTAAACGGAGATGGTGGAAGACTTTGAAAGTCACATGAGGGCATGTCACTGGAATGTGTGGAAAAAGTGTGAACATTCCTTTTCAATTAAAATTTAGGCAATAGAGTCGCTGCGGTCTGAATTATTTATTACTAGTGGTTGCCCGCGACTTCGTTCGCGAAGACTACAGGTTGTTCACCATGACCCAGACGCTGGTCTGGGTCATGGTGTCATCAAACTTTCGCGTTTTTAATATTATAGTAGGATAAACACAAGCCTATTTTAATAAGCATAAGCTTGTACCGACTAATAATGCCGCTTGCAAACCGCAGTTGAAGTCTGCAATCTAAAGCCGCCATTGGAATCGTACCCTTATAGATTTGGCCCCGCCAAAATGCCACTATACATTCACATGATACACTAAACACACACATTCGGTAACCCCAAGACACTATACTCGTAGAACAATATTGTATATGCTGATTCATATGTCATACTCGTGAACGGGTGCCGCCTGTGGAGGCTGGTCTGCTCTTGCATACTTATCTTATTTTTAACATTATTTACTGTAGTTTGACTTGGTTTTTCTTAACCAATTTTTTTAGAGTACTGTAGTGGTGCTGTATGACATTGTGGAAATTGAAACTTTTACCTGATGTAAATTAGTTAGTTTTTTTTATTATGTGATTTTTTTTACATGTTGTGGTTGTCTTCTATAATTTTGTGTTTATTTGTAATGGAAAGTGTCCTGCTATGATAGGGCATTTTATAATATTTTTGACGCTGTAAGGGAGAAAAGAGCTGGACACTTGCTGAGCTTCTTGTCGGTTCTTCTCAGTACAAGATGCTCTATACCAGGTACAGACATGTACCTGGCCGCTTCTCCTCCACGATCTGGTCAACCCGAGTCGAGGTCTTAGCCTTCAGAGGCGCCCTCGGGTTGTTCCGCTACCGATCCGAAAAAAAAAAGTAAAAATGGTACGACCTGAATAGTGTAATTGGTCGTTAAAAACATAACTTTCTGTAATAAACAACCAGGGTGACTCAAACTCAAAAGCAGTTGTGAGATACGTGTGGCGGCGTCTATACCGACGACGTCCCGTTTTCACAACTGCAATAATACAGCATATTAAAAAAACTGAAAATTTTCATCAGTCATCGAATATATTAAATACAACCGCCTCTGCGTATTGGTTAATACCACCGGCTTAGACCCAGAGGTCCCGGGTTCCCAGCGGATACTTAAAACCTTAATGGGTTGCAAAAGTAACAGATATTATAACTAACTATAAAAAATATCGAGGAGCTCGATGGCGCAGTGGTTAACGCGCCCGGTCTGCGATTGCTAAGGTTAAGCAACTTTCGCATAGGCCGGTCGTCGGATGGGTGACCAAAAATGTATCATCACGAGCTTCTCCGTGCTTCGGAAGGCACGTAAAGCCGTTGGTCCCGGCTGCATTAGCAGCGCCCGCGTGGTGGTTTATGGCCTGTCCTCGCTATCCATCCATAGGGAAGCCTCGTGCCCCAGCAGTGGAGACATAAAATGAGCTGATGATGGTGATGATGATAAAAAATATTATAGCGCGATTCAGAATTTGAACAACCCCATCTTAAATGGAACTAATTTCTAATACAAAATTAGCCTAGTTTTAGGAAAATGTCAGAATAAGGCGAGAAGCTCGATGGCGCAATTGTACGCCCAGAATCCCAGATCGCTAAGGTTAAGCAACTTTCACAAAGGCAAAAATGTATCATTTCGAGATCCTCCTGGCTTCGTAATGCACGTGAAGCTTTGGTCCCGGCTGCATTAGCAGCTGTTGTTAACAACCACTAGAGTGCACTGGGCCCGCGTGGTGACCTACTCATCTTATTTTGTGATTAAGACCCGTTCTCGAGCTCAAAGGCTCGTGCTCCAGCTAGTGGGGACATAAAATGAGTTGATGACGATATAAGTTACAGTAGCAGAATCGAAAGTGTGATTTTAACTTCTGAAATTAGAAGCTCGTATAAAGCTCAGATTCAAATAAAAAGGAGTTCAGTGCTTATATAGTTTCTGTAGATAAGTTTACTAATGAGCGACCTAGACCAACCAATCAGCACTAACGAGTTTCTATTGTGTCAATAACTACCCAGCCATTTTTTTTTATAGCTTTTTATAATTGGCAATTGTTTTCAAATATAAAGCTTATTTTTCATTCTTCGAGTAAGACTTCGTCGTTTGATTGTATTTCACAGCCATTTTGATTATTTTTTAATAGTTAGCACGACAAATGATTTCACTCCACCTGATGTTAAATGGAAATAGAGTCCAGACGCAAAGCCAACTGGTGCAGCGTGTAAACAACCCCACCCTGCCGGCCCACAAAGTGCCTCTTCACGCCTCGTTTGAAGGACCCCGTGTCATAGGAAGGAAAACGTGTGCTGGGAGGCTGTTCTATCTTTTGGAAGTGCGACAAACAAACGAGCAGCTTAATTGGTAAAGAAAATATATATAAATGACTCCGTTTATAGCACCTGTAACAAAATTCCCTCCAATAATGAAGCTTATTCCACAACCTAATGTAGTATGGTACAGACGCCTGCACATCAACCTATCCAAAACTGGCAAATTTCTTCAATACATTTTCAACCATATAGTTGAAGCATAAAGTTCAAAGACTATTGAGGAAATTTGACAGTTTGTGGTAGGTGGATGTGCAGGCGTGCGTACAACTGTTTTAATACATTTCATAGTTGTGCCTATTCATTGAATACTATCACCTGCTAAGACAAGAAGTACATCGATTGACGGTTAGATAATTGATAGTATAAGATATTTCTTACTATTATTTGTTCATATTTTTTGGAAATTTTATACCAATATGGTAGTAGTCCAGTTAAGCTTTTGATTTTATTCATGTTTTTATTTTAGCAATAATCTTTATTTTGCTTTATGTATAACAGAGCGCATTGGCGACACACTGTAATGTTGTCTTATTGTTCAAATAAATAAATATAATAACCTTTGCCTCCCATCTTCTACCTTTTCAGATATCAAGCCTCCTCCTGCTATTGTTATCTATTATTTATAATATATTATGTTATTTAATAAACAAGACAAGAATATAAAGCGGTAGTCGCCCAAATAATATAACCACTCTATCACTGTCACGGTCACTGGGGCCTTTTGTCTGCTCAAGTTTTGTCACGTGGGCCCAAGGCCATCAATCAGGGCAAAGCATGTTCCATTTTGGCCTCTATTTACGTACACATGTAAATACATTTTCATTGAAAGGCCGCCATACAAAATGTGTAATCAAAAAGTAATTATAACAGGTGCGATGCTATCTGTACCACTATTCATGTTTTTTTACGGAAATTTCCTTCATTCGTAATGTTTCAATTCGTTAGCCTAAAATAGGAATATTCTTAGAGCATTACCAACTAAAGCTCTAAGGGAATATCGTATGGAAACTGATAAAGCGGCGCGACCGGCGCCACAACGTCTTCAAATGGAACTACAATTTAACAGGCGCAGTTTCATATCATTTTTTTACATCAGCGTTAGCGTGTTAAGCCCACTGAGCTGATTTTTTGCAATACGAATTCTCGTCTTCGTTAACGTGATGGAATGGTGATATTCGTCAATAAACAGAGTACTAGTGGGTCGCCCGCAAAACTTCGCGTTTATTCAACAGATTTTTTACGAATTTCGAAACCTATGACAGGTTTCTTTATTTTTCTGCACATTTGCGGCTGGAGCTCTTCAAAATGAGACCATAACCGATTTTTCATATGCAGCTATCGCCCCATAATGACTGGGACAAAAATCGGCTTACGCTATTAATATATAAACTAGTGGGTCGCCCGTAAAACTTCGCATTTATTCAACAGATTTTTTACGAATTTCGAAACCTATGACAGGTTTCTTTATTTTTCTGCACATTTACGGCTGGAGCTCTTCAAAATGAGACCATTACCGATTTTTTTATGTGCAGCTATCGCCCCATAATCACTGGGACAAAAATCGGCTTACGCTATTAATATATAAATAAGCACAAAGTAAATAGACTGCTTAAGATAAGCTTCATAGACGACACACTCGCTATCCTGGATGTTGCGAGATTCCGTGCCCGTGAAAGCTGTGTATGTGTGTGTTCTCGCGTTTCTATGATGCTTACCTTCTGCGAGCAAGTTAACATGACAGGAACAAATCATGGAATATCTATTCCAAGCTAATAATCTGTTTATTAATGAGTTTTTTTTTCTTTTTTTTTATTAAGGCAAACAAACAGCGTATAATAATTCATAAAGATAACAAGTAGTGGGTAACACATAAGCCAAAACAGTTTCCACGGTTAGTTAACAACTATAACTATTGAGTAAACAATATGTACGAATATACTAATATCGTTATACTATGTTATGAATTAATAGTACCTATTACTTTGGTATTCAGGCTACATAAATGGACAATGTACTTAAATAAGTTAAGTTTAATTTAAACATTTAAAAGAAAAAAGGCAAAACAGTGTAATAAGCCAAATTATAAAATCAATAATACCAATTAAACTATGACAAACACATTTTTTAAACTTAAGAAAACTGTGCTCGATTATGTCAATCTCTTGGTAATAATTATTGTAATGCTCACACGTTTTAGTGTATAGAATAACTAGCGACCCGTCCCGGCTTTGCACGGGTGAACATTTCTTTTTTATATAGCGTATGTTACTCAGCGCTAATGTGGCATTCTAATGGTGAAATAATTTTTTTAAATCGGTCCAGTAGATTTTCAGTTTTTTCGTTGCAAGCATACAAAAACACAAACACAACTATACTCTTTATAATACTAGTAAGTGTAGATATAGATTACAGGCGATTTTCCATTGCTTCACATTAAACTAGTTCGAAATTCCTTAAAGTATAATTTGTGTTGAAAACTGCGTAATAACATAATCAGCTTCATTTCTCAAGTTTTGTTAAGCAAGGGGAAATTCTGGATCACTTCAAATTCTATTGGGGATGAAAAGAGATCAAAAGCTCGAAGACAGGGTTGATTGATGTCTGCTGTAGGGAAGTTTGTGATTTTTTTATTATTATTCAAGGCGGTGGAGAAAGGGTTCTCGACATCCTTTCGGTTAAACTAGTTATAAATGTTAGCAAGTTTCACTATAAGTAATAAATCTTTATAAAAAAAATTATTGATAAAATTAAATGGAATTTAAACATGATAATCATGGTTGCTAGCATTAAAGTAACTATTAACGGGATTCTTATCCACCATGTTTTTTATTTTTGAGAATTTGATCAGATGCTAAAGTTGACGCGTTATGTCTTTCTTCCCGGGTTTGATTCCCACCATTATTGTACTCAGTTTGTTTTGTTGTTAGCTTTTAGTCTACCTGGCTAGCTACTACCATCTTAGCTAGATGTCGCCATAACATCAATGTTAATGCATTGTTGTGTTCTGACATTTTGAGATAGAGAATGCCAGTGCTTTAGTAATTGAGGATTCCGGGTAAAGTGAGCTTCCACCTTCGCGTCGGCATTCATCAAACGCAATAAAGGCCAAGTGCTTACACGTAAGAAATAATAAAGTAATATCATTTCTGTGTTCCAGTTAATAACAAAGCCACTGTGAAATTTGTTTTCTCGAAGACCGCACGAAGTTTTTGAATAACTATTTTGATAACAAATTTTAAACTATTCAATAACTTTATTCCAACCAATTCGTAGACTATTCGTAGACTTATGAAAGCCTTGGCAAGTTACATATAAGTAAATTGGTTATAGTCAATCACTTCATCAAAATGTCAAGGACTAAAGCTCTATAAAATGATCATTGCCTTGGTTACCAATTCTATGCTATAAAGCGATAAATCTAAATGTATTGAATAGGCTTTCACTGACGTCATTACTTAGTACTAGTAATTTCATATTAGAATAAGTACTTATATTAATAATATAGGTTGCCGTAACCAAATTCGTTGCCATCAAGATTAAATTACATTATTTTACTAGCTTTTGCCCCTGGTCTTGCTCAAAATCACAAATCGACTCGTCGCAAAGTCCAATCTCTCAAATGAATAAGATGATTTTACGAGATATTACTTATCCTGCGTGCTTAGATTATATATATACACTAGCCGTCACCCACCCGCTTCGCTGTGCGAAAATTTGAAAATAAAATTTAATTATTTTTTATAGTCTATCATTTGCACAATCTCATGTACTTACTACATACAAATGTTCATCATGATCGGTCAAGCCGTTCTTGAGTTATAAGAAAACATACAGACAGACAAACAGACAGACAAAAATTTCAAATTATCGTACAATAAAACGAATATTTATCCCAAAATTTGTCAGAAAAATTGCATGTACAGACAGAGCCTACAGATTTATATAGTAGTATAGATAATCTAAGCCTTACGTGTTAATTCAGGAATTATGTTTTGCCACTAAACTTTACAGCCTTTTTGGTTTTGATAAAAAACATGGTTGACATTTAGGTTTCTATTTTCAAAAATTATGACAGATATTTTTTAGTTTTATTACAGACCAACATTACTAATTGTCAACCTTCTTTTGTTTTTCTTTTAAACCTTCTTGTTCTTGTCATCGTTTTTACTGTTTTCATATGGTATGTTTCTTTTTTTTTAAATTTTTCTGTATACAAGTATATCTTTAAACATATATAAAAATCAATTGATGTTCGTTTTCTCGCTAAAACTCGAGAATGGCTAAACCGATTTGGCTAATTTTGATTTTGAAATATTTGTGGAAGTTCAGGTAAAGTTTAAGCGGTGAGAAACATAAATAATAAGTAAAAACGACAATTTAATTTTCCAGTGCAAAATGATTTGTTTGTTTTGTTGTCATGGAAACTGTCAAAGCGGTACGAAGTCCGCCGCCGCCGGGTCAGCTAGTTTAATATAAAAAATTGTCTACCTTTTTTCTCTTTCCCCTACCTTTGTTACAACCTCCTTCACTTGTCTTTTAAATATAAACTTATTGTCTATGAATAAAACATTTGATATTCCTAAGAAGCAATCCTTCATCTTCAATTCTTGTACTAAAGTCACTTTTCAAGATTGAGCTAAAGCTTAAGTGGTTGAAGAACCCAGAGGTTGGCTTCTATTTTGTATGAAAGTAAATGACTTGCGGAATTTGCATGATACTGTTTCCATTGTAGCCTAAAATTTCTGTTGAACTAAGGAAAAAATTTAAAGAAAATGGTAAACATATTTTCAAATTTCATTTATTTCCAATTTTATTTAAATAACAGCAGTTAAAGCAGTTGTGTCGCTGGCATTGACAGTTTGCAACTATGGACTGTGTGGGACTGTACCTCTTGTCAACAAGAAAAGTCGATGATCAAAATCTGAATACCGATAGTAATGACTCCATAGAATTATTACTAAGATGTAAGATGATGTTGTATACTTTGCTATGTTTGACAGAAGTGATTATATAGTGTTATCAAAAGTAAATACTGAAATAGTATGTCTTTACATTAATAAGAAGAAGGTAAGAGAAGAAATCAAACTTATTATCAACACAAATATACCTACAAAAGAAATAAGGCAAAGGCCGAAAGAAAAAACTTTTTTTTACAAAAAGAGTAAAAAAAGAAAAATAAAGAGCGTAAAGCTAATTGCTGTTTTGTTTAATTAATAATGGATGGATTTGATTATCCACTGTAGCTGTTTTAACCTCTAACCCGCGTTTTCATGTAAGCAAATTTTTTTGAGTGTGTTGCTGATTGCCTCAGACCGCATTTTCACCTGGCGTTTTTGGGGACAACGAGAAACATAAAGGGTTTCTCAAGCCGTTTGAAACAAAGCACCATCCGATGTTTTCTAGAGGGAACGCACTAATGCGTGTCCCTGTGCCCTACTAAATTCTCCGAGGGGTTCGGATCGGTTCGGGAGCGGAACAACCTGAGTGCGCCTCTAAGGGCTCGGACCTCGGCTCGGTTTGACCGGACTCGGACCGTGGGGGTGGGGAGAAGCGCCCAGGTACATGTCTGTACATGCCCAGGTACATGTTGGTGTCATGGGCCTAAACTACTGTGCATGTTTGGTGTATTCTGTAAATGTGTAGTGGCATTTAGAGGATCGGGCGAGGGGGACAATTTTAAGCGGCTGTCAATAGATAGATGCTTTAAAATCAGCCTTAGTGTATCCGCAACGTCAAGCGGGCGTACGGTGCGGGCGTACGGTGCGGGCGTCTGCGTGCGTTCCTACTTGGGTCACCCGTCGAGCGGGCTGCCTATCAATAACGACGCAGAAAAACGAAACACGAGTATGACAGGTCTTTTCCTCTATGTGCAACTAACTGACAGTTGTCTTCTACGTTTGCCAACAAGTAAAAGTTTATAAAGCGTTATATTGTTTTCTAAAGTTCGCCTGAACGCTACACATTGAAGTGAGAAGCTTCAAACGAATCAACTTTCGTTTATTTTACACTATACCAACTACCTCATCATCATCACTAGCCTTTTCTTTATTCATAGATAGGGAGAACGGGCCATAAAGCGCCAAGCGGGCCTAGTGCGGATTGGTGCAGGTTGTTAACGACTGCTAATGCAGCCGGGACCAACGGCTTTACGTGCCGCAAGCGACATTATGTTGGTGACGCACTGACAACTGTGTAGGCCGCTTTTGATATCCCGTAGTTATTCCAAGTCAAGTTGGAAATAAAAATATACAGGATAATAGAAAACAAAAATCCTTACAAAGTTTAACAATAATGTCAAAAAAGAGTGACACCGTAAAGCGAGTTTCTTGAAATAATAATAGAGAGAGTAAATAAACATCACGAGCATAAACAATAACAAAATAAAAAGATTGAAACCGAATAGCATAAAATAAATTTTATAGTATATATCAAATTTTAATATCAAAGTGATGTTCGTAAACTGCCAGTAATAATTATTTAGAGTACCTTCAGAATACCCTGGGATTTAACCCTAAATGTGCAGTCGCTCGTGACCGAACGCAAACACGCCCGCGATTTTAGCCGCGGGCGACTAATATCGACGTCGTTACGTCTGTGTTGACCGCGACGGCAAACAGGCGATACACAGTTTTCCACAGAAGCGTCTAAGTGACACAACACAAGCCATTCTGAAAAACATTTATTTACAGTATACAATGCAGTAGGACATTCTAAACACCTTGATGTTATTTGTACGCACATTTATGGAACTAATAGTGCCTTAATATTCGACTCGACATGGTACCAACCCTAAATGCGCAGCCGCTGGTGGACCAACGCTAACAAGGCCGCAGGCGACATACTAGGGGTGTTCAATAAAAAGTGATAATGAGTATGAAGCAGGTATATATTATTTATTGTTATTTTATTTTTCGACATAATCACCTTTTAGGTTTATACACTTTGTATATCGTTTTTCTAATCTTAATATTCCCATCTTGAAAAAATATTCATTTTAGTCGCTTATAAGCGCTGCCTAAGACACGATTCCGTAGATCTGTTCAACAATGGCTACAGGAACAGTGTTTTTATTCTGTTGGTGAATATTTCGATACTATGTTTAGTTTAAGACTTCAAAGTTGGGAATGGTCCTATATTTTTGTTTTTGTTTTTCGTTTATTTTTGTTATTTATTATGTTGTATCTACTTGGCATGTATTAAATTTTTATTTTAGAGGGATTGATATTATTGTAATTTGTAAACAGACATCTGGATAATTAATTAATTGACATTGTAGTAGCCTAATTATAATTAATTGATATTTGCATGCTAAATTAGCGAATCATTAATGAACTTTTTATAATTTTATAACATCTATGTATTTACCATGTTTCTTTCAAATCAAATCAAATCAAATCATTTGATTTGATTTGATTAAAAAATCATGTACGGCGGCAATCTCTTTCTCAATATTGCCATAATTGTGACCTCTCAGTTGTTCTTTTAACAGCTGGAGCAGGTAGCCATCACTAGGTGCAAGGTCAGGTGAGTATGGAGGATGTTCCATCAATTCAAATCCTGCACCTTGGATAGCAGTAATCTTGTTGAAACAACACAACTTAAGCAAGTTTGCCGCGGCGAATTTCGCGTATTTCCTGACGCACTTTTTTATTTGTTCTGCGTATAAGGCCTCCGTAATAGTGGCTACATGATTGAAGTATTCATTAATTAAATTTTTATTTTAAAGGGGTTGATATTATTGTAATTTGTAAACAGACATCTGGATAATTAATTAATTGACATTGTAGTAGGTACCTAATTATAATTAATTGATATTTGCATGCTAAATTAGCGAATCATTAATGAACTTTTTTAAGAGAAGAACTTTATAACATCTATATATTTACCATGTTTCTTGCAAATCAAATCAAATCAAATCATATGATTTGATTTGATTTGATTACGCAACCGTAGAATACGGAGGAGCATGTTCCTTTCAAGTCTAGATTTACTTGCTCAGTAGTATTTTTTTTCAGGCAGAGATATTTTATTACAGCGCGAATTGTAATATTATCCATTTTGCGTACCACGCTCCGACACGACGAAAAACAAATGACTTCTATTTTTAAAAAAAGAAAAGAAAATCAATAACTTTTATTTTTTTATTTTATCAAATGTCTTTACCTGCCAGTATTTACTTTTTTGTTGTTGAAGGAGTTTATATGCCATTCATACTTTTAATTGAACACCCCTCGTAATGTCGACATTGCACATCTCTATTGACCGCGTCGGCAAACATGCGAGACAAAGTTCTTACAGAAGCGTTTGATGTGCGCAACCCATTATCAAAAACACTTTATTTATCCATTTTAAACACTACGCCTTAGTAATTACTGTTTAATTTAATTTATCGTACATCATTATTGTCACTGTAAACTAATGCTAATAACATTTTAAATATTGTTATTATTATTTTACACATTAAATTGCGTTTATTATGTGGTAGCTTGGACGGCAGCTAGCGCGTTTGGGTTGCAATTTTGCAAATGAAGCATTGTTCGCATAATACGACAAACTATTAACCCTAAAAGCACAGCCGCTCATGGTCGAAAGCAAAATCGCCCGCAATATTACACAATTAATATTAGCCACAGGCGACATAATGTCGACGTTGCGACTTCAATGTTGACTGCAAACAGACGAGACAAAGTTTTTGCTAGTTCAGAAGTGATAGAGACACAAATCTTTCTAAAAAACACAATATTCACAATACACGAATCATTGGATGACCAAAATAAAAAAAAAAAACATTATAAAATTAATTCTCAATTTTGGACGTTTTGAAATAGCAGAATCAAGGTCTCATGGTTAACCCTAAAAGCGCACTCGTTCGTGCCCCAACTCAAACACGCCCGCAATGTTAGCCGCAGGTGACATAATGTCGGCCTTGCTACATTTGTGTTGACCGCGTCGGTACTGAGCACAGTTTTCTCTAAGCGTCTGAGGGTTACAAACAAGCCATTTCGAAATTGTTTTTTTTAAGTTTTCGCCAACACTAAAATGAAACTCTTTGTAGGGATCTGCTTGGTATATTATTATTTTATGTTTCGAATATATTGCAGTGTTTCGAACCCTTCGCACGAGATAGTGGCGTTGAACGTCTTAAAATTAATTGGTAACCTGCTAATGGCATAATCGAGTGCGTTCCACAACCCAATACCTGTTTCGTTTTAATCTTGCAGTACTGGGACTTAATAACGTGAATGATGCTTTGGTAGTACAAATAAAATATTGCCTACCACGGTAAAACATTCAACTTTATTGAAATTTGCATATTTTTATTAATTAAGTAGAGCATAGTAGAGATATTAAGCAATATGTAAAATATTGCACTAGGAATGAGTCGTTCGTTGTTTCTTAGCCATTATTTAGTGTTCATAAATATTTTCTAAAAGAGCAACTTCGCTCACACACATGAGACTTTTTTTTGCGCCAACGCTTTACGTCAGCTAGATGATCTATTACGCATGTTTCAACAGTTCCCTTTTCGTTTTCGCGCGCTCGTGTAAAAAATCAATACTTTTTTTTTCAATTAAACTTTTAACTCTCGCACTGAGCTTTGGACAACTGAAAATGTCTTTCAAGACTGATCAATAATACAAGTTAAATACATAACTTTACCTTTATTTTTTTTCAAGATTAGTTGTTGGTACGGGATAAAAACTAATTTAAAAGGAGTCATCGTTATTATTACAATAATTTAACTCTACTGTCCGGCACAAATACAGACATTTCCACAACATCATGGCGGCAACACGCTGCCGACATCTGTTGACCACAGACATTTCTAGGCTGCCAGGGCTGTGCATGAAAACTTTTTAATGAAACCTTATTAAGGACCTTGATAAAGGGAATTAGGCAACTTGTATGGGCGGTTGGTGCCTTTTTAGCAGTTCTTACGCAGGAATGTGGATTTGTTTTAAGAATAAAGTCACACGAACAATAATTATTTCTTTGACAATTAACATATTGGAAGTGTTTGGTGAAATAACCTAAAAAAAACTTACTAAAGTAAAAAGTTTGCCCTTTTACTTAGTTCTACATTTAACATTACTTCCTTCAACAAAAACTTCCTACCTTAAAACGCTCAAACCTTGGAATGGTTACGGCTTAGATCTAAGCTGTCGTTTAAAATGTTTTCCGTATGAAAGATATACATAACAAAGTAATATGCGTGCGCAGACGTTTCCAGAAAAGGCACTTAAAGCGCCCATTGTCCTCCTTCTCCTTTCGGAGGGAGAGAGCTGAAGAAAATTTAATAATTTCAAAGATTTGAAAGATCCTAAAAATCCTGCAGGCCCTGGACGTGAACAAGGCAAACGGACCTGATGGCATATCAGCAATAGTTCTGCGTTCATGTGCTCCTGAGTTGCCTCCACCCCTCACACGCCTGTACCGCCTCTCACTTGAAACAGGCATTATACCGGAGTCATGGAAGCTTGCTAACGTGCAACCCGTGCCCAAGAAAAGCTGCCGAGCTGACCCTGCCAACTACCGACCCATCGCAGTCACGTCCATACTCTGTAAGATTATGGAACGTGCATTGAATAATAAACTCCTGGCTCATTTGGAAGGTAACGATGTCCTCACCGACCGCCAATATGGATTCCGCCGAGGCCGCTCAACTGGAGACCTTCTAATATATGCCACACACCTATGGAGTGAGGCCATTGAGAAATACGGAGAGGCTCTTGCAGTGTACCTCGATATCTCAAATGCCTTTGACAGGGTTTGGCAGGCGAGCCTTATAAGTAAGCCCCAATCATTTGAAGTTCCTGCTAGCTTTTGCGCTTGGATATCTGATTTCCTGAAGGGAAGATCGATATGTGTTGTCCTCGACGGCTACTCATCTGACCAAAAAGCTATCGATGCCGGTGTGCCTCAGGGATCGGTTCTACCCTATTCCTGCTTCATATAAACGACCTGCTTGTGCCCGGTAGCTTTGGGTACGCAGACGACAGCACCGTTACGGACAGATACATGTCGAGTGCAAAAGCTGGCAGACACGATGTCGACTCTTGTCGAGAGGCCATGGTTAGCCGCTTGAACGAAGCCCTCCAAGCAGTCTACGATTGGGGCGATGCCAATCTGGTCACGTTCAATGCTGCCAAAATACAGGCTTGTTTGATCTCCGCTAAGCAAAGCCCATTTCACCTGGCTCCGACTTTCCGGAATGTGACTGTAACTATGACTGACAGCCTACAGATCCTAGAGCTCTCGTCCAACCTCAACCTCGGGCAGTACGTCGAGTCCAAAGCAAAGACTGCAGCACAAAAACTTGGGGTTCCCTCTAAGGTCATGCGGTACTTCACGCCAGAACAGCTGCTTCAACTATATCAAGCACAAGTTCGATCATGTTTGGAGTACTGCTACCACCTTTGGGATGGATCAGCCAAATATCATCTGGCTGCTTCGGACCCGATTAAAAAACGAGCTAAGAGACTCATCGGTGACCCTGCCCTGATAGACGCCAAGCTGCAAAGTCTAGAACATCGGCGTAAGGTGGCTCGTCTGTCGGTATTCTACAGGATTAATTTCAGGGAGTGCGCGAAGGAGTTGCACGACCTAGTCCCACCATCCACTTTCCGCTATCGGAACGCGAGGCGCGAGTTCCATCCCTATGTTGTAGATATGCTACCTTGTCGCACGAGCCGATTCGGTTCAACTTTCTTAATGCGTACAGCTAAAGAATGGAACGCACTGCCTGCGAGTGTGTTCCCTTAAAGGTATAATCTGGACCTCTTCAAGGCCAGAGTGAATATGCTATTTCTAGGCAGGCATGTTCCATCCTCGACCGCACCGTCACTTAACATTAGGTGAGGTGCCAAATGCCAGGTTCAAATGACTGACTATAACAAATAAAAAATAAAAATAAATAGTTTCGTATAGAATAATATGCAGGCATCTGTAGGTGCCTTCAAGTGAGTTGGCAAAACTATCACGGGTTAAGGTTTGTTATTGCGGATGAATTCGCTTTTAAATATAAAAATCCAGCTTTAAAACAAATAAACAAACCTTTTCATTTATGGTTTAACAAATAAACATCGCTACAGTATTTTTTTGTTTTTTTGAAAAATAAAAGTTGAAAAAATTTCCGCGGGTGAGATTTACTTGTGCCAACCCTACCAATGACGTCCGACCTGCAGGTCGCGTCCGGTGCGATCGCGTTCAATAGCTTTGTGTTCTGTTATTAAAGTTTCTGTTGATATTTGTTGCACGAAATGAAACGTGTAGACCAATAGAGAAAATTGTTTCAAGAGTTACGGCGCGTTTCCACTGGTGCTGTGCTAGGTAGCTAAGTGGTTTGCGAGGAAATAATTCCACCTTATGATACGCTTTTTTTGCCCATTCATTAGATATCTTACAGACTAACATACAAATTACAAAGAATGTTTTGTTAGTAAATAAAATTTATAATCATGTTAGTGTTTAAGCAGCTATCGTTTCCGCGGCACTCCGGTACTCCCCTTCGGCCATTCGTTATGCGAATACGCTAGCGATTGTTGACTGATAGCAGACTCCTGCACATCAACCTATGCACTGTCAAATTTCTTCAATAAATATTCAACCGTATTCCATATACAGGATTTTTTTTTTTTACTAGTGCACAAATTTTCTAGAGCGACTCAGGATCGGTAAGTACTTTCTCATAGTAACATGGGTCGAAATAAAACAAAAACTTTTGGACTTCCCATACTGTAGCGAACACTAAACTTGATTAGCCTGATTTGTATGAAGAGTCTCAAAATTTTAGGCATATTTCAACCCATGTTATTTTGAGAAAGTTGTTTACTTACCGATTTTGAGTCGCTCCAGAAAATTTGTGCACTGGTAAAAAAAATCCTGTATATAAAGTTCTAATTCTATTGAGTAAATTTGACAGTTTGAGGCAGGGTAGGTTGATATGCAGGCGCGTGTACCACTGAACCGCCTACTCAATTAAAAGTATCGGTAATTAATAAAACACCAATAATTTTTCCAATTACTTACATTCCGCCGATTTCATTGGCTCCATTACTTTTTATCACATTTAGAATAACAAAAAGCCGAAAAACCATTTTCAAGTAAATGTAATTATCCTAAGGAGCCCTTAAGTCCGTTTAATTTGTTATCCGCTGTGGCGTTTAATGAATTTGAATCATTAGAAATAGAAACCTTGGTAAACTGATGCTGTGAACGGTTCTGCCGATAAAATTTAATTTTACCAATTAATTGGTAGCTTAAAACAACTTATAGCAGCACTTCTAAAAAAATTAACTTCTTTTTTAATTAAAATTATTAGGCACGTAATTTGATTTAAATTTCTTTTGTTTTGTAAAAACTATAGTTTAATTTGTTTATTTGTTGACGAGGCCTGTTGACAATTAATTGGCATAAGCAATTATTTGGCGTGTTAGGTACGAGTTTAAAATTAATGTTTTTTTTTTCTTAAAATTATCAGCACGTCATTTGATGAGTTTTTTCACTTAACTTAAAGGTTATATTTTTATTATTACTATTAATTTTGATTTTGATTTTCAAAAACAAAGGCAATGTGATATTTACCATTCTGTAAATAAACTCTAAATTGTAACAAATATATATTTATAAAATCAGTCCATTTGACAAGGTCACCCATTATATTTTTTTTATTTTATTCAGTACAGTCAGTATACTATATTAGAAGTTGACAAGTGATTGTTCTATTTGTATTTGTCGTTGTCTTTGTCTCCCTGTGACCACGAACCCTGCAAATGGTTCGAAACGTCAGGTTAAACATTAAATCAAGTGTGTAAACGAAAGAAAAAACGAGTAGATCCGTAAAAGTAATTTTATAATTCAATGTTCTATTTGTGCTGATGTGATCAGTCATTTTCGCTATTGACTGTACCCTTTTATATTTTGAGAGAGATTGCTGATTGTCTCAAACGCTATTTTCAGATTCACCGGGCTTATTTGGGGACGGTGAGAAACTTAAAGGGTTCCTCAAGTCGTGTGAAACGAATCACTTTCGGAGGTTTTCTAGAGGGTACGGCATCACGCACTAAGGCGTGTCCCCTGTCCTACTATATTCTCCGAAGGGTTCAGATCGGATTGGGGAACAGAACAACCCGAGGGCGCCTCTAAAGGCTCCGGTTGACCGGGCCGTGGTGGAGGAGAAAAACGCCCGGGTACATGTCTGTACCTGGTATAGAGCGCGTGTGAACTGGTTTGCCGTAACCTTATTCTACGAGTACGGTGTCTTGGGCCTAAACTAGTGTGCATGTTTAGTGTTTTCTGTAAGTAAATGTGTAGTGGCATTTAGAGGATCGGGCGGGGTTGACTGTACCCACACGTAGGTAATGATGAAGATTTCAATGATGGATGCCTTTGCTAGTGGGACAGTTATAGGCTGTTTACTTACTTACTTAAACGTACACACATAAATACAAACAATTGCTTGTATATATGGAAAAATCAGAGCGACAAAGAACTCCTCTCAATCCGTCCGGATGCTAAAGATTAAGGTAACTCGTCTAAATTGTCAGGACACGAGACGGATGCTTGATAAACGGTCGCTGTTACAACTACTTCTTGTTAGATTCAAAGTCAGTCGGTTTAGTTAGAGATCAGGGTTCCTAGTGCAAGTTCTATTTGCCAATTTTCCAAGAAATCTGCACTGATGTCTTTGGCAAACTAACTAAGTTGGCACTGCATGGAGTGATCTAATTAGGTGTTAATTTTTGATGTGTAACATCTTTCCGTTCGCCTTCTATTATATACAATTTGTAGGAGTGATTTCGTAGAAAAGGGAAGGAAGTATGTAACAGGAAATCGGGGAAGCGCGCAAGCGCGCGCCATTTTGTAAATTTAAAATCTATATTAGGAACAAGACATATTATTATTATATGTGATTTAATGTGTCATCATTTTGATATGTCAAATGTCTTCTAATGAGTATTTACTGCATTCTCTCTATGATTTGTAAAAAGGAAGCGCGCACTATTTTGTAAATTTAAAATCGATATTAAGAACAAGACATATTATTATTATTATAAGTGACATATTGTGTCATGATTTTGATATGTCAAATGTCTTCTAATGAGTATTTACTGCATTCTCTCTATGATTTGTAAAAAAAATACGTAATTGTTATTTCTATATATTTTCTATTGTATTATTGATTTCAAAAGGTGAGATGTCAAATGTTTACACATCATATGCGGCTACTGTAGGGCTCGTTCGTTTTTTTGCTATTCGATCACATTATAGTCGTTTTTCGTTCAAACGTGATGGAACGGCAAATACGTAAACTACACACCAAGCACCCTAATAGTAAGTAACCTTGTTAGTTTGCCAAAGCCCCTCAGACCAGTATATTTTTGAATTTTATTATTGATTAGCCATTACCCATTAATTGTAGTGATGTCTTGATTTCAATGATGTAGACTTTTGCCTAGCAGTGGTACAGTTTAGGCTATTTCTACCACTATTATAAATGCGCTTTTAAGACACTTTATACAATACGTAACCACATACTAACTACTAACTGTCAACAAACCCGTACTGCTATCATATCTGCAAGTACCTAACCGTGTTCTCAAAGAGTTTAAAAAGAAGTACCTTGAAGCTTAACTTGCTGCAAATAAAAATATTGGCGTCCAGATGAAGTTTACCAGGTGCAACCGACCGCGGGTTAATCCTTTGTCTGGTACAGCACAATATAACATCGCATTGGTTTTCCATGACATAAGGTTCAATTTGGACATTGACATTTGGAACTTGCTCCTATAGTTTGTTCAATATAGCTTTTTTTTGTGTATTGTTTTACGGCTCCGGATGAAATCCATCAAGCCATTCGTTCGTTCTATGTTCTTAGGTAAAACATAAATAAACAATATTGATGATGATGAATGATAATATAAATTGGAAGTGAGAAATGATATTACCCCCCAACCCCTCGAGTATCTCAGTAAAGATGTGGGGCTTTACTAAGTCCTCACGCAGACTTCTTGAGAGAATTTGAAAAGTGACGTTGCACTGTTTTGTTTCATTTGCCAACACTCATGCCCACTCACGAAGACTTAACGGTTAATAATCCACCACTATTTTACATTAATATTCGACATAGCACAAATTTTAAAATATAAAACAAAACCGCAGACGCTCTTCACTTTCCCGCCAATAAGTACTTCAATATAGCTTGACACCCATGGCAGATGTCAAATTGGCATGCCTAGCGTTGAGACATTACTGAGGTAATTGAATCAAATGATAGTTGAAGTTATCAAAATGAATATCATTATCCTAATGAAGTACTGTTCCTATCTAATGTGCCAATTAATTTTCTTTTCTAATTTTTAGAAGTTCTCTAAAACGTCATAAACTCAAGAAAAATAAATAAAGACTAACAAATTAATTAATACAGCTAGGATGAAAATTATAGAGTTAAATTTAATCGATAGGTTATTGAATATCAATTGAACTTCAATTAGTGTACTATCCCAACACTAGTATTTATTTGTAATGAAATGACCTTGTAAAGGACTACGTTTATTTTATTGTAATGTTCTTTGGGATAAATCTAATCTAACATATAAAATAGATTCACAAAAGTAATTGTAGTATAATAAGTAATTGTAGTAAGATTATTAATAAATAATAATGTTATTTTAATATAGTCAAATAATTTCATACGCTTTTACAAAGTCACGTGTTCGATTTTGATGACTTCTGTCTTAAGTATCAAGGTATAATGAACAAACTATAACATAGTGAATACAACATAAATATTAACTAGATGGCGCACAAAGGTATAATAATAAGAAATATCATCATCATTGCTAGGGCACGAGCTTTCCCTATAGTTGGATAGGGAGAACGGACCATAAACCGCCGCGCGGGCCCAATATTGGTGGTTGGTAACGACTGCTAATGCAGCCGGCTTTACGTGCCTTCCTAATCACGGAGGAGCTCGAGATGATACATTTTTGGCTACCCATCCAATGGCCGGCCTTTGCGAAAGTTTCTTTACCTTTTATCGCAGACCGGGCTTCTTAGCCACTGCGCCATCACATGTATATATATATATATATATAGATTGAAGCTATATAAGTGCTGATAATTACATCTAAACATCATTCTGATTAAAAATCAAAGAGTTGGTACGACGCACATTAGTCAAATGTTCAAAGGAATAGAAATGTTCTTTGTTTTGCGAATATTTCTCCAAATGTCATTGTTGAGACGGCGAGAGTTTATTTAGCTTTGTCGCGAACAAAATTAATTAAGAGCCGACTTGTAGATTCTGCGCTCAAGCACAAAATAGGGAGGGACCAGAAGGTAAGCTCAATGCCTACACACCTTTTTTTTGGAGAGCGATTGCTGATTGCCTCAGACGGCATTTTCAGCTTCACCTGGCTTTTTTGGGGGCGGCGAGAAACTTAAAGGGTTCCTCAAGCTGTGTGAAACGAATCACCTTCGGAGATTTTCTAGAGGGAACGGCATCACGCGCTAGTGCGTGTCCCTGTGCCCTACCAGATTCTCCGAAGGGTTCGGATCGACTCGGGGGCCTACATACCGCGCTCAAGCAACGCTCACAGCTCGGGACAGACCGAGCGCAGCTGTTACGAGATTCGGTCCCGTGACCGTGAGAGTGGGAGGTTGTCTATGTGTGTTTATTTATTACTTATTTACTAGCGACCCGCCCCGGCTTCGTACGGGTGCAATGCTGATACACGCAACCGCTATGTTCCTGCATTTTAAATCTGTAATATATAATATATCCGAAAATATTCATTTAAATTACATGCTGTAAAGTGTCATATTGATCTATATTAAATGCACAATGTTTATAAGGCACTTAATTAGATAAGTATTAATGCTGTATTGCTTAAAATCGCATCGTAAATAAGCCATTATTTCTCGTAAAAAGTAAAAGATAAAAAAATATTATTGTGGGTTATCCCTAAGAGATAGATATATACCATCGCGAACTTTTTTGTAGATCTTTTATTTTATTTTTTGCGACATTCTCGCAGAGGCATTGGTAACTTATTCCAAAAGCAGCAATGTATGAACCTTCTGCAGTCTTCTTATTTTATGGCTCAAGTTTGTTAGCTTGTGCAGCACTCGAGCGAACGTTGATATGTAACACAATCGGTTCGGGGGCTAGTAGAAAGCTCGGTGTATTTATAGACATCATTGTATACATAATACTTCCGCACGTGTGTATATCACTGACTTTCTAAACGACTGGACTGATTTTGATGAAACTTTTTGTGTGTGTTTGAGTAGAAGGAATCATTTGAGTCTGAAGCACTTGGCCTTCATCTCACCTGAGGTTTAGGTTCACAATTGGACCCGGTAAGTGGCGCTGTAATAGACTTGTAAGATATTTTAATACCATCATGGGATACGGGTGTTCACACATTTTTTTTTTTTTTTTATACTTAGCACGGCAAATGACTCCACACCACCTGATGTTAAATGGAAATGGAGTCCAGACGCGAAGACAACTGGTGCAGCGTGAAAACAACGCAGCATCAGTCAACCTCACTCTGCCGGCCCACAAGTTGCTTCTTCACGCGTCGTTTGAAGGACCCCATATCATAGGAAAGAGGTAAAACATGTGCTGGTAGACTATTCCATCTTTTGGAGGTGCGACAAAGAAACGAGTCACCAAATTTCTTTGTGCGCGATGGGATATGTGTGACAGTGAAGCGGTGACACCGGAGAGCAGCACGTGTACTCCTATGGAGGAAGGGAGAAGGATACGTACGAGGAGGACATATGGATGAAGCCGCGAGCGGGTCGCTAGTATTAAATCTATATGTTTACAAATACACCAACTTAAAAAAAGCACGAAATGGAGATGCTCCAAGTATCATAACATTATGTTACAAAAATTTTGCAGTAGGTGCCTATATGAAAGTAGGCAGCTAATCCATACATTATGTAATATAATGCATTATCTAATTCGATCAAAATGTATGGAACAGCAGAGTTTTGTGACGTTTTTAGTATTACCTCTGTAAGTAAAAGTTGATGATGAGCAGACTACCGTTGAAAATGTTTAAAGTCATTAAAAAAAGGAATGTTTGTGCTTTTTTTATATAGATTTCTTTTATAATAAAATTAAAATTCAGTAAATTACAGACACTGCTTCAATGGTAGATAACATTTAAAGTAGTTAATATAAACACTTATATCAATAACCACAATAGCAACATCAGGACATGTCGCCATGTCGCCACAACATCAATGTATGTAGCATTGTTGTGTTCCGGCAGCTAGCGATATGATAGCCAGTGCCTCACTAGTTGAGGATTCCGGGTAAAGTTCGCTTTCTCCTTCGGCCTTATCACCACTTAACATCAAGTGAGAAGAAGGCCAGGTCATCATTCTTCATCATAATCATCATAATCAGCCCACATCAGTCCACTGCTGGACATAGGCCTCCCCCAATGCGGCATGCATTGGGAGAGGACTGAGCCCGATCTTCGGCTACTCTGATCCACCCACTTTCCGTATATCGTCGCTCCACTACGCCGGAGGGCGTCCTACACTACGTCCGCCGAGTGCCGAGTCGCGGTCTCCACTCTAGTACATGTCTACCCCAACGGCCAGGTGCTTACCCGCTAGCAATACAACAAAGCAAAAAACAAATCTTAACAAAAAAAGAAAAAGACCCACTAAATTACACGCAGACAAAACCGCCTGCGAATCCTAATGTATTAACCAAGATCGTTCTATTCATAGCACTATATTATACAAACGAGGAACTGTCGGCGAACGGCATTGCATTGTTGATTGTTAGTATTTGTCAATTGCGATGTAGACTTGCTTGTGTGACTTAGCGCGCAAGGAGTTGTTTGAGTTGTCTGTATAAATCAGGAAACATCCGAATACACAAATATTTAGATCTGGAAATTTGAAGTAAGACATTTTCCAATTTTGCGATTCCTGATCCCACCACATCACTGAATGACGTCATCTATCGACAAGAGCAAAGGTCTACAAAGGTAACAAAGGTGGTGAAAAACACGGTAATTTATTCGTTAATTGACTGGTTAATCAACGACGAACTTTTTAGCGACTGTAAAAAAATGATATTTTTCAATAGAAATTGTATGGGAGTGGAAACTATGACGTCACTGTTTTGTACCGTCAACTGAATGTTTATTATTTGGTTAAAGTTTTGAAGTGCTGTTACGTGGATTTCATTGTTACGGGTTCGTGGGCTAAGCCCCCGGTGTGTAACGCCCCCATGGTGGAGGCAGCCGATATCGTTTTAGTGCGATAAAGTTTATTAGTTGAATATTTTTATCAAAAGTACAGTCAGATAGCAAAGTGTAACCTATTATAAAAATGTTTATAAGCGTCTACATGAAAATGATCAAAGTCTTAGTTTTTTGAATAACTAACTAACTAACTAGAGTGGCCTCCGATAGTAAGAGCCGCAATAATAATAATAATAATTAGTTTTTCAATATAAACCTTTATTAATAATGTCGGTGAAACAACAATTTGCTTATCTAATAATATCACATTAGTCAAGTTACAATTGCAAAATCATATTTAATGAAATCAGATGATTTAAAGGTACTTAATATAAATGTATTTAAGGTAATTTTGAATACCTAATAAATGATATAGGTATCTACTTAAATATTCACAATATTTATAACAACATAATTACGTTTAATGCGAATGAATTGATTCTCAGAATAATAGCAATAGTTATTGTTCGGAGAATTAATTATTGTTGTTGACAACATCTCTATTTTGACGTGTGTTACGTGCCTACTCTACGTGCGTTCCGCCGATGTTGCAGTTTACACCAAAACACCTATTTCAACATCGCATGGGCTAGTTACAGCCACGAGGTGCTGACAACGCACAACGTGACCCCCACTGGCGCATCGCAACCGCGGCCGGAATGACATCACTCTCTATTCATACATCGAACGCTTGTCATCTAATTTTAGTTAATTAAATATTCATTGTAATTTCTTTTATTGAAATTAAATTAGTGTTAAAAAAAAATTTGTGTTTTTTTAAATCCTACGGCCGCAGCCTTCGTAATTCGTGTTATGTCACATTAAATGTTTACACGGTGAATGTGTAGTACATAAATTTACCGGAACCGCAATACTTAAACGATGACGAAACTCGAGTAAGCTGCTGACAAGAGTACTTTAACCCACTCACTTTTATGTAAGCGGAGTCCAGATGCGAAGACAGCTACTGAGGAGGCTGGAATGTGCCGCACTAGCCGTCCCTCGCCCGATGCCACTACACATTAACAGAATACACTAAATATGCACATTAATTAAAGCCCGAGTCACCGTACTCGTAGAACAAACGTACGACGAATCGGTTCACACGCGCTCGGTACGGACATGTACACCTGGGTGCTTTCTCTCCACCACCACGACCCGGTCAACCGGAGCCGTGGTCCGAGCCTTTAGAGGCGCCCTCGGGTTGTTCCGCTCCCCGATCCGATCAGAACCCTTCGGAGAATCTTGTAGGGCACGGGGACTCGCGCTAGTGCGTGATGCCGTTTCCTCTAGAAAATTTTAGGTGAGACAAAAATGTGTCATCAAATTTATTATTATCGAATTTATTCGAACAGTGGCTTAAATCTGTGACTCCGAAGACCAGCACGCGTGGTCCTGTTAAGAAAGATATAAGGGAAAGAAGTTTGTCGGAACTCGTGGTACATTTCATTCACAAAAGACGCTGAGATGAATGAATTGATGAATATTGATGAAGGTTGTAGCTGAAAATCAACGATTTGCTTGCAATTCGGGTGGATACGATACGACGCTGAGCTACGACCCTTTTGCGATGGTACGGCAAACTCTCATGGTGTATATTTTGTTTTATTCAGTCCACAAAACTGGAAAAACAGGATATAATGTTATCTTCTAGATGCGATCCTTGTGCGATTGATATTTGTGCGTTTAACGTGGATTTGTTATTATTTAATGTCTTCTATAATTACCATATATTTTCCTTGTGTAAGTATGTAAGTACAGTATTAAATTAAACATTTTATATATCTACCTATTAGAACTAAAACAGCGCCGGTGCGTACGTCCGTCGCGTATATTTAAATACAAAGTCACTTATGAAAATATACAATAGTACGACTGTCACGCGCCCCCGACGACGGTCAGCGTCGTACTGTTGTATTTCATAAGCGACAATGTATTTAAGCATACGCGACCTAGACGGTTGGTAGCACTGTTTTAGCCCTTAATCTGTAACGACCGTATTAAGTTATCGCATCCGCTACAATAACTTCTCCAACTCGAAGTCTAAATGACCATCCATCTTTAGTCCCACCGGGATACTTCGGTAGTACGGTCGTCAGAAAAGCTAACAATGAAAAATATTACTTAACTTGAAACTGATGTGTATCTGATACTCAAAACTATTTTATGACCACCTTGTAGAAAATTAAAGTTTTGTCGTTATTAAACAAGTTTCCTGATGATCAACAGTTCTGAAATAGACATTTCTGAAGTCTTATTGTTTAAAAATCAACACAATGTTATTATTTACAGCAAACAGCAGTATTTTGCAATTAAAAAATAAATAATCATCTTAATTTATTTTTCACGGAGAGAGATATTTATTTATTTAGATATTTATTGTTTCATGTATAAAAAAACAGATGTAACAATCACAATAGACTTAATTAACGCCGCCGAGCCACACGTAATGATGTAAATTAGTAGACGGAAAGGCGTAACCTAACCTAACTATTTTTTTTATAAAAGGCTATTGCTATTTCATTAATAGCTAACATTATAGGCCGAATTATCTACAAGCACGAACTGCTTGCGGACGTACTTACTTAATGACAAACGCTTCAAAATACAAAACTAATTCGACACATAATCTTATCTTATCTTATCTTAGTGCGGCCCGCCTAGGTTTACCGTGATTTTTGGGCAACTCTTTCACTTCACTCTCTTTCCTCTGTAATGATGACTGCCATTAGTTTTGGCAACGTCTTTGAAAGCGAAAAGCCTGAAGTCTTCAACGCATAGTAATAATATGGGACACGATCCAAATATATTATCGACTCTTTTGTCATATTGATCTCGGGTTACTATGCCGTGAAACTTGCCGAACAAATGGTAAGTACGTCTTTTTTATATTGACAAAGACGTAACAACATACTCGTATAGTTGATTTATAAGCCGTTTTGCTTTTGAAGTCAGAGTTATGTTAGTTATTTTAAACAGGCTTCTTTAAGGTATGTATACATTAGCTATGAAAGGTTTTTAAAAACTACCTTGGGATTACGGGATACAAGTGTATAGGTAGACGAAGTCGCGAGTAGTCGCTAGTTATGTACAACATTGTATATTTTGTTAATGATTTTTTTTCGTTTTTTTTTATATCTATTGGCAAAGTGCTTATTTAGCCTTCATCTCACCTGATGATAAGTGATGATAAGACCGAATGTGGAAGCGCACTTCACCTGGAATCCCTAACTACTGAGGCACTGGCTATCTTATCTCTAACTGCCGAAACACAACAATGCTACAAACATCATTGATGTTATGGCGATATATTTAGATAAGATGGTGGAAGCTAGATAACAGATATCTAACGAAATCTGACATTTTGATAATATGATTTGACTATTATTGTCAAGGCCCTTCTTTATCATTTAAGACATATCAAACTCTGTACATGTCTTTGCAAATATTGACTTAACATATAGGTACCTACCTGGTTTAGAAGGGTTATTTTACATTAGCCACAAATTAAGTTCGTCACATGTCAACACTCAGCAGTGGGTGACTATAGGCTGAAGAAGAAGAAGTTCGTCACATTTTTGTGCACTCCATAAGTACATTGAAAGTTAATTTGTCATATGCATCAAAAAATATAAGTACCTATGTATTGTTTACACTTTTGTTGGTACCTACGTTGTAGTTATTTTATTATTATTCTCTTTATTAAATATATATGTTAAGAATTTTTTTTTACAATATTTTATATAAAAACATATTTACAATACAAAGTATTATAAAAAACTTAACCTAGGTTGCCACGTGCGTCAAATTTATCATTATTGAATTTATTCGAACAGTGGCTTTAATCTGTGACTCCGAAGACCAGCACGCGTGGTCCTGTAAAGAAAGGTATAAGGGAAAGAAGTTTGTCGGAACTCGTGGTACATTTCATTCACAAAAGACGCTGATGGTTGCAACTGTCTATTGAAAGATGAATGAATTGATGAATGTCGATGAAGGTTGTAGCTGAAAATCAACGATTTGCTTGCAATTCGGGTGGATACGATACGACGCTGAGCTACGACCCTTTTGCGATGGTACAGCAAAACTCTCATGGTTTATATTTTCTATTATTCAGTCCATAAAACTGGAAAAACAGTATATAATGTTATCTTCTAGATGCGAACCTTGTGCTATTGATATTTGTGCGTTTAACGTGGATTTGCAGGCAGCGGAGATAGACCCAAGCTATCGTTGGTTAAGGCTGCAGAGTGAGGAACCTCCTGACAATACGTGCGTTTTCTCATGTTTAATTTTACATTTTATTTTTATATATTCAAACGTTACACTATTGGTGTATGTAAACGTGCTAATCGGTTAAATAAATAAATAAATGTGTAAGTTCGTCACAGTTCCAAATTAAAATATGACTTTACTTCATAAAAATAGAAGTGTGACAAATTTACTAAATATACTTTTTTCTGTGACGATTTTTTTATTTTTTATAACCCGTTTAAAACTAAATGCTGTTTTCCATCCGCCTTTATTTACAAAAAAATATGCAGAATTAAAGCTAAATAAGATGTAACTTTACTAGGTTTTGAAGTGCGTATAGGAACACTATCGAAGTTTAGAACATTTGAAATTCGCAAATCCTACAATGAAACAATGTAGCAAACGGAAAGTGCCTAGTTGCTCCTAAACACTACCCTGCAGGCATTTGAAGAAACTTCACGGTAGGTTTCGATTTGACATTTCATTCGACTAATAAAGTTTGAGTTAACAAACCCCTATATCGCCAAGCTCTAACAACTTCGACAAAGTACCTACGAAAGTCTTACTATAAATTCGACCTAGTGTATTTTCCAAGACAAAGAATATGTATTGTAGGTACTTGTTATGTGATTCCAATTAATATTTATTCTTTTTTTAGGGTACCGTACCTCAAAAAGAAAAACTTTATCTCGGGAACGCGTAGAGGTATCGAGTTGAAATTAAAACCATATACTCAAGTCTGCGGTCCCTTGAAGCTGTAAAAAAATCAAACTTCTTAGTTAACGAAAAAAAAAGATACGGCCGTTTGTGTCGCAAAAAACGTATAGTTCGACACTCTCAAGGGAGTCAAAATTCATAGGGTACTAGCCGTTGACCTAGAACTATAAAGTTTGGCAAGTAATATCGTCTTATACTACAAATACAGGGAAAAGTCTGAAAACTATACATATTTATTTAAATCACAAAAAAACAGGGTCTTTATGCAAAGATACGGGGATCCAAATTTTGAAGTAAGTTAATCGTGTCATGTGTATCGTAAGGGCTTGATTTGCTCAAGCTTAAACAGATTTTTAATTATTTTTATTATGTATAGTTTTCGATTTATGACGAAGAATTAAAAAAGAAATTCCTTTTCCCTCTTTGCATAGGTACCTAATAACTTTGGTGTATGTTGTACCTAACAGTCGGGAAAAGTTCGAGACTCGATTCCTGAACTATATAATATGTACCCATAAGTTTGTACGGAACCCTCGGTGGGCGAGTCCGAATCGCACTTGTCCGGTTTTTTTTTATTCTCCTCTTTTTCGCGTCCAGAAAAGCCAGCCACCCCACTCTTCTCTCTTTTTTCTCTTCACTTTTATTTTACTATCAACTCGTCCAAAATCTTATCTCTTTTTTTCTTCTTTTTTTTTCCTAATTATTTTGTACCTACTGAAAACCAGCGTTGTAGCATATTTCTATGCTATAGCAGCATGCTGAGTAGACTCCATTTTGACGATCGCGCTACAGCACTGCATATTTCTTATTAATTTATAAGTATCATTTAGTATTGCTATTTTTTTTCGTAACTAATGTTTTGTTTATTGTATTTCATAAATTGTACTCGTGTTGTAGTGATTTTTTGTTAAACAAACTTTTCGTACATTCAACAACAACACATAAACATTAGTATGGGTTCAAGACATCGTACTTGTAGCCGAAGAGTTCAAACCTTTTCGCCGTCGAAAGTTTTTAGCCGTCCATAAAATCCGATGAACTGTTAAGGACATTAACAGCCAATGGCAAAATCTATGAAATAAATTAAAAAGAAAGCTAATACACTTGTAGTAGTTTCACTTCAGTAGTCTAACGTGACTATATACACACGCCTGCACATCAACCTACCCAAAACTGTCAAATTTCTTCAATACATTGTTACCTTAAGCCTTAAACATAAAGCTCAAAGACTATTGAGGAAATTTGGCAGTTTGTTACCACAAATGGTTGATGTGCAGGCGTGTGTACCTACCTAGATCAAATCACATTTTCTTGCATTCAACCAAAGCACTTTATTTTTCAATTTATCATCGAGTGACACTTATGTAAATTGTATTTTTGCATGATTATTATTACAATTATTATCATAGATTTTCATCTGTACACAATCTGTACAAACTTTCATTTGTATACCCTATCAACAATTATCATCTTTGTAATGCTAACCTAAATCACACAAATAAATGATTCTGGTGTGATTGTGATACTGATTCCGAAGCATCTCCCCATCATGCTACGTTTAAACAATTAATGTTCATTATGAACAAACCCGCAATACATTTAGTTTCTGGTTTCTGTAATTCTTGTATTACAAGAACATAATATTGAATAAGCTCCTTAGTTGACGATCAAAACAATGCATGTTAATTTGGCACTGCTTTCAGTAATACTAGTTAAGTACGTACTCATCCTACTTATATTATAAACGCGAAAGTTTGTAAGTATGGATGGATGTTTGTTACTCTATTACGTAAAAACTTCTTTTTTTTTTTGCTGTAGTCTTCGCGAACGAAGTCGCGGGCAACAACTAGTTATTTGTACTGCGGTAATAGATATTGTGACAATATGTAGGAAATTAATGAATTTGGTCACTAGAGCCGGTATACACAACGTTTAACCACAGAATAAATAATAGTAGTTTAACAGAAAGGTGTGGAGAAATGATTATATCCAAAGTGGATCCGACCTAGATCTTGTATTCAGAGTTACTAGAACATAATAATTAATTATTATTTTTTAAGCAATTTTTAATTAAATATTTATATTGTGACGTCTAAATAAACGAATCACAGCCCTAGTGGCGTAGTAACATCTGTGTAACATTTGTGATCACTGCTGCTCGCTTATGCACTTCTGACGCTCATGACTTCACTTATATAAAGTGTTTAATGAACAGTTGCAAGACAAATTACATAATAATGATGTCTTAGTAACAACACATGCAAGATCTTGATCGGATACACTTTGGGTTTTTTTCATTTTGACCCCACCTTTCTGTTGCACGTTGTATATAATAGGCAGCAACTAATAATTTCAAAACATTAAACCACGTACCTACTGATAAACAGAGAATAAGCTTCGAATCGTTATTCCGTGTTTTGTCTCTTTTACTCCAATTTACCAAATTATATCCTAGGCGGATGTTTCTTGATATATAATATCGAGGATATTTTAACACAAGGCCAAGTCAAGGGTACGTACCTTACTGCTGCACTCATAGACATAAATTATCATTAATCATTACTTAGCACCTAAAATTGTTCAGTCAAAAATGTGCTTCTAACGTCACTGTTAAAGACTATTTTTAATAGACAATTTTAGGTGCTAAGTAATCATTAATGATAATTGACGTCTATCTGCCGTACTCAGAGACGTCAATTAAGTTTTAATGACAATTAAATGTCTTTCCTTCTCTATTTAGCACTATACATAAGAAAGTGGCAGCAAGAGACTTAATTGTCATTAAAACTTAATTGACATCTCTGAGTACGGCAGTATGAGTGCGGCAGTTGAACCGGCGAGCATGTATAAAGACATTATTGGGAGTAGATGATGCGAAAGAGATATGTAAGAATCGTAGCAAGTTGCAAGAAGTGGTCACTGCCTGCCCTATGGGAGACAGGCGTGACTGCATGTCTGTACACGCGCCTGCACCAGGCTACCACAAACTGTCAAATTTTCTCAATACACTTTGAACTTTATGACTACAACATAATATGTTTATGGTTGAAAATCTATTGAAGAAATTTGTCAAGTTTGGGCAGGTTGATGTGTAGGCGTCTGTACACGCGCATGCACTGCAATAAACTATAAACTTGATGTCTAAGGGTGTGGTTGAAAATTTATTGAAGAAAGACAGTTTTAGATAAGTAAATGTATGTGCATGCGTCTGTACAGTGCATCTGTTTTCTTAATGTCTATCGCTCGGCAAACATCGTGTTTCGGCTGGCGTCGGACTTCTATCAGTTATAAAGTATATAGAGTTGCTACTACTCCTTTATTTTAGAATCAGGGGATACACTGTTGTGTCATACGTAATTGATTTACGATTTATAGTTTTACATCTCTATAAAGTTCACACGAAAATTGCAAACCCAAACAACTATAAAATACGTTGTTCTGTAATATATCGAAACAGAACTTAATCATTGATCGAACAACGTTGGCTAACGGCCTATTAAACGAACAATTGTTCGTTTAATAGATATATATCTTTTTTATAATAAGACGGGCAATTGATCTATTTCCATAATATCAATATGTTTGCATCCAGGACTTTTGTACAACTTTCATCTATGTACTGAAACATGTGGTATGGAAATAAATGGTTTGATTTGATTTGAATTTGCAAGAGCAGTGCGACTACGGTGAGACTGTCTTGATTTACAATTATTTTTATTATAGGTAATTCAGGCAGGCAGTTGGAACAACTCATAGTCTGTATACCTAGTCTGTAACCTACATAGTTACCTCGGGTAGTTTATTCCAGGCCAACCACTCTGTTTCTCTCTGTGGTTGAGGATTTCGGGTGAAGTGCACTTCCATCTTAATATTAAGTGGGATGCAGGGCAAACACTGCAGGGTAAATAATAGATACATTCGCAAACATGTTTTCTTCGTCCCACTTTATGTAAGTAGTTACATTTCTTATAGTCCCCTAAATAGTATAAGAAAAGTTGAGGTAACGCTTTATTTTATCGTATTTTTCATAGGCTCGGGTAGAACAAGGTTTAAGGCTGTATATATTGTTCTTTTTTTCATATTTTTATTATGTAATTTTTTTTCTAAATATTTTAACTTTTTCCAAGAGCTAGTAGTATGTTTGTGTTAGTAACGGGTTCATGACAATTCATGCCAAGTTTCAAGTTTCATTCGCCATTCGTCCCGTTAAATGTCATATTTTAACAAAATTGAGGTTGTAAAGTAGATCTCGATTTTTTGAGTTTCATCCGAGTTCTTCCCGTAATAACACGTGTTATGAGACTCCATTTTAATTTCTGCCTACCGTACAATTTGACCCCTTACTACTAATAATAAAAAAAAATATTTGAAATTGGCTACGCGAAGCCATTAATTAAGATAATTAATTTATAGATCTCGATTTTCAATTGACCGTTATCATATCGTGGATCATTGACCGTTATATCCATCATACAATATTTGCAAGTGGAAACATATCATTGCCATTTGACGACCTCCTTGGTCGAGTGGTTTGTACACCGGTTTTCATGATGTCGCCATCTCTGAGGCTCCCGGGTTCGATCCCCGGTCGGGTCAATTTAGAAATTATTGTTTTTCTAAATTGGGTCGGTGTTTTCTATGTATAATAAATATGTATTTAAGTATTTTTAAGTATGTTTATCCGTTGTCTGGTAACCATTTAACAAGCTTCATAACGAAGCTTCTCTTGGGCTAGATAATTGGTGTGAGTGTAGGAAAGTTTATTTCTTTATTTATTTATTGCTATGCAGAGAGAACAGCGTGGATGATACAATAGACTGAGGGACACCGGCGTTCACTGACATGAACCGCGAAGTGCATCTATCTCAAAGTACAGGGATTCTACGCTCAAATAGGAAGCCAGCTAAAGAATTAAAGAAGAAGAAGTTAAAGAATTGCTTTAATTAAGTTATTTAATTAAGGATTTTACTTTAAAAATCGTTGTTTACTATGTAACCGTTGTGTTATTGCTGTGTAGTCTTTATTGCGGTAAACCCGAAGCATATCGACCTTCATTGGGCAGTATTTTAATATAATACTGCCCAATGAAGGTTTATACCTTATAACCCTTAATAATAATAATATTACTATCCTTTTGCTAATAGCGTGAAACAAAACACGGTACCGACATTGGGCAGTATTTTTTAACTGAATATTCTCTACAAACTAGTGTTTTATCCATGACATGAGTTTGGCAGAAATGTTCGCTCCGTTGTCGATTACAATTAACGAAAAAGTTAAAAATGTGAAGTTATTTAAAAATACGGTCGTGTTCTTTTTATAAAGCTTTATACGAGTTTCATGAATAATGCCGTAAGCACAGGCCGAAAGTTAAGATAAGCATATATGTTTGCAAAAGAGTAAGACAACAATTGTTATGTTTACTTTGTAATAAATTGGGTACACCAAAGCAAATGTGAACGGGCAGTTTGTAACAACGAAACAACATTTTTAATTAAATGGAAAGCCTACTTGTTTCGGTTTTAAGCTTGGTGTAGAATTTTTTTTTTAATTCTTTGTTCACTTCACGATGTGTCCTGAGCTTATCTATCTGCAGCCTTTTACCTATTGCCACCAGGTGGAATAAAGACAATTAATTAATCTAAAAAAAATTAAAAATTGTCAAAGTATGTTCGGTAGTAGTTTTTAAAACCCGGAAGTTTATTGTCGTTTAGTATACTGGTAAAATAGCGTAACTAATTACATAAAGCCATCATGCTTTTGTCATACAGTTTAATCATAATTTAAATTAAAACTTATCTTAATTAAAATTATACTCGTAGAAGCCACGGAGAAATCCCGGTTTCCGAATACAAATAAATATTTAAAATATTCATTGTAGTATTAACCTTTATTAGGAACATTTAAAAAAATCTTTTTGATCTAATAGTACACACGCCTGCACATCAACCTACCACAAACTGTCAAATTTCCTCAATAGATTTTGAACTTTAGTACTAAGTTATATGGTTAAAAATGTATAAAAGAAATTTGACATTTTTGGATAGATTGATGTGCAGGTGTCTGTACCTACATATAAGTATTTTTTTAATTTTTGATACGTATAGAAGCTGGTTTTCAAATTTTAATGCAAACTTTTTATAATATAATCAAAACCATTTTGTATATTAATAGTGTAGGCTGATAACGTCCTTAATGAACTGATTTGTACTTTTTAATTTGTATTTTTAATTCTATGTTTCATTACACTGTGTGGCACTGATTAAACATATTTTTTATTTAAATTTCAATATAATTGAAAACTACTTATAAAAAGGTATCCTACTTGTTAAATTGCCACATAAGTTTAGAGTTATAAAATATACATATTCTCGTTAATAATAGCTAAGTAATCGATCGCTATTTTCAAGTCTTATAGACTTGAAAATAGCAATCTATACATTTATTAGAATTTAAAGGAACGTCATTACGCATGATTGTTTTAACCGTAAAAGAATGCCATAAAATCATAACATTCTATCGGAGGAAACACACAAAAATGTCATTTAACTTTTTTATGCGTCATAAAACGTGAAGACGAAGAACGTGCCTACGATAAAAGACACAACACAACGTAACGCATAGATATAATATTTATTCATTTATTTATTAACGACGAGGAGGAAACTACTTAATAAAATATTTACCTGAAACACGGGAGCGCTCCGAACTGGAACAAAACTTTTCGATCAAAGTTTCACTGATCTAAATGACACAACACACACTGAAAAATATTAAAAAAAAAACAATGGAACTTTCTTTTTTTCTAAAACTTTTTGGTTGTTAAGTTTTAGTTTTGAAACGTGACACACAGGCCAGTGAGTTCGATTTTCAAAAATGGAGTTCGAACTTCGGCCGCCCGCACTCAACTAGTGGCCTGCCTATCCGGCGCCCTGCGTTGTACTGACGTGGGGCGGGCGAACCATGGGGCGAACGTTTCTATTGGTAACTCGGCATGCAAGCGACGTGCAAAATTCGTTGCTGGAAACAAAATCTGATTGGGAGTTCCAATTCTGAAATACATAATTTTTTAATTTAAGCTCGGTTTTAGTGAAGTTTTTAATTGCGTTTGTGATCACCAACCATCATTTCGCAAGAGTTCTAATTAAGCCGATACCCATCTATTGCAGGAATGACTTGATTTCTAAGATGGGAATTTTGCTCAGCAGTGGGACTAAGGGACTGTTAGAATGGAGAATTAACGCCACTAGTTTTTTATATGTAAATGCATACTTAATCGTGTACAGAGGAGCTTGATGATATAGCTGCTACCGCGTTCGAGTTGATATTGTAAAAGCTAATCAATTCAGTCTTGTTTGGTTCTTCGATTTTTTGACCTTTACTTAGACTTAAATAAGCTCTTTAATAATGACGAACTCAACTGCTCATCTTAGCAAGTTACTGCTATGTACTATAAATCTATGTGGGAAAGTCTAAGACAACCAATGGGCGCTAAAGGTTGCTAAAATGGGATAGGGCATTGTGTTCACGAAGTTTTCGCTATATAAATATATAGATAGACAAGTTGTAATCCATCAAAGCGCAATTCAATAAACAACAACGCACACACCAACTTTTGTTATTTTGTAAATGCATGTACAATTTTATTATTAAAGCAATGGTAAACTAAAAATATTATCTTCTCATATCAATTAATTAGTTAATAATTCGCTCTTTCTCAAGGTTGTTACTATAACATTATCAATCTAGTCGAGATAGAAATTTGGTGAATCATTTGTTTGTCGCACCTCCAAAAGATGGACAGCCTACCAGCACACGTTTTCCCTCCTTCTTATGACATGGGTCCTTCAAACGAGGCGTGAAGAGGCACCTTGTGGGCCGGCAGAGTGAGGGTAACTGAAGCTGCGTTGTTTTCACGCTGCACCAGTTGCCATCGCATCTGGACTCCATTTTCACTTAACATCAGGTGAAATGGAGTCATTTGCTGTGCTAAGTATAAAAAAGATTTTTGGTTATATAATAAAAATAATAACAGAATTTTTTATAGTATATCTGTGCTTAAAGTTCTTACATGTTAAATAGGGTAATTTATGCCTAGCCAGCATTTCGAACATACAAATATTATTACTATTATCGTTATATAATTCTAGTATTATAATTTAATTAAAAGTTTCAGTGCTCTTGCAGGATCATTGAACTATGTTTCTATAAACAGTTTTAAGATCTATGTATATATGAATAACAAATAAATTGCTTTAATTTGAAAGTCAGTATAGGAGAGCCCTTACTACATCTTTCGATAGAATTGTGGTGTTGTTAACCAAATTAATTGTGTGCTCAACTGTATTCAGCGTTGGTAAATATATGTACACAACGCTCATTTTAATTTACTACTCTACTGAATTCAGTATTTGAAAGTTCAAAAAACTGTTTTAAAATTAATGGATTTATCGAAACGTTAATTTGTTAAATGTATTTTTTAACTGTTTATTTCATTGAAACATACAAATTCGGTCCTGGGTATCCCAGGAGAGTTGTTGAAATTTTAAAATGAAATCTACTCTGCGTGTTTCCTATGTACAAATGCCTGCACATCAACCTACCATAAACTGTCAAATTTTCTCAATAGACTTTGAACTTCAGTTATATGGTTTAGTTATACTAAGTTATATGGTTGAAAATGTATTAAAGAAAATTGACAGTTTTTTATAGGTTGATGTGCAGGCGTCTGCACATCTATGATCAATTATTGTTCATCATAGATACTGCTACCTCCATTAGTTTAAACCTAATATCATTAAAGATATGATGAGAATCATGACTGCTGTACCCCCAATTTTATACGCGGACAGTACCTTAAGGTCTTTTTAGGGTTCCGTACCCAAAGTGTGAAACGGGAACCCTATTACTAAGACTCCGCTGTTCGACCGTCTGTCTGTCTGTCCGTCTGTCACCAGGCTGTATCTCATGAACCGTAATAGTTAGACAGTTAAAATTTTCACAGATGATGTATTTCTGTTGCCGCTATAACAACAAATACTAAAAAACAGAATAAAATAAATATTTAAGGGGGCTCCCTTACAACAAACGTGATTCTTTTGCTCGTTTTTGCTCAATATTGATAACGGCAACAGGGAGACGCTTAAAATATTCACAGAATATTGAGTTATATTATTCACTTTAATAATATTTAATTAAATTAAAATAAAATTAATATTAAAGTGGGGCTCCCATACAACATAAATTTTTTTGCCGTTTTTATAGATAATGGTACGGAACCCTTCGTGCGCGAGTCCAACTCGCACTTTGTTTTTGTGTCCTAATCGAAACTTCTTATTAGAAGTTAAAAATTGTATTTTGGTGTCCAACTACATAGTTTAACGGTTTACACAACAAAAGTATTTGTTTTTTTATTTATTTGCTAACGGAAATAGCAGATGACTAACGGGTTGAACTAAAAAATGGTCTCGGACCCGTTCGCCCCGTAAGTTTCGCCCCTCATACCATAAATGGACCCGTTCGCCCCTTGAAATATTAAATGGTTCTGTTCGCCCCTTATTAATAAATAAGTAAAAGTACAGTTGTCAAGAAACTGGTAAAATTCTTAGTTCTCAAAAATAGTGGGTAACAAGGCAAATTATAGGTAACTATCATAAATTCATATTGTTTTCTAAAGTTTACGCGAACACTACACATTGAAATGAAACAACTTTTACGGATCTACTCGCGTTTATTTTACACATTAGTTTAAATTAATGTTTATCCTGACGTTTCGAACCCTTTGCAGGGTCCGTGGTCACAGGTCAAAGGGAGACCAGGGGTCTCCCTGTGACCTTAATTAAAACTAATGTGTAAAATAAACGCGAGTAGATTCGTAAAAGTTGTTTCATTTCAATATCATAAATTCATTTAAGTACAGGCACAATAAAACAAAAATCGTTTAAAAATCTTTCAGTGTATGCATTTATTATGATACACGTTGTAGATAGATACTTTTATACATTCCTTTTCCCTTTGTAATTAATTCTCGCGACTTTTATTGAAACTGACATTAATGTTGCAAGAAGGAATGATAGGACCCAGCATAGTAAGCCAGGCTGTAACAAATAAGGAGTGACGTGTTAGTTAATTAAATAGCCTTGTGTTGTCGCCAAGCTAATAGTTGTTGATACTGAACATCTTACTCACGTAGACTTATAAGTATATGGGGGACAGACTTATTTTTCTATTACGCTAAGTAGATAGGATATGTCCAATTTGTATGAGATATTAGGGAATTAATTTCTAATTCTACGGGTACGAAAGTACTTGGCTTTCATCGCACCTGGTTAAATGATGATAAGGCTGAAGGAGGAATTGTAGTGTAACAATGCTTCAAATATTGTTGTTTTGAAGGCCAGATCTAAAAACAAAACTGCAGAGCACTTTTTAAACATGTGAAATTTAATAGTTGAAAAGCTGATGTGTGGGACATTACCTTTACCTTTCATACTTTTTCAGTCTGTCAGAGTGCAGGCACTCTGAAAAGTGCGAGTTTTATTCACGTTAACGAAAACGAGAGTGTATGGCATTGAAGCAATTACGCCTCCTGACGACAAAGAAGTAGAGTAAAAATTTTGGCACACAAATTATCTTTTTCGCTAACGAGATCGAATGGCAAATAAAACTTGCACTACCCAAGTTCAACTAAACGAAACAGTTGGAAGCATCACCTTTTATAATATGTCCATAGCTGTTGTGAAGCATTAGGGGATGACTGGCTAAAATAGACACATTAGGGGAAGCTTCCGTCACGATCCATAAATTACTGGGGGCGTATCTTTGTGTTAACTAAATGACGTCGTTTCTCGTTAATATTTTTACCCGTTAAACTGGTTGCTTAGCTGTAAACGGCAAAATTTAATGGTGGAAATGTTAGCTATAATAGCATGGTTTTGTCATAATTGTGAATGATAAATGCGCTGACTACTATGTGAAATGCGTTTCACTTGGTACGCATGGTTAAAATATATGTTATAATAAACTATTATTTGCAACAATGTTATTATGTCCAAAATGCAGAGTTACGAAATTTCGTTGTTAGAAAAAAATCCAGTCACTTCTAAACAGTATCTATAATCAGCTCATTTCTATGTCCCCGTTGCTGGGTCACGAACATTTCCTATGGATGGATGGATATTGAGAATGGGCCATAAACGACCACGCGTGCCCAGTGTGGATTGGTGGTTGTTACCGACTACTAATGCAGCCGGGACCAACGGCTCTACGTGCCTTCCGAAGCACGGAGAAACTCGAGATGATTCATTTTTGTCACCTATCCGATGACCGGCCTTTGAGAAAGTGATTTAACCTCAACACTCACAGAGCGGGCGCGTTAACCACTACGCCATCGAGCAGAATATCTATAACAGTATCTATTTACATGATTGACTTTTTCTTTTACTAAAGTACGTTGACAAAATTAAGTATTATAATTCTTATTACTAAACGCCATAAGTATTGTTTTATTAAACCATATATGTGCCTAGATTTTAAATAAAGATCTTTCACTGAATTTTTTGACTAAGTCCAGTGGATCACACACTTTCGCATCCCTTTTGCTTGTATGCAGATCGACAGTGAGCGCTGTATCATAGTCGTCAGCACCTTCATGCCGTTGATTTTGCAGTCAGTAACCTTTAGCTTTACCAAATGAGCTATTTTCCATTTCAGCGTCCCGTACAAACTTTACAGCTCTAACTCTTTAAAACCACTAAATAGAAAAACAGAGGAGAATACATTAAAGAAATATTTGTTCAACAGTTTTTTTGCGATTTGAAAATTTCCATAGTGGACTTTGACATCACCAACTCATTTTCATGACACGAGCCTTCCCTATGGATGCAAAGGGAGAACGGACCATACATCACCACACGGGCCCAGTGCGGATTGGTGGTTGTTAACGAATGCTAATGCAGCCGGGACCAACAGCTTCATGTGCCTTCCGAAGCTGATAAATTTTTGGTCACCCATCCAATGACCGGTCTTTGCGAAAGTAGCTTACCTTTAGCAATTACAGACCCATCGAGTTCCTGGAGTGTGGTAGGTAGTAGTGGTAGTATAGTGGACTTTAAACCGCCTAAACTCTTTTTTTTAAATTGATGCTGTTCTAAAGGAAAATTCATTCCGTCTGTTTGTCCGTGTGTATGTACGTCACAGTTATTTTCCCGCAGACTAATCGTGCTAGAGCCAACGCAAACAAAGTTAGAAAACATTTTAATTTAAAGAATTGTTTACATTACAGTATATTTCATCGTAGGCGACATCATCACTTCAGGTGAGATAGTAGTCAAATGCAATTAAGCCTATCTAATTATTTAAAAAAAAATTGAGTTGGTGTTTGTGGTTTTCAAATTTCTTTTAAAACTATTTCAACGAAATAAAGAATCATAAAATCTCGAAAACAATTTTCGAATGCGAAAGTAACTCTGTCTGTTACGTTTTCACGCCTAAATATTTTAATGAATTTTGGTAAGGGATGGAGAGATGTAATAAAATTATATTTTGACATTACACAAAGCTTAAATCATGGGAAAGTTTAGCTTTTATGCACCAAAAGTTTGCAACTTAAATGGCTGAGATTTATAGACGGACAGACAGGCGAATAGACAGATAAACAAACATGGCATGTCGAAACCATAACAGTTACTGGTTTAGTACGGAATTAAATATTGCAAAACATGTCTCGAATATAGATATTCATCTACAAATATAATAACTTCCTTCTCCCATGTTACTTAGGGTCGGTGCAAATTATCTGAATTTTCCACTCATACTATTTTTATTTTCTTTTTATTTGGGTCAATAAACAGTGAGCACAGGAAATCTTCTAATATACTACTCAAAACAAAATAAGGGCCACGAGGTATTTTTTCATTTTGGTGTAAATTATTAAACATTTACATATTAAAAGTAGTAAAATATTGAGTATACAAACTCTTTGATACCTAAACTTTTTAATATTGTAGTATTCATCTAATGCTGGCAACAATTTTAAATAAAATTTGATTTAAAATTATTTTTGAAAATTTTGATTCCATTTTCTTTGACGTTTTGCTTTCCTTAGCTTCTTGGTTTATTAGAAATTATCAGAGTTCATTGATATCTCGAGTCAGAAACATCTTTTGCAATATGCCACAAGCACGCAGGCGTCATATGGACTCGCTGACAGCAACCAGAAACGTTACAATGATTGAAGAAGGTCATTCGCAGCGATCTGTGGGTTTGCAATTGGGATTTTCTCGAAGAGCTATTCAAAATCTATGGAATCGTTTCCAAGAGACCGGCAGTGTTAGAAGAAGACCTGGTTCGGGCAGAGTTCGCATTACAACAGCTCAAGAGGATCGTTACATTCGATTAAGTGCGCGCCGAGATCGCACAACGACGGCCCGCAAGCTGCAAAATCGTTTACGGCTCACAACGGGTACTCGTGTCAGTGACCAAACTATTCGTAATCGATTGCATGAAGACCAGCAGGCATCAAGAAGGCTAGTTGTCCGTATTCCATTAACCAGAAATCATCGTGCAAATCGTTTAAGATTTTCCCGTCAACATTTGGACTGGGACATAAACCAATGGGGCATGGTGCTCTTTACAGACGAATGCAAAGTTAAATTTTTTAACGACGATCGGCGTATTAGAGTATGGAGAAGACGCGGCGAGAGATTTTCAGAAGCCTGCATCCATGAAGTCGATCGTTTTGGTGGTCCAAATGTAATGATTTGGGGCGGGATAAGCTTACACGGCAAAACTGAGCTCGCTATTTTAAATGAGGGTACTGTTACTGCTCAGCGGTATATTGAGGAAGTCGTCAGACCACATGTGATCCCATTTGCCCAGCGAGCGGGTCCTGGATTCATCTTGATGCAAGACAATGCTCGATCACACACGGCTCAAGCGACTTGGTTTGTACTGGAAGCGTCTCAAATTCAAGTTTTGCCGTGGCCGGCGAACAGTCCGGATTTAAATCCAATAGAGCACATGTGGGATTAGTTGAAACGAAGAGTTAGAGACGGTGATCAGGAAATCCACAACCAACAGCAACTCATCAACGCTGTTAAAAGGGCCTGGGAAGAGATTCCAATGGAAAATGTCAGGCATTTGATTGAGAGCATGCACTCCAGGCTTCAGGAGTGCGTAACGAAACGAGGGGGGCATACCCGTTACTAAAAGCTCATCTTTTAGTATCATGGAGTATTTTCTTTTGTTTTCAGTAACTTTACATTGTTTTTATTTTAACCTTAAATGTGTTTTTTCTTTCAAAAGCAAATAAACTTTTTAATCATTATTATTGGAATAAATTTATTGGTCTACACGGTAAAAACAACATTAGTTTTCGTTATGGAGACAAAAAAATTAATATTGGTTTTATTATTTTCATGGTACAGACAAAATACCTCGTGGCCCTTATTTTGTTTTGAGTAGTATATATAAAATTCTCGTGTCACGGTGTACGTTATTGAACTCCTCTGAAACGGCTCGACCGATATTCGTGAATCTTAGCATGCATATCGGCTAGGGTGGAGAATCGGACAACATCTATTTTTCATCCCCCTAAATGTTAAGGGTGGTCCACCCCTAAATTTTTTTTAGAAATTTTTCCAATACAAAATGATTTGTTTGTAGTGTTGTCATGAAAACTGTCAAAGCGGTACGAAGTCCGCCGGTCAGCTAGTATTGTATAACAGAATATAACCTTATAACTAGAGGTTACTGTGCCACCATGAAGCTGTAGCTTCATGTGTGCCACCAGCATAATAAACCACAAATTGCTCTTTAATAATATAAAAAAGAGAGGTGAAGGTGTTACAAAACTTTTGGCCAAGTATTTACGGCCGGCTCCTGCCTGACACCAACCCTCTTTGGGAATTTTAGTGGTGGTTTACCCGCCACCGCGCGGGTGACGCAGGGTGCTTTTCGATATGCACGAGGTCTTTAACTCCCTTAATCGCCTTTTACGACACCCACGAGAAGAGACGGGTTGGTCCTATTCTTTGCGTCCGAGATCTACAACTATAATAATTTTATAATTATTAACGTTATTATAGTATATTTAGTATATTTATTTATTATTTTTATTATTTAGTATATTTATTATTAATTGGTATTATATTATATACACAAATATAAGAACGCCCTTCGTTATGTATGACGTAATAACAACAGAAAACAATAAATATTTGTCTGATTTCGATGTCCAATCCCTGTCCATTCCTATAAATAAATATATCCTTTTACTAAAATTAGATTTCTGTCGCGGCACAAAGGACACGTTATTGCCATCCACATTTGCCGCTCTTGCCTGCTACATATTTTATTTATGTTGATTTTATACGAACTAAACAAAAAAAAATATTTCAACTATATAATAGCATTCTGAATGCAAAAATTATAATAATAAAAGTGTTCTAACAAACTGTTAAGGAGCTCCATGGCGTAGGTTTGCGATTTCTAAGGATCGGTGACCAAAAGTTTATCGTCTCGAAATCCTCCGTTATTTGGAAGGCACGTAAAGCAGTTGGTCCCGGTTGCATAAGCAACCGTTAACAATTACCAATCCGCACTGAGCCCGCGTGGTGGTTTATAGCCCGTTCTCCCTATCCATCCACAGGAAAGGCTCGTGCCCCAGCAGTGGGGAAAAAAGATTAGGTGATGATGAATGCTATCGGATATCTATTGACTAGACTATTATTATTCACTCTTGAATAAATAAACTAGCTCTTCATGTTACTTACAGTTGTTTTCAATGAAAATTGTCTTCTTTAAGGAGCTATTTTATTTATACTCGAAAAGGTTTGCGACTTACACATGTACCGTGCAAAGCTGCGTCAACAATAGCCGTACAAAGGTTGGAAGCCCTTGGGAGAAACTCTGCCTGAATAAAGTATGGAGTGATCCCATAGCGATATAAGAAATTGAATGTATTGATCAATACGTTTATTAAGAGGAACGGATTACAAGTTCCACGTTATCGAATGTGCTTGTTCATTTAATTTGCATTTTTTTTTTTCAGATTTAGAATAATTTATTTGCAAATCACAAGTTTCAATGGTGTTACAATATATAAAAGGTATAAGTGACGCCCTGCTAGGGCACAGCGACCATGATGGCCAACTTTTGCCGTTCTTAATATAAACTTTTTTTTCTCTCTCTATCTGATTTGGGGCTTTTGTCGACGTGGATTGCCAGCTACATAAACTAAAAATTAAATTTTGAATAACATTCAAATTACATCGTATAAATTTGAATTAGATCATCGGCATCAGCAAATTTTTATGTCCCCACTGCTGGGACACGAGCCTCCCCTATGGATAGATAAGGAGAATGGGACATAAACCACCAAGCAGGCCCAGTGTGGATTGGTGGTTGATAACGACTGCTAAAGCAGCCTTTATTTAATTTTTTTTGGAGAGAGATTGCTGATTGCCTCAGACGGCATTTTCAGCTTCACCGGGCTTGAACTAATGCAGCTGGGCCCAAAAGCTGCATTTAGTCTTTCGAAGCACGTTGGAGCTCGAGATGTTAAATTTATTGTCACCCATCCGACGACCAGCCTTTGCGAAATGTGCCTCGCTAACTTCGACCTTCGCTTACACCACTGCGCCATCGAGCTCCTTATCAAATAAAATTATTCAATATTGCTTTAAGTTTGTATTCGGTACACGTTTTTTTAATTTCATAAAGTTCTTGACGAGTAGGCACATAGGGTACTTTAAGTGTTTGTGTAGCACTGTGTACATATACCAATGTTGACATAACTCGTGTGCTGGTACATAGTTTACTGATTTTCTAGAGGACTGGCGTTGGGTTTTCCAATTCAGATGGGTCAAAGGAAATCTACGAGATTGCATTCTCGCTGTAGATATGAAGTAGTGTCAACGTAATCTGTCGTATTACACGCTGGGGCAGAAGCTAGCGCGATTGAGTTCGAATCAAAATAAATCAAATCTGTGAATGTGTGTGTGTGTGTGTGTGTGTGTGTGTGTGTGTGTGTGTGTGTGTGTGTGTGTGTGTGTGTGTGTGTGTGTGTGTTTTTCGAATTACAGGGTGTTTGGTGTATAATCCCGAAACATAGTCGTGCAACTAAATATATAGAACACCGTGATGCATGTATATCATATTAAAAATCAGTTAAGAACCACTGTAACTTACTAAAGTGAGAAATGATATACACATCCACCCCCCCCCCCCCCCCCCCCCCCGAGTATCTCAGTAGATGAAGATGAATGATGAAGATGAAGGCTTTACTAAGTCCTTAACAGACTTTTTGAGAGAATTTGAACATGACGTTGCACTGTTTTGTTTCATTTGCCAACACTAATGCACACTCACGAACACTTAACGGTTAATAATCCACCATTATTTCACATTAATATTCGAGATGACACAAATTTTAGAAAATAAAACCAAACCGCAGACTCTTCACTTTCCCGCCAAGAAGTCCACAACACACTTTGAACTTTCAACAAGTATATTTTTCTAAACACAGGTGTTATAACCACCAAGGGTTTTTAAGAATGCTTCCTTTCTCCCCACATACACGGCCTTCCCAACTTCATTTGTGAATGGCTGTGACCCGAACACCGGAACCATTTTCCACGTACGTGTTCGAACTCCGATAACGTACTGTGAACGACATATTCTTTGTTGCATTAGTGGGTCGAGTGCGAATTTTTTTTTCCTTTAATTTATGGCTTCGTGCGACTAGCACATTTAGCCAGTGTCAAAGTAATTTTTCCTACAAGTAATATTAATATACAATATTTCCTTCCAGTATGATGATGATGATTGATAATAGAAATGAGAAGTGAGAAATGATATACCCCCTAACCCCTCGAGTATCTCAGTAAAGATGTGGGGCTTTACTAATTCCTCGGGTGGACTTCTTGAGAGAATTTGAAAAGTGAAGTTGCGCTGTTTTGTTATATTTGCCAACACTCATGCGCACTTACGAACACTTAATTCACATTAATATTCGATATAACACAAATTTTAGAAAATAAAACAAAACCGCAGACATGACTCTTCACTTTCCCGCCAAGAAGTCCCCGAGTGCGATTTTATTTGCATCTCAGTAAATTTTTTTTTTAAATTATTTATTTCTTACAGGTCACTTGGTTTTCACCTTACTTGAGTCTCAAGTCGGCTAATTCGATAATGTCTCAATAGTATGTCAGCAGCCTGTTTATGAAGACATCATCATCATCATCAGCTCACTTCCGCCCACTGCAGAGCATAGACCCCTTCACGGTCCTGTGCCATCCTCATCCATCCCCTGCCCGCCACCCGGACTATAGGTCGTCCGACCACCAAACTGGAGATCTGCCTACCGATCGACGAGCATTTCTTGACCGCCACTCTGTTGACTATAGACACAATTTCAAAATCAGGCCACTGCAACGCGATCACAGACGTTTTAAAATAGCAAAATTGATGTTCCGATGTTAAGTAATGAAGTGATGACCGAAGGTGGAGTCCTGTACCTGGCTATCGTATTCTCTAACTATTGAAACACAACAACGCTACTAACATTGTTGTTATGGCGACATACTTGGATAAGATGGTGGTAGCTAGCCAGGCGGACTCAAAACAAGTCCTACCATTGACCAAATACAGTACAAACATAACCTCTGTCTCTTAGATCTGTGTGGATCACAGAGGCATTTGCTATGAATCAGTAATCCGCCTCCTTTTAACAAATGGAGTTAAAATTCTCAGTTTTTTTAATTTCTTACGTGTTACGGAAATATAGCAATGCTACAAACATTGATGTTATGGCGACATATAAAATGGAAGTAGCTAGCCAGGCGAACAAACAAGCCCTTTTTAATACTATATACGTATATATATATATATAAATGTATACATGAATTGAACTATGTGTGGGCATATATACACCTAAATACATATAACCACACACAATCACATCCATGGTGTGTATGTGTACATAATGTGTATAAAATAATAATTAGGCATTTAAAAATTAAAACATGTAAATGCTGCTGCTGGGAATCGAACCCGGGACCTCTGGGTTTAAGACCTGTGGTCTTTTCCACTAGACCACAAAGGCTCGTTTTAATAACGCGATCGAATGGCAAATCCAACTCGCCCTAGGTGCGCGTTTGAGCCAAAGACATTCGGTTATAATGAGCCCGCATCGGCATCAGCGTGCACGATAATGGCAGGTGATAATGTGCGTGTGTTTAAGATAACGTACTTCACATTACTATGGAATATTATCTGAAATTAAGATGACACCGCGATTTGTGAACATTCAAAAAGGCTGTTCCTTACAGGCTCTGTCATAAGGTCGAAAATACGTTGCGCCTGCGACAATTGAGACCGCAAATAAACAGAATCTAAAATGTTGTTTTCTAAAGTTTACGCGAACACTACACATTGAAATGAAACAACTTTTACGGATCTACTCGCGTTTCTTTTACACATTAGTTTTAATTAATGTTTATGCTGACGTTTCGAAACCTTTGCAGGGTCCGTGGTCACAGGGAGACTGAGGTGTTGGTCGTCTCATAATTAGTTAGTAGCTTGTATACTCTCATTTAATCAGGTGCGTTCCGTTTTACGCAGAAAGAGCTCACAGTATCTTTTGGTCTGGCAGTATGGTGTTGGGGCTGGGATTTAATATTTTGTATGATGGGATCCCAGGCCGGAGGTAGATTCCAACCATCTTCTTTATTAAAATTAAGATGTTTTTAATCTAAAATATATATTTTTTAATTACCTATTGGTTTTAGTTATCAAAATATTCAGATACTAAATTACGAATATTGATGTCATCAATGTATTTAAGTGGTTTCCAAGCATATAAATAAAGTAATTTTTGTTGTAATTTCAACAATAGTGATTTTTTATTGGTGTTTTTGAAAATAGTTATGATCGAGTCCAAAAAATCCTTATTTCTGTAGGTATAGTTAAACTGGTAATGCAGGTAACGTTATCTAGTATTAGTATCGTAATCAGAAAATGAAGCACTATGATGAGACAAAGACTAATTTGGTCTGTGAGACTAACTCGTATCTTCATCGACATCAGACTATGTTCTCATAATTACTGCAAACATTTTAATTTAGTTTAAAAAATACTTGAATTATACTGCAATTTAATGAAATTGTACCACACAAATGCGGTGTATGTTAAACATGCCTATGTAATTAATACTCACTACAAACCGCAACCATCATCTGTACTTAATGTAACCATAGACCTACTATCGCGTAGACAAGCTACCCTAATGACGTCATAAACTGAATCCTGGCTTTGGGGAGCGTAACTAACGTTGTGGGTATTAACCCTATTGTACATAGTTCCGTCTTCATTAGCTTGTCTTACCCCGAAGATCGAGAAAGGTAATACGTTGAAGTTTTTTTTTCTATTGAGTGAGTCACTGTTGCCTATAGACGCTAGCTTTGTGTTTTTACCATCTTGTACATTGCGTGTTGCCTGAAATAAATGATTTATTTATTTTAAAACAAAATAATTCATAGACTCGAGTTATTCCAATCTGATCCTTTAAACGGATCCATTTGCAACAATTATTATTAATAAAATCCGATCGGATCCATTGAACATTTAGCTTGTCCGATCTATAGACGCTGGCGGGAAAAATTCCGAATCATTCCCGTCGAATAGTTCGGAAGTATTCCGAAATATTCCGAAACTTTGGGAATATTTCAACTGTCAAAAAAAATTGCGCTTGGAATTTGTAAACTATTTATCTTTAGTTGTGTTGTGAGCGGTAGGTATATTTGAGTTTATGGTTGTGACTTGAGTGCACGTCGCATCAAGCACACACAACGTCGCGTATGGTCGCGGGCAGCGCGAGTGCGACTGAGAGCGGGGCGCGGGGGGCCGGGCGCCGCCGTGCCGTTTGCGTATGCGTGTACAAAATACAGATTTACTTAACAGTAATAAAAACATAGAACCGACTTTAGTAAAGTCGTCAGAGCACCTCTTCAATAAAGTCTTCGCTTGGTGGCGGTTTGAGGTCAATTGAGGTGTTCCGGCTTCATTGAAGTCGGTTCTATCTTTTTACTTAAACATTATTTATTTCAACATTTTTTTATGTCACGTATACATACAGCGTCATTTTTTTTATCACCGTCCAAATTTTTTCTATGCGTTAGGTACCTATCATTAAAATAAACTTTTTATGCAAAAAAAAATGGAAAGTATTTTTTTTTAACATTCACACTATTTATCCTCAACCAAGATAAACACGCGTGGACAGACGCGACAGCTTTTATTAGATTTTTAATAAATGGACATACAAAAAATATCAACATATATACTTAATCAATCCCATTTATAATAAAATAAACATTTATATTTTACTTACGTATGTGCCACTGAACAAATAATTCACTCAACCACCACACACCACAAACAAACACGTATATTCCCATTGAATTATTCCGGCGAAATATTCGGCGGAAACATTCGATTGCGGGGTACGAATCTTTCTCGCGGGGGGGAAAACTTCTCCGGGGAGCATCTCCCCTCTTAGTCTTACCGCATCCCGCGCTGCCGTCGCCAGCACGCACGACTCGCTCGTGAGTCGTGGCAGTCGGCGCGCGCGACGCAGTGGCAGCGGCTGGCGCATAAAGGGCGGCGGCGATAGACGATTGATGCAAAATACGATTTTTCAGCAAAAATAAAAATCTTAATTAAATTCATTTTGAATAATTGTAATTTAAAGAAACTTTCCCAGAAGTATTCCGGAATTATTCGGAATTTTTCAGAAGTTTTGCAACTATAGTCCGATCCGATCCCTTAGCATTCCATGCATGTTTTTTTTTTATATTTACGGGTAACACAGTGCCTTGATCTCACCTGATGTTAAGTGATGATAAGGCCAATGATGGAAGCGCACTTCACCCGGGATCCTCAACTAGTGAGGTACTGGCTATCTTATCTCTAGCTGCCGGAACATAACAATGCTATAAACATTGATGTTATGGCGACACATTTAGATAAGATGGTGGTAGCTAGCCAGGCGGACAAACAAGCCCTACCATCAACCAAACCGAGTACACAAACATGTACCGCGCTCGAGCAATGCACACATAGGCCCTCGAGCAATGCATACATAGGCCCTCTCTCGGACACGGTATCTCGGACCATCTCGTTTTGTGTATGCGTGCGTTGCTCGAGCGCATTTGTATGAAGCTTAGGCTTGTTTCACACGTATCACAACCAGACCACACCGTCGCGTCGCGACAAAAGGTGGTCAAGCTGTGGTTACGTGTCAAAAGTGTCGCTGCGGCTTCTTACGGTTGCGTTGTGTTACCTACAAAATGTTTGCGATATGGCCTGCCGCTAGTTTTCGGTGTCGCTGGTGGTTGCGTTGTGGTTGCGACGTGGCTGCGATGTAATCGGTATCAAACCAAACACGCGGTCAATAATGACGGCAAAATGTGGTCGTGTGAATTCAACTATTAATTTACATACACATTAGCGCGCGCCCACGTGTTGTGGTTGTGGTGTGGTTGTGCCTTATCTTCAGCAATCTCCTTATTTCATAACACAGCAATGCAGGACGTGTCAGACATATTGTTAATGTCAGTTTTATACCCGTGGCTTATAAAGTCGTTGAAGTCCTACTCAATTTTAAGCCCCCACCGGACAAAATCAGCTGTGTCCGATTTTATCTTTTTTATAGGCTGTCATATTCGGATTACCTTTTCATTGCAATTGGCTAGCTTTCTCGTTTATCATATTCTTCATTGTTGAATTGGTTATTATTATTGAACAAAACGCATTCTCTGCTTATAAAAAAATACTTACCTTATGTGCCCTCAAAGCTTAAGGAACACAACCCGTGGTATGTGAGAGAGAGCTTGTAGTACCTAACAATTTAATGAAATTAATAATTTACCTAAATTTTGTTGTGAAAAAATTACAAATTGAAAAAAGACAGTGTTGAAAAAATTCCACGAGCGGGATTCGAAACCGCACCCCATGACAAGCCGGGTCAAGTGCACTACCAACTATGCTAACGTGGCTCAATCCAACTCGCCGATATTAATCAACACTATCTACTCTTACACTGTAAGCCAAAGGAAGGGCTCCTTAGACGACGTTGTCGTTCACTCTGACGTTGTCAACATTTAATAGGGCATTCAATGTTGACAACTACGTCATCAACATCCGATCTTAACATCTTTACAAATATTGAAAGATCAATTAAGAATAAGGCAAGGTATATTTACGATTATATTTATATATAATTTACGCAAATTTGATTGCGAACAAATCACATAAAAGAATTCAATGAAATTAAATCAACAGCTCTAAAGACATTTTCTATTAGCTTTATAGCGAACTAACTAACTTAGTTGGCACAATCACCAAAAGTGTTTGCCATCGATAATAAAAGCCTCCATCTGGGTCTGTCGTAGCTTTATAAGTCTATCTTACATTTTTGTGCGCATGAAATAATTTGATAGCAAACCATTTTATCGGCTACAAAAATAAATAAGGTAAAATGATTAAAATGAAACCGTCCAATCAACTTCCACGTTCTTTGGGGAAAATATACCCAATTAATTCAGAATTCATCTTAAAGGTCAGATTTGTGAAGGCTTAAGGGCCCTTTAATGAAGAATACAAAAACAACATTTTGCGTCAATGCCTATCAACGTTATTCTTGTAAGCAAAGTTAATAGCCTTTAAAATATACTGTCCTATATGTAATTAAATGTAAAATCCATATCTTATCCATATATGTATCCTATGTATCCTATCCATAAGATATATCCATATCCTATATTTAATATACTGTCCTATATGTCCTAATTTCATGACAGTTAGTTTTGTTATAAGTTTGACGTGATAATGAATATAATATGTATATTACGCCTAGTTGGCTGAGTGGCAAAAGTCCAGGGTTCACGGACAGGGCAAAGTGTATTTCGGATTTTTTATTGCATAGCCCGGGTTCGTGATCACCAACCCGCAAATGGCAAGCGTGGATGATTAAGCCATAACCCATCAATTGTAGTGATAACTTGATTTCAATTATTGAGACCTTTACCCAGAAGTGGGACAGTCATAGGCTTTTTACTTGTCTTTACTACAGGGCAAATGCTTCTATCACTGAAATCAAAACATCACCTCAATTAATTGGTTTTGGCTTAATCATCACGTTTCCCAAACGCTAGTTGGTTATCACAAGGCCTCCGGATGCCTGACTGTTTACCATTAGGTCATCGAAGCGTTCTTCTATAAAGTGAGCAAACTAATTATTATTAATTATTAAAACGTTATTACTCGTGGCATTATGCAATAGGGACAGATAACTGGGACAGAGGCACCATTAGATTTCAGCCCACAAACACAGGCGGATTGCGACGTCGCAAGCGAATTTGTAGCTTATTGCGCTTTATATTACTGAAGTCTTTATCATAATCACCGGCGTATTTTTAGGTCCCCACTGCTGGGGCACGAGCCTTCCCAATGAATGGTAAAACTACGGAGAGTATAGGCTATCAACCACCACGCGGGCCCTGTACATATTGGTGTGTGTTAACGACTGCTAATGCAGCCGCGACCAACGGCTTTCCGTGCCTTCCGAAGCACGGAGCTTGAGATGATATTTTTTGGGAAAATTATTTAATTAGAGCAATTGTAGACCAAGCGGTTTACCACTGCACCACGCTATCGAGTTTTAGTTCGCGCCCGATCCTCGAAATGCCACTACACACTCAAATACATTACACATGCACACTAATATAGGCCTAAGACACTGTACTCGTAGAACGGGATACGAAGAATCACTTAACACGCGCTTTATACCAGGTCCAGACATGTATTAGGGTGATTCTCCACGCCACCCAGACCACGACCCAGTCATCCCGAGCCGAGGTTATAGCCGAGAGGTCAGAGGCGGCCTCGGGTCGTCCCGCTCAGATTCGATTCGAACCCCTTGTTTAATCTAGTAGGGAACAGGGACGGACACGCTTGCCTGCTGATGTCATTGCCTCAAGAAACCCTCTGATTGTGTTGTCATCACACGGCTTGTGTTGTTGTAAACTCTTTAAGTTTCTCGCGGCCTCCAAGCAAATCCGGTGACGCTATACTTTTAACGACCTTGGGATCAGAACTATATTATATGATGTTGGCTAATATATATTCATTTATTTATTTATAAAGACAGCCTAGAGCAAACAACAAATTTACTAAAAAAAAAAAAGAGTCTAGTCAGCGGTGATAAAAAAAACGCAATGGACAGAAAAATCTCGCGCTTTCCTCGAACCGCCAGATTTTTTTTAAGAGAGATTGCTGATAGCCACAGACCGCATTTTCAGCTTCACCGGGCTTGTTTGAGGGCGGCGTGGAACGTAAAGGGTCCCTCAAGCCGTGTGAAACGAATCAGCTTCGGAGGTCTTCTAGAGAGAACGGCATCGCGCACTAATGCGCGTCCCCGTGCCCTACTAGATCCTCCGAAAGGTTCGGATCGGATCGGGGAGCGGAGCAACCCGAGGGCGCCTCTAAAGGCTCGGACCTCGGCTCGGGTTGACCGGGCCGTGGAGGGGGAGAGAAGCGCCCAGGTGCATGTCTGTACCTGGTGTAGAGCGCGTGTGAACCGGTTCTTCGTACCCTTGTTGTACGAGTACGGTGTCTTGAGCCTAAACTAGTGTGCATGTTTAGTGTATTCTGTAAATGTGTAGTGGCATTTAGAGGATCGGGCGGGTCGAACCGCCAGATGCTGAGCGGTGACAGTTTTTTTATTATTATTTCCATGCAGGTCCCTAAAAACGAGATTGTATAACAAGACACTTTTTCGGCGGCAGTGTTAACAGCCGAGTTTACTTTGTGTTTCTTCGGGTAAGTGCTTATGCAAATGGAGCAAATGTACCGGGGCACTTTTCGGATTCTCACAATAAGTTCATTTGTTTCTCGTAATATTTTGATGTGGGTTTTAATTTAACCAAGACAGTATATATTTTAGCTAGTTATTTATAATGTAAATGATCGTTTCAGTGGATTATGTCTAGACCCAATTAAACTTGTCACCTTAATAAAAGTAAGTAAGTAAAAAAGTTAAAAAAAATCAGTTTAGGCTACAAATAGCTCTTATGAATGTCACTATTTGTCAATTGTACTGACAAGATCTGACAAGAAACTCAACAACAACTCAACAACTATATTATGACATTATTTTTATTTTTATAATAGTAGAAATTTGCGGGTAGGCAAGGCTAGTATTCAAGATACTGCTATCCTGCTCTAATGGCTATACTCGCATCTGGACTTTGCTTCTGCTTAACATCGGGCAGAGCAGTTTCATTTACATAACCTTCTACAAATAAAAAGAAATACTTATAAACTATATTGGTCTATAACTAAGGTAATTCATTTAAAAGTGAATAATGCTACTTTATCGTAGGGTAATTTTTCTGTAAAGATTGATGTGTTATGTGTAAAATAAATAAACAAATAAAATAAATGAATAATACAATCGAACCCTGTGCGGATTGACCCTCCTAAAAATCCCGAAGTCAATAAACTACACACAAATTGAGCTATCGAACCGCATCTTAACTGATGGGCAGAAAACTAACGATTACTCTGCAATCAGCTTTTATAGCGGTGTGGACACAAAATAAGGAGACCCCCCAGAAGGTAAGGTTCATACATGCCGCACTCGAGCAACGCACACATAAATCCTATCGAGTTTTTGTCGTCCTCTGTGGTTTTGTAGTTAAGACCACTGGTCTCAGGGCCAGAGGTCCCGGGTTCGATTCCCAGCGGAAGGGTACATGTTTGTGTTCGGTTCGGTTAGTAGTAGGGCTTGTTTGTCCGCCAGGCTAGATACCACCAATTTATCTAAATATTCGCCATAACATCAATGTTTGTAGCATTGTTGTGTTCCGGCAGCTAGAGATAAGATGGCCAGTGACTCAGTAGTTGAGGATCCCGGGTGAACCGCTTCGACCATTGGCCTTATCATTACTTAACATTAGGTGAGATGAAGGCACTGTGCTTACCCGTAAGATAATTAAAACACTCACGGACCGCGAATCTCGGACCATCTCACACCATTCTGAGCGCAGCTGTTGCGAGATTCCGTGTCAGTGAGAGGTTATTTATGCGTGTATATTGCTCGAACGCGTTCGTATGAAGCTTGCCTTCTTCAATGTTCTTTTTTTGTGGTGTGGAGGCTTACTTTAAGTCCGAGAGTGGGTCAGAGGAGTGTTTTAGGTCAGTCGACTACCATGCGTTCACTATAAAGTATACTTGCTACCGATGAAGTATGATATTGATTATGGTAAGGTCAGAGGTCCGAATCCTGGGTGTTTGTGCGAGTTTCATTTCGCATTCAATCACGTTAACTAAACGAGAAAGAAAACTTTATTGTCATGAACACTGAAAAAACAATGAAAAATTTTATGTCACTGAGGAGCTTGACGGCGCCCGGTCTGCGATTGCTGACGTTAAGCAACTTACGCAAAGGCCGGTCATCGGATGGGTGACCAAAAGTTTATTATCTCGAGCTCCTCCGTGCTTCGGAAGGCACGTAAAGCCGTTGGTCCCGGCTTTTTTTTTTTTTTTTTTTTTGGAGAGAGATTGCTGATTGCCGCTGCGGCATTTTCAGCTTCACCGGGCTTTTTGGGGGCGGCGAGGAACGTAAAGGGTCCCTCAAGCCGTGTGAAACGAATCACCTTCAGAGGTTATCTAGAGGGAACGGCATCGCGCACAAGTGCGCGTCCCCGTGCCCTACTAGATTCTCCGAAGGGTTCGGATCGGATCGGGGAGCGGAGCAACCCGAGGGCGCCTCTAAAGGCACGGACCTCGGCTCGGGTTGACCGGGCCGTGGAGGAGGAGAGAACCGACCAGGTACATGTCTGTACCTGGTATAGAGCGTGTGTGAACCGGTTCTTCGTACCCTTGTTCTACGAGTACGGTGTCTTGGGCCTAAACTGGTGTGCATGTTTAGTGTATTCTGTAAATGTGTGCTGTCATTTAGAGGATCGGGCGGGGGGGCGTTCGCAACCGTTATGGGATCGTCGGGGTCATCTAGGACGTGCTTAGGACGCCTAGACATGAACCGTTTTGTTGGTGGAAGGCTTCCAACATTATAGTTGGCGGCCGCCACAACAAGCGGGTTAGGGTGGTGGGGGGCGTTATCAAAGTAACGTATGGAAACGTCCTTGATAAAGTCTTTGATAGTGGGAAGATCAAGATCGCGGTGGAGATCTACGTTGCGATAGTACCACGGGCAACCCGTGGCACCACGCATGAATCGGTTTTGCAGCGTTTGTAAACGATGCAAATAGGAGGGCGCGCAGTGCGCGAAAACTACGCTAGCGTAAGTCATGACGGGGCGGATGCAAGCTTTGTAAATTGTCGTCTTATGTCTAAGAGACATTTTACTCCGCCTGCCTATAAGGTGGAATAATCGACCTAATATGAACGCGGCCCTGTTACGGACGATTTTAAGGTGAGGCGCAAACGTCATCCTTCTATCGAGGGTGACACCGAGATATTTCACCTGCTTTACCCAAGGGATAGCACGGTCAAATAAACGTATAGGAGGGCGACGATCGTCGTTACCTCGAGAAAAGAACACTGCGGCACTTTTCTCGGGGTTAACTTCAATCCGCCATTTGCGAAACCAAACGCCGAGGTTGTTGGCGGCCGTTTGGAGTCGGTTGGTAACCGCGACTTTATCTCTACCAGTGGAATATAGCGCGGTGTCATCCGCGAATAGAGCTAGCTCTACGCGTGGGGTCTTCGGAATATCGTTCGCGTAAAGCGCAAACAGGATTGGGGAGAGCACGGATCCCTGCGGAACGCCGGCTCGAATGTGACGAGGGGCGGAGAGCGTTCCTTCGACGCGGAAGCGAAAAGAGCGATTCGACAAATAGTCTCGTAAGATGTGCACGAGTCTGTCTGGCACGCCAAATTGGTAAAGCTTATAAATTAAGCCGTTGTGCCAAACTTTGTCGAACGCTTTCGCAACGTCGAAGAAAAGAGCTCCGGTGCCCTTGGGACGGGCCCTTTTATTGAGGCCGGTTAGAATATGCTCCGTGAGGCGGTGCAATTGATGGGTGCACGAGTGTTTGGGGCGAAACCCAAACTGCTCGTCTATGAGGATATTGTTAGAGGACACAAAGTCCTTTAAGCGGGATACTAGAACGCGTTCGTACAGTTTTCCCAGCGATTTGAGAAGACTGATGGGGCGATAACTAGAAGGGGCGTTACGCGGTTTACCGGGTTTATGGATACCTATGACAACCGCATCTTTCCACGCAGCGGGAAAGATTGCGTTTGACATGGCGCTATTGAAGATAGCTACTATTAAAAGGATAAGCTGAGCGGGTAAGATCTTAAGGATCTTATTTGAGATGCCGTCTGCCCCGGGGGCACTACGGGGTTTGAGTCGTCTAATGAGCGTTTGCACCTCATCCTCCGTAACAGGCGGGAGGGTTGCGGTTGGGGGGAGGGACGAGAGTCTATCTACTTCCCTATCGACCATGTCTACATGGTCCTGAGGGACTGGGAGAGTGCTAGGCGAGCATTGAGACTCGAGACTGTCGGCGAGGCATTCGGCTTTCTCGTCGTCGTCAAAGGCGATCGAGTTGTCGGGTTTGTTAAGCGGGGGCATAGAAGTGACTGTATCCGACTTAAAGGCTCTCGCCAACTTCCAATAAGCTTGGTGAGAGGGCGAGATCTCTTTAAGTAGGCCATCCCAATTCGTACCGCGGAGCTCTTGAATGCGCTCCTTAGCAGCGCGCTGCAAAGAGCGCATACGAACTCGGTTGTCCGAAGTGGGATAGGAGTCGTAAGCGCGCGTGGCGGCGTTCTTAGCCCTCAACAGTTGCCTCACATCGTCCGGCAGTTTGAAGCGATGGTCACCCGTCGCAACAACCCGCCGGGACGATTCGCTTATAGCGTTAGTGAGATGACTACTGAGGGCGTCGACCGCGGCCACTGTCTCGTGAGGCGAGACAATGCTATCGGGGATTTGGTTTAGTGACTCACTGGCGGTAGGCTCGAGTAATTTCTCAAGCTTATCCCAGTCAGTCACCACCTTAATAACGGGGGTGGGGTCGGTGGGGGGGCCTAACTGTAAAACCACCGGCCTATGGTCGGAGGAGAGCGCGTGGATCGTTTCTATGGAACGCAACCGTAAGGTTACGTTCCTTAGCAACGCCATATCCAACGGGTTAGGGGAGTAGTTGTCCACTAACGGATAGTGAGTGGCCTCCATAGGCACTACGATATCGAAGAGCATCGACTCAGCGAGGTGGCTCATCACCCGACCGTTACGGTTGGTTGAGTTGCAACTCCACTGAGCGTGTTTGCTATTGAAATCGCCGGCAATAATGACGGCGTTATCCATAGCAAACAGCGCCTCGAGATCGGGTTGCGTGAGAAGCTTATTAGGGGACAGATACGCGGACGCGATAGTGATAGACGGGTGGCCCGTCATGCCTAGCCGACAGACCGATACCTCCATATCGGATAGCTGCGGGGGATCGAGCGGGACACAATGAAGCGACCGCTTGTAATAGATAAGAGTGCCGCCACCGCGGCCGACTCTATCATTACGGACAAGGTTGTAGTTAGCCATGCGAGGGTCTCGGATGGATGGTTTTAGGAACGTTTCCTGTACTAGAAAAACGTCGACGGCGTGTTCGGTTAGAAAATCGGACACCTCGTCGCGTTGACTACTGAGACCGTTCGCGTTGAAAAACGCAACCGTTAGAGAGCGGGGCTTAATTCTTTGAGGGGGCGTATTATCCATTTATGATTCTTTAAGAGAGTCAAGAAGGGACGTGATCTTGTCCAACAGGGGACCGTGATCGTTAAAGATTGTCGCTATGATCATAGCGGGACAAGCGTCGGGGGAAGAGGCGGCTTCGCGCAACTTTCTTTCCACCTCTGCGATCTCGTCCTTGTAACGATAGATCTTTACAAGTTCGACAACCGTAGACATGGAAGAGAAGGTTACCGGAAGGGAACCTACAGTCGCGGCAAACGAATGTTGCGCGCGAGCTTTGGGTGACATGACTGCCTTAGGGGCGGGGGTTTGCCGTTTAGGCTTGGTGGGCTGGGCCTTAGGGGCCTTGGTTTTAGTGGCCTTGGCCTTAGGGGCCTTGGCCTTAGGGGCCTTGGCCTTTGGGGCTACGGCCTGAGGGGCCTCGGGAAGGCTTAGCTCCATTGGAGTTTCAGCCGGAGGTGGCGGTGGGACACGAGCCGGGCCAGTCGCGGGAAAGTCGACTAGCGAGTCTGACGCGGGGGCTACCGCCGCGGGCTGGGAAGCCCGCGGAGTGGCCCACGGATTGCGGGGCGGTGGTAAGGGGGCCGCGGGGCGGAGCGAGACTTTCGCGATCTGTGAAGGCGGCGGAGCTCGAGTCGCGGGGTTACGGCGCGGTCCCGACCCGCGGGTTGCGTTACTACGCGGAGCTCTGGGGCAGCCGCGATAATTCGCGGTGTGTCCCAAAGCGCTGCAGTTCACGCAACCGGGCGGGTCGACGGAGACCGGCGCCGGCGCTTTAGGCCTAGAGCACGCTTCCGTGGCGTGGTCGCCCAAGCACTTAACGCACCGGGGGCGGGCAAAGCAGTTACGGGCGGCATGCCCGTAACGTTGGCATTTGTGGCATTGACCAACAATGCCACGCTTGTGGGGGGTCTCAATCGAAAGGCGATCGAAGCCTACGATCGTCTTGACATTGAAAATAGATTTACCCTCGGGGGTATTGTCTAAATTTGCCTTTAGGAGGCTCAACGGAGATTTGTCCTTGCCGAGCATACGGGTCACGTCAAGGACGGGGTAGCCTTGCGACTTAAGGTCGTCAAGGACTATCTTCGGGTCCCAATCCGTGGGAAGGCCGCGGATTACAACTGATAGTACTCGCTCCTCGGGGAGCGAGTACGTGTGGAACGGCACGTTATTAGCGCGTAAAAACGCCGTGCATGAGCGGAAGTCGGCCACGGTAGCGAGCTCCACCTTGACCATCTCTGGGTCACCTTTAGCGCCTTTAATAAGGCGATTCCTTAATGGGATGACATTGTGTCGGGCCTTCAGAGATCGCATAATCTCGTTAAAATTTTTTGTCTCTTGGACAAAAATCGGAGGGATCTTTTTCTCCTTGCGCGGCTGGCTCGGCTCGGGCCTAGGGGAGCAAGGGCGGGAAGAGGGCGCGCTATTCGCTTTAGCGGCCTTAGGCGGAGGGACGGAGGCAGGGGCGGACTTGCGGGTCCGTTTCCCTTTACGGGTGACGGTCTCGAATTCCGAGTCCGATGTAACTACATCGGGATCGGAGTCCGAGACGGGAGGGTTATCCTGTCTCGCATCGGAGGTGGAGGGACAAACCTCCATCTCAAACTCGGGACCGGACGGGGACAAGGGTTGGCCTAACCTAATGATAGGCCTATCAACGGGACACGCGTTGGACGTGGGGGCTAAAGAAGCGGCGGGCGCTTGGGCGGGTTTCGCATAAGGCGAGTAACGCGGGGAGGGCGCGGGGGAGGGCTTTTGTAAATTGTGGGCTATCCTAAGGACATTGAAGACCTCGGGGTGATTTTGCCCTATCAAGGACTCAATCACCTCGAGCTCCATCCTAGCGCACGGTCTAAAACCATGCACTAGGATGCGTGTGTAATGTCAGACCCTCCCCGTCACAGACAGGGAGGCGTGAGTAAGAAAAGAGCCTACTGCCTGAATGGCCCTAGGTGTTGTCCTCCGGTGAAAATCAATTCACCGTAGGGTGTGTACCTAAATTGGTTAGTGTTAGAGAATAGTTCTGAGTTGACTAGGAGATCCCCCAAGGCCAACTTTGCCAGAACTCTTCCGGAGTGTTTTCCCCCCAGGAGGGTCAGGAGGGCAGCCGGGTCAGTGCCCCAACTGGCTTCGTTGGCACCGTTAAGTATCCACCAGTTGGCTACTAAGCGTAGTCTTCCAAGACAACTACCGTTGTAAAACAGTGAAAGAGCGCTCCCGCAATGAAAATTGCGTCGAGAGCGCTACACGCGACGTACTATGCACCGGAGCCGTACCGGTACACAGTAAAAGGAACCGAGACAAACAAACGGAACGCGGCCGAGCGCGCGAGAGAGCACGAGCGAGACGTGCGTCCTGCGCGGCGAGCGAAACGAGACTGAAATTGTGGTCCCGGCTGCATTAGCAGTCGGTAACAACCACCGCACCGTATTACGTAATAACTTAAGACAGAAGGTCCCTTAAGTAGGGACTGAATAAATTAACCGACTTGCTATTACATGAATCTCACAACTTTTTACGGTAGAAGAACTGAGTTGAAAGACTTGGTTTTTTTTTACAAGTTTATTTTGATGGCATTATCGTTTTTGTTAACGTAATCGCACGGTGAATTAAACATGCATTAGGCACCATGTTAATGGAAAAAACGCAACACTTTCTCTGTGATTGTTTATTCGTTATAAAATTGTTAACAAATATGGATATATATAAAAGTTTTACGCAAATTTTGTTGCGAACAAATTACAATTCCGTGTCGAAGTTCTTTTTGCATGGACGAACCCGTACCCTCTTTAATACCGAGTCAGATACACGTCGAATTAACTCCAATTTTGTTATTTTTGCCTAATTGTAGCTCTGTTCGAGCCGCAATGTAATAATATTTATAACCGCCTTTGTGGTCTAGTGGTTAATGCCATTGGTCTCAGGGCCAGAGGTCCCGGGTTCGATTTCCAGCGGAAGGATACATGTTTGTGTTCGGTTCGGTTGGTGGTAGGGCTTGTTTGTCCGCCATGCTAGATACCAACATTGTATCTAAATATTCGCCATAACATCAATGTTTGTAGCATTGTTGTGTTCCGGCAGCAACAGATAAGATAGCTGGTGCTTCAGTAGTTAGGGGTTCCGGGTGAAGTGCGCTTTCACTTCGACCTTATCACCACCTAACATCAGGTGAGATAAAGGTCAAGTGCTTACCTGTAGGCAATAAAATATATATTATATATATATTTATTAAAAACTTGCCTATTTCATAACTAATTCTTGATAAATGTGGCTGTGTTCAGTAAAAGGTACCACATTGGTGGTTTTAGTTTTCTGGTTACACGCATTTTTCTAATGTAATCGAAAATAACTTAAAATAGGGTTTTCATTAAATATTTTTTTCAAACTTTAAAGTACCTACATGTGTGTTTTAATTAATACTCATAAAATTATGATATTTTAGTACTCTAATGAGACTCCAAAGTTTAGTACTTAGGGTACTATTTTGTGGCCAATACTTTAGGTTTAAAATATTTATTCCTGTAAAAACAATTAAATTTATTTACAAAGAGATTAATATATTAAATAAATATTAACTTAATATTAACTTTATAAATCTAGGCGCAGCGCAACTGCCTTCTTAAAATTAAACGCCAACATTAATAGGCCAACAGACACAAATCAGCTGTGCTCCGAACGCATCGCAGCACACTTTTAACAAGCAACACTCCTTAGCTACCTACGAAACCGGTCTTGGGTCCGCAGCAAGCAATACTTTGAAAATATACTAAGTATATTATTATCATCATTTCAGAGTTACGGTCTGAACTTAGCTGCAAACAAAGTACCGTATATAAGTGAGACCACGTTTTTCATGTTAAGTGTACCGCAACTCAAATAAGACTATAGAGAGGACCAACAAAACTAATTTTAAACCGTCAGGTACTTTATACGGGACGCTTTCGGTGTATTTTCTCACCGAAGCGAAGCAGACTACTGGTATATAACAAAAGCGTTTTGTGTTCGCTTGATTTATATGCAAATCCATTCGCGAATCCCAAACGGCGGCAGCAACAAGCAAGAAACAGGGAACAATACATTTAGTTTTCCACTAACCTAAACATTTCAGTCAAAGAGCTTTTGCTAGGCATTAAACAGTGTTTCGATAAACAACTTTATCTTAAGCGGCTTAAGAGTTTTATCAGCCGTAGTCTTTATTTAATTTTCTTACTGGGTTTCTTTTTATTAGAGATAGTTTACTGATTGCCTCTGGGCATTTTTAGCGTTACCGGGATTTTTTGGGGGCGGCAAGAAACTTAAAGGGTTCCTTAAGCCGTGTGACACCCACTTGGCCGGTTTTTATTATTTATCGTAAGCATTGTGAGTAAAGTATCTACAATATATTAATATAACAAACAAAAGGTATTTAAATACAAGGATACGAAATGAATTTTAAAAAAAAATAGATACAAGATGAAAATACGTATTTTGTATCTTATATCTGTATTTCAGATACTTGTACCTTAGAAAATAATAATAATAAACTTTAGTTGCACACAAAAAATACAAATAAAAATTGATGAAAAGATATAGTACAAAATAGGCAGCTTTATAGCTTGTCAGCAAGCAATCTCTTCCAGGCAACCTTGGGCGAAAAATAATAAAATTATGAAAATAAAAATAAAATAAGTTACATCTCTGGAAACGAAACCACTGTCAGAGGTTTTTTAGATGGAATTGCGTCACACGCTCTTGCGTGTCCCCGTTCCCTATTAGATTTATTTATTTATTTCTTTAATCTTTATTACACAATACAATAAAATAAAGTACAAAAGGTGGACTTAATGCCAAATGGCATTCTCTACCAGTTGACCTAAGGGCTAGGCAGAAAAATTGATAAGCGGTGCGACAAAGAACATAAATGAAACATATACGTACTACATAAATTTATAAGAACTGAAATATACATATTAAGTTTATTAAATTAAGTGATAATAATAATATAATATACATACTATAAAAAAACTTAAATAAAAATAGACTACATGAGCATACTTAAACATAACAGAAGAAAAGATGATGGGAATCTCTCTGGTATTGCTTAAGATCGCTTCGTAAATAAGCCATTATTTCTAGTAAAAAGTAAAAGATAAAAAATTATTACATACATACATACATACATACATATATACATACATACATACATACATACCATACATACATACATACATAGCCAGACGGAGAAACAAGCCCTACCACCAACCAAACCGAGTACACAGACTTGTACTCCGCTGGGAGCCGAACCCTGGACCTCTGAGTCTGAGACCGGTTTTCTTAACCACTAGACCACAGAGGCGATTAAATTGTCTATATTTGTATTTTCTATAACAAAACATTTTGCTTTGTACCACTAGCATCCAATCGCATTCAGGTCATCAGAAATCCAATCTCGCTAGAGCGCCTACATCTTCGTTTCCTATTAGATTATGCACACATTCGTTGAATTGATCGTTGGAACCAGTACTAAGTAAATTCGTTCAACGTACACTGAAAAAGGATTTAAGTAAAGTATTAATTTCACGGATCTAACATACGAGCTCGTGATCGATCACATAATAAATTAACTCAATGGAATGTTCTATGAAGTAATTTCTCATTTTGCTAAACAAAAGCTTAGTATAATAAAGCAAATACCTACTTTTGAATATTATTTATTTTCCCATAAACAGCTTGTATAAAAAGTCGTATATTAAAAACAAGAACGCTTTGACAATAAAATAATAGAATACAATTGAATTAATTGCAAGTACTGTGTACATGTAACCGGTAATGTAGTTTAAATGCATAGCCTGCCTGAGCGTATCAGATAAGTGCTCGCACGTTGGAGTCGTTCTAGGGTCAGGTTCGGAGTCATTTTCCAAATTCATCTTAGCTATGTTTATTCGTTTTCCGATTTATATTGCATAAACTCTGTTTATTATATTCATTTTTCTTTTGTATGTATTTTATTTCATATTGTTATTTTTTTATTTAATATTAGAATTCACAATAATATAATAACCTAAAGTAACTAAAACTATTACGAAACTAAAATATGGCGTCAAAAAATTCCTCCGCGTCGCTGTCGACTGGTAATGTACCCAAGAGACTGGCGGCATTGCCACGTTGTATGGCAATGCTTAGCCTCTGGCCAAGGTAAAAGCCAGCCCTTGTGTCATGGGAAGTGTCAACCAGCCGTTTGGAGATGTCAGTAAAATATATATATATATATATATATATATATATATATATATATATACATATTGTTATTTAGTTTCTTTTTACTTGCACCCATTTTATTTTCTTTATTTTATTATTTTTCTATCACCCAAGATTGCCTGCAAGAGATTGCTCGTTAGCAATAAAGCCGCCTATTTTGTTGTTATATTTCTTCATCAATTTGTTGTTTGTGTACGTTAGAACGGTGCTACTTAGGAATCAGGTGTAACATTGATCACAGCTCCTGTTTTAATAAAGTGGTCTTCCGTGTGTAGTTCTACGGTATGATGGTTTGGTCTGGTGTAATTACTTACACTAGAGATGCGTAGAACGCTAAGGATACACATTTTAGCAGCTACTTTAACATCTATAGCTGCGATCAATGTTACACTATTTTTAATTAGTTATGTCTATCCGTTATAGTAAACAAATAAATGAATATAAATTTGAAAAAAGGCAGTGTTGAAAAAATTCCACGAGCGGTATTCGAACCCGAACAGGTGCACTATCTATATTGTAATTGGTTCGCAACAGCTATTTATAACTTAGCTTATATTAAGCTTAAGCAGTTATGTTATAGAAATCAGAAACAACGCGACGGTACCAAAACCACTCAGTTGTTTTGGTACCCGAGAAAATTGAGAAAATGTTCGTTTTTCTGACCCGACCGGGTATAGAACCCGGGACCTCGGAGATAGTGACACCAGAAACCGGCGTGCGCGCCACTCGAATACTCGTGTGACTTATACGGAGGCCGTCAAAAACACTTAATTCAAAAGAAGCCCCATTTTACGGTATCAACAGTAATACATAATTATGCAATCTGATTGTAAGCCACATAACAAAGGGACCGAGTTGAACTTGCGTCTACTGCCTGATTCGAAATGCATATGAATAGTGACATATGGTCGAATATACAAGCAGTCGTTAAGGCATAACCACAAAATAAGAAGACAGCAGAAGGTAAGCTTCATACAAACGCGCTTGAGCATCACACCCATAGACAACCTCTCACGGACACGGAATCTCGCAACAGCTGCGCTCGGAATGTTCAACAGCTGAGCTGTTCCGAGATCCGTGTTCGTGCAACGGGTCTATGTGTGCGTTGCTCGAGCTCGGTATGTATTAAGCGTATCTTCTGGGTCCTCCTTATTTTGTGTCATAAATCTTAGTCGGCAACAACGGATAACTTGGGGACTTCTTGGCGGGAAAGTGAAGAGTCATGTCCGCGGTTTTGTTTTATTTTCTGAAATTTGTGTAATGTCGAATATTAATGTGAAATAATGGTAGATTATTAACCGTTAAGTGTTCGTGAGTGTGCATGAGTGTTGTTTTTCACCAAGAGACGCTTCAATGTAATACAAATTCTCTTTTTTAAAGCAAAGCCATCAACTATATGATTGTTATTAATTGACCTATAAATTATTTGTGAACTTCTTGGCGGGAAAGTGAAGAGCAAAAGTTTGTGATAAATCGAATATTAATGTAAAATAATGGTGGGTTGTGTTCATGAGCGTGCATGAGTGTTGCCAAATGAAACAAAACAGTGCAACGGCACTTTTCAAATTCTCTTAAGAAGTCCGCGTGAGGACTTAGTAAAGCCCCACATCTTTACTGAGGTACTCGAGGGGTTGGGGGTATATCATTTCTCACTTTTCATTTCTATTAACATTCATCATCATCATCATACAAGAAGGAAATATTGTTTATTTATATATTACTTGTAAGATTGTAAAATTACTTTGACACTGGCTAAATGTGCTAATCGCACGAAGCCATCAACTAAAGGAAAAAAAACGAATAACTTCCTAGTTTCGTGGACTCATAAATCACATAACTATGACTTGAAATGTTACTTGAATTGTGTGTGCAGATATCTAATGGCCTCCACATTTAGTTTCCGATGTATGTCACGTAGCGAGAGTTTGAATCTACTTTGTTTAAGTTTAGATATAGGAACTTTACTGTGGGTGGATAGAATAATTTGGTAATATTTGCATTCCATTCAATTCAATCCATCAATCATTAATGTTATTGCACTCCTTACATAAGATATTACATTTTTTTTTATTTTGACGTGACAACGTCTTATAAATTGGTTTGCCGGGTGACACTTCAAGAAACTGCGTTACGCTCCGCTCACGTTATGCGCTCACAATGAGAGCGAGTGAGAGGCACGCGTCCCTTCCACTCGGGCATGGTTAGCCCGCCTAAGAGCGAGAGAGACAGACATAAAAAGTGAAAGGTAAATACGTATGTATGTGTAAAGGTAAAAATAAAATTTTGTTAATATGAAATTCAGTGCGAGATTCTTTGTATAAATTAATGTTTTAAATATAATTCTTTGTATAAATAAATGTTTTAATTTGTTACTATTATTTCATCCTTCTTCCTACTATACGAATGAATATTCACATTAAAATTATTTTACCACTCAAAGTCGTTGTCACGTAAAACTTTCGCCCGTATATCGACTTTACAGGCAACCAATATTTTTTTTTTATATATATTAACGGGTAAGCACAGTGCCTTGATCTCACCTGATGTTAAGTGATGATAACGCCAATGATGGAAGCGCACTTCACCCGGGATCCTCAACTAGTGAGGTACTGGCTATCTTATCTCTAGCTGCCGGAACACAACAATGCTACAAACATTGATGTTATGGCGACATATTTAGATAAGATGGTGGTAGCTAGCCAGGCGGACAAACACCACCAACCAAACCGAGTACACAAACATGTACCCCCCGCTGGGAGTCGAACCCGGGACCTCTGGGTCTAAACCGATCTATTATCTTAGCCACTAGACCACAGAGGCGGTTAATATTGGTAAGATAGAACGTTATGGCATGTGGTTATGGGCCTGGATTAGGCACGACAAATATAAAGGATTTTTTATTAGACTATTTCTCCCAACAATGTCACAAATAGAAGTCTCAAATATTTCTTTCGATCGTACGTTCGATTCGGCTTATCGAACCCTAAGTTTCTCGCCGCCCCTAATAGTCCGGTTACGCTGTAAAGGCTATAGGCAGCCAAAAGCAATCTCTTTCCAGCAATAAAAATGCTAAGCAAATAAAATACATATCATATTATATACATTATAATGACAATATAAATATAAATAGATATTCCGTGTTCTGTTCCCGTCATGTTAACTTCATTTCAGATAGGAGTAAAGGAGACAAAACACGGAATAACTATTCAAAGCTTATACTGTTTTTAAATAAGGCCCTCAAAGTTTAGCAACTATTTATATAGCTGACACGCGAAAGTTCGCTTTCAAATTAGTACACGCGATATTGCCAAGTCTCCATCAGTTTAATACTGCTTCTAGCTCCAGGCCAGTCGTTTCTACTGAACTGACGATCCCGCTCTGCTTTTGAAGTCAGCTAAATAGTCGATGGAAACTGTAGCTAACCAATTTAATACTAACAAAACCAATTTGTTCTCCTTATCGATAGTTCAGCTGTAAAGTTTAACGTCTCTATAGTGTATGGGTTAAACCGGTTAAACCCGGTCATAGTCTGTAAGCCTGCTTATTCAATAACATCTTAATAGTATGTAGGTTGCCTGTTTTTTTTTACATTAACCGATTCATTGGCCAAAACATATAACAATGGTTCATTTCATTCATTCATCAGAAAGCAAAAGTTACCGAAAATAAACTTTTTATGTTGTCTAATAAAAAAAAGGTCTTAAATAGGGTACGTATTTAATCCCAATTATGTCTAAAATTAAAAAAACCTAACGTTAAAACACCTCTGTTCAAAATACCTAATGGTTGTTTCACTTAAATTCAAAATACCTTAAGTTTAAAATGTCAAATGGTTATATTACTGAAGTTCATAAAGCTAAAACTTGAAATACCTATGAACAAAGTTCCTAAAATTAGTATACCTAACAGTTATTTGACCAAAAAGAAAAATACCGAACCGACACGATGAAAGTACGTAAATAAAAAACCTAAATAAAACCATAATTATTACGTACCCTTATTTTACCTATCAATTTCTAGCAATACTAGCTGCCCTACTCCTACTCCTACTCCTGTAGGTCACGTGATAGGTTAGAAATTCAAGACAATCGCTTCGCTGCGCTTCGCGATTGTCTTGAATTTCGAGGTTATTTTTTTTTATTAGACAACAGAAAGTTTCTTTTTGGTAATTTTTGCTTTCTGTTGTATAATAAAAAAAAATTACCTCGAAATTCAAGACAATCGCTACGCTACGCTTCGAGATTGTCTTAAATTTCTAACCTATCACGTGACCTACAGGAGTAGGGCAGCTAGTATCCTCAATCATTTTATTGATTGGTATTATTATTTGTTCTAATTATTATAATTTTTGGTTGTATACATTTTGAACTTATATATTGTAAACTTATGTCATTATGGATTATGAACTTTATGGATTTTGGTTATTAGTTGTTCTAACCATTTGACATTTTAAACTTTAGGTATTTTAAATTTAAGTGAAACAACCATTAGGTTTTGATTTTAGGTATTTTGAACGGAGGTGTGTTAACGTTAGGTTTTTCAATTTTAGATACGTACCCGTATAAAGGCAAAGATAAATTACGAATGGCATATATTTTTTAAACAAAAGTACACTATACGTATACTCCCGTACTCAGGGCCGTCCCGTGGGCGCGGCGGAGGCTCACGTGCACTTAAGCGAGCTGCGCGTGGACCAACTACAAAACAGTGTTTAAAGTTAAACAATGTCTAAATACGCGTTTAAAATATTGTGTCTCTCTCTCTTAAAATATTAGCTAAAAAGTGACAGCATCTGTTATAAGCGTTGTCTAACTTTTTCTTGTAAAGCAAAAGGCAACGAAAGCTTTGTATTTTTCTATTTTTGTATGTTAGCAACGAATACGCTCAAAAACTACTGAACCGATTTAAACAATTCTTTTACCATTAGAATGCTACATTAGCGCTGAGTAACATAGGCTAATGTCCACCCGTGCGAAGCCGGGACGGACCGCTAGTCCTATATATTTTGTTATTACATTTTAGAATACTATCACTTTCACATTCCTTTTTCTATTATTCAATAAAAATGAAAGGAAACTGTTTTTAATAAATCAAGGTAAAATCTCCGTTCAACAGATATATTTCTAACTTTATTTTATAGGCCAAGAATTCCGGACAGACCCTTAAACACCCGAATTCACTCGTAAATCTGAATTTGATTTTACATAAGCGTACGGCGAGGACGATTTATATCGTCTCGCACAAATCTCCGAGAAACGTATTCGAGGAAAATATAATACTCTAACATTTCCATCAATTTTCCAGTATCAAAATGGTTTGATCCGAAAATTCTTGTTGAAAAATAAGAAGCATTATTGTTATAATTATTGTTGAAATGTTTTGGAAGCACCTTGTTATGCATTTTGTAGAAAAGCTTTATTAAAGATTGTTTTAATACAGAAAAAATCGGTTAGGTAAAGAAAAACGCTGCGCTCAAGTTTTTCTAATGAACTAGAGGCACAAATTAAGAAACAACCAAGGGTCAATAGTTTTTTTTGGAGAGCGGTTGCACATTGCCTTTAGACGGCATTCAGCACTTTTTTGAGGACGGCGAGAAGCTTAAAGGATTCTGTACGAACAGTAGGCATGAGTTCGATATATCAAAACGTAACTAATAACCGTTATGAGTTTCATATCATATCATATCGATATTACGGTTATGCATAACCGATATTACAAAAACTATGAAATCAAAACACGCGCGAGAATAGGTACGTTATAAAATCTGGAAACGATCTAATAACCAAAACGCAAAAACCGTGCTACTGCAACTGCACACAACCGAATGGATTGATATTCGCTTCTTCTCTTTCTTAATAAAGCGGTTTAAAAGAGATGGATGAAGCGAATATGAGGTCATTCGCTTTTTCTCTGTCTTCTTATAGCGGAGTAAAAGAGATGAAGCGAATTTGTGCATATTTGGTGCAATGCTTGAGAAATTAGTTTTAGTACCTAAAGCTAGAGTTATGATTTGTTTGAAAGAGTTTTTTGGTTATAGTTTTGATGCGCTCTTGACCTTGGTGACACGTGTCGTGAAATTGAAAGAGTAAACAATAACAATAATATGTCGATTTTTAAATGCGCCAGAAAAGGTACATTTCATAATAATAAGTTTCATTTTAGCTTTTAACTTTACTCAAGTATTGCACTTTTAAAAATACAAAACTTTTCTGTTAGTCCTAAGCCTAGTAAAGCATGAAGGGAAATCGCCATAACTACTAATAAATATGTATAACATATTATTAGCCATTGAAATAACTCGACAAATAAGCGCGTTAACGTTTGTTGTTAGTTTGCCGTAACTAAACTAACTAATAACATGACATAACGCATTTAAGTTAGTAAACTGTACCTACTGACATCGATATGTAAAAACGGTTATCCATATCGATATGAAAACTCCATAACGGTTACATAACGGTTTTGGTGAAAAAACGAAAACGCCCATGTCTAACGAACAGGTGCTTTCTAAACTCAGAAACTATCGTATGGTCTAACATTAAATGAATAAATGTATGGAAGTATAATTGTAATTGTTCAGCATAAAAAAGTAACTAACACCTTATACGTATCGATGCAAAAATCTCTATAGCGCGATTCAGCGCGTTTACAAGTAACGCCATCTAGCGACACGTAGTAGTAACATTATACAGGTTCCTCAAGCCGTGTGCGTGTCCGAAGTTTCCTAGAGAAAATGGCATCAGGCCACGCACTAGTGCGTAACCCCGTTCCCTACTAGATCCTCCGAGAGGTTCAGACCGGTTCGGGAGCGGAACAACCCGAGGGCATAGGGTTATTAGGTTTAAACGACTGCCATAATAAGACATCAACTGGAAGCAACGGCTTAACGTGCCTTCCGAAGCTCGGAGGAGCTCGAGATATTTTTATACATTTTACATTGCGAAAGTATAAATATTCAACTTTTATAGAAAGAAATATCTCAGCTCTAACATGAGAAATTATTTAAATATAAATAACGAGTTCATACAATGACTAATATACAAGTCACATTTTTAAAGCTCTTAATTTCTATTAAAATGCTCAGCAGGGTTTGTACCACCCTCATGTTACATGAACTATAATGTCGTGGATCCATTTTGTAGCAAGTCAGCAATGATCAATAATCAGGAAATGGTTGTACTGAGCTAAAGTTTTGACAACGCAGTTTTGTTTCCGTATTTTTCCTTCCAGAATTAAGGTTACGACCCCAGATAGAACCCTACCATTATTCATTGTTGCATTTATTAACAGACAACTTGAGATAAAAATGCAAGAAATATTTTGGACTACACTGAAATTAGATACGTATCACCAAGCTCATAAACGTCAAAATTGAGTGCCTAAAGGTTCGGGTTTCATTAAAATGTCGAAACATTAATCAAAAGGTACTAAATTGCCATTCTTTATTAAAGTTCGCTCTGTTTTGGGTGTATCGACCATTTTAATATGTTTCTGTGCAGTAAGTCCATACACCGTATATTATGGTTTAGTAACGTTATTATATTTTTGTTTCATCGCGTCGGTGGCTGAGCGGCAAAGCGCTCGGCTCGATACCTGAAGGTCCCGGGTTCAATTCCCAGGTCGGGCAAAATGTGTTTCGGGCAACCGCCAAGGTCTATGATTGCTATGGTTAAGCAACTTTCCCAAAGGCCGGTCATCAGATGGGTGACTAACAAATATCACCTCGAACTTCTCCGTGCTTCGGAAGGCACGTTAAACCGATCCTGACTGTGTTAGCGCCTATTAACTACCACCAATCCGCACTGGGCCCGCGTGGTGGTTTAGGGTCCGTTCTCTCTATCAATACATAGTGAAGGCTCGTGCCCCAGCAGTGGGGACATATAAGCAGGTAGTGATGATGATGGTGATGATGTTAATTTTATATTTAATAATTGGGTAGGTGACTGATTAGTCAAAAGAGAAACTTAGGGCGGCTTGTGCAAGCCGACCTTAGCAGCTATCAAAACGATTTTTTGTCCCCACTGCTGGGGCACTAGCTCTCCTATGGATGGATAGGGAGAACGGGCTTTTAAACCACCAGGCGGGCTCAGTGCGGATTGGTGGTTGTTAACGACTGCTAAAGGCCTACGCAGACCGGGACGGCATGGCAAAGGATTTCAATTTTTACCAATGGACATTCAAACATATCGAAATATAAATAAGACAGAAATACATACTTCGACGTGACCCGGTCTGCGTAGGCCATTATGCAACCGGGACCAACGGTTTTACGTGCCTTCCGAAGCACGGAAGAGCTCGAGATAATACACCTTTGGCCACCCATCCGATGACCGGCCTTTGCGAAAGTTGCTTAACCTCAGCACTCGCAGACCATGCGCGTTAATTACTGCGCCACCGCACCGGGCCCCTCTTTAGAATAATTAATGTTCTGGAATTGATTATTGGTGTTTTCTACATCCCTATTAGGCGCAGAATGTCCAATTCGCAAAATGTCCAACGGTCGCAAAATGTCCAGTTCGCAGAATGTCCATTCCGCAGAAAGTCCATTTCGCAAAATGTCCAATATTCATCGTAACGTGATCAATTTACTAATTGAGTCAAAAATTGGATTCTAATGATAAGTCAACTCGTTTAGGCGCAGAATAAGTCAAGTTATTATTTTCCCCACATTTCTTTCAATACAAGATATATTTATAAAATCAACATATAACATAACCATAAAGTGGTCCGCTGATTGTAATTTTAAAGTCCAAAATGATTAGGGACTGTTAATCTTCTTCTTCTAATATATAAAATTCTCGTGTCACGGTGTACGTTATTGAACTCCTCTGTCAATGCTGTCCTCTTCGAACTGGATCTCACAGTAGGGAAATGCATTACACTGAACAGAACCACACGCAAATATAACACACAGAAAGCAAGCTGGAGTGAGTTTGATGGCAAACTCACTCAGCTTTTGCAGGCAGACAACATAAACAAACAAAACATATACAAAGTTATTAATACTACACAAATAGACGAAATACTACACAAATACACAGAATCGATCACACAAGCATGCACACTACACATTCCAGCGAAGAGGCCACAGCAAAAACTTACCATCCCATGGTGGACCGACGACCTGTACCGCCAGAAGAGAAGAGTCGCGACGATGAAGCGGAGGATCCGCGGCGCCGCCCCGATCCGACGTGCGAGAGTGGTGCAGGAGTACCTGGAAGAGAAGGAGGTGTATCACAAAGCTGCCAAAGATGCCCAGACCGCCAGCTGGAAGGACTTCTGTCAGAGGCAGGACAAGGAGACGGTATGGAATGGAGTCTACCGCGTAATAAAAAAGACAGAGAGGAGAAAAGACGACCTGCCCCTGAGGAAAGATGGGAAAATGCTGGGACCGGACGAGTCAGTCAGGTGGATCGCCGAGAGGTTTTACCCTGAAGATAGGGAGAGCGAGGACACCGACGAACATCGGAAGGTACGGGAGTTGGCGCGGGAAGTCAACGCTGGGAGCGAAGAAGCTACGCACGACCCATGCTTCACGCTGCACGAGCTGATGGGTACCTTGAAGACATTCAACCCCAAGAAGGCCCCGGGTGAAGATGGTTTCACCTCGGACATATGCAGCAGGGCAATAGTTGGCCACCCCCAGGTCTTCCTGGCAATCGCGAACAAGTGTCTAGAGCTGGGGCACTTCCCGAGGATCTGGAAGAAGGCTGTAGTGGTCATCCTGCGTAAGCCTGGAAAAACGGACTACACCGAGGTCAAATCTTACAGACCCATCGGGCTTCTCCCGGTGCTAGGCAAAATATACGAAAAACTCCTCATGTACAGAGTAAGGTTCTATTTGATACCCAGACTTAGCCCTTGGCAGTACGGGTTTGTGCCCCAGAAGAGCACCGAGGACTCCCTCTATGTCCTGGTGAACTATATTAAAATTAATCTGAAAAATAAAAAGATAATTACTATTGTATCACTGGACATAGAGGGAGCCTTCGATGCGGCCTGGTGGCCCAAAATTAAAATTAGATTAGCGGAGGAGGCCTGCCCGGTCAACTTGAGAAGGGTCCTAGGTAGCTATTTAGAGGATAGGAGTGTGGAAGTCAGGTACGGAGGAAGGAAGACTGATAGGATAACGAGCAAGGGATGCGTTCAGGGGTCGATTGGAGGACCGATCCTCTGGAACTTGCTGCTGGACCCATTACTGTGGCAATTGGCCAGGAAGGGGCATCACGTGCAGGCGTTCGCGGACGATGTAGTGATGGCGTTTGTGGGGTACTCGGGACTGGAAGTCTCGATGAAGGCTAACGAAGCGCTCTCGGATGTGTGGAATTGGGGTGTCGGAAACAAACTAAAGTTCGCTACCAATAAAACAGTAGCAATAACAGTAACTAGAAAATTGAAGTACGACACACCAATTCTAAGCATGGGGGGGCGCGATATCGTAATGCAAAGAGAGATGAAGATCCTGGGTCTCACCATAGACGATAAGCTCACTTTTAACACCCACGTCGCGGATGTCTGCAGGAAGGCCCTTAACATTTACAAACAGTTGAGGACAGCAGCAAGGGTCAGCTGGGGATTGAACCCAGAGGTAACACGGCACATCTACACCATGGCTGTAGAGCCGATTATAACATATGCAGCGGCGGCATGGGCTCCCGCAGCCCAAAAGATAGGGACACAGGAGCTGGCAGCGGTGCAGCGAGGGTTCGTGCAGAAGCTCTGTGGCGCGTACCGAACGGTCTCCCTCAATTCGGCCCTATTGCTGACCGGGATACTGCCCCTAGACCTCCGCATTCTTGAGGCTTCGGAAGGCCGAACAAGGGTATGACGCGAGGAGGGGCAGGTCTCGGGCGTTGCCGGATGACAGGGAGATGGAGGCGCCTGTTGGCTTCGCCGAAATCCCGCACCCCGCCCTGAATGTGGGGAGTGAGTTTGTGGCCCTCGGGGACCAGGAGGCCCTCGATAGGTACGCCGTGCAGGAAGTCCAAATATACACCGACGGCAGTAAGATTGACGGGGGCGTCGGGGCCTCCCTATCCATTTGGAAGGGGGGAACCGAAGTCAAAACCGTCAAGCTACTGTTAGCCGACTACTGCACGGTTTACCAAGCCGAACTCCTCGCCATATCCAGGGCGACTGCGGAGATCCTCAAGAGGGGTGAAGCGAGCTACGGTATCTACAGCGATTCCAGATCTGCTCTGGAAACTGTAACCAACCGTAGCTCGCTCCACCGCTTAGCCCTCGATTCGCGGGCAAATATGCAGAAGGCCTTCGCACAGAGCAAAACTGTGAGTTTGTTCTGGGTGAAAGCTCACGCAGGATTGCCCGGGAACGAGCGTGCTGATGAGCTCGCGAAGGAAGCTGCGACTTCGTTAAGGAGGAAGCCGGACTACGATCGGTGTCCGGTCTCATTCGCCAAGCGATTCATCCGTGATGAGTCGATTGGCGAATGGGCCCGGAGATACGAAGCGGGGACGACGGCCTCCGTGACGAAGGTGTTCTTCCCGAATGCGGCGCATGCATATAGGTTAGTTAGGAAAATAAAGCCAACTGGGGTGTTAACGCAGGTAATGACGGGGCACGGTGGGTTCTCCTCGTACTTGAATCGCTTCAAGTGCAAGGACAACCCATCGTGCATCTGTGACCCCGAACAGGAGGAGACTGTTCTGCATGCAATAACGGAATGCCCAGTCCACGAGTATGAAAGAATGAAGTATGAAATAAAGATAGGTATGAATGTAAATAGGGAAAATATTGCTAAGATAATAGGTAATAAGCACATTAGGCCGTCATTTTTGGAGCTTTGCGTTAGCATTGCTTCAAAAGTGATCAAGAGAAATAAGACTTAGCTTTAAACCAATGTTTTCACCGGTATAAAGTTGTAACTTATTAGTATACTAGGATTAACAAAGTTGAAAGCAAGTAGGTCTTATAAAAATGGTCAAAATTACTAATATAATGTAACTAAATAAGATGTACTAAGTGTAATATAATACACAATATAATTAAGTGCATTATAATATGACAGCAATATAATTTATAAAGTATGTGTGTTAGTGAGTAAGTGTTAAAATTGTACTAGTATAAGATAGAAATAAGGAATAGAGAATAAGAGATAGGGCAAATATTATATAAGATTAGAATAGGATAAAAGCAGTAGATAGGCACAATCATAGATAGCACAATCGTGGCAAGGAAATGGAGTATAGAATAGAATAGGATGTGCAATATCTCCGACTTGACCTACGTCGGGGGACAAGTATTAAAAAAAAAAAAAAAAAAGAACTCCTCTGAAACGGCTCGACCGATTTTTATGAAATTTTATATGTATATTTGGTAGGTATGAGAATCGGACAACATCTATTTTTCATCCCCCTAAATGTTAAGGGTGGTCCACCCCTAATTTTTTTTAGATTTTTGAAATTTTTCCAATACAAAATGATTTGTTTGTAGTGTTGTCATGAAAACTGTCAAAGCGGTACGAAGTCCGCCGGGTCAGCTAGTTATATATATTTAAATGTCAATCCAATCAGTGGACTTCTTTATGTTTATGTTATATGTTGCGACCGTTGGACATTTTGCGAATTGGACATTCTGCGCCTAAACGATTGTATGCACGCACAGCAAGGCCGTATCCAATACATAGCTATATTTTTATCAGCCACCTTACGTTGTGACTTAAATTATTCAGTCATCATTATCGTCAGTCTATCATAATTTAATTTTAGTAGCGACTTTTCATATTTATTTAATTTAGATACACAAACAGAAAACCATCATGGCAGTTTTTTTTAATAACATAATTTGTTGCTTTCCGTCCCTTTAAGCATCCTTGAATACCTTTTAAACCCCTTTTGGCACGAGTTGCACCGGCCGTGGTCACGGGCTGACTGCGACTGCCGCAACAAAGAGTTTGTTTAAGCCCTGTTTGAACTTTTTAATTGTCATTTTCTATTTAATAGCTACGTGAAGTCTAGCCGGTCTAGCCCAAGCGTATACTTTCTTAATTGATGGATCGCCCCCTTGGGTGTGATCGGCGTTTACTGCAAGAATTTATAGAATAGAAGGATATATTTGAGGGATTTTCATTTAGGTACGTGTATTTTTTAATTTACTTATATAATATCGTAAGTTATTCTTAAGATTAGGATATTACTATTTTTTTGTTATATTTTTTACTGTGCAGTTAGATCCTTCAACTGCCCTTTAAAAGGAAACATTCCAATAGTTACTTTTCGAAAAAAATTACTCTCTTCGTAGAACTTTAACTTAAAACAAGTAAGCCACTTCAGAATGCTAGTAGCTATTTGTAGGGCCTCTTCCAGTTATTTAAGTGCAATCAAACGCAGTAATTAATCTTCATTGAAACCTCGGTTATGAACCAAATGACTTGGATGGATTAACTTGCTACGGGAAAAGGGAAATTCAATTCGTAGAAAATAAAAAGGTAAAACTCAACAGTCAAATATACTTCTTTAGAGTAGGTATGATAATTGACATTTGAATTCAAAACTACTCGTAGCGTTTTGTTCAATGCGGATTATTACCTATATATATATATATTTACCTATATATACTTACCCACTTTTTCACAAAGCCGCCTCTGTGGTCTAGAGATTAAGACCACCGGTCTCAGACCCAGAGGTCCCGGGTTTGATCCCCCGCTGGGAATCAACATGTACATACATACATGTTTGTGTACTCGGTTTGGTTGGTGGTAGGGTTGATGTGTCCACCTGGCTAGCTACCACCATCTTATCTAAATATGTCTCCATAACATCAATATTCCGGCAGCTAGAGATAAGATAGCCAGTGCCTCAGTAGTTGAGAATTCCGGGTGAATTCATCTTCGGCGTTATCGTCACTTAACATCAGGTGAAATAAGGGCCAAGTGCTTACCCGTAGGTAATAACAAAATAATCCTATTTGTGGTTCCCCCTATGCTAAGAAACGTGATCATTACGTCTGGTGCTGGATACGTACGTTTTCCGTCTGGCCCTCTCACCAGCGATGTGCATGAACTCGTGGAGATCGTGCTGATGAGTCCACACCAGCTACTCCGGATAATGCACCTTTTTTGTTGTAGAAAGCCGTATGAAAGGAATCACCTTGGGAGGTTTTCTAGAGGGAACGGCACCGCGCACTAGTGCGTGTCCCCGCGCCCTACTAGATTCTCCGAAGGGTTCGGATCGGATCGGGGAGCGGGACAACCCAAGGGCACCTCTAAAGGCTCGGCTCCGGTTGACCGGGCCGTAGTGGTGGGGAGAAGCGCCCAGGTACATGTCTGTACCTGGTATAGAGCGCGTGTGAACCGGCTCGCTGTACCCTTGTTCTACGAGTATGGTGTCTTGGGCCTAAGCTAGTGTGCATGTTTAGTGTATTCTGTAAATGCGTAGTGGCACTTAGAGGATCAGGCGGGGAAGATAATGCACCGATCAGCATACTTGCTATACAAACTCGACGCCAGTTTCAGTGTGCACTCATATATTATACATGAGGGTAACTTTATTATTCGGAATGGCGAGAGTGGCCCTAATTAATTTATTCATCAGCCTTCCAAAGGTTTACTGGAAAATTGAGAGAGCGCTTCGACAGTGGTTAACGGCTCGTAACGAACCGGTTCGCTTATTAATAGTTCGTTTAATGAAGAAGCTTCAAGCCGAAGGGAATGATGCTCAGGTTGAATGCGGGAAGTTGTAATTCAAACCTCGTTAGACAACTTACCTACTTTTATTTTTGGTATGCTTTTTTTTTACGAAAGTTAGGCAAAAGCCTCTGCCTGATGTTGAGCATAAGCAGAGTAGACGCGAGGACAGCTAACGAAGCAGGATTGTAACTCATTAGTCTTCACCTTGCCTACCCGAAAGTTGCACTGAAGCACTGGCTATCTTATCTCTAGCTGCCTGAACACAACAATACACCAAACATTGATGTTATGTCGACTGAATAATAATGTTTTTACACAGTTTTGATGAACATTTCGATACGGAAATACCTGAGTAATTATTATTTTAACTTACTATAATATTAAAAATTGGACGCACGTTATGGATACTGGATATTATTGTTACTGTTGGGATTTTTGTAATTTATTAACACATCATTAATATTTATTGCCATTTCATGTAGTAGGTACCGACATGGTGTTACATAAAAAATGAGGTGTCATTACTGAATTAAATTAAATAAGGTCATAACTCCTTGCAAAACTCTATTCTATTTAATTGAAAGTGTTGTTCGTCGAGGTCGTCAAAAATACCACTGCCATTTCTATCGTCGTCCGTCACACGAATACCTCCTCCGTAGAATTGGGGACAGTAATTAAAAAAGTATTTCCCCGAGGTTTACGGGGATTGAGTTCTTTACATTTCTCCCGATGTTTTGTACCTACTTTCCATTTCTAGTGCAAATAAAGCTCAATTTAGATTAAGCTCGAGCCCTCCTGTTACCTTCGCAGAAAGAATTTTCCCGGAATACAGACTAAAATACCTAAAGTGCCTATTAGAAAAGCAAATGAAGTAAAATTGAAAAAAAAAAACAAATAACAGTTGCTCCATGATTTGTTTTTATTTTTTTTTAAATTTTTAATTGTCAGTGCGAAGTGAAAGATGCTAACTGCCTCAGTGGTCTAGTGGTTAAAACCACCGGTGTCAGATTCGGAGTGCGCTTCCACCTTCGGCCTTATCATCACTTAACATCAGATGTAATGAAGGGCAAAGTAAGAAATTTAAAAAAATAAGCATCATGGACCATTAATTGTCAGATCGGAGTGCAAGAAGGAAGCAAGAGTGTTAAGTGACTTCCTCTATTACCTACTGTAATGGTAGTAGCTAGTAGGACTTAAAACAAGTCCTACCACCAACGTTACCAAGAACAAACATGGATAGAACGAACCCGGGACCCTGACTTCTCTGCTGTTAACGATACACAAACAACTGGATAGACAAAACTTATTCAGTGAAACCTAGAACTGGGTGTCTAGTGGTAGTTTTGATTACGTTGACGAAAACGAACATTAGTATGGCATTGAAGCAGCGCCTCCTGGCGACATACGAGAGAGTTAACATTTTGCCATACAAATTCTCGTTTTCGTTAACGTGATCCAATGGCGAATAAAACTCGCACTTGGCACCCTGAAGGGTATCGTACGGAAACAGGTGTCACAAACCATTTTTTTAATAAAAATAAATATATTTATTTACTTAATACTGTATTCCATTTTGTTTCGTTGACAACCAACAATCCGATATTACGTTTGCGAGCCGAACAATAGGTGAGGAAGATTACTTATGGTAGATGTTGTATTATGATGGAACCCTGCGAAGTTGTTTTCATGGAGATCAAAATGAGCGTCACACCAAAAAAGAACACGGAAAATATTCAATACACAGAAGACAAGCTCAACCATCCATCATAAATGACGTTTCTTTTGTACGGATTTTAAAATTAATATAAAATGTATGCTTGACATGATGTGCGAATATGTCATATTCTAATAAGCTTCGTTACTCAATCGCACATCATGTCAAGCATACATTTTATATTAATTTTAAAATCCGTACAAAAGAAACGTCATTCATGATGGATGCTTGTCTTCTGTGTATTGAATATTTTCCGTATTCTTTTTTGGTGTGACGCTCATTTTGATCATTGTGTACATGTATAAATGATCTAGATGCCGTTTTGGTACTCATAAATACTGAAGTAAGCACAAGATAACCAAAAGTCAATTCACCGATCGATCTTAAATCTCGTTTCGTTTGTACGGATTATAGATCTTCGTGTCGTTCGCTTGAAAAGACTCATAAATATTGAACCAGACATTGATATCAAAATAAATAATAAAATACACAATTTCCCATATTGATCATTAATCTCAGTTCTTTTGCACGGACTTTCAATTTCATAAATTAAATATCTAGATCATGACACCGTTACAACAGGAAGACTCTTAAAAATATAATATATCAAAGAAGACACTTTCCATAATTTTAAAATTTTTAAACTCTTAATGCAGTGGAAATAAAATAAACCTCAGGAGGAGTTGCTAAGAACCAGAACTTCATTTGCAAGAAAATCTCGCAGTTTCATACCGAAATGCAGCGCCGAGTCTCTTGCAATTCGCCTGCTTTAGCATCGCGGGGAAGGTGTGGTCCAAGTATTAGAAGCGAGCGGTTAAATGTCTTTATCATAGTAAGTACGTTTTTATAAACTTTAGGATAAATATGAGCTTTAAGGCCTGTTATTCACTAAAACTGAGATAGGAGGAGAGAGAGGGGAAGTTAATAATAATCTTTATATATATAAATCTTCTGTGCGTGTGTATGTCACTGTACTCCTTCTAAACGGCTGTACCGATTTGGATGATTTTTTCTGTGTGTGTACAAGTGGATTCGAGAATGGTGTAGATTTACAATTGGATCCGGCAGGTGGCGCTGCTATAGGGGTCCATCGTGGGATACGGGTATTCTTAAGCGGACGAATGTTTTGTTTGTTTTGTTGTCATGGAAACTGTCAAAGCGGTACGAAGTCCGCCGGTCAGCTAGTAATAAATGAATTACAAAAAAAGTATAATTATGTATTGTAATCAACCTATTGGTTTCTACCTATTTCATCTCTCTGTCCATATTCGCTTTGGTAGATACCGGGCCTTATGAAAGTTACTACACCATTCGGTTCTATGAAACGAACTCGGACTCGAAATCGTTCGATGGAACGAACGCGAACGAACGAAACTCAGCAGAGACGATTGTTTCTCCCTTTCTTTTACAACGTCAAAATGCCTTCCCTCTGTTAGAAAGTCACTTTTTAATGCCTCAAAATATTTTAGTAAAACACTATTTCATCACAAATCTGCAAACAAATAGATGTAAGCTAAGAATATTAGAGATAAGAGCTCTTAGCAGGGGCCTCAGCTTATAACTTGATGACGATAAGAAAATGCTTAAATTAACTTAAATCCCAGAACTACACTTGTAAACTTGCGAAATATCCAGGTGTTCGCGTCTCGAGACGGTAGCGCCATGTTTTATGTGAGCTTTAACCTAATTAGGGTAATACTTGCTTTCAACAAGTTGTATTAGAATGTCGTCTATCCGTCTTGTCAGTGTGTCCGGAAGGCAGTCAATGAGGCTCGCATTGAGTTCATAAATACATCTTATATGCATACAATATGTTCGGTAATAATTGTACAATCCTGGAACCTAGCCATGCCATTATTTTTCCATACAAAATCTCAAATTTATTTTATAATATTATTTTTGCTCAACCTTGTGATGTTTTGACTTCTTGTGATGGTTTTTTTGACCATGAGATTAATGACCAAGAACAACCCAAGGGTTGTCCTTTCAACCTTGCAAGGGTTGCATTGAGTGCATAGTGCAAATTATTCACAATTTGACTTATTTAGCAATAACAAGCTTATACACATATAGCATTGAAACAGAGTACTTATTGCAAATTTAGTGCTTAGTGTAGTTACGGTGTAAAGAATGCTGTGTTTTTATTTGTATAGTATAGAATAGTGTACTGTATATTTATAGTAGGTATGAAATATACAACGTTGTGAACAAAACTACATTAAATTAAAATGTTTCGTTTCGTTAGTAATTTAAATTTTGCATTCTCGAGCACCTAGACAATGAAGCAGCCAGGCAACCAAAAATAAACTGAGAGGTATTTGTTTCCGCTCCTCACTTTGAAAGTCGTTTAATAAATTTAACGCTAAATTTAAAATCTTGATATTTTAAAGTCTCAATTTCTTACGCTCATGATATTCATTTTGCTATTCCCTAGTAAACATCTTGTAACCCACTTTTTTGAGTCCCATAAAAACAAGTCTCTTCTCGATGCCTTAGACAGATTGCAGCGCCCCGCTGTACGCATTATCGGCAATGCAGAGGTCACTACTACTCTTGAACCCCTGCAATTGCGTAGAGATATAGCGTCACTCAGCGTCTTCTATCGCTTATATCACGGCGAGTGCTCTGAAGAACTCTTTGACCTTATCCCACCTTCTCCCTTCCTCCATAGGAGTATACGTGCTGCTCTCCGGATTCATCGCTTCACTGTGAAATTTGGTGACTCGTTTCTTTGTCGCACCTCCAAAAGATGGAATAGGCTACCAGCACACGTTTTCCCTCTTTCCTATGGTATGAGGTCCTTCAAACGGGGCGTGAAGAAGCACCTTGTGGGCCGGCAGAGTGAAGTTGACTGATGCTGCGTTGTTTTCACGCTGCACCAGTTGTCTTCGCGTTTGGACTCCATTTCCACTTAACATCAGGTGGTGTGGAGTCATTTGCCGTGCTAAGTATTAAAAAAAAAGTGGCGAAAATTAATTTGAGAAAAACCCGCATCAAAATAACAGGTATGCATGCTACCTTTTCAGTACAAAATCCCAAAAAGTTTCCAACAAAGCCATCAGCAGTCAACAGACCAGATCCCATTCAAGCTTATTTCCCCGAACTGAACAGCAAGAAAACGTGTTTCCCTTTACCCAACCTTAAAAACGGAATATAGGTAATGTTAACAATAATTTCGTGCCTTTGTTCTCCTTGACGTTAAGATTATTACAAAGGCGTAGGGGCTTCGAACACAATCCGATTTGACACTAAGCCTATAAAGTCTTATTATTCCCATATTTCGATCTTGAGCGTGTGGATTACAAGAGATACACAGTATAGAAATATGAAATTAGTAACTAGCAGCTTAATTTACTTGGGTAAATGCTACCTCATACGCTCTTGGGGGAGTGGTGGCGTTTCAACGGACACTCTTCGAGTAAAATCCCAAAAGTTTCCAAGAAAGACTAGCGTGTGTCGTGATACCAATTCAGTACCTCGGTGTTAAACTTTAAGTATTTCTACTTGTATGTGATTATGGCAATTTATAATAAACATATTATTTATTTTAGCTATTGTAATCTCTCACATAAAGTAGGATCAAAGTCGGACTACAATTGCGCACTTTGAAGGTATGAAGATTAGCGATGGCAATATATGAAATATACCTTGTAATGTATAGAGTATTAAAAAAAAAATTTGTTTAACTAATCACATGTACCTAACTTTTTGTACCTACTTAATTTTAAGGTTGTCAATTTACTACAATGTTACGGGTAATAGAGATTTAAATTGAATTTTATATTTATGAGTTCCTCCTCCGTGCATCATTATCCTCATTAATGAAGGTTGTGACCTCACCATGTATGTGACGCTTGATGATAGAGCGCCATCTGGACCGGTTGCTAGCGACGAGCAGAGCATCATGCACAGAGGTATCCAATGCGGTACAGATTTGATCGCACCAACGCAACGGGCTGCGACCGCGAGCTCGTCTTCCTTCTATTTTGCCGGTGGCAATTAATTTCTTGTAATTGTCACCACTTCTCCTGGCAATGTGACCGAAATACTCTAGAATTCTGAAGAGGCATGTGGATGAGAACCTGGATCTGATGTTGAGAATCGACACGTTGTTGGTCCAATGACCCATCCAGGGTAGCCGCAGCATTCTCCTCCAGCACCACATTTTGAACGCATCAATGCGGTTACGATCGGCTGCCTTCAGTGTCCATGTATCAGCACCGTATAAAAACATAGAGATCACGAAAGTGCGCATCAGTCTCACTTTGGTTTTTAGCGAAACGTTGCGGTCTTTCCACGTCTTGTGGAGCTGGGACATTCCTGGCCATTGCTATACGCCGTCGAATCTCAGCTTCGCAGGAACCATTGTTGCTGATGCTTGATCTCAGGTAAGTCAAGTTATTAACGAATTCCAGTTGTAAGGGTCTGCTGAGATCAAGCTTTTTTTGCACGGTCCACCACCATCATTTTTGTCTTGAATCTGTTTACAAATAGACCAAGCTCATTGCTTACAGTCTCCATCCTGCTCAGTAAAGAGGCCATTTCAGTTGCAGCTAAGAGAGTCGTGTCATCGGCACAGCGGAAGTTAGTAATTTTCATTCTTGGAACTTTATTGAATGACGTTCAATGTCGCTGCAGATACCCTCAATGAATTTATTTATGAGTTACTAATACAAAGTATACTGTGACCGAATCAAGGGTGTCGAAAAGGCCCGAAAGTTATCGAATGTTACGGGGATTTCTTCGCCTACGTGACTATTATGATTTATTTTTTTACCTTTCAGAACTCCAAGGCTCTATAATTATAACATGAAAGGCACCTGTTCGCTCCTTTAAAGCTATAAGGAAATGTTGATCACACAGGCGAAAAAAAAATTACCTATTTGAATGGTTTATTGTAATTTGTGGGGCCAAATTGGTTTTTGTTTTTGTTAAGTAATGTCATATTTAAATTTCCTTCAATTGGTTCTCTAACTGAGGCACTCGCTTTTTGAAGTGTAATATATTTACAGATTACAATGGAACTGGATTATAATATATATATTGTTAGAAATATCCAGTCAAGAGGCGGGGCCAAGCGGCTTACGTCACAGTGACGTAACATGACGTGAGCGGCTTGGGTGGGGACGCGCCGCCTGAGTGGCACGGGCGGAGCGGTTCCTCACTTTTTCGGCGGCGGTCTTTCGTGCTGGATGTGTTTTGCGTGGCTATTTGTTATCCATAATTTTTGTCGATTTGTATTGCATTAAATTAAATAATTAAAGATTAGCAGTTGGTTAGGTTAACATTTTGTTTCTTTTTAAAAAATCTTCCTCACTTCTGGTTTATAATATCAGAAGTGGGATAGTTCACGACGCCTAGTTCGCTAACGGCTTACTGTTATAACCACATAAGTTTAAAAATTTAATTAATAACGGTTTTTCTTTTTCTGAACAGTGTTGTGTTGTGTTGTTTTAAGTTGATAAAAACTGTAAGTACTTTCTACTTTGATTTTATAATGTCGGGACGTCATTCTCGATCACGTAAAAGAAGTCGTACCCCACGTAGACATCGCAGTAGGTCACGTAGAAGTCATGATAGATCTTTTCATGATTCTCGTAAGCGATGCCGCCGCGACAGTTCTTCTCATTGCCGTAGTAACTCTCGCGGTCAGGCATTAGATGCGATCCTTGGTAGATTACATGCAATAGAGGATAAGTTGTCTACCACCTCGACATCAGCTATTGAGCCCCCGCGTCCAGCACATGAACGCCATACTCCGCCGCCTCTCGCTTCAGGTAAAGCTGCCGTATCCGGTGAGTCTGTTTCTGATACAACTAACAAAATTGTGAGCGTTTTGTCATCGCTGATTCAAGGGAAACCTAGTCACTATTACATATCAAATTTTGATCCAAGTATACATGATTTCGATGCTTGGTGTGTAGAGGTAGATCGAGGACGCGAATTAAATTGTTGGGACGATCGCGAGTGTTTGTCGCGCATAGGTGGTTGCCTTAAAGGCGACGCGCGTACTTGGCTTAACGATTGGGTTTCGAACGATCGATCATGGACAAATTTCAAATTAGAATTTCGTTCGCTCTGTCCACGTAATGTTGACATTGCTAACATTTTGTTTGATATAATGAATACTGATTCAAAAAGTTTTGCTTCTTATTCTGACTATGCTAGGAAGTCATTGTTACGTCTGAATGTTGTGAAGGGGTTGTCTGACGATTTAAAAACTGCTATTGTCATTCGAGGCATTACAGACCCGCAAGTAAAAGCTGCTGCTTCTAATGCTAAATTGCAACCAAACGAAATAGTGGAATTTTTATCGGTTTATACAAAACCTAAGACAGATTTTCGTTATACCCGCAATTTCGTTCGTTCCTTAAATGCAAATCGTCCTGAATTTCGTAAACACGAATCTACTAAATCGGTTATGAAGTGTTTTAACTGCGGTGATAGTGGTCATGTGAGGTCTCAATGTTTTAAAAAACAAAAAGTCAATACGGCACCTACTACATCGAATAGAACATCATTTTTTTGTTCATATTGTAGTAAGGTAGGACATACCGTAGAAAAATGTTTTGTTAAGCAACGTGTTGAGTCAAAAGGTAAAGATGCTAGTAATGTAAATTTTTGTCAAAACGAGTCGAACGCAAAAACGTCATGACTGCTGTAGTTGAAAAGTTACCTGTAGATATTTTAATTGATAGTGGTTCTGATATATCCTTGATTTCTTGCTCTATTCTTAAACATATTAATTGCAATAAGATTCCTACATATCGCTCGATGCGTGGAATAGGTAGTCAAGAAATAGAGTGTACTTGTTATGTGACGACAGTAATTGAATTTGAAGAGATCTCTATAGAAGTCGATTTATTTGTTGTACCACCTGAATGTATTAGTGCACCTATATTGTTGGGCACTGATGTTCTAAATCGAAAAGGGGTTACGTATATTCGAACTGGTGAAGTACAACGACTTATCAGGGTAAATGATTTACCTCGTGTGCATCACTTGCAAGTTTTAGATTGTTCTGCTATTAAGACGCCTTTAGTGAGCACTGACAAAAACCGATTACTGACACTGGTTAATGAATTTTCTAATTCTTTTGTTACTGGAACTGCCACATCAACTGTCAATACTGGTTGTATGGAAATAAAGTTAAATAGTGATGTTCCTGTACACTATCGACCCTATAAGCTTTCAGCAGACGAAAAATCACGGGTTCGCAGTATAATTGACGACTTGTTGAGCAAGGGAATTATTCGCGAGTCTCAGTCGGAATATGCAAGTCCTGTCATACTCGTTAAAAAGAAAGACGGGTCTGACAGGATGTGTGTAGACTACCGCGCTCTAAATGCGATCACCGTTAAGGACAGATTTCCCTTACCCTTGATAGACGATCATATTGATAAGTTGGGCAGTAGCAAATATTTTACGAGTCTTGATATGGCTACTGGTTTTCATCAGGTACCAATGAAAAACGACGAATCCATAAGTAGGACAGCATTCGTTACCCCTGAGGGTCATTTTGAATATCTAAAAATGCCTTACGGTTTGACGAATGCTCCTGTAGTGTACCAGAGAATAATATCAAAGACTCTAAAATCGCTAATAGATAGCGGTAAAATCCTTAATTATATCGATGACGTATTAATCCTATCAGATTCGGTAGATGAGGGTTTGATTTTGTTACGTCAGGTGCTTGAATGTCTCACTAATGCGGGCTTTTCCATAAATTTAAAAAAATGTTCGTTTCTGGAGACTGAAGTCGAATATTTAGGCAGACTTATAAGTCAAGGTCAGGTACGGCCGAGTCCTAGGAAGGTAGACGCTTTAGTAAAGTCACCAAAACCAACGAATGTTAAGCAAGTAAGGCAATTTTTGGGTCTGGCTGGGTACTTTAGACGGTATATTGCTAGTTACGCAGCTAAAACGGCTTGTATCGCGAAGCTCACGAAGAAGGGTGAACCGTTTATCTGGGGATATGAACAAGATGCAGCACGCGATTACATAATTGACTGCTTGACTGGGGAACCCGTACTTGCTATATTTGACCCAAAATTACCCACCGAGCTACACACCGACGCTAGCGCTGTTGGTTATGGTGCCATTCTCTTACCAGAGCATGAGGGGAAGCGAAAACGAGTGGTTGGCTATTTTAGTAGAGCGACGCACGGTGCAGAGTCAAGATATCATAGTTATGAGCTTGAAACCCTGGCCATAGTCAATGCACTGCGGCATTTCCGTCACTATTTGATTGGTATAGACTTTAAGATAGTGACGGATTGCAATTCACTAAAATTAACAGAGCGAAAGAAAGACCTGGTTCCACGAGTGGCTCGTTGGTGGGTTTACTTGCAAGATTTTCGTTTTACCATCGAATATAGAAAGGGTGCCTTAATGCAACATGCAGACTTTTTAAGCCGCAATCCTGTGAACGTTTTACACATTCGTCGACCTAATAATTGGGCGCAAATTGCGCAAACTGCTGACTCTGAAACACAGGAGCTAATGGATAAATTGAGGGACGGTCAATTGGATTCATCTCGGTATGTCATCAAAAACAACCTTTTGTATTACAAGTACAGCCCCACCGGCGAGGAATCTCGACTCTTGTGCTTCATTCCAAAAGGTCATAGACTCAGTCTGTTACGTGTCTTTCACGATGACCATGAACATATCGGTATGGATAAAACTGTCGACTTAATTCTCCGTCACTTTTGGTTTCCTGGATTAAGACAGTTCGTAAAGAAATACGTTACTCACTGTGTAGTTTGCCTTTCGCATAAAAAAGTTCCTAGGGCTCCACATCAGCCCATAGAATCTTGGACTAAGCCTGATTGCCCTTTTTCTATTGTTCATATGGACGTCCTGGGTCCGTTACCTGAATCAAATGGATTCAAGTACATTTTAGTTTTGGTAGACGCCTTTTCAAAATTTTGCCTCCTGTACTCACTGTACAGACAGGATACTGAAGATTTGAAACGAGTATTCATGAATGCTATTTCCTTATTTGGTACACCAGCCTTAATTGTGACCGATCGAGGTAGAATGTTTGAAAGTTCTGGGTTTCAAAATTGGGTCTCCGGCATGGGATGTTCCACTCACTTAATTACGCCGGACATGCACCAAGAAAATGGGCAGGCCGAGCGTTACTGTCGTACTGTTTTAAACATGCTTCGCGTTGAGTCAAATAAAGGCAGTAGTTGGTCAGACGCGCTGTGGAAAATACAATTAGTACTTAATGTCACCAAACAAGCTACTACTCAGACTTCACCCCTGCAACTTTTAATTGGAGTTGAAGCAACAACGCCTGTACTACGAGCTTTAGTTAGAGATGTGGCTCTGGAAACCTCAAATGCGACTCGTGAGGCAATGGTCACCTTGAGACGACAACGTGCCTCTGTACTTCTCGAGGCAAACCAGCAACGTCAAGACGAGCGAGTAAATAAAACTCGAGGACAACCACGTGTTTTTGTACTTGGTGATTTTGTGTTTGTTAGCAAGAGTTCACAAAGTTCCGGTAAACTGGATTCCTGCATGAGGGGTCCCTACAAAGTCGTCCAGCAGCTCTCTCATGACCGCTATGAACTGGAACTTCTGGCGGGGTCCTACGGCAAAAAGACCCAAGCGGCTGCGGAGCACATGGTTCTGTGGCGCGGTGAATGGACACCGGATACTTGTGCAGCGTTCTTTGCTGGTGCTGAGTGTAATAATAGCCACGTGCGCGGGCCTTGTGCCGCTACCTATGGCGTGTGCTAAGTTTTTATTAGATAGCTACGTGCGCGGGCCTTGTGCCGCTACCTATGGCGTATGCTAAGTTTTTATTAGATAGCTACGTGCGCGGGCCTTGTGCCGCTACCTATGGCGTATGCTAAGTTTTTTTTTTAGCAGCCACGTGCGCTGGTCTTTGGGCCGCTACCTATGACGTGTGCTGGCAGCTTGTTTCGGCTGATACGGTTTTGGAAAATAGAGCCTCTGCTATAATATCTAAAATGTAACTGTTTGTGTTTTACAATTATTGTTTCGAATTAACTATTTTTGTATACACTTTATCTCCCATTTATTATAATCCTTGATTTGGTAACGATTTCCAGTGACGGGTTCTGCTGTTTGAGTGCACGCTTACAGTTGTGGCGCGGCGCTGGAGATCGTTACAAAATGTAGACATGTCCGTATTCGAGAAGTGCGTAGGTACATAACAATTGTACAAATTATTATTATGTTGCAGATGATGAGGATTCCGACACTTCTTCAGGTGTTGAGGAATCGCATAACGAAGATCAACCGGTCGGGGACGACTCGCAGTCAGGAGAGGCCGTGTTAGAAATATCCAGTCAAGAGGCGGGGCCAAGCGGCTTACGTCACAGTGACGTAACATGACGTGAGCGGCTTGGGTGGGGACGCGCCGCCTGAGTGGCACGGGCGGAGCGGTTCCTCACTTTTTCGGCGGCGGTCTTTCGTGCTGGATGTGTTTTGCGTGGCTATTTGTTATCCATAATTTTTGTCGATTTGTATTGCATTAAATTAAATAATTAAAGATTAGCAGTTGGTTAGGTTAACATTTTGTTTCTTTTTAAAAAATCTTCCTCACTTCTGGTTTATAATAATATAATATATATTATAATACAGCTACGTCAAATATAGTATAATTTTCGATACAAACAAATTAAACATTGTAAACCCAAAAATAAAGTAATAAAAAATTAATGACTGTATTGTTTTCTAAAGTTCATGCGAATATTAGACATTGAAAAAACCACACAGACGCCATAAGCTTAGTTTGCGTAAAACGAAACGCAACCTAATTATAAGAAAATACGATATCATCATCATCATCAGCCTACACACGTCCACTGTTGGACATAGGCCTTTCCAAGTGCACGCCACTGAGCACGATCCGCGGCTACAAATACGGTATGCAAGTTACAAATTAAAGACGACCAACATCTTAGTCTCCCTGTGACCACGGACCCTGATAAACGTTCAAAACGTCATTCAGTATAAAATTAAATGCCAGTAGATTCGTAAAAGTTGTTTCATTTCAATAACAATGATATTATATTATTCATAATGGACACTGATATTCCCACGTCCAATTCGGCTGTTCGCTGATTATTTCCTGCATGGAATCGGTATAATTTACCGGGGAATAATAACCAGGACCAGACAGCGAACAGATTCAACCAGGTGACCTATTTAAATACCTTTTGACCGTGTGTTATTGCTTATTATTCAGTAATTAAACAGCCAATGCGCTAGCGAACTACGCCGGCCCGACAAATAGCATAATGCCAATAAAATACGAGTAGAAATGGAAAAGAATATAGGCCTGTATATTCTTAGTGCCACAAAAATAATTAACCTTGTTTTAAGTCTCTTACGTGTATTATTTTTAATTTAGTTGATGGCTTTGTGTTTAGAGCATTAAAAAGGCTTTGTGCGATTATCAAAGTAATTTTTCTTACAAGTTTTAAATAAATAAACAATGTTTCCTTCCTGTCTGATAACGATGAATGATAATAGTAATTAAAAGTAAGAAATCATATATCCCCCAACCCCTTGAGTACCTCAGTCAGTAAAAATGTGGAACTCTACTAAGACCACACGCAGGTTTCTTGAAAGAATATGAAAAGTGCCGTCGCACTGTTTTGTTTTATTTGGCAACACTCATGCACGCTCATGAACACAACCCACCATTATTTCACATTAATATTCGATTTATCACAAATTTTTGCTCTTCACTTTCCCGCCAAGAAGTTCAAAAATAATTTATAGGTCAATAAATAACAATCATATAGTTGATGGCTTTGCTTTAAAAAAGAAAATTTGTATTACATTGAAGCGTCTCTTGGTGAAAAACTGGTTAATGAGGCAGACTAACTATCGATTATTATTTCAATTTCCTCCAGCAGGATTTGAACCTGCACCCTTCTGACATACCGGGTCAGGTGCTCTTCTCTTTAAATTTGCGTTAAAATTATATAAAAAACAAAACAAAAAAAACATTTTATAAATAGCTTGCCTACTTCTTAACTGATCTTTAGTATTTGTAAAAATATTATGATCAGATGTTAATGACGGTAGTTGTTGACATTGAATTGGCGCCTTTGGCTTTCAAAGTAAAAAAGTAAATAGTGTTGAATAATTTTGACGGGCTGGTTAGGATCACGATAGCTCAATTGGAAGAGCACCTGAGTCGGTATGTCGTAGAAGGGTGCATATTCAAATACTGATCGTGGAAATTTATTCAACATTGTGTTTTTGTAATTTGTTTCGCAACCAAATTTGTGTTGAGATTATTATTTCGCTCAAGAAACGTACAATATATGTAGATCCACCTTATTTAACTGTTCTGTGGTAGATCCCGTCTCAATAAGAGAAACGCTGACTAAATAAATCGCTGACTGTTCACTGCCGGCGAAAACTCTCTCAACTTCTCGTTCATCGTGGCGGTGCGACAAGTGCCTTAATTTTTTTTTACAAATATAATTTTGCTTTACAAATGCTGCTTAGGTACACGTGTTCTGAAATGGAGACCTCCGGCGGGGTGAAGCAACGATGTATGCAAAGTAGCTGGTAGCAGTTATATGAGAAGAACCGAACGGCTCAGTTTCATGCATTGGGGAAGGCCTATGTCCAGCAGTGGACTGGTACGGACTTGTTATGATTATGATGATGATGATGATTCGAAGATGCAGCATCGCAAAATACAATGCAACCCGTATAATTAAATAAAAAGTTTGTCACGATTTTGATAAATCAAAAAATAAAACAAATCGAACTTTAATTCGGACCAGCATATCTTTTTTTTTTATTTGTTCAAAACACTTATAAATTAGTTACAACAGTTATTGACTTACACGGAAACCTTATGGTAACAAATCATATTAGTAACAAACAATTTGAAACATATAAACCTTTGGCAAAAAACTATTAAGTAAGTGAGCAAAACATTTATTGCTTCTCTTTAACAAAAAAATACATACATCGATAAGATAAGATAAGATAAATTTTTATTGCCATAAAATTGTGTAAATACATAGCAGGTGTTAAGCATAATTGGGAACAAACAATTTACCCTAATCACATCATAATTATAATATTTGAAACATATAGGAAAATTGGAAATGGCTAGGAATAATATCCTAGACATGTTTTCAGCCATTCCCACTTCTCTGCAGGTGCATGAGAGATTAGATTATATCCAATTAAATAAACAGGATGTTTTACGCCCACAAAAAACAGAGCGGGATGAATTTTGTAAAAAACAATCGTATAAACGAGCTGTGAAAAGTTGGCGCATAATATCAATAAGTACGGGAGCTGCTGAGCTGCTTAAACTGTGTCCTCAGTTAATACCATTGTTTTGCGAATGCTAATCTACTTACCATTTAAAATAACTGCTCCGAGTAAATGTGGTTTCGTATACTTTGATAGTTTGTGACATTTGTTTTTTATTTGTCCGGATTTTCCTTTTTGAGTTTATTCGTTACAAACATACAAAAATACAAAACTTTCCTATTTATAATATTAGAAAGAAGAAAGAAAGACGAAAAGAAAACATTTATTGACACACACACACACATACACACACACCTCCAAACACACACACACACCCCCCACACACACACACACACACACACCTCCAAACACACACACACACACACCCCCCCCACACACACACACACCCCCCACACACACACACACCCTCCCCCCCACACACACACACACCCACACACACCCACCCACACACATTATTATAGACTTGCACTTTGCCCGCGACTTCGTTCACGTTGATTTCGTATTTTTTGTACTAAATCTAATACTTCCTTTTTTTAATCAAAATGAAATTAGCCTATGTAACCCGCAAGGATTGTGTCATTCTATCATCATTATCATGATCATCAGCCTATAATAATCAGCCTATAATAGCCCACTGCTGGATATAGGCCTCTCCAAGTGCACGCCACTGATTACAATCCAGCTCTTGCCAGTCATCTTGCAAAAAAAAATTTATTCTATCAGTGAAATGTTTTTTTGAAATAGACAAGTAGTTCTAGATATTGCCCTCTTCAAACAAACAAAGTCACAAACTTCACTTACTCTTTATTAATAGTATAGAATCTACAGGTATATCTAGCCAAACATAATTGATGCATACCTGTTCTCTATAAACAAATGAAATTCATCGTAAAAGCTTCGGTTTCTTTGTTCCTTCCGCTAATCCTAAGCTGACGGCCGGCGTTTATCTCAATTTGCATTTTAAACACGCTCTATACGGAATCCTTTCCGCAGTCGAACGCTGATATTCATCTAACTTTAGCTAAGAGGGTGACCATGTTTTGAGACATTGTAAGTACAACATTATACAAAACTCTTTAAAACACATTTGTGAATTAGCTTGCGTACGCGGTTTGGCATGCTTTACTCTATTCAAACGCAAATAAATTCAATTATCTTCTATATGTACTTTTGTGAAATTAAGTGCAAATTTTTTAGGAAAGTATTTTTTTCGATATAGTTAATATCCTATGTATTAATCCCAGATATGCTCTACCTGTAAGCAATTTTCCTACAAATCCCTTCAGCCGTTTCCTCACAACCTTTTCTGCCTCCAAACAGCATCGGAATATAAAATATTTATATATGACACCAATAAAGTAATTGTACCGACATCTAGTTTTGTAACTTAGTATGTTTAAAGTTTAGTAAAACATGAATAATTTATAACTCGTCCTATATCAAAATATACCTAAAAATATCATCAAATATATTTAATGATCATCAAAAAGAACAATATTTATTTAAAACAATAAGAAAATTATGTAATATCCTTTTAATCACTTCAAGTTGGTCACACTGTTTCTCAACCCTACCGTGATAATCTTTGGCCACTAATCAATGCCTTAATTCTATACCTGCTTGGGGTGTTAAATAGACGTCTTTTCGACAGAGAAATAGCTCCGTTTACTTTACCAAATACACCATAAAATATAATTATCTAAATAAGGTAAAGAAAACTATTTGTAAAAAAACAAATTAAATCATTTTTGAAAAAAAAACAAAGTGTTGAAAAAGTTCCACGAGCGGAATTCGAACCCTACGTTGATGACGTAGTTGTCGACATTGAATTTGAAAATTTACTTTATAAGCCAAAGAAGCCGGCTTATAAAGTAAAAGTAGATAGGGTTGATTAATTTCGGCGAGTTAGATTGAGCCACGATAGCATAGTTGGCAGTGCACCTGACCCGGCATGTCATGGGGTGCGGGTTCGAATCCAGCTAGTGGATTTTTTCAACACTTTGTCTTTTTTCAAATTGTAATTTGTTCGCAACAATATTTGCGTAAAATTATATGTAGAAAATCATAAATCATTTTTTAAAATATAAATCTCAACCTGTATGAAATCCAAATCTAAGTACCTGTCTGTTGATATTAGTTTTTTTTTTCTAAATAATAAATCTGCCAAAAAATATTGATCCTATGCTATTGTTAATTGTAAAATACCTATATCCAGCTGTCAGACTTTTATAGACTCATCATGATGATGATATAAATTATATATTTAACTAGCGACCCGTCCCGGCTTCGCACGGGTGGACATTTCTTTTTTAATATAAATACAAAGCTTTCATCTTTATAATATTAGTATAGATGATACAAGTCGATAGGTAGTAAAAACACGTAAATACCTTATTATTTTAATTGGTTCATCTACCTTTTGGACGTTCCACAACTTCGATATTAATTTTAATAAAATTGTGTTCAGCTATGTTGGGTTCAAGGTTACTCTTGTCTGTCTATAGATAGATAATAACAATAAAACACTACAGTATACATCATCATCGCCAGCTCATTTTATACCCCCACTGCTGGGACACGAAACTTCCCTATAAATGGAAGCACAACAAGGTTAGTGGGCCATAAACCTGTTGACAATATACCTGCGCATATTAAAACGCCTAATTCAGCTTTCTTAAAGTCTTAAACATCCCACACAAACGGTCATCAACTTCTATTTCAAAATCAATTTTCCTAAATAAACGCATAAAAACGAATTATACCCGAGTGCAAATAGACTGTGCAAACTCATTTTGTAATGTAAATAACGTTTAGGAAATCCTGTGCAGATAATACTTGCTCGTCTCTTTAGAGTTGACTCTGAAGAAAGCTCACAAAAGAGGGATTTAATGAGCGGCTACGTTTTATGTGGATATTACGCTTTCCACTTGTTTTTCTTGTTTTAATCTTTCTGTTGCTTAGGTAATGGGTTTGTTGAACTGCTGCCTGATTGTAAGTACACAACTCACTGAATGCGAATAGTGGCATGGATCATTTTAAATGTCTCATATGGCAAAGTGGGGGTTTAGGTCTATGGTTGTTTATTTTTCTTCGATGCATACTTGGGGTTTGTGTTCACCAATCCGCATTTGGCAAACGTGGGTATTGAGCTAATACCCGTCAATTGCGGCGATGACTGTAAAACGCACTACCTGAAAGTGTTTTCTATTCTTCTCTATTCTGTTCTATTCTACTCTATTTTATTACATTCTAAAAGTCGGTTGGTCCACTACCTTAAATATTTCAGTCATTTTATATAAATATATTATTTTCTAATAAATGCATATTAGTATAATATACCTATAGATAATGATATTAAAAATTAAGTACCTAAGATACAGACACAACTTAGTTAAAACGTCGAAATAAAAACATAAGTAAAATGCAAACAGCTGTCATTCACTTAATTTTTATTTATGAAAAAAACAAGAAATTAAGAATAAAAGCCTTTGTAGTTCATTATAATGTGTATAATAAACTTGCATTGGCTCTCGGACGGACGTCTACTCACCAAATACGAGACGTATCTCCTAATGCCAATGATAACATACGAACGTGTCCGTATTCCATTTGCTAATGTAAAAGTGAGTTAAACATACAATTTCCATTGCTTTATGTATTTTTTACCCCTACACTTACACTTTATATCATCATGTTATTTAATGATATGGCCGAAAGAGAAAACTCTATTCAACAACTGAGGAAGTGGCTATCTTAACTTAAACTGACGGAACACAACAATCCTACCAACATGAGTGTTATGGCGCCATATTTAGATAATATGGTAGCTAGCTAGGTGTACTTAAAACAAGCCCTACCACCAATTATATTTTGTTCAATATAGCTTGATACCTGTGACAGGAGTCACCAAAATCGAAGACGTGACTTTGTAAAAGCGTATGAATTTATTTGACTACATTAAAATAACATTATTTTTTATAATCCATCACCTAATATACTACAATTACTTTTGTGATTCTATTTTATACGTTAGATTAGGTTTATCCCAATAAAATCTCGCATACACACATTTATCACAATTTTAAAACATTACAATAAAATAAACGTACTCCTTTACAAGGTCATTTCATCTATATAAATAAAAATGAATCGCTAAATGTGTTGCTAATCGCAAAACTCGCAGAACAGCTGAACCGATTTGGCTGATTTCTTTTTTGTTGTGTTTGATGAAGTCTGAGGAAGGTTGTTACGGGGAGAAAAACGTAAAAAACACGAGGAAAATAGTAAAAACAACAATTTTATTTTTCCATACAAACCACTCTCTACTGAACCGATTTAAATTAGAATGCTACATTAGCGCTGAGTAACAAAGGCTATATAAAAATAAAATGTCCACCCGTGCGAAGCAGGGACGGGCCGCTAGTTACAAATAAATACTAGTGTTGGGATAGTAAACCAAGTGAAGCTCAATTGATATTCAATTACAAATCGATTAATTTAACTTCGCATTTTTCATTATAACTTTATTAATGAATTTGTTAGTCTTTATTTATTTTTCTTGAGTATATGACGTTTATATAGAAATTCTAAATATTAGAAAATAAAATCAATTGGCACATTAGATAGAAACAGTACTTTATTACGATAATAATATTCAATTAATAACTTCAATTAACATTTGATGCAATTACATCAGTATTGTCTCAACCCTAGGCATGACAATTTGACAACTGTCACAGGTATCAAGCTATAATGAATAGACTATAAACTAAGAACAGACAGTACCAAAAAAAACCGGTATCCTAGACCACAGATGTGATTCATTCACCCAAAACGTCTCTGAGACGCCTACTTGCCTGATACGAGACGCACATCGTCGTAAAGCCAATAATAACATATTATGAACGTGTCTTGTATTCCATTTTTGTTAATGTGAAAGTGAGTGAAAAATACAATTTCCATTGCCGTATATTTTTTTCGGTTGCTATGGCAACTTGAAAGGCTTGGAACGTCGGTCGTCTCTCATTATGTGTTTCTGAAACTCCTTTTGAACTCCTTTTGGCAAGTATTTACTAGGATATTAAACAGTGAAATGGCTTGCGATTTTTTAATCTTACCGGTGTTCCTGAAATTAAAAATAATAAGAAATTCTCTAAAATAAAAATTCTCTAAAATCATAATAATTAATATGATATTTTTCCAATAACTGATGATTAAACGAACTTACCTGTACGTGAAGTTCTCTCATAATTATACGAAGAGTTTCGTCCGAAGAGATTAGCAGTGATACATATAGTAACGCATATCGTGCAGCCATTCAACACTATTTTAGAAGGTCTCTTTAAAAAACCGGACAAGTGCGAGTCGGACTCGCCCACCGAAGGTTCCGTTTTTTACAAAACAGTTGCTTAAAATATTACATTACATTCGGTTTTTTTAGCTGATTTGTTTTTTAAATTCCATTTGCTCCAAAGTCTTGCCTAATTTTTGTTATAGGAATCTACATTTAATTTCCATTTTGCTACAGAAAAGCGTACGTCACATCTCATAACATCCAAGGCGAGTGAACTAAGTATTAATTTTAAAGGTAATGAGCCGAGAAATTGAACATCTCAGAAACTAGCCGCCAGCTTAAATTTATTTACCTACTCGACAACTCGAGCTTGGAATATTAGGGAATGAGCAAGAAAATTCTTCGGGTATTTTAAAACAGGTGTAGTGTGTTAATACTACATAGCAATAACCTGTAAAGCTATTATTGAAGGTAGTACTTACTTGCTAGTAAAACGGATTATCTAAAAGTTTATTTGAATAAAAAAAAACACTTTGACTTTAACATTTTATATTGAAGACATAGGAAGAGCGGCTTTGTCCTAAGCACGGGTTCTGTTAAACTTAAATTGATAAGGGCTAATTTTTCAATCATCGGATAAAACTTATCCTTCTGATAATGTATTACGCAATCAAGCTAAAACGTCTCCTGTTTAAAAAGAAAAGTCATGTTATGACAAAACATTTTTAAAATGGTTATCTAATACATTATCAAACGAGTAAGTTTTATCCATCAATTGCGAAATCGACTCTAAAGGCCTACGCAGACCGGGACGGCATGGCAAAGGATTTTGCCGCCAGTCAACGCTCAATAGCCGCTTAGATACCGCGGCATTCCAGAACCTGCCACGTCACGTCAAAGTATGTATTTATTTTTTTAATATGAGACAACTTCACATACATTGTTCTGATCCCAAGGTAAGTAGCTAAAGCACTCGTTTCATGGAAATCAGAAACAACGACGGTACCACAACCACCCAGACCCGACACAATATCGGAAAGTTCGTTTTCGACATTGACCCGACCGGGAATCGAAACCGGGACCTCGGGAGTTAGCGCCGCCCAAAGTCCGGCGTGCAAGCCACTCGGCTACGGAGGTCGTCAGAATGTATTTATGTCTTATTTATATTTCGATATGTTTGAATAAAAAAAAAATAAAATAAAAATCATTTATTATCAGACAAAGTAGTCCATAGATTGTTAGTACAAATTAATTAATCTTAAAAACTATGTTAGTCTCACATATACTATGGGAATAAAAATGCATAATTGTACAAAAAAAAAACAAAAACAAAAACAGACCCTGTGTGTAGCTCACCGGCCAACACAACGAATGTGCAAGTCCGTGAACCGCCCGAACACTGCTGCGTCCATTCTGTCAGCTATCATCTTCAGGATCCCATTGGAGCTCCCCCGCAACCTTTGCACTATCGAGGCACTCTTTTTGCGCATGATGGCGTAGAAGTCATCAACACCAGCATCCGCAAACATACCCGATGCGCTGCAGTAGCGCGGGAGCCTCAATAGGGCCCTGAAGGTATTATTGTATTGGACACGCAAGACATTGTAAGATCCAGTTGTGAAGTTGGTCCATAATGCGCACGTATAAAAACTTTGGCAGTATGCTCTGAACAACGTAAGTTTGACGCTTACGGTACAACGTGCGAATCTATGAGCCAACATATTGCCTCGAACTGACAATGACCTGCGCTCCCTTTCAATATCCTGCTCATCTTTTAAATCTTCCGTCACAATGTGACCAAGATACTTAAAATGTGCAGCACGATTCAGAAGTACACCATTAAGCTTTACTGGTGGTACTGACATGGGCTCTTTATTACAGCCTTTAAAAAGAAGAAATTCACTTTTACTCACATTATACCTCAAACCATGCCGCACAGCATAAGATTCACACACTTTTAATAGGCTTCTAAGACCACTGATTGATGGACTCAGCAACACCATGTCATCAGCATAACTTATGTTATTTACCGAAACGTTATCAATTCGACATCCTACATGCATGTTGCTAAGTTCATCAATCAGGTCGTTTACAAATAAGTTAAACAACCTAGGGGATGTTAACCCGCCTTGCCTCACTCCACACATAAGTGAATATTCATCAGACTGCGCACTTGACCACTTTACAACATTACTTTGATTGTTATACCAGTACGCGAAGATTCCTACCACATCAGCGGTCACACCTGCCTTTCTTAGCTTTCCCCAAAGGAGTTTATAGGATACAAGGTCAAAAGCTTTTGACAGGTCTAAGAAACAGGCGTAAACAGGCGTTTTTCTCTTAACATAATAGTTAACCGCATACTTTAACGTAAGGATAGCACTCTCAGTGGATAATCCCTCTCTGAAACCAAATTGTGCATCCCGCAATGAAATACGACTACTAAGATATTCATCAAGAATTTTGTCTAAAACCTTCGCTATCACTGTTGCCAGTGAAATCGGTCGGTAATTATTTTTATCTCCAATGTCACCTGTAGCGTTCTTCACGAGAGGCACAACCACAGTCTTCATTAGGTCTGGTGGCAAGTAGGAATGTCGTACACAGAGATTAAATAATAAAGATAACACTCTATACATGTGTGGGCCTGCATTCTGCAGGTGTTCGATACTGAGCCCGTCATGACCTGGAGACTTACCCCTTTTCATGTTTTTTATTGCTCTAGAGACATCTTTACTCGTGATGATGATGGGTTGCTCCACAGGAGCGGGCTCAGCGTCAACCACCGTACAGGTTGCCAGTTGTGGCTCAATTTTAAAATAATCTTTAAAAACATTCGCAATAGAAGTAGGATCAGTCTCACCCTCAACACTTGCAGGTAAGCTTACTTTACTGTTTAACTTTTTAGTACTCTTCCAGAATTTACTAAACTTTTTTGCATTGTGTTGAGATGCAAGTATATCCATTTTGATTTGCTCCTGGTTACATTGACAAAATTTTAGCCTAGATTTAAACACCTTTCGACTCAATTTCATTTGCTCAAAAATAGGTCCACTCACTGGCTTGCCATATAAAACATATATTTGAAAATCTGACCTAGCCTGTTTATGTGCTAATGCCACATGTTTATTCCAACCCAATTCCATTGGTCCATTCATTCCATGTCCATGTGTGAATGTCCATGTGAATGTCCATTGGTAAAAATTTTAATTCAGGTCAAGTAACTGCGCTTTTCAATTATTTTTTTAAACTAGCGTCCTTCAAATGTATACGTGAGAAAAACAGCTTCGCCTCATTTGTTACCAGGAGATGCTGCTCCAATGCCATCCAAATTCTCTGGGATACTATTTGACGGACAAAAAAGCATGCCGAGGGCTATTGTAGATACGTATTCGTATTGTTGATTCGTAGTTCAACTCGGCACCAAACTTTCCGTACAGCCGAACTAGCTCACTTTGAGCCATCCAAATGCAACGTGTCTGAGCACTTTGGCGCGCGTTAATTGAATAAGTTTGACGTTGCGGAGGTGTGCAGTGGAATAGCACACTGTCAAATTGTCAGCAGCTGTCAAGCGCTCACACTGTCAGCGGAATTTAAAGCAAGATCTAGACATGTGTTACAGTATGGCCGAAGTAACTATACTGAAGTATTGTTTTCTAAAGTTTACGCGAACACTACACTTTGAAATGAAACAACTTTTACGGATCTACTCGCGTTTATTTTACACATAAGTTTTAATTAATGTTTATGCTGACGTTTCGAACCCTTTGCAGGGTCCGTGGTCACAGGGAGACTGAGGTGTTGGTCGTTTCATAATTAGTTAGTAGCTTGTATACCCTCATTTAAATTTAATCAGATGCGTTCCGTTTTACGCAGAAAGAGCTTACAGTATCTTTTGGTCTGGCAGTATGGTGTTGGGGCTGGGATTTAATATTCTGTATGATGGGTAAAAGTTGTTTCATTTCAAATATACTGAAGTAATGAGGATAAAATAAAATAAATAATGATAGCTAATCTTACATTAATAAGTACGTGAAAAAAAACAAGAAGCTCGATGGCGCAGTGCTTAACGCGCACGGTCTGCGAGCGCTGAGGTTAAGCAACTTTCGCAAAAGCCGGTCATCGGATGGGTGACCAAAAATTTATCACCTAGAGCTCCTCCGTGCTTCGGAAGGCACGTTAACCTGCTACCACCAATCCTCACTGTGCCCGCGTGGTGGTTTAGGGCCCGTTCTCCCTATCCACTGCGCCATCGAGCTCCTCTAGAGCGCTTTTTATGCCCGCATGTAATACGCGTACCCAGTTCAGTTATTTAACCTTCGATAAGAAAGTTCTACGCGAGATAACGTCTAATGGTCTACCCAATTATTAAGTACTAAAACATTTCCAACTTATCCAACACGGAATCTAGTATTCTCGTTAGTCGGTATAAGCACTAACTTGTTGGAATTGAATAAGTTTAGCAAGCGATAGCCTGCGGTGGCGAGATTGCGGATCGATTTCCGAATCCGTGCTCGGAATGAAGTTGCTATCGATTTTAGATCGTATTAACGTGTTGGTAGACTTGAAATTGGTGTGATAATGAGAATGGCACGTTCTCGTACAGAATGTTGGCTAATAGGTGTACTCGTGTGATGCCGAAACATAGCCAATACAAGCGACCAAAGAAAACCGTGACATTTTGTAACATCATAACTTTCGTACATTTATTTTTCCATACAAAAATGCGTGGTGATTGCCTAAACCGAGTGTATGGGTATTCCATTGATTGTAGCGATGACTTGATTTCAATAATGGAGGCTTTTGCTCTGCAGAAAAATATTTGAAAACGAAATATTTTAAGAAAGTACCGTTTAGATTAGAATAGATTTATTTATTTCAGGCAACAAACAATGTATAAGGTAATAAAATAGAAATTAAAACTATGTTACACGTAAGGACGACGACGTGCAAAGCAGCGTAGCGTCCAGTAGCCGGCCTTGGAACCACCAGAACATGACACCTCTAATAGTTCTCATTCATGAAGATCGAAGAAGAGGAGCTCGATGGCGCAGTGGTTAACCCCCCCGGTCTGCGTGTGCTGAGGTTAAGCAACATTCGGATGGAGGTCTTTGGATGGGTGACCAAAAATGTATCATCTCGAGCTTCTCCGTAAATGTAAAGCTGTTGGTCCCGTTTGCTTTAGCAGTCGTTAACAACCACGAATCCGCACTGGGTCCGTGTGGTGGTTTATAGCCCGTTCTCTCTATCCATCTATAGGGAGGGCTCGTGCCCCAGCAGTGGGGACATAAAATGAGCTGATGATGATAAAGAAGCAGCCTTTGTGGTTATACCACCGGTCTAAAGGTCCCAGGTTCAATTCGCACTACGAGGTAGGTTTGTTGTAACTTTATCTTTGCCTTGTTGTGTGTGTTCTGCCGCCTGTATAATGAAGAATGGTTTAGGGAACTATTTAAATTGGTGCCTGCTTCCTTCTTCTACCATCGCACCGCTCGCCATCGGAACAAAGCACACGCACAGTTCCTGGAGCCACTGTTCTCTCGAACGCTTCGCTTCAAGAAGAACTATATACCATGCACCATTAACCTGTGGAATGAGCTGCATCCGAGGTTTTCCCATTGAGCTACGACATAGACGCTTTCAAAAGGGGTGAAAAGAGGTTTTTCTCAGGTTGGCAATACAAAAGCTGTTGCTTTACCTGTTGCCTTCCAAAGCACGGAGGAGCTCGAGATGATAAATGTTTGGTCACCCATCCGATGACCGGCGTTTGCGAGAGTTGCTTAACCTCAGCACTCGCAGACCGAGCGCGTTAACCACTGCACCATCGAGCTCCTCTACAGCGCTTCTTCATGCCCGCATGTAATACGCGTACCCGCTTAAGTTATTTACCCTTCGATAAGAAAGTTCTACGCGAGATAACGTCTAATGGTCTACCCAATTATTTAGTACTAAAACATTTCCAACCTTTCCAACACAGAATCTAGTATTCTCGTTAGTCGGTATAAGCACTAACTTGTTGGAATTGAATAAGTTTAGCAAGCGATAGCCTGCGGGGCCATGGACATCAGCAACATCAGAGGTGTTCCTCTAATGTTGCTGATGTCCATGGGCGGCGTTGACCGCTCACCATCAGGCCGCTTGCCTGCTCGTTTGCAGGCTATTAATATAAGTACAATATATAGTATGTACAAATCAATTCTAGTTTTCGATATCGTGATAGAATGACAAACAAAACTAGAACAAGGCACCCTGATAGTAGATAGTGAAGTACGCACTCTACCTAAATCTTTAAGCATTATCTCCCGTACAGTACTAATAAACAGAATATAAGCTTGGAATAACTACCGTGTTTTGTCTCTTTTACTCTAATTTGAAATTAAGTTTAAATGACGGAAACAAAACACGGAATTGGTCTCATTCACTGCTACAAAAAGAGTCCATACCACAAAGCATTACAAATAAACACAATTGTTATGAACACAATACGCTGTTTACACTAACGCGTTATTGAATATAAATTGCCTCACATTGCATGCGTGTCAGCTCCGATCCGATCCGAACCCTTCGGAGAATCCAGTAGGGCACGGGGACGCGCACTTGTGCGCGATGCCGTTCCCTCTAGATAACCTCTGAAGTTGATTCGTTTCACACGGCTTGAGGGACCCTTTACGTTCCTCGCCGCCCCCAAAAAGCCCGGTGAAGCTGAAAATGCCGCAGCGGCAATCAGCAATCTCTCTCCAAAAAAAAAAAAAAAGGTTTCCGTCAAAACTTCCTTGTCTATGATGTTAAATTTAAGAAAAGTTTAATATTATAATATTTTTAAAAAAAAACATGTTTCAATTACAGAGCATATTCTAAACATTTATTTTGATATAAATTTAATAGTATACAAAATATAATGAAAATTTTAAAAAGGCTTAAAGTTTACCTTTTAATTTTTGAAACGCTATGCATTTAAGGGCTAAAGTAAAAGTTTTTTTTTTCTTTTTAGCGCATTTAAATAAAAGCTTGTTTTTTTTAAAAAGTTTTTATATTTTTAATTTATTTTTTACTTTTTAGTTATTGCTGGACACGTTTCTCAGTCTGTTCATCTGATTCCTTTCATTTGATACCCATATTATAGGCAAGCATTAAAAACTTAGTCCGCCATATTGAAATGTTACTATTATTGTTTATAGGTTGACAGACCGACAGTCAGGATTACGGTAGCTAGTCAGAGGGCCTAGGCCTGGCATAACGCTATAATTATATGTAGAATAGAAATGGGATAGAATAAATATCTTATATTATGCTATAAAACATATTATATACTTAGCATAACTATGCAGCATGTTTTATTAGTGTATTAGTCAATAAAACAACCTTAAACTTATAGTTTTGTAACATATTATATACTATATAGTTAACTAACATTTGAATACATTACTTCATGAAACAAAGATAATGCTACGGCTTATATGTAAATGCATTAAACAATTATAGGTAAATACCACATGCTATGTAAAAAAAAATACTAATTAATTTAAAATAAACATAAAAAGGAAGACATACATTTAAGTAGGTTTTTGTTAAACGTTCCTTGTAAGCTTTGGACAGCTACTCTGATTTATACTGAATTACAGCTACGAATACGGTTGAACTAGTCAAACTGAACATCAAATGTGTTGCATACTTATTGATCAGTTTGCATAAATGAGAGACTGAAGAATTAGCACCGAAAAAAGTTTTACTGAATGGTGGACAAAGTGGCGTAATCCTGTTACGTGGATATCTGTAAAAGGCACAAAATTTAAACAGTGATAGCAGTTGTGTACAGTCAATCTTATCGTTAAGGACCTTCCAGGCAAAGCGGATGTCAGACAAATCACTGCGACAAGATAAAGACAACATATTAAAATATTGAAGTCTATTGGCATATGAAATCCTTCTCATCTTTTTGAGATGCCATTAGCATAATCTAAATTCCACAGAAATATTTTCTGCACCCGCTCTAACCTTAAGTAGTGTGTAAGAAAGTGCGATCTCCACACGATACTTGCGTACTCAAGAATGCTACGCACTAAGGTATTGTGCAATTGCATCTTCACACTATTTCTATGAAAGATCTTTGAGTTCCTAATGACAAAACCTAATATGTTAAAAGACCGTTTTATATTACTAAGCCAGCAATACGTATAAATGACTTATGTCAATTATGTATACGTCATATCATTCTATTCCATTTCTACAGCGTTATGCCCCACTTGCCTAAGCCGTCAGGCTCGAAACTGCACTTGCTGAATGCAAATAAATCAAAATAGCTTAATTGTAAAGCAAATTGGTGCCAAATGCGAACGGTGGTTACTAGCTAGCCACCAATCATGCCTTCCACTCCATCTGCCAAGAGACATTATGGCTTTGTTCCAACTGAAATTGACATTGCAGGAATCAGGATTATTGTAACTGTACCTACACAGAAAGCTTTATTTAGAAATGATACATTTGTTTAGTTCGACCTTGTTTTTATTTAGAAATGACGATTTTCTTTGTTTCGACAATTTCGTTTGCAGTTCGCCTGATGTAGGTAGTGCGGTCATCGTAAAGTTTTTCCTTTTACTTTAATATGGCATGCGTGGTATGCGTCAAATAGCTAGCCTCTCTATTTATGAGCCTATTTAGCGATTTCAATTATATGTATAAATATTTCTTTCGGATTTTCAAGGTGTGATGCATAAACACATACAACATAACATCTACGGTCGCGGTCAGAAAATGTTTACCAGTTTTGAAATTAGATTCTTTAACACACTTTTTTCACTAAAGCCTGAAATGTCATATCAAGTTATTTACCTTTCATTATTCTATATGACGCATCGAGTGCAACAAAAAGATTAATGATCACTTTTTGATGATGAAACTCATCACTTCATTTGTTGAAATGACATTTATTAAAATGATTGTTGTCGTGTTGGACAAGAACAAAATTTCACGAAATATATTTTTATAACGAAATAAAATAGCAAGTTTAACTCTGGAGCAAAGGGCTGAAATAATATTTCTCTTCGAAGATGGACATAGTATTAGTGCTATATCACGAGAACTCAATATATCGCGATTCCTTGTGAGGTGTTGGATTCGGCGTCACGGCGAAGATCATAGAAATAATTCAGGACGACGATGTGTTGATGTGCAGACGTCTGTATTTAAAAGAACAAAACAAGCTAGGAAAATTAAGCGTCGTTTTAACATTTTTATTTTTAAAAAATCGGACATTTTTACCAAGGTCTAATTTCAAAATCAATCAGACTCGTGTCTGAGTGATTTTGAAAATCGTAGACATTTTAAAATAGCATAATCGAGGCCCTAATGAATAACTTCTGAATCTACCAAGACATACTCGTACTTACAACGCCCTAAAAGGAACCAAATAATATTAAACGATGAATTATTTCGGCGAGCAAATTAATATTTCATTTCGGGACGAATCAACAAAAACAGTCAAAGTCAACACCGCAATATTTGCAGAGCAAACGACAGAAGAACAAACCTAAAAAGGAATTAGGAAAAAGTTTGCCCTCCCGACCTTAAGCATTTTATTTAAATTAACTTGAAGTGTTAAGTACGAAAGTCTGCATTGTATACGTATATTTGCTCTTTACATATACAGGTACCTATTCTTCTAGTAACCTACTAGAAGAATAACTACTTTTAACCTTTTAGTACTACTATGTAGTTGGTCTACTCGTTGGACCATAGGTATTATACCTAATTATACATTATGAGTAGACCAACTCGTACTATAGTCTTAAGGTCGGAGCCCTATTACATCTCGACAAACAATTTTGACTTATTGAATAGTGTAGAAGAGCCATTGGCATAGTTCGTAGCGGCCTCGCTTTTTGTAAAGTTTGCTTAACTTTTTAATTAAACCCAAAATTGCAGAGAAAGATATTCATAAAATGCGCAAACTTTTTTGAGCTCCTAGATTGAACTACTGTTCTAAACAAATGAAATAAAAAAAAAATAATGTTATCTCTTATGTAGTCGTATAGTTTGTAGCGGCTTCGGAATTTTTAGGTATCATTGATTTTATATAGAAAAAAAATCTTATTTTAAACCAAAAAACTTCAAAAATTGCTTTAAGTTCAGATCATAAGTTTATGTCATATTCTGGACAATCTATCGTAATGGAACTAGTGGTTGACACTTTAAGCCCAGTTGTCGTCGCCAAAAAATAACATAGATGTTACGCAAGGAAAAATACAAGGCCTGAGAAGACCAGGCCGTTGAAAGGTGCAATGTCTGCAGAACCTCACCGAGTGGTACAATCTGAGTACTTCAGAGCTTTTCTGAGCCGCAACATCACGGGCCCAAGTGGTCATAATGATAGCGGACCTCCGATAAGAGATGGCACAAAAAAGAAGAGGTCAGGTCTTTTTTCAATTGACGCTAAAGACTGCTGCTGACCCCTATTTTTATTGATTAAATAAAATAAATTCGATCAATGGTTCCTGTCGAACACTGGTGCCAATACCATACTACTTGTTGTGTGAGTTGGAGTGCAAGAGAGCTGGGTGGCAACAATATTGTTCCGTGCAGTGGGAGGCTACGACGCCTGTTATCTCTAGGGCTGTCAGATTAGAATGTCAAGGGACTTAGTGCCACGTTAGGTTTGAGCGCTCAAGCGATTTCAAGTGACCCCAAGATTTCGCATAGAACAATACCTATCAGTTGTAACGATTAATAATTTCAATGATGGAGACCTTAGCCATGTAGAGGGACAGTACAAAAGGCTGTACTGTACTGACTTTTCATAATTGTTAATTTTACTCACACTAAAGTTTCTGTAAGTGTAAAACAAAAAAATACTTTTTTTATTCAACTACATATTCACATATTTACTACATATTTAACTACATATTTACATATTCAACACACAACATTTTAAAATTAACTATATATTAAATTAAGGGACAATTTATCCAAGTAAAAAACAAAAAAACAATAAACACATCTAATCAAATTAAAAATTACTTAAGTAGTGTAGTGTAGACTTTAGACAGCGCAAACAATATACTCGGTTTGGTTTATATTGACATTCAAGACGACCTCCGAGTGGCTTGCACGCCGGACTTTGGGCGGCGCTAACTCTGAGGTCCCGGGTTCGATTCCCGGTAGGGTCAATGTTGAAAACGAACTTTTCGATACTGTGTCGGGTCTGGGTGGTTGTGGTACCGCCGTTGATTCTGATTTTCATATTACGCGTGCTTTAGCTACTTACCTTGGTATCAGAACAATGTATGCGATGTTGTCTAATTATTATTTTTTTAAAGGCGCTTTTCTTCCACACTAGCAACTATTAGTAAAATAGTGAAGTCCGCCTTGTTTCCGTGTCTTCAAAAAGCATAATAAAAATTATTATTTACAGTATATTATTTTATACGTAAATCATTCGTCTACAATACAGATTGCCGGTAGTCACTTACGTCGCCCCCAGCCTGTCAGACCTACGTCTTCATACAATGCCTGTAATCCAAGCCAGGGCAGAGATTAATTAAAACGGAGCAATGTTGTGGAACTATCGATAGTTTTGATATCGAATAATTGTCCACGAAAATCATTTACACTAAACAAAGTACAATCGATGTGACAATACTGTTGATACTATTGTACAGATTAAATTGTCAACAAATTGCCCATTTTATATCAGAACAATGAATGAATGAACAATTAATGACTATCGATTGAGTAAACTATCGATACTATCGATAGTATAGCTAAGTATAGCTAGTGTTCGATCAAGAGCATCAAAACTTAAAATCAGTAACTAATACTATCGATTTTGTCAACATTATTTTGCAAAAAACTATCGGTAGTAGTAGTAGTAGTAGTCGTTTTGAATGATATTACTCATGTTAGTAACGTGTCGATACTATCGATAAAACTTTCGACTGTGTGAGTGACTTTCGAGGTCCAAAGTATCGATAGCCTTACTCTCATAGTCGTAGATTCGCTCGCAATGCTAAAACGGAGGAACTAACCAAGAAATATCATTGTGTTGATGTCACAGTTTGGAAGTGAAGGGTTAATTGCAATATGAAACTGGTGACAAAATAATAACTAATTATGGCGCATGCCTGTATGAATGGTGCTGTGAACCGAGTTACGCTGTGATTATTTTTGAATGAAATCATATTTCTTTTATAAAGCCATTTTGATTTTAACTCGCCTACAGAAATAATTCAATGGAGAGCTTATCAAAGCTATAAGGTCTCACTAACGTGCATATTTTGTTGACTACCTTATTTGAACCTACTTATTTTCGCGTATTTTAATTGTTTGCATTATAAATACAATTAGATATAACTGATTATTAAGTTAACAAGAAGCCTCAAAGAAATATTTTTTTATTATTTTTTATTTTTATTTTATTTATTATCGGAATCAAAGCATACATTATTTTTATGATATGGGGTACTAGTTAAACCTCTTGGGTTTGTGTGTAGTACCTAACAATAGTATTCTTCCACGTCATCAGAGATAAATTATACTCGTACGAAATTAATTATTGTCAGGTGACTGTCATCTGTATGAAATAATTATCTCTAATTGACGAAACACAACAGTGCTACTAACGTCGTTATTATGGTGACAGTCTTAGACAATAAACTTCTGTAAAATTTAAACACTGAAAAAAGACGACAACCTCAGGCGGGAATCGAACCACGCACCTTCCGCATTCCGGGCGGCTGCCTTAACCACTTGGCTACCGAGGTCTGGCTTTCACCCGTCGAAATTTTTCAGTGCTTGATGCTTATGTTTTTTAGTCAACATTGCTTCATCAATCTTAGAAGTTTTCACCTCTGAGATCCGAAAGAAATATTTTTACAAATATTTGAACATTCGGTTAAGCTGAAGCTGCGTTATAGATAAGTGTTTTTTTTTTTTTTTTTTTTTTTCACTTCTAAGATTGATGAAGCAATGTTGACTAAAAACATAAGCATCAAGCACTGAAAAATTTCGACGGGTGAAAGCCAGACCTCGGTAGCCAAGTGGTTAAGGCAGCCGCCCGGAATGCGGAAGGTGCGTGGTTCGATTCCCGCCTGAGGTTGTCGTCTTTTTTCAGTGTTTAAATTTTACTTAAGTATATTTAAGCGTTAATAAAACGCTAAAATATATAAAAAAAAAAAAAAAAAAAAAAACACTTAATAAACTTCTGGTTAAAAGTTACACTTCCGTGGGTGATTCCCGTCTCGCCAGCTAGTCGATTTCTGATTAGGGAGACCAGTCGGATAGTGCGGAACCTGCCAGGGAGCAAACTTTAAACAAGCCTTAACACCAGCGTAAACGAATAGGTACCTACAATAATATGCACTTTCGCCCGGGAATCGAACCCAGGACCGTTGAGTCTGAGACCGGTAGTCTTACCACTAAACAAAAGAAGTTTGATCTAGTTTACTATTGCAAATGAATTAATAAATACTAATGCCCATGACTACTCTAGCATACGGCGAACAAAGCTTAAACTGTTTCTGTTATTAGATCGCAATTAAATTACAAAAAAAGGAGAATTTATAAAATAGGTATTACAAAATCACAAATGTTGAAAAAATTTAAACGAGCAGGATTTGAACCTGCACCCTTCTGACATACCGGGTCAGGTGCTCTCCAAATTGAGCTATCGTGGTTCTAACCAGCCCGCCGAAATTATTTAACACTATTTACTTTTTTACCCACCCATTCATTTCGGGGCAGGCTGGTTAGAACCACTATAGCTCAATTGGGCTGCTCGTGGAATTTTTTTCAACATTTGTGTTTTTGTAGATATAAATATTTCAATGGTTATAGCGACTAAACATATTTTGGTACAAATTTTGTTCGATCAGTGAAACAGGATGTTTGGTAAAATGTGTATGTTCCTGAAGTTTATGGAACACTTTGATAACATGCAAAATTATATTTATATAGACTTACTTTTACATTTAAAAAACTCAAATTTGTTTTATTACAATTTTTTTGTTCATTCCTGCAATGTTTCGACTTCTGTTTATGGTTGACCATGAGTTTGACGAACGTATCAGCTTGACCTAGGGTTGTCACTTTACAGTTTTACTTAGTAACAAAGAACCTCAACTTCTCGTCTCAATTATGTTCAGGATTCTATAAACGGTACCCTATCTGCCATATTCGGGATTGTACAAATATCCTGTAGAAAGGCCAAATGTTTAGACGATCTTATGTTAAACGGTGAAATAGATTTCGATATCCCATGGTAAACACCTTGTAAATTAGTATTACTAGTTGACCCGGCGGACTTCGTACCGCTTTGACAGTTTCCATGACAACAAAACAAATAAATCATTTTGTATTAGAAAATTAAATTTTCGTTTTTAGTATTTTTCGTTACTTATTATTTATGTTTCCGTTTAAACCTTCCCTGAACTTCCACAAATATTTTAAAATCAAAATTAGCCAAATCTGACCAGCCATTCTCGACGTTTAACCACTCAAACGAACAGCCGTTAATTTTTATTTATTTAGATAATACACTATTAGGACTAAAAGTAGTATGTAAATGGATCCGCCAAGCGAAATCGTTATTAATTCCGACTCCCCAAACACTGTAATCTAATTGTGTCCGACCATAATTGACAAAGATGGACTGTTTATGTCAATGGGAATAAATTACTATTCGTTATTGCTAGTCAAAATTGATGAACGAATTAACTTCGTTACTTGGCTCCTTCTATATATACAATAAAGCTAAAGAGGGTCGAAAGTCTGTACATGGAAGATATTCGAAAAAAAGTTGGCTGGGGATACTTAGAATCGATAACAGAAAACGTTCCAACAGTTTTTAGAATTTTTGTCTGTTTGTCTGTTTATTTACCGCACATCACGTGAAAATGGCAGAACGGATTGTTATGCAAACTTAGCACATAGACAGACCATGACCCGGACTAGGACATAGGATACTTTTTATCCCGGTAACGGGTTCCTGTGGGATAGTGACTTCACCTCCAAAAGATGGAATACCATCTTTTATATTTTTAATAAACAAGTCACCAAATTTCTTAGTGCGCGGTGGGATATGTGTGACAGTGAAGCGATGACTCCGGAGAGCAGCACGTGTTCTCCTATGGAGGAAGAGAGAAGGTGGGATAAGGTCAAAGATTTCTTCAGAGCACTCGCCGTGGTATAAGCGGTAGAAGACGCCGAGTGACGCTATATCTCTACGCAATTGCAGGGGTTCGAGAGTATTAGTGACCTCTGCATTGCCGATAATGCGTACTGCGCGACGCTGCAATCAGTCTGAGGCATCGAGAAGGTACTTTGCGGAACCGCCCCAGATGTGCGAGCAATACTCCTCGCAAGACCGCACCTGTGTCTTTTACAAAAGACACAACTGGTCAGCAGTGTGTATGATTGTTGCACACGTTTGCACTAAACTTATGAATCGCCTAAGTCTTGGCTTAACTACTACCCGGTCAAGTTAACTCAGCACTTGGCTCGAAAACGTCGCTTACACTCAAGTGCCTAGTTAACTTGACCGGGTAATAGTTAGGCAAAGACTTAGCCGATTCATAAGTTTAGTGCAAACGGGTGAACGGTTTTGCTATTGGTAGGGTAGTGTAGTAACACCAGTGTTCAAGACTATAAGACTAGAGGTCGACATATACTACGTGAGAAAAAAGACGATAGCTCAATTGGAAGAGCACCTGACCCGGTATGTCAGAAGGGTGCAGGTTCAAATCCTGCTCGTGGAAATTTTGTCAACATTGTGTTTTTGTAATTTGTATCGCAACAAAATTTGAGTTAAAATTATATAAACAAAACAAAAACATTTTATCTATATGTAAATATTCATAAAATATTCTTCGTTGCCAAAAAATAACATTGGTTGTAATTGAAATTTTACTTGATGACCGCTAGGAAGCAGGTGGTCGTTGCGAAAGACTTAAATCAGTTGCGGGACCCTATTTTGAATGATTAAAGGAAAATGTCGATAACTGGATCCTGTCGAACACTAGTGCACTAACCTACTCGTACTACAGTTAGCTTACATAGACGACCAAGTATTTATTTATATTATAGTAATGAATATTTTATTTTTATTTTATTTTATTCTACATGTCATTAGCAGTTAATAACCACCAATCCGCACTGGGCCCGCGTGGTGGTTTATGGCCCGTTCTCCATCCATAGGAAAGGCTCGTGCCCCAGCAGTGGAGACATAAAAATAAGCTGATGATGATGATATAATATGTCATACATAGTTATAACCAAATGGAATCATTCAGCAACCAGCGACATTGTCCACAACAGAGGATTTTTTTTATTTTTTTATTTATTTAATAAGGCTTACCAACTAAATATTTATATATATATTACACCTTATATATATATATATATATATTATAACTAAATATTTGTATATATATTAATTTCTTATTATAAACATGAACGTTTCATTCTATTTAATTAATCCTCAAAGCTAATAATAAATCTTAGTCATCTTCTCAAAATTATATAGCTTTTAAAAATTCTGCACCGTAGCAAGTTCGTAGCTGCTACGGCAACAGCTCACCGTTACGAGTACCGTTCAATCGTTTATCACCTTTCTTTTTTATATAACTAGGGTTTGTTCGCGGCTTTGCTCACGTGAGCTACACGACTTGTGTTTATTCGTTTATTTTTTGTATTGGTATTTTATTTCCGAGATCCGCTGTATGGTTCTAAAACGAGATGTCTATTGAAAATAATTTATATGGTACGGGCAAAGTCCGTAGAGATTTTACACATTACCAAATTGTAATTTGTTCCCAATTAATATTTATTAAAAAAACCATACATTTATTAATAATAGACTGCCAGACGGCCGGGATATCCGGGATTGTCCCGGTATTACGAGTCCCGTCCCGTGTCCAGGAATTACAATTAATAGTCCCGAATTTCGAATAGAATAGATAGAATATATACCTTACAGACTAACATACATATTATATCTATATAAATAAAAATGAATCACTGAAATGTATGTACACGCATAACTTCCGATCAACTGCACAAAATTGGATAATTTGTGTTTGATATTGTCAGGACAAGGTTTGTAAAGAAGAAAATTAAAAGAAAAAAAAATACTTATTAAAAAATTGAAATGTTCCTAGCTGTGAAACATTTGATGTCTTTGTATGTTTTGCTATCATAGAAACTGTCAAAGCGGTACGAAGTCCGCCGGCTCAACTAGTATTATATAAATTGAAAACTATGCAATATACGTTAAGACGGCGACGTGCAGCAATAGCTACCACTAGTTTTTTTTTGGTAGGAAGGTAAAATTTGTTTTACCTTAGATATAAAAGCATGTTTGTAAAACATTACACACATAATATATACTTTCATATATTTTTATACCGACCGAATTCGTAGCATAAACTTTGTTCTGTCGTAGCCCTCGAATTTTCCCGGAAATGAAATGCCTGTATCTGGCAACCCTAGTGGCAAAGCTTAAACCAATTTTAATAACTAAAACCTACAAGCGTGTAGTCAACTACTCATACTGAACCCTTTTGGAGGGGCGCGCTCGTGACCTTTACTTTATTTTTCAATGGCCCCGTGACTGCGCTAATACGGAATCGTTTTTGGAATAATTTCAGCGCCACAATAGCTGAAGCCAACGCCCTTGGTAAGGTATGCGAAAGAGACGAAGCTATTGACAAAATAATTGAAATAATATTTTTTTTGTTGAAACATAAATAATAAGTAACGGAAAATACTAAAACGACAATTTAATTTTCCAATACAAAATTATTTGTTTGATCTGTTGTCATGGAAACTGTCAAAGCGGTATGAAGTTCGCCGGGTCAGTTAGTACCTAAATAAAAATGATTGAAATTGATTCAGCAGCTGATTCTAAACAAATGACTTTTTCCCGCTCTTCATAGCAGGGAAAGGGGAAATGGCTGAAAAAATCTCAGTGACAGCTGAGCCATTCTCTTTTGCCTCTGACCCTGTGTTACTTTTTTATGTATTTCATTTAGGTACTAGTTGTTGCCCGCGACTTCGTTCGCGAAGACTACACTAAAAAAAGTATCCTATATGCTGGTCTGGGTCATGGTCTGTATATGAGGAAAGTTTCTTTAAAATCAATTCAGTAGTTTTTACGTGAAAGAGTAACAAACATCCATCCATACTTATAAACTTTCGCGTTTATAATATTAGTAGAATTATTAACTACTTTCTGGTTGTACGTTTACTATGTTACATGTTGTATTATTTTTAAATACTAGTGGCCCCTCGTAGTCTAAACTGGGCCGTTTTTTAATGAATAATTGTAACACATACATAATTTTTACGTTTCGGAACTCCGTCTCCATATAAAGTTTAATAATTATACTAAAATTCTCAAAATCCTCCGTGCACGCAAGGTGCTTAAAAACGAGCAAAAAGTTTTCGCTTCACGTATCATTATATAAATAAAATTTCCTTTGCTGCCTGTACTACGAGCAGTTTCCTTTGGTACGAAACATGGAAAAATTGATGAATGAAAACATGGAAGAATGAACGAGGAGCTCGATGGCGCAGTGGATAACGCGCCCGGTCTGCGAGTGCTGAGGTTAAGCAACTTTCGCAAATGCCGGTCATCGGATGGGTGACCAAAAATGTATCATCTCGAGCTCCTCCGTGCTTCGGAAGGCACGTAAAGCCGTTGGTCTCGGCTGCATTAGCAGTCGTTAACAACCACCAATCCGCACTAGGTCCGCGTGGTGGTTTATGGCCCGTTCTCTCTATCCATTCATAGGGAAGGCTCGTGCCCCAGCAGTGGGGACATAAATGAGCTGATGATGATGATGGAAAAATTATTGCCCTATAGCATTTTACATATTTTAAATAAAACTCGGTAGCTGTTCACTGTTATAGATTGTTCTGTTCAAGTGCCAACAACATTTATAATGGATCTTGAGTTTAAGTGTTTATTGACACTTTTAGATGGACAAGCATTGCCATGGTTGAAAACCTATTTCGCATGGCGCAGCATAGAGAGAACTTCGCTGAGCTGACGGCTTACCTCTAGTAATGAAGAGGCACTACAAGAAGAAGACACTTTTAAATTGTAGATAAAACTGTACCGAATAGTTTGGCCTTAAGCGAATAAAGCTTTCATCGTAACCGAACAGCAGTATTGTCTAACATACTCGTCGTATATTATAAATAATAGAGCAATTTTCTATATAGGTATATATTTAAATTTCCCCGTACAGAAATGGGGAAAAAAAATATTTTTATTCTTTAGGCTATATTTGAGTAATACTATCGGTTGAGTGACGCCTCGGTGGCCGAGTGGCAAAGCGCTCATAACCCGGGTTTGTGATCACCAACCCGCACTTGGCAAGCGTGGTGAGTAAGCCAATGCCCATCACATTGTTGTGATGACTTGATTTCAATGATGAAGGCCTTTGTCCAGCAGTGGTAGGCAATTCTACTGCAGGAGGCGACTGGTGACAAACGAAGTGAGATGAAATTTTGCCATACAAATTCTAGTTTTCGTTAACACGATCGGATGGTCAACAACTCAGAACTGTGATGCTAAAATAGAAAATTCAACGAAAATAAACACGAGCGACAACACAGCGCTGATTAAAGAATCAAAGCGTCTCTAGGTACCTAACTGTTTGTATAAAAATGTTTTGTGATTTATGCTAAATAAATTGATTTCTAAATGTTGTTGACAAACATGAGTTTGTTTGTATGGCATTGAAGCAGCGCCTCCTACTGACAAACGAGGTGAGGTGACATGCTAAGAAAACCTGGAAACTCATCATCATCAGCTCATTTTATGTCCTCACTGCTGGGGCACGAGCCTTTTCTATGGATGGATAAGGAGAACGGGCCATTAACCACCACGCGGGCCCAGTGCGGGTTGGTAGTGGTTAACAAATGATAATGCAGTCGGGACCAACGGTGCCTTCCGTAGCAAGGAGAACCTCAAGATGATAAACTTTTGGGCACCCATCTGATTACCGGTCTTTGCGAAATTTGCTTAAGATATATATTTTTTTTATAGAAAATATCAACCAGTCTCGGGAAGCCCGAGTGGGAATCGACTCACGACTTTGGATAACCAATCCGGTTTTTTCTAGTACTTTATGATTCATGTTACAAACTAGCGGTATGGACTTCTTGGCGGGAAAGTGAAGAGTCAGGTCTGTGGTTTTGTTTTATTTTATAAAATTTGTGTTATGTCGAATATTAATGTGAAATAATGGTGGATTATTAACCGCTAAGTGTTCGTGAGTGTGCATGAGTGTTGGCAAATGAAACAAAACAGTGCAACGTCACTTTTCAAATTCTCTCAAGAAGTCTGCCCGAGGACTTAGTAAAGCCCCACATCTTTACTGATATACTTGAGGGGTTGGGGGGTCTATCATTTCTCACTTCTCATTTCTATTATCATTCATCATCATCATACTGACTGGAAGGAAATATTGTATATTTATGTATTGTAAGAAAAATTACTTTGACACTGGCTAAATGTGCTAATCGCACGAAGCCATCAACTAAAAGAAAGAAAAGAACTAGCGGTATTACGTCACTGTGAAGTAATCCTCACAGTCGAAAGAACACTTTTACAAGTATTTAACAATCGATAATCGATGAAGACATAATTCTTTTTAATTATTTTTATTATTTAAATGTTTGCATTCACAGTGATATTTAGTTATGTCATATGATTTTTTACTAGAGAAAATCAGTCCAACCGTTGAATTCTTCTAATTCTTTGTGATTTACGCTGCAAACCAGCGGTATTACGTCGCTGTGAAGGTAACCTCACCTCAACCTTAATCGCAGACGGGGCGCGTTAACCACTGCGCCATCGAGTCCTACGAAACACAACGTAAAGAAACACGAGCGACAACACAACGCTGATTAATGAATCAAAATGTTCATAACACGAAAATAATTTTTCCTTTGCCTATTGTGCGCGTCCCACCGCGCGGTTTTCATTAAGCGAGACCGCTGAATTGCTAATGGCTCGCTGTCATTCCAAATTGATATTAAAATGAAGTGTTTTAACTTCCCACGGCGCCCTAACAAAGTTTGTTATGGACTTGTAAAATGGAATCGAGGAATAATAACGCAGGTTCTACTGCAACTAATAAGGTTTATCGTCTTTGTGATGGAGTATCAGCAAGTCTACTACTTGTTGGTATACTGTTGGTATAGAATCAGCGCATCCCGGTGGAATAAGAGGAGAGTTTAAAATATCGCCATGGATACAAATTGCCACAAAGTAAGGTAAATTAAAAAAAAAAACTCGCTTTCGTTACAGTAATCGAAAGCCAAATGAAACTCGCACTAGGTACCAAGAAGTCGCACACAACAGTTGGCATGTGAATGTAGCGCTACGTAGAACGTCTGAGAATAAAGGGTGTCAACTATACACATCTTTACATTTTGTATAGCTAATACCATATATACCATGTATAACTAATTTCTTTATAATTTGAAAAAAAAAACACATCTTAATACGTGATGAAAAAGCTTTGTACCCTTTAGACCCTTCGACTTTTTTACCATTGAAATTGATGCTGCAGAGTTCCTATAGTATTTGTCAAGCTTAGCCTTGGTTTGAGTAATAGTTTTTTTCCGCAAAAAATAATTCTTTATGAGCACACGAAAATATTTTTTTTATATTCAAATCATGCGGTAGTCTGCTATCAATGGCTTTTAAACACAAACTCAATGACGCAGCTTGTTCATATTTTGACAGGAGTCAACTGACAAAAGCCTGTTGACAGGAGCAGTAAGTACCCTTTCAGTTAAGAGGCAGGAAATGCAGAAGGTCACGGACTAATCGACCTGCCTGGTATGTAAGAGGTAGCAAACGAGCAAGCGATTTACCTGATGGAAAGCAAATACCAATCTCGTTCCTCCAGCCGCCTTCCACCATCGGGTAGTAGACGCAGGTTAGCCTACCACCCGTAAATGGTCGACATTCCACCTGTCCATACCAAGCGATTTGCTAGGTCTTTTGAATTTTGCTATTTGAATAAATGAATGAATGAACAATTATTGTTAATGGTAATACACGACACATACAAAAAGTTGAAATTGAGGAGCTCGATGGCGCAGTGGTTAACGCGCCCAGTCTGCGAGTACTGAGGTTAGCAACTTTCGCAAAGGCCGTTCATCGGATGGGTGACCAAAAATGTATCATCTCGAGCTCCTCCGTGCTTCGGAAGGCACGTAAAGCCCGGCTGCATTAGCAGTCGTTAACAACCACCAAACGCCCGCGTAGTGGTTTATGGCCCGTTCTCCTTATCCATCCATAGGGAAGGCTCGTGCCCCAGCAGTGGGGACATATAATGAGCTGATGATGATGATGATGATGATGATGATGATGACACAAAGTCACATTAAAAAACGGGAACTAAAAAATACAACTTAAATCTTTTCTTATACGAAATATTATATGAATATTTTTTTCTTTTATGCCTGCGTATGTGTTCCCCGTTCACTACCTAGGTATCTTAAGGACAAGAGTAGGTCAAGAGTACAAGATTACAACAAGAGTTAGGACAAGAGTAGGCCTTAGGTCACATCTTGCTCACACACAGGCTGATTGGTGGCCAAATGCTTCGTCCACATTAAAAAATCGTGGTGGATCACAACAACTGTGATCTAAGATGTTTTTTGAGTTTGTGTTTGACCCACGTTTGACCAATGTTTGTGTATCATTTGGCATTTAATTATTTGACGTTTATTTTGATTTTTTTAACGTGAGTAATATTAACAGAAATTGATATTTAAATGTATGTACCTACCTATGTATTCAACACAATGTAGGTATATACCTACATTATAAACAATATTGTTTGGAACAAATGAATCCAAATGGGTTCGTGTATTATTACACACGGTGCGGCTCGCCAGTTCTGTTAGCTTGAACTTGGCTTGATGGTAATTGCCAAAGCCTCCCTCTACTCGGTCAGGATAATTTTAAGACAAACTTTATAATCAAAGCCAAAGACTTTCTATTGGAACAACCTGCCTTCTGAAATTCGTAAAGCTCGATTGACGGCTCAGCATCATTAAAAAAGTCTGATAGAACAACAACCTTTTTATAGGAATGTATCTTATAAACAAAGAAAATCGCTATAAGACAAGACTGTCTAGACATAAATTTATTATTAGTAAAGGTAAAGTACCACTTCAGATAAATTATGTTCAAACTCCGATCTCATTAAATTTCAAGTCCTTCATACAAATGCTTCAGATACAAGGGCTTCATTTATTATTTATTGTTACCTTTTTATAATTATATTATATATTATTATATAATTTATATACATTTATTGTTTTCATCGTTTTTGTAAGACACTGTGATAATATGCAAAGCCATATTTACGGAGATTTAATATTATCGCATTATTTCTGTTCAATCCTGACATTTTTCGACTGCTGTTTCAATTAAAGAATTTTGACAGTTTTGGATAGGATGATGTGCAAGCGTCTGTACAATTAGCTGGACCTAGGGTTGTCACTTTGCAATTTTCTCTTATAACAATCAGCGTCAATATATCGGCCATGTGATACTTTTCCGGTATGTTCACAATTTTCCGGGGCTCTATGCGCCTATACCCGGTGCCCTATCACATATGTGAAGAAAAAACTTTTTACGCCTTTGTAAGGTTGATGTCAACCTTGCCGATTACAGTTACGGTAACTCGCTTCTGTGGTTTGGGTTATTTGAGATGAGATCGCGTACTCTTACATGGCTGATATACCCAATTTTTGCAGTAAAATACGTGCACAGTGATGGCACGTCAGGACGTCATTGGTGTAGTTGTAGTTTATTTTAGGAGGCGGGCGACTCTTGAGTTCGTCACGCTTTGCATCAAGGTCACGCCTCCTTTCTTCCTCAATAGTGTACACGTTACTCTGTACACGTCGTCGGCATTCGGGGTGGTCAGCAGCCACTGATTCCCAACGAAAGGGCTCTATGTTGTTATAAACATATACGCACGGTGGAGTATGAGATATGCCTGTAAAGTTCATATGAAGACGGGGCCGAGGTGCAGAAAGATAAAATGTATGTTTATGTCTTGTGAGTTACGGTCGAATTTCGACCAACCAATGGGCGTGTTATATATAAACCGCTACTAGTATTAATAAACAAACTAACAACTTTAAAGCCGCAACCTTCTTTCAACCAAGTCCGTTTCCCACATTAGAGAAACTTTAGGGAACTTTCAGTAGGCAAACAAATTAAAAAGTCGTAACTTCACCTTTTGACCTAAAACTTTTGGTCTGTATATGAGAATAAATAAATATGGCATAGAATAAAATTTCCTTTGCACATCGGTATATGTATAACGTCTTAGCGGGTAAATTTTGTTCTATTGTCATATATGTATTTGTATTTGAATATTAATGTGAATTAATAGTGGATTCGTTAAGTGTTCGTGAGTTGGCAAATGAAACAAAACATTGCAGTTTGACGACCTCCGTAGCCGAGTGGCTTGCACGCCGAACTTTGGGCGGCGCTAACTATGAGGTCCCTGGTTCGATTCCCGGTCGGGTCAATGTCGAAAACGAACTTTCGATATTGTGTCGGGTCTGAGTGGTTGTGGTACCGTCGTTGTTTCTGATGTCCATGAAACGAGTGCTTTAGCTACTTACCTTGGGATCAGAACAATGTGTGATGTTGTCTCATATTTATTTATTTATTTAAATATAAATCAGTGCAACGTCACTTTTCAAATTCTCTCAAGAAGTCCGCGTGTGATCTCTGTAAAGCCCCACATCTTTACCGATACTCGAGTGGTTGAAGGGGAATTCCCACTTGTCACTTAATTATCATTTCCAGTATCACTCATTATATTTATTATCTACCAAAAAAATTATTGTGATTTCCATTTACTTGCAAAAAAACTTAACACTGGCTAAATTTGCTAACCGCACAAAGCCACTAATGAAGGAAAAAAGAAAGTTATTAAAATTCAAAAGTTACAGTCACTCCTTCGTTGAAAAGCTGAAACAAACGAAATTGAAACGTAAATCAAGGCAATAAGGCTTTATTAAAATTTACAAAGACACTAACGTTTTAATTTAATTTGCTTAGACAGTTCAGTTCAACGAGAAGTGTGATTTACTTAACACAATTAGTTAGTTAACATTTATTTAAGAACCTGCAATGGTTCACAAACTACTTTTAGATGCTTATGTATAGCATCTAAACGTTACTACTACATTACTATATATTCTACAAACTTTTCTGAAGCACTTTTATTCTACGATATAAAAGATCCCATTTAACTTTTCATACAAAGTTGGGGAACAGAACTGTAGGCTTAGCCTAAAGAATTAAATGTATGGGATTGACATAAGCCGCGCTAAATCACGTGGTCAATCTTATGTCAATCCCATACATTTCATTCTTTTCGAACTTCGCTATCGTTTTGTTATTGTTACTTTGACTACCGCCCGTTAGTTATTCGTTTTGGAACATTTTTTTTATAATTGCCAAAAGTCGTAGAACAAATGTGATTCACAAAGGTATATAATACGTTCCTCATCAGCTCATTTTTATGTCCCCACTGCTGGGGCACGAGCCTTCCCTATAGATGGATAGGGAGAACGGGCGATAATCCAACACGCGGGCCCAGAGCGGATTGGTGGTTGTTAACGACTGCTAATGCAGCCGAGACCAATGGCTTTACGTGCCTTCAAGCACGGAATATAAGATATAATACGTGCTTCGTGAACGTTTTCGATAACCTTTCCGAGCTTTAGAAGGCACGTAAAGCCTTTGGTCACGGCTGCATTACCACCAATCCGCACTGGATTCGCTTGTGGTTTATGACCTGTTCTACCTTTGGTGTTTCTACCTTGTAGGTTTCTTTGGTTATCTACAAGGAAGTCTAGTGCTCCAGCAGTGGGGAATTAAAAATGAGCTAATGGTGAAATAACCATGTATACAGTGGCATTCTGTCTAAAATCTTATTACTGGGCTAAATTATTGTGGTTATATATAATTTTACGCCAATGTTGTTGCGAGCAAATTACAATTAAAAAAAGACAAAGTGTTGCGAAAATTCCACGAGCGAGATACCGACTCGCACTCCATGACATGCCGGGTCAGCTGCACTACCTACTAGTTTTTTTCAACACTTTGTCTTTTTTTTTCAAACTGGGCAAAATGTTGATCTTGTGTTGTTTTCTAAAGTTTACGCGAACACTTACTCATTGAAAAATGAAACAACTTTTATGGATCTCCGCGAGTAGATACTCGCGTTTATTTTATATGTTAGTTTTAATCAATATTTATCCTGACGCTTCGAACCCTTTGCGGGGTCCGTGGTCACAGGGAGGCCCTGTGATCCTGTAAAACTAATGCATAAAATAAACGTGATTAGATCCGTAAAAGTTGTTTCATTTCATTGTTGATATTGGTTGGGACAACACACATCGAGGGTAATGTAAAAAGCCAATCCTGTGTTCCCGTGTCCACTGTGTTTGATTGCACCCGATTGGCTTGATACGAAGCCGTTTGTAGTCAACTCAAACAACGGGCAATGGACGGTTAATTCAGAAAACGACTATAGTCAACAGATAACAAGTAGGAATTCTGTAGTAAGAAAACAGCGTCTTCTGGTGACAAACGAGGTGAGTTAAAATTTTGCCGCAATACCGAGCTCTCGGTATTCTGAGATTCCGCGTAATTGTTAAGTCCCGCGTGTTGCGGGATTACGGGCGCGGTATCCCGCGTGATTTGCGGGACTGGATATGTTATGTTTTCATCGCAAACAATCTCAATTGAATGCTGACAAAATTAATAGTTCTGTCAACATTCAGAAGATGTTTTTTTTAATTTTTAATTACCTTTTTCTAGATTTTTTTTAAATTAGATCAATCTAATTACACTGTTTAATACAGTATCATATGATTGATATATTTACCTTGTATAATTACTTATAATTCTTATATGCGTGATCCCGTGGGATTGAAAACTCCGACTCCCGCAAATACATGTAGAGAATGAATATAGGCTGCAGGATTGGAAGCCCTACTCGAAAGTGACAACAGTTAGAGATGCCAATAAATGCAGCGTTTAGTGAATGACTGAGGAGGTGGGCATATGGCTACACACATTTAAATTAATTATTGCCTAGCAATATTATTCGACACAATTAAATACCACATACGGTATTGCCACCAGTGTGCGACAGAAACTAGTGATCGACCTTTAATCATTAAAATTAGAGGTCAACAGCTGATTTTATTCATTAAACAACCATTAAATACAGACTACCTGCTTCCTAGCTGTCAACCAGTACATTAAAATGAAATTTTATATTATTATTTATTTATTTATTTATTTATTTATTTATTTATTCAACAATGTTTCAACAGCATTTATCTAAACACAAGATACAGAAGATGTTACTTAAACATAAGCCAATTACAGAAACATATTATGTTACTAAAAAATGTTGACATAATTAATAAACGCAGGTAGGTAGTTTAAAAATTAAAATAGGTAGGTAGATTAAAATTTTGTCGAATGATAACTTACAGAATAGGTGTGAATCTGATTGTGTTGTGTCGATGTGTATTAGTGCGTGTGAGTGTAATATTGTAGTTGGTTTACATGGACGCTCGAATTGATCATGACCGAGGGTTATTAATTGTAGTATACATTTAAATATTTTAAAGATTTAATTAAAACACTCTTTTAACTTAACTTAAGCTTATGAACTGCAGTTTTGAACATAGTTTTGGATGTTGCAAATATATCAATATCTGAATAAAACTTATTGTATGTTTTTGGTAATCTAATAGACATATCATTAGCCCCGTAGTTTGTGCGCGCTAACGGTACATGAAAAAGATTGGTGTGACGAGTTCTTTTATCAGGGGCATTCAAGTTGAGTATTCTATTTGATAGTTTAACACAGTCTAGCTTTCCAGAACATATATCATGAAATACAGCCATGTCTTGCATCTCACGTCTGTCAGCCAGAGTTATGAGGTTGTACTTTTGGCATGCTTCAGCGTAGTCATCAATTTTTAATTTGCTTCTAAAATTCAAATATTTAATGAATTTCATTTGGAGGCACTCAAGGGAATGCCTGTGAGTCACGTACTGTGGATTCCAAACTGTGCTGCAGTATTCGAGAACACTTCTGATATAAGCATAGTAAAGCACTTTTATGCAAGGAATGTCAGAAAAATCACGCGTGACCCTTATTATGAAACCCAAGTTTTTGTAAGCCTTGTTTATTATATATTCAAAGTGACTATTAAATGTAAGTTTTGAATCGAGATAAACCCCTAAATCTTTCACAGAGTCAACCTTATTCAGACTGACGTTATTTAATTTAAAATCATAATCAATGGGATTCTTACGCCTAGTGAATTGAATGTGTGCACATTTTGCAACATTGACTGTGATACGGTTAGTTATGTAATACAGTGATAGTCTGTCTAGGTCTTCCTGCAGTTTAATGCAATCCTCAACTGTATTAACCTTCATATAGATTTTAGTGTCATCAGCATATAGTAAAAGCTGAGCATGTCTAAAGCACAATCCGATGTCACTTATGTAAGCTATATAAAATAACGGTCCGAGAAGGGAACCCTGCGGGACACCAGAAGGGATCGATACGAAATCCGAACGATTGCCACCAATAACTACAGCTTGTTTACGGTTTAATATATATGATTTTACCCACCTGCAAAGATCACCACGTATACCAAGCTGTTGGAGTTTTTGCAACAGTATGATGTGATCAACGCGATCAAAGGCTTTCTCAAAATCTGTATATATCACATCAACCTGAGACTGAAAGCCCATGCCTCTATGTACGTCGCTAACAAACACGCTCAAATTTGACGTTGTCGATCTACCCTTTACAAAACCATGTTGTTCGTCCGGTATTCCTTTCTTTATTATTGGGTAAACTTCATCGTAAACAACTCGCTCTAAACATTTGGCAAAAACATTCAAGATCGATATTGGGCGGTAATTCTCTATTTTGCATTTAGTGCCTTTTTTGTGAAGAGGAACTATATTAGCTTCTTTCCATTTTGTAGGAAAAACTCCCTCAGAAACTGATCGGTTGAAAATAATGCACAGGGGCACGGAAATTTGGCAACAAAACTTGTTGGTGGCGCGGGCAATGCTATAATTTTATAGTGGACTGTATTTTTTGATCTATAACATTATTCCGCTCGCTTTCTATATAAACAATTTTGTGGGAGTGATTTCGTGAAATGGGACGGAAGTATGTGTAACAGTATAACAGGAAGTCGGGGGAGCGCGCAACCGCGCGCCATTTTTGACGTGACAACGTCTTAAATTAGGTTGCGGCTGGGAGTCACTTATGAAAAAGTGTAACGCTCGGTAACGTAACGATGAGTCACCGAACGAGAGAGAGGCCCGCCGAATGCCTTGCGTCTCTCTCCCACTCAACTATGATCGGTCTGCCGCGCGAGTGAGAGGCACGCGTCCCTTCCACTCGGGCATGGTTAGCCCGCCTAAGAGCGAGAGAGACAGACATAAAAAGTGAAAGGTAAATACGTATGTATGTGTAAAGGTAAAAATAAAATTTTGTTAATATGAAATTCAGTGCGAGATTCTTTGTATAAATTAATGTTTTAAATATAATTCTTTGTATAAATAAATGTTTTAATTTGTTACTATTATTTCATCCTTCTTCCTACTATACGAATGAATATTCACATTAAAATTATTTTACCACTCAAAGTCGTTGTCACGTAAAACTTTCGCCCGTATATCGACTTTACAGGCAACCAATTTTTTAAATTTAAAATCGATACTATGAACATGACATATTATTATTATATGTGACATACTGTGTCATTTGACTATCAAAGGTCATTTTGATATGTCAAATGTCTTCTAATGAGTATTTACTGCATTTATTTTATAGTTCTAAAATGATGTAATACCTGACCCATTTTTTTTTCAGAATATAATGTTAAAATTGCTTATTACTAAGGTGAGATGTCAAATATTACACATCATATGCGATATGTATATTCATATAATGTGTCACATGTTTGCGTGCTTGCATGTGTACATTTTAAATACTTTTTAAAAAATTACATATTTTCGTTATTACATTTTTACATATTTTAGATCGATCATTCCAAAAGTTATGTCTGGGATAAAGTTGTCAAAAACACTGTTACGTACATTAAACTGTTCAACGCATTTGGTCTTATCTGTTCTGTAATGTTATTATTATTGTTTTTTTTTTAACTAGTTTAATATTAATTTCAAATTAGTTTTGATAGTGGCCTAACAAGATAATGGCCTTTTTTGTTTGATATTTGTTTGATTGTAATATTTACTTAGTTTTTCTATTATATTTAATAAAACATTACTATTATAACAAATTTTATTATATTTATATTAGTTTCATGAAACGAGTGCTTTAGCTACTTACCTTGGGATCAGAACAATGTATGTGATGTTGTCTCATATTTTTTTTTTAGTTTTTGTTTCTTCTGTACTGGCCGTCATTAAACATGTTTAGTAATTTAAGAAAAATCTATTATTTATTAGCTTTAATTATCGTCATGTATGAAGTTATACTAATGACGCTGTTGGTTTCTTTAATAAATAAATAAATAAAAGGAAGCTAGTAAAACGCCAATCAAACTACTTTTATCAAATATGAAAATATTACGATAGCGAATAATTATTTTTGCGCGGCAAATTTAAAAGTCACCAACTGGCGCAACCACTGGTTTACTGTGTCGAACACTAGTTTACTTAGTCGAAAACTGGTGCCACTACAATACTCCTTTTTCCTACATATTTATCTTACTTTAGAATAGAATAAAAATAGAATAGAATAGAATAACTTTTAGTGGGGCCTGCTGAGGTTTGCCTCTCTCAGATTCAGATAGGCCGATCCCAGAAGTCGCATTCTTCCTACATATTTGGAAATGGTAAGTATCAATGAGGTGGGCCTACATATCTCTACAGATGCTTTCTATGGTTTAACTACAGTAAGCGACCCTATTGAATAAATAAATGGACCAACATAGTTAAATACATTTAGATAACACCGTTTCCTTAGAAAGTTTGAAGTGAAAAGAAAGCCAGGCAGCTCAGATAATTTTTAACGTGAACGACATTATCCTAGAAAAGATATCCCACTGTTCTCTTCTTTACTGTTTTTGTTGTCCACCGTTTGGTCTATTGTCCTTTCTGTGGCGGTCCTATCAAGGCAAGGGAAGCAAAACTTGTCAGAATATTGTAACTCACTACAATATCGAAGCTTGCTTGCGTTATTGTTATTACTTGAATGTAAGTTTCTCCTACTGTTATGAATATTTTGTTACGCTTTCAGTTATTGCTGAAATATTGCAGTAAATAGGTTTCATTCGTAAGAAGGAAGCGTTTTTTACGGTACGTGAGGATAAGACTGAAGGTGGAAGGGCACTTCATTATCAATTCTCAAATTCTGAGGCACTGGCTATCTTATCTCTAGCTGTTGTTCCGACAGCAACAACGCTACCAACATTGATGGTATAACGACTTATTTAGATAAGATGGTGGTATCTAGCTAGGCAGACTTTAAAACAAGCCCAAACCAATCAAACCGAGTACAAACATTTACCCCCATGCTGGGAATCGAACTCGGGACCTCTAGGTTTGAGACCGGGTAGTCTTAACCACTAGACCACATAGGCGGTTATATTTTCTTTAACTTAGCAAAACTTGTCAGAAAATTGCACGGAAATCACCACAATATGGGCGCTTTGCGTTATTGATGTTACTTGAATGGAAGTATCTCGTACTGTTATGAATATTTTGTTACAACTTTCCGATATTACTGGAAAATAGCAGCAAATAGGTTTACGTTTGCGATTAGGAAGCGTTTTTCCTATATCTTTTTTACGTAACGATAAGACTGCAGGTCTAGCTATATATATAGCAGGCACTAGCTATTTTATCTCTAACAGTCTGAACAACAATGCTACTAATAATTTCTCTGTATCTCTTATGGTTTCGGACTTTTTCATACTGTCCAAGTACAAATCTACTGACCCTGATAGATAGAGTAATTACGGGTCCAGCTGTCTTTTCAAGGGTGCCGCACGTGCCACGTGAGTTCCGGATCCTAGGCCCCCTGCCAGTTATACCTTAGCGGGCGTCTCCGGCAGGTCCCGGATATGGGTTGGACTCGTGGTGGCTATGTGGTTAGCTTGTAGAAGTGGGAATGTTCGTCTACCTGGTTGAGGTCTGGCCAGGTTTCCATTTCGTGCACAGCGAGCGGGCCCGAGTAACGGTCTTAATGTGGCCTCGAAGCGAAAGGATCTGCGGGGCACATGAGTTGACCATAATTGGTTGTTCTGCTCGGTGGTTTTCATTGAGTAGGCTTCGAACATCTCCGGCACTAGTCTGGAGAACTAGTTGAGGCGCCCGCTAGATGCAATGTCTCCGGTTGAGTCAAACTACCCTGTACTAGTAACTAATATTTTTGTTATGGCGACACACTAAGATAAGACTGCAGTAGCTAGCCAAAGGGGCTTAAAACAAGCACTAGTTTGAACCCGAGACCTCTGAGTACGAGATCGCTAGTTTGACCACTAACCAACTGAAATAGTTAACCTACTGGCACTTGTGATTTGAAATGTGTTTCTGAATCCGTATTTTTTACTTACGTAGCTCGCACTAGTCTTTGTGGGTACTAAAATAGTTTTCGCGTCACATTATAGGCTACTAAAGTTCCAGTTTAGCTTTATTGCCCATTTCTGTCTAACTTTGTATATCAAATTGCAGTTTAGCTCTTCTTGAACCACAAGAGCTATTAGAGCTACAAGAGCTATTAGAGCTACAAGTAGTGATGTACAAACCTCGAGGCGTCGAATTCTACTTTTGAAGTCTGGAGGCGGATTAGCAGGGCTCAGTGAGCTCGGTAGGCTCGTAGACCCGAGCCTAGCCGAGACGCGAGCTCTCTAAGCCACGCCTCGAGACTTCAAAAGAGTTCGAGCTTTCAAAAGAACTCGAGTCTTCAAATGAACGCAAGCCTTTAATAAGAGCTCAACTTTTTGTTTATCACTTTAATATCTCTGTTAGTTATAATATAGTTAGTGGTGTACAAGACTCGAGTGCTCTGAGTCTTGAGTACTTTTACTTAGGGTTCGGAGTCGTTTACAGGGCTCGATTCTATAAACGGATTGTTCGACGACTCCAAAATTAGAACTCAAAAAGGTGAATGTCGTATGTCATAAAGCGCACCGTATATGCTTAGGCTATTGTGGTTTACCTCTACTTATCTATATTCATCAGCAGTCCATCACAACTAGAGCACAGGAAAAGACTAAAGTGCTAAAAAAGATTCGAGTCCTGAAAAAGCCTCGAGATCGATCGAGCCCTAAAAAATACTCGAACTCTCATAAAGGCTCGAAAGAACTCCCCTTCGCCCTCCCTTCCCTTTAAGACTCCCGTGTCGTCGAGCTTCATACAAATGAGGTGAGCCAACAACGAGCTCAAGACAAAAGGACTCGGAAGCCTTGTACATCACTAGCTACAAGAGCTATTGCTCCTAGCTCGGTATTGGTTATTAGCTCACATTGGGACTGCGCCCTAACCTAAAAGTCATTTGTATTATTTTGAATTTTACATTTACAATGCTATATATAGTTACATAAAATTTTACTAGGAAAATGTCGGTTGATTTTCGGTTGATCGCTTCCTGGCCCTGGTTAGGCTCGGGAGGCTCCACGACCTTGAGATAACCGGTTCAATGCTTTGACCGCTGAGCTACCAAGGCCTCAGAACACTCATTGATTCCCACTCGAGCTTCCGGAGGCTGGTTGATTTTCATTAGTAAAATTTTATCTTGTAACTAGAGGCAATTTACTTACATACTAGCATTAACAATTTACAGTAAAGAAACATAACATAACTTACTACAATAAAGAAAAAATAAAGCCAAAAAAAACGAAGATAACTTAACTAAAGACAAAATAACACCTATAAATAAAAAATGTCCTCCAGCTGCGGGCTCATGGGAACCGTCCCAAGAATGCTGGCAACATTACTTCTCTGGATAGCCAAACTAATACGTTGTCAGAGGTAGCTGCCAGCCTTCTTGTCACCGGAGGCTTCAACAAGGCGAGCACTCAACTCATTAACAAGCTGCTTGGCCTCCGGCCCCCATGGACCCAATGTAACCACCGCAAACGGAACAAAAAAAATACGACCCAGGTTTGCGTATTTGTGCGGTTTGTGATTTTCAGCACTTACCGCAGCAGCCCCCACATGAAGTGAGGTGGCGCGTACATGTGAGAGAGCCACGGTGTCAGCACAGGTGCATTCCACACCAACGGCCCACCAAGCTTCCAGGGCCCAATTGTCATGTCAGGTCTCTTGCCATCGCTGCAAGACATACCAGCTGGCTCTAAGACAGCCGGTATACTAACGGTGGCAAAAGCACTGCGGATGATGCTGTTCAGAGTGGAGTGATGCAGCATACGCCCAGCACTGTGAGCGCATGATAGGCCGTGGTGGCCAAGCTCGTCAACACCTTCTCCACACACGCAGCGGTGAGGGTGGACTACCTTGGCGCCTAAACGAAGACAGACCGCTAGAGAGAGACGGCCCGTAAGTAAGTACTTAAGTATGTAAGTAACTATGTTTTTATTGTAAATTAAATATTTATATAAATAAATTACGTAACACTTACGTGAATTTCACTTATCAAACGTTCAATTCGCAAAGCCCCCGGGACTTTGTAAGACAGCAACTTACATTATACTTACAACGGAATTTTCTAGAAAGCCCGTACGAATGGCCCATGATCCCCTAAAAGGTCTAATGTAAGGGCTCTGACATTTGCCAAATCAGATTATCTAATTGAACCGCCCGACACGAGTCTATAGGGATTATTGGGGATAAGTGTTACTACCATGTACGTTCGTCTAATGTGGTATTTTTACTATTTAATTCACATAAAAAACTGTATTCCTAATGTCGAAGACTAACTAACATTGGTCTAAATTATATTATACTCGTACCACGACTCTGTAGGACGTACAGACGCTTGCTGCAGGACATCAACCTGTCCAAAACTGTCAAATTTATTCAATACATTTTACACTATATAGGTAACTTACACACATCGTTCAACGTCTATTGTGGAAATTTTACAGTTTGTGGTAGGTTTATGTGCTGGCGTGTGTACAATGCTCCATATAATAGAAGTGATGACCATGATTTAAGCATGTCTTTGAAAACACAAATGTTGAAATAATTTCCACGATAGCTCAATTGGAAGAGCACCTGACCCGGTACGTCAGAAGGGTGCAGGTACAAATCCTGCTCGTGGAAATTTTTTCAACATTTGTGTTTTTGTATTAGTTTCGCAATAAAAATTTGCGTTAAAATTATATAAACAAAACAAAAACATTTCATGTCTTTGAAGATAAAAGTAGTCTCTGTTAGATTTAGTTTGGATACTTAAAGATAATTTTCAATATTTTTTTATAAACATTATTATTTTTGAACTGTAGGATAATTTTGTTGGAAGTAAAGAAGGTAAAGGTATAAATATTTATAATATTTACAAAATACAGAGAAAAATTAAATGCCTACCCACCCGACCCAGCCAGGATTCGAACCTGGGTCTTCCGCAATCCGGGCGGCTGCACTGACCATTATGCTACCGGGAAGGCTGACTTAAGCACTGAATTCTTTCACTGCTTTTTAATTTGTTTGTGCTTTTTAGCGGCACAGTGCCATCTATCCAACGGTTATTGCAACCGACGATGGCTATGCAGATTCATCTTTACGTTCTCATTCATTCTCTGTATCTTATAAATATTATAAATATTTAATTCAGCTTCAGTGCAGCAATTAGCACTTCAAAATAAAAAGTAAAATGTAAGGATATTTTATTATTGTGCATGTTGTATTGTTTTACAAGTGTTAGAGCATTTAGTTTGTATATTTTAATTATGTTATTTCATTAAGCTGCTGGATGTTGGTCTTACTTAAAATGAATGAAGTTGATTATTAAATTAAAGTGTATGTGCCCCTGAGGTATGTAAGTATGTGCGCTTCCTTATCGTCACATACCACCAAGTGAGATTAAGATTATGTAATAATAAGTATTGTAGCAAATTACATCTCTTTATAAGAACTTATGAAAGTAAGAACGAAAACATAAATTGTATTAGTTTGCACAATAATAAGAACAAAACAGACAAAGGAGTTACGAAATACGAAAGTTTGCCAATAAACAAATTTAATTTGCCGGCAACGGCCGCACATCTGTTCGCAAAATGAAAGACAGAAGCCGAAAATAGATAACGGAACTACGCCGGAGTCGACTGAACAACTTTTTATAGTTTTCATAGCCCAAGCTGACATTGATATGAGGGAAATCGATGCGGTTAACCGTAGGGTTGGTAAAAGCAATATACCTAACCTAAACTATTTCATTAATCCTTTTTTGTACTACATATAAAACATATTTTAAAACAGACGTTGCACAAGAAATATACAAATGTGAGCTTATCTCTAAAAAATATCTCTTTCGGCCAACCCTAGTTGTGGTGTGGAATGGAAGTCTGCAGGACTATTCTTAATAACTGATACATATACATACTTAACCTAATTATAATTATTTAATTAATTTACTAGTTTCTTGCCGCCCCAAAAAAAGCCCGGTGAAGCTAAAAATGCACAATGGCAACCAGCAAACTGTCTCAAAAAAAAGTGTGTTGTACGTTATTACTTTAAAAGTGACATCCCTATTCCAGTGGTTTTCGTGGGTAGGTTGTGACGGTTATTCCATTAAACTTTGGTCTAACACCCGCCTTACAGCCTGCAACCACCACAGTTTTAATTGGATATCTACGTCTATGGGATTCCGGGTGAAGAGCGCTTCTACCTTCGGCCTTATTGTCACTTACCATCAGGGTGACTTAGCCTAGTGTGAGTTTCATTCGACATTCGATCACTTTAACGAAAACGAAAAAAGGGATGTTGACAACAATAATAAATTAATGTCGTTTTTTTTTCCCCTGAGCATGACTTTTTGTAACCTAAAAAGTTATGAATAAACACTCAATTAACGGAACAGAATAGTGACGCCATAGTTTAAATTCCCATACAGTTCTATTAAACAAAATCGTTTTGACAGTTGCTAAATAGTTTCTCTTTTGACTAATAACGTGCCTTCCGGAAATATAATTTTTAGTAAATATATGTTAGGTATATTATATTGTGTTTTTAATCTGTATCAATACTACTACTATATAAATCTACTACTACTATCTACTATTTACTATATAAATCTGTAGGCTCTGTGTGTACTTGCAATTTTTCTGACAAATTTTGGGATAAATATTCATAAAAAAAATATATTCATTTTATGACTAACTGACACCAATTCTACGATTTTTGAAAATTTTGTATGTCTGTATGTCCACTTTTAACTCAAGAACGGCTTGACCGATCTTGATGAAAATTTGTATGTAGTAAGAACATGAGATTGTGCAAATGATAGGCTATAAAAAAAAGAAAATTTTATTCACAAGTTTAAGCGGGCGGGATACGGCTTTTGATGAAAATTTGTATCTAGTAAGAACATGATATTGTGCAAATGATAGGCTATATATGATGTTAGTACATATATAAACATATATATATATATATTTATTAATATTTGTGTATATCCATATTTATTAATTGACTACTTATTTTCTTTTTCTCTTTTTTTCTTATTTTTATTTTATATTTATTTATTATTTTTATTTATTTAAAATATTAGTTCATAAGCAGAATCCGTTGCAAGCTTTAAAAAAGAGGACCCAGTTAAAATGAGGTCCCAATTACCGTTCGTTCGCAATAACATCGTCTTGCGATATCGGAAAGCAATTAAGGCTGGCTGCGATGCCGTTGCAGGATAATTTCCTGGATGAGATGCCGCTTGCCGCTCGGAGCAGCTTGACGAACATTATTTCATTACCTCTCGATTTTATAGCGATGACACACGATAGTAGTAGGTAACTATTCGTAGTGGCACCGGAGGGCCCTAAGTGCAAGTTTCAGTCGCCATTCGATCACGTTAACGATAACGAGAATTTGTATGGCAAAATTTTAACTCTTCTCGTATGTCACCAGGAGGCGTTGCTTCAATGCCATACTAATTTACTATTTTTTTTATTCCTTACGGGTAAGGGTACTTGACCTACATCTCATCTGACCTACATCTCTCACTCTCTCTGTTTCCTCATCCGAGAACTAACAAGTCTACCTATCACTAAAAATCGTACTACGTAATCGTATTTTACGATTTTTTGTAATGGGGCATTTACAATAAAAAAGTGGAGATAATGGAACAACTATAAAAGTTTTTTTTTATAGTAGGAATGCGAATGTCACCTGATATTTGTCTATTTGGCTAATTTAAAATTATTAAATTAATTAACTAAATTTTTTGTCCTAACAAATAAATAAATTATTTTAAACTATCAGTCAAGGAGCTCGATGGCGCAGTGGTTAACGCGCCCAGTCTGCGAGTGCTGAGGTTAAGCTACTTTCGCAAAGGCCGGTCACAGATGGGTGACCAAAAATGTATCATCTCGAGCTCCTCCGTGCTTCGGAAGGCACGTTAACCCACTACCACCAATCTTCACAGTGCCCGCGTGGTGGTTCATGGTCCGTTCTACCTATCCATCCAAAGGGAAGGCTCGTGCCCCAGCAGTGGGGACATAAATGAGCTGATGATGATGACAAAACTATTAATAATTTAAATGTCTATTTGGCTAAGAACTGATGAAATAATAATGTAGTAGATAATAGTTGCTTAAATGTAATACTGCTCCTTTTTAACAAAAAATCTGTAATTTTCATTTAAAAGACTAAACTAAATATCACAACTCGGACTGCTTCATCAGCTGACACAATGACACATGACAGCTGTCAACGTCATTTGCACTTTAAAGGTACCTACGGTACGCATTGCGATTTGTTTAATTTCTTGCGGCTTTTTGCTTTTCTGTGAGCAGTGTCGTAAATAAATATAGCTTTCTAATTAAAAGTTCTTAAAATTTACTTCGTTTCATATCAGTCTTTAATTTTAAAGTAAAACTTAATTGTTAAAATGTCCTTCCTAAAACAAATTTCTAGCAGGGTACGTATTTTTGGTGTGTTGCAAATTTGTTTTTCTTACGTCGAATATTTTAATAGCCTACATTGTTTATTTACAGGTGCTTGCACCAGCATTCGCAACAGTAAAGCGAGTTAACTTTTCTACAAGTAAGAATTTGAATAAAAGTAATTAGAAAGTTATTACTGCAGTTATATAACCTATTTTGGTAAAATGTTATTATGATAGTTTCAATTTTATTAATCCAATAACTTAAATAAAAAATAATCCATCTTCGTAGAGCCTCTAAGTAACTCTTCTTACTTTAAAAACTTCAGTAAGTGAATATTTTTACGACACGCCAAATTGCATTGGGATTAAGGCTTATTGCCTTATCTCCATATGTGCTATTTTCCATTTTGAAGGCCAGAATCTGGCAAGTTCATAGTAAAAACATTTAAAACATTTCTTAACTGAATACTTATTTTGCTTTAGCAAGCACTGTCTTCGTACCCAAAGTCCAGAAGCCCGCACCAGATTTTGAAGGCACAGCCGTTGTGAATGGAGAATTCAACAAGTTGAAACTTTCAGACTTTGCTGGAAAATATGTGTTGTTGTTATTCTACCCTCTTGATTTGTAAGTTTAATTTTCAGTACTGCTTGTCAGAATGATTGTGGCAGATTCACTTGCTATTCAGAGACATACCACTGTTTGTGTACATTCCGTCTGTCTCTTAAGTAGTAGTGATTGTCTGCATCTACTCCTTTTTGTTAGCCTTTCATCAACGCATTTTATATTTTTTTTTGTTTATGAATAAATAACAGATCCCTACATTATAAAACAATGTTTTTGATAATCATAATCATAGTCATTTATTGCATCACATTGATATGTTACTTAAACTAAATGTGTGTGTATAATATGGTTGATATACAGTCGCAAGCATTAACATGTAAACATTGTAACTCTTAATACAATGGAATAAGAGTCAAAACTAGACAAAAGTGTATATACATTTTAATACTTGTGACTGTGCTTTATTCATAGGTGCATTCGCCCTTGCTGAGTTTCACGCCGGCTTTTCTCAGTACAAGTTCACTGTCAACATCCAAAATATATGATTTAAAAGCAATTTTATAACACTTGCCTATTAATCAATTATTGTACCTTTTTAAAAATATATCTGATAATTGTCATTGTTTTCCAGCACATTTGTCTGTCCTACCGAGCTCATTGCATTCAGCGACAGAGCAAAGGATTTTGCTAACATTGGCTGCCAAGTAATCGGTGTATCTACAGACTCTGAGTTCAGCCATCTTGCCTGGATCAATACAGCCAGAAAGGTAATTTGGTATTGTGTGACCGAACTATTACGAATACTATATACTGTAAGTCCCCTATGCACCTATTGCTGGATTGTGCAATTATTTCTTGCTATAGCCAAGTTATGAAGGTTGTGTGATAGTGACGAAATAAAATTTCCGTAGTACAAAGAATTTGAATGTTCTATTATTTACTAGAATGGTCGACAATGTTTCTGGACTTTTCTATGATTGATTCAACACTTACTAAGAAGTTTCTAGATTTTTCTATAACTTTAAGTAAGTTTCGTTCTATTTATGATTTTAACTATCTCTAAACTTTTTTCAAATAAACGCAGAACTTTATAGAATAAACGCAGAAATACAAATCTTATGTGAACACGTCGCGAATTATTGCGACGTAATAACGACGCTTACTAACATATTAAATCTTATGACTATTTAAACTATAACTGTCCGTCCGGAACATATTGTTTATGAAGGCTCTCCCAAAATCTGAGCTGGTGGTAGATTCAGTAGTTTGGTTAAACTAAATTTTAGTTTATTATTATTTTAATTTTTGTTCTTAGTTTTGACACCAATCAATTAATTAAATTACATTTATTTAAAATTACAATACATTAATTAAAACTAATGTGTAAAATAAACGCGAGTAGATCCGTAAAAGTTGTTTCATTTCAATATGAATATGTTGGTTTTCTGAAGTTAAAACATTACATGTTAAAATGAAACTGTTATGCCGATGATGATCTATAATTTTTGTTTTCCAGGACGGAGGTTTGGGTAAACTAGACATACCTCTAATGGCCGACTACAAGAAACAGATTTCAGAAGATTATGGTGTACTATTAGATGAGGGCTTTGCCTTACGTGGTTAGTATTTATATCTTATTTATCATAGACGCAAGGTCTCCTTTTTCGGAGACAAGCAGAGAGGATTCTTATACAAGTTTCCACGTCTAAGGCAAAGGGGAAAGAGAGCTCCGGGACGTCCGCGACGCAGATGGCTGGACGACATCAAAAAGTGGACTGGACTTAGTTCTTCTTAGTTCTCTCAGTGAACCCAATAAATTGGGGTCTTCGCCTTTACCATTAGAGATGGTTTCGGACAGACTGATCTCAAGAGTCTCATTCTTTTCGTAGCTAGCCACAGTGCCCCGTTTTTCTTCCACTTGCTTAAGCTGCTTGTAAAGCATTTGTTTTTGGCGTAGTGCTTAATAGTATTTCATTTATGACATCAAAAGCAGGCCTTTAACCTGTATGTGTAGTAGTGGTAAATAATCTATATTTAATGTTCAGTCACACTGCCGGGAAATCAAGTTATTGCTACAACTGTAGGCTTACTCTTGAACGCAAACACAATCTCAATACAATTCCAATGCGATTAATATGTATCGATAATGGGATAGTTTCGCAACTTCGGAACGCTCCATCTCGACAATTGCGTGGAAATTGAGTGAACAAAATATTATCGAGATAGGGCGTTCCGAAATTGCGAAATTTATATACTTATGATTGAGATTGAGTTAAGAGTAAGCCTACTGGTAGGTATTGGGTTAATCACACATTTAAATAAGGATTGGTATCACTGTAAGTTACTGTTATTACATAATTACAGTAATTTACATAATTACATACTTGAGGAGCTCGAACGTGCATCGGTTTGCGCGTGCATGTAAAATTAGCAATGCCAGTTTTTTTTTTATTAACTAGTAGCACTTTGCAGGCGAGTTCGTCCGCGTTGCTTTCGTATTTTTCCGTACAAAAATTAAGGCTTTTGTTGAAACGCCTACCAAAAATGTATCAATTTTACTATCAATAAAATTCGAAGCGCTTACCAAAACGGATAAATGATCACCAAATTGTGTTTCCTAAAATATTATAAAAAGGATGCAATTTATGTTTTTATTATATGCCTTAAAAATATATGAATACCTTATAGCTGCATTTCAGACCAAATATGTTATATTGTCACCAAATATATAATACCAATATTTTATGCCTCGAGTTTCAATTATTGGTAATATTTGCTTTCTGTTGTCTAATAAAAAAAAAATATAGCCTTTGTTACCCGCAAGGACTGTATAATTTTATCAGTGAAAGAATTTTTGGAATTGGACCAGAAATTACCCACTTTAAACAAAAAAGTCACAAATTTACCTCATTATTAATATTAATTAATTAACTATATTGATTGCAGGAATGTTCGTGATCGATAGGAATGGTGTTCTAAGGCACTTGTCAGTGAACGATTTGCCCGTGGGCCGGTCTGTGGAGGAAGCCTTGAGGCTGGTCAAAGCCTTCATGTTCGCCGACAAACATGGTGAAGGTAAATGACTCTTGTGTACAACACGATCTTATAAGCGTTTTTACATTTTTAAATCCCAAAGTCAGGTGCTCCTCCAATTGAGCTATCGTGGTTCAATTGGAGGAGCACCTGACCCGGTATGTCAGAAGGGTGCAGGTTCAAATCCTGCTTGTGGAAATTTTTTCAACATTTGTGTTTTTGTAATTTGTTTCGCAACAAAATTTGCGTTAAAAATTATATAAACAAAACAAGACCATTTTATTTTTAAATCCCATAAAAACTTAAGTATTTTTTTTAAACCAAGTAGTAAATTTTAATGATTTTTTTATACTTTATTGACTTCCCATACAGGGATCTTATAAAATAAATAGAAACCTATGGAAAAAACGTTTTTTCAAATGTATTGATGCGATTTAAAGTCCACTGCGGAAAGTTTGAAATCGCATAAATTCAATTAATAATTCAAATACTGAGTATTATTGAAATAAAGTAGCTTATTTCAATAATACTCATTATTATTGTTAATTACGCCTATTACAAAGAATATCACAATTGTATTGATGACTATTACATAAGCACTTTAGACTGTGCAAAGTAATACCGTCACTTTTAAAGCCCTTTAAATCACAAGCTAGCTAATAAGTTGTGAAATGGAAAAACTAAAAATTTATAATAATCTTACCAGTGTGCCCCGCCAACTGGAATCCAGACACTAACGCCGACACGATCAAACCGAACCCCAAAGAGAGCAAGGAATACTTCCAGAAGGCCAACTAAATGGGAATTGGAGTTCGAAACCTCACCGCTAGATGGAGTAAAGTGAGTTTTGACTTATCATTTTGACACCAAATTAAAATTAACCTAAAAAGATTTTCGTAATTTGTATATTTCTCAGTTTTAAATGGTATTAAACTTGAATATTGAAAGGCCGGCAACGCATCTGCGATTCCTCTGGCGGCGGTGATTGCTTCCCATCAGGTGACCCGCCTGCTCGTTTGCCTCCTTCTAATATATATATATTAAAAAAAAGAATATACTCATTGATAATCTATAAATAGTCATCTGACTTCTTGGCGGGAAAGTGAAGAATCATGTCTGCGGTTTTGTTTTATTTTCTAAAATTTGTGTTATGTCGAATATTAATGTGAAATATTGGTGGATTATTAACCGTTAAGTGTTCATGAGTGTGCATAAGTGTTGGTAAATGAAACAAAACAGTGCAACGTCACTTTTAAAATTCTCTCAATAAGTCTGCGTGAGGACTTAGTAAAGCCCCACATCTTTACTGAGATACTCGAGGGGTTGGGGGTATATCATTTCTCACTTCATTTCTATTATCATTCATCATCATCATATTGTATATTTATGTATTACTTGTAAGAAAAATTACTTTGACACTGGCTAAATGTGCTAATCGCACGAAGCCATCAACTAAAAGAAAGAAAAGAAATAGTCATCTGCGTCTGACGCCCCGGGGCGAGAAAGCGGGGCGCGGGGCGGACTCCCGTCACGCCTCGGCGTGTGATCGTTTCATACAGCTTTCTATAAATCAGTACGCCGCGGGCTTATTTTTGTTTTTTTTTTTACACTCCCCACTATATATTTTTTTATAAATATAATATTTTTTGTATAATATTCTCATATGTTTAAAGCTAAATAACACGAAAAAAAAGTTGGCCTTTGGGCTGAGTCATCAATTTTCATGGGTGGTCAAGCTGTTAAATAAATTATTGTTTCACGATAAAATCATTTATTATATTTAAGACCAAGCTTATTTTTATCTTAGCCTATTATTATTTTTAAATACATCATTAGTAAAGCAAAAATTATATTATAACACAAATAGCAATACGAAAGTTATTAATTTTAATTTTATGTTAAATGATTACGACAGATGGTAGGCAGGCAGACAGTAGGCGCAAAGGTCAATGTACAGACGCCTGCATATCAACCTATCCAAAGCTGTCAAATTTGTTCAATACATTTTCAACCATATAACTTAGGCATAAAGTTCAAAGTCTATTGAGGAAATTTGACAGTTTGTGGTAGGTTGTGGCATCGCCCGCGCCATCAATATGCATCTAAAATCTAATGTTATTACTGAAATATTGTCGTTGTTTCAGGACAGACTAATTTGGTTCGAACCTAGATACTGCGACATCCAGCAAAGCGAACGACAATCGAATGGAATAAATTATTTTTACAGAACTAATATCCAAAGGGCATTTATTTTAAGGGTAATGTGTGCAAGACTCTTGGCTGTATGTTTAATTTATTAAATATTACAGTTATATAGCACTTTATTTCCATTTTGTTATTTATTATTCCCAGGATAAATGTATTTGTTACATGTCTGTGTTTTATTTTTTAGATTAAGAACTTTTACAAAAAGGTCAAAGTGCATTAGATTTATTTTTTATTAATATTCTAAATTATGGACAGACGTCTGGCACATCAAACTATAAAAAACTAGATAAATTTCTTCAATAAGTTCATCCATATGCCCATGTAGACATGAAGTTCAAACTCTATTAAATACTAATTGATAGTTTGTAGAAGTTTGATGTGTGTGTGGCGGTGTGTATGTGTGTATATCTAATAAATAAACATTCACTATTTAATGATTATGGTTGTAAGTAGGTATAAGTAGTATATATTTAAAGCAAGCAGTTTTGTTGCAAAAAAATTACAATTTGAAAGTGTTGAAGAGTTCTCCGCGAGCTGTATTCGAACCCGCATTCCGTGACATTCCGGGCCATGTGCAATATAATAATAACCAATAGCACGATAGCATATTTGTTGGTGTGCCAAAATTTTTCAATTGTTATACAGTGTTCGGTAGTTAAGTACTAGGAGATGCCTATGTCCAGCAGTGGACTGGTATAGGCTGATGATGATGATGGTGATACAGTGCCATTATGCCTTTTATAATTATATCTACACATTCAAATGTAAATAATTCATTATTATTTATTCGTTGTCACACCGCTATATAATCGCCTTCCAGATGAAATCCCATAGCCTTTCGTCAGTGTCTAGAAACAATAGTGATGTAACATCCTCCCGCCGGTTTTAAAGTTAGCTCCAACTTCGATTCTAGTTTGGTGATGTCAGAGGACACTTTATAGCGACGCAGCAAATGGGCCAACATAATCTTCATCAGAGTAAAAGAGATTTGTTTACCTGTAATACAACTTCAATGTTAGCTTTTTAAACCATCATGGTCACTTATATTAAGAATAATTGGTTAATTTGGTTCGATTCCCGCCTGAGGTTGTCGTCTTTTTTTCAGTGTTTAAATTTTACTTAAGTATATTTAAGCGTTAATAAAACGCTAAAATATATAAAAAACACTTAAGAATAATTATTATTATTAACGATATTATTACCATGTAGGTTGAAAAAAGATGGTAATACTCTCGTTAGTAATAATAAAATTATTCTAACACTAGCCCGTCCCTGCTTCGCACGGGTGGACATTTTTTTTTAATATAGCCTATGTTACTCAGCGCTAATGTAGCATTCTAATGGTGAAAGATTTTTTTAAATCGGTTTAGTAGTTTTTGAGTTTATTCGTTACAAACATACATACAAAGCTTTCCTCTTTATAATATTAGTATAGACGAGTGTTATTATAATAACGTAGCGGTGTGGTACAGACGCCTGCACATCAACCTACCACAAACTCCTCAATAGACTGAACTTTAATGGTTGACAATGTATTGGAGAAAATTGACAGTTTTGGATAGGTTGATCTGCAGGCGTGTGTACTAGTGTTTTACTGAATAACAGCTAGGAAGCAACTTTTCGTAGAGAGCGTTTACTGATGGCCTTAATCGGCCTTTTCAGCGTTACCGAACTTTTTTGGGGGTGGCGAGAAACTTTAAGGGTTCATCGAAACATCGTCAGAGGGTTTCTAGAGGAAATGGCATCACGCAAGACCCTCCTAGATTCTCCGAGGGGTTCCGATCAGCTCGGAAACTGGAATGGAACAACTCGTGCTCGGGTTAACGGGGTAACGAGTGGGGAGAATCCCCCAGGTAGTACATGACCGCATCTGTTATAAAGCGTGTGTGAACGGGGTCTTCGTACTCATGTTCCACGATTACGGTGTGGGCGCGAGAAAATATCAACCAATAGGATCACTCCATTTTTCACCGCAAGAAAAAAGTACTTAATCCTATTGGTGGATTTTTTCCATGTACCGCTTAGCTACCTCGCACAGCTTTGGTGGATATATGGTATTATTAATTTATAAAACGGCATCCATGTGTTTGTAGCAATAATGTACTGTAAAATATAAGAATATATGAGAGAACATCACATACATTGTTATGATCCCAAGGTAAGTAGCTAAAGCACTCGTTTTATGGAAATCAGAACACGACGGTACCACAACCACCCAGACCCGACACAATATCGAAAAGTTCGTTTTCGACATTGACCCGACCGGTAATCGAACCCGGGACCTCAGAGTTAGCGCCGCCCAAAGTCCGGCGTGCAAGCCACTCCGTTTCGGAGGTCGTTAAAAAATATTGTAAAATGTCTCAGCTTTTTGTAATACCGACTACGCAATGAAACCCAAATGACAATAATAAAGTAGGTACAGTAGGTAGGTACCTATAGTAAATATGCAACTATTTAAATGTGAATTTATCATGCATTGAGTTACAAACAGTATCTACAGACTAAACGACATCTGAACAGAGCAGAGATGCTATTATTCTCACGTTGCGATATGAATTACGAGAGCTCTTTCTCACTCTCCATCAATATAACTTTAATATTTGACACCGAAAATCTCGAACGGTATGTTTCATAATAATCAAATTGTAAATATTGCTAAAAATATTATAATTCATAGTGTAGGTACATATTTCTTTTCACTTTCAATTTTAAGAACACCGATGATTAAAAAATCGCCACCCAGACTCTTTAAGGTGATCAAATTAACGCAAACTAATTTGTTAAAGTTTTCTTACCTTCTTTGTACCTGACGACGTTTCGATCGAGTTACACCGGCCGGGGTCACGGGCTGATCAAGCGGTTCGACGGCAAGAGTTTAAAAGAGTATATTGCAAACCGCTGTGATTTGGTGTATTATTTTACCTGAGCAAGCCCTCCGTCCGGCACCGAATCCGGTATAGATATTGGAATTGTTCGCTAGCGTGTCCTCCAACCAGCGTTCCGGTCGAAACGACTCGCTGTCCGGTCCCCACACGACTTTGTCGCGGTTAATCGCGTGTATCATCACTGCACAGTGGCTGCCAGCTTTCATTGTGTAATTTTCTGAAAATTATCATATAAATGTCAGTCAATCTTCAATAAAAAAAATTAAGGCACTCTCATTAACGTAGAAACTATTAAAAAAAAATCTTGTGTAAACTAAATTTGCACCTACCACCATCAGTTCGGATTTTGGGAGCCATCGAACAAAAGAGAAACTCTATTTTCCTTTAGCTTATCTGTCGAACCAAGTAACCATTAGTCTATAAAGGTACAGACGCCTACACACCAACCTATCTAAAACTGTCAAATTTCTTCAATACATTTTCAACCATATCTTTAAGGGATAAAGTTTAAATTTTAAAGAAGAAATTTGACAGTTTGTGGTAGGTTGATGTTCAAGCGTGTGTACATTGGAGACTTCTTGGCGGAAAAGTGAAGAGTCACTTCTGCGGTTTTGTTTTATTTTCTAAAATTTGTGTTACGTCGAATATTAATGTGAAATAATGGTGGATTATTAACCGCTAAGTGTTCGTGAGTGTGCATGAGTGAAACAAAACAGTGAACGTCACTTTTCAAATTCTCTCAAGAAGTCTGCGTGAGGACTTAGTAAAGCCCCATATCTTTAGTGAGATACTCGATGGGTGGGGGGGTTGCCCCCCCCCCCCAACCCCCCCACCCATATATAATTTCTCACTTCCATCATATATGAAGGAAAATTACTTTTTCATTGACTAAATACTTGTGCAAATGGTCTATACAAAAATCTCCAAAATAACTGTATTATCGTTTCATCGTCATCTCAGCCAAAAGACGTCCAGTGCTAGACAAAGGCTTACTACAAAGATCTTCACATCAACCGGTATTTTTTTGTTCATTATCAATTATTGTGGCTCGAAGTCAATAACTTCAAATATTTAATAAATTTTACCCCTAACTATTCATACAAGCAATCTTGAAGTCAATCTTTGTCTCTATTTCATTAACCAAAATCATAGGTTGACAGTTCGCGAGGACCGTACAGTTTTTGTGCACTTAGTAGGCATAATACCTAATAGCCCCTCGAGCCGGATACGACCGAACAAAAGACTTATGACGGTGGCGAAGTGGTAAACAATATTATTTTTTGCCCTTTTATTTTTAATGTAATGGGTTTGCGCTAGACTGCTATCTCACCTGATGGAAAGTGTAGATGTGGTCTAAGATGGACCGCACTCACCGATAAGGTGCCCATTCACGTTGACCTTGACGACAGAAGACCCATGTCATATGTGTCAAGAAACACAGTCGACGGAAGAGCATTCCATAGCTTCGCCGTCCGCACAAGGAAAGATGATGCAAAACGCTTAGTGCAGTGTGCAACAGAGCCTTCAACTCACCTGATGTTGAGTGATGATAAGGCCAATGGTGGAAGCGCACTTTCTTTACCCGGGATCCTCAACTACGAGATACTGGCTATCTTATCTCTAGCTGCCCGGAAAACAACAACAGCAACATTGATGGTATGGCGACATATTTGGATAAGATTGCGGTAGCTAGTCAGGCGGACAAACAAGCGCTACCAACCAAACCGAGTACACAAACATGTACCCCTAACTGGGAATCGAACCCGGGACCTCTGGGTCTGAATCGATGGTCTTAACCACTAGACCACAGAGGCGGTTGAAGATGATGGTGGAATGAGGTTATGGAGAATACTTACTTAGCTTCACATCTTTATCTACATATCTTAATAAAATTGGCAACACGGAATGCAACCGACACACTTCCTTTAACACAGCTTCCAAGTAAAACAACTTTGATAGATCCTCCTTTCTCACATCTAGATATGCTCCTTTAAGTACTTCTTGCAATCTGCAAAGGAACGTTTTATTTCTTGCGTAAGAAGTATATTAACACTAGTTATTGCCCACGACTTAGTTCGCGATAAGAACAACAGCAAAAAAAAAAGTATTGTAGGTATATGCTGGTCTGGGTCATGGTCTGTATATGAGGAAAGTTTCATTAAAATACATCCAGTAGTTTTACGTGAAAGAGTAACAAACATCCATCCATACTTACAAACTTTCGCGTTTATAATATTAGTAGGATTAATTCTTCCTTCATTAATATACAGGCTGTGAAATTAAAATGTTTCATAATGGGGAAATCCAACAGTTACAAGAGATTTGCTATTTAAGGAACTACGAGTTTATCGTCGTATTTAAAGTTCTGTAAAACTGCATTTCTGGTACTGTTTGTTTCATGCGAATTGTTACTTTCGTCAATCTGGTGAATTCCGGTCTACTACACTAACTTTTGACTTTTACCAGTACCTACTTACTGTATGCAAGCAAGCAAGCAAATAGCCTAATACTGTCCCACTGCTATGCAAATGCCTCCTGAAATCAAGTCATCACTACAACTGTTGGGTAATGTCTAACTGCCGTACTCAGAGACGTCAATTAAGTTTTAATGACAATTAACTCTCTTGCTGTCACTTTCTTATGTATAGTGCTAAATAGAGAAGGATAGACATTTGATTGTCATTAAACTTAATTGACGTCTCTGAGTACGGCAGTAAATCACCACGCTTGCCAAATGCAGGTTGGTGATCACAAACCCGGACTACCTATATATCGAAAAATCCGAAACACACTTTGCCCGACCTGGGAATTGAAACCGGGGCCTTCGGGTATCGGGCCGAGCGCTTTGCCACTCGGCCACCGAGGCAGATGCGAATGCGATGCGACCTACTGTGGAAGTGGATTTTTACATATTGTCCTAAAGAAGTACCCTTGCTGAGTTTCTTGCCGCAAATTTTTGTAGCCTAAACTAAATAAATTTAAACTTCAACTACTTACTCTTCATAAACGCGACCCTGCACTTGCGGGTACGACCCCAACACCACCAGAGCTGTCGTCAGGATAGTAGACGTGGTCTCGTAGCCAGCGAACACGATGGAATTCACCTGTTCCTTTATCTCCTCGTCTGATAATATACCGCCTGCTGACAGCTCCATGGTCAGATCCATGAAACTTTTGAATTTTCCTGCATATTTTATTTGTTTGTTTGGTTTAGAAGTCCTTATTTTTGTATCCAGTACTTAGGGACCGTGTTTTAGAAGTCACGGAAAGCCGTTGGTCCTGGCTGCATTAACAGTCGTCAACAACCCACAAGCGCACTGGGCCTAGCGGCCTGCATGGTGGTTTATAGCAGGGAAAGCTCACTGTTATGTTTTCACCAATAGGGAAGGCTCGTGCCCCATTAGTGGGGACAAATAATAAGCTGGTGATGACTTAGGGCGCAGCCGCTAAGCAGGTCTTGCTCGATGGTAAGCGATTCATGCAGCCTAGTTACTCGTGATGTTCTCTAGGGAGAGCCACATAACTCCCGGAAGGGATAACCCGCTCTACCCAACTCCGAGGAGTTCGACGTGGCGCAGAAAAGCATACCTACTAAAAAGTTCCCAGTGCTAGCCCCAGCACCCAGTCCCAGTCACAGCACTTATGGAGGTGCTTCAGCACTTATGGAGGCCTAGCTGTTTTCTAGTAAGTTTCATCGTCATCGCCACCAGTCAATATACTTCTCACTGATTAGCTGATTAGCCCAGGCCTTCCAACATTAACTAAATCACGTAGAGAGGTCAGGCCATAACCCACCACAAAAGCCCAACAGAGGATGAGTTTTAACGATAGCTTTCTTCGAAGATGACCGGTACCACACACTCACCAGCTTAAAGCGCACGCTCGAGATATTTATATTTGATCACCCATCCGGTGACTTGGCTTCCGCCTGTAATTATACTGGAACTTTCCCTTTATAAAGAAAGAAATAAGGAAAGTAAAATAATATTTATTGTTAATTTAAACTGACCTGGTTTAACGAATCCAGTTTTTGATTTGTTATCCATTGCCTCCCTTTTTTGTTTTATTATCTGAAAGAAAGCACTTTGACACTTAAACAAAATTAATACTAGTTCGTTGGTTGCCTACCTATAATACCTATAATATTTCTTACCGAATATGAGAAATCGTCGATGAATTTCACAGTGGCGTCTTGTTGCTTCTTAAGAGCAGTCCAGTTGTATATCATTGAAAGGTGCAGCCACACTTTTTGGACCCGCTGCGAAAAAATATTCATGATTTGATCTATCGCCTTCATGTATTCCTCCAAGCTGTGTGTGATACTGTCGGTTAGTTCCAAACCGAATACTGTTACTGAAAAGACACAGTCATAGCTCATTATAATATTACTATTAGGTTACAACCTGTAAAATGAAAGGTTACAAACACGATAAGAAATAAGTATTATGGCAATAATGAGATAATTTACTTAAGGCTCACACACCAAAAGAAGGAAGGCCCGCGCAAGTTGTACGGCCTCCCCGACCGCCTAACCGATTCCCCGTCATGACTTACGCTCCCTGTCATCCGTTGGGCTTTATGACCCGTTCTCCTTATCCATCTATAGGGAAGGCTCGTGCCCCAGCAGTGGGGACATGAAATGAGCTGGTGATAACGATGATGGTAATTACTTGCTGATTTTATCTAATTGATCCTGAATATAATAGGATAATAAATATAGTTGCAGGTTACCTACCCCAGACGTGGTACTCACACATATTGACTTCGAACGCAGCTCGTTTTATTTGAACCATTGGGTTGAAAGGTCCCTTCCCAGAAAACTGCTCTAGACGGCAGACAAGAGCCTTAGCTTGGCTATTGTGCACTCCAATGTATTCGTACACGATCTGGTGGTTGAAGGCCGGACTCAGCAGCTTCGATAGGTTTTTCCAAACTGCAACTGTGAATCGAAACGTTGGTGTCCAAATCAATTGGGTCTAAAAGGGTCCGAATTTTAGGGATAAAATGGCATCAAAAGGTATACAAACTTAATTAGGTAGGACAGCAAACAAATAAATAGATAGATAGATACAACTCTTTATTGCACACACACACAGAAAAGTAAAATCAATCGATCGTTTTGTGGTGTGTGAAGTTTGTAAATATGCCCGATCCGATCCGAACCCTTCGGAGAATCTAATAGGGCACGGGGACGCGCACTAGTGCGCGATGCCATTCCCTCTAGATAACCTCCGAAGGTGATTAGTTTCACACGGCTTGAGGGACCCTTTACGTTCCTCGCCGCCCCCAAAAAAGCCCGGTGAAGCTGAAAATGCCGTAGAGGCAATCAGCAATCTCTCTCAAAAAAAAAAAAATGTAAATATGCAAATTTATACACTTTTTGGCATGGTACAAGATTTCTCGTACGTCTGGCAACCCTGGACTTAACTTGTGCTGGTAGAATATTCCATATTTTAGAAGTGTGACTAACTGCCGTACTCAGAGACGTCAATTAAGTTTTAATGACAATTAAATGTCTTTCCTTCTTTATTTATCACTATACATAAGAAAGTGACAGCAAGAGACTTAATTGTCATTAAAACTTAATTGACGTCTCTGAGTACGGCAGTAAGAAGCTGTTAGCTGCAAGTTTAACATGATTTACCTGAGGCTGCGACCAGTCCGTTGCCAACCCAATCGCTGACGATCACCCTGAAGATGAAGTTCTTCTCCAGACAGTGGCTTAAAGCGGTCAAGTAGTCCTCAGGATCAGTTATTACTAAAATATTATTAATAGTCAGTTTTAAAGCGATCGAACAAAAGGACAGAATAAAAAATAATATTTTAGTAAAATAAAGAAGGGTGGCCTAAACGCGTCGGTGGACGAGTGGCAAGCATAGCGCTCGGCCAGATACCTGAAAGTCTTGGGTTCAGGATTTGTGATCACCAACCCGCAATTGGCAAGCGTGGTGATTAAGCCATTACCCATCAATCGTATTGATGACTTGCTTTTAATTATGGAGGCCTTTGCCCAGCAGTGGGACTGTTATAGGCTATTTGCTTTACTTTAAATCTCAGATTAGCGCAGGATCGAGGCGAATGGCACAAGCAAAGAGAGGCCTATGCCCAGCAGTGGGTCGAGAGGGGCTGATGATTAAAGTAGAGTAGTGGTACCGGTGTTCGACAGGAACCAGTGATCGACCTTTTATTCCTTTAATATTGAAAATAGGGGTCAGCAACTGCCCCCCGACCGCCTAACCGATTGCTTTGGCTACATGTATAGTTTATGAAGTCATCTTGCCATTTCGTACCGCCTATGAAAGCAATATCGAAAGGTATAGGCTATAGCTTTCGATATATGCCTATACCTATTAGCTAGATGACAAGATGACGTCATAAACTATGCACGTAGCCAAGGCAATCGGTTAGGCGGTTGGGCCCCTGGTTTTATTCTGAAGCGACAATTAAATACAGACGATAGCCTATAGCTATCGATATTGCTTTCATCTTCATATTGCTTTCGAAATGACAAGATGACGCCTCCTCCTCGCCTCGCCTTCAAAGCGATCGAGTTAGGCGGTCGGGGGGCGGATGGTTATTGTGTTATCGATCCACCCACGCCCTACGAAGTCCCGAAGAGCTTGGCAGGGTAGGGGGAAGATACACCCACAAAAATCAACTACAGTCTGTACATCTCATTCCCACACTATGATCAATTACAAGTGTTCCTTTTTTTTTCTCAAGGTACTTAGGCTACTAGTAACTTATTTTTGACCTTATTAACCGAAATCTCTTGAATGTTACTTATTATGTATCTCATTAATCAATTTGTAAATAATGCAATTAAAGTAAGGTTGATGATGCCCACATACGCACTGGAGGATGCGCGAGGGAGGAGGGCGTGACATCGTCGCGGCGAGCATCAACCGGTTGCCGCGGGCACCCCCGCTGCCTGTCCCCGACCGGCGCGGCCGGCGCGGCCGGCGCGGCGTCACATTGGGCTGAGATTGATCGTTAGTGGACTTTGGTTTTATGCAAATGAACGAGACTTTTTTTTAAAACCATTGTGTTTTTTTTAAATCTGTTTGTCCAGGAACTAAGTATCCTTTGTAACTTGTTGGCATTAAAACAACCCTATGTTATACAGTCCGCCTTTTATTTAAGTCTTCGGACCCTTACAAAAGTAAATAGCCTATAACTGTCCCACTGCTGGGCAAAGGTCAAATCATTGAAAGCAAGTAATCACTACAATTGAAGGGTATTGCAAAAAAAAAATTTAAGCGTATTTTTTTTTAATGAATTTTCCATTTTTTACAAATGTTACAATGAAAAGTATGTACCTACAGTAATACGTTTGTGGTCCCAACGTGATGTGTATTACGCCGCCTTGCTTGACGCAGTATTGTTCAAAGTCCTTCAATCTTTTCCATAGAGCTGGAAAATAGGACAATTATAAAGACATCGAGCGGCATTGTGAAAAACAACACCTCAATCTTTAATGCTTTGTATCCATAATTACGTAGGTGACAACATTTATTTTGCAGTTAAAAAAACCACTAATGGTATGTTTATGGGCTTGTTTGTTATTAAATTTTTAGGGTTCCGTAGTCAACAAGGAACCCTTATAGTTTCGCCATGTCAGCTCAGACTCTTAGCACTAGAAAGCTGTAATTTGCCATGGATATACATTAATCACGCCGACAAAGTGGTAAAGCAAAATTTTAAAAAATATTTTTTTTGGGTTATCTCCCCTACACGTAAAGATGTAATTTTTTTTTCTTGTTCACCCCTAAGCGTGGGTTGGCGTTGGATAGCAATTTCAAAAATATAGCGGGTTTGTGAAAACCGTTTTTTGATTGAAGCATTCATTTGTGAAGCTTTAAAGTTCTAAATTTTGTTAGAGTCAAGTGTCAAATGCCCCAAGTGCGAGCCAAATGGCCATTTGGCTGGTACTTGGGGCATTTGGGGGGGACACTTGACACTAACAAAATTGGATACGTGACAAAATTCACGGTAGTTGTATATACGACAAAGTTAAAAGGAAAACTATCACAGCTAAGCAGGCTTTACAAGTTTACGAGTAACATTCGACCAACTTATAAAATGTACTTGGCGCAGTACAAATTTCTCATTGGGAACTACTTAAATAACGTTGTCAGGTGTGTGAAACCGGTAGTATCTACATTTAAGTATATGAGCCACCGTTAAATAAATGTTCATAAAGGCCCTCTTCTCCGAGTTCGCATTATTGACATGGACTACGAAACCCTACACTGCGCGTGGCCGGACACGCACTTGGTCGGTTTTTTTATGACTACTTGTTCTTACTGGATATGAATCACACCTCTACGTTTATTTATTAGATTATTTATTATTGTATATGCATGCACATTAATGGTAAGCAACAATATCCAACACCAAAGAAAGCGCATTGCACCCGGAATCCTAATCCTAAATCCTAATGAGAACACAACAGTACGCTAATGTTGTTGTTAATAAAATTGACTTCGATAAGAACTTTAAAAATAATTAAACTATTATCTTGCCAAAGAGCCAGGCGCAGGCGTGTGCAAACCGCGCGAAACCGTAAAAAAAATAACAAAAATAAAACGAACACTACCATCAAAACAAAAGCGAGAAAATATTTGTTTTCCCGCCAAGGGTAGAACTTAGACCAGTGGTTTACCACTAGAATACAGAGGCGGGTAAAGTATTAGGGAAAGTCTAGCTAGATCCCTTTGCCATCCTTGATTGGCCTCTAGGACTAAGTACCAAAAGTGTGTAGGTATGTAATTGACACATTTAGGTAACCGCCGTTTTTAAACTTTCTACTGCAACTGTGGTCTAGGGTTAAGACTTGCGGTTTCAGACGCAGAGGTTCCAAGTTCGATTTTCAGCGGGAGACATGTTATACTCAGCCTGGTTAGTGGTATTGGCTTGTCTTAAGTCTGCCTGGATTTCTACCACTATCTTATTTAAGTATGTCGCCATAACATCATTGTTGTGTTCCGACAGTTACAGATAAAATAACCAGTTCCTCAGTAGTTAAGGATCTGGTAAAGTTTGCTTCCATTTTCGTCTTTGTCAGCACTTAAAATCAAATGAAATGAAGGCCAAATGCTTACACATAACAAGTTTTATAAAAACTTACCTTTACTATCTCCTAAAAGCAAATGAGCATGCCCAATCAAAGGCAAGGCTCCAGGATACGCTGGTGGCATTTCCACTCGACTTTTCGTCATCAAAACGTAGTATATAAATATTAGGCAGCACACAGACCCGAACATTAGCAGTATGTGAGTAAACATTTTTGCCTAATAACCAATAACTGTGCGCCCGCCACCACAAGAATAGATTTGCAAATGAAGAAACATCAGTTGGAATCTTATTTTTACATGTTGAGTGTAACTATTAAAATTGTTAGTAAAAAAACCTCACCTGTCTCTATTTGAAAGGCAAATATGACCCGTTGATCCCACACTTAGTTTTTTTTAAATTTTTATTCTGTACCTATAGAAGTATTTGACCGCGACCTCGCCTAATGGTAAGTGATGATGCCAATGATGTCAAAACAACTATGTGTACTACTATACATAATTGTTTTTGTAAAATGGCAGTGGGCTTTAACGCCAGAAATCCTTTTGGTAGTGCGACATAAGAACTGCCTTCCGAAGCACGTGACACTGAAATCATCACATCTCCTACCAGCTCATTTTATATCCTTATGGATGGAAACACCACAGGGAGAACGGGCATTAACCACCACGCGTTCCGACGGGTGCCCAAAAATTTATGGTGCCACCCAAATGCTGTCCATTGTGAAAATTAAACAACTTCATGATTCATAGGCTGAGAGCGTTTGCCATAGCGCCACCGAGCTCATCCATCGTTGTGTAATAGTAGATTATTAACCAAGGGGATAAAGCAGTGTCTTCTGCCGCGGGTGACGATTTAAATCGCGAGCGTAACGAAGGACTCGAGGTTTACTCCCGAGCGTAGCGAGGGTGCTAAAAACTTAAATCACGAGCGAAGCGAGGGATTTAAGACGAGTCCTGAGTGTAGCGAGGGATTTAAGTTCACCCAAGACTAAGACACCTTTATCACCGAGGAAAATACTATACTTTTCGTACCATTTGCGAAAAAATTAACACAATAATAATATGAGATAAGCCTTTATTAAATATAATGACAATTAAAAGTAAAAGTTAACATTCGAAACATTGGTACATTTATTGTTGATGAGTTGATTTGAGTATTTATATACAAACTCAATGGTGTAAACACAGATGTAGTTCAGTATAAATTTCGGTAAGTATTCCAAATTTAAATCACATTCTCCCCCTAGAGGTGAATGAAATTCAGTACAATTTTCTTTCCCTGTTTTTAACAGATTAAAAATGACTATTGTTATGTTCGCATTTTGTGGCATAGAATGTCACTTTTTTGAGCAAGTGGTACGAAAAAGCACTTTACATGCATTTCTGCGACAATAGGTCTGACATAAAGTAACAAATAAAACGCAAAACCAGGGAAAGCAGCATTTATTTAAAGCTTGTTAAATCTTTCTAGGAGATTTTTTAAACACTGAGTCTCCGTCGTTGGAGAATGATGTGGTTGCCTCTCGACGAAGACAGAAATAATTCCTGCTTCAATTCTATCTTATCGCCAGTTGTCAATACTCTGTATTCTTTCAATACGTTAACGATGAGAATCTTCCAGACGTCCAACGAAAATTGTTTTCCTGTAAAAAATATTTTTTTTTAGATAGTTACACACGCTAAATTTCCGTCAAATTTCCTCAACAGACTTTGAATCTTATGACTAAGAAATATGGTTGAAAATGAATTGAGGAAATTTGACAGTTTCGGATAGGTTGATGTGCAGGCGTCTGTACATAAGCATGAGAAACGTACTCAACGTTTGGAAATTATTACTAGTAGGTAACAGTGATATAGGGAAATGGATAAAATAAATTAAATATTAAAATATAGTTTTCACTACGGTTAATCACTTGGCTTAATATAACCTGATAGTTATTGACCACCGCTGACCAAAGACCTCCATCATTGAAATCAAGTCATCACTACAATTGATGGGCAAAGGTTTAATTACCACGCTTGCCAAATACGGCTGGTAATCACAAGCCCTGTATATGCATCGAAAAATGCGAAACACACTTTGCCCGGTCTGACCCCCGACCGCCTAACTCTATCGCCATCACTCTCGCAATCGCGCTCTATAGTTTATGGCGTAATTTTGTCTTTTCGAAAGCGATATGAAAGCAATATGAAAGCAATATCGAAGGCTATAGCCTATAGCTTTCGATATTGCTTTTATATCGCTTTCGAAATGACAAGATGACGCCATAAACTATAGAGCGCGATAGCGAGATCGATAGCGATAGAGTTAGGCGGTAGGCCCCCTGGGAATGGAATCTAGGACCTTCGAGTATTGGGCCGAGCGCGTTGCCACTCAGATACTCAGATAAAGACGGCAACACTCACCAATACAATCGCGCTGCCCTAAGCCGAAACTGGCAAAGGCCTTTGGTGAAGCTGGATCCAACCACCTCTCCGGCCTGAACTCCTCAATATCTTCACCCCATGTAGAATGGCGGTTCATCGCGTACACACAGACTAAACAGTTCGTGGCAGGTTCTAGTGTATATTTCTCTAAAAAAATTAAAACATTAGAAGAAAATAATAAAGAACAGAGACAGAATAGGAGGTTGTTAATGACTGCTAATGCAGCCGGGACCAACGGCTTTACGTGCCTTCCGAAGCACGGAGGAGCTAGAGATGATACATTTTTGGTTACCCATCCGATGACCGGCCTTTGCGAAAGTAGCTTTAGCAATTGCAGACCGGGCGCATTAACCACTGCGCCATCGAGCCCCTCGAGAGTTTTTGATACAGGATACTTATAAACGCACTTTTTGTGTCCTGAGGACCATTCTGCAACACTTACCGAGTTGAACTTTTTTATCAACCACTCTTGTGAGGATCGTCACTGGTGGATACAATCTCAGGGTTTCCATTATAACAGCGTCTAAGTACTGAAGTTTAGCCAAATCTTCTTTTTTAATGTTCTCTATAGATCCGTGAAATATACTGTTAAACCTGAAATTATAAAACATTAAAAAAAACTACAAACAGTTTCTAGGTTTATTTAATTCTATAAGAATTTTGTAAACAAGTTAATTATTGGTACGAGCTATTAGGCTGTTTCATCTCACTGTCAGGCAAAACTAGGTCTCTCCCCATTTCTGCCACTCCTCACGATTCTAAAAGGCGTATAGCTCGTTGCGCCACCACCGCACCACATACGTGGAATTTCTTTATTTTGATATGCATGGAAGGTTGGAATATGATTATAAATACGATTGGTTCGTTTTAAAGTATCGTAAGATGGCAATCGTTCTTTGATAAATTACTTTCTATTATATATATAACTCGATCAAGCTATGTGAATGTCACTGTGGGACGTTTATAATCAGGTCAAAAAGATATTAGAAGCAACTTACTCCTCAAAAACTTTGTCCTGCACTTCCTTATGGGATCTCAACAAACTCAAAATACTGTTCAAAGCAATAGACAATGTGTTGTATCCACTAAAGATTATGGTTAAAAGTTCTTTGTTTACATCCACTTCTGAATATATACCTTGGCTTTTCATTTCAAGGAGAAAATCTACGAGTCCTGTAAAGTGATACCAGAGTTACAAATTGTTTCAAGCATAGAGATGATAGAACGAGATGAATTCTACCTTAGGAGGATAAACCATGGAAGAGAAGAGCTCAAGGTCAGGGTCCGAAGCATGCATTAGAAGACGCCTATGTCCAGCATTTGCCATTTACGGGCCATTTGCCATTTATTTGATGATGATAACGCAAAAAAAAAATTAAAATCCTAAGCAGCTTTTTATGAATCCAGAACACTCCAGACTTTATGCTATTAAAGACATTGCTAATAATAAATTTTATTTATTTAGGTAAGTTACACCCATACAATAAAAAAAGTATCACATTAACAAAATAAAATCAAAAATCAGAATAAAAATCAAAATTACAAATTAAAATTAAATCAAAATTTAAAATTAAAATAGAAATTAAAAAAATAGCTTAAAATCGAACAATCTTAATTCAATAAAATAATTAATAAAATGTCACAGAGATTGAAAATATAATAAATGTTTAAAATAATCAATCAATTAATATTTATAATAAATTATCCAACAAATTAAATAAAACAAAAAAAAGATTTGCACAAACTATCCCGATGATGTGTTGAAGTGCTAATGACGGAAAGATACCTCGGCAGATCCCTCTAAGATAAGATAAGATAGTAGTAGGTAAACTAATAATAACAGAAACCTGAACCCGTTCCCTATGATGTTTCCATCCATAGGTAAAGACTCGTGCTCCAGCAGTGAGAAAAAAAATGAGCTTGGGATGGTGATGATGGATGGATGATGATGAACAGAAATAATTAAGTTATTCCTTCTAACCTTTAACGCTATTTTTTTGACATTTTGTTTCTTGATCATCCTGAAGAATGTCGTCCTTAATTTTAGTCTTGCTTCTTTCGATAACCTGGAATATTTTAATAAGACTACCATTTAGTTTTTAATGGTTTAAGCAACATACAAATACATGATTACCAGATTTTGAATTTGCCGGTAAATATTTACATCATCAAACGCAGCACTTAACGTTCTCATTGCAGCATTTAACTTTCTTCTGCTCCTTGTTACATAAAACAATAATTTGTTATGCATAAATACATTTTTGTGTCTCATATACAAAGCGTTAGTGATATTATCTATCGATTTTATGCATAAGTCTACGTTTTTTGAAAACGTTCCGTCTTTTTCGTGTATGCCAAACGCGGTTGCTGAAAGAGAGTAATAGCTTTATTAACAGATATAATCTCAATATTGTTACTGTTCCCAGCCCCCCACCATCGCGTCGTCGTCACCCGAATGCGCTAGTACAAATAATAATAATAACGGTCTTTTAGCCAAGAGCCTCGATCAAAACCTAGAGAGGCTCTCGCTGAAAGGTTGGGTCAAGGGTCAGATGCAATAGGCAGTACTCCTTGACACTGCACGTATTGTCATGAGGTTCCTCACTCTGCAGCCCTAACCACCAATAGCTTGGGTCTATCCACGCTGCCGGTGGCAACCTAGGTTAGTTTTTTTATAATATTTTATATTATGATTATAATGTAAAAAAAATTAAGAAATATATTTAATAAAGATAATAATAATACTTAATAATACTAATTATAAGTATTTATATTATATTTATTAAATTTTTTAATATATTTACTTAATACTTAATAGGTACATGTAAATCTTACACGTATTAAGTTGTTACGTAGGTAACTTAATTTTAAGTGACTTATATTTAAGTATATGTCCATACGTGTTTAAGTTTTTAAGCTCTTTAGTTTCTCCAAGGTGTAAATATACGTGTAAATCTTACACGTATTAAGTTGTTAAGTAGGTACCTAACTAAATTTTAACTTTATTTTAAGTGACCCTGTCTCCCCTATTAGTGGATTCAAATGTATTTTTACATATCTACCTTACTTACATATCAGTATTCGCATAGTAGAACTCCTTACATAACGTGTTGGGTCGAATGATCCTTTTCCAACTTTTACAGCTAAATCCTCAACTAACAGCCTGGCAAGTCTGTTAAGCAAGTCTGTGGAACACAGCTGATCAAATGCAGTATTCAGGTGCTTACGACGACTCTCCCATATTGGAACTAAAAAGATTTGCTAGTTAGTAAAGTGCTATTTTGATTTACCATTCGAGGACATTAACGAAAACGGGTCATATGAATGGCATTAAAAGCAGCGCCACCTAGTGCGAGTTTTATGAATGAATGAATGAATCAAAGTTTATTTGGCATAATACAACATACAACAACAACTATTATTTGCCATTCGATCACGAAACGAAACGAAACGAAACGAAAACTACAACTTGTATGTTGTGTCATATAACTTTCTTTGTTTGTCACCAGGAATACAGATTAAACTAATAGTTCCAGGATAAATACTAAGTGCGAATTTTATTCACTTCTCATATGTGACTCATACACGTTAACAAATAGGTAAGTACAAACAAGACTTTGATGGCATCGGCAGCGCCTGCTATGACAAAAGAAAAAAAAATTGTAGGGCAAATAAAACTTGCACTACAGGCCTTAAAGAGGCGCAGGGGGCCTACCGCATAACTATTGCTATCGCTCTCGCTATCGCGCTCTATAGTTTATGGCGTAATCTTGTCATTTTGAAAGCGATATAAAAGCAATATCGAAAGCTATAGGCTATAGCTTTCGATATTGCTTTCTTAATGCTTTCATATCGCTTTAGAAATTACAAGATGACGTCATAAACTATAGAGCGCGATAGCGAGAGCGATGGCGATAGAGTTAGGCGGTCGGGGGGCTGCTTGCTTCAATACAATGCTTCTTTACTAATCTTGTTTAGTTTAGCGCCGTTTAGCTTAGCCACTGGTCCATGAAGTTTTGTATGATTATTTTGAGACATTACCTGGTGCAGTTACCAGACTTTCCCCAAAAACTGTTTTTACAGAATCGGTGACGAGAAAAGCCCTTTCCAGACATGTTTCCGTCACTTTCGCACAATCTTGAGGGTCGCATATGGCTGCACAAAAAAATAAGTGTTACATAAATATGTGCACTTTTATAGTATCTAGTTTAAAATCAACTCAATTTTAAGCAATTGTCTCATCAATTCATCATACATCATCATCATCATCGTCTCAACCAAAATGTCCGCTGCTGGACAAAGACCTCTCCCAAGGCAAAGGATCTCCACAACGACCGGTGTTCTGCTGCTCACATCCAGTGGCTTCCCGCGACCTTCACCTGCCCCCCATCCGCCTAACTCTATCGACATCGCTCTCGCTATCGCGCTCTATAATTTATATCGTCATTTTGTAATTTCTAAAGCGATATGAAAGCATTAAGAAAGCAATATCGAAAGCTATAGCCTATAGCTTTCGATATTGCTTTTATATAGCTTTCGAAATGGCAAGATTACGCCATAAACTATAGAGCGCGATAGCGAGAGCGATAGCGAGAGCGATATCGAGAGCGATAGCGATAGAGTTAGGCGGTAGGCCCCCAGATCGTCGGTCCACCTAGTTGGGGGCCAGCCTATAAATCGAACAATAATAATAGTCTTATCGTTTCATAGTATCATCCTACGAATATTTTTTATTTTTTTTATTAAGCAACTGGAAAAAGGCGCCTGAATGAATGTTAAACAGAAAAGTCTTCATCTCAACTCATACGGTGTTAAGGACGATTAAGTTAAAGTGCAATTCACCCGGAATCCCTAAGGTGGCCTTAAAAGCTGCCCCCAACCAAAACGAGTGAATAATTACTACCTTTATAATTGCCTCTGTGGTCTAGTTGTTAAGACCACCGGTTTAGACCCAGAGGCCCCAGGTTCGATTCTCAGCGGGTACGAGTTTGGTTGGTGGTAGAGGTTGTTTGCCCGCCTGACTAGTTATTATCTGGCTATCCTATCTAAATTATGTCGGCTATCCTATCTAAACTATGTCGCCATAACATCAATGTTTGTAGCATTGTTATTCCGGCAGCTAGAGATTACGATAGCCAGTGCCTCAGTAGTTGAGGATTCCTGGTGAAGTGCGCTTCCACCTTCGGCCTTATCTTCACTTAATACCAGGTGAGATGAACGCCAAGTGCTTACCCGTAAGATATAGGAAAACCAGTACCGCCGTTAGGAATCGGACCCGGGACCGCTGGGTCTGAAACCGGCAGTCTAACCACTAGACCACAGAGGTGGTATTCAGACATCACAACAAATTACCAGGCCAGGGGCCCTACCGCCTAACTCGAAGCCCATACCGATGCTCTAGTAAATTCTATGCTGATGCCGTTGTCTATGCTGAAGTTTCGAGCGACTGCCTAAAATTGGAGTACTCTCGATAATGCTATTGACATCGCGAATGAACGATGGACTGGCGCACTTGCGTTTTATTCACGCATATTGTTTTAAAATTATACTATGTTTTTTAATGAATAAAATACCAGGGCCTTGCAACCGGTACCGAAAATACGGTATCATATTGGTAAATACTTACCTGTATTTTCTTTTTCGGTTCCTGGATACTGTGGATACCGATTCTTCAATGAGTACCGGTATTTCACCTCAAAAATACCGGTAAGGCGAGGCGAGGAGGCGTCATCTTGTCATTTCGAAAGCAATGTGAAAGCAATATCGATAGCTATAGGCTATAGCTTCTGAAATTGCTTTAATATTGCTTTGATGCCTCTTCGAGTCGAGATCGAGTTAGGCGGTCGGCCCCGGGGGGCAGGAAAACTAACGAGACGAGAGCGCAACGCGTGCAGTTAGCTAATCCAAGCGCCACTCATTTATCTACTAATAATGCACTAATAAATTTGGTTACCTGGCAACGGTATTAGTACCTGTATTATGGTGTATATTGGCGGTATACCGGTACAATACTACTTACCGGTACTCATCGGTATCAAATCGTTACCGCGGTACTTTATTAAAGTCAAAGATACCAGTTTTTTAAAAATACCGGTATTCCAAGCCGTGGCTGGGGCACAAGCCTTCCCTATGGTTGGAAACACCACTTGGGAGGCGATTTTCATCATGTACGAGTAAGAATTGTAGGGTAAGGGGTGCGCCGAACAAAAAAAAGCCAAAAATGCAGTCACGGTTAAGTTGATATAATTAAAAATACTATCGTATAAAATAAACAAAATATATATTTAGTACCAAAGGGAACGTGTTTACAATTAGTCCGATCCATAAATTCATAACACACCTTATAGTTTTTTCTACAATAGCATTTAAAGTTGGGCCAAAATCATGAAAACGAGTGGCGGCGCCGGCGTTTAGTTGATATCTCATAGTTTATCTAAATTATTGTACCTCTGATTTGTCTGTCACCAATGTCTAAACTACAAATCGTCCGTCTCATATTTTCGATTTATCAAGCGGTTTTTAAATTATTATTTTTCAAATTAACACGTTCAATTCCCCAGATAAAATTAGTATGGCCGCGCGGCATCAAATATGGACGAAGACATTTCAAATAAGATATAAGACGGACGGCGCTGTTCGACACATTTTTCGTCGCCAATAAAGAAACATCCCTAGGTATCCTTTACTTTTATTTGTAGGTACACACGCCTGCACATCAACTTTCCAAACGGTCAAATTTCCTCAATAGACTTTGAATTTTGTAATTAAGGTATACGGTTGAAAAAGTATTGAAGAAATTTGACATTTTTGGATAGTTTGATGTGCCTAAATCGTCTGTACCTAAATAATTGTATTCCACTGAATGTTTTCTTACCATAATACGTATAGTTAGGGTTTGTACCTGCATACAACAATGTTACACATTTTTGTTTCAAGCAATCCATTTGTATATTAAGCAGACAGTTCCAAAATGCTGTAACAAAACATTTAAAAATGTTTAAAAAATCCTATAAGCCGATTATCTTCTCAACCTCGTGCCCTTGGATGAGATTACAATAAATAGGTAGATATATGGATGGCACTCAAAGTATAAACCCTATTTTTCCGTGTGGAAATTACAATGAGTTTAATTTGCCATTTGATCACTTTAACAAAAGCCGCAATCGGATAAATGTTATATGTAAGTATTCTGAAGGATTATAAAGTATTAGTGTGCGTTACCCAAGCGGAATGTTGTCGAGTTTCTTGATATAGAATAATTAGTGCTCCATCTCGTGTAATTGTGCGCGAAATCTTAAATTTGTGCGTCTAGTAGTTTTTGAGATATTCGCGAAAAACAGATTCCACCGGGGTAACGTTACCCCAGCGGAACATTTTTTTCCTGTGGACTTATAAAAAAAAAAGTTCCCAGGAAGATAGATCTTGGGAAACTCATTAACGACTTGCAGTAAGCTTTTAAGATTTTAATGGACGTTGAAATTAGTCTCTAAGGTTAGTATTTAAGGAGATTATTATTATTATCTTTTTTCTTTAAAATAAATATATTTCAGAACAGTGGATTTTTTCAAATTCTGCTTTTGCTCATATTACGCACAAATTCATTACATTGTGTGTAAAAAAAACATACTTGTGCGCCTCACCGTTCGCAAGATACAGCAACCACCCAAACGTTACCCCAGCGGTATTTTGAATAACTTCGGAATTATAAGACGCACAAATTTAAGACTAACACGCACACTTACAACGCCCCAAGATCTATCTTCCTGGGTACTTTTTTTTGATAAGTCCACAGGAATAAAAATGTTCCGCTGGGGTAACGTTACCCCGGCGAAATCTGTTTTTCGCGAATATCTCAAAAACTACTGGACGCACAAATTTAAGATTTCGCGCACAATTACACGATTACAATTACATCATACAATTATATCAAGAATTCAAGAAACTCGACAATATTCCGCTAGGGTACGTTACCCTAGCACAAAGTATTAAAAATTATAATCTTTTGTTACTCACATCCCCTCACCCACAGATGAGCCAGACCAATAACAGGCCAGGACAGCCCACATAATGGTGGCAAATTTCCTTGAAGCAATCGACGCCTGCGCCGCCAAGCGTACACGAAACACAAAATACAAGGCACTATCACCAAAAATATCATACTGAATCTGTTTTATTTAAACATAATTTTTAGAAATGATTTATAAATAAGGGATGGCGTAGACGACAGACGTTTGTCCTCGGACTTTCTTGTCCGTCCAAAATAAAATAAAATAATAAACCACCAATGACTTTGCTTTTCTATCACTTTGCGTTCACTGAAAAATTAAAACAAAAACCCAATTCACTTTATCAGTTTGTAATTTTTAAAGGTGTTATGTAACAATGATTTTATTTACTTCATTGCCATACTAAGCCGTTCCTAGTTATGTGAACATTACCTAATAATAACTATAATCGCATTCGCATGTGCGTAAAACAAATATGCAAGACGGATTTCCGTTAGTTGTTGAACCTTGTATAGTGAATCTCTCTGTGTATATAATTTGCGTTGTGATTATAATTAGATCACATAGATAGATAGACCACACGCAGTGCCGCCGGCCCTAAGGTAGAGCGAGTGCTCAGGCGCAATAAGGACAAGGGTGGCAAGGGCTAAATGCGAAAGCAATTTCGAGCAAAACATACAAATTTTTTTGGCACCATTTGAGATGATTGAGTGATGAAATAAAAGTGGATAATGAATTTAAAAAATCTTTTAATTTTAGCTCTAATCTAATCAACGATTTGAGCCGTCGCTGACCAAATTATTCTCATTTAAAAATGACAAGACTTTAAATTAACACAAGTTTAAGATACCCAAACTTTAAAAACGCAATAACTCAGAACTATAGTTCCATAGGTTAGTTGATATTTGCATTAACCCGGCGATATAGTACAAATTGTTTGTACAACGTTTGTACTACGTTATGTACTTGTTATGTTTTTTCAATCCTAACGGTTGATTCTATCCTATGTTTTAGACCTAGTTTTCTTTATATCTTCTTGTAACATAGTGCTTTGATCAAAATAGTTTCTATCATACTATATAAAAAATCTCTGTCATACTATAACAACCTACATAAAAGAATTAATGACATATTATAGTAATTTATTACTTATTTTATCCGGACTATATTTATTTATTGATTTATTTATTCAACGATGTTTCAACAGCATATATAATTTTTTTTTTAATATATATTTTTATCTGTAGTTTAATTTTCTTTCTTCTACACCCTAGTATCTTCTTTTCTTTGCTCGACTTTATACTGCCATACTTTGTATTCGTATCACTACTACAACCGCTTGGCGCTCAATCTTCTTTGTAAGGCACTTATTGAACTTCTTCCAGGCCAGGTAAATGAATATAATGGTTATTTTGCGACTAAAACGGCCACCATGTATACCAGGGACGGGAGGTGCTGATCTGCTTTTTCTTGTGTCGCACTATTTTCTGTACCATTCTGTGCTATGATGATTTCTTCCTTTACTTCTTAATTTTTCGATTGTTGTGCTCCCATACTTTTTTCTTTAGCAGCCAAATTTTACTGCGATGTTTATACGCGTACATAACTCTACTCTTTGGCGCGTACAACTGATGACGTGGCTTGGAAGTGAACCCACACGGACCAGAAGCACTACCTATAATATAAGCAGTGGACTGGCAGGGTCGCCATGTGATACACATACATCTCAGAAATTTCACACACTTATAGTTTATTAGGATTGCAGAATGTTAATATTTTTAACTCAGCTTCCCATCGCTCAGCTCTTGCGACGTGGTGGTTTTCCCTAGAAATACGACAAGGCTCATGTCTGCTCCAATGACCAGTCATCAGAGTCTTCTGGAGCCGACCTGAGAAAAGCCGTTCATTATTGGTTGATTAGCAATAAGCTCGGCTCCGCTCAGCACAGCTCCGCTTCAAGGGAGTTATGGGTTTTGACATCACACGCAACAATAAAACATTCCGATTTTTTTGTGATTACGTATATTTCATAATATTTTAGTAGGTATGTTTGACAATACGATCAGATCAGATATAAGTAGTAAGTACATGTGAACATTCATTATTAGGTACCTAATATAGTTTTACATACTGGTTACATATTTTAATGGAAGAATAACTCGTAGAACAATCAGATCTCATAAAAGTAGGTACATGTGAATATCCATTATTTGGTTATAAGTTTTACATTCTTACTGGTTATATATTTTATGCAGAACACTATATCTCGTGTATATAGGTATATTATGTATGAATTGTATATTATAATCATGAAACATCTAAGTAATAAACTTCTATACATTTGTTTATTGGTTAAAACTATGTATACGAGTATGAATAGCGCACTATTAAATATAGACTCAGTTATTATATTATATTACACTGAGCAATTTTGAATCACTGCGACACACAAATGTTTGCTTCAGTGTTTATCATATATCAGTATCATATCAGTCTTCATAGACATCAAATCCACAGAATAATATCTTCAGGCTCATCGCTGTAAAGATGGATGCCAAACATATGTTATGGCATCCATCTTTACAGAGGAAAATAATAAAGGGGTTGCACAAAAGTTCTCAATGACTTTTATTATCTTCCTCTATCGAAGTGCTAGTGAAAGAGGGAAACCTCAGCAGACCCCACTCAGGTAAAGATATAATTATAATATAAATTACTTAAATACTTGTATTTTCGTTTTATTGTAACTACTTATATGTGCGGCAATAATGCTAATAGTTATATAGTTTTAATTTAAACACTTTAAAGATGCTTTGAATATACATAAAGCATCAATCTATTATATTTACTGTTGATTATTATATTAATTTTGTTTATTTTGATTCAATTAATCATCATCCACACCATATACCTTTATGTGTTAAAGTGGATATTAGTTTAACTATTTTAATGACTTCATCACAGACATACCATATGCGATAACAAAAAGGTACTTAACTTATTTAATTGGTTGTCTGCAATACACTTATACACTTATAAATATCAAAAAATTAACTAATTGTTGTATAATCTTTAACATAGTTAATAATAATGTAGATCTTTAACATTATGGTATACCTAATTACCCTGCTGCGGATTTTTTTCTTACTCAGATAGGGTTGTCATGTATAGGCCTTTGAATCTGAATTTGATTGTAATATTCTGTTCAACTTCAAATTTTGTTTATGACAACCGGGGCACTTTTAGGTTAGCGTAATATTCTGTTGAACTTTAATAATGAATAAGGGCTGATTTTTCAATCGTCAGTTAAAATTTATTCATTGAATAATTTTGACATAATGACAGATTCTCCTTAGAAAAATTATGTCAAAATGACAATATTATTTGTTGTTCAAAACTTATCTGAGGATTGAAAAATGGGGCCTAAGTTACATAATTACACAGCTGGCATACATAATTAAATTAGGCTCACTTGGTACAAAAAAACAATTCCAATATTAATTCAGCATTAGTTAGCAACCATACTTAGCATATTGCATAACTTGGTATTATACTAATTATACCAATGTATAATTTAGTATTATACTAATTATACCAACATATAACTTAGTACCATACTAAATAAGTAGTAGTAATAAATAAATTAAGCTGTGTTAGTGAATTGCATAAAAGATTTTTCTAGTTTGGTATGAGTAAGTGAGTCAAAAACTGCTATATCGGTAATTATAGCAATTGTATATGTTAATCAATACAGTACATTACTTAAGTCTTAACTAACATAACATTCAGGCCCCAGGACATATCTTGAGAGTAGCATCCGAGATTAACTACATTTGTTTTTAATTGAAATCTTGTGTATTATGTAAGTATTTATAGACTTTAATCACATTGAATAACTTGACACATAAATTATCCCATTTGCGTATCAATTTTTTGAATTGAAATTAATTTGATGCAATTACCACATTGGCTCATGGCGCCGTGATTACTTTTACTTCCACTGACTGATGAAGATTTGTCCCAGGGCTTACACTCAAGAGTATTTGACAACAATACAGCTATAAAAAATTTTCTTAGAGTAATTAGGACCAGTAACATTCAGAACTTTTTTTTCTGTCTATACCACAATTACAACTCAGATCCAGAGTTCTTGATAGAGACATAGACACCGTACCACATATTAAATGTCTCACAGAGTACATATTATTATAATAACTGTATTATAATTATATTGGAACTACATTTAGTAAAAAGTTTTCCACTTTAACTTATACAATGCTAAAACCAAGTAAAAAGACACCAAATGTCAGTTCATATTATTAAAGGCTTGTCAGTTTCCGTATCACACTTACACTGTCGTTTCTGTAGGATTATAATTATATATAGATCCTGCTTTTCCATTTTCAGTGTGCTACTACAGTCCAGATATTTTCAGTCTTCCAACCGATATCAATTACAAGCCTTTGGCCGAATCCTGGGATCCGTGGAACTCCTGTCACAAAGGATCATCGTCGGAGTCCAAGTCGTCAGATGAATCGTCAGATGAATCATTGCTGGAATCCGATGAGGAAGAATCATAATCACTTTCTTCAACATATGCTACACAATTTTTTTTCTTTAGGCCTGGCAGCAACGACATTGATGCCATTCTCAGTGCCATTTCATTCTCCATAATTTCAGTTTCTTCTTGTTCGACTAATTCTGCTGCCGCTTCTATTGGCCCTATGTCTAATCCCAACTCACTCTTGGTTACGTCAATATTAATCATATTGTTGCACAGCTCGTCTATCTCTTCACTCCTACATTTTTGCAGAAAGACCAGATAGTCCTTTATGTATAACTGATTTAGTATGTAGCGTGCATCGTTACTCGTGTTGAACATTTGATGAATTTCAATAAAACATTTGATAACAAACTTTTTGCCTCTTTTAAATAATGCAACAAGATCTGATTTCACTTTGTCACACAGTTCAAAATTTCTGAATATAGGGTAGACCAGCGCTCTCCTGTAGGATGCTATTATAACTTCTCTCATATCATTGAATACGCAAAACCAACTTAATGTTGAAGACAGCTTGTTTATAGTCCAGCTGGATTCAACTGTGCCTTCATTGAGGGTTGTTCGTTTATCATAACAAAACCCATAAAGAATATCAACAAGGCCAAGTAAAATTTGTTTTTTTTCAGCGTTACTCAATAGGTAGTGTTTATTTGGTAAGTCTTTCAAAACTGCAATTTCGTCCTCAGTGAACTCAAGGCTGTTTTGGAAATCGGAAGTTTCCCAATAGGGTGAAGTAATCAAATAAGGAGAAACAAGTTCATCCTCATATAAGTCAGCTAAATAATGATCAGAAGAGAATTTATCATTCTCATACTGCATCCTCACAATGTTACGATCTTCGATTGCTACACTTTCTGGTACCTTTAATTCAAATATTTGGGGAAACTCGCTTCCTATGTCACTGAATTCTGTTGATATTTTATTGGCAAAACCATAGGCGTATTTATTGCCATTATCTTCTTCATTGTCATCGAAGGAGATGCCATCCTCTTCAAGCATTTCCACCAAGCTAGGATTAATATCGGGAATATCTCTCGGAGCAAGGAGGCTAGTGATCATATCGAGATTTTCAAAATATTCGCTCGGAGTCTCTTTATCAAACGTGAGTTTGAAGTCACCGGTGGCGCAAGCATAGGAACCTTTGGACCTTTCATTGTCAACGATCCTCCCAGGGAGCCTGAGCCTCAAGAAGTAGGGGCTAGATATGAACAAAAAGTTTTCACCGTCAACATCGATCTCGGTATCGCCTATGTTTGTGTATGGCGCGTGCACCACTATGAACACGTGATTCTCGTCCTGAGTCAATTTGAAACGTGGAGTCAACATCTTGATTGCTGACAGACAAACATTTAACTCACCATTTTACGCTTCAGCGTAACAAATAGTTTGCACTATCAAAGGATAAAATATTTAGATTATTGATCGGATTCTCGCACGTCACAAAATGACGTAGGTACTGTGCGGTCCGAGACAAGCTGCTGCCTGCTGAACTGAAACTCTGTGATAATGATAACTCACTACGGGAAAAGAAATGAAAATTCCCGAAACTTTCTAAATTTTTAGAAGGTTTCCAGAATATTTCCAGAGTATTCTTAAAAAGTCCCAAACTTTCGGAAAGTTTCGAAAAATTTCAAATTTATTCTTGAAGTGAAATATTTTATATGAAAACTAAACAAATTAATTAGTACTACTTGCGTGGGTGCGTTGTGTGTAGGTGTTACGCTTTCACTTGAAGACTTAGGTAATGAATGAACCCAAAAGAATAGTTCTCTCTGTTTAATCAAAATCCTTTTTTGTTTAATACATATTTTTATTAAAACATATTTTTATTAAAATAACTTGTACCTTTAACTGCGTTTCGGTATCGGTAATTCGGTATGCTATTGCCAACTTGTCAAAAAATATTGTGATGTGTGTGACTCTTGTGAGTTGTGACAGACAGTACCAGCCTACAAAGAAAAGAATTCGCTCGCGATCGCGAGATCGCTGCCTAGTAAAATCATAAATGCGCTCCGCTCGGTAGTTTTTATTTATTTCTTGTTACTGAAGCCAAACAGGTATTTAGAAATTAAATTATTACGGAATAAGCCCTTTCTTGTTTTCTTAGAAAAGACTAAATTAGTGAAAGTGTTGAAAGAATAATGCCGGTTGGTCGTAAACGGTGGAACCTGCATGGTAAGTAAAATATTTATTTTCAATTTGCTCTATTTACTTAAATTTATTTATTTCAAAGTTTACATTTTAACCTTACTATAAATAATACTAGTACAACTTTATGTTTACCATTTTATTATAATGTTTAGTTGACTAGTAGAGATGATAATAAAAATAACTTCATTGATGAATTTGGAATTTTAACATTAATCTTTCCTAGCTCCTCTACCTAGGTATAATGAGAAACGTCTATCGGACCTACAATTGAGAGGGAAGGTTATGTAATTTCACTGTGATTAAGTTGCTTTTATTTGATACATTTGCTAAACAACATTACTGGTTGGGAGATTTCTAAGATTTTTTTAATACTTACATGTTTACTTCTGTCTGCCAGCTGTTGATAATTCATCAATTATGATTAAATTCATTTGACTATGTAACATTATCATTAGAATAAATATTTTTTGGGATAACAGTTTGTTGTTTGATGATTACTCTTTCTTTGCATGTGGTCTGCTTCTGTTCAAATTTAGAACAGAAGGGTTTGTCTATGCACAAAAACTTTTTAAGATGTAGTGTGTAGGTACCACATGTTTTAACATTAACTATTTTGTTGCAAGGAACTAAAGATCATCAAGATATCTACTTACACAATATTTTTTTTGTAAATGGGAATTTCAGAACACATACAAACAATGTGAATATTATAACTTTGCTAATAAATTTTATTTTTTGCTACATAATCAATTTATTTATTCAGCTGATGGAAAAACACAATTGTGTGTTCTACATTTTTTTTGTAGCATAATAATTATAATTTGTTAATTTGGACAACATTGCTTACTATATCTCTATGTAACTCTCTCCAACATTCAGTTTTAATAATACATAAGTAGTACCCACCAAAGACTTCCATCATTGAAATGAAATGATTGCTACTATTGATGGAAATTGACTTAATCATAAATAATACATACACACCTAAAAAGAGGTAGACAGCATCGAAATTACCAATGTTGAGTATACTCGTATCAATGACCCAACACCACATTCAGCGTATACAAAGTAGGGTTCCAGGGTAGAATAGACAAAATCAGTGATGGGTTGCTAGCCGATCGCCTGATGTGGGAGTATCTTGGAACCCTTGTCCCTTAGTCGGCTGTTATAAAATGCATGGGAAGTTAAGCAGCTGATACATTATTTTCACATCCCTGAACAGCATAAGTTTCTACTTAAAACTCAAAATAAATCAAACTTTGTAAAGTAGGTAAGGTGCTTTAGGTAAAATATTATTTAGTTAAATTAAATTGGAATTAAACATACAGCTTACACACAGCCTACTGGCTTGAGAAAACTTCAATTACATCCAATACATTTTTAAATCTGTAACCTTTACTCTAGAGTTAAAAGACACGAGTGGCCTGCTCGCAACTTTGTCCGCTAGTGCTATTGCATCGTCATCTACCGGGTCCAACTGTGATACACAAAAAGTTTTATCAAAATTGGTCCAGCCATTTAGGAAGAGTTCAGTGACATACACACATATTGAAGAGTTATAATATATTTAAAGATTTGTTCTATGGTTATGAACAAGAAGCTTAATATTTTGGCTTTTATTTAAAATGACAACTAATACGCAGATAATTTTTTGTAGTGTCATATTAGATATATTACAAGATATATAGGATAATGAGAGAAAATGAGGGTATTGAAAAAGTGTTTTGGTTTCTGGTAGAGTTAGGTACTACTCTATAAAACTTGATTCATAAATTAATAAGTAACATAGATATCAAACTTGCCTTGTTAAAACAAAACTTTTTGTTTTATAAGTAACTAGCGGCCCGCCCCGGCTTCGCACGGGTGTACTATTTTTAAATATAGCCTATGTTACTCAGCGCAAAGGTAGCATTCTAGTGGTGAAAGAATTTTTAAAATCGGTCCAGTAGTTTTTGAGTTTATTCGTTACAAACATATATACATACAAAAATACAAAGGTTTCCTCTTTATAATATTAGTATATAACTTTATATTTGTGCATAGCTCAAATACTTTTTAGTATGTGTTTCTTCAGATGGCCCTCAAGGATCACTGAGGAGACTGCGGAATCAGCTTGCCGAAGACGGCTGTGCCGAATCACAAGTTGTACTTGCCAAGCAACTTTTAGATGAAAAATGTGGTAAGCATTATTTTTTTGTCAATGATGCAGCCTTTTTGGTATTATATAGTAAGTGTCTTAATGTGTTTTGTATATGTGTTTGTGGGCTGTAATTTGCCTTTATATGGTTTCTCCTAAAATTGGAAGTGTATACTGTATAGACTTCATGTAAATGTGTCATCATCATCATCATCATCTCAGCCAGACGTCCACTGCTGGACAAAGGCCTCCCTCGAGGATCTCCACAACGACCGGTTTTGTGCTGCTCGCATGCAGCGGCTTCCCGCGACCTTTACCAGATCGTCGGTCCACCTGAGGGCCTACCGCCTAACTTTATCGCTATCGCTCTCGTTATCGCGCTCTATAGTTTTTATGGCGTCATCTTGTCATTTCGAAAGCGATATGAAAGCAATATGAAAGCAATATCGGAAGCCTATAGCTTTCGATATTGCGGGGGGCTGGTTGGAGGCCTACCCATACTGCGCATTCCGGTACGCCGTCGCCACTCGAGGATTATTCCGCCCCAGCGGCCATCAGTCCTGCGAGCGATGTGCTCTGCCCACTGCAACTGGCTATGTCAGTAACCTTTGTTGATCTGCGGATCTCCCCATTTCCTGTAAATGTGTATAAGTGCTTTATGTACAATTTGTAAATTCAACGTGCGAACCGCGCACGGACAGGCCCCTCTAGAATACCAGCAGCGTTGTTGCGACACGCCTCGTTCGCAACAAATTGTTTGGTTTATCCGTAAAAAGTGCTACAATCACAATTACATTTATATGTGACAGAATCGTTCTTTCACTTTGTTTACAGAATTGGAAGCGGATAAAATATCGAACTTCAAACAAGCACTAGATTGGCTGATATGTGCTACGGAGCAAGCACACCCAGAAGCCCGAAAAATGTTGAGAAGGTAATACGGAAGTTGACAACAACAATAAATTAACAGAACATTACCCATATTAATGACATCACGTAACAGTTCTTTAAATTTGAAACATTAACCTATTTTGATTTAAGAGGCCTATTACATTTTGGCCGTGAATTTTGCATAAAATGCCCAACTTCGGCGTTCTTGTTCAGAGAAACTGAAACCTTTAGACAATTTTGACTTATTGTATGGTGGAGAATAGTTATTAGTACAATTCGTAGCGGCCGCGCTTTTTGCAATCTTCCCTTATCTATTTATATAAAGCCAAAATTTCGAAGCTAGTTTTTAAATACGCTGACGGCAATTTTCAAGCTCATGGATTGAACTACTGTAGTTATCAAACAAAATGAAAAATATATAATAATATCTCTTAAATAGCGGTTAAGTTCATAGTGACCTCGGAATTTCGAAATATGAATGGAATTTCTACAAAAATTATCCCATTCAAAGCCATAAAACGTTCAGAATTAGCTGTAAATATCTCCTTACTCCATTAATATTATTAAGTAAAATGTATGTACACCAGAATTAACGTTAGTTTATAAAATTACAAATTATATACTTTTTTTGAACGATAAAAAATTATTAAACTTTCGCGAAAGCGCGAGCGCGCGCAGTTTTAACCGACTTCAAAAAAGCAGGAGGTTTTGTGATAGGCCTCTTATAAACAAATATTTAAATAATAACCTAAGCATGAATGAGCTGTGACCTAATAAGTTTTTAATAAACACTCAATTGACGGAACACAATAGTGACGTCATAGTTTGCCATTCACATACAATTTCTATTTAAAAAAATAGTTTGGACAGTTGCTAAAAGTTTATCTATTGACTAACCACTAACACACACAAACACCACAAACACCAGTCAACTACCCAATTAGTACAAAACAAAAGCGGGTTTTTTAAAAGAGATTGCTGTTTGATTCCCGGTGTAGCCGGACGTTTCGTAGGCTGCTAGAAAAGGATTCCTCAAGCCGTGTGAACGAAAAATCGTCAGAGGGCTTCTAGAGTTGCACAACTTCTTTCTCTTCGCACGACTCTTCACTCGAGTTGAGGTTCTAACTCTTGGAGGCGACTTCGGGTTGTTAGGGATGGACCCTTTGGCAATTCTCCTATGCGCAAAGCAGAATATAGAATTAGCTATGAAAAAGCGTAAATTCATTCCGAGTGACAGCCAAGCTGCGCTCAAGTCACCCATATCGCCCCGGATCGACACTGGCCTTGTTCTAGAAACCACCAAAGCTTTAAACAAGCTAGGTGGACATTGATCTGGGTCCCAGGCCATATGAGAATCCATGGCAACGAGAATGGCGGATGCACATGCCAGGGAGGGCGCGGAAACTCAGCTCATTGGTCCTGAGTCGTTCGTGGCACTTGCACCAAGTACCATTAACAAGGCCTTATTAAAAGATTACATCGTAAACAGGCACAGCATCGAATGGAAAGAGCAGCCGGGTATGAAACACTCCAAATCCTTCCTAGGCGAAAACGGCTTAGGACGGAGTAAGTTCATATGCGGAGGTAGTAGAAGCACAGAATAACTAATATTACCTACTACCGTACAGAAGACTCACTCTCTACTCTCTAGCGGGGGGACCGCGGGGCGGGGCGATGAGGAGTAGTATCTCGCGTGGGCACGAAACTTATCGGTCAGTCAGTCGCGCTAGAGTAGTGTTGTGAGCAACATGTTACGACTGTCATCGTAACACAAGTTTAACGTAGAAGAGAACTATTGGAGCCAAGTCTACCAATGAAAACGGAGTTATTATTACCTAGAGATGGTGTTAATCCAATGAAGAAGTAATTTGGGAGAAAGCAGACCCGATTAACCATCGCACAGTGTTTCCTGGTTCCCAAAATTCGTACGTCGTCCTTTTTATTACGAATCTGGAAAGAGTTAAGTGTAACAAATGCAAAAGTGAAACTCCCGCGTTCCAATTTTACTTAGTTACCGAGTAATAATTTTTTGAAAATTGCCTCTTTTTTGTACCGGAAAATCGAAAAGTAATTATCATAAGAGAAATATACGCGTTATAGACATATTTATTATGTAGATTCATAGAGGAATCAAAACTATAAATACTATATTCAGTTTCAAACTTCTACAGCATGTATTTCGAACAAAATTAATTAATTTCGTTTTTTTTAGAATTTGTTTTCTCCGAAGTTCTAAGGGTTCGGCATTTTTTTTTCAAATGATAATATAGTACAGGACATACACTAAATACACTAAAAAAAACCAGATGCCTATTCCATGGTATCTCGCTGTAAAATGCATTTAAAACCAATACCGGTATCTTACGTCCTAGGGTTGTCATAAACCTCAAAAAAAAAACAATTACTGGTATTAGTTAAATTTTATTTTGTATCGTTGTTATCACATCATTTAATTACCAGATCATGTCAGTGACCTTGTAAGACTTTTTAAGATTAAGTTTCGAAAAAAATATTTGTTATAGTTTGGTGGCTTGTGGCTATTACCCTTTCTTGAAGACGCTTAAGCTGCTGCACTACAGCTATATAACTATGATGATTTATGATAAACTACTACAGAAGATGTGCATATCTCTGAAAAAGAAGCCAATGTTTCGTTACAAGGACTTTTGCAACATAGTAAGCGAACATTTTAAGCGTATTGTTGAGTTTTGTGATGAAAGTATTTCACAATTCTATGAACAGAATGTAACAGAAGAGAGACTAGTTTGTATTTTTAAGAGATCGTGGGGGTTCGACGGAAGCTCAGGCCAAGCTTTGTACAAACAATCATTTGGTGTCAACTTAGACGATGAATATAACCTTTTTGCAACTACCTTTATACCCCTGAGAATCAAAACAAAAAACAATCAGGTTATTTGGCTTAATCCCTCACCTCAATCGTACCGCTTTTGTGGGCCTATCCGAATTCAATATAAAAAGGAAAAAACTGCACTCATCCTTGCCGAAAAAAAATACGTGAAAGATCAAATCACTGACGTTACGCCATTATTGGCAAAAACATCTAAAGGCCACACAATCCAAACTGACAGTGAATTGCATTTAACAGTAATTGATGGAAAAGTGTTTTTTGTTTTGTTTATATAATTTTAACGCAAATTTTGTTGCGATACAAATTACAAAAACACAATGTTGAAAAAATTTCCACGAGCAGGATTTGAACCTGCACCCTTCTGACATACCGAGTCAGGTGCTCTTCCAATTGAGCTATCGTGGTTCTAACTAAGTGTTAAATATTATTCTAAACACTCCAACTCAGTTGCTTAACCCGTATTGCGAAATCACAGCGACTCAATTCAACAATTTAGAAGAATCTTTTAAAAATATTCCCAGGAAAGACGCTAACGGAATATGTCCACTACATGCGTGGATTAGAGTTTTAGAGTTTCTTTTAAAGTTGGCATATAAGTCCGAAGTAAAAAAATGACGGGTTACAAAAGAATTTTGAAAACAGATTAATACAAGAACGGAAAAAGAAAATCCAAGTTGAGATAAGAGAGAAAACTGGAGTGTTGGTTGATGTCGTGAGACCTAATAGTGGCACGACGAACGATGGGAATGCTGCCAGAACTGTATTGTTGGACAAAAACAGGCAAATATTTTCAGAAATATTAAATATTGAAAAGTGGCTAATAGATGGACTTCACACAGTTTTGGTAGTTTTGTCGTTTGGTTTACCTATAGATGCGGAAAAGTTTGGAACTTTTTGTAAGAGACTGGCTCATAGATACTTGGATACATATTCGTGGCATCCCATGACTGTCAATAAAAAATTAAAAAAAAAATTAATTAATAAAATATTAGTGCATGGTAAGAATATATCGCCGGGTTAATGCAAAAACCAACTAACTGGCATTTTTGACAAATTGAGTTAAAAATACCATTTTACTTAAAATTTTGTGTTCTCTCTACAGGTAAAACAAACTAAGCCAAATACCTGTTGGTTTCGGAGTTAGTGAAATGCAAAACCATCTAAATTAAATACTTTATAGCAATCTTCAAGTGTAAAAACGAGTACCATCGAATAACAAGCAAATAAAAAAAAATAGAGGTCCAAAATAAATTATTTCAATGTAATTTATTTTAGCAATAACTCGAATCGTCCAAATACTTCTAAAATTCTAGGATTAAAATATACCAACTTGACGTAATAGAAATTACCATTAGAAAAAATATGAAACTAAGTTACAATGCCTATAAGTATGCTTTCCGAGAAAGGCGCAGAATCCCGGAATAAGTTTTGGAGGAGCGACCTGGAGCACCATACTAGTAAAATGAGCCGAGAACTCACAATGTTAGATCTCTTTCACCGGGCCCTGGAATCCTCAGATCCTTTAATTTCTATGCTCAATCTGAATAAAAGACAAAAAAAATAATGAAGGTACCTTTGCCTGCAGCAGCATTAGAACTGTTAAAATGTGTCACTATGGAAAATATCATGTCTAACACAGATGACGATAAACAAATTTTAGAAGACAATGAAATTGACCTAGTATTAAACACAGATAGTGACTACATTTTTTATATAGATATTATATGAGCACACAAACGTAATAGTAAACTAATTGAATAAAATGTTTTTCAGTATTTTCTAAAAAACCCTTAATATTTGTTTACTTTTTTGTTTGTCAACTTTACGAAAAAGATTTAAAATTTAAAAATACAGAATTTGTCAAAACCCTGACTAAAATATAAAAAAAATTGTATCTCCAAAATTCCATGGAATAGGCATCTGGTTTTTTAGTGTATTTAGTGTATGTCCTGTACTATATTAGCATTGAAAAAAAAATGCCGAATCCTTAGAACTTCGGAGAAAACAAATTCTAAAAAAAAACGAAATTAATCAATTTTGTTCGAAACACATGCTGTAGAAGTTCGGAACTGAATATAGTGTTTATAGTTTTGATTCCTCTATGCACCTACATAATAAACATGTCTATAACGCGTATATTTCTCTTATAATAATTATTTTTTATTTTCCGGTACTAAAAAGAGGCAATTTTCAAAAAATTATTACTCGGTAACTAAGAAAAATTGGAACGCGGGAGTTTCACTTTTGAATTTTTTACACTTAACTCTTTCGAGATTCGTAATAAAAAGGACGACGACGACGTCCGAATTTTGGCCACCAGGAAACACTGTGCATCGGTGCCTCGACAGGGCACCTCGACCATGCTACAAAACAAATGCTTCACAGAATGCTCTATCAACAAATAGCGTGTGTAGGGCATGTGGAGAGGAAACGGAGTGAATGCAGCACCTACTGTGTGACTCTGGCTAGGAAAAGAATGGGACTCCTGGGGTCGGCCTATCCGAAACCGGAGGACTTCACGCTCTTCGCTCTTAAGGATGTTGCCAAACTTATGGCATCTATCTTCACAGAGGAAGAAGAGTGTAAGGAAGGGGTTGCACAAAAGATCCCGATGGGTCGAAGTGTTACTGCGAGAGGGAAACCTCGGCAGGCCCCACTAAGGTAAGATAAGATAGGGATGGCATCACGCAAGCGTGTCCTCATCTCCTACAAGATTTTCCAAAGCGAAGGGTGAGACCTCGGCTCGTGTTGACCGGGTCGTGGGGAAGAGGAACAAGAGTTGCACCGTTGCACAAATCAGTCGAAATATTAGGTACTAGTTGTCGCCGGCGACTTCGTTCGCGAGGACTAATCCCACAGGAACCTGTACCGGGATAACAAGTATCCTATGTCCTATGTCCTAGTCCGGGTCATGGTCTGTCTATGTGCAAAGTTTGCATAAAAATCCGTTCAGCCATTTTCACGTGATGCGCGGTCAAATAAAACGCAGACAGACAAAAAGTCTAAAAACTGTACCACCTAGGTACTGTTATCGATTCTAAGTATCCCCAGCCAACTTTTTTTCGAATATCTTCCATGTCCCTACAGACTTTCGACCCTCTTTAGCTTTATTATATGTATATGTAGATAAAAAAGATATGCCTCGAATACCTTTTTTTTTTTTGTTTGCGTTGTGAACCTCTATATGCTACTTTGATTAATCTACTTTGACGGCGCCCTAGTCGTGGACTCAACTGGCTATCGGTCTTCCTTTCCCTGCGCCGTTGGTCACAAGGCGAGGAAGATAGTTCACCAGCCGTGGTCATGCGTCTATTACAGGCGACTCACAGCGTTGTGTCAGGGTGCCTAGTGTGAGTTTCGTTTGACATTCGATCACGTTAACGAAAACGAGAATTAGGCATTGAAGCAGCGCCTCCTGGCGACAAACGAGAAGAGTTACAATGAATACTGATATTAAAGAAAACTCACACTAGTCACTCTGTAGTCACGTTGTGAGAGCGACACACCCTACCACAGGTCTGACAAGAGAAGATAGTGGCCAGCCATACCAGTGGATGTCTTTTGGCTGAGATGATGATGATGATGATGATGATGATACCAAATCGTAAAAACACAGTAGTACATGACTTCGTCCCGGGTAACCGTCTGGCGATTCTACCGCAACTGTTGGGACACTTGGGACGGGTCCTAAGGGCTCCTGGCTCGATTGGTGGAGCATACATTTTGCAAACCTATAGTTTGCCTAATGCCTAGAATATCTATGTATCTACTATACTAACTCCGGTGATTGGTTATAACCGTCCCGGATCATCGTGGCGTCACGTAAGAGGAAGTGCAGAAGGAGTCCATTTTTAGTGTGGATATGCATTTACCCTTGAGGGGCTTGGGGTTAGAGTCCCACATAACCATCTGCGTCTCACTGGGTGAAGTGTATGCCTATTGCATTTCCTCCTGTTTAAAAAAGAGGATACCTATGTCCCTACAGTATGGTAAAAAAATGTACTTTTGTTTTAATAATTTGCCAAAGGCTAAAATATAAGTAACATCAAAACATTTTAATAGTAGAACCTATTTTAAGATAAATTACAACAAATGAGGTTTTACACTTTGCAACTGGCATGCAACCGTCTCGCGTCGTCCGTCATACGAATAATGTTGACAAAAAGCCTGTCAACAAAAAACTAAACATTGGACGGATGCGGGATTTATAAGCGAGGAAACGACACGCAACCGCGCGATGATATGAGGTAACAGTGTGTGGAATCGCAACCATTCTTCGGCGAAGTAAAACGTAAACAAAATTGTAGCAAAATTTTTCAGTTACGCGCACGCTATGTGACTTGCCGGTCGGTCAAACACTTTTAGTACGTCCAAGATATTAGTTTTGCTGTCGCTCATAGGAAATACGATACTCAATAACCCGGTTGAACGAAAAATGCCAGCGTGTTTGGTGTTACGCGTTATATAAAAGTATTTGACAGTGTTTTTTTCGAATCGTGCAATGAAATGAATGAAAACGTCCAGGATTTTGCGCTGTGGAAGATTAAATGGGACAGAGTGAGAGATGAACTGCGACGATCTATGTGAGACTTTATTTTCTCTTGTTTTTTTCCTTAGTTATGGCTTTGTGCGGTTAGCACCTTAAGCCAGTGTCAAAGTATTTTTTATACAAGTAAAATAAATAAACAGTTTTTACTTTGATAAATAGATGATAATGAAAAGTAATAGAAATTAGTAGTGATAAATGTTATTCCCCGCAACCCTTTGTGTATCACTGAAGATGCGGGGGTTTAACTGAGACTACACGTGATCTTCTTGAGATTTGAAAAGCGACGTTGCACTGTTTTGTTTCATTTGCATGCACGTTCACGAACACTTTTCGCTAAAAATCCACCTTTATTTTACATTAATATTCGACATAGCAAAATTTTTACAAAATAAAACAAAACCGGCAGAGTTATGACTCTTCACTTTCCCGCCAAGAAGTCCTTTCTCTTAGTTATTGATAGTAATTGATAGGTACGTGACAATTCAACATAACAAAACTGTTTCTTAGTAAAGTTCCATCTAGTTGGCGTATTGCAGATGCCTATAAAAATATCGGGTTGCCTCTAAAAATCTATGGTAGGGTATATCGTTGTGTTGTCTGGTTGGTTTGTTGTCGTGTTGTTGTGTTGTGTCGTGCTGGTTTTTAAGGTTTCGGTGCTGAGGTGGTGACCCGACATGGAAGAAATGATGAGCAGCCGACGCTTGGCTGCTCTGATCGACTGTGGAGGGTTCCCATTCAGCGGGGTTTTTGTGTAGGATCATGGGCGGGGACTCGAATATGGAAGCGATGGGCAGCGAGATGACAGACAGTTGTCTTGCTGGCCCAAAGCGACCACGCTAGAGTCCCGGTCCAATTGGTTTGTGTATGTCCTTAGGGTAGTTGTTTTGTCCGCATGCCCACAAAGGGGGCATATCTGTCTGGTTGTTGTGTTTCTGGTTTTCGAGTCCGCATGGCCAATAATGGTGGGTATGTCGTTCTGGTTGGTGAGTCCGCATGCCCATGCAAACGTGGGCATGTCAAAGGGTCGTTGTGTCCGCGTGTCCACATAATGGGTGGGCACGCTAGTCGGATTGTGGGGTCCGCGTGTCTACATAACGGGTAGACACGCCGGTCTAACATAGTTGTTGAATGTTTTGGTTGTGTTGTGTACGCGCAGTGAGGCTCCGCGAAGGTATTGCCCTCGTGGTAAAGGTCCCGTGGTCCCTCCGCAGTGCGCCTCGGTGATTGTCCCCCGGTGGTTTTAGTGGGTCGGGCATAACATCCGCCCATCCCCACACACCTCCCGAGACTGTCTCGGTGAGACGGTCTGATGGAGCAGATTTCTACCGGGAAAACAAAAAAAAATGGTGGGGTATATCGAGTTCGATACGCTACTACGAAGGACACCATCACCTAGTTTTGACCAGCAAATCTTGAGGATACACCAAGAGTCTCGACGTATATTCCAGTTACTCTGTAACCACGCTTCGTTAGCTTTCGTGCAAAGTTTTGTGGACTGAAAGCAGAGTGGCCTTATGAGCCCCTGATGGCCGTCAGCGTGTGTGGAGAAGGCATGGAGAACGATTTCTGCCAATCACTTCAATCACTCAAACTGTCGGCTTCCATGGAGGGTCGGTTATGGTTTGGGGCGGAATCAGTGCCGAGGCACGTAGAGAGTTAGTGGTGGTGGAGGGTCGTCTAAATTCAGTGCGATACATCGAAGACATCCTTCAAGAACATGTTTTGCCATACGTAGTACGTAGGGTTCATTGGTCATGAAGAATTTCTTCTAATGCAGGATAATGCGCGACTTCACACAGCTCGTTGCGTGAACGATTATCTTTTAGATGTCGGAATTAAAAAAAATCGAACCCTATAGAACATGTCTGGGATATGCTAAAAAGAAAAGTTAAAGGTAATCCTAACCCTCCAAAAACGCTCCATAACTTGAGAACCGTGCTGGTCTATTGAGGGGGACCTGGGAAGAAATTCCTCAATAGACATTTAAAACATCATCCAAAGCATGGCTGATCGCATGCAGGCGGTCATCAGGGCCAGGCGTGGTAAATGTTTTGATTTATTTTACGGCTTAAGTTTGAAATTTTACATTGTTTGTAGCGAAAATTGCATTTTTTTTGTAAATTGATTGAAAAGAATTAAATCTTCTGTTAATTTTTTGGCAAATAAGTATGTAAAAATAACAATTTCATAATTTTCAAACAAAAATTTTTTGCATTTCAATTTCAAAAATAATTATAAGCCCCTAAATGTATATATATATTTTTATATCCACTTTACTTATATTGTATCTTTACTATACAATGTGTATATACTACATGATGTATTTACTGCACAACACACTATCATCTTCACCTTTGTTATGTTGAGTTAAGGGAGGCCTTATCATGGGTCCAGCAGAATATCTACTAGCGTTGAGGCATTAGCTACAACATTAGGCTGAGCTGATCAGCCCATTCGGATATTAGTGTATTTATTTCTGTATATTTTTGTTGTAGTTACGTTGTGAAATGTTAAGTTTTTATTTTGAATTTAAGCTTATTTTTAATTTTTATGTATTACTAATTGTTGCCCGCGACTTCGTTCGCGAAGTCTGGGTCATGGTATGTATATGAGGAATGTTTCATTAAAATCCATTCAGTAGTTTTTACGTGAAAGAGTAACAAACATCCATCCATACTTACAAACTTTCGCGTTTATAATATTAGTAGGATTTTTTCATGTTTGTCCAGTGTTTAAAAGCCGAATAAATGTTTGTTATTATTATTATTACTTATTTTGCATATGGGTAACTTCTTTTTCCGAATCTCTTGCAGGTGTATTCGCAGCGGTGTGATCGACGAGGACAGCGCGGCAATAGTGCGTGCCAAATCGTGTCTCGCCGCAAGCCGTCAGGAGACTGTGGCTAGAAAGGCGGCGAGAGATCTCTTCGCTAGGTGAGTCACGGTACTGGTTTTTGGTCCGCGCATACCGTCCCGTGGCAGAGAAGGGATGGTAAGTGAGTAGGTCGTAGCTGGGCGGGGCAGGGTTTGAAAGGATAATTATAATTATCATTTATTTCTTTCTTTCTTTATATTTATAATTACATCAGTATACTTACAGTACTAAACCAAAATGTACACTGGTTAGATAGTATATGGACACATGACATGAGCTGATTAAAATTGCAATTAAGATATGATTCTGTATAATTATTAAATATACATATTGTTTGGGATAATATGTCGGCCTCCGGGGTATCTGATAGTGCAATGCGTTAACCACAGCGATTACTCTAGAAGTTGGCGCATTTTGAGCTCGACGCGTGCGTACCCCTTGAGCTCAGCAAAAACTCTTGTTCGTCTGCGCGGCGCTCCTACGTCACCTAACGCCCCACTCAATTATCATATCATATAATAATGTCATATAATAATATATCATAATGATATACAAAGATAATTATGATAAGCATCAAGATAATTATTATGATAATAACAGTAAGATAATAATTAACAATTGATATTTAAAAAAAATGTTTCTTAGTAATGTTAACTGTATTCGAACAAAGAAGATTTATTACCGCACTCAGACGCCCAGCGTGTCTTAGTGCTTCTCGCTTAGAGACGGCAAAAGGCAAGCTTCATACAAACGCGCTCAAGCAACACACACATCAAAAGCCCGGTGAAGCTGAAAATGCCGCAGCGGCAATCAGCAATCTCTCTCCAAAAAAAAAACACACACATAGGCAATCTCGCTCGGGCACGGAATCTCGCGACAGCTGCTCTCGGACTGTCCCGACTTGGGGGCCTACCGCCTAACTCTATCGCTATCGCTCTCGCTGTCGCGCTCTATAGTTTATGGCGTCATCTAATCATTTCTGTATTACAATATATAGATATTGCTTTCATGTAACTTTCATATCGCTTTTGAAATGACAAGATGACGCCATAAACTTTAAAGCGCGATAGCGAGAGCGATGGCGATAGAGTTAGGCGGTAGGCCCCCAGGTCTCCTTAATTTGTGCTTAAGATTTAAAGGTCCCTGTAGTTACTGCATCGATTGTTGAAAGTAATAAAATACTTTAGAAACACAAAATACAAAATCTTGTCTTTATTTTGTTACAATCGCCTGAGTCATTACGATGCATTTCATTTTTTTTAAAGTACAACATATAAAATTACTAACACTGTTGATAACTATTCGATAATTATCAAGCTATGTTATCTTGAGCATTTTGAACCGTGGGCCGGGGGAGGGGACGAGAGTTCTCAGTAGCCGTGTTCGCCCTATTCCCGATGTAAGAGACGTAAGACAACATTTTACCTAGTTAGTTAATAAATAAATAAATAAATAAAAAAAGATGAGTCTTATACAACGAAGATGTCTAGAAATCTCTTCGCTAGGTAAATCTCTTCGTCAGAAGACTGTGACTGGAAAAATGGGTGGTAATTTTTTTTAATCCTATGATTTCGCCCGCAGTTTGTCGAACGGGGAACAGTATATAACGACGGCACAACTGGAACGGCGGATCCGCGAGATTTGCAACACTACCCTGAGGAAAGAGCCGGACGAGGATTCACCAGATGATGAGTCGCCTGGTAAGCACAATATACATATCGCAGCCAACATGTTGAAACAGCCGTTCAATTGCACGGCTAGCCTTTTGATTGAACAACGCCATTTAATCACACGTCTATATGTCGATTACGTGACTGAACATAACGTTCGACACTACAGCTAGATGAAGCTCAGCTGGTTAAATATTTATCTCTAGCCAATTGCGAGTACGCGCTGCTGCAAAGTACTGATTAAAACGTAAACATTTTAACAGGATGGTTCACAACCAACTTGCATTATTAAATTTATTTAACTTAATATAGTGATAAAAGTTACTATAGGAATTATATATTTTTAAGCAAATTTTGACGCGAACACATAACAATTTGAAAAAGTGTTGATAATTTTTCTACAAGCAGGTTTCGAACTCGTACTGCATGACATACCGGGTCAGGTCTGTCCAACCCGACCCACCGAAATTAATCAGCACTGTCTACTCTTACTTTGTACTTTGTAAGCCAAAGGAGCCTTATTCAATATATTAAACTGCGTCAACAACATCCGATCTTAATATACACGGATAGCATAGTTGGCAGTGAACCTGACCCGTTAGTCATAAGGTGCGGGTTCGAATCCCTTTCGTGGAATTTATTTAACAATTTATTTTCAAATTAAAATTTATATAAGTAAATATATTTTTTTTTATATATTTATTTATTTATCGGCGTAGAGGTATTTTAACACCGTGTATAATGATTTTAATGAATGGTTGGTCGCAGAGGAAGCCCGCGCCCTGGGCGAAGAACAGGCGCTGGAACCGTCCCAACTGCAGGCGGGCGACCAGCTACGGCCCAACGGTACGCTGCGGCCCGCGCCTGCGCCCCACACAGGTATTCACTTTTTTTTTTTGGGAATGTTTTCTTATTGTCTCAGGCGGCACTTTCAGCGTTACCGGACTCTTTTGGGGGCGGCGAGAAACTTAAAGGCAAAGCCACCTCCAAGCCACCACAGCACGAAGAACCGTCCGAGGTTTTCTAGAGGGAACGGCTTCAATAGAATAGAATAGCTATTCTAAAAAATCTTTATTTGATACAATACATCACATATAAATTCAAAACACAGGAACACGCTAGTGTGTGTGTCGCCAACCGGAGGGCGCCTCTAAAGGCTAGGACCTCGGCTCGGGTTGACCGGGTCGTGGGGGTTGGGAGAAGCGCCCAGCTACGTGCCTGTACCTGGTATAGAGCGCGTGTTAACCGGCTCGTCGTACCCTTGTTCTACGAGTAGTATCTTGGGGTCTAAGCGAATGTGCATGTTGGATACTGTAATTGTGTAGTGGCATTTATACTGTCCCATTGGCGGACAAGGGTTTCCATCATTGAAATTGACGAGTAATGGATTAATTGCCACGCTTGCCAAATGCCGGTTGTTGCGTAACAAACCCTCGAAATACATTTTGCCCGACCTGCCTGGGATTTGAATCCGGGAAAGGAATGGCATACGCTTATAGTGGCGGAAGTTTTATGGTAGTCGCATTCCAACCGGATTCTGGGCAGTGTCTTACCACAAGGCAAACTGTCCCCACCAAGAAGACTCAAATTTAACCGTAACATTTTTCCCTTTACAAAAACACAAATGTTGAAAAATTTTCAACATTTGTGTTATATATGTTAATGACGGTAGTTGTTGACATTGAATTGGCGCCTTTGGCTTTCAAAGTAAAAAAAAAAGTAAATAGTGTTGAATAATTTCGGCGGGCTGGTTAGAACCACTATAGCTCAATTGAAAGAGCACCTGACCCGGTATGTCAGAAGGGTGCAGGTTCAAATCCTGCTCGTGGAAATTTTTTCAACATTTGTGTTTTTGTAATTTGTTTCGCAACAAAATTTGCGTTAAAATTATATAAACAAAACAAAAACATTTTCACCTTTGTTCACAGATTACCCAGACGCGTGCAGTTCCAACGACGACATACGCAATCTCACCGTAGACAATTTAGTGTCAGCCGCCGTCGACTACTGCCAAGGAGAACTACCTCTAGTCACATACGACCTTACTCTAACAGATCCTAGTTTAAAATCCCTAGACCACATCCCCTTACTGCAACAAGCTTTCTTACACCCAATAGTCTTTATACAAGTGTTATACCTCAAACTGTTATACTACTTCGCGAATTTCTCCTTCAGACTCTCAAATATAGAGCTATCCATTCTCCTGATCGCATACTTATCAGTCAGTATCGACAGTTTGTACCACCTTGTACCTCTAGTTTTGTACTTTGTCAGTTTCTTTACTATGGTGATATGCACTTTCAAAATGCTGCATGCGAAAAAGCAGTTTATCGACTTCAGAAAATGGTCCGGTTTATTCCTGAGGTACAGTGATGGGAATCTCCATCCAGACGAATCGGAAAATCTCTTCGTGAAGAACAATCTGGGTCCTTTCGTGCAATTCTTCTTAGCGTTGTTCACGAATTTGTTCCTTTACCCCTTTATAGCGACACAATGGGTTCCCTTCTCAGAGTTCTGTGTGCTCTCCTTCTTTTTCATGTTTCTGACGTTATTCTCTTTTGGTACCAACGGCAATCCTTACCCGGACATTTTAGCTTTAGTATCTTTCGCTATAAACGTGCTTGCCAAATACCCTTACGAGAAAGACACAGTCGTCCACCAAGGTTGGCGGTTTTTGGACTTTCACATATCCAATTATCCATCATATATATTAGGGAATAGCATCGAGTTTTGCTTGAACGCTCGCGTTTTCTTCTCGCTGCTGATACCAGTGATCTTACTCGTCATGGCACGTAGGAGCGATTGGCAAGGTTTCTTCGTGTTCGCAATGCCTCATTGTGTGACTTTAAGCTGGCTGCAAATGTTTATAATGTGCTCGCACGGTTGTACAGCTTATGGTCTTATAAGAGGCACATTGACGTTAGTATGCTCTTTTTTGTTTTTGCCTCTTATAGGTGTGGTGACTGTATCGCTGCCAGTATTCGCGTTTCTCCAGTACATCACCTTGTCTAGGGTGTTGTATACTGTTTCGATTGTGATAGGGTTTCTGCTCAGTTTGTTTGTGAGTTGTATGTTGGCGAAGTCTGAGGTGACGAAGAAGTTCATCACGCCGTTTCAGGTGAGTTCTACAAAAAGTTGAAAATGTCAAAGTATTGTTTGTGTATAAGTAGACGACCATGCAACTACTCTATCACTAATATACTAATTATTTTAATCCAATAAGCGTATTTTAATGAAACTTTCTACTTTTCTTAAAAGAAATAAGTACAGAGATCTTAACAAATCGCATAAAAACATTATAACAAAGAAACAGTTCAACGAACTTTTTAATAAAGATAGAAAAATTATGATCTTTCTAAACTGGCAACCGTCAATATCTGTACTGTATTTCCCTTAATTAGGACATATAGGCTGATGATAATGATGATGAATATTTCTTCCAGCTTACAATCGGCCTCGTAACCCTGGTCTACTTCGGCAATCAGTTCATAGCGAACATACAAGACGACGGTCTACCTTCAGGCCTGATTGAGCTCATAGGCGAAGAGAAATCAAGCATAAAAAACCTCCTCAAAAATGAATTCATAACGGACTATGACGATAACACTTACCACATTACTTGGGAGGATTATTACGGGCAATGCAACACCCCATCTTGGACGGATTATAATACTGCTGAGACGCAAATCAAGTGTTCGGTACTACACGGTGCCAACGTAAATTGGGAGGGTTATATCAGAGATGTGAAGTTGAAGACTGTCGTGAATCGATGGAACGGTTTCGCGTCGTGGTTGCCCGGCTTCTTGAGGGAATACTTTAGGTGTTATTATGGCGAGGAGTATTCGACTCTGTGTAGCGGTGCGCAAGGTCTAGATTCGAAGGAGTGCGAGTTTGTGAGGAGCGTTGCGCGGCAGAGCGGGAAGAGTTGTCATCTGGATAATTTGAATGAGTGAGTTGATTTATTTTTTTACTTTTTATACAATACACAAAGACGATGTGTGTGTAATATATATATATATATATATATATATATATATGCTCTGGTCTTAAACACAATTCCGGGTTTGATTACCAGCGATTTTACTTCATTTGGGTAATGGTAGACTGACCAGCTTCCACCATTTAAAAAAAAAATGTCGCCATAACAACAGTGTTAAAACGATTCTAGTGCACTGAAAGTCAAAGATAACATACAACACAATAGTGAATAGCCTGAATAACTGTCTCACTGCTGAGCAAAGACCTCCAACATTGAAATCAAGTCATCACTACAATTGATGGGTAGTGGCTTAATCAGCACGCTTGCCAAATTCGGGTTGATGATCACAAACCCGCTATGCAACGAATACAATAGAATAGAAAAAAGAAAATTTGGATAATATCAGTATCATAATCAGTAATATCAGATCAATATCAATAATCAGTTCATCAGTTTTTTTATTCCATAAAGACAGCGTTTGATCTCTATCTCACCTAATTTGACGATAAGACCGAAGATAGAAGCTCACTTGCATATTAATAATTCTTGCATAAGCCTATTATACGGACGGCTGGAGATTGAGCTTAGAATGTAAATGAAACTTTAAAAGTATCACATTAGGGTACATCTATTACGGTGTTCTTTGCAACGCCCGGTAGGACTAAGTGGGTTAATAATTCTTGCATAAGCCTATTATACGGATGGCTGGAGATTGAGCTTAGAATGTATCTTATTATGGCTCATTTTCCTTTACAGGTACACCTACGAAGTGAAGCTCCTAATGGAAGCGGGCGGCGGCATACTCAAGCGCCGAGCCGAACTGACCGTCATATACGATCATTACTTCACCAATTTCACAAGACTGCTCAGAGTAGACGACAAGATACGGTTCAAAGGCATTTTGGTTAACGAACACGATTCATACAATATTGGCACTAAGGATTTGTTAGTGAGAGGCCATGAGATCGAATGCCTCGAGTGTAAACTTGCCAGAGGTGCTATCAATACTAAAGCGTCCACCACATCAAAATTCTCACATCTTTTCAAAACGATATTAAACGATTGCACTGTCTCCACAAAGTATATACTCAACTTTCTGCTGAATCCGGTGATAGTGTTCAAGTAATACGAATTTTTTTTTATTATTATAATCGTTTTATTTGTAAAATAATTGCTAAATTATGATTCACTTCAAATCGCTCTTTCCCAGTTTTTTTTCTCATCATATTTTGAACTTTATGTGATTGAGATAAGATTCGAAACCAATGAAATGTTCTGCCTTAGGGTTTTAAGCAAATATATATGAAAAGTCTGAGCGCGTGTTAATTGCATTGTTTTTTTTATATATATCTGTATTTTACGTTTTGTGACTTATAACGTTTACTACATTAAAAGTTGTTAACATTCACTAATAAAATGATCTCTTTGTTAACTAAAGTGGTTTTTTGTAATAATTATTGAGAAATATTTATGCAGTTATATGATTGAAATTGCAATTACCTATGTTTGATGAATTAGATACTTACACTTGTTACGATTTCATTTTCATTGACATGGACACAGAAGTTGTGTGAAATTAAAACTTATCCAGCTACTTGGTGCTAAAAATGAAATAAAATTAACTGTTGAGTTTAAATAACTTAGGTAACCATTAAGTTCTTTCAAAATATATAATTGTTTGTTAAATACATTCAAATAGTCCGTTTAACCAAATCTACATTTATTAACGTAAAAATCAGAAATGGATTTATTGAATAGTTTTTATTTAAATTTAGGAATAAGGATGCGTGTAATTTGGTATTTTTTTTGTTTTGTGTTTGAAAAGGTTTACATAATATTAAGGTAAGATTTGAGGTAAGCGACAGAAAGCGCTGCTAATGTTATACATACATACAATTTCATACAAAGCGTACTTGTTGGTAACCTTGAGCTCCATAAGCTGTATTGTAGCAGTGTTGTTGTTGTGAAAACGAGACGCGACGATTGGCGTATATATCGCAGTGCCACCAGGGTTCGACATCAGATTTCATCGCCAAATTTATTATAGAATTTCATTTGGTCTGTACTTGTAACTAAAGCCGAAAGTCATTTGCTAACCCCTATCATAAGAATAAACAATAACACATTAGTACTTGTTAAACAGTATGCTCAGTCGGGCTGTCACGGCCGGCACGCGCGTTTGCGTACCGTACTTTATATTATATTTCCGTATTTTATATTTGTAGGTAAGTAAGTAATACTAACTTAAATGGCTTCATTTGATATGGCACTTACTATAACTTATCTTTATATATATAAATCTTCTGCGCGTGTGTATGTCACTGAACTCCTTCTAAAAGGCTGGACCGATTTGGATAAAAAAAATTGTGTGTGTTCAAGTGGATTCGAGAATGGTTTAGATTTACAAATGGACTTGGTAGGTGGCGTTGCTATAGGGGTCCATCATAGGATACGGGTGTTCCTAAGCGGACGAATGATTTGTTTGTTTTGTTGTCATGGAAACTGTCAAAGCGGTACGAAGTCCGTAGGTATCTATGTAGGTAGGTACGTAACATAATAATTTATAAATCCCATATTTTGTAAAACTAGAATAAAATAATAATTTCAAAGTAAAGAAAAACTTATATTTTAGCGATATTATTTTTAGACGTAAGCAATATTCAATAGTAAGCAACCCTGGCAACGCGCCTGGACGACAGAGGGGCGCGTAACGACGTGAAAGGGGAAGTAGGTATATAAATGGCGGCGTTTGGGACTCGGTCAAAGGAGATTCTGTTCTACTGTGTTATTGTTTATTCTCATGCCCCTATTGTCGATTACTGGTTCATGACGAACACTGTTGCCACAACTTACACGCATCTCGTTGTCACAACTGCAATAACATTGCAGTAATACTGCTCTAAGAGCTTGTGGTAAGGCTCCTTATCACCCTTTATAGTACAGTCTTCTGTCTTCGTCGTGTAGGTACCACAAATCCTTACTCTTAGAATTAATTTACTACTCGTAAATGTTATTGTGTACTTTTTTAAAGTTCTTTATCAATCAAACACGATTGTCACTCTGTAAAAAGGTTACGTTCTATTAAATAACCTGCTTTGTTTATTAACACTTTCGTGGACACAAGAACCACGTGTCGAGTTCGTAAAATGGCGGTAAAAAATTCCATACAAATTTTTCTCCCGCCTATTGACGTAGTGTCATATTGTGGCTTAGATGAGATGCGCGTCACGACACAACGCCGTATGGCGTTGTACGGAAAGTGGCACACTGGGGCGTTTTACTACAGAAGCAATGATTCCATTATGTATGATTTAGGGACTGCCCACATACTTATATCGACGCGGAATCTCATTAAGCCCATACAAACAAACATCCAACCAACAGTAATAATAGCTTATTTTAAAATAGTTATATGTATTAGTAGTTGCTATTCCAGTTATTGAAATAATTTTAACATTGAAATTTTGTCTGTTCACACACGTTGTGTCACTTTTCAAACATTTCTATACCCCGCCTATTGACGTAGTGTCCACGAAAGTGTTAAGAAGGTTGGCGTTTATCGTCGACTGTTTGATGGAGAGATCAAAATTGGCCAGTATTATTATTGTGAAGTCTTCAGAGTTCAAATTGAATTCGAAAATTATGTAAAAACTCTTAATTATGATACTTATGTACCAGTGCTCTAACTAACTAACTAACTAAATAGGATGAAGGTTTTATTAGTACCAAGTACCAAGGGCTCTCAAATACGGGTACCCATTTGTAAATTTACTCATATAGTATATATACTTTGTTACTCGTTCAACAAATAGTACCTAATCAGTCGCGTAATATACAAATAATAAATGTTATATTATCAGCGCTCGTATTTAATTGTTCGTAATCATTAAAATGTATTGCATATAACAGCATGATTATATTTAAATACAATTTAAAGACAATTTTGAGAGACAAGATTTTTGAGTTTAATGTACCTGTAATATTTTGCATACCATATTTTAATGATAATTAATTACTACAATGGGCCTGACCAGAAAAATTATTAAAACTGAATAGATTGATATTATGGACGCTTGAAAATTGGGAAATGTAATGCTATTTTCTATGGTCAGGCTGTAAAATAATTATGTAAGAATCTAAAATAATATCATAATTATATATTGACTAAATCGGATATGAAATATAACGTATTTTAATAAAAATATAAATGTACTATTAGTCACTATCGCCTAAGTTTGAGAGGGCGTTGTTTGTTCTTTGACAATAGTTTGTTATGAAATTTCGGTGTTACAATAAAGGAGTATTTTGACTGAGTATCAACTTTTTGTACGATATTATCATTCCCTTAAATTTACCCAATTTATTACAAAAACACAATGTTGAAAAAATTTCCACGAGCAGGATATGAACCTGCACTCTTCTGACATACCGGGTCAGGTGCTCTTCCAATTGAGCTATCGTGGTTCTAACCAGCCCGCCGAAATTATTCAACACTATTTACTTTTTTACTTTGAAAGCCAAAGGCGCCAATTCAATGTCAACAACTACCATCATTAACCAACCAAATTTTGCGTTAAAATTATATAAACAAATTAAAAACATTTTACCCAATTTATTTCATCTGCAGTCACCGGGAAACGCAGTGGGGAAGGCCTACCGAAAGTCTGGTCGCGGGTAGCTGCTGGATACGAGCAGCACTAAACCGGTTGTGGGAGGCCTTTGTCCTGCAGTAGGCGTCTTTTGGCTGTGATCATAATGATGATTTATAATGAGGGGAGGAATGGGGGGGGGGGGATCCGATCTTCTGTAAATGAAATGAAATGAAATTTATTGCTAAGATAAATGTTACAATTTAAAGTTCAGTGATTGAAGTCACCTAGTAAGCATAAGACTGCCTGTAACATGTGACTTCGCTCTTCTATAGCTAAATATTTTATATTTAATAGACTAACTAAATGAAACTAAACAAAATTATTATACAAATTAAACTTATTAAATGACAAAACTTACATGGCAATACTTATGTCGGCACTTCGGTAGGTAGGACCTTTGGCGCCGTCGCCATTGATAGAAAGTGTGGTCACATTTGTAAAATTAGTGTAATTTTGGGGTAATTTCAGCAATTTCGGTACAAAAAACTTGCATTTTAAACTACGATAACTATTTTATTTTTATGAATAATTGTATAAGCTTGTAAGTTGTAGGTTGAGTAAAGTTTGTCCTGTTAAAGTTTTGCCGGAACCAATTTTTTGAGATGACATTTTAATCTAACCTTAAAATAGGTAAACAAAGATGACACATTATCTTTGTCGATTTAAAAGTGATTGACGCTAACTGACGAATGTCAAAAAATTCCACTCTGTATTTATAAACAGTATCCTTCATACTCTTTTTTTTTTTGCGAGAGATTGCTGATTGCCGCTGCGGCATTTTCAGCTTCACCGGGCTTTTTAGGGGGCGGCGAGGAACGTAAAGGGTCCCTCAAGCCGTGTGAAACGAATCACCTTCAGAGGTTATCTAGAGGGAACGGCATCGCGCACAAGTGCGCGTCCCCGTGCCCTACTAGATTCTCCGAAGGGTTCGGATCGGATCGGGGAGCGGAGCAACCCGAGGGCGCCTCTAAAGGCACGGACCTCGGCTCGGGTTGACCGGGCCGTGAAGGAGAGAACCGCCCAGGTACATGTCTGTACCTGGTGTAGAGCGAGTGTGAACCGGTTCTTCGTACCCTTGTTCTACGAGTACGGTGTCTTAGGCCTAAACTGGTGTGCATGTTTAGTGTATTCTGTAAATGTGTGCTGTCATTTAGAGGATCGGGCGGGGCCTTCATACTCATAAGCTTCACCGAGCGCGAGTGACGGATAGACTTTTCATAATGCGTATGCAGTGCGACGTCACCCGCGCGCTTATTCAGAGACACTACACAAGCGCAACGTGTAAATGTATTGAACGTGCCAGCTTTAGTTAACAAACCTGTACCAGAGTGAACAAGAGTGCGGCAACAGTGCCGTGACCTTGAATCGACGTTGAGTCACAAATAGTTAATTTATTATTGTGTGAATTTGGGTCTTTTATATTGTAAAATTACCTTATTATATCTGTCGGCAAAGTAAAAAAGGAAAAACTCTCATTCGCGACACCCAAACCAAGAAAAATACGTGTATACTTATCGGCAGCGCTCAGTGACATAATTGTTATTCTCCGTTACGGCTGCCTACGCACTGGCGACCATAGACGCGGCCAGGCCGCCGCGGCCAGGCCGCCGCGGCCAGGCCGCCGCGGCCATGGTCGCCGGTGCGTAGGCAAGCGCGACATGTGGACGGCCGAAAAATTTGCAGTCGACTTCCAAGGGTGTGTCAAGATGGACGTGCAGAAGATAATCACGCTAACTGTGCTTGTGTATTTACTACGAAAACGAAAACGGAAGATTTCACGTAAAAGACAGTTTTGGGTGCATCCATTACTTTGCGAGAGAAAGACTAAAGGATTATATTATACTTATTTTTTGGATTTAAAAATGTATGAGAAGAGATTCTTTAATTACATGAGAATGTCAACGAATACTTTTAACCTGTTACTGGATACAATAAAACCAAAAATTACTGGAACTGGTAACAACTATCGGAAATGCATTCCAGCAGAAGAAAAATTAGTAATAACAATAAGGTAAGCTTTTTCTTTTTTAAATACAGAATGTTTAAAAAATACGTGATATATTTTAAAGGGTGTTTCGGAATGGAGTATTGTGTACAGGAAAAATAAAAATAATGTGATAGGGCCTTTTTTTTACTTAAACTGCTAAATGGATTTTTTTGTAAATTTGAATTATACAAGACTCGATTCTGAATCACCCTAAACCACCACTATTGTGTTTTTCACAACAACCTGTATAATTCATTGACCAAGGTTTTGCCACTTTAAAAAATTTATGAACTATTGTTCAGTAGTATTCTACTTTACGACTTTGAAAAGGAGAGGAAAAGGGCTTGCTTATAACATGTTTTTAAATATTAAAAAACTGAAGTAGATAATCAAATTATTTGTATTTTCATAACTTAAAAAATTGCAATTGTGAACAATTAATCATTCAAATTGGGAAATAGGTCTATCATTTCTGAATTTTGAGAAATATCAGAATAATGAGTATGAGTATCGCTGTAATTTGAATCATCTGATATCCTGTTGGTAGTAGAATAACCTGAATAACTCGGTCGATGCGGGTCATATTCTTGGTCGTTAAGAGTATTGAAATTACTTGAATAGTTTATGCGCGCTGTTGTAGGTGTACAGTTCGGTTGGTATTTTTCTATAATTTCCATGATTTCCATTTTCGCTTTGGTCTTCATTGCAGCAGGGATTGTTTGAAATCTTTCGAGGAGGGATAAAAGAAACAGTCTGTCACAATTTGAATCATTCTGTGTAGTCGCTATGGTCTTATGCAGAACTGAAATTAGAGGGTCTGTATCGGATTCTTCGTTTGGTATTTTTTTCTTCCTTTTTGTTCTAAGCGACTTTGATGCAGACTGTTGAGTCTCAAGATCTTCTGATCTTGCACTTTCATTTTCTTGACTTGCCTCTTCGAGACTATTTTCTGTTGCGTTTGTGTCCAGCACTGATTTCAAAAACAGTAATTGGTTGAAATAGGTGTATTGTGATTTACGTTTTGCAGCAGAACCACTTTTGACATCTTTAAGACGGCGCAGCTCTCTTGTGAAACAGTCTCTAAGGTTTTTCCATCTTTTTTGGAGAGTAATGCCTGTAAATCAATAAATAAATGTGGTACATATTACAAAACTAATATTATGTTTATTAATGTGAATTTTATTTTCAGGTATTTGGCTACTGGGTGTTCTTTATCTCATATAAGTCATGAATACCGTATAGGGCTTCCTACAGTATCGGAAATAGTATTTGATGTTTGTGAAGCAATATGGGAGATATTAAAACCAATTGTGATGCCACAATTGACCAGAGATAAGTGGATTCAAACGGCTGAAGGTTTTCAAAAATACGCCCAATTTCCTAATTGCATCGGAGCCATCGACGGCAAGCACATTAGAGTTATCAAACCACAACATTCGGGATCTCTTTATTACAATTACAAGAATTATTTTTCAATCGTGTTACTTGCAATATGTGATGTAAATTATAAATTTCTTTACGTAGATATTGGAGCATACGGCAAATGCAGTGATTCGTCAATTTACAAAGACTCTGTATTTTATCATAGGCTTTTAAATAATGATCTCGATATTCCGAGCAATAACCCCATCAAAGAAAATGGCCAATCAATGCCGTTCGTTTTAGTGGGTGATGAGGCGTTTTCACTATCGGAACATATGATGCGACCGTATGCTGGGAGAAACTTGAATAATGTAAAGACTAATTTTAATTATCGACTATCCCGTGCCCGCCGCTATATTGAATGTACATTTGGAATATTAGCCAATAAATGGCAGATTCTTCACCGACCCCTAAACGTCAAGAAAGAATTTGCAGTTGTGATTATAAAAGCTCTATGTGTGCTTCATAATTTTGTGCGAGAAAGAGACGGATATGATTTCAAGGACACGTTAACTGTACCAGAGGCTTTATTAGAAATACCTGCATCTTTACCTAATAGAGCAAATAGAACATCAACCGAATATCGAGATTTATTCGCAAACTACTTCAGTACCGATGGTCGCTTGCCCTGGCACAATTTGTAAATATATGGGTGCGTACCTACGACGGCTGCTCAGTTTGTGCGTTGAGGCACTTGCTCGCCGCGAGCCGCCATTGCGCGCCGTAAACAAAATGGCGTCGAACGCACATGCGGTATGAGTAATCTTTTTAAAAAGTTATTCCAATCATTACGAAAACCTGGGAAATTTTAGCAAATAATTGTCAAAACTCATGTGCAAAGCGAAAAATAGTAGAAATAAAATAGTTATACTTTTGACAATTACCTATTTGCTAAAATTTCTTAGATTTTGAATGAGCGGAACAACTTTAAAAAAAAATCACTCATGTCACATATACGTGTCGAATGCTACTACAGCACCTGCTGCGTTTATTGTAGTTCATCGCATTATTACTTACTTAGGCATAATAAAATAAAATACTAACCAAGTTCTGCCTTTTCTTTATCTTCCATCGATTCACCGCCAAATATATCGACCACTTCAAGCCACAACTGCCGCTTAACATCTTTATTGGAGTAATCATTTGATGCTAAATCCCATAAGCCTCTTCTATTTTCAACTTCAATTATGAACCTTTCCGTGTCGAAATTGGCCATTGTAAAATAATCACTCTGTAGCTAGCTACACGTCTGGTCGCCGCGGCCGATGCGGTAGCACTGATGAATTTTAATACAGAAGTGATGTTCTCGACGGCCACGATTGGTCGCTGGTCGCGTGGCATCAAATTGGACGCCGCGGCCAACGGTGGCCGCTGGTCGCTGGCCGCTAAGTGCGTAGGGGCTATAGCGATTGCCATATAAAGTCCAGAATTCACTGGCCGCCGCGGCCAGGTCGCGGCGACCATGGTCGCCAGTGCGTAGGCAGCCTACTACAGCAACATACGCTGCCCGATCCGCGTTTGCGGGGTCAGCCCGAGTCATCGCGTACTCCTATCCCGTGCTTTTTTCTGTGTGCTAATATAGGTGAACTACGAGCTTGTGTGCGTGCGTTTCGCAGCGCTTGTATGAAGTTGCCGCACTCTCGTTCACTCTGCCTGTACCAAAGCAACCATAACATTCATTTGACGTTTCTAAAGCCGCGTACAGAAATCGCGAGGCATGTGCCACGAATGGTTCGCCTCGCATGCCTCGGGCTGTGTGGACGTGTGTGCTCACAGTGAGCATTCGCGTCATACGATCGTTGCGAACGCCGCCTCAGTACGAGCCGTGCGCTTCGTGTGGACGGACAGGTGTTGTTTGCGTTGCGCGCTCATGCGTCATGGAGGCCGATACCGAATCACTGCGTGAACTTGTTCAACTTTATGAAAATAACAGAGTGTTGTGGGACTCTAAACATTCTGATTATTACAATAAATGTAAAAGGGAAGACGCGTGGCGTCAAATATCACAGCAAGTCAACATTCCCGTCAAAGACTTGAAGAAAAAAATACAGTCACTAACGGGATCCTTTCGACGGGAGAAATCTCGAGTTAAGAAAAGTCAAGTTACTGGATCAGGTAAATATTTTATACACTAAAACATAGCAATTTTTGTCTAATTCTGATTTAACCTTTTTTTCGTAAACAAATAAAAACAACCGTCAAATGAATATAATATTGATTTATTTCTAATTTTAAATAGAAAAATAAATGTAAATGGAACTAATGTATTTTACAGGAGCTGACGACACATATACTTCTAAATGGTTTGGATACACATGGTTCCAGTTTTTAAACGATAAGGATATTCCAAAAAACACAATAGATTCAGATAACCAACGTGACCAGGAGGTAATGATAAAAAAACTTATTTTGCTGGATTCATAAATTCCTTCTAGAATAATGTTTATTTTAATAATAATTTTGCCATGGAAGAGTAAAGTTTGTTTTAAAATGCTCTGCTAAATGCAATCGTATATCTTTGGCAGAGTTAGGTGGTCTTCGCGGTATATTATCGATAAGCTGAAAAGCATTACCTCCCTGTTCCGTTCTCCAACTTCCAGGAATTATATTTCCATTTACCTCTCTATCGAAGGTTCCATCAGGTGTATAAATATCTCTCGAAGTAGTACTATTGCGTAGAAAATTGTGTAAGTACATAATCGCTAAGACCACCTTCTTGGCTGTTTCTGGTTGAAGCAATAGTGGTTTTCTTAAAATTCGAAAGACATAACTGGATATCCCAAAAGCATTCTCCACCACTCGTCGCGCCCTAGACAGGCGATAATTAAATATTCTTTCAACTGATCCTGTTACTGGTGTTCCTCTGAATGGTTTCATGGTGTAGTTATTCAATTCAAATGCTTGATCTCCTAATATCATGTGTGGGACTTTAATAGCATAAGGAATCTGTAATACTTCTGGTTGTGGTATATTTAGTTGGTGGTTTTCTAACTTCCAATATAATTGTGTGTTTTTAAATACACCGCCATCAGATATTCGGCCAGGACTTCCAACATTAACATATAGAAAATTATAATTAGCATCCACTAACGCAAAGAGGACAATACTGAAAAAATTTTTATAGTTATGAAATTCAGTACCACTTCTAAAGGGTGCTTGGATCATGATATGTTTCCCGTCCATAGCACCTAATGCATGGGGGAAATCCCAAATTTTAACAAATTCATCTTCGACAACTCGCCACTCTTCTTCAGAGGAAGTCAACTGAAAATAAAACGTTGTATTTTAATTACTTGGGTAAGGTTAATAAAATAACCTAATGCGTACTAAAATTGTTTCAGAATATTGTCCCAAGTCCGAATGAGGAAACTCAAGATGGTTCGGCTTCGCCCACATATGCAAGAAGTATTGCTTCAAACTCACAATCAATTCGTACTTCTGGTCTTAATTTAGATGTTAGTGAGGCACCTTCAAATTCAAGTGATAATACAGCAAATATAACGAGGAAAAACAAACGACCAATCAAACGTCGTGCGGTGGCAGTTAATGATATTGCTCTTGAAGATGCTTACAATATATTAAAAAAAACAAGTGAAAAATCTTATGACCATTATGACTCATTTGGAAACCATGTAGCTAATGAGTTACGAAAATATGATCCGCAAATTGTACCATATGTGAAAAAAGCATTACTAGACGTATTATTTCAAGCAGACATTGGTCAGTTTCATCAACATCCAAGGGGATATTATACTACTGGATACAATTCTTCGAGTACATAAACTCCACTTTCAAGTTTGACAACACAAGCAAATCCAGTTTTCCCAAATTTTACAATCACCTCTAATCCCCCAAACTCTGGACACCAACCTCTACTAAATAGCCAAAATATAACTTTGGAGTTTTTACAGGACGCAAATCCAGATGCTACTGATTCTGCCGATCCTTTTGCCATTAATACATTTTCTAATAATAACGCGGACACTTCATCATAAATTAAGATTAATAAAGAAATTACTGTACTTTTACTTTAATCAAACAATAAAGACTGGTGATTAAATAATTAAGCTCATTTATATCTTACCTTTATATAGTCCTTCAATGCTTCAATTAGTGCGTCGCATACTTCTGGAATAATCGATGAAATGCTTTGTCTAGATATACGAAATAAGTATTGTAAACTCGCGTAGGAATCACCCGTAGCTAAAAACCTTAGTGTGACCATAACTCGTTCATTAACAGAAATAGCATCACGCATGTAAGTATTACTCTTTTCCACGGCTGGCCTTATTAAATTTGTAAGATGCTCCAAATCTTCCTTTGAAATGCGTAAAAAGTTTTTATCATCTTCTTCAAAGGTGATATCGTCGTATAATGTATTCACATAGTGTAATCGGTTCGTAAAAAATCGTTTTGTCCACCAGCGTCTTTTCTTCTTTTCTCTTTTTTTTTAATATTGAATGAATCACTATATAGGCCGCAGCTGCAATCTGCACGTCTCGCCTTGTCGGAGCCATTTTTCTACTGACGAACACCGTGCGTGGTGGTTTGCTTGCTCAGCTTGAGCATGTGTCGTTCGGGACGCACGTATAAATGTTACCGTCGTATGCCTCAGGTTGAGGCATGCGAGGCGAACCATTCGTGGCACATGCCTCGCGATGTCTGTACGCGGCTTTAGATTTATCATCATCATCTCAGCCAAAAGACGCTTACTGCTCAACAAAGGATCTCCACAACGACCGGTTTTGTGCTGCTCGCATCCAGCGGCTTCCCGTATTGATTCGTTGTATTACTTTAATTCTCTAATATTTTCCAGCATAAATTTGGACTGTTCGAAGTTGATTACGACGATGACGAGAAGCCCAGAAGAGCGAGGCAGTCTGCGTTTTGGTACCGAGACTTGGTGGCCACGAGACAGTTGAAACCGGATTACAGGCCGGTTCTAGAAGACTTGACATTTTAATATGAAAGTAATAGGCATCTAAGAATATAGTCGTAAAATATATTATTAGTAGTACCCTTGCTGAGTGTCTTGCCAGTTCTTTTCAGTACAAGGTTTCCCGCCCTATGTAGACTTACGAGCCGATGGCATAGTGACAATTATAAGAGCTGATTAATTTGTAGAATTTGATTTGATTTGATTGACCCGAATAAATGAATTTGAATTTTTTGGATTTAATGTTGACAACAATATTTATACTCTCACTCTGATAGATAGTTAAAAGTTGAAATTTGAATAATTAACTAATAATTAACCTTTTTGTGTATGTTGTTATCTACAGGTGGCATTTTAATTTAATTAAGTAATAGCATCTCCATCTGACTGGTTGTCTGGAAGAAATTGCTTTGAAGCGATAAGTCCGCCAAATTGTAACTTTGTATTTTTTTAATTTTTTGTTCGTTTATGTTTTATTATGTTGCAATAAAAGTAGTATCTATCTTATTAATAAAACATCAGACAGAAAAAGTTTTATCTTAGAATTAAAAAACAAGCATAAATAAGGAAAAATAAAATTTAATACTTTTTACGTACAAAAATATATTGACTTATATACTAATAACTTGAGTAAGGCACCATGACTTCGACTATCAACCACTTATAATGGTTTTTTTATTGCTGACTTTAATATTTTATACATATCAGGGAAGACATTGGACTTAAAACATTGGAGAACGAATATACAACGTATTTGTATAAATATTAAATAATTGTATGTATACAGGAATGATTTATCGTTAAACAATTTCATGCAGCAAAGTTTTAAGTATATACAAGCACATAAAGTCACTTCGAAGGGCTAATTAATTAAATAACGACTCTTAAAACTAATTATTATTACTCAAAATAATGTTAGATTATACTCTTTCTTTAACTTCAGATTGTTTTAAAATAGGTATATAATTTTATCTAAGTATAGTCTTTTGGTATACCTAAATACAATAATTTAATTTTTGTCCAAAATTGTATTTATTAACATAAAATAATGTACTTATAAAATTTATAAAGTCTTAAATCTTAATTCACAAATCAGTTCTACAGATCTTGATACTTTAGTTGGTACCGATATCAATTATAGGTATTGACCTCATGATACCAGTATTATACATGGGGTATGATGCGAGTTTTAATACCGATACCAGATAAGCAATTTTTATAAGTGCGAGCGAGAGGGCAAGTAAGCAAGACAGAGCCGCGGCTACCTGTGTGGCGAACTGGCAACGTCGCAGAAACCAATACCAGTACCTCTACATAAAGAACTCTTCGAATTCGGATGTCTCTACTAGTTTATTTGGTAGCATTTTCTGATTAGAATAATTAATAATAACGGAATTGGAATTTGCTTTTCAGATTAATTACCAGTAATCTAGTGTCATTTAACACGCTGATATTTGAGTATATAAAACGTTACATGGTAGATTTTCCACGATTTTCCATTTTTTTCATAGTAGTTTTTAATATGGTAGTTTTTTTACTACCATGTTTTATTTTATTTTTTATACCTATTTGGCGGCAAGATTTATGGTAGTTTTTGCGTCTATTACCATTGCAATTTTTTGATAAACACTTAATCTTGTCGTCAGTTTTCTACACGGTAGATCTCCCTGGAAACTCCATGGCATTCAATTTCTTGTACACCTCAAGCATATTTGGTCGTTCATGTCTCGCATATTTAGTACAATGTATGCCGATGTTTATGAAGTCACGGCATAACTGGGGATTGGAGCTCTGAATGTTGTGCAGAGAGCGGTCTTCGTAGATGGCTGTAGAGAAAAAATATAAAGAAAATTAATTTTTATGTTTTAATCAAATTAAATAAGATGTTTTTGTTTTGTTTATATAATTTTAACGCAAATTTTGTTGCGATACAAATTACAAAAACACAATGTTGAGAAAATTGTGTTTTTGTAATTTGTATCGCAACAAAATTTGCGTTAAAATTATATAAACAAAACAAAAACATTTTATAAATAGCTTGCCTACTTCTTAACTGATCTTTAGTATTTGTAAAAATATTATGATCAGATGTTAATGACGGTAGTTGTTGACATTGAATTGGCGCCTTTGGCTTTCAAAGTAAAAAAGTAAATAGTGTTGAATAATTTCGGCGAGCTGGTTAGAACCACGATAGCTCAATTGGAAGAGCACCTGACCCGGTATGTCAGTAGGGTGCAGGTTCAAATCCTGCTCATGGAAATTTTCTCAACATTGTGTTTTTGTAAATTAAATAAGGTCAAAAGGAAAGAAAAGACCGATCTTGCTAGTAAAGCAGCTTTCGTCATGCAGGTCACCTAGGTGTTATTGTAAGTAGGTTTAAAGTTTAATTTAAAATATCATAAGTATGACAAATATAACTTTTAGAGAAAGTAGTTGAAATTTTTGATGTGCACGGTAATTACTGCTCGTTGCCGGCTGATGTGTTCCCCAAACGATATAACTTGGGCCTCTTCAAAGCTACAGTGAATGGGTTTTGTTCTAGGTAAGCATGTTCCACCGTAGGCCACATCTTTACTTGGCATCGGGTGAGATGGTGGTCATGTATAAAAATGGTGGTCATATCAGTTCCTTACTGATCCCATACGAAACTTGAAGCAGATTAGCCCTACCTGGGCCCTTACCTATTCTTTTCTGCTATTAATCTCACCGGTATGCGTGCCCGTCATGCTCGATCCTTAAGAAGTCAGTGAGTCGTATCAGTCTTGAAGTGTCGGTAGGGCTTGAGGCAGGTGGCTATCTTGAGCATGACCACGCGGTAGCTAACGACAGGCAGCCGATACGCTTATAAACTTATACTTTTGAAACAATGCCATTAATCTCACCGGTATCCGTGCCCCTGTCATGCTCGATCCTTATGAAGTCGGTGAGTCGTTGTATCGGTCTTGAAGTGTCGAAGGGCTTGAGGCATGTGGCAATCTCGAGCATAACCACGCCGTAGCTGAACACGTCTACTGCGGGGGAGAGGCAGCCGGAGCGGAGATACTCGTCGGGTAGGTAGGGGCGGGTGCCGTGGACTCTGGGAGAACAAGTTGATTAAAAATACTGTAGATGCACGGTTCTATACAAAATCAAACCGGCGCGCGGCATAACTTACCTATACAGATACATAGACATAATAAAATTGCTACATATTAATATAAACCTTAAATACTAGAACATAACGTTGTAAATCATCTATGCGAGATCAGTTTTTATTGTATTTTGTCACGATGGCAGGAGGTAACAAACACAGTGGCATCCAGAAATAAAACAAAATATCATAAAGAAAGTATATTGTAAAATTATTCTTAACTTTAAGGAATAAAGTGTAATCTCGTCACAAAGAACACGCGAGTTTCGTCGTTTTGTTAATGCGATTGCCTTATCTCAGCCGCTTGGATCACAATAAGCAGTACGGATGGAGTCGCTTAGTTTTTTTTTCTTTTACGGTTACGATAACATATATATATTTACTCATCACTGGCTATTACCTTGAGACTTTGACGTGCGTTCTGTTGTCTCCATAAGGGCCTTTCCTTGCGAGCCCGAAGTCTCCGATCTTGGGGATGAGACACTGGTCCAGAAGGATGTTGGCCGGTTTAATGTCTCCGTGAATGAGTGGAGTGCCCGACATAGTATGGAGGAACTGCAGACCTCTGTCAACAAACAACACATCAGTATATCCAAGATCCCTAATAAAATTGAAGAACTGATTAGTATTATGTTTAAAAACAGAATATTCAAATGGCTGATGAATAATAACAACAGTACTGTTAAAGAATTTTTGGGAAAATATTAACAGGTTGACCGCCGTCGGGCCCAGACACAATAGAAGTTCAATTGTTTGTCGGTCAATAAATTATAAATATAATAATAATGAAGTTTTTTTGACAAAATGTCACTTTTATCGACGTTTATAATAAACAAATTAATAATACTTGTTCGATTTTTTTTATTTTTTTATATATTTTACGGGTAAGCACAGTGCCTTGATGTTGGGTGATGATACGGCTAATGGGTGGAAGGGCACTTTGCCCGGAATTCTCAACTAGTGAGGCACTGGCTATCTTATCTATAGCTGCCGGAACACAACAATGCTACAAACATTGATGTTATGGCGACATATTTAGATAAGATGGTGGTAGCTACAGCTAGCTAGGCAGACAAACAAGCCCTACCACCAACCAAACCGAGTACTCAAACATGTTTCCCCCGCTGGGAATCGAACCCGGTACTCTGGGTCTAATCCGGTGGTCTTAACCACTAGACCACAGAAACAGAGATTATAAAAAAGAGATACCGAACAGGACCCCAGGCTCTCAGCACGAGATCTTATTAATAAACTTAATTTAAATAAAATATTGTGTGACTTGACTTAGTACATAGTGTTGGCGTGCAGATACGCGGAAACTGATCTCCCCTGTCTTTTTTTCTCACAGCTTGACATAGTGTTAAAAAAACACAGATGGTTATGAAGCAGACGAGATTTCCTTCTTACTTACTTATAGTAATGTTCATTTTGACTTTGACTTTGACTTTTGACTTCGACTTTGCCTTACCTGGCAACGCCGTGCGCGACCCTGTGCCGCTGCGACCAGGTAAGCGGCGACATGTTGTTCTTCCTTCGAAGCTTCTGCTCTAGCGTGCCGCCGCACATCAGCTGGTACACTAGACACACTTCAGCACCTAGATGTATTGAAAAATAAGTTTATTTGCTAAATAAATAAGTTTATTTATATATATATATATACAACAACACTTAAGAAACAAAGCCAAAAAAATCTCAGTTCAGTTTAAGCACAGAATAATTAAGAGTACCAGGGTACAGAAGAATCACTCCGCAAGAAGATTGAAATAAATGCGAGTCTTGCTACGACGCGATACAGTGGAATTCAGCTCGCACAGCACTACGTACTTGGAATTTTATACACCTACAAGTTTTGTCTCTTTCTATCGCGTGGCTCTTATCTCTTCTTAGGCTGTCAGGGTTGCTGTCTAGTAAAGAATAATTAATCTACTTATTAATAAAACGATAAAATTCTTAAAATGTCATATATTATATTTAAAAGAAATTATTTACTTATAGGTCAAACCCGTAAAACAATCACAAAATTTTACTATTGTTTATCACAATTGTTAGACTTTAAAATATTTTGTTTAATTGTTTTCTTACCAGCCTTAAAGCAACGGTTAATGAATTTCAATGTGGCATAAATACGTAGCCTTACAAAAAGATTAAAAAAATAATCAATTGGGAAGCCGGAACGTAGGTGCATAAGCGAAAAAAAAGATAAATCAGGCAGCTTTCTATTCGAATCTAAACACCAGAACGCCACACAATACCTTTTGTTATGTTTTCGTTTTGTGTTCCATACAAAACATCAATATATACATTCCACCAAAATGTATGGAACAGCAGAATTTTATTTTCGAATTAGGGAGTTGGTCTAATAGTAAGAATTGTTCGTTTGTATCACGCGAGTCATCTCAGACGGTTTGGACGGTGATAAAACCTGTATAGGTACTGGCGACCGCTTGCGACTTCGTTAGCGTAAAAACTCGTATCCCGTAATTCCGTGGGAGTTTCGAAAAATCTGTATCCTCGTCCACATCATAAAGGAAGCATTCGTGCAAAATAAAAGAATAATGTACACATCAGACTACCACAAACTGTCAAATTTCCTCAATAGACTTTGAACCTACTAAATGTCAAGAAAGAACCAACCGATATCAGAATAAACGGTGATCGATTAGAATTGGTAGACTCAACAAGTTTTCTTAGGTATAACCCTTGACTCAAAATTTCAATGCAATCCTCATATATCGAAATTGGCAGGTAAACTCAGTTCTGCTACTTATGCCATTAGAAAAATAAGGCAGTTAACAGACATTGAAACTGCTAGAACAGTCTACTTTAGTTATTTTCATATTGTCATGTCGAACAGCGGCTGATATTGAAACTATATTCATTTTACAGAAACGAGCAGTAAGAACAATTTATAGACTAGACATCACGAACTTCTTTAAGCAATCTTTTTAAAGAGATTGGTGTCTCGACAGTGGCTTCTCAATTTATTTATAATTGTGTAGTACTTGTACGTTGCAATATCAACTCATTTACTAAACACGGTGACGTACACAATTTTAATACTAGAAGTAAGACAAAACTTGTAATGCCACTGTTTAGGTTACAGAAGGTGCTTGGTTCTTTCTTGGTGCAAGGTATGCACTATTACAATAAAATACCAAATACTGTACTAGATTTACCTTTAGATAAGTTTTAAAAACATGTAGTCTTCTTTACTTAAAAAAGGTTATTATACAGTCAAAGAATATTTAGATGATAGAACAGCCTGGCTATAATAAAAAACGCATACTTTACTACTTTTTGAAATAAATAATTATACTGATATGATAGCCTTTATAAACAGTGTCCTACACATAACAAATAGCGTTGCGTTGAACATTTCAATTAGTTTTGATTTAGAGTAGCTTGGGTAGGTCATGCTCTCTTTATTGTCTCTGCGGTGGTGGCGTGTGCGTCGGGTCGTTACGTTCCCTAAAATATGGTTGAGCGAAGCGATGGCTGATTCATATGTCATACTCGTGAACGGGTGCCATATGGAGGCTGGTCTGTTATTGCATACTTGTCTTATTTTTATTATCATTAACTATAGTTTAACTATGTTTTTTTTTCTTAGACAGGTTATGACTTTTACTGGTACTTACTGTATGACATTGTAAAAAATTTACTGGTAAATTATATTTTTGCAAACTTAAATACTTATTTAAAAACGTGTTTGTTTTGTTTATATAATTTGTAACGCAAATTTTGTTGCGAATAAATTACAAAAACAGTTGAAAAAAATTCCACAAGCAGGATTTGAACCTTCACCCTTCTCACATACCGGGTCAGGTGCTCTCGCAATTGAGCTATCGTGGTTAATTGCGAGAGCACCTGGCCTGGTATATCAGAAGGGTGCAGGTTCAAATCCTGCTCACGGATTTTTTTTTAACATTGGCTTATTTAAAAAAAAAAAATTATTTTTTCTTTTTTCTTTTTTTTACGTGTTGTGATTGTCCTATATATTTTGTTTTATTTGTGATAGAAAGTGTCCTTTTATGATAGGGCATTTACCAATATTTTTGACGCTGTAAGGAAGAAAAGAGCTGTACACGTGCTGAGTTTCTTGCCAGTTCTTCTCAGTACAAGACCTCCCGCCCAGAGTAGACTTACGAACCGATGGCATAATGACGTTCATAAGAGCTACTTGTAGCCTAAACTGAATAAAAGATTTGGAATTTTGAATTTTATAATTTTTTGAACTTTATGTCCTTAGGCATATGGTTGTATATTTATTTAAGAAATTTGTCAGTTTTGGACATTGCAATGAAACTACTTTTACGGATCTACTCGCGTTTATTTTACACATTAATTTGGTTATATTTAGTCTGTACATTCGAGTTCTTAAATATACACTCTCAAGGCTTCAAAAGAAGGGTACAAAAATATCTAGTACGAGTAGACCAAATAGCGCAAAAATATGTAAATAAATAAATGTTTCCCACACTCACACCAATTATCTAAAAGAAAACCAAGAAAAGCTTCCTTAAGAAACTCGATAAATGGTTAACTACACAACGGATAAACATACTTAATATACTTAAATACATACTTATTATACATAGGAAACACCCAGACCCGAGACAATATAGAAAAACAGGTATTTCTAAATTGAACCCGGGACCTCAGAAATGGTGTATGCAAGCCACTCGACCAAGGAGGTCGTCAAGTGTATGCATTTCACCTAGACTTAGACAGTGAGCAAGTACAAGCATATTGATATAATTGTTGGAAAGTGTGTCATATAATTTTAATTATCCCATATTCAAAACACCTACCTCCATAGCTGTACCCATAGAGCGGCACGATATTATCATGCCGGTATTGGTTGAGGCAGAGCTCTCGTATCAGCTCCCGGTCGCGAGCATCCACAGCACGCAGCCGTTTCACCGCCACCGTTAGCTGCTTCCATTCACCTGTTGAACGGTATCACCGTCAGATAGTTCATCATCACCAGTTCATTTTATGTCCCCACTGTTAGGGCACGTGCCTTCCCTATGGATTGATAGGGAGAGCGGGCCACCACGCGAGCCAGGTCCGGATTGATGGTCGTCAACGACTGCTAATGCAGCCGGGACCAACGGCTTTACGTGCCTTCCGAAGCACGGTGGAGTTCAAGATTAATAACTTCAGCAATCGCAGACCGGGCGCGTTAATCTCTGCGCCATCGTTTATTCGGACAGTCTCGGTGGCCGAGCGACAATGTGGATGAACAAGAGGGGGATTCGAAGCCGCACCACATGACATGCCGGGTCACCAACTATGCCACGATAGCATAGTTGGTAGTGCACCTGACCCGATGGTTTGATAAAAAACTACTTTTTTCTAACTATAGTAGAAAAGAATATACCTCAGGTTCATTGATGCGTAACATCTTTCCGCTCGCTTTCTATATATACAATTTGTGGGAGTGATTTCGTGAAATGTGACGGAAGTAGGTGTAACAGTGTGACAGGAAGCCGGGGAAGCGCGCAACAAACACATAAAAAGTTTTTATAACTGAATTTATTTAAAGGTCACTATTAAAAGCTTTTTTTTATATTTTAACTGTCAACATCTCTGTATTGCCCTTAGTAAGTATAGACAGTTTCATTTAAATTGACTAACAGATTTAAAAGTTGAAGAACGTTGAAGTTTGTACTGGTTACATTTAAGTATGTAAAATGGTTTAACTTTTTTTTACGTGTGTCTCCGTCCGTTCGCATCGAAATCGAAAACGGAACAACCGAGGGCGCTATTGAGGACTATCTCAGGTTTCTGAGGAGCATCGTTATGGCGGCCACATTCCTCAATGCTGAGACTTTATCAAACTTACAGACACGAGGTCCCTTCACACGCGCGCTTTACCAGTGTAGAATGTCACACATCACGTCGGGGTCACCACTGTAGAATGGAAATGGTACGGAGGATCACGTCGGGATCACCACTGTAAGATGCCTGTGGTAGGGAGAATGCCACACTGAGGAAAGACAAAGGGAAGATCTTCCTCCGAGCTGGGTGTTATAGCTCGGGGACCGAGGTCCGACGGATGTTAGTCGGAGGTGCTATATATAGCGAAGGAGATGGTGAAACTTCACTATCGCGATGCAGGCTTCTCATACTATTTATCGTCTTAGTATGGCGACGTCGTTGGTATGCGTTTGTGGCGCCATCTGTTGACACGGTTGAGAAGGTGTTTGCTTCGTGTCGATAAATGTGCGGCGTATGCGGTAGGTGACGCCGCCACATCAGATACCTACGTGGCTGGAAGCTTTTCACACGAGACGAGCTCTAGCCTTTAGATTTTTTAATAGCAGAGTTGTCATATGACTCCGCTCTACTTGAGGTTAAGCAGGAACAGAGTCCATATGCGAAGACAGCTAGTGGAGCAGGATTGTGCCTCACTAGCCTTCCTCGCCTTGTTGAACTGCAATTTGCTTCTTCACAACTCGTTTAAAGCACCCCATGTTGTAGGAGAGCATAAAATCACTGTGTTTCGGTTCCGCTCTCTTGATGAAGATGATTTGATTTGATTTTTGAGGTTTCAAAAGCCCCGGAGAATCTAGGCCAGCGCCCCGGAGAATCTAGGCTAACGCTCCGGAGAATCTAGTTAGGTACAATTCAGCATAATCCACCTCACCTTTGAACACCTGAGCGAACCCGCCTTGCCCCAGCATGTTGCCGGTGCTCCAGTCGCTGGTGGCTTCCTTCAGCTCCTCGTACGGGAGCATCGGTATGGCGGCCACATTCCTCATTATCTCCGCTCTGATATCGTTATCTCTGCTATCTTGGGACGACGTAGTCTGCAAGATAAAAGAGATAGGTTGTAAATCTTTATTAATGAATTTGGTACAATAATATTAATAATACTATCAATGAAGTAATAAATTATGTGTTTGGTAGATAAACACTTGTACGATTTTTATTTTCAATTAAATTGTTTTTAATATGGAGGAAAAGAAATAAGCCTTCTAAGTTTCTTGTCAGCTCTTATCGGTCGAAGTCTCTCCCAAAATCCTGGTGGTACTATGGCGGCCACTTACGCTTTACCAGTCTAAAGGCGAAAATCCTTTGCACCGCGTCGCTCGCTTTTAATATAAGCCACAGCGGCGGCGGCGATGCGCGTGCACGCGATTTTTTCTTCAAACCGGTAAAGCCTTCGAGACCCCCCAGTACATTCAGTAGGTAAGTCAGTCTAAACATTTTATTTCATTTAGTTTATTTTTACTATTATTTGGATTTTATAGTTTTGACGCCAATAAGTGCCTGTGAAGGCTTATATTGAAGATATTATTTGACTTTGATTTAAAACAGTTTCGGTTCGAATCCCAGTTGAGGTACATATTGTGTACGCACTTCAATAGGCGGTATGGTTTGTTGAAAGTCTGCCTTGCTAGTTAAAACTATCTTATTTAATAAATAAATACTACTATTTTTTATATTACTATCGTTTTATTTATCATCCACAATGACGAAGCACTAGATAGGCCTTCGTCTCACCTGACAGTAAGTGGGGATAAAGCCGAAGGTGAAAGCGCACTTTACCCAGAACCACCTACGGTCGCAACTTTATCTCTATCTTCAGAAAACAAAACAATGTTTCTCAACAACATTGTTGCTATGACGACAGATTAAGATAAGATAGTGGTAGCTAGCCAGGCGGATTTAAAACAAGTTTTACGATTATCAAAAATGAACCCGGGAACTGAGTGCCTAAGCCCGGTGGTCTAACTGCATGACCACTGAGTTGGTTAGTATGAGTAATCTTAATACCATTATTTTTCCATTAGTTACTATATCCGCTTGTAATTGGTTATTAATAAAGGGTCATCTAAATAAAACAATGTACTATTGCAATAACCTAGGATCCATCATCATGTTTTTAATTTGTTTATATAATTTTAACGCAAATTTTGTTACGAAACAAATTACAAAAACACAATGTTGAAAAAATTTCCACGAGCAGGATTTGAACCTGCACCCTTCTGACATACCGGGTCAGGTGCTCTTCCAATTGAGCTATCGTGGTTCTAACCAGCCCGCCGAAATTATTCAACACTATTTACTTTTTTACTTTGAAAGCCAAAGGCGTCAATTCAATGTCAATAACTACCGTCATTAACATCTGATCATAATATTTTTACAAATACTAAAGATCAGTTAAGAAGTAGCCTAGCTATTTATAAAATGTTTTTAATTTGTTTATATAATTTTAACGCAAATTTTGTTACAAAACAAATTACAAAAACACAATGTTGAAAAAATTTCCACGAGCAGGATTTGAACCTGCACCCTTCTGTCATACCGGGTCAGGTGCTCTTCCAATTGAGCTATCGTGGTTCTAACCAGCCCGCCGAAATTATTCAACACTATTTACTTTTTTACTTTGAAAGCCAAAGGCGTCAATTCAATGTCAATAACTACCGTCATTAACATCTGATCATAATATTTTTACAAATACTAAAGATCAGTTAAGAAGTAGGCTAGCTATTTATAAAATGTTTTTAATTTGTTTATATAATTTTAACGCAAATATTGTTACGAAACAAATTACAAAAACACAATGTTGAAAAAATTTCCACGAGCAGGATTTGAACCTGCACCCTTCTGACATACCGGGTCAGGTGCTCTTCCAATTGAGCTATCGTGGTTCTAACCAGCCCGCCGAAATGGCAGAAGGGTGCAGGTTCAAATCCTGCTCGTGGAAATTTTTTCAACATTGTGTTTTTGTAATTTGTTTCGTAACAAAATTTGCGTTAAAATCCATCATCATCCTTTGATATACATTTAATCTTAAAATATAAGTTTTGTTGCAAAAGTTTCAATAAAGACTATTCAGAACCAGTGATGGTAGCAACATAGAAATCTTTCTAACTATGTATAAAATAGAAAGTTGCTCATCAAAACTATTGTGTCGATAGCTCAGTTGTAAAAGCGCCCAGATCGAGAAAGGTCAAGGGTTCGAGTACCAGGCAAGTCGTTTGATGTTTTAGGTCACGATACAAATATAATGTAACAATACCTCCTACGTAATATCTCTCTGTACAATATACTTACATTATTTCTAATGTGTGTATCCTAGCACATTTGAAATCGTAATCCAAAGGGAAAATTCTTATGATTGAAACGACGTGATGATAATTACACAACAATGACACAAAATAAGGAGACTGCAGAAGTCTGACGACTGCATAAAAACGCGCTCGAGCAACACTCACATAGACAACTTCTCACAGACATGGAATCTCGCAACAGCTGCGCACGGACTGTTCCGAGATACTTTTGGAGCAAACATCCTCTGTACAATATACATTATTTTTAATATGTGTATTCCTGCATATTTAAAAATCGTAATCTAAAGCAATAATTCTTATAATTGAAATAACTTCGTGTCGTGGCATACATAATAATATGCAAATAAATATTGTTCTTACCATGTCGGCTGAGTCATCATCCGTAGGTGTACCGTTCAAGCCTTTGCTCGATGTCGGCAAAGGAACACCCTGTAATAAGGAAAACCGATGCATAAATAATAAAACAAATTCTAAGAAGCTATACTTTAAATACAAAATTGTATATGTGCCAACCATCCAAAACAGTATTGAATATACATTTACTCATTATCACAGTTTGAAGCACAGTGACTATAGAGTGTTCAGGGCAATCATCAGCTCATCTTATGTCCCCACTGCTGGGGCACGAGCTTTCCCTGTGGATAGGTAGGGGGAACGGGCCATAAATGCACCACGCGGGCCCAGTGCAGATTGGTGGATTGTTAACGAATGCAATCATTTTTGGTCATCCATCCGAAGACCGGCTTTTGCGAATGTTGCTTAACCTCAGCACTCCTAGACCGGGCGCGTTTACCACTGCGTCATCGAGCTCCTCAGGGCAATGATATTATATAAGGAAATAACATAGATATATTACAAACCCCCCAAGACACTCCGAACAAAAGAAGGCAACCATATTATTTTGGCCTCAGTTGCTTTCGAGAGACAGACAACCTTAATACCATATCGCGCTTTGGAGTACATAGAAGTCCTTATGCCGTAACTTAAGGCGTAACGTCAAGCATGTTAAGTATGGAAACAAAACTGCAGAAGTGAGCTGATGTTTACAGTCATGAGACGCAAGTCGCCTTTTTCGGACACATGCAAAGAGGATTTTTACTAGTTCCCGGTTAGTCCTCGAAGGCAGAATTCCGGTATGTCCGCGTCGCAAATGGCTGGATGACATCAAAAAGTAAACTGGACTTAGTTGTCGCCAGTTAAAACCAGCTATATGGGATCCCAGAAAACTTTGTACACTGATCTCCAAACTTCAGTATAAAGATGGCACTAAATAATGATGGTGATACGAACTTCGGCCGTACATTCGGTAAAAAACAAAAATCCTGGCGAAGTCGATTCTTTTCACAGTTCTTTCATATCACAATCAGTGTCAAATATTAAACTACCTATCTTCAATTATAGAAAAAAGAATTTTCTTTTTTATGATTTATTGTTATAGGAATATGAAGATTTAAGGAATATTACGATTTAAGATTTGTGTTAAATAAGTGACTAAGAGGTGTTGGTTTATTATTTTATCCAAAATAAAAAATTAACAATTTGACGTTTTCCTATACAACATGCGATTAATTGATCTTATCAATTTCTAGTTATATCTTGTTTCATAAAAGAACTAACGGGTTCAAATTCATTCACAAAGGTTTTGTGTACATTAAAAAAAAGTTGTGTATTATTATTACTAACTAATAACTAATATTATTATTAATAACTACTAATTATTATTATTATTGCAACCATTAAAAATAGGTTTTAAACCAAGTAGAAATATAAGAAAGTTCTTACCTGTTCTATCAGCTTGACCGGTAATGGTATGGATGATTCATCCGAGTATATTCTAGGCTTTTTGTTTGCTTTATCTAAAACATAACAAAAAATGCTAAAATTTTATAGTCATAAAAAAGTACAACTAAAAAAAAACAAAAGTGCTATGACTATGAACATTATTAAAGCAGTTTCAATAATAAATTAATCTGCCTCCATACCTGAATAAACTTATTACCAAAATGTAAAAAAAATAACTAAAAGCATGGTAGATGGATATAGCTTACTATTAGCAGCATGAGGAGCTCGATAGCGCAGTGGTTAACGCGCCCGGTCTGCGAGTGCTGAGGTTAAGCAACTTTCGCAAATGCCGGTCATTGGATGGGTGACCAAAAATTTATCATCTCGAGCTCCTCCGTGCTTCGGAAGGCACGTAAAGCCGTTGGTCCCGGCTGCAATAGCAGTTGTTAACAACCACCAATCCGCACTGGGCCAGCATGGTAGTTTATGGCCCATTCTCCTTATCCATCCGTAGGGAAGGCTCGTGCCCCAGTAGTGAGGACATAAAATGAGCTGATGATGATGATGATGATGATGACTATTAGCAAAATAATACTTATGCTAATCTTATGTTATAATAAGTTCATAAATTTTGTGTTTACGATGCATAAACTGTTGACTCTAGCTTAAAAAATGGTTATGCAGTAAAAAATCATGGTATTTTAACTCAACATCTGTATATTAAGTAGCTAAGTAGTGGCACCAGAGTTCGACACTTTAAGACCAGTTTTCGACATATTATTCATTGCCAAAAAATAACATTGGTTGTCATTGAAATTTTAGATTTCTTATTTCAGTTTCAATTTTAAAGCCTTTTATTTGCTGACAGAGAAATGTAGTTTTAATTAACACATTATATTGTTCTTGAAATAAATAAATTTAAAATTAAAACAGTCCACCGTGCAGCTTGTCTTTGCACACAAAGGCCTCCTCCGACAACCTCCAGGCATCCCTATTTGTTGCCAGCCTTGACCACAATGGGCCAGCAATCTTTTTTAGGTCATCTGACAATCTTTATTAGTAGGTATTTATTTGTTGCTAAAGACTAAAATCTTTAATTTAAAAGTTGCTTACAATGAATGAGAAAAAAATTACTGGGTCCTGTCGAACTATTATAAGTTTACTATTGCTACTATTGCATACCATCACCTATTATATAAGGGTTAAGGGTAAACATACTGTTCAAGAAAGAGCTTACCATCAATAGCAGTTGTGTCTCGCTCCCTAATTCCATTCGGACATAATTTGTTGAACAGTGCATGGTATTTGCCATCCACAATCGGTATGAGACACGTTAGTGCCGGAATGTGTTTCATTCTGTACAGCAAGATGAAGAGTTCGCCGACTCTGTGGTTCAGCTGACCCCAGTTAACGAAGAGTTGGCTTGTCGGTGACAATGAGTTGTTGCGGCGAGTCATTTGTTCAATTTCCTGAAAGTTTTTTTTAAATTACGAAAGAGTAAATAACTTGGCCAGACGGAGTGATGACAAGTGGACCAGAATGCTGCCCGAGAGGCAGATACAGGAAAACATGACCAGTCAGTTTGCCAGCAACATGGGTCGAGGATGTAACCAAGACCGTGGGTTGCATTTGGCCCAGACTAGCTCAGGATTGAGGCGAATGGGATAAGCAAAGAGAGGCCTAAGTCTGCTATTTTCATGATGATGATGATGGCGAGTAAATAAGTTTAAGCTTTGCTTCTTAGTAGTGTTGCAAAGATTAGTTTCTTTTATCACTGTAATGATATAGGTTATTGACAATAGTTTTTATTTATATAAACATTAGTGTGCCTGGCTTTTATGCCATCAGATTGTAAGTGACAATAACTTGATAATAAATGATGATGAAGCTGAACCTCAACTATTGAAGCGCAGGCTATGTGAAATGAAATGAAATGAAATTAATCTTTATTCAAGTGAACTTATTAGATAAGCGCTTTTAAAATTGTCTCAAAGGTTTTGCCTACTAAGTACCCATTCAGTTGTTATCATTGATTTATCTCTTTCCCACAGAAAACACAACAATGCTACTTTCATTGTTATCATGGTGACTTAATGGCTAGTTAGCCAGGCAGGCTTCAAATCTATGTATGATGCCCTCTCTGGTTGGGAATCGAACCCGTGACCTATGTGTCTGTCAGCAGCTCAATCTATAGACCGCATAGGCGACTAGACCGTAAATAGCTAATGAGAATATAAATAACGTCTTGCTTTTAAGAAAATACGGTCAATGACGTCGTTAAAAGCGAGAGCGTGTTTACCTCAATGAATGTTACACAAGACACTACGAAAACCAGTTTGAATAATAGAAATCGAGAAAATGGTAGTTAATATTATACAATTTGGATGATTCAACATAATGAAAGTTATTGAGGTTTCCTGTCTAATTCAGATTTAGGTGACAAGGAACACTAACGTTAATTGGGTTTTCTTGCATCTAATAACACAAACTAATACAGAAATGGTTATGCGTTCTGGGAATACCAATAATTCAACGAGAGGGAAAGCCCAAAATTAAAGAGACATCACTTACGTTAACTTCAAATGCTTTGTAACTCATCAAGTCGGCTAATTCCTTCCAATCATCATCGTTGTCCAATATTCTACATAGCTCCTTGTTTATTTCAAAAGGTAAATTGTAAATATACATTTTTTTAAAGAGTTTTCCTCGTCTCTAAAAGTAACACAGTTATCTTTGACGAATAACAATTGCCGACTGAGTTGAGTTGAGTGAAAATAGAGATGTGTTAACTCGAGTTAACTCGAGTTAAGCCTTGGTTGAGTTGACTCGAGTTGAATTATCTCTAACTTGAATTGGGACGGACCTATGCTATGATAATATCATAAGCTAGACTGATTTTATTTTGTGAAGACTGCTACATAATTAGTTTTGTTTATAATAAAAATAAATAAATACACACTCTTTATTTCGAAGATTAAACATAAAATAATATATACAAAAAATTATCTTTGTTATTTAAATGCCTTCTTAAATGATTTATAATTGTCCTTATACACCGTTATTATTACAAATCAGTTCCAATTTATAATATTGTTGCGAAGCTGAGCAATTTAATTGGTATAAGCAAAACTAATCATTCACTCATTTAACTCATTTAACTCGAGTTTAACTGGAGTATCGTGAAATTTATCTCGAGTTAAATCAAGTCACGTTAATGCCGGTTTGTGCCGGGTTGGCACATCTCTATGAGACGTTTATTTGACGTCATTCATAGATTTATTTTTTTTTAAGTTTAGTTTGTTCCTTAAGGAACCGGCTAAGGTCATAGATCATGCTGCCATGTCATTAGTTTCTTAATTTCATTGTAATACATAAATAAACAATATTATATTGATGATGATGAATGATAATAGAAATGGGAAGTGAGAAATGATATTACCCCCCAACCCCTCGAGTATCTCAGTAAAGATGTGGGGCTTTACTAAGTCCTCACGCAGACTTCTTGTGAGAATTTGAAAAGTAACGTTGCACTGTTTTGTTTCATTTGCCAACACTCATGCACACTCACGAACACTTAACGATTAATAATCCACCATTATTTCACATTAATATCCAAAATATCCTGCTATGATAGGGCATTTTCCAATATTTTTGACGTTGTAAGGTAGAAAAAAGCTGAACACTTGCTGAGTTTCTTGCCGGTTCTTCGGTACTGAGGTACAAGATCTCCCGCCCAGAGTACCTAGACTTATGAACCAATGGTATAGTGATATTCGCAAGAAGCTTCTTGTAGCGTACACTAAATAAATTATTTTGAATTTGAATTTGAATTTGCTTGTGTGCCTCCTTTTAACATTAAAAAAAAATCAGCAGAATTCGAATAACTTCCTCATTTTCGTCAACGCAAATTAAACTCGCATTGGCTGTGTGTCTAGTGCAATATTATCAATCAGACATTCGATTAAGTTAGGTACCTACCAAAAATGAAGTTTCTCGTTTTAACAAACGAGTAAGTTGTAATTATAATTTTGACATACAAATTCTCGCTTTCTTTGCGGTAGTGATTAAGACTCACCGCATTCAGCACCCATTACTTAATACAGACAGAGTGGCGATGTTTTAATCTCTGAAATGATCTCGAAACTAAAAGTGGAAGCAATAAATCGTATGAAACAAAAAAAAAGTGTACGTCAGAATCGCCGGTCAACGGTCGTATTTAACTTTGAATTGGTTTCTAAAAATTACTTATGAATTGCTTATATTTGCTTAGCATGATGAGAGAATTGCTTATCGCATAATTTAAAAGAATTAAAACATTTAAGGTTGGCCGTCCATTCAAGCGTCAGAATTGCTGGTCAAACTCTGTAGAGTAGTAACTATGTAGAATTACTGAAATTTTCATGGACTAAAGATTGCTTATCAATTGCTTATTTCAAAATTTGTAAGCATATATCCTGTTACTCTTTCCATATACTAGGTACGAGCTTAAAACTGCCAGCGCCTGTTAAAAGTATGAGAGCAACATTACTTTTTTATTGTTTTTAATTTATTTTTTAGTTTTATTGCATGTTGCTTACCTTTATTAGGCAAACGTCCTATTGTACTCCAATAACCTTGTTTAATATTAATATTTATATATTTTTTTTAAATAATAACGAGGTTACGATAACAACAGGAACGCAAAAGAACTGCTTTATTTAGACCCTGAAGACTCTGATTAGAAAAATGAGTTTAATAGTTTTTAAATTAAAGACAAGTTTTTTTTTCATTGAAATACGTATAATAATTTTATTGTTCTTATTTATTTATTACATTGATTTTAGTTTTATATTTAAAATTATTTAAAATCGGTGCAAGTCTCTTTTTCTTTCGCACTGTAATAGATGTCAATCAGAATTCGATCAAAAATATACAACACATTGCATACGCAATTAACTCCATTACCTAAATTAAATAGAACCTCACGTGGCCCCTTTGACCAGAATTTTCAGTTTGAAAATAGTCCTGAGTCTTCCGCAATCCTGGCGCCTGCACGGACCGCTATGCTACCGGGAAGGCTGAAGTAAGCGGTGAATTTTGTCACTGCTTTTTAATTTTTTGAGTGCTAATAGCGGCACAGTGCGCCATCTATCTAACGGTTATTGCAACCGATGGCTATGCAGATTTATCTTTGAAGATGCTATTAGCACTCAAAAAAATTAAAAAGTCAATATTCAATATCAAACTTCAATTGAATTCATAAGTAATTTTTAGGCACAATTTTCAAAGTTAAATATGACTGTTGACCGGTAATTTTGACGTTCACAAAAAAATGCATTATCGATCATATTATCGTCCGAGAATTTTAGGTGTCAAAAATAAGTTACCGGTGGTATAAAAGTAGAATAAGTCGGTAACAAACAGTCGCCGTCGTGGGCGGAAGCCCGTCAGACCAATAATCGGACAGATATTTTCGGCGAGGTTTTAGTAACGATTTCGTGACCGACTTTTTGTAGGACGTGTGCGTTACAGCATATAATTCCATACGTTTCATTTTAACCAAAAAATCGGTGTCAGTAGCGATGCCCTAATTGATTCCAATGATGGAGGCATTTGCCCAGAAGTGGGACATTTTACAAGCTATATACTTACTTACTTTTAATTTATAGCAGGCTGGATACGTGGTGCTTACGATTTGTACTGTTACCCTATGTAGGTAATTAATTATGGACTAAAACGACATTGGAATGGTATCTTGCGTTACGTGGTTTGTCACGACCGCAAACTCATTCTTATGACAAATACGTACCTACGTTGTTTGTAGATATGTATATAAGTAAGTAATTGTGTAACTTTTGATAGGTATAAAATAAATTAATAAGTAGGTAGTAACAACGGCCGGACAAGGTAGGTTAGGCAGGTAAAGTTTATTGGTCTCGTCTAATGACCAATCCTCACTGGGCCCGCGGGGTGGTTTACGGCCCGTTCTCCTTATCCATCTTAGGCAAGGCTCGTACCCCAGCAGTGGGGGTATAGAATGAGCTGGTGTTGATAATGGTTAGGTACCTATTTCAAATCCGATTTTTTTTTTAGTATGAATTTCATAATCCCGAATACGTTTTGCCACATTTTTGTTATCCATATTTTAATTTTACTGAATACACGATTGACATATTGCTGAGAATCAAATATATAAAAGTTTTTAATTCTATACGTTTTGAAATATTACTCAACCTTTGATAAATATATTAATGTAAGACGATTTAGTTTCCAGATAAACGTTTCCTATATTATAAAAAGACAAATATTATAAATAGCAAATACTTACAATCCATCAAGCTTATAAATACGCTAACGCCTAACAAAACAATGATAGCAATTTTATGTTTTGTCGCATTACTCCAACAATAATATTAACAAATTCAAACGTCAGCTTTTGTAGGTATGTCTAAAAGGTATGGTCATAATGGTAAGGTCGAGGTATGTAAAAAAACTAATAAATATTGAATAAAAAATGAATAATGTTGACACATAAATAAGTGCGTTTGTAAGAATAGGGGAAAGGTTACTTTAATATTTAATACATCTAGAAAAGAAAATTATTGTAAGCAAAACAACTGTAAAAAAAAAATGGTTTTGATAATCGGCTATTACTTTTTCTGGAAAATGAAACATAATGTAAAATAAATTTATTACTTACAATATTAATTAAGTAAAAAAATATATCTGGCATTCAAAACTTCGTTAAACCGTTTTCGAAGTTCGAACAAAAAAGTTTCGAAAGTAAGATAGGTAACCGTTGATAATGAATAATAAGTTAGTAAGTCCTCCATGATTTGGAAAGCACCAAAAAAGCCCGCCCCGCCCGTCCGTCGGGCCCAGACACAATAGAAGTTCAATTGTTTGTCGGTGAAATGGCGTTTAAGGTGTTAATTAATTTTAATACTTTAGCGAGCCTATTTACGGTCAAGTTTTTTATAATTTTTAACTTGGCAACCCGTAATAAAAATATAGGGTATGGGTCCAGTGTAACATAGAATTTGATGGAATGAAAACTAGATAGCAGGTGCAGTTATTGCTATAAATAATCAGTTGCTGATACCTACTTTTAGTGCCTTACAGTCAGGTAAACGGCAAATTAGAGTAGAAGAGACCAAACACGGAGTAACTATTCGAAGCTTATTCTCTGTTTATTTGTAAGACCCTTATCTATGATGGAAGGAAAGTATCGATCATTGGTTCTATTGAATACTGGTGTGGTGCCACTGTGATATAACTACTTATACGTTCTATTTACAAAATAAATAAGAAGAAACAAAAGATGGACCTTGGTCGCAAATGGGAGCAACAAGTACATACAATGAAACGCTCGATAATCAATAGCCCTGTGGACTCTGAATCTTAAATGAAATAGGTATAAAGCACATTTTGCAATGCAGATGTCACGCTTGACTAGTGGTCGATTGTACGTCAGTAAACAGTTGAATTGTTTAAACAAATGTAATGACTGACTTTGTAGTCGGCATAGAGGATTAATCGATTTTAATTATAAACTAGTGGCCTAAAACAAAATATATTGTGATTATTATTATTATAATTTTATTTATTGTATTTATTAAGCACATACAATAAAAGCACTTAAATGTTGACAATATGTCCCGCATATAGCCTAGGCACAAAATTACCTAACACTCAACTATATACATAACTACAAAGAATTAGAATCGAATGTAGGTAGGTAAGTGACAAATAGTTTAAAAAGTTATAGGCCTTCGCCTCAGTCAGGTCTAGTGCCATTAAAAGTAGCCGCTCGCAATTTCGTCCTTAGCACCCGGATTCCTTAATACCGTTGGAGTTTGGAGACCATTGGAAAACCTGGTTTCTCTGTGAAATTTTTAGCTTTCTAGGTTAGGTGTTGGTGTGTCAGTCAGAACAGTCTGTCTGACTGACTGTCGAGACTTTGATAGTGACGCATTTCGAGGATGAGTGAGTAGTAAAAAAACCTGCCTCTGTGGTCTAGTGGTTAGCTCGTCTATGTAAGACCAAGTTTACCAATGACTGACCAATGCCTTATACTTTACCACCAGTCTCAGTCTTAGACCCGGAAGCTCTGGATAGACCTGGTGATAGACCTTTTTTATCCGCCTGGCTAATAATATAGCCAGGGGCGGATCCGGGTGAAGTGCGCTATATCTTCGGCTATATCTTATGAAAGCCACGTGCTAACCTTTAGGTAATAAAAAAAACAACTTAACCAGTGCTTACAACCGGCTGGTAGAAACCATCTGGCGGGTTCATGGCTACCTTCTTTTGCAGTTCTGACATTGCTGTGTTTAAATTTAAGGAGAGATGTATGTTGAGATAAGTTGTTATTGCTTTGACGTCCTACTAGACGCCTACAAAGCCTACATAGCCTTAGGTCAATAACGAACAAGTTATATATTACGAGCTTACAGTTACCTACGGGTGATCAAAAATGTATTATCTCGAGCTCCTCCGTGCTTCGGCACGTAAAGCCGTTGCTCCCAGCTGCATTATCAGTCGTTATCAACCACCGCACCGCACTGGGCCCGCGTGGTGGTTTATGGCCCGTTCTCCCTATCTATCCGTAGGGAAGGCTCGTGCCCCAGCAGTGGGAGACATAAAATGAGCTGGTGATGCTGATGCTGAATCGGAGGGTGAATAAAACTTGCACTAGGCACCTTGGTGACAAAAGAGGTGAACCGGTTTTTTTCCATACAAATTCTCAATTTTCTTAACGTTTTTTTTTTTTTTTTGGAGAGAGATTGCTGATTGCCGCTGCGGCATTTTCAGCTTCACCGGGCTTTTTGGGGGCGGCGAGGAACGTAAAGGGTCCCTCAAGCCGTGTGAAACGAATCACCTTCAGAGGTTATCTAGAGGGAACGGCATCGCGCACAAGTGCGCGTCCCCGTGCCCGTGCCGGCTCGGGTTGACCGGGCCGTGGAGGAGGAGAGAACCGACCAGGTACATGTCTGTACCTGGTGTAGAGCGAGTGTGAACCGGTTCTTCGTACCCTTGTTCTACGAGTACGGTGTCTTGGGCCTAAACTGGTGTGCATGTTTAGTGTATTCTGTAAATGTGTGCTGTCATTTAGAGGATCGGGCGGGGTTTCTTAACGTGATCGAGTGGCGAATAAAGAGGCACCCTGCTGGGTGCAGGGTTTTAGTCAAATCCATACACACCACGTGGTAAACTGTGGTTCAAATTGTCTGTCTTAACTGTTACCAATAATGAGAAAAAATTAAATGGTGTTGCGAGTTACACTTACGCAGGAATTGGAACAAATATAGGCGACACTTGAATACACAGAAAACCACATGAGCGCAGGGCTGCACTCTGATTCAAAGCACGTTTCTAATATATCTGTTACGGCTAATAGAAAGAAAGAAAGAAAGAAAGAAATTATTTATTGACTATCACACAGACATAACAGAAAAAAAAAAACAAAGAATATGAGAACATTACAAAAAATAACATTAAGACTAATACAAAAATAATAATTATATAACAAAGAGTGTGTGTGAAAGCCAACTAGGACCCTGCCTCAGCTTTGTGTCGTTGCGGTGCTGAGAAACAAACACCACCACAACGACGCTGGTATTCTGACAGGGCCTATGGTGAGTGTTGATAGCCGAAAGTGTTAATAGCCGAAGTGCGGCTACACCTAGATTTAGCCGGCTATAACTAGGTGCAGAAAATGTATTTTTATATAATATACAACAGAACTAGGTTAGAAATGCACCTAGTTGTAGCCGGCTAAAACCCTACTCCTATAGGTCACGTGATAGGTTAGAAATGCACCTAGTTGTAGCCGGCTAAAGCTAGATGTAGCCGCACTTCGGCTATTAGCCGTAACATATCCAAAAACTAACTATTATACTTTTATCTTATGTGAGTATAAAATGATTTTTACTAGTGGATGTCTTAGAAAGATTGGGCAAGGTGAATATTGTTTTTATAGTAATGCAGTTTATAGTTCAATCCTTAATAATTATTCTTATAGTTAAATCACAGAATAACTATCCAATGTTCAAAGCATCTGTTGCTCAGAAATACAAGTTATAGCCATATAAAATACTGGGAAATGATCCACTAACCTAAGCTTAAACTTTAAGATCGCCAAATTTTAAGATCTTTAAATTTATAGATCTCGATAATGTATTTGAAGTGTTTTAATTTTTGCTGTATTGGGGGAAACAATTATATCACAACATCACTGATAATAAAAGATTAGTACTATTTAACAAATAACTCGTTTGTTATTCCAGAGTGATTAAGGAGTAATTAAATTTCATCAATGTACATTTTAGTAAAGAAGTTTAGATAATTAGCACTTATAGACAAACAAATTAGTTATCTCCATATTCCATTTCATTTTGTTAACGATTCTCTATTAGCTAATTAATGTCTGTTATCTAAAATTTGAAACTATTAAAAAATATTTATATGTCGTTTGCTTGTTTACGAAAAAGAAAAGTTACTATGTAACTTAAAAGTCCTTTATAAACCTGACTTTTTATAAAGTTTCTTTGAATAATTATAGCAACATATTAAAGTAATAAACGAAAATAAAATATAAATGTTTGAGGTTTGTATAGGATCCCGAAATGTGGCTTTTTATCTAATGTATCTCTTCTAGCGGTACTGTACGCCGACCGTGGGTGGCGGCCTACAACCCAAAACAAGAATAAGAAACGAAGCTGAAAAGGACCCCACTCAGCACATGTGTTTCTTCACTAGATACATCTTTATATATAAAAATCTTCTACGCGTGTGTATGTCACTGAACTCCTTCTAAACGGCTGGACCGATTTGGATGAAGTTTTATGTGTGTGTTCAAGTGCTATAGGGGTCCATCATGGGATACGGGTCTTCTTAAGCGGACGAATGATTTGTTTGTTTTGTTGTCAAGGAAACTGTCAAAGCGGTAAGAAGTCCGCCGGCCGGTCAGCTAGTTAGGTATAAAAACCAATGTCATGTTTGCTTGGCTAACTTTGAATTGATTAACCGCTAAACGCAACGCAATGAAACAGCTACCTGTTTCATTTCATTGTAGAATAAATATGGTATGTGTACGGATCTATATTTAATTTCTAATATACATAGTTAGTTAGATTTAGTAATTTGTATTTAATATTACCAACATATTTCCTTTCTACCCCCACAGCTCGAGTAGATCGATTAAAGGATGCCTGTAAAGCTTTCTTCTAAAAATAAGCTCAACTTCGTGTTGTGTTCTTGTATGTGTTTTGATGTGATGATGTTTTTAATGCAATAAGGTTGTTGTAAAAATTTTTTAATAAAAATTCCGTCTGAATTACGCCCCTGCCATCCGAAGGCTGCCCGGCATCGTTCACAAGACCTACATTGCCGAACCACAGCCGATATCCATCGCAGTCCAGCTCAGTTCACCACCCAGGACAGATCTATTCACTCCTATCATTGTACCTAAGTTCAATTACATATTAGATTGACTGTAATCACTCATGATCGTGTTTTGTTTCCAAAGAAGATTGAGGTAAGAAATAACTTTATTACGTCATTATTTTATTACTAGCACGTGTTTAAAGCCTTAAATCACATGTTTTAACTTTTCCGTAAGATTCATATTTATATTAATTTATTTTGTCTATCACATGGTAAGTATGTATAAACATGATCAAATATTTAAAAAAAAAGTAATTTTTATAAACACTTGTGTAACTTTAGTGTTTGAAACCAAACTCGCATCGCACCCTCAGTGTGTTCACCCAAATAAACTCCTACTCGCAGGTACTATACCCCCAGTTCATTCATGCTTTGTTTTCAAAAAGGAAATTAATAATAGTTATACCAATTTTCCTATAGGTAAATAACACGTTTGTGTTCCTATGTAAATATCTTCTAAGAGACCAGGGACTTGGTTTAAAATTCCAGTAGTTCAGTTACCTAAAATAAATAGAACCTCACGTGCCCCCTTTGAGCAGAATTTTCAGTTTGAAAATAGTTACCGGTGACTAGGAGTATGAGATAGAGATTGCGGATGGAGAGAATGAGGATTATGCCCGTATTCTCCAATGACCCCTAAGTTTCTAATAGTCTAATGTCCGTTTTCACTTACTAGTTTTAGCACAAATTAAGTAAGTAGGTAATGGTTAAAGGTGGTTAAATGGTTTGACGACCTTGCACGCCGGACTTTGGGCAGCGCTAACTCCTGAGGTCCCGGGTTCGATTACCGGTCGGGTCAATGTCGAAAACGAACTTTTCGATATTATCTCGGGTGGTTGTGGTACCGTCGTTGTTACTGATTTCCATGAAACGAGTGCTTTAGCTACTTACCTTGGGATCAGAACAAAGTATGCGATGTTGTCTCAAAAAAAAAAAGTTACCTCTGACCAGAGCTACAGCAATTGTCGCCTAATCACTTAGAGATCACCGAAACCCTATAGTAACGTATAAATAGAGTAGGTAGGTACAAATAATTTATTTTTTTAACAATGTTTCAGATATCCAACATAATGGCTGTGTGAATCGGTAACGATAAGTGTTTCAAACAATTCGAGTAAGATATATTTTTTTTAAAGACCAACTGTGTCTATAGCTGCGTACAATTCTCCTCTATGACATCCGATCCGTATGCCTCTGAGAGTCTAGGCATCGTGATGCCATATCCCCTCTAGAAATATGAGGTGATCATGCGATCGATCACCACGGCTTCAGTGCCTGTGTGAGTTTTGTTTAGATACTATCCGTGTTCATTCCATTACGTTTACGAAATCGAAAATTAGCATGGCATTGAAGCAGCGCCTCCTAGCGACATACGAGAAGAGTTAAAACTGTGCTACACAAATTCTCGTTTTCGCTAACAAGATCGAATGTCAAAAATAACTCACAATAGGCCATGGGACCTTGAGTTTCCCGCAGCCCACAATTGTCTGGTTATGCTGTAAAAGCCATCTGTGGCAAACAGTATCCCTTTGTGTATGTGTCTAACTATCTCTTTAAAAAAGCTCTATCCGAGCTGATCCTAACCATAAAATAAGGAAACTGCGGAAAGTAAGCTTCATACAAACGCACACATAGACAACCAGTCACGGACACAGAGTCTCGTCGCAGCAGCTGCGCACGGACTGTTCCGAGCCGCTTCGAGATTCGTGCCTGTGCAATGTGTGAGTTGCTTGAGCGCGTTCGTGTGAAGCTTACCTTCTGCATCTCCTGATTTTGTGTCCTACCCTTTAGGGTCGCCCTCGTGTAACTAATAGCAAATTCTTTTTTCTATAAAATAATAATAAAATAATAATATATAAGAAAATCATTCAAAATATCCCAAAACGGTTGTATAGGTACCATTTTTAATGTGAATAATTCGCTCAGTACTAAGAGCGCCGGTAAACAGAACAAATACGCGGTTGGCTTTATTTGTTCAAGTGTCATTTCAAGTTTGGTATTTCACAACCATGAAATGTTAATGTAAGTACTTAGCTTAGGTACCTATTCTCGATATGCATTTTTGTTATTGGGGGAGCTCGATGGCGCAGTGCGATTGCTAAGGTTAAGCACCTTTCGCAAAAGCCGGTCATCAGATGGGTGACCAAAAATGTATCATCTCGAGCTCCTCCGTGCTTCGGAAGGCACGTAAAGCCGTTGGTCCCGGCTGCATTAGCAGTCGTTAACTGGTCCGCGTAATGGCAAAACAAGCCTTACCATCAACCAACCCCCAACTGGGAATTGAACCCAGCTCTTCTTGGTCAGAGAGCGGGGTGGTTTAAAAACAGAATTATAGTAACCGGTTGGGCACCGCATTGTGTGCAGAGTGTGAGTTTCATTTGACATTCGATCACGTTTAACAAACACAAAACTCACACTAGGCACTTCTGAACTTATAATCTACCTACACGGTAAGTTTTGAGATGACCATGACACTAATCGGTTGCCACAAGTTTTGATAGTTATGTTCATACGTTGCTTTTGAGTTGTCCGGAATCAGACCATTTATGAGACTGGGAACTTTAACCGCCTCTGAAGTATATAGTGGTAAGGCCCGAGTTCTCAAAACAAGACCAGGGTTCGATTCCAAGCTGTTTAAGTTGGAGGCAAATACTTGTTTACCGTCTTATTTCCCTCTGTCGATATTATATTGGCAAGAATTCTACGACTATTACACCTATTTCTTCTCAAATTTTCATAAAATTATTGTTCATTTGGCATTCATTACATTCATAATATATGAATCATGTTTTATTTAATTCATATACGGTACCAATATTTAAATTGTTATAAAAAATCATACTAATTTTCTAAACGAAACTTTTTAGATCTGCAGGCGTTTTCATTGGTCTTTATTGGAAGCATCTGCGGCAGGCTACGCGAATACATCAACTAAAGAAAACGCTGACACAATCAACACTGAAGAACAAGAATGAAACAGAATTATATTCTAGAACCTTCTAGAAAGGAACAGAAGATGACAGTTCTGTTAAGCGAAGTTGGTTTGTGACCGTCACTAACGGGCAGTGTCATTCCAATTTGCTCGTTTTGACGATCGCAAAATGAACTCGCTTGACTATATTCGACGATTCGGCGGCTGGACGATTCGACTGACTTACGACACAGAGGACCAGAAGAAAAGACAGGAAAGAAACTAATTGGTCAAACAAAAAAAAAATTAAGAATTGTTTTTTTTTTTAATAAGAAATTGTGTTTCCAGTATTAAGTAGGTATTATTAAATGTGTGCGTTTTAAATTGTTGTCATAGGTACCTATATTTAAAGCTAGTATCTGTTTAATATTTTCTATGCTATGTAATGATTAACTTTTTATTCAATTGTTTCAAGTTTTTATTAATTTATTATTTTGTGAATATGATTTTTATTCATCAAATTTGATTGATATCGTTCGTATTCGTGTTGTTACTCGATTTTGTTTTTACTATTGAAAACACACACACACACACACGCCAGCACATCAGACTACCACAAACTCTAAAATTTCCTCAATAGATTTTAAACTTTATAAATATAGCATACGGTTGATAACAATTTGGTTGATGTGCAAGCGTCTGTACCATCCCAGTATTTCCTCAGGTGGCTCGGAACCACGAACAGCACCAAGTGTACCAGCACCGCGCCGCGCCGGCAGAAATTAATGATTCCTAAATTCTAATAAATATTTTACTTGACAAAATTCTCGTTTCATTTCCCTATTACAAATAAATATTTCAAAAAATCATCATGTCTGCCTACTAAACGGTACATCATCAGCTCATTTTATGTTCCCAATGCTGGGGCACGAGCTTTCCCTGCTAATGCTGCCGGGACAGTGCTTTACGTGACTTCCGAAGCACGGAGGAGCTTCAAATGATAAATTTTTGGTCACCCATCCGATGACCGGCCATTGCGATAGCTGCTGAACCTCAACACTCGCAGATCGGGCGCATCAATCACTGCGCCATCGAGCTCCCACTGCGTCATCGAGCTCCAAGAGAACGGTACCACACGAAGCCTCAAGTCTGCTCATTTAATTAGGGTCTCAACGTCTCCGTGTGTCGAGAGTCGAGACTAGAGCCTGATTCTGACATCAAGACTTTGGGTAAATTCGATGAGATTGTAAATGATATAAATAAACAGAATTGAGGGTGTGAGTAATTATTTAATATGTAGCCATGGTGTCAAGCCTTACCATGCCACGCTCTTTCTAGGGTTGTCACCTTTTTTAAGCAAATATTTAAAAAAGGTATATTTACTTTCTAAGATATAAATAAGGTAATATGTACATAATAAAAAACTACATCTGAAAATAAAGTACCTATAATTAATGAAACCTACTATTTATTGGTTACTTCTGGCACTATCTAATAAATAATTATTATCAATTATTATTATTATACTCTTTATTTATTTTCTTTCTTAGCCTAGGTTTGTTATAATATTAATATAAAAGTAAAATACAAAAGCACATACAAAACATAAAAATATTATTAAAAACCTAGCCTAGGGTGCCGCCGGCAACGGGGCAGGGCTCAAGTTGCCGGTGGTTAGGGCTGCAGAGACAGGAACCTTCGCACTATCCGCGCCGTGTCCAAGAGTACCGCCTTCTGTATCTGACCCTTATTATTATTATTATTGTTTTTAATAATAAATTAAATAAAACTTCACGTACTTTATTGCCGCCTTAAAGTATAAAGTAAGTTTAACCAGAAATAAAGTACACACTGCACTTGAGACGACCACAAACTGTCAAATTTCCTCAAATAGACTTTGAACTTTATGCTTTAACTATATGGTTGAAAATGTATTAAAGAAATTTGACAGTTTTGGATAGGTTGATGTGCAGGCGTCTGTACTAGCCGTCACCTGCCCGCTTCGCTGTGCGAACATTTGTGAATATTTTTTTTTATAGCCTATCATTTGCACAATCTCACGTTAACAACATTAACCCAAAATTTGTCAGAAAAATTGCATGTACAGACAGATCCTACAGATTTATATAGTAGTATAGATGTCTTAAGGTTGAACATTTATTAGTTTTGGATAAGAAAGTTGATGTGCAGCTGTAGAATACTTTATTATAGGTACCTACCTACAGTACGCCTGGCAACCCTTCTATCCCAAATATTAGTAGGGTGTAATGATTTATATCTTTAAAAAAAAAAAACTGGCCAAGTGCGAATCGAACTCGCGCACGAAGGGTTCCGTACCATTATAATAATGGCAAAAAATCACGTTTGCTGTATAGGAGCCCCCTTAAATATTTATTTTATTGTTTTTTAGATATTTGTTGTTATAGCGGCAACAGAAATACATCATCTGTGAAAATTTCAACTGTCAAACTATCATGATTCGTGAGATACAGCCTGGTGACAGACGGACAGACAGACGGACGGACAGCGGAGTCTTAGTAATAGGGTCTAGTTTACCCTTTGGGTACGGAACCCTAAAAAGCAAGAACCGGGGCTAACGGCTCAACGTGCTTTCCAAAGCATTGGAATTCATAACTTGGACAATTATAGCTAACTAACTACGAGTATAGGGATTATTAAGTAAGTAGTGAGAAACGCTGACACACGTACATGCGTATGAGTGCGGAAATACGCCTCCGTCATCGTTGGAATAGAGAAGAGTCGATATCCGTAGGCTAATTACTGAAAAAAAAAATCAGTTGCTAATTGCATCATGGCAACGCAGCTGCTACTACATAGTTGCGGTTGCTGCAATCGATCGGTATAAAGAATAATCTATAGAGCAGTCATGCACTTTTAGTTCGTCAAAACCATACACATTTTTCGTATTACGGAACGTAGAACGCCCCGATAGTGCCACAAGCGAGCGATTGACGAACTAAGGCCTATATTTCAACGGGACACCATGGCGGCGCAACCAGTCGCCGCTACCAACAAAATGTATACAGCTCTGTACAGCACACTTAGCTAGTGTCCGTTTGGTTGCGCAACCAATTTGGCGGCGCGACCAGCTCGGACGCATGCACAGAATGTTACTGGTCGCGCCACCACTAATTACTATATATATAGCGTTGTATGGTGTCTCACTCACTTCCCCCCCGCCCGATCCTCTAAATGACAGCACACATTTACAGAATACACTAAACATGCACACCAGTTTAGGCCCAAGACACCGTACTCGTAGAACAAGGGTACGAAGAACCGGTTCACACTCGCTCTACACCAGGTACAGACATGTACCTGGTCGGTTCTCTCCTCCTCCACGGCCCGGTCAACCCGAGCCGAGGTCCGTGCCTTTAGAGGCGCCCTCGGGTTGCTCCGCTCCCCGATCCGATCCCTTCGGAGAATCTAGTAGGGCACGGGGACGCGCACTTGTGCGCGATGCTGTTCCCTCTAGATAACCTCTGAAGGTGATTCGTTTCACACGGCTTGAGGGACCCTTTACGTTCCTCGCCGCCCCCAAAAAGCCCGGTGAAGCTGAAAATGCCGCAGCGGCAATCAGCAATCTCTCTCCAAAAAAAAAAAAAACTCACTCACTTGGCCGCCAGTACGCCCGCCACGCCAGTGACGCCCCCACCTGATTGCATGATGTGATGACTGACTGGTTTTCTTAATATTGTGTCTTCTTTCAACAAATCATTTTCACAGAAAGTCAGTAACTCATCAAAGGACCTCACGGACATCCTCATATAGCTAAAAAAAATTATCCGCATATCTTCTTAGATCGTCGCATATGTTGACGAATTGTCCTTTCTTACAGCGATCGGTTAAATAAGGATGAACCCACCACTGTTTCTTTTTTCTCTTGAACTCTCCTTTCCTAAGTACAGACGCCTGCACTTCAACCTATCCGAAACTGTCAAATTTCTTCAATACATTTTCAACCATATTATTAAGGCATAAAGTTCAAAGTCTATTAAGGAAATTTGACAGTTTGTGGTAGGTTGATGTGCAGGCGTGTGTACGTACAGCAGTAGTGCTATCTCTTTTAGGCCCATTTTGATACTGTGACCGTAGTTTGGTGTGGCGACTCTTGTGTCTGTATGGTGTCTAGTGTGGTAGCTAGTTTGGTAGTTTACGGACACCACAGAGGCGCGGCTGGTTGGGCCCTCATGGTGTCCCGGTGAAATATAGCCCTAAAAATGCATGATGGCGCTCTAAAATAAACCGACCGATTGTAGCAACAGCCACTAGTAGCAGTCGTGTTGCTGTTGTACAATTAGCAACTGGTTGCTTTTTTCGCTAATAAGTCTGCGGATCGGTTGGGTTGAATGCGTAAAACCGTGGTTCAATCCCCAACATCTCCGTTAAAACTTATTTATTTATTTATTAGGTAAACAAACAGAATACAATCAATGCATGAGTACAGTAACATATGTATTTGGTTAACCTTACTAGCTAGACGGTAATCCGAATATGAGTGTACACAGCATGACATTCCGAATATAGTTTTTTTAAAGTTCCAATATGTTTGACGCTGTAAGGGAGAAAAGAGCTGGACACTTGCTGAGTTTCTTGCCGGTTCTTCTCAGTACAAGATCTCCCGCCCAGAGTAGACTTACGAACCGATGGCATAGTGACATTCATAAGAGCTACTTGTAGCCTAAACTGAATAAATGATTTTTGAATTTGAATTTTAAAAGAAAAAATAGAATAATAAAATTGTTCTAACTATGACTGCCGACGTTCCGATCCGATCCGAACCCCTCGGAGAACCTAGTAGGGCAGGGGACACGCACAGTGCGTGTTGCCGTTCCCTGTAAAAAACCTCTGAGGGTGCTTCGTTTCACACGGCTTGAGGAACTCTTTAAGTTTCTACTTTCTTACCCAAACAAGCCCGGTGAAGCTGAATTAACCGTCTGAGGTAGTCAAAAAACTCTCCAAAAAAAGACTACGACGATGCTACGAAACGCGACTACGAGACTACGACTCGCCAAAAGGCCCTACTGACACGTAGCTGATATAATACTTGTCAGTCCCAGTGGTAGTAATTTGGTATAGTATAAGAATGATTTACCTACCTATACCTACCTACAGCTTCATTATCAAAATTTTAAATTTTAGAAAATTGGCATAAAGTACACTGAACCGCAAAGAAAAAGGGTCGGTTAGAAAATCTTCAATATCTTCAAAAGCACCTTAAAGAATGTTTAATGCCATATAAAATGATACATAAAACCTTTTTTTTATAATTGTATAAAACAGAAAATTTAAAATAATGGTCTATTTTGAATTTAGTATGTACCAAAAAATTCGAATCAATTGTTTCGCATTTGTTTTAGTTTTGACATTTAACATAGCTATAAATATGGTGTCTCTGCCTTATAAATTTTCAACCGCGCCTCTCGACCTTCGGGGGGCGTGCGTTCCGGCAGCCTTCGCAGCCTTTTTTAAGGCTAAAGGCGAACCCCAGGGTTTTTTACCGGGTCTGTCTTAATCCTTCTTTAGAAAAAGGACAAGGCAATCCCCGGATCTACGGAATCTGCGTGCAGATTTTTCCCTGGGCAACCAAAAAAAAAAACTTATAAATTTTATTATTCTGAAGTCATCATGTTGTTAACCTCTGAAGCATTCTTCACTTTCACAGCATTCTACCAGGATCCTGACAATGCTTAAAAATGGGCGCAGTCAGCGAAATACAGCGAGAACTGTTGGTGTGACTCTTTCTACAGTTCAGCGAGTACTCCAGCGTTTCCATGAAACTGGATTCAATCTTCGAAGATCAGGAACAGGCTCAACAAGGTGCACGAGGGCGCGGGATGATCGCTATATGGTGTCAACAATTTTGAGAAATCGCTTTCTTACGGCTGTTGAAGTAAAGAATCATCATTTACGAGCTGGAGGAAATAATCTTTGTACGGATACAAATTTAAAGCCATTAAAACCTGCAAATGGCCCAAAGCTAGAAAGACACCACAGAAACTCAAGGTTGAGTTATGGTAGAGAACACGAGAATTGGTCTCTGGATGACTGGTCCAAAGTTGTTTTCAGACGAGTCTAAATTCTGTTTATACAAGCACGACGGGAGGAAAAGAGTATACAGAAGGCCGAGAGAACGCTATAACCAAGCCTGTATAGAAGAAAGAGTACTATACGGCGCAGGGTCTGTCCACGTGTGGGCTGGGATTTCTTCCGAAAGCCGCACTGAGCTAGTGGTGATAGAAAATGGCACTTTAACTGCAGTAAGATATGTCACTGAAATTCAGAATCACTACGTTGGTCCATTTTTAGTGGACATGGGCAAGAATGCCGTTTTTATGCAGGACAATACCCGCCCGCATACAGCTCAGTGTTTGACAAAATGTTTTTGTTTTGTTTATATAATTTTAACGCAAATTTTGTTGCGAAACAAATTACAAAAACACAAATGTTGAAAAAATTCTTAATCTTTTTCTTATTGTTAATGACGGTAGTTGTTGACATTGAATTGGCGCCTTTGGCTTTCAAAGTAAAAAGTAAATAGTGTTGAATGATTTCGGCGGGCTGGTTGGAACCACGATAGCTCAATTGGAAGAGCACCTGACCCGGTATGTCAGAAGAGTGCAGGTTCATATCCTGCTCGTAGAAATTTTTTCAACATTTGTGTTTTTTTAGTGTTTGACTATTTTCAAAAAGTTGGTATCACATACATGGACTGGCCAACACGCAGCCCCGACTTAAACCCCGTTGAGTATGCATGGGACGACGTGTACGTCAGCGGAATCCGCCGCCAATCACGCTACGTGAAATGAAAGAAGCTCTAGTAGAGGAATGGCAGAATATTCCGCGGCATCGTCTCAACCTAGTAGGAAGTATGCCAAATCGCATAACAGCAGTATTGCAACACGCGGAGGCAACACAAAGTACTAAAATGCGTGAAAAAGGCACATCTGTAATCAATCTACATTTACGAAAAAACTAGAAAACTACGCATTTTTATTTATTTTACATTAATAAAAAATAAAAACCTTGAATTCCTTTTTTTATTATTTTTATTTAAGCACATTAAAATACTCTTAAACTCAGTTTTATTACATAAAGATAGGTCAGTACTTTTGAATATTATGAAGATTTTCTAACCGACCCTTTTTCTATGCGGTCCAGTATATTTATTGAAAAGGTAAAATTATAACTAGTTAATACAAGTAAGTCGTAAGGTACGTGCCTACCATTTGGTTGGTGAGAGGGGGTGGGGTCGAATTGCTTTGTTCCAGACAGTTGTATTGACACAAGGAAAAGAATTAGCAAACTCAGCTAATAAAATGTATTAGTACATAAAACAAAAGAAAAATAAACATATTATTTACTTTTTCTGTCGTCACTGTGTTCAAAACAAAGTACTTAACGCTCTGTACCGTTCAAAAGGAGTAGTAATTACTTTTAAGTCTTAACCCCTAATGATGTTTACACGAACATAAGAGGCATCGACTTTGAGTTCATTTTGTCAGTTTCATGTTTGTACCCCAAGAATACGCTACTCCTCAGTTACGCATAAATAAAATCAGTGAATTTTCAAAGTAACTTTTTAATTATCTCAGTTGTTTTTTTTGCAAATTAATAGTGTATTTTAGTTTGAGTAGCGCTATTCGTCGCGATGTGACTACTTCACAAACCGAACGCGTGAATAAATTCAGTGAACTTTTAAGTTACAAGTTACGTTTTAAAGATGTCACGACTTTTTCAATAAAGGATTTTAAAGACTTTTTTGGCAGTGCTACTTTAAGGCAGTGATTGCTACAGGTGGGCATTTTTGACTATAGTCCAATGTTCTTTCTACGATGACATGCTAAGGTAACTTTTTTACATTCCTTAACCCCAGCTGTCCCAGGAAATCTAGACACAATAGAAACAATGCGTACTGAACTCGATATCGAGGCATCGGGACGTAAGTGGTTAATGTGCGTAATGAAGTGACGATAAGACGGAAGATGGAACGCAAAATTGCTAGTAATATTGTCGTTAAGACAACAGACATTGGTAAGATGGTGGCAGCAAGCCCGGTGGACTTAAAGCACCTACTTATTTTGTGGCTCTACCAACCAACCTTTTTATTAATTCATCATCAGCTCATTTTATGTCCCTACTGCTGGGGCACGAGCCTTCCCTATGGATGGAAAGGGAGAACGGGCCATAAACCACCACGCGGGCCCGGTGCGGATTGGTGGTTGTTAACGACTGCTAATGCAGCCGGGACGTTGGTCCCTGCACGGCTGGTGTAAAGCCGTTGGGCTTTACGTGCCTTCCGAAGCACGGAGGAGCTCGAGATGATACATTTTTGGTCACCCATCCAATGACCGGCCCTTGCGAAAGTTGCTTAACCTCAGCACTCGCAGACCGGGCGCGTTAACCACTGCGCCATCGAGCTCCTCCTTTTCGATTTAAATGGTTATAATTAAATATGTCTGACTTGTGTCTACGATTATAGTTCTTGCTTAGATTATAGTTCTTGTTTACTCTTTCGTTAAAGATATTTTCCATTATTTTTATTAAGTTGCGCAATAAGTATGCAATAGTAATCAGACAATTTTTTATGAATCCGTCTGTACAAACATTTTGTCTTTAATATAAGTAGGTCCTGTCTGACTTGTCTCTTCTAATCTAAGTCACACAATTCTTGCTTATACTTAAGTCAAAGCCATCATCAAATGTCATAGTGCCACTTACGTTACGAATCGCATCCTCTGTATCAACTCTTTGTCATAAGTTTAAGTAGGTTCTGTCTGGCTTGTGTTCCTTCTAAGTCACACAATACCTGCTTATACTGAAGTCAAAGCTATCGTCCAATGATATTATAGTGCCACTTACAAAACGAATCGCATCCTCTGTATCACCTTTGTCATAAATTTAAGTAGGTTCTGTCTGACTTGTGTTCCTTCAAAGTCATACAATTCCTGCTTAAACTTAAGCCAAAGCTATCATCAAATCTTATGGTGTCTATTAAATTGCCTTTTACATACGTACTCGTACTCTGTATCATCACTTTGCCATAAACTTAAGTAGGTTCTGTCTGACTTGTGTCCCTTTTAAGTCACACAAATCCTGCTTAATTTTAAGTCAGAGAAATCATCAAAATTATTGTTAAAAAAAATGAACTGCCCCGGATAACAACTGCATTTCAAATCACAACATCAGTATAACCTTCGTTGTCATACATATAAGTAGGTTCTGCCTGACTTGTGTCCATTCAAAGTCACACAGTCACTACTTACATTTATGTCAAAGTAGACACCGATCGCTGATTACGGAGTAATATTCACGTTACTGTGACTGAGTGAACCTGAGAAGTGAGCCACCATTCTGTCATAAATATAAGTAGGTCCTGCCTGACTTGTGTTCTATCCAAGTCATGCAGTTCTTGCTTATTTTTAAGTCAGAACAATCATCGCTTAATATCGAATAATAATTTCGTTATCACTTTGTTTATAGCACGAATTTAAGTTGTAATGTTTTGTACCATTTTGCACCATTTATATTTTTACTATCTCTTGAATTTAGGTGACTTTGCGTTTTTAAATAACGTCGAGGTTGGTAGCTTTTTTGTGTACCTACCGACACAGTTAGAAATATGATAAAGTCAGCTTCTCAGTAATTGAGCATTTCGTGCAAAGTGTGCTCCCATCTTTGGGTCTTCGGCTTTATCGTGACTTACCATCAGCTAAGATGAGAGCCAAGGGTTTCCCCGTTGTCGTGTAAAAAAAAGCTGCAGTTATCACCGATGAATTCATCATTTTAGGACAGTATTGAAGCAGTTTTTTGTTATTGACTTAAGTAGGTCCCGTTCGGCTTGTATTCCATCAAAGTTGTTTGGTACCTCCTTAAGTTGATGACAACATGAATCATCGTTATCTACATCATTTATGTGTTTTTGTGTAAATTTAATTGGTTATCGTGTCATGTAATTTCTTTTAAAATTTTATTTTATCTTTTTTATATGCGAAACGGGGAGTGACTAAGCGTTCGATCTGACATTCGAAGGTCCTGGGTTGAATTTCATTGTTGGGCAATGTGTTTCGTTTTCGTATGTTCATCAAGGGTGTGTAATAATTTAGTAATCGTGGTGATTACGCCTATACCCATCAAATTAAGCGATGACTTGATTTTAATGATGGAGGTCTTTGTCCAGCAGTGAAATTAGTACTTGTATAAGCTTTGTATTAAATTTATTTGACTTGGACGCACACCTGACCCAGTGGAAAGACTCTGGGGGGCAATGTTTGAATCGCACCGGTGATCTCGAAATTTAAAATTGAAATATATTTTGCGTTATTTACAATTTGATTATTAAGATACAAACCGTTGGAGAGTTTTCGGTGTCAAAAATAAGTTACGACTACCGATGTGTATGTATTTTTCTCTTAGCACTCCATAGCGTGAGGATTGGTCACCGGTTAAAGAGTCGCTACACTGGTGAGGCCAGCAGTGGGACAGCATAGGCTATGGAAAAAAACTATTTAATAACACGTCGCCGCAAAACCAGACACAATAGAAAATTTATTGTTTGTCGGTCACCGGTGACCACCACGGCGATTAAAGACTTAAGTGTACATTTACTTTATATCATCATCATCATCATGTCAGCCAAAAGACGTCCACTGCTGAACAAAGGCCTCCCCCAAGGATTTCCACAACGATCGGTTTTGTGCTGCACACATCCAGCGGCGTCCCGCGACCTTCACCAGATCGTCGGTCCACCTTGTTGGAGGTCGGCCCACACTGCGCTTTATATAATAATTTTACTTTATATAATAATTTTACTTTATATAATAATCTTTATTAGACCACTAGACCATGTTTAAGATATAAACATGGAAACGCCGAAGCCTGAGGTAGGTAGTATTAACTGGGCTACACGCCTCGGGATCTGAACATATATAAATTCGATTTATATGCATATAATTGAGAATGGTCTAGAAGGGTAGACCAAGCAACATGCAGTGGTTTAAATTTCTCTACACCGCAATGACTGCATACAATGACATGTCTCAATAAGGAAGCACTCACTTAGTGCGCGATGTGGCTGATGGGCTCAATCGCGAGACGGCATTGTGTGGATTATTTATCCAGGACTATATTGCTTGTGAAGCGTCTGCTATTCAAGCTATGACCACTGCAGAAGGCAAATTTCATACAAACGCTCGAGCAACGCCCACGTAGACATCTTCTCACTGGCACGGAATCCCGCAACAGCAGCGCTCGGACTGTTCCGGGCTGTTCCGAGATCCGTGTCCGTGCAACGGGTCTATGTGTGCGTTGCTCGAGCGCGGTATACAGGTATGAAGCTTACCTTCTGGCTCCTACTTATTTTGTGTTGAGATACACCGATTCTGTACCTACAGTATCGCAGGAGAACGAAATCAGTATAAAAGTCTTAAGATAAAAAATAAGATAAATAAACTTTATTGTACACCAAAAATAAAACATTTGACATAAAACTACCTAAAAATACACGTACAAAGGGCGGTCTTATCACTAAGAGTGATCTCTTCCAGACAACCTTTGGATGGACAATAAATATTTGAGTTAATAATCAAAGAATAAATACTTAATATACTATTAATACAAACATAACAGATATATTATAAGTACATATATATAAGAAAGCATAATATAATATAAAAGCATATTACAGTGACGATGGTTTTTGGGACAAGTAATGATCCTTCAGTAGCATCTTAAAAGTTGCAACCGTTCTAGCATTTCTGATTGTTATATGCAATGCATTCCACAATCGAGCAGCCAATACAGTTAAATATTTATCGTAAATTTTTTTGGAATGGATTGGTATCTCAAGCGTCATGTTATTCGACGATCTTAATGATCGTGAGTGTGAGTCGCACAGGAATTGGAATCGATTCAAATTTTCAAATACGTTACAAGTACTTTATTCAAATACGTTTACTTATATCTATTGACTAGCTTTTGCTCGCGGCTTTGCTCACGTGGGCTACACAAATTGTGTATGTTCGTAATAAAAGCCAAACTTATTAACGGTAAATCTGTTTGTTCATACGTGTAAGAGTAAGTTAACTCGTGATTTTAACGTATGCTGCATCAATACCATCCTACACCACTCGGCTATCTTATATTATATAGAACATATATCATTCATCCCACGACTTAAATAAGTAGAAATTAGAGTCTTAAAGAAGTAAGTGGGAATAAGTGACCGTGTCTATGCTGGGGTCTAGGGTGAGATAACAGAAAGTACCAATCTGATATATCACTAAAACGATTGCCTGAGTTAGTCATCATTGTAGCTAACCAGCTAGTGAGTAAGTCAGATAGACTGTGGGGTAACTATGCAGGTGGGAATGGACTTATCCATTTCACATTTCAGTGTCCCGTTATACCCGTAACCAATAAACCGCTTTTAATGAAACTTTTTATACTTAAGGGTAATACAGAGATCTTAACAGAGGTAGGTAATAGACATTTGTAAAAAAAAACTACTGAATTATTTTGACATGATACCTAAACTTAACTTAACTGATAGTTTTGAAATTACGGACGAGCATACGAATTGTAGGCTAATTATAATATAGTAATAAATCAGCCAATGTCGGTACTTGTTGGACGGGCCGTCTCTCACTATAGCAGTCTACCTCCGTTTAGGCGACAGGTTAGTCCACCCTCACCGCTGTGTATGTGGAGAGGCTGTTGGCGACTTAGGCCACTATGACCTCTCATGCGCTCGTAGTGCTGGTCGTATGTTACGCCACACATCTTTAAACTGCATCATCCGCAGTGCTTTTGCCACTGTTGGTTTACCGGCTGTCTTAGAGCCAGCTGGTATCTCTCGCAGCGATGGCAAGAGACCTGACGGGATGACCATTGGGCCCTGGAAGCTTGGCAGGCCGTTGGTGTGGGATGCGACCTGTGCTGACACCTGTGCCCCTGGCATGTTCGCGCCACTTCTCTTCATGTGGGGGCTGCTGCGGTAAGCGCTGAAAATCGCAAACGGCACAAATACGCGAACCTGGGTGGTAATTATTTATTTGTTCCGTTTGCGGTGGAAACAATGGGTCCATGGGGGCTGGAGGCAAGGCAGCTTGTTAAAGAGCTAAGCGCTCGCCTTATTGAGGCCTCCGGTGACAAGAAGGCTGGCAGCTACCTCTGCCAGCGTATCAGCTTGGCAATCCAGAGGGGCAATGTTGCCAGCATTCTGGGGACCGTTCCCATGAGCCCACAGTTGGAAGACATCTTTTATTTATAGGTACTTATATCGTTTTTAATTTTCATTTTTTTTCCTGTTTCTTGTTTTAAGTTCAGTTGAGTTATGTTTCTTTTTGTTGTGTATTTACTAAATAAAATAAATAAGCAATTCCATAAGTCATTATGGGGAAGTCTGAAAGAAATAATGAGATATTTTTTTAATTCAGTTTTACTTACTTAGTTTCAAAATCAACGACATGTTATTTTTGGATCCACTTTCCCTACAGTTTCGGTCTGACTTGTAGTTTCGTAGTATAAAAACTCACATAATACGATTGACGAAATCATTTGGAGAGTAGTCGGCCAAGCTAAAAATAACACAATGTAACTATAGCACTTAAAATCGCTGTTACATGCCATATAACTTCAATAGGTCCTAATTAAATCATTCTCAATTCCTAAGAACAAGCGTTTTGACCGGAAGCAGTAAACAAGGAAGTCCGGATTTGATCAAATTTAAATCCATTGTCATTACAAGTGGCGGTGACTAATGGTATGGGGGAAGTTTTTCATGGGGAGTGAAATAATGGAAATTACTCATATATATAAGTAATATAAACGTGCATGGCCATCGGTTGCAACGACTGTTGGATAGATGGCGCTCAGTGCCGCTAAAAGCACTCAAAAAACATTAAATAGCAGTGACAAAATTCAGCGCTTACGTCAGCCTTCCCGGTAGCATAGCGGTCAGTGCAGCCGCCCGGATTGCGGAAGACCCAGGTTCAATTCCTGGCTGGGTCGGGTGGGCGTTTAATTTTTTCACTGTATTTTATAAAATTTTATAGGTATTTAATATAAACGTAATGGCACCAGCAGCGTCCAGCGTGCTTAGTGTGAGTTTTCTTTACTATTCTTATTAATTTAATTACGTTTACGAATACGAAAATTAGTATGGCATTGAAGCAGCGCCTCCTGGCGACATACGAGAAAAGTAAAAATTTCTCCATACAAATTCTCGTTTTCGTTAACGTGATCGAATGGCAAATGTAACTCGCACTAGGCACCCTGCACTTTAAGAGTATAGTCACTCACTATAAAGAAGAATAAATAATACGAATAAAAAAATAAAATTAAAATTAAAAATTTCTTAATCAAAATATGTATCAAAAAGAAAATAATAATAAAGGGTTTTATTTGTACATACCATACACGTTTAAGGAAAATAATGTCAATCACTGGTTCCTGTCGAACACTGGTTAGTGGTTTTGTCATTCGGACACGCCGTGTTGTTTTAAGTATAGGTATACTTATTTTTGAAGTAAGTTATTTAAATTGGGTGACGATATAGATGAGGCTTGGTTTTATTACGAGCTTTCTTGGCGGGAAAGTGAAGAGTCATGTCTGCGGTATAATTTTATTTTCAAAAATTTGTCTCAAGTCGAATATTAATGTGAAATAATGGTGGATTATTAACCGTTAAGTGTTCGTGAGTGTGCATGAGTGTTTGCAAATGAAACAAAACAGTGCAACGTCACTTTTCAAATACTCTCAAGAAGTCCGCCCGAGGACTTAGTAAAGCCCCCCCACATCTTTACTGAGATACTCGAGGGATTGGGGGGTCTATCATTTCGCACTTTTCATTTCTATTATCATTCATCATCATGATACAGAAAACAAGACAGGAGAAGTAACAAAGAAGTAACTAATGGAATTAAGAAACAAATGACATGGCAGCATATATGGTCTATGACCTTAGCCGATTCCTCAGAGAACGAACTACACTTTAAAAAAAATTGGTTTTATTACAATACCATAAAACATAAAGAAAATGTTATTTATATGATCTTTTGATCGATGACAGCAAGTTACCCAATTTTTGAATAAACACGCTGGTGCCACTCAGTACACAATCAGTAAACAATTAAAATCTATATTATTATTTGGCGATGAAATGGGCTTAAAGTGTTGCCACTCCGACATATTTTAGGTTATTATAACTATACTAGCGGCCGGTAGTAACGGGGTACCGTTTGTCCGAGTTTACACCTGTATCCCGTCAAGGTTTTGCCAAATCATACCATTCTCTCAACTAATGGTGGCATATTCCGGTTTTGACACAAATATGAGAAACAACTCCTTTCTTTAACCGTAGATTACATTTAAGATTATTTAAGAAATTTAAGAAATTTGCGTTAAAATTATATAAACAAAACAAAAACATTATATAAATAGATATTATTACTTTATTGATCTTTTACACCATACTAGCTGACCGGGCGGCGGACTTCGTACCGCTTTGACAGTTTTTATGACAACAAAACAAACAAATCATTCGTCCGCTTAAGAACACCCGTATCCCATTATGGACCCCTTTAGCAGCGCCACCTACCGGGTCCAATTGTACATCTATCTATCACTTGAACACACACAAAAAATTTCATCCAAATGGGTCCAGCCGTTTAGAAGGAGTTCAGTGACATACACACGCACAGAAGGTTTTATATATAGATTAACATTTTTAATCAGATGAAGTCAATTCGTTTTGGTCGTTCGTTTTGTTTAAAAAGACAAAATAAAAAAAAAAGTGCGGACGTTTACAAAATATGTCTCAAATAATTGTAACGGTCTTCGTGTGGCTTAAAAGCTCCATGGAATGCCAGTGATAAAGTGAGCTTATTAGTTTACAATAAAGACTGCTAATATGATAGAAATCATTATTACTATAAGTGCATTACTCCATTATAAGCACCCGTTGTATTCTTTAGAAGTGGCCGAATAATTTATTTTTAATTGCTCTTCGACGGTATACTTATCGTATTATTATTTTACAATAATATGTACTTTAAAGAACAAACGAATTATTTAAGTTTATTTACTGTTAATAATATGCGTGATTGTTCCATACACCATATAAACCGAAATTTCTAAGAGTTAAAATTGGCGTGTGATACGTAATTTTCAACTATTACTATAATGCAGCGGCAGGCATGGTGTGCAAGTTCGCCATTCGAAACATTAATAACGTGTACTTAGCAAAACTCGAAATGTATACTTAGTTCCCCCTCTTAACTTTCTATGACAACATTACTTTAATTAATTAGGCAGCAATTCCGGAAGTTATGATGCGCTTTTTGATTGTAGCACACAATCCCCAGCAATAGTTATGAAGTAGTCGAGCTATAAAAACTTCAGCATGCGGCACCGAAATAAAGGGGATCCCACACCTCCCCGCACCCGTTTCAATGGAATAAACGGTTTAATGTGGGCACCACTATTTAAAGCTAATCAAACTTTGTTAAGGACTAGTCGGTATAAGTGCGCAGGCGGCGCGGGATGTCCGCCATTTTGGATCGTGTAGTTAAAATTTGAATGTAGAACGTGCCGGTCGTACGTACGAAGAAGACGATATTCAAGTGATTCAGTTATTTTTTTAAAGTTGACGTTTACCAGTGACAGTTAGAATTGGATACTCTTTTGTTCGTTCGAAACGTCGTCGGTGAGTCTTTGTTACAATCATAAATACTCTTTGCTCTTTTTAATGTTAATATTGAAATCTTTTTACAAGACTTTTTCAGAGCTAAAGAGTCAATAGACAATTAATCAACTAGCTATCATCCTCCTTTCCGGGAAAATAGTATTTGTAGAAATGACCTGTGAAACTTCTCAAATTATATTTGTTTAAACAGATTATTTTAATACGTTACCGTTTTAACGTGACAACAGAGCAAAATAATAAATTTTGCATTTAAGTAACAATAAGTAATATTTTTATTATTACTTATTTATTTATCTACAAACCAATATTTGTATGATCTCGCTATTACTAGAAGATATGATATTGAAACTTGACCTTTATACTGAGGGTGATAATAATGCAAAGGGTATCAGTATTTTGAAAGACTGTGAATACTATTTGAGATTAATTTGCTGTGTAAAACGCTTTCAATAGTACATGCGATAATTTAAAATACATTTCACTCTTATTTTATGTTTAATCGTCGCTACGTAGCTACGAAGTAAATAATGAAAGAAAAAATAATGAAATAATGAAAGTTTAGGAAGTCATGTTAATTAATTAATTAATTTATGTTGTCTAAGGTAAAAAATAATATTTATATGAAAAGCATATTCCTAGTTTAAGTGAAGCAATTGTTGGATATCCAAATAAAAAAATGAAATAAAGACTGAAGCTCAAAGAAAATCTTTGTTCAATTACTAATTAAAATTAGAAGCAACAATTCTATAGATAGAATGTTGGTTTAAAGAAAATAAATGCTAGGAATATTTCTGAGTTAACAAAAATTGTTTTTGTGTTAATTATAAATAAACACTAGAAGTGACATTTTATAGATCATCGTACGATTTAAGGAAAAATTTTTGACAAGGATAATGCAAGGGCCATTCAATTCGATAATGACATTAACAATGCAATAATATCACGTGTTGTTCGCTGTTATTTGGAGCGTAATGATTCACACACACGCTAATTGCCGAGAAATTTGTTATTAGCAAACTCCATTACTGAATCATACGTTCAACGTCGAGTCGAGTTTTATATAAATAAGCACTTTTTTACCTACCCTGTCAAAGTAACTTCTGTCAACATATTGTATTACAACTATTAAAATACAATAGAGCGACCGACCGACGACAGGGTCCTATAGTCCTATACTGTTGAGTTATTATTGAACTCGACTGTACATTATATTGATATTTAATGAGAGCTTACCTAGTTATTACCCTATATACTGGCACAGTAGGGCAAAGACCTTTTTGGCGAGTTTTCCGATTGAAATGTCAAGGTATTATTATTATTATTATTTAATTAAAAAAAAATATGGATGATGTTTGTGCTCTATAACGTTGTTCGATTCAACGAATTTAGATTTTCGGTACAATGGTAGAGCAATGTATTATGGACTAGCGGCCCGTCCCTGTTTCGCACGGGTGGACTTTTTTTATTTTAATATAGCCTATGTTACTCAGCGCTAATGTAGCATTCTAATGGTGAAAGAATTTTTTTAATCGGTCCAGTACTTTTTGAGTTTTTTCGTTACAAACATACATACATAAATACAAAGTTTTCCTCTTTATAATATTAGTATAGATATAGATTATCACCTAAATAATACTTTTGAATCTTTTTTATATACGATAAGAAATCATCAAATTTTTACGCGTATTAACGACAGACCGGACAGACAGACGGTAAAATAAAAAAACAAAATACTTTTACTTCAGAACACAGGTTGAACTACCACAACTAAGACTTGAATCCAAGTCCTTTCGTGACGATAAAAAACAGCGTAGCTCAATGTAAACCGCAGTCACCCGGATTAAGAAAGGTTCGAGTTTCACTTGAGACAATTGCTTTTTGGCTATGTATAAATATAGCACTGTGGGTGCATGGATGCATTTGAAACTTATCAAAAATATAGATTTTTAAGGAGTATTCAATTACGAGTATAATCCACTTGAAAGGAGATTACTTTAAATGGACTCTCATTAATTATCTTCTAGTTTGATATTTTGTAAAACGATATCGTTTTATTAAAGCTAAACAGAGTTTAATAATACTTAGTTTTTACTCTTCGTGCTTATGCTACGGATAAAAACGAACTAACCAGACGGCATGGAACCTCATTATTGATTCACCTTTGGCATGGACAAAATTAAAAAATAAAAACAACAAGCGAACGGGTGTTCTATATTCAAAAAGTCATTGTGGTGTTGAATGAACAAGAAAATGGAATACAAGACGCTTTTGTAGGGCGTTAACAAGATAAAACAGGGTGGCAACTCGACTCTAGATAGGAAAGGGCAAAAGTTAAAGATGAGTATTATAAAGAGCCACTGATAGCGTTAAGTGACAGTGTGATGAACCTGAGCTAGCGTAAACAGTCGCTTATTTATAGGTTTTTGAACGGCATTGTTTTGACTCCACCGAGATGCGACGGCCATTTGTGATTTTCTAACCTACGATGATTCAGACCTTTTCGGTACCTAAATACTTTTTGTACGAATTTAATTTGTATCGGTGTTCTTTAAGTTATGATTATTAAACGTCAAGCATAAAATTAAAAACAGTTTACTAAAGTATTCAATTGTCCTAGTCAGTAACCTGCCGATCCCATGTTAGCCAAGTCGGCACAAAACGGCTATTCCTTGCTCTTCACTGTACCCATAAGCACATTGCCTAAAGTTCATATGAAGAAGTGCGGAAAGTCAAAAATTTTATGAGTAGGTATAGTATAAAATGTTTTTGTTTGTTTATATAATTTTAACGCAAATTTTGTTGCGAAACAAATTACAAAAACACAAATGTTGAAAAAATTTCCACGAGCAGGATTTGAAAGCCAAAGGCGCCAATTCAATGTCAACAACTACCGTCATTAACATCTGATCATAATATTTTTACAAATACTAAAGATCAGTTAAGAAGTAGGCAAGCTATTTATAAAATGTTTTTGTTTGTTTATATAATTTTAACGCAAATTTTGTTGCGAAACGATAGCTCAATTGGAAGAGCACCTGACCCGGTATGTCAGAAGGGTGCAGGTTCAAATCCTGCTCGTGGAAATTTTTTCAACATTTGTGTTTTTGTAATTAGGTATAGTATTACATTGTATTTTTTCTAGGTTACGGTCGATTTCGACCACTGGGCGATAAATTTTTTCATTAATTTACTGCAGTAATTATAGTAAATGGAAATAATAAAGATCACTTGACACTTTGTCGCATGAAAAACAACCAACCTTTGTTTTATAGAAAAACTAACTAATTCCAGTTAATTGTACACACCATCATGTATATTTGTTAACATATACATATATCAATGATGTTTAGAGTGTTTTAACACCAAAACATGACATTTCCTTGTCAAAGTTTATACCCATTTAAAACAAGGAAGACTAAAGAACCGTAATAAATTTCATACAAAAAAACATTCCAATAACATGTTTTTTTAATACAGTTTTTTTTTTAAATTTTGTTTGCATTCCACTTATTTCATTATAAACTGTATAAGTATGTGATATCGTTTTATGTATACAAGTGGTCACCCAATGGTCGAAATTCTACCGTTTCGTTATAATTGTAACACATATTATACATAGGTACATTATATCTTCATATACGCTATAATGAACTTTAACCATGTCAAATCTCACACTCCTCCAAGTGCTTATTTAAATAAATACATTTCTCTCTATTCCAGTGTCTTTCAAACTGTGGGTCGCGACCTTGTAGGGAGCCTTACTGGGGGGTCGCCGGCAAAAGGAAAAAGGCAAGGTTCTACACTACAACAAAAACACAATTTCGGTGAGAAGGATGGGCCTGTTTATTTTTAAAAAAATTGCCAAATCGTGGTGCTATTTTTGAAACGTTAATAATCAAAACATTTTATAGTTCAAATCTATTTCTCTTTTTAGTTTTAATGAAGAGAATGTCAGTTCACATAAGTATGAAGTGACGAATAGCACTAATAACTTTATAGCTTCCCTTGGCAGCGCTGGATATTCTTGTTTTCTTTTCATCCAAACCACGTCAACACTTTGCGAATAAAATTCCATTTTAAGCATGCCGTCAGCAGCTAAATCTATAAGATTTTCTGTCATATTTGTGGGGAGATCAGCCAGTTCTATTGACTTATCCAAGAAAGGGTTTAGAATCCATCTACGCCCATTGTCGGCTTCAGAGTGCAAGTCTAGAAAGTATGTCAATAGTTTCTTTTGCAAATTATGCAAGCTGTGTATCATGCAAAGAATGTGAGCCCTTATCACAAACGATTGCTCTGTTGAATTATCCTCAACAGTCTTGTGAAATAATTTATTTTTATTTATTTATTTATTTATTTATTTAAATGGAAAAAACTCAAACATATTGTTGAGTGGAGTGTATATCCGGTAAAATTGTGTGTGTTTTAATATGTCCAGTGCTCGTGTTAACTTCAGAAAATACTATCATAAACGTAGTCTTTTAAATTACAAATTTTTCGTCTGTCTATGCCCAAGGGGGTCGCCCGACTTTTTAAACCTGTAAAGGGGTCGCGTATTCAAAAAGATTGAAAAACACTGCTCTATTCTATATTTATATTCAAAACTGAAACGAACTGATTAAACCACAATAATACTAAATAAAAAATAAGGAAGGAAAAAGTAATGGCTGTTAGTAATAATAATATTAATACGAAATAGTTCGGTTACATCTGTATTTGCCAAGGCGAATTAACGCGTACTAAATGGGCAATAAAATTAGTAACATTTTAAATAACGAGCGTCAGCTACTGGCTACTTTAACCAGAGAGGCAAAATAAAAAATAATCTTTCAAATTTCGAATTACGAAGAGCCAAGGATCGCCCGAAAACGCAGGCTGGTTCATTCATCCCGCCACCATATGGGCGCGCACGCAGCGCTTAGAACGCTCCCATAAATTAGAATAGACATAGCACACGTGCATTATTTGCATAATGTCAGTCGTAGTATCAGTGTTTATTTATTTTATTTTGTTTTTATTTTTTAAAGATGTGGATATACTTACTTGTAATTGTTTGACATCACTTTGAAACTAATTATTTAAATTAAAACAGTTAATACTAAGTATGTGAAACTGAGTATGCCGTTGGTTTATTTAATTGTTTTTTTTCCTAATAGATCACTAAAGATGTTTACATATTGTGTTACAATACCTTGTTGTATTGTTACCAATATATACAAATAAAAGACAAAAGAACATTAAGTAATTACTATTATTCATGGTCATGGGTGATATTCGCAGCTTTAGGAAGTATCTCATCTCCTGATAATTGTATTGTGATTTGACATATCAATATTTTTACACAATTTTTATTTACAATTACACTCCACTTTTGTTGTCTCTCAAAATTTGCACCTCCCATGTCATTTCTACACCACCCTATTGTTGACTGGTAGAAAATGCCTCAGGCATTAAGTCCGCCATGTAATATTTTGTGCCAAAAAATTTAAATAAATAAATTTTAATTTTAATGTTTCATATGTTATCTCAATTTTAATTCTCATTTCATTTTAAAATATTTTTCTGTAAATTAAAACCTAAACCTATAATTGTATTGACATCAAGCTAAAATCTATTTTAATAATGTTTTGTTTACGAAATCTATGACGTTATATAGTATGGGTGATAATTTCAATAAATAAATAAATAAACTATAATTAAAGAGACACTATGTCACACGAATAAATCTGTTTTGATTGGTAAGGCGTGGAAGACCAATTAAATCTCACCTCTAATGTCTATTACGCGACGTGTAATTGTAGTTCTAGTGCCAGTGGGTGTTATTCGATGATTGGACCATTCTGTTCAACATGTAACTTATTAAACGTACACCCTGAAAAAAAATTATAACAATTAGCTACCGACTCGAATTCACAACTATTTTATATAGGTAATTTTTCCTGATAAAATAAAAACTAAGTTAATAATACCTACAGTAATTCCTTCCTTCGATGAACAATCGAAAACGGAATATTTGCATTATGTTCATTAAAAAAAAACCTTATTGCCTTGTCTTACGTTTCATATTGTTCCCAAAAACATGTACTCAGACCTGCCCAAAGTCCTGAACCTTTGCCGACTACGGAACGACCCCCAAAGGAAAGGTGGAACTCAAGAAAATAAAGTGTGAATAAACACATCGCTAGCAAAAATTGCTATATGTAAACGTTATATGTAGCAAAGCATAGCACAGCGAAACCAGAGTTCCATACAATGTGGTTGCCTCTGTATATTAAGATTGTAAACTCTACTTTGCCGATCCGATCCCAACCCCTCGGAGAATCTATTAGGGCACGGGGACGCAATAGTGCGTGATGCCGTGTTCCCTCTAGAAAACCTCCGAAGGTGATTCGTTTCACACGGCTTGAGGACTGTGAAGCTGAAAATACCGTCTAAGGCAATCGGCAACCTCTCACCAAAATAAAACTCTACTTGTCAAATAAAAACTTAAACTATTGCTAATATCACTGTCGCAACTCAAACGAGATCGTAGCCCCACCAAACTCCTTAACCTTCAATACTACTATAAACAACATTGATGGATGGACGTTAATGTTGTTATTTTTGCTTCGGTGTCATTTACCTTTGTATTTGTTAAGTTTATCGTGTAGTTTTTCCTTATTTAAAACAGGAGTGATCGATCAATTTACGCCTGGCACTAGCACAGTATACGATTTAGAGCATTAATTCTATATAAAATATAAATAAAGTATCAGTATTCGAACGGATAGGTTTTGGTAATTTTTATATACAAGGAGTAACTACAAACTTGTCATGTTATAATTTTTGTAAAAAAAATGTGTAATACATTTTTCACAAATTTTAACACCGGACACGGTCAGTTTTGACATTGTTAGGTCTATGGAGCGCGGATGCTACCAATTGAGCAATTAAAGTGAAGATGCGTGTGCGCTCATATTGCTCCGAATATGTGCGCATATGTAGTCTTTCTGCATGTGACATTAGGTTTTTGTTGTAACGACTTTTATATCATTTTCAGAATTATCAAGCCGCATTTATTGCATAGGCATTTGTGTGATAACTGTTAAATGAGTAGCTGGTATGCGTACAGGGTGCCATATGCGAGTATTATTTACTATCCGATCACGTTAACGAAAGCGAGAATTCATTATGCCAAAATGTCACCTCTCCCCGTTTGTCTTTTCAGTAAAATTCTAATTTTCAAAAGCGATATTGGATCTTACGTAGCTTCGTTATACAGGCAACATACAAAAGGACTTGGTTTGGCTTTAAAGTACTAAGTATGTTAAATTTGTAAAGGGTTCGATAGGAACCAGAAATCGAAATTTTTTCTTAAATAATTAAAAAAATATATAGTGGCATAAGTGGTCGACAGGTTTTTTTTTCTTGAATAATTTAGAATAGGGGTCAGCAACTGATTTTAGTCTTAGCAACAATTGAATACAGACCATCTGCTTCCCAGCTGTCATCCTGTGAAATTTCAATGAAAATCAATGTTATTTTTTAGCGAAGAAATCTATGTCGAACACTGGTCATTACGATATTATAGAATACACAATATAACATAATTTACGCATTCTTTTATAATTCAATAATTATAAAACAACAGGCCTAAGTACGTATTTCTTAATTAATTATTTAATTTCTTAACTTAGTGTACGCTTCACAATGCGCAGGCGCACAGCACCAGTCATCGTCGCGATAATTGTGAACCCAGACGCGGCTAATTGGTCTACATGGCGGCCGTTGTATTTTCGTCATATGCGAGAGACACTTACCGAGACACTTCTAGAATAAGTAACTTTAGGACCGTTGACAGAGAAATAAACCCATTGTTCAACAAATATGAAATGGAACGGAAAATTTAAATTCTTTATTTAATTCAGCTCGGTAGCCGAGTGGCAAAGTGCTTGAAGATCCCGGGTTCAAGCAAAGTGTGCTCCGGATTTTTTGATGCATAGCCCCGCCCCAGGCTTGTGATTTTTTGATGCAACCCGCATTTGACAAGCTTGGTGATTAAGCCATTACTCATCAATTTGTAGTGATGACTTGACTTTACAATGATACTTGACAGTGATGGAGGCCTTTGCCCAGCAGTGGGACGATTATAAGCTATTTACTATTTAATTTAGAAACATGCACAAATGATCCCGGTGGGATAAAATAGGCTTAAAATTAAAATTACTATAAGTTACGAAAAAAAAAAGAAATAAGCCTAAAGTTGCTCCAATTTTTCCTGTACTGAACTCTTTGTTGGGGCAGAATTGATTTACAGCAAACCGGAATCTTGATGACGGAACCATGAAGGTGGTTTAGATAAACCTAACTAGATCCGCCTTTGTGTTCGTGTCAGGTAGAAGGCGCCACGAGAGTTTAGGACCTCGGCCATCAACCTTGGCTCGGGTTGACCGGCCCCCCGACCGCCTAACTCTATCGCCATCGCCCTCGCTATCGCGCTCTATAGTTTATGGCGTCATCTTGTCATTTCAAAAGCGATATGAAAGCAACATCGAAAGCTATAGCCTATAGCTTTACACCTATAGTTGTACACAAAATAAAGTGACACAGAGAGTAAAACTAACACAAACCGCACTCGAGCAACACATAGGTACATAGGACCCGAACCCTCTGACGGACACGGAAGCTCGCAACAGCTGAGCCGCTGCTGTCAGACTGTTCCGAGCTGTACCAATATAAAAGACAGTAGGTATGTGTTAGCTTACCTTCTGCAGTCTGTTTATTTTGTGGTCCCAATCTGTTTATTTGTGGGTGTTCTGGGTGCATAGTGCCAGTTATATTTGTTATTAGATCATGTTAAAAAAAATGTTAGCCATTGAAGCAGCCAGCGACTCCTGGTGACAAACGGGGAGAGTTAATTTAACTATTGAATTCTAGTTTTCGTTTACGTGATCTAATAGCAAATAAAACTCGCATTTGGCACCCAGGTGTCACAACGAAACTTAAGCATTATTATCCGTATAAAAAAACACTACAAATTCTCTCACCTGATGCTAAGGAAGGTGGAAGCGCACTTCACCTGGAATCCTCAACTACTGAGTCACGGGCTATTTTATCTCTAGCTGCTGGAACACAAGAAGGCTACAAGCATTGATGTTATGGCGACATATTTAAATAAAATGGTGGTAGATAGCCAGGTGGACAACTAGACCCTACCACCAATCAAACCGAGTACACAAACATATACTCCTCGCTGGGAATCGAACCCGGGACCTCTGAGTCTGTGATCGGTGGCCTTAACTAGACCATATAGGCCAAGAACGTGACTACGACGACGAAGCTTAACTACGGCGTAGCATCGATCGGTTTTGTTACATTGTAGCTAGACTTCGTAGTATTCTTTAAAAATAGAAAGAGTCTAAAAAAATTAAGAACACACGCCTGCACGCCATCCAAACTACACAAACTGTCAATTTTCCTTAATTGACTTTGAGCTTTATATCATATAGTTGAACATTTTTAGATAGTCTGGTGTGCAGGCCATACCATTTCTACATTCTACTATGTGCATGCAGGCGTCTGTACATTATTGACAAATGGCAATACGTTATTTTTTATCTATTTTTGTAAATGGTACCAAAAAGGTATTCGACCAGATTATGCCGAGCGTTATGCGATATCGTATCGGGTTCTTTGCGGATGCCATTTCTCTTACATATTATGTTATAATTTCACTTATAAGTTACTTAAAGGCCAACGGTGAAAGTATACTTCACTCGGAATGTGTAGGTACATGGTTTTCTCGCTGGGAATTGAACCTGGCACCTCAAGGGGTTTGATCGGTTGTCATATCACTAGACCACAAAGGTGGCATCGGCATGAGTCTCATTTATATAATTTATAATAATTGTTATGAGTTATGTTATTTTAAATAGCAAAGAATTTAGGTATTTCACTGTATATTTTATACTAAGACAAAGGAGACACACAGACGGAAGAGAGAAGAAAAGAAGAATTTAGAAGTTGGAAGTAAAAGAAGAACTCTAAATCTTGTTCCTAAGTACTAGTGCCGCAGGAGCGTTTATATGTCTTCCTCCTGCTGCTTAAGTGCTTATCAATGAGGGTTTATGACACGAGGACAGAAGAAAGAAGATAGAAGAAAGAAAATAGAAGAAGAAAAAAAAATAAGAAATAACAAAGAAGAAAGAATAAATAAGAAAGAAAATAGAAAAATAAAGAAGAAAACTATTAAGGGGTTAATAATAATTTTAAGTTAAGGTTCGACACAGTAAGCCACTATTCGAAATCGGTATTCGTCGTTAAATTAATAAAAGTTAAAAAGTTTCATTAAAATTTTACTAGATAACAGACAGACGCCGGACTTTGGGCGGCGCTAACTCTGAGGTCCCGGATTCGATCCCGGTCGGGTCAATGTCGAAAACGAACTTTTGCGATATTGTGATTTGTGTCGGGTCTGGGTGGTTGTGGTACCGTCGTTGTTTCTGATTTCCATGAAACTAGTGCTTTTGCTGAGCTACTTACCTTGGGATCAGAACAATGTATGTGATGTTGTCTAAATATTTATTTATGACATGCTAGGAAACAGGTGGTCTGTATTCAATTGGTGCTGAAGTCAAAAATCAGTTGCTGATCAGTTTCAACGATTAATAGAAAAAAATGCCGATTACTGGTTCCTGTCGGACACCGGTGTCACGTCCTAACTGTGTGAGTTGCTTGACTTATTTTATTTCAGAACGCTCACACGAAATAAGGAGACTGCATAAGGTACACACGCTTGCACATCAACCTATCCAAAACTGTCAAATTTCTTCAATACATTTTCAACTTTATTTTTTTTATATTTTACGGGTAAGCACAGTACCTTGATCTCACCTGATGTAAAGTGATGATAAGGCCAATGATGGAAGAGCACTTCACCCGGGAACCTTAACTGGTGAGGCACTGGCTATCTTATTATAGCTGCCGGAACACAACAATGCTACAAATATTGATGTTATGGCGACATATTTAAATAAGATGGTGGTAGTTAGCCAGGCGGACTAACAAGCCCTACCACCAACCAAACCGAGTACACAAACATGTACCCCCCGCTGGGAATCGAACCCGGGACCTCTGGGTCTAAACCGGTGGTCTTAGCCACTAGACCACAGAAGCATAAAAAAATATATATTATTATTATTATTTATATTTTATAATTTATATAAATAATAAATATTATTAAATAATAAATAATTACTAAAAACACAATGTTGAAAAAATTTCCACGAGCAGGATTTGAACCTGCACCCTTCTGACATACCGGGTCAGGTGCTCTTCCAATTGAGCTATCGTGGTTCTAACCAGCCCGCCGAAATTATTCAACACTATTTACTTTTTTACTTTGAAAGCCAAAGGCGCCAATTCAATATCAAAAACTACCGTCATTAACATTTGACAGTTTGTTGTAGGTTGACGTACAGGCGTGTGGGTAGGCAATAAACTTAAAAATAAGTAAGTAGGTGCTTTTGAATCGTCCATTTTTTTTTACCTAATACCTATTCAGTGCGAATTTTGTTTACTGTGGCGAAGGATGGGCGCAAAAGACTACACAGCTTTTATAGAAGTAACGACATTTACAAATAAAAACAAATCATACAATACACGCTCAGCGCTAGTGTATACGTTTTGATACACATTGCTATAACATTGTGTATCATGCTTGATACACGACTCGTTTTGGTAAAATCTTTGTGTATCAGGTATGCACACGCTTTTCATACATTTTATATGCTCAATAAATAGCCCTGGCCCAGACGAACTTCTGAGTATATTTGGGTTTGGGATCGGGTGAAAAACTACAAAGATATACTAAAACAGATATCTTCTAAAATTGGTAGAATTCGTGAAACAGGCTTGGCGCTGAGCGTGTTAAAAGAAAAAAACTTCAAGAGTCCGGTATTAAAAAGTGTTCAAAGGTATAAGACCCAGTAAAATTGGCAAAATGGGTAGAGAGCCAATATAACTAGGCATTGCGCCAGCGGCAGTGCAAGACTGCGGTGACCGCTTACCGTTGGACGAACGTATGTATTTTCTAACCCGAGCCGAGATCCTAGCTTCCTCACGAGCCGGTCAACCCGAGCCGTGGTCCTATTCATTAGAGGCGCCCTCGGGTTGTTCCGCTCCTAATCCGATGCCCACGGAGAATCTAGTAGGGAACGTTCCATAGCCATTCCCTCTAGAAAACCTATGAGGCTGTCTCTCTCAAAATTCTAACACAGTCAATAAAAAATAATCTCACACATTAACTATATACGACTCCGCATGATACATGGACCTCAGCATTCAGGACCCTGTCTGTTATGTGCAGGACAGCTACCGCTAGCTAGGTACATTGTACCTAATAGGTACTACATATTATGTATAAATAATAATAGCGTGAGATCGCCCAACCAACCATTCTTCACACCCGTATTGACACCAATCCGTCACTCCACTGCAAATAACTGCAATTGCATAATAGCATCAGCCCCACAAAGGGATCCCAACGATAAAATTGCTCGAAATTATTAAACCAAATTACAAATATCCGCTAGACAAACTCAGAATCTGCGGGCAAGTAGCCACTTTATCATGATCTGTGAATCAGTGCTGCGCTATACAAGGCGGGGGTCGCGGGACGCCGGTCCCCGCCCGTATAATAGTTAACTCAATAAAACTCCCCTTGTATGACATTAAATTTAATAGACTTTGAAAAGGAGCGCGGACGACGCTTCCTGTAGGCACAGGAAGATGGCGATTGTCACCAATTGGGCTCATTCGCCAATCAGCGTCGAGCTTGCTCGGTACAATTGAGCCTGTTAAATCTCGTATGACGTTTCGAGGATCGTTTTTCAATTTCGAATTTCGAATCGAATACTTTGGAGACAATAGCTTCACTCTGCTATTATAGTCTACGGATGGTTGCGTGATGCCTTACCCCTTAGAAACTTTTAGAGGACTTTTAGTTTCTCACCGCCCCTAAGCCATTCGGTAACACCGTCAGGGTCATAATTAGCCAACAACAATATCTTTCCAAAATATAAAAACTTCAATTTGACAGCGGAATGGTGAGTTCGCAACAATGATGGTTAATTAAAAAGTTTATGGATGATTAGCTTCCTCATCCTCATCATCAGCCCATACTAGTCCACTGCTGGACATAGGCCTCTCCAAGTGCACGCCACTGAGCACGATCCGCGGCTACTCTCATCCAGCTCTTGCCAGCCACCTTGCGAAGATCGTCGCTCTGAGGTCGTCCTACACTAAGTTTGTCGATACGTTTATTTTTATATTTTTATTTAGGCTTACCTACCACCAACCAAACCATGTACTTATTACCAGTATATGTAAATATTGTTATGTGCTTCACGCTAGTAATTGAACCTGGGACCTCAGGGTCTGTAGCGCTAGTCTACAAACTTGACTTATGGCGGTTGAAATATTTTTGGAAGCATAATATTTAGGAATATTTTGTAATTTCTTTAATTAATTAAAAGCAACATTCAAAAATAAATAAATAAAGCCGTTTCGATATAAAATTTTTATTTATTATAACAATAACAATAAATGCATTAGAAAAGAACAACATTAAATAACATTATATTTAATAGATTTTTACAAAATATTAATAAATAGGGGGTACCAAGTACCATCCACACAGGTTTTTATTGTAAAATCTTTTGGTTCCTTATAGACGTACAAATGACTGCACATCAGACTATTCAAAACTGTCAATTATCTTCAAGAAAAGTTCAACCTTACACCATAGCGATAGAGTTCATACTGCCGTACTCAGAGACGTCAATTAAGTTGAATGACAATTAAATGTCTTTCCTTCTCTATTTAGCACTATACATAAGAAAGTGACAGCAAGAGACTTAATTGTCATTAAAACTTAATTGACGTCTCTGAGTACGGCAGTTAGTCTATTAATGAAAATTTGTCAGTCTGTGGTAGTCTGATGGGTAGGCGTGTGTACAGGCTGTGTACAACTGCGTGCGGTACAACTGTGTATGATTCGCAAAACATATACACAGATGGAAAGAAATAATAATTCGTCAAGTTTGATTCCATGTTTGTAAGATAAGTAACATTAAATCCGTTATAAGGCTGTTAGCACACTTATGCTTAGGCCCTATTTACATTGATAGGGCGTCGCGCGAGCGTGGGCATTAAGTCAAAGTCAAAGTATTTTTTTAAAATTCAAATAAACATAAGAAAACTGCTTTTGAATCAAAACACTTTTTTACCTACTACCCATTCAGGACGTTTACAGCACTAGTGAAGTACACACGCTTGTACATCAGACTACCACAAAATGTAAAATTTCCTCAATAGACTTTGAGCTTTATGTATACGGGATATGGTTGAACATTTATTGAAGAAATTTGACAGTTTTGAAAAGGTTAATGTGCAGGCGTCTTGCATAGGTAGCATTTACGATATCACTTATTATCAAAACGAACAATTAATTAATGAACTTACCTAATCATCTAAATAATAGATTTTGATTAGGTACTTGGTTTATTCATCATCGCTATCAGAAATGTCATAAACGTTGTCGCTATCGTCGTCGTCTGTAGAGTCCCCGGTATTTATTATTATTTGGTTGTCTATGAATGAATCTATATGCACGATGATAAATCCCAATCGGTGATAATCTGTTATTTTTTATGATAAACTTCAACAGTGACCACTCCCGCACTTCCAATGTGGTTCAACTATTAAATCACAGCACAAAATAAGAAGACTGCAGATACCAAGCTTCATACAAACGCGCTCGAGCAACGCACACATAGACATAGACAACCTCTCACGGAATCTCGCAACAGCAGTTGCGCTCGGTCTGTTCCGAGCTTTATTTTTGTTTTGAGAGAGTTCGCTGATTGTCACCACATTTTCAGCTTCACCTGGCTTTTTTGGGGGCGGCGAGAAACTTAAAGGGTTCCTCAAGCCGTGTGAAACGAGTCACCGTCAGAGGATTTTTAAAGGGGACGGCATCACGCACTAGTGCGTGTCCTCATGCCCTACTAGATTCTCCGGGGGTTCGGATCGGAACGAAGTGTTCCGAGCTGTTCCGAGATCCGTGTCCTTGCAAGAGGTTTATGTGTGAGTTGCTTGAGCGCGGTATATATTAAGCTTACCTTCTGGCTCCTTATTTTGTGACGACAGCTTTAAATTTCAATCTGCAACTTAGAGACACTTGTAATTTTCAAATTTGGTTTCCAAGGTGCCAATGCACTGTATCTCGCTGGTGACATGGTCCCCTGGTTGGAGGAACTCGGGGGGATTGCGGTACATACCCACCCCTCCTGGAGTACCCGTCAGGATCGTGTCCCCGGGTAGCAGGGTCATCACACTGTGAACATAAACAACGAAGAATCTGTATTAGGTAGCCACCGTTAATCTACTGTTCTATTTCTTCAACTGTCTAAAAATAGTAATGTTCAAAAATAAAACTAATTTACAGACGTGTCTGCCTACACATCAAACTATCCAAAACTGATTTTTTTTTCAATAAACGCTAAACCATATGTCATATACTTAAAGTTCAAAGTCTGTTGAGGAAATTCAACAGTTTGTGATTTCTGATCTGATGTGCAGGCGTGAGTATTATGTTTTTTATACATCATCGAGCATACCGCTTCGCCCGAGAAAACTTAGATGGTTATGTGGAATTAGAAGTCTGATGATGAATCTCCACCCGACCCCTTCATAAGGTAAGGCAGTCATCATCATCATCAGCTATTTTTTATGCCCCCACTGCTGGGGCACGAGCCTTCCCTATGGATGGACAGGGAGAACGGGATATAAACCACCACGCGGGCCCGGTGCAGATTGGTGGTTGTTAACGACTGCTTATGCAGCCGGGACCAAAGGCAAAATTTTTGGTCACCCATCCGATGACCGGCCTTTGCGAAAGTTGATTAACCTCAGCACTCGCAGACCAGGCGCGTTAACCACTGCGCCTTCGAGCTCCTCGATAGCACCACTTCGCCCAAGGAGACATCTCCATCCGACCCCTTCATAAGGTAAGGCAGTACTATTAGTTATTCTTTGGTGGGACAACCACTTTAAACGTGCTTCCTGTGATGTCACGTACCGTCACGATGATCGTAGATAGCCAATAGCAATCACCGGAGTTCATTTTTACCAAGTACCCTTTTTTTTGTGATTGATTTATAAAGGTTTAATTTGAAAAATATTAATAATCATACTACATTTAAAAAAAAGGATTTTGTTTTGAAACAGGTTTTTTGAAATACAAGAAATATTTGCCGATTTTTTTTATTTCCGGTTTTTCAATATTGCATAATCTAGTATTGATATAGTCACAGGATAAAGCTGTATGGGAATGGCTACCAAAGCGAGCGAAAAAGAGAAGCGTGCAGAAGGAGAGGCCTACACTCAGCATTTGGTAACGACAGGCTGAAGAACAAAAGAAGAAGGCGAAAAGAAGTGAAAGCAGAGAAACATACGATAGTTTTACTTACGACGTCAGTCTAGCGATGATGTCAGGTATCTTGTGCACCAGCTGGCAAGTGTTGCTGGTCTGCTTCACGACGCCGTTGACGCTACACCTGATGTCGAGGCACTGGGGGTCTGGGATCTCATCGCAGGTCACTATCCAGGGTCCGAGGGGGCAGAAGGTGTCCATTGCCTGGAAAGAAATCATAAGGCTGTTACATCACAGTGACTAATTCGATTATATCATCACATCATCAACAGCTTATTTTGTCCCCACTGCTGGGGCACGAGCTTTGCCCAAGGATGGATAGGGAGAACGGGCCATGAACCACCGCGCAGGCCTAGTGCGAATTGGTGGTTGTTAACGACTGCTAATGCAGCCGGGATCAACGGCTTTACATGCTTTGCGAAGCACTGAGGAGTGCAAGACGATACATTTTAACTCTCATTATGAAAAAAAAACCTTTTATTTTAAGACTTCATCAATAGCGAGTAAATCGTAAGGCTTTAACTTGTAAGGATTTTACTTTGAAACCGGCTTTTTGAAATACATGAGTATTTGAATGCTATGAGAACGGTGGGTGGTCTTCTTAACCACTACTACGCCACGAAGGCGTCTATACAGGAGACTTTTTTTCCATTTATCCCGGGCGGGTGGTAATGTGGGTCTCTTTCCCGATCCCCTACAGGGGGGAGGGCATACCCACAAAAAAAACTCCTGCACTTATCCTCACCTGCTGTCATGATTAACACAAGTACGTATTTGGGGGCTGAGACCTTGTACTGAGACGGACCGATAAGAAACACGGCTCTCTGCATTCTCAAACTGGTCCTCAAAATTCTTTACCTAAAAAACTTTGAAAATTGATAATATCAGATAACAATGACAACTTGAGTTTACATACAAAACTGATTAATGTTACAGATATCCTTTGATAATCTTAAAGAAACAATATGTTGATGCTTTTACTTATTATGCAACACTTTGAGTCTGCCACCTCAACAAAACGTTCCGATAGTATGTCGGTAGATAGATTTTAAAATTAGGAATATGAAAATATATCCTGAAGTATTCGGCGTTCCTGCTCCTGGATAGACGATTTCGTGGCGTAGTGGTTCAGACCACCCGCCGTTCTCAGACCCAGAAGTCCCCGGTTTGGGAGATTGGTTGGTGGTGGGGCTTTCGGCGTTCCTGCTCCTGGATAGACGCTTTCGTGGCGTAGTGGTTCAGACCACCCACCGTTCTCAGACCCAGAAGTCCCCGGTTGGTGGTAGGGCTTGTAAGTCCGCGTGGCTAGCTATTACCATCTTATTTAAATATGTCGCCATAACATCAATATTAGCAGTGTTGTGTTCCCGCAGCTAGAGATAAGATAGCCAGTGCCTCAGTAGTATTACGGGTAAATCGCGCTTCCAACTTCGACCTTATCATCATTTATTATCAGGTCAGATGAAGGACAAATACCATTCCTGTGTTGTTAAGCTCCTGGCCGTGAAGAGAATCCCATATAACCATCTACGTTTGCCCGGGCACAGAAGTAAGCTTAATGAATTTTATTTTGTATTAAAAGTAAGGTGTGGTATTACCTTGCCAAGTAAGAACTGCCCAGAATTCCTCTCTTTCTGCCAGTCACGTGCACTGATGTCTTGCGCCACGGTGTACCCAAGAACATATTTGTAAGCGTCCCCAGCTTCAACACAGGACGCTTTTTTACCGATGACGACAGCCAGTTCCACCTCCCAGTCAACTTTCTGTAAAACAATACAAGAAAAGTAAGTACCCAAAGATGATCTGAATGCACTCCTAGAGCACAAATAAGGAGGCTGAAAAAGGTAAGTTTACATACCGCGCTCGAGCAACGCACACATAGACAACCTCTCACGAATACGGAATCTCGGAAAAACTCTGAACCTTCTCGATGCCTTGGACAGATTGCAGCGGCGCGCTATACGCATTATTGGCAATGCAGAGGTCATTAATGCTCTCGAGACCCTGCAATTGCGTAGCGATATAACGTCACTCGGCGTCTTCTACCGCTTATACCACGGCGAGTGCTCTGAAGAACTCTTTGACCTTATCCCACCTTCTCCCTTCCTCCATAGGAGTACGCTTGCTGCTTTCGAGTCACCGCTGTACTGTCTAAAGTTAGTAGTTTTGTTCTGTGTAAAGTAAGTAGTTGGCCCTCACACAGTTATTGTTGCTTTGAGTAGGTACACACGCCTGCACATCAACCTACCCAAAACTGTCAAATTTCTTCAATATATTGTCCTATACCTTAAACCTTAAACATAAAGTTCAAAGTCTATTGAGGAAATTTGACAGTTTGTGGTAGGTTGATGTGCAGGCGTCTGTACTTATCATGTTCTTTTTCTCTTATATTGTACACTCCGAACAATAATAGTAGTAGATTAGCGAGATGCGCTGATCCAATGCCATATGAATGAATTCGATTTAAACGATATGATTAGCGTTATCTGGGTTCGAAAGGACAATTATCAATAATAATCATTAGCTCATTTTGTGTCCCCACTGCCACGGGCACGAGCCATCCTTATAGATGGATAGGGAGATCGGGCCATAAACCCTCACACTGGCCCAGTGCGGGTTTGTTGGTTGTTAACGACTGCCAATGCAGCCGGGACCAACGGCTTTGCGTGCCCTCCAAAGCACGGAGGAGCTCGAGATAATACATTTTTGGTCACCCATCCAATGACCGGCCTTTGGGAAAGTTGCTTTACCTTTAGCAATCGCAGGCCGTCCGAGTTAATCACTGCGCCATCGAGCTCCTTGCTAGCTTTATTTAATTATCAATTGATAATAACAAAAAAATGCCCTTGCTGATGTTAACTCTATTTGAACGACGAAGGTGTATAGGTACCGAACTCATACGCATGTGTGTGTTCTCTCTTTTCGCTGAAGATTTATAGACCAGAGAGAGAGAGAGAGAGAGAGAGAGAGAGAGGGGGGGGGGATATAGAGAGAAGAGAGACCTCAAGTTGTTACTGCATCGTTTGTCAAAGTATACCACCAGCCTGGGATCCCATCAAGCAAAATATTAAATCCCAGCCCCAACACCATGCTGCCAAACCGAAACATAAAATAAGCTCTTTCTGCGTAAAACGGAACGCACCTGATAAAATTTAAATGAGGGTAAGTATACAAGCTACTAACTAATTATGTGACCACGGACCCTGCAAAGGGTTCGAAACATCAGGATAAACATTAATTAAAAGTAATATGTAAAATAAACGCGAATACATCCGTAAAAGTTGTCTGTCATTTCAATAAAGTTTTTATTTTCTTACAATGGCCCGAATATTACAATTTTTTTCTAAATTTGTTATACAAAATATAACAAATAAGTATAATATTGGTTATTACTAACACAGTTGATAGTCATCAGATAATTATTAAGCTGTGTTATTATCTTGAAAATTTCGAACACTGATTTTACCCTTATTTCTTTTTCGTGTGAAAAGACGACAAACGTGTTAATGGGACAACCTTATGCTTATGAGAAGTGGTCACCACAGCACATAATCTTTATCGTAGCAAGATGTATAGACGCATGCACATCAACCTATCCAAAACTGTTAAATTTCTTCAATGAATATTCAACCATATGCTATATACATAAAGTTCAAAGTCTATTGAGGAAATTTGAAAGTTTGTATTACGTACTTTGAGAGCCCTGTTTACGTTATTTATATTCAAGAATTATATTATTAACTAGTTGTCGCCCGCGTCTTCGTTCGCGAAGACTACACTATCCCACAGGAACCTGTTACCGATATAAAAAGTATCCTATATCCTAGTCCGGGTCATTATCTGTCTATGTTTCATTCGAATCCGTTTAGCCATTTTCACGTGATGCGCGGTCTAATAAACAGACAAACAGACAAAAAATCTAAAAACTGTTGGAACGTGTTCTGTTATCGATTCTAAGTATCCCCAGCCAACTTTTTTTCGAATATCATCCATGTACAGATTTTCGACACTCTCTAGCTTTATTCTTTTCTTTCTTTTAGTTGATGGCTTCGTGCGATTAGCACATTTAGCCAGTGTCAAAGTAATTTTTCTTATAAGTAATACATAAATATACAATATTTCCTTCCAGTCAGTATGATGATGATGATGAATGATAATAAAAATGAGAAGTGAGAAATGATATATCCCCAACCCCTCGAGTAATTCAGTAAAGATGTGGGGGCTTTACTTATTCCTCGGGCGGACTTCTTGAAAGAATTCGAAAAGTGAAGTTGCACTGTTTTGTTTCATTTGCCAACACTCATGCGCACTTACGAACACTTAACGGTTAATAATCCACCATTGTTTCACATTAATATTCGACATAACACAAATTTTAGAAACGAAAACAAACCCGCAAACATGATTCTTCACTTTCCCGCCAAGAAGTCCCTAGCTTTATTATATGTATAGGTTTATATCATTATTTTTAAAGTAAAAAAGTCAATTTAGCAAACAGTTTAAAAAACACGTTCGATACAAAACACGAACGTATTGTTAAGTTTTCGAGTTTGGACCTAGTATGTCAGAGGGCAACTCTAGTAAACAATTCAGAATTTAAAACATCCTACTAATAAACGCGAAAGTTTGTAAGTATGGATGGATGTTTGTTACTCTTTCACGTAAAAAGTACTGAATGGATTTTAATGAAACTTTCCTCATATACAGACCATGACCCAGACCAGCATATAGGATACTTGAAAAAATTTCCACGAGGAGGATTTGAACCTGCACCCTTTTGACATACCGTTCAAATCCAATTTTTTCAACATTTGTGTTTTTGTAATTTGTTTCGCAACAAAATTTGCGTTAAAATTATATAAACAAAACAAAAACATTTTATATATAGGATACTTTTTTTTTACTGTAGTCTTCGCGAACGAAGTCGCGGGCAACAACTTGTGGATAATAAATGCAGCAACTTCCAAGAGGCAGAATAACGAAGAAGATTATTCTCTAGTATCTACATCTTCATGCTCATCTACTGCTTTTTTTGGACAGAGATTGCTGATTGCCTCAGACGGCATTTTCTCAAGCCGTGTGAAACGAATCACCTTCGGAGGTTTTCTAGAGGGAACGGCATCACGCACTAGAGCGTGTCCCCGTGCCCTACTAGTTTCTCCGAAGGGTTCGGATCGGGTCGGGGAACGGAACAACCCGAGGGCGGGCGCCTCTAAAGGCTCGGACCTCGGCTCGGGTTGCTGGTATGTTACGTATGCCTTTTTTTTACCTTTTCCAAGCTAAAACTGAAATAAAACATTGTTAAGCAGCCATTAGGGGTACAAAATATTTTTGGCTAAATTTTAGGACCAAATACCAGTCTGTGCGTTGTTCCGATGGCACGCGAACAAGACATGTGACATTCCTATAAGGCGACACTTTGAAAAAATACATCAACTTTCATCGAAGGTTGTAGGAGTATGGCAAGACCAACGAATCTGAAATTTTGATATAGATAACTTCATGCCTTTGTCTTTAAAAAACCTTGCTCAAAAACACGATTGTGCAATTTTGACTCGATCGTAATTCTTTACGATTTCTTTACGATTTTTTTACGAAAACACCTCTAAAAATCATTAATGCTAAAATTACAATGAAATTACTTAATCTATATGTTTTGAAATCACTCAAATATATTCATAACATCAATATTCGTAATTTTGTTGCTGCATATTTTGATAACTAAAACCAGTAATTTTATAAAAATCCTTTTTTAGATTCTGTTATACGTAGTAGCGCCTGCGAAAATTGAGACCGCAAATTAATTAATTTTTCAAAGTGTCGCCTTAAAGCGGACGAAGCTGCGTGCGGCAGCTAGTGTAACAATAAAGGCCTGATGCAAACCATCGTGCTGACCATTTACCACTTCACTCCACCCACACGCATTATGAATTATGATCTCAAATTGCTTCAATAATTGATCCCAATTTGTTGCGCGGTGAGGTCACAGGGATCCTCGTGAATCACTACAGGAATTTTTGACCTCGTCTAATGGACATTGGCTTGGCAATAGAGGCTCATGACAATTTACACGGCAACAGTCTTACAGCTTGTTATTATAACAATTAACATTGGCAATTAGAATCCGTGGTCTCCGCCTATCCTTCTTAGGCTTGTTTCACACGTACCACAACCACACCACACCGTCGCGACAAAAGGTGGTCAAGCTGTGGTTACGTGTGATCGCTGCGGCTTCTTGCGGTAGCGTTGTGTTACCAACAAAATGTTTACAGTATGGCCGGCCGCTAGTCGCGGTGTCGCTGGTGGTTGCTTTGTGGTTGCTGTGGTTGCGCCGTGGCTGCGATGTAGTCGGCATCAAACACGCGGTCAATAATGACGGCAAAATGTGGCCCGAGTGAATTCAACTATTAATTTACATACACATTAGCGCCTGCCCACGTGTTGTGGTTGTGAATACGTGTAAAACAAGCCTTAGACGTCCCTCAGCCACGCACGAGCGTCTTGTGACGTATAATGTAGTATAATAGCGTATAATGCGGTATTTTGGACACATTGCACGAAGAGGCAGTAATAACCTAGAACGTCTGATAGTGACAGGGAAAATTTTAACGAAAAGACCTAGAGCCCGCTGTCCCAAACAGTGGTCAGACCTGACCAAATATCTAAAGAACTTGAGATACCTATCAGCGCCGCACTACACCCAGCAACGGAGCCCAACCGACGACGGAGATAGCTAGTCAGGAATCCCGATCAGCAGTGAGTGAATAACTGAGTGCCTAGTGTGAGTTTTGGTTTACTATCAGTATGCATTCGGTTACGTTTACGAAAACAAAAATTAGTAAATAGTATGGCATTGAAGCAGCGCTTCTTCGCGACATACGAGACTTAAAATTTTGCCATACAAATTCTTGTTATCATTAACGTGATTAAATGTCAAATGAAACTCACATTAAGCACCCTGAGAAGAGAAAAGAGCACGTTATACTACGGTACTCATAGTCAACGGTGTTAGTAAAACCGCAATGAATTAGAAATGGCCAGTGGTCGAGGCCGAGCTGTTAAGAGAAAAAAGGTATGGTAGGCATTTAAGGAGGTCGACGATAGCCTGTAATCTGCCTTAGGCCAGCGTGTCTAGTTATAGCATGAACTTCCTATACGATGAAATTTTGGTAAGTTGTATGATGGTAAAATCTGCCCGAGGAGCTCGATGACTATTGGTTAACGCGCCCGGTTTAAAGTTAAGCAATGCCAGCGATCAACTACTAATATACGTATCTCTTTGAGTTTCACTCGACTTCTTTTTGTAATAAGATCAACGTGTTGTGATTGTGAGACTCCATTGTAAACTCAATCTACCGTTCAATTTTTAGTTTACCATTACTATACCACTTGAAATTGGCTTAATGCGTGTACTATAGCTAGCTACAGCTTTAGCTATTCATTAATATTACGATTAAGTATCTCTTTGACACGGAATCTACATATCTTGTTTCTTGAGCGAGAAAATAATCGATAACTTCCTCGTCAGAGCGTTGGGATAACTGCCAGCTGTAACTGTAATGTCACTCACTTTAGTCACGTCCGTCCTCAGCTTAACAGGATCATTAGGCCCGGTAACGGTACTGGCGAATTTGCTGAAGATCATAGGCACTTTGGGCGCCTTAAGTTTATACTCCTCACAGTGGTCTTTGTAGTTGAGACCGACGCACAGAACTTTGTCCTGCCCGTTGATTGGTGCTTCCAGCCTTATAGAACTTAGCGGTTCAGCAGTTCGGTTTTGCGACTCGATTCTGTTGGAGACAATTTTTGTGTAAATCGGGGCATTGTTTGTTTACAGGGTCAACCGTAATTTTATCTGAAAGACTTCATGTGTCTGGAACATTCCATCGCGCACAAAGAAATTTGGTGACTCGTTTCTTTATTACACTTCTAAACTATGGAATAGTCTACCAGCATAAGTGTTTCCTCCTTCTAATGACATGGGGTCCTTTAAACGAGGCGTAAAGTAGCATGTTGTGGGCCGGCAGGGTGAAGGTGACTGATGCGGCGATGTTGTCACGGTGCACCAATTGTTTTTGCTTCTGGACTCCATTTCCACAATACCCTTTGACCGTCACAGCATAAATGCGTCACCGTGTCCTGTACGCCAAGTGTTCAATTCAGAGTAAAAACTAGCAACAGGAATAGGGATTCCAAAATTTCCAAATATCTTTATTTTGTGTTTTTGTAAACTATAGGTAGGTATTGTCGATCATTGCCGTCGTTAGCGAGCAAGGCACACCATCGCTTGTCGATTATAGCAGACAGTGGCGGTCAAAAGGTTAACATCAGGTGGAGTGGAGTAATTTGCCGTGCAAGGATTCGCAAAATCGGCTCTTTCTATGAATATCGCAATTTCCGATATTCATAGAAAGAGCCGATTTTGCGAATATGGTATGTTCGATATAAATAAATTTTCGTCTTTAATTAAAACTGTTTAGATATGTAATCAAAAGGTTTATTTAGACTTTACTTACTACCAACTTAACAATTACAGGTATTTCAATATAAATTGGCAACATAAACTCTTTTCATCAGCTGACGTAATTGACAATATTGGAATTCACTTCGTGTGTTAAATCTATCAGCTTGCTGTCCAAGAACTACGACGCGACGTATAAGCACACGCTCTTTTTGTATGTCGATAGGTACATAGCAGAATTCATTTTGCTGGTTTGAATGTTCATTATTAGTTCTTGAAATTTTTCTAAAGTCAGTTCTCTCTTTCTCTTCTTTAATATGGCTTATTTCGTTACATAACGTCTTTAAGCAACGAAACAGCATCTATGTGATCGATTGAAATAGCGAGCAATTTCAATAAATCTGTCTACAAAAAATGGGTTAGAATTAGGGTCTTATTCCTAAAAAAATATAATTTCTTCTATAAGTATTTCTACTAACCGTCCTTGCGTAGGGATATTTTTCGCTGCTCTGGCGTTGTCGACACGGATTCAACAATACTTACCATTTAATATTTTGTGTATTTATTAAAATAACACGAACTCTAAGGCTATGTAAACGGTAATCTTATCGTCAGTTTATCCCCCATACGAGAAGGCAGATTCAGCATCACCACAGATACAGGAAGTAACCTAAAGGCATCCGAGAAAATTTAGATGTCATCATAGGCGGCGACGCGAACGCGCATCATGTCGTCTGGGGCAGCTAAGACACCAAATCAAAGGGGGAGAACCCTCTGGAATATCTGGTTAGTTTACCCATGCAACTACTTAACAAAGAGAGCAAGGCTACTTTTTTCAGTTCCCGCAGGAGCACAGGTGATCGACATCACTGCTAGCAATAGAACGATAAGGAACATCACAAATTGGTATTTGTCGGATGAGGTCTTCCTTTCCGATCATAACTACATAGAAACTGTGCGTAGGCAGAACCTTTGAAAAACTATCTGGACTTCATAAAGGACCTCAGAATGGAGCTGGATGGTCCAAGCTGTAAACTCAACTCAGCCTTGGACATAGAGTTTGAAGCTAACAGAATTACAGGAGCACTGATGAGACGGCCTGGCAAAATAATTGCCTGAAGGCGAAATCAATAGCAAGAAAAGAGGGTATACCATGGTGACGGTAGGCATTTAACGAAGCGAAAGCGAGGAACGACTTAAGCGATTACAAGGAAGCCTTGACGCGTTATAGTAGTCGTTATAGTAGTAGTGATACCTGCCCGAAGGAAATATTGCGACCTGATACAGTCTGCACCGGAGGCAATGAGACAAACCAAGGCAATCTTTACAACAAAGGCGATTCTATTAGCTACGTTAAGGAAGGATGATGGAGTACGTACGTACAGGCAGTGGACATTGAAGGTTATGTTTGACACACGTTTCCCTGGATTAAGTCCCAAGACGGTCATGTATTATCCACGTAGCTGAAAGGAACCCCAGGGAAGAATCTCTAAACATAACTGGATCATAGCTAAAAGGAGTAAAAATATCCGCACTGGAACCATGTGGTGGTTAATGACCCGTACTCCCTATCCCAACCTTTGGACACATTCCGAGAATGTAGAGGTAATCTTCATACCCAAAAAGGGAAAACCAGATTATGAAGAACCCAAAGCCTTTAACCTATAAGTCTACAATTCTTTCTCCTGAAGACCCTAACCTAACCTAAGCCGTTTGTGGTACTTGTACCATCAAGAAGATCTTTAAAGATTACATTGTAAACAGGCACAATGGAAAAAGCAGCTGGGTATGATACACTTCTTTTCAGTTTAGTCAGATAGTTTTAAATTAGCTTTTATTATCTACTAGTGGCCCGCTCGCGACTTCGTCTGCTTGAGTGAATACCCGTATCCTATAGAACCCTTAAGCAGCGCCACCTACCGGGTCCAATTATATGCATGTATTATAAATATAAACTTCCTCTTAACCGATTCGTTGCGGATGGCACGTTAGCCGTGCCATCACTTCTTTTTGCGTGAGGCGTAAGGCACGGGAACCGTGTCATTTTGAAATCGGTAGTAACTCCTTCAAATTAAGTTTTAGGGAGATCTACCCAGAACAAACCTACCTTCATTTTTCACGTAAATCAAGCTCGTAGACTTCGTTTCTGGATATTGTTGATTTTTTTTAAAATAGGGGTAACCAACCGTAAGGACCGTATTCATTTTATGTTTAAGGTTTATTTTGCAATAGTGCAGGCTTGCATTAAAAAAAACCAAAAAAACCCACTTCACTTTCTTGTTGTTCCAAACAATGGACGATTCCGGGAATCCCGGGCGACCGCCGCGCCGTCTGGCGCGGCGGCGGGGTGGCAAGTCGCGTGAGCGTACAAAGTAAAATATACGATACGCCTTGTATACATGGTTTAATTTTGCTTGGCAGGCAATGACATACCTGGCAAAGCCGTCGGCGCATCTTGTTTTTTTCCTTTTGAGAATTACTTACTTTACTACTTCTGTTTTGCTATCCTTAGTAATCAGACGTGCGTGCTCGTGTATTTCCTGTTTACCTAACTGACGACATTTGCTTGTATATTCGGACTCCGTGATTTTATATGTATATGTGACTACCTGTGGCTTGTGTTATTGGACTCTGATTTTGCATTTGTGACGACTGCGGCTTGAGTAACTGGAATCTGATTTTGCATTTGTGACGACTGCGGCTTGTGTAACTGGAATCTGATTTTGCATTTGTGACGACTGTATCCTATATACCTGGACTCCGCGACGACTTCAGCCTGTGTACACGAATCTCTGTTTGCCGTGCACATCAAGTAAGTTCTATATCATACATAATTTATTGTTATTTTTGTACTATTCATAAAAAGAACGAGTTATTCCGAATCCATTACCAAACATTATTACTTATTTCTAAATTCAGGTCGGATCCTTTGTAACTCCTATTTTAATGAACTTTTTACAAAATATTTTTTTTAAATAGACAATAATTATAAAATAAAACCGGATTCTAGATGACCCTATAGAGTCGACTGTTATTTGCTGTTCAAAAGAGTACCAACTTACCTAATGGAAGACAATATCGACGGTTGAAAGGTTAATTGATCCAAGCGACATTTTGTAAAACTTGCAGGAGGACGCATTAAAGTTTTTGTTTTTAGAAAAAAGAAATAAATAGGCAGCTTAAACTCAATATCGCAAAAAACGTCGCTTAGACCAATTAGCCTTTCAACCGATATGATTGTTATACTGTTTTTAATATAGTATTTGAATTTCTATTAGTTTCTAATGTTACCAAAAGTAAATCTATAAAAGGTGGATATAATTAATATAACTTGATTGTGTAATTTCATAATATCAACTGTTCGGGGATAAAATGTAGTAAAAGCTATAAATCGCTATAAATCAATTAATACTTATATATAAAAATTAGTGTCCGAAGTTTCGGTTTCGGTTTCGGCCACAAAACAGCCGAACCTTTGGGCCGCGCCGAAACTTATAATAACATCGTACTTTCGGATCGCGTTCGGCTAACGTCGGGTGCGCGCGGCGCGGCTAGCAATATGGCGTCGCTCGTCTCGCTTATCTCCGCCGGCCACTGAATCATTGCTATTTGCTCGTTTAGTGAAAATTAAAAGTAAAACTGATAGGAAATAGGTACATCATAATATGATTGATAAGATGATATTTTAATACGAAACTTGTTTTATTTTATACCATTTACAATTAACAAGTCGCTGCATCAGTATTACAGTTAATGTAACATTTTCAATTTCTCACCACTAAAGAAAAGTGTAAGAACCTCACTATAGGCGTGAAAATAAGTCTGCAGTGTGCGAACATGCTCTCGACGGACCCAACCATTACATCAGATTTGACAAACCTCAAATACTCACAAAAAAACAACGATTCATTCCTAGGATAATACGCGAGGCTATTTAAATTAAAAAACATTGAAATTTCAATAGACAGTGTGGTTGGAATTTACCACCTACCTGGGACCCCATCATACAGGTCATCAAATCCCAGCCCTAACAGCAACACATTGCAAGACCTAAAAATATTGTTAGCTTGTATTGTGTAAACCGGGTCTGATACTCTAGTTCGAATGGCGTTACCTCGATGGTCATTACCTTGAGACGACCAACGCGGTTTCGGTTTCGGCCGAATCTATGTTTAATCGAACCGAACCTTCGGTTTCGGCAAAAAAACATGTTTCGGTTGGACACTAACAAAAATATATAAGAGTCATATTGCTACGGCCGAAAGTAGTATTTTTCTAATGCTTAGCGCTGTCGTTTCTTCGAAATCATTTTTTAGCGTAGAAGGGCAGGTTAATAATTTCAGCGTTTGTCGTAACGTACGTAATTACGATGTTGGGTATGTTTTGTAATATATATATATATATATATATGTATTATATTTCATAGAATTATCAGTAAGCAATTTTTTTTCCAATAAACAATTTTGCGTGAGGTCATCTGAATAGCCTAACCCTTCATAGCACACGCACGATAGGGGCCCACCTCACCTAGCGCAACGTATTAATTAACTTTTTGACCTGAAACATACTGGACCAGAGACAGAGTCATGAAACTATTTCGTAAGTTTCATTTAGATATTTCTTTTTGCAGGTTAACGAATATGGAATACCCTTCGAGTTCTCCGGAACCTGGACCCTCATCCGCCATGGATCCTTTGAATCCATATATATATACTCCAAGTTCGCCGATACATGGACCCTCATCCACCATGGATCCTTTGAATCCATATATGAATCTTACAAGTTCGCCGACACCTGGACCACCATCGGCCATAAATCTTTTTAATCCTCCGAGTTCGCCAGAATTCCGAGCATCATCTGCTACGGATCCTTTATCGGTGGAATTAGCACAAATGATGTCTCCACAAGAACCTGAGCCGTATTATGATATGCCAGGTTTAGATTTATTTGGTGACGAAGAACTATACGGGATTTTGAGCGGAAATAACGACGACGTATTAGACGAACTAAGTTCTATAGATCCGAACGAGGAAACAAATATTGCCGATTCGATCGCAAATCCACAGGATGAAGAAGAAGAAGACGATACTTCTCCAGAAGAAACGTCCGGCTGGTTTATGGGTAATCCCAGAAATATGTCCAAGATAACTTTTACGGGAACAAGTGGTATATTGCCGCCACATGATACAAACGAAAAAAATCCATTGGACTATTTCTTTTTATTTTTAAATCCCAATTTTATAAACTTAATACTGGAGTGTACTAATAAGTACGGTAACAATTTAAAAGCGGCAGCAACCACTTCACGCGCTCGTATACGCAAATGGACCGATGTAAGTGTCGCCGAATTAAAAACTTTTCTGGGTATACTGTTGCTGATGGGAACAATTAGAGTTAATAGAATGGTGGACTACTGGTCCACTCATTATTTATTTCGTTTAAGTCCTCGTCTATTTATGTCCAGGGACAGGTTTTTTTTAATTTTAAGAGCTTTGAACGTACAAAATAACGACCGACCCGAAAGTATATTTAAAATAAAACCCTTAATTGATTTGTTCAATGATACGATTGATTCAGTATACTATCCATTAAGAGAAATAACTATTGATGAATCTCTTATTTTATGGAAAGGGAGACTCTTTTTTCGACAATATAATAAAGGAAAAGCACATAAATACGGCATTAAGTTATATATTTTAGCTGACGCTAATGGAATAATTTTAAAAATTCATGTATACGCAGGGTCCCAAGATAAACAAGTAGGAGGTAGAAATCATGTAAAAAAAGTTGTACACCTGCTTATGCAAAAATATATTGGAAAAGGACATTCCTTGTACTTAGACAATTTTTATACCAGCGTGGGGTTAGCTGAAGAGCTATTGTGTAAAAACACATACGTAACTGGTACCCTAAGAGCAAACCGAATTGGGAATCCAACACAAGTTAAAATCACGAAATTAAAACCGGGAGAATCGTGTATAGTACACAACAACAAAAAAATAATTGTCACCAAATGGCAAGATAAACGGGAGATATTGTTTGTAAGTACAGAACACAACAGTCGCTATAAAGGGACTACTAGTCGCCGTGTACGTACTATAAAATACAAACCAGCCGTACAAATAAAATACAATAAATACATGCGGGCAATAGACCGACATGACCAGATGCTGAGTTATTATTGCTGTGAGCATAAAACCCTGCGCTGGTACAAAAAAGTTATAATACACATTATACAAATATGTCTGGTGAATGGCTTTTTGCTTTTTAACGCGGAAAATAACACAAATAAAACCACATTGTACAAATTTAGAATGGATGTATTGGAAAAATTATTGCCAATGCCAAATACAACAGAACTTTCTCGGCCTCTATCAGAGGGAAAAATACATTTACCACTTAACTTGCCAAAGAGAGATTGCAACACGTTAAGAAAAAGATGCAGAGTATGTTATACTAAAAATAAAAAAAGAGTTTCCGTTTTATTCGGCTGTCCTGATTGCCCCGGATTCCCAGGACTATGTCTTAATAATTGTTTTAGAGAATTTCACAAATATTGAAATTCTCTACAATACAACTAATGTTCTTGTAATTTATGATTGTTGTAAAAAGATTATCTCTATAATCAAATAGCAGGTTTTTGAATTGAGATTTTTTTGTATGAAAAGTTTCCTTTGGATTGTAGCAAGTACTTGGGAGTTCTCAATTCAGTAACCGGCCGATAATAGCTCAGAAGCCCGTAATACATGAAGGTTACCGTTTGAGATTAGGATTTGTTTGATAGGTTCGAGAAATGTAAAAATATTTAGAAATATTGTACAACCAGTAATAAAAAAAACTACAAATTTTTACGCGAATCGGACTGACTTATGTAAAGTTTTTTAATAAATATATTAACTTAAAACCTGGTTTTATTTAACTCTTATCATATAAGAATAATATCTTATCAATAACTCTTATCATATAATTATTATAGTAGTGTTATATATTAGTTAGTATTTGGTATTATAATTATTCTTTGATTAAATCTAAAATTTTCTGCATCTTTTTATTTCTGTCGTATGGTTTGAAGCGCAGTAATTCATTTGAAACCAACTGGCCAAAATATTTACACCCATGGATGTCTAAGATAGTTGGGACCCGATCCACATTTTCCTTCTTTTTTTCTTTACACGTTGCACAGTCCACAATAATTTTTTCTGTGCACGTTGCACTATCCTTAAATGTTTTTTCTTTGTGTATAGATTCCCAGTCTTCTGAGTGTTCCCAGTTTTGTGAGTACCTTTGCGAATTCTGCTCAAAAATTTCATCATCGTCGTCGCATTGAGTTTCAATTTCAGTCTCGGGAATGTATTTTCTTTTTCGCAGAGATTCTTAAACAATAAAAATAGGTAAGTTCCTTAGTATTAATTTTGAATGACTAAGTATAATTTATTTATTTATTCAATAAGAATGCTTACAGATAAACATATACGTAAACAACATTACATAAGTTAGTATAAAATACCTATAAAATATTATTGGAATCCATTTTTATGTCCTATTCCGATAAACTCACTACAAATAATTTGTTAAAATAAAAAATAAGCTGAAAAGGTTTAGCATATCTGTATTTAAAAAATCACTTACCCCCCATTTCCAAAAATACACTTATTTTGCCACTTGTAATCACTTGAAACAATGCTCCTGGTCGTTCACGTTAGATTTCGAATGTAAACTACACGTATTCAAGCTTAGAACATGTAAAAAATGGTCAATATACTGTTTTCTTTTACACATGGCTGAAGGCACAGGAGGCGTGTCATTTTATCGTATGGCGCTTGGCACGGCAGCCGTGTCATGTTATTTTTGTTTAACGCCACAGTTAGAAGTTTGCGAAATTGGACATCGCAACGAATCGGTTAAATCACTCTATCTATTAAAAAAAACATTATCAAAATCCGTTGCGTAGTTTTAAAGATCTAAGCATACATAGGGACAGACAGACAGCGGGAAGCGACTTTGTTTTATACTATGTCGTGATACAAGACTGATACCTACCTCAGGTAAGAGTATATAAATTAGGTTATTTAAATAAAATAAAAAAAATATCATATCAGTGGTGCGAGCACGGATCTTACCGATCGATAAATTTATCGGTCGACAAAACCGTTTATCTATCGAATTTTATCTACAACCGCCAGCATGGGACTCGGATCGGTAGGTTTTATCGGGTTCTATTTTAGCGATATTTAAAAATGGCAACACGGCAATTTTATCGTCCCATTCGTTCATCATTCATTCGAATCTTATATTTTTTATATTTTTTTTATTAGGCCCTATATCCACAGCGGTGCTGGGAAATCGAAGGTAGACGACGCACATCTTCACGCACGCTTCAGAAACATCTTTCACAACTGTGCGTTGTCCCAACGCCAAGTTACATTCTTGCCCAATGCACCGCTGATAACTACCGACGGCATAAAACCGCACAGCGGTCCTCACACTTGCAAAAAGTAGATTGTTGAGTTGAGAGTTGAAAAATATGAAATAGGAAAAGAGAAAACTAAATTCCTGCTACTTAGAACAACATGGACGGACAATCCATTTGATCTAATCCGTCGGATGTCGCCCCAAATGCTCTCGATAACTATAATGTAAATTTTATCCCTATTTGTTGTTTGGTAGGTATTTGTTGAAATTTCACGTCAAGTGTATTTCTAACTAACTTGTAACTTATGTTTCCTTCCACTTATAAACGACACGTTGTTGCTGTTTATTGCATTCAAATTGTTTTTTGCTACTTGATATTTGAGAATAGAAATAACATGAAAATAAGTTACCGTGAATAAACATATGTTTCTTGTTAATTTTATTTATTCTCACGTAGCACAAATTCTCTTTTTATAGGGAAGGCAAAGGGATCTAGCCCATACAGCCATATCTGTAGTAATAATTTCTATATAAATATATAGAATATATATAGGTGTGATAATGATGAAAGGTGATAAATGAATGATATTTGATGGCTGATGATGAATGATGAGGTGAATTATTATTAGCATTAGCTAGATAATAAGATAATAATACTCAATAAATTAGCCAAAAAATCAAGTTTATGATAAATGTTAACCAAAAACCGGTTGGACGCACAACACTGTCGCTTTGTGTCATTCGATCCGAGACTCCTTCTATGATTGTTTATGATTCCGGAGAAGGTGAGCGATTCCGAACATTATTCGTAGTAAGGTTACTATCGAATAATCGGTCGAGAGTCGGCCGAATCCGAACATTTGAATGTACAATTTCGTAGTAGACCTCCAGAATCTTCTAAATCCATGGGATTGTTTCTCTCCCTCAGATGGCGCCGGGCAATGTTAGTTTCTTCGCGACGTCGCCGTTGCGTCTTTTCTGCAACCAGCAAAAGGTGCCCGAAATCCATTTTTTCATGACCGCCCAAGAAAAGTGTAATATTTAGTAACTTTCCAATGGCGTCGAAAACGTCGATAACTTTATCTAGCAACTTTTAGATGCCGATAAATTTATCTACATATCGATATAATTTATCCACAAGAAATGACATTTTTGAGTCCCGTGCTAGCTTTTATACAAAATAGATAAAATTTACCGATTATATCTATGGGTCGATAAAGCAAGTTTTTTGCTGCCGATATTAATTTGTCGACTTGAACTGTTAAATTTTATCGTCTAATGTCACTTTATCGGTCGATAAAAGATCCATGCTTATATTTTTTGTTTTTATGTACCTTATTTACATTACTGAATAGGCTGTTATTACATTGACAAAACAAATAAGTGTTGATAAGTTTAATAGCTTGCCTTACTTCTAGCTAACTTCTAACACAACTTTCGTACTCACACTTTCACTTTGTCAAAAGCGCCGTAACTCAAAATCTCCAGCAGAGTAGTAGGAAGACATGCATCTAGTTTATTTACATCAACTATCCCGCATTCTTTAACATAGCCGACGCGCATTACGCCGGGAGAATCGTTGTACGTGAACTGTACTAGCTTCATGTTTCTAATTTGTGTTACCGAGAAATACCTGACTGCTATTGATGTCGCGGAGTTATTGAAAGGCTCTTTAGATAATATACGACTTTTTATACACGGTAACGTACGCCCAAATAGAAACACTCCTGACATATTCACGGTTATTTATAATACCTCACAGTTTAAACAATCTAATGTTTTAAAATAACGTGAACCGAAATGATATCTCGCTACTGTCACTGTCAAACTCAGGTGATCATTTTGGCTGCGTTTAGTGCAAATTCATTCAAAAAAACTAACCGATGACGGAGACAGCTAGGTACTCCTTGATTATATACATTCAGCAAGCTAGCAAAAAGCCCAAAAACAAATGGACTTGGATGTCTCCAGATGGAAAGACTAGAAATGAAATTGACTACATACAAACCAACAAAGTAAGGTCATTTAGTGATACGGGAATAGTACAAAACCTAAACTTTAATACTAACCATCGTATGGTACGCAGCTGTCTCAATGAAAATGGTCCAAAAAAAACCTAGACCAAAAGCAATTCAAAAGAACTACTTACAAACAATCAGCGAAAAGAGGAATTCAAACGACACCACAGAAGGCCTAATGGAAGTAGTTTCCTCAGATATGGATTTAAACGAAAGATATAACAAAATAGAAAACAAGCTCAAAGAACAGACAATAATAAAAACAAACAATACTCAAGAATATTACCTAAGTGAAAAAACTTTAAAACTAATAGAAGACAGAAGAAATTTAATTACGAAAAAGGATAAGAAGGAAAGATAAGAAAGAAAGAAAACCAAAATGAAGTCTTCAACCTAAGCAAACAGATTCGCGAAAATATGAGAAAAGACAGGAAAACTAGAAGAATTAAAACCCTAGAAAATTGCATTAGCAGAACGGGAGGCACGAGAAAAGCGCTCAAGAAACTCCGAGAACAGGGAAAATAATGGATACCAAAGTTAAGAGACAAACAACTACCAACTTCATCTCGCAGCTAAATACAAAATATAGCAACAAATTACTATCGCTTACTATACAAAGAATACAGTTGAAATCAGACAAAATACCATTGCCTGATAGAAAACGTAACACACACAACTACAGAATCGAAAAAGCAGAAGTTATACCTGAAATATTAGAATCGGAAGTGGAAAAAGCTATAAAAAGTCAAAAGATGGAAAAAGCCCCTGTTTCAGACAGAATCACGAACGAACTTATGAGAGGGAACATTAAAGAACTAAGCCCACAACGAGGTTCTATATACCGGCTGCGTTCCTAGACCATGGGCAGAATCACACATAATACTCATACACAAAAAAGGCCAAAAAAACGAAATAGGAAATTATAGGCCCATTTCTCTCATCTCAAATGTATATAAAGTTTTCGCTAAAGTGATTCTGGACAGAATATCACTCACAATAGACGAAAACCAACCTGTGGAACAAGCAGGGTTCAGGTAAGACTTCAGCACAATTGACCATATACACACAGTCAAATGCTCATACAAAAATACAATTAATACAACAAAACCATATCTGACCTTTAAAGATTACTCCAAGGCTTTTGATAGCCTTAACCTCGTATCCGTATGGCAAAGTCTAGAAGAGCAGGGGGTTCAAAAAGCTTACGTCGACATTTTCAAAAACATTTACAGCGAAAGTAAAGCTAGAATCAGGCTAGAATCTACAGATGTCTTTCCAATCGATAGGGGCGTCAGGCAGGGGGCCCACTCTCACCAAACCTGTCTAGAACGAATGTTTAGAAAATTTAAATGGGGACATCTGGGGCTAAACAAATGGAGCACAGACATCAGGCGCAAAACGAAATTAACATACATACTGTCACGTATTCATCAACTCAAGTGATGATGACTGGACATATGCGCCGCTGCAGAAAGGAAAAGTGGATCAAACAGGTCATAGTTTGGTATCCAAGGGATGGCACTAGAAGCCGAGGGCGTAAAGCAAGAAGATGGGAGGATGACCTGAAAATGACCCTAGGACTCTATCGGATAAGAGTAGCGGCAGACAGAAAACAGTGGAAAAAGTTCAAGGAGGCCTTTGCCGTAAGGCACACTGAAATAGGAGACATTTTAATTTAAATTTTAAGTGCAGTTATTTAAATTCTTTTTTTTTAATTTTTTTTTTCTATTTATATATTGTATTACTTTATCAAATTTTGTCTAAGAATTTCTAGCCACAATATGTAAATTTCGGAAAATAAAGGCTTTATTATAATAATATTATTAAATGTTGTTTTTTTACTTTTGCCTACAAGCTGTGCAATTTTTCAACGAAAATCTTAAATGATAGCTCGCTACTATCACTGTCAAACGCAGCTGATAATTTTGGCTGGGTTTAGTGCAAATTAATGCAAAAAAACTAACCGACGACGGAAACAGCTAGGTCTCCTAGGACTCCTTGATTATATACATTCAGCAAGCTAGATGGTAGAGTCAGGAGGTGGTCCAGGAGTCACGATCGACAGTGATTGAACGGTAGGTAATAGAAAGAACGCAAAGAAATCCGTTCGCCGCCGCGTTGCAAGACAGACGTGGTCTAGCGGTTAAGCAGTTTTTGCAAAGGCCGGTCATCAAATGGTTAACCTAAAATTTATCATCTCGAGATTCTCTATATTTCAGTTGACCATGAAGCCGTTCCGTTGAAGGGACTGACAAACGGTGGCACAATATCGCGAGGAGTGGTAGGAATAAGGGGAGACCTTGCCCAGCAATATGATGACAAAGGACAAGGCACTTGTCCCACTAGCGATAGTTAGTTGCTTTCTCGTCAGTTGTGGGACAACTGCCTAATTGTAACTGTAATGTCACTCACTTTAGTCACATCTGTCCTCAGCTTAACAGGATCATTAGGCCCGGTGACAGTACTGGCGAATTTGCTGAAGATCATAGGCACTTCAGGTGCCTTAAGATTTTGCTCCTGACAGTGATCTTTGTAGTTGAGGCCGACGCACAGGACTTTGTCCTGCCCGGTGATTGGTGCTTCCAGCCTTATAGAACTTAATGGTTCAGGAGTTGGGTTCTGCGATTTGATACTGTTGGAAACAAAGTTTGTGTAACAACACATTGTTTATTTACATAATCAACTGTGGGCTGAATGACTTCTTCTGCTAAAACAATTTCCAGACATAAATTCTAGAAGATTTCTAGCCTTCTAGTTCAGCTGGTTGTAGGTTTGATACTGAGCCCAGCAATGGGACATTTATAGGCTGATGAATATAGAATGATGATAAATGAGTGATTAATGTTATTAAAATAAAGTTTATAAAAATACACAAATGAGGATATAATTTTTTTGTAATTCCTACCTGACTTCCATCACCTGATGTAATTAGATAATGAGGCATATTATGAAAGTGCACTTTACTAAGAGTCTAGTTTACTAAGGAACTGGCTATGTTATCTTCAACTGTCAGAAAACAACAATGCAATTAATATTACCATTATGGCTACATATTTAGATAAGATGGTGGTAATAAGCCTGTAGAAGATGATGAAGGAGATGAAGCATTTTTCACATAAGATGAGTATAAATACATTATTACACTGTTAAGCCAATTAAAAGTTCTAACAAACATAATAACATACAGAGTTGCTTGTGGAGTGGCCTATGTAACTAAATGATAACAAGTCCAGTTTCACTACTAAATGTAATGTTTAAACATTTTGATTGTGTTAAATATATTTGTGTTTTCATTGTACCTCATTTACTTTACTGATAAGGCTGTAATACAATGACAAAACAAATAAATGTTGATAAGTTTAATAGCTTGCTTTGCTTCTAGCTAACTTTTAACACAATATTAATGTGTACTTACTGTTTTACTTTGTCTAAAACGCCACATCTCAAAATGTCCAGTAGAGTAGTAGGTAGACATGCGTCGAGTTTATTTACATCAACAATTCCGCCTTCTTTAACATAGCCGACACGTATTACGCCCGGAGAATCATTGTACGTAAACTGTACTAGCTTCATGTTTCTACTTTGTGTTACCGAGAAATATCTGAATGCTACCGAAGTCGCGGAGTTATTGAAAGGCTCTCTAGATAATATACGTTTTATACACGTTAACGTACGCCCAAATAGAAACACTCCTGACATATTCAAGGTTAAATACGTCACAGTTTAAAAGGAATTACGTAAACAATCTGATGTTATATAACAAGCGCCAGCGTCTCTATTAACATTTATGCATCGGACAACACTATAGACCTTGAATATGAGATGTTGTTTGTTACTTTTGCCTCCAAAGTATTGTACACACAACACAAACTGACTGATTACCTACCTATATGAAACTTCACCGCAATGCAAAATAAAAAAAAAAATGTTTTGTTTGTTTTGTTCGTTCGTTCGTTCTGTTAGAACGAGGCTCGCGATTAGGCTTTAAAAAAGCAATTAAAATTAAATACGGAATATTGGGTTTGTAAAACTAGCCACCGCCGCTTTCCAGGTTGGAACGAGACTGGCGTATGAATGAGCGGGCATACGGGTGCGGGGAGTGTAGTGCTGAGTGTGCGTGGCAAGGATGTGTGATAGGCGAAAGGTATACATATACTATCTATAACAGTTCCCTTAGGAACCGGCTAAGGTCATAGACCATGCTGCCATGTCATTAGTTATAAACAATATTTCCTTCCTGATGATGATGATGATGAATGATAATAGAAATGAGAAGTGAAAAATGATAGACCCCCAACCCCTCAAGTATCTCAGTAAAGATGTGGGGCTTTACTAAGTCCTCGGGCAGACTTCTTGAGAGAATTTGAAAAGTGGCGTTGCACTGTTTTGTTTCATTTGCCAACACTCATGCACACTCACGAACACTTAACGGTTAATAATCCACCATTATTTTACATTAATATTCGACATAACACCAATTTTAGAAAATAAAACAAAACCGCAGACATGATGACTCTTCACTTTCCCGCCAAGAAGTCAATCAAAAAAAAATTTTTTTTTAAGTTTAGTTTGTTCCTTAAGGAACCGGCTAAGGTCATAGTCCATGCTGCCATGTCATTAGTTTCTTAATTTCATTGTAATACATAAATAAACAATATTGATGATGATGAATGATAATAGAAATGGGAAGTGAGAAATGATATTACCCCCCGACCCCTCGAGTATGTCAGTAAAGATGTGGGGCTTTACTAAGTCCTCACGCAGACTTCTTGTAAGAATTTGAAAAGTAACATTGCACTGTTTTGTTTCATTTGCCAACACTCATGCACACTCACGAACACTTAACGGTTAATAATCCACCATTATTTCACATTAATATTCGACATAACACAAATTTTAGAAAATAAAACAAAACCGCAGACCTGACTCTTCACTTTCCCGCCAAGAAGTCCCAATCAAAAAAATTACAGCTCGCTACTGTCACTGTCAAAAACAACTGATCGTTTTGGCTGCGTTTAGTATAAATAATTTTTCAAAAACGCAACCTAAGAATTATTATAAAGTAGTAGAAAGAAATTGAACAATATTCATCTGAATATCTATTTATGCTATTTAACAGAAGTAGCTGTTTACGTTTACGTTTTAGTTAGAATAATTCTTCTACCGTGAATTCCTCTCCTTATCTAGATTACTTGTTATGTAAGATAGACCACTTCGTCTAAAATGTTACACTAGAATACAAAATCTATCGATGCATACATAAATGGCGATGAGTTGGCGTGGCGACCTGTCGAAATCTAACTCTAAGCCTCATCTGACCTCTTCTCTGGTCGTAGTAGCGGTCTTCCGTTCCACCAGATTAAAAAGAGGAAAGACGGGTGTGTGTACTTGCGTTTAGTCACAAAAATATCTCCTGCGCACTTGACTGGCTTCTTCTGCACAAAAACTATTATTAAAGAGGTAACGTTTGTGACTGTATTTGTTTGTTTTATCTCTGGAACTACTGGGCTTATTCCCAAAAATTCTTTCACTGATAAAATTATAGTATAGTCCTTGCGGGTAACATAAAATTCAGTGTGGATGAATTCTTAGACAAAGTGCTAGTACTTACATAATAAAGTTTAATCTGGTCAGAAATAAAACACAATTATATTTGTGACCAGGTGAATCATTAAGTTCAATAGATTACTATTTTAATAATTGGGATTACTGCATTGTGATTTAGTTAAAAGTAATACCATTTATCATGTGCAATAAAATTAGGAAACTGCAATACAAATTTTTTCAACATGTTTTTGTAATTTGTTTTGCAACAAAATTTGCATTAAAATTATATAAACAAAACAAAAACATTTTGCAATACTTTTAATTCATCAACAATATTGTTAATTGAAATGTATGTTCAAAACAAGAGCAATGTAGAAAATTAAATCAACAACATTTTGGATTGTTTGTTTGAAAAAAAAGATATTAAAAGTTTAAAATTTCTAATTACTGTTGAGGATGACAAATAGAAGTTAAGATTTATTTTAGATATTGGCATCAGCTAAAACTAATTTAAATATTCTTAATATAATTTGAGAGATTAGTTTCTAACAATAGGATTTTTTCTTGTCATCGCATATTCTTCTCTTGTATGGTAAGGTGCATAAGGATCATCCACATAGTACTTGGGCCGCTTCCAGAACTTTGTTACCATTTTGTCTAACAATTTGGATTGTGTTCCTGTGCAAAACACATGTTGTCTGAGACGTCTTTTTTGACCAGATGTCTTCTTCCACATTCTCTTTTGTCTACCAACTTTAGTCCTTATCCATCCTCCCCAGTTAAGTCTAAAGAATCGTTTCACGACTGCCTTGCAAGTCTTCCGTTTACCTTTGTTGAGGCTGAATTTTGTTACATTCCTTACGGATATAGGAGTGATGTTAGATGTAATATCCAGTATTTGTTTACTATTTAACGAGGATCCAGTTGGTAAGGTTGAGCGAGATGGTGTTACGTTTTGTATGTTTCTGACCGCAAAATAACTTCTGAAATCATTACAAATAATCCTGGCAGCTTTAGAGTACGGAGTTGTCAGTGGCCGTACAGCTCGCAAAACTGAAAAATAATAAAATAACCTCAAAACAAACCGTCACAAACTAGGTCAACAAAATAATAAATAACAATAGAAAACATCGCCAATAAGTTAACCAGTTAATACTACTGCACAAAGTAGAGATTTTTACATCAATATTAGTGTAATAAAAGTGTTTGTTACCGGAAAACGCACAACGAAACATTATTGGAAATTACAGGTTTACTTCATTTCATTTTAACACACTAGTGATGCACTTGTTTCGTGGACTAATTGAAATGTTTGTACCTAATTGAATGAAATTCATTTCTCGTATATATTCAAAACTATTTGCTGACCATAATTTTTCATAATATAAAATATTGGAATCTCTAAAGTAAATCAGCATAATCTCATTGAAACAATTTTGTCATATAGTGTTTTTTTTAACTAATGGTACATATTCCAGATTTAAAATATTTCAATACCTATTCACGGACAATGTGGATTCTGGTTGGGCACCACACTACTCCACGTCAAGTCAACAGTCTGTGGTCGCACTTCTTTAGTCTCTGATTTTTGACAGCCCAAGTGGAAAGAGATTCTGTGCCGAAAATGTATAAATTTACGAACCATTTAACTAATGCTCACTTGGTTTTGGTAAGTATATATTCAAAAATATGTTTTAGAACTGCACGGTTTGTCAGAAATAGTCACTTTGTTCATTAAATTAATTTTCCCAGTGGTTCATAGTTTGGTATTCCTTCGTATGTTTTGATGAATGAAGACACCTCTTTGGGCGGTTTTAAGTATTTTTTCACCATTTGCGACACTATTGAGTTGTCTTATTTGGCACAGCGGCCAAGTCTTTAATTTACCTTGGTTATATTGATAACCCTTACATAACATTGCTCGGACGTCATTTCACATAAATAACCTAAAATTGTTTTTATCACTGTCTGTTGCTGAGTGCGCTTCGTACTCTATTCATTGACTTTATTGAATAGTTAATAAATAATATTATTTCTGTTGTTGTTGCATGATTATGTTTTGTTTACTGTTTGTAAACAGCTGATAACAATTCTTGACCTACTAAATAGCTCATAAAAATTAAATTTGTTATTTTTGATGAGCTGAGCAGAGATCTAAACAAATAATGATAGTTAAGCACTATCATTATTTGTTATAGAGGTGCTCTTTAGCAACATCAGCTCTCTGAATGAATACATGAATACTCCTCATGAACAGCTTAAATTACTTGTTATTTTTACTTATTAAATTATTTGCTAGTTATAAAAATACAATCAGAGTGTACCTTAACACGTTGACTGCCATACAACCCAGACAATAGAAATTGAATTGTTTGTTGGTCACAAGGTGCTTAAGGTGTTAATAAGCTCTTATCTCTTAACTTACAAAGTTTAATTTTGGGCCTCTATTGAATTATGTTCCCTATTACATTTTAGTACTTATCTTGATATAGCAGCTAACAATCTGTATCTGATCCTTACCAAAATTTGAGCACATTTCTATAAAAGGAGAAGATTTTTTAACTATGGGAGCTGGGCTTAAAATAAAAACTCAATTAACATAAGCAAATGATACATCAAATTAAAGAAAAAAATATTAGGATTACGATCAAAGAATTTATATTAATAAATAGACGCGCATTTTAATTTAATTCATATACAAAAATACATTTTCCTAGCAACAATAGAAGTAATGTTGCAATAATAAAAACAATATTATTGACATAGACGTGACAGCGGTCAGTGCATTTTTCATTAAATTTAAAAAAAATACATATCTACATCTCATGTTTACAATCATCATACTTATACTATACTTTCCCTAACATATAAATAAATTAAACCTACATGTAAGATATATATACGTGTTGTGCCAAAGCGCAAGATTGATCGCTTATGGAGTAAGCAAGCACTTTTAAGGCACTTAAAGCTCAGAATTCCAACCAACATTCACATACTTTAGAAAGCTGCCCCTATGTATCATAGAGTTGCTGATTGTTAATGTAGATACCATAATATGCACGTCAGTGAAGCGATGAAATCAAAATAGAATTACTGAATTGGAAAACAACAAAAACGTTGTAATAAACAATATAAAATTCCAAAATGCTCCAATAGTCTCGTCATGACATTAGCAGCTGGCTCAGCTGTCAGTTTATGTCAATCAACTATCATAAAAGAACTCGGACATAGTTCCTTTCGACACATTTTTTTAAAATAATACATTTTTTTACAAAATAAAATGGGCATCTTTTAAAATCTGCAAATAGTGTAGAATGAAAGTATTAAATGTTTATAGTATTAATCAACAGAAATGATCTCTGTTAAGTTTTAATTTATTTTAAGCCCAAAAAAATGTTGTCCTTTATAACTATAAAGTGTTTCATAATATGTAGTGTTTACTCAAACTTTAGCAAACAATTGCTTTTGCAATGAAAATAAAATAAGGGCTAATACAGAAAACTCAAGTTAAAGCTACCTATTTACTGCAGAAAATTTACTTTAAATTACATCTTATTAATCAAGAATTATGAACGAGGATTAATGCAAACTAATTAGTAATAAAGTTTCATACCTTCTTAATACACGAAATTTCAACTGAGTTACAGTGGCCGTGTTCACGTGCTGACTGCTCTATTGTGATGATAATAGTTTATAATTAGTTTGTGTTAATCCCCGTTTAAAATTCTTTGTTAACTATGGAATGCAAAAGTTTAAAAGTTATGTTATCATAATATCGTCTTATTTATGTTAATTAACATATTTTACTGGAAATAAGTAAATAGCCTATGACTGTCCCACTGCTGAGCATATGCCTCTGTCATTGAAATCAAGTTATCACTACAATTGATGAGCAATGGCTTCATCAATAATTACTGGAAATAAATGATGTCATGTGATGTGATACTCACTATTTCCAGCAGAGATTGCAACAAGTTTTCCGTCTTATCATATTTTACACTTCTACACCCTACACCTACAACCCAAAAATATACTTTGAAATTTATTTGTCTTGGATATTTTAAAGTGGGCTCCACAGACCCCTTAGGGGTCCGTAATGCTACGGATGTATAATGTATCAGGGGTCCGCAGAAGTTTAGTAAACTCTTAACTGTATAATATAATAGAAAATAATCAATATAAATAAAGATAAAAAAGAACAACCTGAAAAAAAAAACATAACTTTGAAAATTGCAGGGGTGTGCCCAAATTGGTACAATGGCCTAAAAGTACATAAGAGTGAAAAGTAGCAAAACAAGATTTATCAATGCAAAGTGCCAGAACAAAAAATTACCAGATCCGTCTTGACTCAAACTTTAAATATTTGATGATGAAGGACAACTTGATCGTGATTTGAAGGGCTTGTTTGATATAAAATGTGGCTACGCTTCTACAAAATAGCAGTTGATCCATAGGTTCTTCTTTTGGCAGTACATGTAGCCGTCATGCATTGGATATAGCCATATCTACCATGTACGTGAATATATCCTACCAACACTCATTGTCATGAATGCAGATTCTATATAGTGATATATAGACTGACCCAGCTCATCCACCCCACCCACACTCATGCTGAAACATCCGCTTTTTGTTTTAATATTATAACAGTGCAGATCTCTTTACAGATCTTACAGTTTCAATCAAAATATCAAAATATTCAAAATTAAATTTCTAGGTAAGAAAGCAACTGAGCGATGGGTCGTGCGCCGCCCTAATAGTGATGCGGGCGCCGCGGCGCTTCACCCACTTCGACAACAAGTGCCCACCCACTTCGCCTGCACCGCCTAAATCCAGGAAATTGCTGTGGGGCTCCATTGGCGCTGCGGTACTCACCGGTTCTGCGGTCGTATATGCCAAGTGAGTAATGTATTATCATCCTCTCAGATAAAAGACTTCACTGCTGGACAATGGTCTCCCCCAAGAGCCTCCACAACTACTGATTTTATGCTATTTTCATCCGTCACGTGCTCACAACTTTCGCCAAATCGTTGGTTCACTTTGTTGAGACTGCCTGCCCTCTGTAATGTATTGAAGGTAGCAATTTTAACACCCTAAAAGGGTTCCTCAAGCCGTGTGAAACGAATCACCTTCGGAGGTATTCTAGAGAGAACGCATCACGCACGCCGCACTAGTGCGTTTCGCCGTGCCCTACTAGATTCTCCGAGGGGTTCGGATCGGATCAGGTCATTTAAGCGTATAGCGTATATGAGAGCGAAGCGAAACGAAGATAAGTTCGCCGCGACTTTTACACATACATACATATACATGGATGCGATGCGATACATGGGTTCACACTGCGAACTACAGAGCTAAACAATGACAAGTATGAAAAACGCGATACCGACATGAGCAAAGCGAAACTAACTAATTGTTTCGATTCGCTCGGATTGTGTTTTTCGCTTTAAAGATAAGACGGCCAGTTTCTCAGTAGTTGTGGGCTTAGTGAAAGGAATTTCAATAAGCAGCCCCCTTTTGTTATACATTTATTATTAAAACTTTTTGTAACTCATGTTTGTGTGTTCTGAACTTGTAATATAAATGAAACTCATCCCGGTTTCCTTTCGTTGTACAGGAGCAGTCCTGACGCGCGGAACTGGCTGGAGTCGAACCTCCCTTGGGCTAACGACTTTGTGGCTCTTGTGTACCAGGAGAACACGACTTACTGGCGGTTCACCGTCAACCAATTCAACAAAGTAACTAAATCCGTCAGCAACTTCATGTTTGGAAAGGTTGGTTTTACTATAATACTGTTGGGGAATTTATAAATTTGTACAGGTGAACATGACAGAAACAAGTGTAAAGAAGCAACGTTGGCTTTCGCTCTGCAGTCTTCGATCATTTATGTACCTACTAAATTCCCGATGAGCGCTTGTAAAACGGTAGGCAACTTTGGGGCCACGGAGCCAGTGACGTTTGTGGCGGTGACAGTAAATATTAAGTAGAAAATTGTAAACTTAATTTAATCTTTATGTTTAAGACTTAAGGTTCATAGTAAGCTGAAGTTGTTGATGCTATCCAATGTTTTTTCAGATTTTGTTACTCGAAATTGAAATGTATAGGTATGAGTAAACGGGACCACTTTCGAGGTGCATTTTTGTTCTGGATCCTTTATCCAGTACCTACATAATTGATCAAAGTCTACAATGGATTAAAATGGACTTATATGAGCTTGGTTGCATCACCGTCATCATCATCAACATCAGCTCATCACTTCTTGGTGGCATAAAAAATGTAAATGTGAGTTGAGGATTCAAGCCAAGTGCGGAGAGATTAAGGCCAAATGCTACACAGCTGTTGAATAAAACAAATAATAAAATTATCATAGGCCACTGTTAGACATAGGCCTCTCATAATATGCCGTAATACTTGCCGTTCCAAAACTTAGACTCAATAAGGTTGGTAATTCATTTGTTGGGAAATGTATAAAAATATACAATAAAGTGCCTTCCACTCTAACGGAATTGCCACTACACAAGTTTAAGACAGAAATAAAACAAGGTCTAATGAAAAAAGGCTACTATAAAATTGGTGATTATTTTAATGATAACAATGTGTGGTCATCTTAGTCTGCTCGCCTGCACATGTTATTTCACATTGTAAGTAGTTACACTTTTATATTGTAAAAGGTTATTTATTATACAGTCAAAGAATATTAATTTATATAGTTTTTAAACTGATATGATAGCCTTTATCAGCAGTGTCCTACAGTTAACAAACAGCATTGAGTTAAATAGATCATTAGATTTTTATTTAGAGTATCTTGAGTGTGTCATGCTCTCTTTATTGTCTCTGCGGTGGTGGCGTGTGCGTCGGGTCGTTACGTTCCCTAAAATATGGTTGAGCGAAGCGATGGCTGTTTCATATGTCATACTCGTGAACGGGTGGCGCCTGTGGAGGCTGGAAAGCTTTTGCATACTTATCTTATTTTTAGTATTATTCACTATAGCTTGACTTTGTTTTTCTTAAACAATTTTTGACTTTTATTAGAGTACTGTAGTGGTACTGTATGACATTGTGGAAATTTAAACTTTTACCTGAGGTAAATTTGTTAGTTTAGATTTTTAATTTTGTTTTTTTACATGTGGTTGTCTTCTATATTTTTTTGTGTTTATTTGTGATGGAAATTGTCCTGCTATAATAGGGCATTTTCCAATATTTTTGACGCTGTAAGGGAGAAAAGAGCTGGACACTTGCTGAGTTTCTTGCCGGTTCTTCTCAGTACAAGATCTCATGCCCAGAGTAGACTTACGAACCGATTGCATAGTGACATTCACAAGAGCTACTTGTAGCCTAAACTGAATAAATATTTTTTTGATTTTGATTTTGATTTTATGTTAATCTCCATCTAAGTGCTGAAAACTACTTTGCATAATAATATAATTATGCTTAGTCGGAGCGCCTAGCAAGCCACACCATAAGGCGCTGCGCAAACGTAGACACTTTTTGTTACCGACACGGCACACCACACAAGGAAACCGAGTTGCTGTATCCGGTAGCGGCGATCGGACACTCTGACACGGCACTCCATCACAGGAAACCGAGTTGCTGTGTCCGGTAGTGGCGATTGGCCACAGTTGCCGGTTGAAGTAACAATGCGTTGCTTATTTTTATCTCATGTATCTGTTTCACGATGGACGTGTGCGTGGCTTGTGTAGTGTAGTTGTGTAGGATACGGACACCGATTACATCGTTCGTTTGCGCAGCTCAGTACAATTGTAAGGAAAATTGTTAATGTTGCTTGTGTCTTCAACTGACGACTTTGTGTGTCCACTTACCTACACCGAACACTTTTTGATTAGTGTCAGGTGAAAGTAACTGGACACAAAAAGTGTCTACGTCTGCGCTTAGAGGGCTGATTTCATATTCACTGGTAGCTTGTATCCCACACAAGATACAAAATTTTTTTGCCAAACTAATGACATCTATATTTACAGAGGAATAGTGAAAAGGGTTGCACCAAAGATCCCAAAGGATCGAAGTGCTACTTAATTCTTATTGAACAACATGAATTCTTTATTTCAGGAAGGGGTGTCTCCCATGGATTTCCAACAGAAATCCGAGCAAAACCTAGAAGAAGATGCTATTAAAGGATACGCCAAGAAAACTTATCAATGTAAGTTTACAGATTATTAGGACAATTTGGAAATGTGTTTATAAACATAAAGATGCGTTATCTAGTATTAAAACTTTTAGTTCCACTATTAATTAATCATGACCATGATGATGACGATGACACTTTCTAATCTATTCCGCTTTTAACAATGAATTCATATACTCAATGGGAAACATTCGACCTCATACCATGCCACTTAAATCAGTTGCTTATACGAAATATTTTAACAATATGACTGAACATTAGTCATAAAAAAAATCAGTAATACCATTATTATTGACTGTCTTGTTTCAAAATTATTAATAATAATACTTGGGCCCGTTATTTATTAAAACTAAAGCATAGATAGGCAGAGAGGAAAGAAAGATGTTACAGAATAAACCAATGGCATTTTATTTCTACCTATCTGATCATTATCTGTTGTTCATGATCTGTCCTCTGAAGCCATCTCCGATTAAGTGATTCAGACAGTTCAAACTATCTAATTTTAGTTGTCAAATAGTAATAAGGTGGTCTTTTAAGGCTCATCGCTTTCTTACAATTATCATTAACCTATCATTTACATGTGTGGTTTGAATTCACCTAACAGTGCCTCCACCAAGCTTCGAACCATTGTACGTAGAAGAAAAGGTGATTGAAACCCCAGAAGTCGAAACACCAGGTAAGTTGAAAACTAATATGCACATTGGGCCTAGCACGAACGAACAACTAATGCATTTGTATCGTAGCGTAAAATAGGCATATTGTAACTAAATTGATACAGCGCCTCAACGTTCATAAATGAAACTAACAATTGACGGCGTCATTTCATAATTTTTATGACATTAGCATTTTTGTTACGATTTCGTAAGAAGTTCATCTGTGATAACTACTCTTACAAATCTTATAGCACCTACTGTACGCCTACTCTCTAGCTAGGAAAAGAGTGGGACTCCTAGGATCGGCCTATCCGAGACCAGAAGACTTCAGGCTTTTCGCTCTCAAAGACGTTGCCAAACTTATGGCATCGATCTTTACAGAGAAAGAAGAGTGAAAGGATGGGGTTGCACAAAAGATCCCGATAGGTCGAAGTGCTACTGGGAGAAGGAAACCTCGGTAAGCCCCACTAAGATAAGAGATAAGATACCTCGTAAATTATTTGTGTTATCGCAACCACTCATTATGCGAGTCCCTTTGATAGCGTAGGCAAAAGTATTCCCTCAGTATCACAGGATACGGGGTTGGTAGTAAATAGGTATTTAAGAGAAGATTTTATTTCCAGCAACGTTAATCCAAACGGACAAATGTGAACCGCAGGAGCCACCGGTCATCCATATCACCAAAGACATGGTAGAACTCGAGCACGACATGCACGAGAACACTAAACTCGCCATAGACAATTACAAGAGCGCCACTAAGTTCTGCACAGAGTACAACAAGGCGCTGTTCAAGGTATGCTATATAGGTTGCCTTGTAATAGAATTATGTTCAGAAAAGCCAGCTACAACAAGTGCCTAAATCTTAAATTTTCCTACCTTCGTCCTAAACTATTATAACACATGTGCCTATCTCCTTAAATATTCCAACCCAAGTGCCGATGTCCTACACAGACCTAACACAAGTGCATTCGTCCTAAACCATACCAGAAAAAGTAAGTACCTAAGTCCTAAACTGTCATATCCTATCATAAGTGCCTAAGTCCTAATTTGCTATGCCATATACCATTTCAAACTCACTCTTAATCTTACCTTATCTTTCAAATTCTAAATTCAAAAAACTGTCATTATTTCGCAGATTGTTGAGTCGTCGTTAGATGATTTGGACAAAAAGGACTATGCGTCCGTGCAGGCCACTAAAGAGGCGCGCGACAAGGCTGCCGCTAAGGCCAAAGACGCCCAATCTAAGGCCAAACTGGCTATAGGTATGTTTTGATGATGTTGAATTCATAAAATTGTCCGTTAAACAGATCGTTGAGCTTTCGTTGGACGACCTTGACAAGAAGCGTTTTGTGAGCGTTCAGGGTGCGAGGGTTGCAATGGATAAGGCAGCGGCTACAGCTAAAGACGCTGTCGCTAAAGCTAGAACTGCTATTGGTATTTTATTTTATTTTATTTTTAATATCCACATAATAGTTACCAATACATTACATTTAGTAGTATGAGATGATAGCATAGTTTTTGTATAAATGTTAATGTATAAAACTATTAGTATGTTTTATACATGCATACATGTGTAAAGTAGATCATTAGATAGTATTTTTGTTTTTAGAAAGATTGATATTGACAACCCAAATAGTTTGTAAGTGAAAACGTCAGTATATATTGTGCTATTTATTGATTGTGTTTACATGTGTAGTGTAGAACATAAGATAGTATTATTGTCATTGGAAGATTGATGTTGACAACCTGAATAGCTGTTAATAAAACGTCAGTAATTTTACAGGTTGTTAGGTACGGTCAGCAATGAAAGTAGCAGAATAGTTAAGAACCATGTCGTAGTAACTATACTACAATTAGATAAGCTAGTTTTATCTTTAGTTGCTTTGATAAAGTTGCATGTTTAGTTTATGTTTAGGTAGATAGAGTTTATTGTTTTTGTTAAGAAATTGCCATCCATTGATTGTTGTCCACTTATGTATAGTATGCTGTAACATAGTACGCTAGTACAGGTACATTAGATAGTATTTTTTATTTTTTTATTTAGGCGATTTACACACGATGACGGATGTCATAGCGACATACGTCAATGCGTCATTTTAATATGGCTGCCGATGCCGTAGTAACAGAGTGAACGAGAGTGCGGCAACAGTGCCGTGACCTTGAATCCGAGCTGTAGGCTTACTCTTGAACGCAAACTCAATCTCAATACAATTCCAATGCGATTAATATTATCGATATTGGGATAAGTTGCTCAACTCAACAATAACTCTGCTCAGCTAACTACTGCCCTCTGGAGCTGAGCGGAGAAGAGCCGTTAAACGACTCTAAAGGGGACTCCATTGGTTTATTTCCACACAGTTCTGCTCTGATGCGTCGCTTGTGTGTGCGCGAGAGGTCTCATACAACTCCTTGCGATGTTAAAGTCGCTGACGCTCACCACAAAAAGGTCCTAGCCTTTAGAGGCGCCCTCGGGTTGTTCCGCTCCCGATCCGATCCGAACTCAGTAGGGCACGGGGACACGCACTGTGCGTGATGCCGTTCCCTCTAGAAAACCTCTGACGGTGCTTCGTTTCACACGGCTTGAGGAACCTTTTAAGTTTCTCGCCGTCCCCACAAAAGTCAGGTGACCCTGAAAATGCAAAAGCGTCACTTGTCGTCTACGCGCGGTGTATTAAACTCCTTGCTATGTTAAAGTTGTATTGACGCACGCTCCAATGGCATCCGTCATCATGAGTGTATTGCCTTACTATTTTACAATTGACGGATTGATTAATAACTCACTTTTGCCATCTCGCCGTATAATTGTAGATACGCTCGACCGTCTCATAAAGGCTGGTGTGCAAGCGCCGCCCGAGAGCATCGCTGCCACAAATAGGTATATCAAGCAGTTTCGCAACGACCTCGCCGTGGCGGAGAACGCTTTTAAAGACGAGAACGAGAAGTCTGTGCTTACCAACAAGTACTGGAATAAGGTACGAATTTACATAACATTAGATAATATAACGTTCTCCAAAAACCTTGACCGACGATCTGCCCCCCGACCGCCTAACCGATCGCTTTGGCTACGTCTATAGTTTATGACGTCATCTTGTCATCTAGCTAATACGTATAGGCATATATCGAAAGCTATAGCCTATAGCTTTCGATATTGATTTCATAGGGGGTACGAAATTACAAGATGACGTGATAAACTATACACGTAGCCAAAGCGATCCGTTAGGCGGTCGGGCCTTGGTGAAGGTCGCGAGTAGCCGCTGGATGCGAGCAGCACAAAATCGATCGTTGTGGAGATCCTTAGGGGAGGCTTTTGTCCAGCAGTGGTCTTTAAAGATGTTTAGAACCTCAGTATGGGGTGATAGTTAAAGTGAGAGTCAAACACACACATTTTTGGCAGAGTAAAATAACTTTTTTTTTATATATGCCATTTTATGATGCAATTTTAAAACTGATTAGTGCTTTTGCAGATTTGTCGAGATATTAAATAACATATTGTTCACTAGATACTCCAAGTAAAAGTAAAAATATTAAACACTATATTGTCATTATGTCAGGTGGAAATGGCTCGCTCCGCTTACAAGTCGGAGTTGCAGACTCTCTTCCCCGGCATCGATTTGAACGCCAGCCGCCTTGACATCAAAGACGACACGGATCTCCTACTCATCTACACTTTAAAGCAGGTACATTTTAAACTAAAACCACTAAATAAAGAGACCCAGAAGGCAAGTTTATTACATACCGCGCACGAGCAACTCACACATAGACCCCTTGCACGGACACGGATCTCGGAACAATCCAAGCGATGCTGTTGCGAGATTCCGTGTCTATGTGTGCTCGAGCGCGTTTGTATGAAGCTTACCTTCTGCAGTCGTCTTATTTTGTGATAAAACTAACAATAACAGGCACAGCTGAATGTTTTCAATGGTTTTTGATTTAATTTTGACAACTTTTTTTTCATAACGGTTATTTAAGTTATGAGGTGCTGGTTGGCTCAGTGGCAAACGCGCTCGGTCTGCCATTGCTGAAGCTAAACAACTTTCGCAAAGGCCGGTCATCGGATGGGTGACCAAAAGTTTTACGGCTGTAACTCCTCCGAACTTTGGGAGGCACGTAAAGCCGTTGGTCCCGGCTGCACTAGCAGTTGTTAACAACCACCAACCCGCACTGGGCCCGCGTGGTGGTTTAGGGCCCGTTCTCCCTGTGGTGTTTCCAGAGTTAAGATTCATGTGTAACATTGGGGACATAAAATGAGTTGGTGATTACAAAAACAAATGTTGAAAAAATTTCCATGAGCAGGTTTTTCCCAATTGAGCTATCGTGGTTCTAACCAGCCCGCCGAAATTATTCAACACAATTTTATTTTTTACTTTGAAAGCCAAAGGCGCCCATTAATATTTTCAACATTTGTGTTTTTGCAATTTGTTTCGCAACAAAATTTGCGTTTAAACATTATATAAACAAAACAAAAACATGAGTTGGTGATGATAATAATTACGCATTAGGAATTGTATCAAAGTCTCAAAAATAACTCTTTATTACCCGTCTTTTTTTTGTTGGAGAGACTTTGCTGATTTCCTAAGACAGCATTTTCAGCGTCACTCGGACTTTTTTAGGGGCGGCGAGAAACTTAAAGGGTTCCTCAAGCCGTGTGAAACGAAGCAGCGTCAGGTTTTCTAGAGGGAACGGCGTCATGGTCTAGTACGTGTCCCCGTTCCTTGCTAGATTATTTGAGGGGTTCGGATTGGTTCGGTAGCGGAACAACCCAAGGGCACAAAGGCTAGAACCTCGGCTCGTGTTGACCAAGACGGGTTGGTCGTCTTTACGGGTGTGTCGGGTTGACTTTAGGACCTCCCCTCAGTTGGAAGTGGGGAGACGAGTTCAGGTAAATTACTGTACCTGGTATAAAGCGCGTGTGAACCGGATCGTCGTACCCTTGTTCTACGAGTACGGTACTTACTTACTCCGCTGGCTCAGTGACCCGTAGTGGATCTTGGCCTCTGATACAACAAGACGCCAATCTTCCCTACTTCTACCCTCTCAGACTTGTAGGTCTTTCACAACTTCATCCTTCCAGCGGTACCTAGGACGCTCAACCTGTGACCGCCCGCTTGGCCGTATCATGTATGCTCTCTTCACTGCCCGATCTTCTACCATTCTCTCCGCGTGCCCAAGCCAACGGAGTCCCAAGTCAGCTGATTTGATTTCTCTCGATTTTTTTGACGAGTAGTGTCTTGGGCCTAAACTAGTGTGCATTGTATTTTGTAAATGTGTAGTGACATTTAGAGGATCGGAAAATTTGCTGGTGATGATAATAAGGAGGGTGCAGGAGGTAAGCTTCATACAAACGCGCTCGCGCAACAGCGATAGACAAACTCGCACGGGCACGGAATCTCGCAACAACTGTTGTGGGCAGTTCCGAGATCCGTGTCCGTGCAAGCGGTCTATGTGCACTGTGATGATCGGCACTCCTAGCAATAGCAGCGCAATGGCACACGACGTGATGTGAATTTAAAAGGAGTACATTAAAGATGGGAATTATTGATTCGGGAACAGCCAGCTACGGAGCTAACGCTGAATTGTGAACTGTATCTTATGAAATATATATTATTCAAGTTATTTTGCCTTCTATTATTTACCCAGGTCGTAATAGTACATTGCTCGAGCGCAGTATTTTTTTTAATTTAAATAGGTACGAACATACAGCTACAAAATAAAAGTAATCATGAAATATTGAGTCTGAAAGCCTTAAATCGTACACAACATTATCCAAAACATTGTTAAGTTACTAAGCTTCCTTCTAGGTCTCCTTATTTTGTGTTATTTGTATCATAGTAATAATCATATCATCATATAATCATATATATCATCATATCATATAATCATATATCATAGTAATTATACCCGTCGTTTTGATCGCGTCGCACCGGCCGTGGTCACCGACTGGCTGCTTAATAACGTCTCTGTTAGCGCGGCAGTCTTCATCCACCGTCACATTAATTCATCGGCGAAAACACCCATACCTGTGTGCTGTGACACTGTTATAGTTTATTTTTATTTATTTGGAATAACAAACAATTAAAAAATGTGTCTTCTACTACAGCTTAAAATACAGAACCTTACTAATTTTGTAACCAATGACGATATTAGTTGTTTTAAGAGTGTTGTTTAATTCCAAACTTTTTGCCTATTTCAGATCCAATACCTTCAAAACGAATTGGCTGAATTGCAGACTGTCAGAGAACTGAAAATTAACAGAGCCATAGAGTGTGAGTGCTCACTTTAATTTACTTACAAAAGGCGTACTAATAATAAATACCTTTTCAACTAGAAACGCCTCTCAGTGGCCTAGTGGCAAATCGATTGGCTTGATACCCAAAGGTCCTGGCTTCAATTCCTAGGTCGGGCAAAGTGCGTTTCAGATTGTTTGATGCATAGCCCGGGTTTGTGATCACCAATCTACATTTGGCTAGCGTGGCGATTAAGTCATTACCCATCATTTGTAGTGATGACTTTTTTTTCAATGATGGAGGCCTTTGCCCAGCTGTGGGGCAGTTATAGGCTGTTTACTTACACTAAAAAGGTCCCCATTAATTCTATCGGTGGGCGGAGTTAGCTTCGATTACCACATGCAAAGACAAATGACTTGGGTAGTTGACTGGTTATATTGACGTACTCAGAGACGTCAATTAAGATTTAAAGACAATCAAATGTCTTTCCTTCCCTATTTAGCACTGTACATAAGAAAGTGCCAGCAAGGGACTTAATTGTCATTAAAACTTAATTGACGTCTCATATCGACCTAATTGACGTGACGGCAGATAGACATTAAAGAAACTTTTTAGCTACTGTCAAAACGATTTCTTCAATATAAATTGTATGGGAATGGAAACTGTGACGTCACTATTTTGTTCCGTCCCACTTAAGGGCTCAAAAATCCGGTCACAAGTAGATTTTGTAAAATCGCTTGTATTAAAAAACTGGTTACTATCAGAGATAGATGAATATACGGTAGAATCAGAAAACAATTATATAAGTGTTTTTTATATATTTTAGCGTTTTATTAACGCTTAAATATACTTAAGTAAAATTTAAACACTGAAAAAAGACGACAACCTCAGGCGGGAATCGAACCACGCACCTTCCGCATTCCGGGCGGCTGCCTTAACCACTTGGCTACCGAGGTCTGGCTTTCACCCGTCGAAATTTTTCAGTGCTTGATGCTTATGTTTTTTAGTCAACATTGCTTCATCAATCTTAGAAGTTTTCACCTCTGAGATCCGAAAGAAATATTTTTACAAATATTTGAACATTCGGTTAAGATGAAGCTGCGTTATAGATAAGTGTTTTTTATATATTTTAGCGTTTTATTAACGCTTAAATATACTTAAGTAAAATTTAAACACTGAAAAAAGACGACAACCTCAGGCGGGAATCGAACCACGCACCTTCCGCATTCCGGGCGGCTGCCTTAGCCTTTCGACGGGTGAAAGCCAGACCTCGGTAGCCAAGTGGTTAAGGCAGCCGCCCGGAATGCGGAAGGTGCGTGGTTCGATTCCCGCCTGAGGTTGTCGTCTTTTTTCAGTGTTTAAATTTTACTTAAACAATTATATGTTACCATTTAATAGCAGTCTCAGTCGGAATCGATGGCGTTTATATTGCACTTTGCTCATTTCAAATGTAACAATTGCCAACTACATCTTGAGGGGAGAGCGCTGGTGCCGGTGAGACGCTTAGCTTAGGCGCCAGTCTCTCACAATTTTAATTTGAACAAAAATGTTTTTCTATAACTTATAGTGTAAGCTAAGATTGTGGAGAAAAATAAAATTACTTACTTATATTTTCTCGGATATCGATTGCAATTTTCACATTTTCTAAGTGTCTTCTTAATGTTTTTAAGAAACATAAGCCAGATTTTGTAAATGAGCATTTCTAAGGCAGGTATGCACAACCTGTTTCTAAAAAGCTAAATATTTCCAATTTCTCGTTTTGATTAATCAACACTAGATCTAAGGTCCGACCATTTTTTGCATAAGTTTAATAAAACTAACAATAAGTTTAATGACATCGGCTTCTTGTTAGCTTAAGGATGATAATGGTGATGGTGATGGTGATGATGATGATGATGATGATGATAAATACTTTTAATTTAAATGATATTGATGACCTCCGTAACCGAGTGCTTGCACGCCGGACTTTGGGCGGCGCTAACACTTGAGGTCTCGGGTTCAATTCCCGGTCGGGTCAATGTCGAAAACGAACTTTTCAATATTGTGTCGGGTCTGGGTGGTTGTTGTTTCTGATTTCCATGAAACGAGTGCTTTACCTTGGCATCAGAACAATGTATGTGATGTTGTCTAAATATTTATATATTATTATTATTTATTCAAAAATGATACTTATATCATTTCATTCTTTCGTAGGTCACGATGAGAAAGCGATAATCGAAGCTAAAGTTGAAGAAGTGGTCAGGAAGGAACAAATAGAAAAGGAGAAGGAGTTCCATAAGAAGGTTAGCTCAGAGTTCATACATCGTTTTATATAGATAGATTGCCTAGTCCACGTTATTCGATACTTTTTCCGAATAATTTCCGTATGTAATAAAAAATAAATGTATCAAAAATGTTGCTCTCAATACTTTCCGTTTTCACAGAGTTTGGAAATACAATCACAGGCGAACAAAAATCTAAGAGCACAGCTGAAGAAACAATACGAAATCCAACAGGAGATTCTTCAAGACAGGCTCAGCAACAAAGAGAAGGAGGTAAGTTTTGGTAAACTTGTTTCGATTCATTCTCAACCTTAATGCAATTTATTAAAATTTAATTTATATTGCATACATACATACTCTCACGTCCTTCTCCCAAAGAGGGACAGAGCATTGAAATCACCAATTTTGAGTATACTCGCCGTTAGTGACCCAACGCTACATTTAGCATAATCAAAGTGAGGCTCTAGCCGCTAGCCGATCGCCTGATGTGCGAGCATCTTGGAACCTTTGTCCTTTAGTCGGCTCCTACGACTTAGGTAGCTGGTACATTATTTTTATGTCCCAGACTTTGTGATTGATAGACTTAAAAATGTTGATATCACGATTTTGGTGTTTTATTTATTTATTAAATTGTAACCTCTATTGGCCATTTATTTTGACCCCAGCCACTAGACACTTAAATGTTTCATTTTTATTTTTTGTGTTAACTCCTTCTTTTTGTTATTGGCTTACCTTAGCTGCACTAGCCCTGCTATGTCACACTAAACTATACACAAATAAATACAAGCGCGGACTTCTTGGCGGGAAAGTGAAGAGTCATGTCTGCGGTTTTGTTTTATTTTCAAAAATTTGTGTTATGTCAAATATTAATGTGAAATAATGGTGGATTATTAACCGTTAAGTGTTTGTAAGTGTGCATGAGTGTTGGCAAATGAAACAAAACAGTGCAACTTTACTTTTCAAATTCTCTCAAGAAGTCCGCCGAGGAATTAGTAAAGCCCCACATCTTTACTGAGATACTCGAAGGGTTGGGGGGTATATCGTTTCTCACTTCTCATTTTTATTATCATTCATCATCATACTGACTGGAAGGAAATATTGTATATTTATGTATTGCTTGTAAGAAAAATTACTTTGACACTGGCTAAATGTGCTAATCGCACGAAGCCATCAACTAAAAGAAAGAAAGAAAAGAAATACAAGCGCAGTGCAAAGCGTCAAATATCAGCTCAACATCACCGGCACCAGTACAGACTAAGTAAAAAAGTTGTCCGTGATAAATGTATATTCGCGGATATGGATGACCATATCCACGGATAGTAGATTCCCACCACAGGAGCCCTCGCCTACGTCCGATATCGGTGGCCGATTTTTCAGTCGGTGAAAATGTAACGTATGTAATTCTATGTTGCATTGCAACGCACACGTCTTACAAAACACAGTTACAAAATCGGTCTGATTATCGGTCCTACAAAAATCGGTTGTCGTGGTCGTAACGGTTTTTATTGTATACTAGCTGACCAGGCTGACTTCGTACCGCTTTGACAGTTTCCATGACAACGAAACAAACAAATTATTTTGTATTGGAAAATTAAATATTATTTATGTTTTTCACCGCTTAAACCTTCCCTGAACTTCCACAAATATTAAATATTAAAATTAGCCAAATCGGTCCAGTCAATCTCGAGTTTAAGCGAGACAAACGGACAGCAATTGATTTTTATATATAAAGATTCATACATCAACTAAAAAAATCGGTCGTGATTATCGGACGTGGGCGAGGGCTATTTTCAATTATGTTAGTAGACGTATTAAAAATAATCTTTAAAAAAAAATTATTCTTTAGGTAATGGGCAGGTTCAATCGTGCGGTATCTGAAAATCTGGAGAAAGATCGCGTGCAGTTCAAACGTGAGCTGGCCGCGATGGCCGGCAAGCTGCAGGCCATCGAGCAGACTCTCAGGCGTAAGATGGTTTTATTTAATCTTTACATAGTATAAAACAAAATCGGTCCCGCTGTCTGTATGCTTAGATCTTTTAAATTACGCAACGGATTTGAATGCAGTTTTCAGTAATAGATAGTCATTCATGAGAAAGACTTATATGTATAATACATGCATATAATGGGACCGGTAGGTGGCGCTGCTATAGGGTTCTATAGGATACGGGAAGTCGCGAGCGGGCCGCTAGTTATATTTATATGTCAGATAGATGGCGCTAGTATCGCTCAGGAACGGCAAGAGTATAGTCTATGCTTGAGTGTGGTCTGTGCAGCATCTATGGTACTCGGACACATTGAAACGTGAGCTGTCGGAGCGTGTCTAAAATCCATTTGCATCGGGCAATCTATATGTACTATTAATAACAAGGTAAAGTTTGTGACTTTGTTTTGTGACTTTGACTCTGAAACTAATGGGCCAATTCCAAATTTTTTTTCACTGATATCATTTTACATTTCTTGCGGATAATACAGGTTATATTTTATCTAAAAAGGAGTTTCTTTGTAAAATCTCAAATGTACGCTGACGAAATCGCGAGTAAGTGCTAGTTATATGTAAATTTATTAATTGTGGTTTTAAAATAACAACATTGGTTTTTTTTGTTAATACCATAATTATATGTACTAAATACCCCCTTCTATTACAGAGCGTGCTAAAGCGGAGGCGGAAGCTCGTCGCTCGCAATCTCTATGGGCTGCGGCGGAGGCTTTGCTAGCCGCTACCAGGCGGGGTGTCAAGGAAACCAAAGTGGATAACGAGATCAAGGCGCTGGAGAAAGCTGGTAAGGACCACAGTTTATGAGCCTATACTAGTCCACTGTTGGACATAAGCCTCTTCAAGTGCACGCCACCGAGCACGATCCGCGGGTACTCTCACCCAGCTCTTGCCAGCCACCTTGCAGAGATCGTCGCGCCACCTAGTCTGAGGGCGTCCTACACTACGTTTGCTGATACGCGGTCTCCACACGAGATCTCGTTTACCCCAATGGTTGTCGGTTCTGCCGACAACCGATAATATGACCGGCCGACTGCCACTTCAGCTTACTGAACCGATGGGCTATGTCGATTACTTTCGTTCTCTGTCGGATCACCTCATTCCGAAGTCGATCCTTCATAGAAAATCCGAGCATAGCCCTTTCCATAGCTCGCTGAGTGACTTTAAATTTATGAACCAGCCCTACCGTGAGTGTTCACGTTTCGGCACCGTATGTCATGACCGGTAGGACGCACTGATTGAAGACTTTCGTCTTTAGACTTTGTGAAATAGGCGACGTAAAGACCCGACTTAATTTCCCATATGCTGCCCAGCCAAGCTGTATCCTTCTGTTAGCCTCTTTCTCGAAGTTACTTCTACCCAATTGCAAAATCTGCCCGAGGTAGGTAGACATATTCCTTAACAACTTTGAGAGCACCGCCTTGTATGTACTGTAATCGGTCCTGGAATGGCATGCTCATTGAACATAACTTTGGTTTTGTCCAAGTTCATCCGGAGACCGATGCGTTGAGAAGAATCAGCTAGGCCGTTCAGCATATACCGTAGATCCTGCAACGTTTCGGTTTCGTTTGCCACGATGACGATGTCGTCCTCGAATCCTAAGTGTGGGATGTGTTCGCCGTTGATGTTAATGCCACGTCCTTTCCAGTCCAGCGTTTTAAACACATCCTCCAATGCATTTGTGAACAATGGGGGGATATCACATCCCCTTGTCTTACACCTCGATGCAAGGGGATATGCTTAGTCTGGTGGGTCTGTACTTGGACGTTCATGGTGGCAGCATTGTACAGACACCTCAACACTTGGATATATCGCCAATCGACTTGGCATCGTTGCAGGGATTACTATTCTTCTTCTAATCACCTCTTACAACCAGATCTTTATTTATTTATTTATATAAAATTACAATACAAACTTACTTACTTACTTACTTATATTACTTATATTACTTACTTATTTATATTTAAAAAAATTAAGTATCATGTTTTAATGTGTCACCAATTATTGTATTTATCTTTATCGACTTGATAACAATAAACATATTTGAAACTATTTAAAATAGGCGACTTTAGATATTTTTCTATCGAGAAAACTTTTGATATAATATAGCGTCACTTTATCGCACATGCAATTGAATACAAAATATCTTGTCAATCAAAATGATACTTTATCACGTACAGGTAAAGACGACAAGCTAGTGCAGACGGTGTTAAAGGGCATTCCTTCGGAGATTCGAGAGAAAAACATCGCTACTGAGAAGTCGCTGCGAGAGAGGTTTGATGCGGTAAGTGGGGTAAAATATAGTACAATCGCCATTGCTTGTCCCTACTACTGGGGCACGAACCTTCCCTATGGATGGAAACACCACAGTGAGAACGAGCCATAAACAACTACGCAGGCTTCAAATCAAAAATTTTCACTTAATTCAATGAAAAATTAAATGATGGAGGTCTTTGCCCAACTGTGAGACAGTTACAGTTATAGTTACACTATTTTACTTTTACTTAGTTAGTCAATATAAATTAAAATAATGTTTCAGATGGAAAAAACAGCTGTGAAAGTGGCTCTTATCGGTCGCGAGGGCGCAACGCTGCCGATCTACTTCCTATCGTGGCTGCAGTCCAAACTACTGTTCCACAAGGTAAGCCTTAGCCTTAGCGTAAGTTTTAGCCCCCCCCCCCATCCGATATGAACCCCTCGGAGAATCTAGTGGGGAATGGGGACACGTCTTCATTCACGCTTGCATTCCCTCTAGAATACTCTGACGGTGTTTTGATGACATGGCATAAGGAACACTTTCATGTGCTTCGCCGCCCCCAAAATGTCCGGTCATGGTACACACGCCTGCCCATCAGACTACCACAAACTGTCAAGTTTCCTCAATAGACTTTGAACTTTATGTATATATGGCATACGGTTGAACATTTATTGAAGAAATTTGACATTTAAGAGTAGGTTGATGTGCAGGCGTCTATACAAAGTCTCCACCGTAGGGTTTACGAAGTCATGGCTTTTAATGACGTTCAAAAAATAATTAAAAACGTTCATCTATACTTGTATACTAATTAATATTTTTAATTATTTTTTGAACGAGGAAAGAGGAAAGCTTTGTATTTTTGTTTGTAACGAATAAACTTATAAACTACTGACTGACCGATTTAAAAAAATCTTTCACAATTAGAATGCTACATTAGCGCTGAGCATAGGCAACATAGGCTATATAAAAAAAGAAATGTCCACCCGTGCGAAGCCGGGACGGTTTTGAATAAAGCAGTTTTGAAGAATTAAAAGCTTATAAATATTTATTTTTTATTTTTTATTTATTTTCTAGATAGCAGATATTCCAGAACACGAGTTAGAAAATAAGCCGATTGACTTCATGGAACTGGACACTTTCGATATTATTCAGAGGGCGAGGTGAGTTGTTCATTGGTCCTTAATAAGACCTATAATAATATATTATAATTTTTAATAAGAATAAGATTGGAAATCAATTAAATATCACAGCAATCTATAGAAAGACCAAGATGCCTGGGCTGCCAGACGTTACTTATTTTCTCAAAAACTAAATGTGTTGGATTAAGTAGTGTTAGTAAATAAATAAATATTTATTTAAACATAGGCACAAATAACGGACATCAGACAGAAAACTTACAATAATAATATTTAACAAAAAACAAAAAAGTACATGCCTGCGCCCAATTAGAATTGAGCACAACATTTATCAAAATGGTTGACAATGATAAGAAAAAAAGGAAAGAATTTGAAATTAAAATTAAAAAGTGTTAAAATTAAAATGAAATGAAATTAAAAATTAGGTATAATATTAATAAAAAATAATAAAAGTCTACCTAGTCTAGTATGTACAGATGCCTGCACATCGACCTATCCAAAACTGTCAAATTTCGTCAATACATTTTCAACCAAATACCTTAAACATAAAGTTCAAAGTCTATTGAGGAAATTTGACAGTTTGTGGTAGGTTGACCGCGTACCGCATACAACCTCTCAAGCTGCGTACGGATAGCGCGTTCCTGTGTTACGCGTAGTCGGGATACGGTGCCCACGCGTACATTGGATACGCGTACAGCTCCTATACGGACCGCCGCGAACCTGAACGCGAGGTCAATCGATTCACAGCGTTACGCAAGCCCCGCCAGTCATATTTTCATTACTGAAACTCAATAAACACGCGTGTCTATCCATTTTGCCGTCCAAATATAGTGAACCCGGGCGTGCGCGTCCCCTTTGACGCGCGACCAACAACCGACTGACGGCGGCTCGCCTGCGAGCTAGCTTGCGCGGCACGCGTTCCCCAAGAGTGTTCGCGCACCTGCAAGTATGGACATGGCGTTCCAGGACACGCGTAACCGACTACGCGTACCAATGTACGCGCTATCCGTATGCAGTTTCACGGACACGGGAACTCGCAACAGTTGCGCTCGGACTGTTCCAAGCTGTTTCGAGATTCGTGTCAGTGAGAGGGTCTATGTGTGCGTTACTCGAGCGCGTTTGTATGAAGCTTACCTTCTGTTGATCTCCTTATTTTGTGTATTGAGGACGAGCGCTTTTCTGTACTTAAAATAAAACAATAAAAATCTGTCTATCTTTCGCTATTATTCTAACATAGTTTCTTAAGACCTTTGTTACTAACACTTTATAGGCTAGGGCAATATCTGAAATAAACTATTTTATTTTTATATAGGTACCACATGAATCACGGCAATCTAGGTGCAGCTTTACGCTACGTGAACCTACTTCAAGGCGCGCCTAGGGCCGCGGCTAAGAACTGGGCGGACGCCGCCCGCGAGCACCTAGAGATCAGGCAAGCGGCTGAAGCGGTTATGGCGCACGCCTCCGCTTGTGGCCTGTTGTACTTGTAAACGCACTGCCTTATTTGTGAGTGAACTTCCGATAGTCTAAAATGGCCTGACAATGTTTAAATTTGAATAAATCGGTATTTGCCTATGTTTAATGGCTATAAAACTATAAAGCTATAAAGTAAAGGTTTGCGATATATTTGATTATTCTCTTCTATTTGTACCAGCTTTCAATTGTTTGGTAGTGAAACCCGTTTTTTGTATTAAGCAATTTGTAGAATTTATTAGAAATACCACTTTATTGCGTCACTTAATTAGCCACATCATTAAAGAAAAACTTATATTATTAGATTGCACAGTTTCTTTATTGATAAATTGAAAACAAGTTATGCTGAGCTGCGGCTAGTAAATTTACGGGCATGGTCGTAGAGGTATCGTAACAATCGCGCACGCTTTCGCTTATAGCATGTTGTCTTTGTGATCACTGACTTGCATTGTAAGGTGAGTGAACTTTTGATTTCTGATGTCCTGGTACAAAGAAAGAGAAAGATTGCCTTGTCAATTCTTAAAAAAAAAAAGTATCGGGAAAAGATAGACTGGCACTATTTATTTATGGTTATTATGCTGGAATCTAAACGGTGATACCGGGAAAAGGCCATAATTGAGTTATGAAATATAGCTTCTATTTTATGTAAACATTGAAGTTCGTAATGAATTTTAAACGCGTAGAGCATAGGATATGATCTAATTACAAAACTATATCTCTATCGACTTATCTTATCTTATCTTAGTGGGGCCTGCCGAGGTTTCCCTTTCGCAGTAACACCTCGACCCATCGGGATCTTTTGTGCAACCCCATCCTTTCACTCTTCCTCCTCTGTAAAGATAGAGGCCATAAGTTTGGCAACGTCTTTAAGAGCTTCTTTAATTTTAAACGCGTAGAGCATAGGATATGATCTAATTACAAAACTATATCTCTATCGACTTATCACGAAATCGCAGGAAATAACAACAATAATTACACAGCCTGAGAAAAAAATAACTGCACCGCTCACAGCTACACTACAGGCTGAGGTCTGAGGTCCGGCTAGAGAGCGGGGTTACAAACTAAACTTAACTTAGCACGCTTTTTATAGCGCAAAGCATTATTTCGTTTATACAAAGCATTGAAAGACTCACTGGCCACCCCGCTGCCCGCTCGCGCTTCCGCTAGAGCATGGCCGCAGACTTACCATGCCTGAAGATCCGTGATACGGTTAAAGATTTTTTTCTCTCTAATATAAACAAAATCTACCTATAGAGAAAAATACAATGTTTAATAAAAGCTACATATACAATAACAATAAAATCGAGTAGCATTTTATTAATACCGATTGCTAAATGTGTCTACATGCATGACACTAGGCGTTTTTTGTCCTATTTTATAGTGACCTATTCATTTAATCACTATACGTGATATTATTATTCTGCTCTTTGATAGTTTACTCAAAGCGGTAATTATTTCTTTCGACATTGTAAGATTGTTTTGTATATATATGTTGCTTTTTAGAAATGTTTCTATACGTTGTTTTGTGAATATGAAAAGTAGCAATTGGAGTAAATATAATTTTGTGCTTAAATGCAGATGTTAAAAAAGTTTTCTTGCAAAGCCAATGTGATAATTAATTGTTTTAGACTATGCTACACAAGTTATAAGGTCTATATTGTTACAACCTATAAGGCAAGAAGTTCATTCACAAATGATGAAAGCGAATGGTTTTGGTAGTTAATTAGAGGCGATGCTAATAGGTACCTTGCTGGTATTGTTCCAAAGACTGTTTTACAATGACCATCAAAATTGTAAAGTGGAACAGGGCGTCAATACGACTACGTGCAAGCAAACATGAACTTTGTTGTGTGAGAATTAAAGATCAATATCGATTGTTGAACGATTGTATTGTGAGCCTTCTTTCTCTTATTAATTATTTTCTGTATCTATACTGAACAAGCATAGATTAATGAATTCAAATCGAATCATGTAGGGTTGTCTGTCATCTCTTTAGTATTTTTGTTATACCTTTTGTTTAAGTTTGGAGAAAGAAGGTTTAATATGATTAAGGAAAAGAGTAATCGGAACTATAAAGACAGACTTAGATCGAAAATCTAGGTTCGAGACCACTATGTTATATAGTTGAATATATTCATTGTTATACACTTCCCTTTCTTTGCATCCTCTGCACAAAAGTGTGTCCGCATTTACTCCTCAGTCAGAATTGTTAGAATAAATTACGGTGCCAGCGATACAGAATATGATGATTCTTTAATTTTAGTAACTTATGTAAATATACTATTGTAATGTAATTTAAATTAAAAGATGATTTTTATTTCTTTTGTTGTTTCATTTAAATAAAGGCACTGATAAATGTTAGCCGCTTTATAATCAGCCTTTTAAGTATAAAATAAGGCGACTGCTGAAGGTGTGCTTCATATACCGCGCTCCTGTAATTGCATATTAATGAAACCAAATTCAGACGACGCTAAGTTACTATATAAAGGAGATGTTTAATTTTGTATGGAGAAAATGCCAACACCTTGTACACAATACCGAAAGATATCTAATGTATGAAATAAGCTTATTCGAAATGATTTTCTTCAAATAAATTATTAGTTTCAAAGAATTATCTGAAACACTAAAATAAATCAACTTTCTTGATGGCAGCGGTATTCTGCCAATGTCAAATCAAAACAAAGATGTTTTTCGGTTTCTTTTTATCTCTAAGTATCTCTTATTTTAAATATATGTATTTTTTAAACTTTTTTTAGTAAATGTACAGGGTCTTGGCATAAAATTAAACATCTCCTTTGTACAATTGGCTATTATGAATAGATAAATGTTTCTGATAACTAATTGTACAAATATGATTATGTAATATTTATTAATGTTAAAACTATGAGGGTGGCATGTTTTCTAACAAAACCATCAATATTGTATTTTATGTACACACGGCGGCAGATCAACCTACCCAGAACTGTCAAATTTCTACAATCAATTTTGAACTTTATGGTTTGGTTATAAGGATCAATATTTTTTGAAGAAATTTGACAGGTTTGGGCAGGTTGATCTGCCGCCGTGTACAAATAAATAAAGTTTTAAAAAAAACTTCTCACGAACACGGAATCTCGCAACAGCTGCATTTGGACTGTTGTCGGAAGTTTACCTTCGGCAGTCTCCTTGTTTTGGACTTAAGGCCGTCACACAATTATCAATAAGCTCATGGGAAGATTGGTTTATGCACATCCACGCTGATACAATACGGATTGGTGGGTTTTAAACGACTGCCATGTTACAACTGGGACCAACGGCTTTAGTTATTGTTCTAGGGGGCGATTTTTGAACGGTGAGTAGTTCTCACGCTATAATATAAATGAGTGCTCCTTTTTCTCTTATCAAAGTCGCTGACAACTTATTTTTGATACCGAAATTTATGGAACGGTATGCATAAATAATACAAAAACATATTTCATGTCACTTTTAATAACGAGATCGCCCCGGTTAGACTAAAAAATGGCTTCCCTGCGAGGGAGATAGAGATGACACACAAAATAGGTATAAAAGGGTGGCTGCAACCGGTAGCGATTCAATTACCTATGCTTGGTCGTAGCGTAAGTATTAACTTGTAAACGCCTACAATATACTGTGATTTGTGAAGATTTAAGGCGTCCGCTGCGACAAGCGGGCCGCGGCGTGCTGTTTCGTGTAAATTCATAGAGCAATGTGAGGCGTGCGTGTCTAGTCGCACTCGGTGCTTAATGCTTCAAAACCATTATATCTGTCAGTGATGGAGCGCGGCGCGGGTGTGGCTCATCTTGGCATGGCCACTAGCACCAACTCTAAATCTGACTTTATAGATAGCACTTATATCGAAGTATTGATGCCAGGATGAGGACATGGCCTCCTACTCCACAGTTTAAGTACAGACGCCTGCACATCAACCTATCGAAAACTGCCAAATTTCTTCAATACATTTTCAACCATATTGCTTATTACTAAAGTTAAAAGTCTATTGAGGAAATTTGACAGTTTGTGGTAGGTTGATGTGCAGGCGTGTGTACGTTTGGCCGGCGCGCCTCCCGGGGAGGCGTATGGCAGTAGGGTGCCGCTCGGCTCGCACGCTTTACGTCACGCGTCGTCGCGCGTAAAACGAACGATCATTTCTGTGATTTTTGTGCACCGAGGAATTACTACTAAACGATCTTATAATCCGTATAAAGATACTGTTGTTTTTACGGGTGTCTAAATACTTAAAAGAAAGAAAAATGAATCGAATTTACATTTTTTCAATTCCGGAAGATATGAAGGTAAGTTGTATTTAAATCATCACATATCCAATTGTTTTGTATTAATGTACAATTAGTCGAGATTGTTATACTACATAGGTAAGCGGTTTAGGGCGTCTGAAGTGAAATAAGTAGATATTAACTATGTACCTACCTAGATTTTCGTATTGATCACAAATATTTGATTCCCTTTTTGATTAAATATATTTAATTTAAATAATTTTAATTAAACGCTTTAGACTCTGTTTAAAACAAATTACCATTAAGTACCTAACAACTAAACGAAATATCCATAGAGTTTATCAAGCCCACTTTAAAAAAATCTCTAAAGATTAACAAAGAGGTCCGCTTACCTAGGTTTGTTAGTGACTTATGTTTATGATAGATAACTGATATGCTATGAGTGAGAACCCTGCGCTCCTGACGTCAAATCGATATCGAGTCAGCGTTGCATAACGGAATATGAACGCTCGGGTCACAACACGATAAGTTTAAGGCCGACAACGCATCTGAGATTCATCTGGTTTTGCGGGTGTCCATGGGCGGCGGTAATTGCTTCCCATTCAAGTGACCCGCCTGCTCGTTTGCCTCCTAATATAAAAAATTAAAAAAAATGTTTCAATTTAGTGTGAAAGTCGTAAGAGTAGGCAATTTTTTACCTAAACTTGACTTTTGTTAGAGAGTTAGTTTACTGTACGGTAGTACTATAAGTTATTTTGTGCCTATGACCCCTTACAAATTTTGAACGGTAGACCTGATATATCTATAACTCTGATTTGATCTTCGCTACGATCTGTAGTTTTCGAGATAAAAGGTGGCCATGCCAGGATGAGCCTCATCCTGGCATGGCCACCTATGACCCTTTATAACTTTTGAACGGTAGACCGGCAATCTCTGATATTTGGTGTCATACTTCGACATACTATCTATAAAGTCAGATTTAAAGTTTGTGATGGATGGCCATGTTAAGTTGAGTCACACGGCGCGGGTCTCCGCGGCGGGCGCCAGGCCTTGCTCCGTCAGTTTACGCAGTGGGTGGCCTTAAAAACAATAGCTAAAAAAGTCAATTCTATTCTATTGGCTGACGTATTTAAACAACAAAATACTCAGCAGTTATAATATAAGTAGGAAATCTGCGTCGACTTATTGAAAAACAAAGTGCGCGAGGCGCTCCGGCTGACTTTACACACGACCTCAGAAAATAACTAAACATTATTCTGAGCGCACGACTCACGACTTAATTAACTGGTTCTGCCGAGTATTAGCCGAGATCACCGTACAAATTAGTTTGCTTGAATCACTCGTTTTTATAGAGCCGCCCTTGTGTTTTTATTTATTTTGTGGCGTCCAGCTAGCAACCCTAACTACTATCCTGTGTTTTAAATCCTTCTTGTAGGCTTTACAATCTTAAAGCAGTCCATGTTTTTCTTTTCTTTGAATTTTTGATCAAGTCAAACTCGATTGTCAAAACATAGTCAGCAGAAGCAAATTATTTCCTCAATGATCCGGAGCAAAAATATACAAAAGGAAACATTAGAAATATGCAAACAAAAATATTCATATCATTATTATAAATCGACAGAAATAGTAACATGTACCGAGTAGCCGCGCATATTTTAAACAGTAGGACTATTTTGGTAAGTACCCACAGCAGCATAAAACTACAAAATGTTAAAGTTCTTCAATCTTGGTTTTTAAGTCGAAACTGCTGAGTTTGATAATCAATGGAATAAATTTTGTATAACTTGATATGCTGCGGTTCGTACATCATCATCACCAATCTTTAAGCGTCCTAGTGCTGGGCTAAGGTCTTCCCCCCATAAACAATCACTGCGCTGGCGCATGGCGGGTTGGTGGGTTTCAATAGCTGCCATTTTACGACGGTAACTTTGAAACATGTGTTATCCGACGCACACGATGGGAGTTCTGCATATAAGTTTGGTGATAACTACAACCCGAACAAGAAAACCAGCTCATTTTTATGTCCCCACTGCTGTGGCACGAGCCATCTCTATGGATGGAAACACCACGGGGAGGAAGAACGGGCCATAAACCAGCACGCGCGTCCAGGCCCATTGCGGACTGGTGTTTGTTAACGACTGCTGCCGAAACAAAAGTTCCACCAACGGCAACGCTACGTGCCTTCCGAAGCACGGAGCGTTGCTTGCTATCAATACTTTTATAGAAGTTAATAAGCACCTGCTGGATTTAATAGTTTTATATAAAAGTCTATTGAGGTACGGTGACACGCTTGCATGAAGCCAGCCTCTAGAAAACCTGTGGGGTTTGGCAGTCACTACAGTAGCTTGGAGAGGCCTATGTCCAGCAGTAGACTAGTATAAGCTGATGATGATGATGATGACAGTAGCTTGAGTAATATTAAGTTTCTCGCCGTATTTAAATCCGTTGACGCTTTAAAGTAGGTACAAGCGATTAATAGCAATTTTTTTAAAAAAAATTTTATATTGAAAGTAAGCCTCTGCCTGATGTTAAGCAGAAGCAGAATCTAGATCCAGGGATAGCTGGTAAAGCAGGATTCTGCCTCACTAGTCAATATAGAAACTATTTAACAACTGGCAAAACTATTATTAATTTTTCATAGAAATTGTATGGGATTAACAAACTACACTCGGCGTCAAAAAAATCGCACCTCTTAGAAAATCACTTTCAAATGTCATTTACTCTTGATATGCACATGCAGTCGCATTAATTATGATTTTATTTACAAGGTTACTTAATTAACTTAATAAAAAACATTACTTTTCATTATCAAATAAAACCTAATGCAACAAATAAAGTGTCACAAAAATTCGATGCAAATTTTGCTACCCGTGAGAGTTGCTAGTTGCGCTTCCTTTGTGGGTATAAAACGGTCAACACGGGTTCAATGTGGGTCATTCGCTATTCAACCGTTGAAGAGGACACACGCACAGATTTTGATGGATACCACAGCTGATAAAGCCGCTCAAGTGGTTGCACTACTGCAATCAGGGGTGCGGCAGTGTGATGTCGCCCGGCAACTGAACCTGAGCCGTTATTCCGTTCGAAGAGTGTACCAGCGCTTCATAGAGACCGGTGGCTATATCCGCAGACACGGTTCGGGTAGACGTCGCTGCACTTCGGAAAGAGACGACCGGTTCGTTGTGTCGAACTCTTTGAGAAATCGTTTCTCCAACGCTGTTGAGTTGCAACAGCAGCTCCAGGCAGTTCGCAGACGCACCGTAAGCGTATCTACGGTTAGAAGAAGATTGAAGGAGAAGAAGATAGCGGCCCACAGAGCTGCTACGGGTCCAAAATTGACTGCAGCGCATCGGCGAGCCCGCTTGCAGTTTGCTCGTGACCACGTCGATTGGACCCTTGAGCAGTGGAGAGCTGTTCTCTTCTCAGACGAGACGCGAGTGTGTCTTTTCTGCAACGACCGACGGAGAAGAGTATACCGGAGGCAGGGTGAACGTTTCGCCCAAGCCTGCATCCAGGAGACGGTGGAATATGGTGGCGGATCCTGCATGTTCTGGGGCGGTATGTCTGCTGCCGGCAAAACCGACCTTGTCTGCGTCTCCCGGACTGGAGGTGCTCGCGGACAAGGGTCGCTGACTGCTCGCCGCTATGTCACTGAGGTCCTGGAAGTGCATGTGGTCCCCTTTGCCGAATCTTTTGGCGAGGGGTTCACATTAATGCACGACAACGCTCGCGCTCACACTGCAGGCATCGTGAGCGACTTCTTGCAGAGGTCCCAAATCTCTGTGATGCAGTGGCCAGCGCGAAGTCCGGATCTGAATCCTATAGAGCACCTCTGGGACCATCTTAAACGTAAGGTTCGATCTCGGGATCCAGCTCCTTCGACTCTACAGGAGCTCCAAGACGCGGTGATTGAAGAATGGGGGCTTATCCCTCAAGAAGAGCTCCTGAAGTTGGTGAGGTCCATGAGGGACCGTATGGAAGCCGTGATCAGGGCAAGGGGGGGTAACACTAGATTTTAAGTTAATTTTAAGACACTTTTTGTACATTTTTCTTTGTAAATTATCTGTTGTTAATTAGGACTTAATTAAGGATTTTTATTATTTTATTAATTTTAATGTTGTTTGTATAATTATAATTAAACAGAAAGTTAAATTTAATTGTTTTTTGATACTCCTTTTTGTTACCTTTCTAATGATACCCAACACTATCCTCTACATAAGGTTTAAGAATTTTTAAAGATGATTTTTAAAAGGTGCGATTTTTTTTACGCCGAGTGTATGAGGTCACTATTTTTTCCGTCAATTGAGTGTTTATTAATAACTTTTTAGGGTACAGAAATTCATGCTTAGGTCAAATAAAAAATTGGTTAATGTTTTAAAGAACTGTTACGTGATTTCATCTATACGTTTATTGATCTGGAATTAATTGTTGTTGTTGTCAACTACCCAATTGAAACAACTTGGTTAAAGGACACCATGTTGTAGGAAAGAGGAAATACGTGTGCTACTGGGAGGGAATTCAATTGTTTGGAGGTGGGACAAAGAAATGAATCATCTTAGTTCGATGGAATAGTTGCCACAGTAGGTATGGGCTTGTACACAAAACTGCGATGCGACGTCGCATCGTCAAAATCTACCTAATCTATCTATCTAATTTTTTGCGTTGCGAATTCGCATCGCAGGTTTGTGTACAAGCCCTAAATCGGTGACACCGAAAGTCAGTACGCGTGGATATGTAAAGGAAGGGAGAAGGAGGGACAAGGGAAAAATGATTTAAAAAACTCTTTTTGATTCCTTTAAAATTAATGTAACATTAACGTGCAAGCTAACCTTCATTCGTGTTATGTATGTCATTGGTGAGTTCCAAAAATGAGTTTTTATATTTTTTTTGTTTTTTAGCAATGCCGTTCCTCAACAACGATCCAAATAAAGACGGTGGCTAGAACGCCCGCTGATTTCAAATATGTCAAACCCAAGGAAAGGGAGACGTGCCCCATCCCCCCGCCGCCGCCACCCCCTCCTCCTAAAGATGATAGACTTTTGTGGGGGGCGATTGCTGCGCTAGTCATGGCTGGCGGTTTCGCTTTTTACGCTCAGTAAGCCATTTTTTTATACAGAATGTTTGGTAATACGTGTAGTCCCGAAACAGCAACTGCAACCAAGCTTAAAGACCATTGTGATTTTTTTATAATATTTTACGGGTAAGCACAGTGCTCATCTCACCTGATGTTAAGTGACGATAAAGGCCAATGGTGGAAGCGCACTTCACCCGGGATCCTCAACTACTGAGGCACTGGCTATCTTATCTCTAGCTGCCGGAACACAACAATGCTACAAACATTGATGTTATGGCGACATATTTAGATAAGATGGTGGTAGCTAGCCAGATGGACAAGCAAGTCCTACCACCAACCGAACCGAGTACCTACACAAACATGTACCCTCCGCTGGGAATCGAACCCGGGACTTCTGGGTCTAAACGGGCGGACTTAACCATAGACGCGGTTAAAAGTAAGGCGGTGATAATGTAAAATCATATTTACATAGATAAATGTAAACACTCACATTCATATACATTTACACATGGAATCTACAACGCACTGTACACGCAAAATATGGACCTACATAAAATACCAAAAATCTTAGTTGCTAAGTTTTTTCTGTAACCGTTTTATTGATTTAAAAAAAAATATCACTTACACAATTTAATTTTACATAATTTGTCATAGTCTTATAAACGTCAAGAAAGAAACGCCAGGATAAACATTAATTAAAACTAATGTGTAAAATAAACGCGAGTAGATCCGAAAATGTTGTTTCATTTCAATGTGTAGTGTTCGCGTAAACTTTAGAAAACAATAGTCTATTATAAGTTTACTATATTATGATATGGAAGAGCGGGGCCTTCTACAACAGGTATTTTAGAATGCCTATTAGGTAGGTCCCATGTACTGTCTATGAATATAATATGATAAACAGAAAGGGCTATGGTCGGAGTTTCCCTGAAGGATTGAATTTGGACCTAGCACGAAAGTAACCGACTTAGCCCACCGGATTTTCATGCTGAAGTGGCTGTGAGCCTGCCATGAACGCAGAACCTATAACCGTTGCGGTAAACGAGTGCAGGAAGGGACCGAGGATCGGGAAACGTAGTGCAGGAAGACCGCAGACTAGGGTGGAGCGGCGATCTTCGCATCGTGGCCGGCAGGAGCTGGATGAGAGTAGTCGCGGATCGTGCTTCCGCTGAGCACTTAGACTTTAGAGAAGCCTTTCTGCAGCAGTGGACTAGTATAGGCTGGTGACGCAACAGAAATAAATATTATTTTATGTTTATGATTTGGATTTTTGATTTTTAATTAATAACAGCCAGCTGTTTCCCATTCCCTCAGACAAACGCCCGAGGTGCGAGACTGGCTGACACTCCACGCACCGTGGTTCGACGATTTGATAGCGATTGCGTACCGCGAGAACATGTCGTACACCGAATTTGCGGAGAAATGCATCGAAGACGCGAAGAAGTACCTGAAGAATTACGTCGATGGTAACCAGCCGAAGGCGAAGAGGTGCTCGCGTGATGGCAAATTGATTGATGGTGAGGTCAACTGCTTTTGTGGCTCTTCAATCTTGAAGGTTGGCCGCTTCGTAGGGTAGTGGCTCCAGCGTTCGACAGGAACCAATGATCGTCATTATTTTCCCTTAACCTTTCGTCTGCTTAGGCTTGTTTCACACGTACCACAACCACACCACACCGTCGCGACAAAAGGTGGTCAAGGTGTTGTTACGTGTGAATAGTGTCGCTGCGGTTTCTTGCGGTTGCGTTGTGGTTGCGTTGTCGCTAGTGGCCGATGGCAGGGTGGCGGTGTCGTCGCGTCAACGCAACGTGTTTGCGACATGGCAGTAATACTGCTATAAAAGCGCATGGTGATGATACTGGTCAACGCCCAGGAGTTGACCACCAAATTTAAATCAATATTTAGCGCAGCAGCAGGTTTCTTTTTCCCTTGGATCAAATCCGGGACCTCTGGGTCTAAACCCGTGGTCTTAACCACTAGACCACAGAGGCGATTAAAAACAGCGTGTGCGTTGTCTACCCTGAAATTTAGATATTGTGCTTCTGTGCTTTGTTATTTTACTGAATTTAGAATGTTTCAAACAAAAACTTAACAGTGTAAAACAATGAAACTTGGCGGCAGAACTATACTACCCAGCTGGTAGTCATAGTACTAGGTAACTACCTACTGGTATTTTTGCTAGTATTCTGTGCGTAATTAAAATTCTTTAAATTTCAGAACCAGATGCAAACGTGCCACCGGTACCTGAAATATCTAAATGTGATGGTGAGCACACCATTCAGTGTAACGAGTACAGTTTAGGTCCACTAGGGACCCTGGTTTACCCTAGTCTAGAAGCACAAAGTAACAGTGTGACTTCAAAAAAAAATATTTTTTTTTTAATTATTAACTACAAGTAGTTTTTTACAAATGTGTGGGTCTCTTCTGTTAAGTTTGAAAAAACCTGTTTTAGAAGAGACCCCTCTCTTTACTGTACAATCATATTTTTGTTTTGTAGTTAAGTACATAGGTAGGTCTTATATGTTAGAGGTTCAATGATTTGAAAATAGTGTATATTTAGTAAAATTTATGTGGGATATTTTGCATGTTTCTGTGTTGTGTTCAAATAATTTAATGCTTTCCCTTCTACTTTCTTTTTGTGTTATGTCAGTATTTATTTATACAATTGATTACTTCCATCTATATACATATGTATAATTATATAATTTACATATATAATATAAATTAGATGTTGGATAAAAGTTTTTCAATACTTTCGTAACTTTGTAATTTTAACCATGATGTTACTTTCTTTTTACATGTAAAGTAAGTTAGTGAAAAAAAATTAGACTTAGCCTAATGAAGTTTGTAACTATTGATTATAACTTGGGCGTGCGCGAGCGTAATCCGGATTGGTGGGTTTAAACGACTGCGTTGCCATCTTAAAACAACAACAGACTGAGATCACCTGCTTATCGTGCCTTTTGGAGCACTGAGGCATAAAATAAGGAGACTTCAGAAGGTAAGCTGCGGTCGGGCTGTTGCGAGCTGATGCGAGATTCCGTGTCGAGGATCTAATGTGTGAGCTCAAGCGCGGTATGCATGAAGCTATAAGCCCTTCTGCAGTCTTCTTATTTTGTAAATGTGGAGAAGAGCTCGAGATGTTTCCCGATCCGATCCGAACCCTTAGGAGAATCTAGTAGGGCACGGGGACGCTAGTGCGCGATGCCGTTCCCTCTAGAAAACCTCCGAAGGTTATTCGGTTCACACGGCTTGAGCGACCCTTTGCGTTCCTCGCCACCCCCAAACAAGCCCGGTGAAGCTGAAAATGCCGCCTGAGGCAATCAGCAATCTCTCCAAAAAAAAATAAATCGAGATGTTTGTTATTTGGTCACCCAATCCAGTAACGCAAACGCTACTCGCGCAAGCCACTGCGCTATCGATATCAACACTATTATACAAACAATTTATTTATTTATTCCCCGCTCGTAGATTGTGATAAGAAAAATAATTATATTGAATTGAACTGAACTGACGAACTTGAGGAGCTCGATGGCGCAGTGGTTAACGCGCGCGGTCTGCAAGTGCTGAGGTTAAGCAACTTTCGCAAAGGCCGGTCACCGGATGGGTGACCATAAATTTATCTCCGTGCTTCGGAAGACACGTAAAGCCGTTGGTCCCGGCTGCATAAGCAGTCGTTAACAACCATCAATCCGCACTGGCCCGCGTGGTGGCTTATGGCCCGTTCTTCATATCCATCCACAGGGAAGGCTCGTGCCCTAGCAGTGGGGACGTAAAAAGAGTTGATGATGATGATGACGAGGTACGCTGACAAATACATTTACAAACTGCTTTCAGTGAACATAGAGAAGCCGAAGTGTGAAGCGGTACCGCCCCCAGTGATCACCAAAGACATATGCGAAGTGGAGGAATGCCTACGGGATCTGGGAGAAACCATTCTCAACAACTACTACACCGCTAGGCGGGCCTGCGTTTATTATAACGAAGTAAGGAGAATACCAACACATAAACTCATGCCATTCCAGTTTAACACATTCAAAACCTCGCTAGAAAAAAAGAAAAAAAGAGAACGAAATAAGGAATATTTATTTGTACCTATCGTAGTTGCATCAATGTTCTACGCTTTAAGGTGCGCCGTCCGAAAGTGACAAGTGTCATATATTTTATTTGAAATGTTTTCGTCCTTCTCTATCTTTTTATTAGATGCCGCGCGGCCATACTAATTTTGTATGGGGAATTTAACGTGTTAATTTGAAAAATAATAATTTAAATATCCGCTTGATTAATCGAAAATGTGAGACGGACGATTTGTAGTTTAGCCATTTGTGATTGTGTAGACAAAATTAGAGGTACAATAGTTTAGATTAACTATAAGAAATCAACTAATCGCCGCGACTCGCGTTTTCATGATTTTTGCCCAACTTTTAATGATATTGTAGAAAAAACTATAGGTATGTAATATGAATTGATGGATCGGACTAATTGTAAACACGTTCCCTTTGATACTAAATTAAATATATATTTTGTTTATATAATAGCGATAGTGATAGTATAGTATAATATAATATAGCGATAGTATAGTATAATATAGCGATAGTGTTTTCAATTATAAGTATCAACTTAACCGCGACTGAACTTTTGCAATTTTTTGCTCTGCGCACCCCTAAGCCCGGCGTTTGACACAGATGTCGCCGCCAAAAAATAATATAGAATTTAATTGAAAATTTATTGGACAACAGTTCGGAAGCATTTAATTCAAGCATTTAATTTAATTCAGCGTTTAATTCAATTGTTGCTAAAGACTAAAATCAGTTGATGAACTATTACCCTTTATAGGGCTCTGTCAATATACTGGACACCATAATTCTAACTTTATTACCGTAACATAAGGTCGAAAACCAATGATCAACAATTTCAACATGCTCTGCCCATTAAAGGGTATGATTAAAGGAATATAGAGTCGACCGCTGGTTCTTGTCGAGCACCTGGTGCAACTACCCTACTTAAATAAATCATTATTAAAACTAAAACGGAAATTGTACAACAAAATTTTCTCAGTGACTGGTGACGTCACTCAATTGACGTACTGACCAAATTTATTATAATTAGCTTCAGCGGTTTTGTCTAGGCGTTGATGAATCAGTCATTCAGGACAAGTCATTATATGTATGTATACATATAGATCACTTATGGTTGAAGTTTTTTTTCAGCTTGTTAAAGAGAAAATGTTGGATTTCTGTATAAAGGGCTGTAAAGAGTTGCACTTTGCGAAGGCAGAACGCTTGGATTTGGTGCAAAAATCCAATTGCTTCATTGAGGCGGCTACAATCGAATTGGGTAAGGTTATTCTATTTTCCTATTTGCTAGTTTACACTACGATACGAATACAATAGTTAATATAATAATAATTCTTTTAAACAGCTGGACCGATTTGGATGAAATTTTTTGTGTGTTGAACATTTTGGATTCGAGAATGGTTTAGATTTACAATTGGACCCAATAGGTGGCGTTGCTATAGGGGTCCATCATGGGATACGGGTGTTCTTAAGCGGACGAATGATTTGTTTGTTTTGTTGTCATGGAAACTGTCAACGTTTTGTTTGTTTTGTTGTCATGGAAACTGTCAAAGCGGTACGAAGTCCGCCGGTCAGCTAGTATTATATATATTTCTTATTGTTTAACAACATCACATAAACAGTATACAACAGTTATATAAAGTTACAAAGACAAACCTTAAAGTTAAAGTATGACTGCCTTCTAGGTTGATAGAACAGGGGGCTTATTGTCTAACTCTAATACCTATCGTAATACCTTTCAATTTGACATTTGGAAGCTATTCAAAAACTTCAAACCATAAATCTGTAGATATAAGCTTCAAACTAATTCACAAGTGTCGGTGATTGCGATCGCGACCCGTTTTTGAATGATGTTGAATGAACGACATCGTCAATTTGTAATTTTTTTAGAATCGTCTATGCAAAATGTGAAGCGTAAATACCCTTGAAGGGTAACGTGATAGAGGTTGAAAATAGTCAATAAGCCCCCTGTAGGTATTCTAGGAGACAGATTCTTTCCTTTTTCTCTGCATACCCGTAGAAAATGAAAAAATAAACAACTTATTTACGTATTTTTGTTAATTGCGGTAACGTAGAGTTCGTCTATTATTATTGCAGATGATTTAACCCGATACTTGGAGTGTAGTGTGAAAGCGCCTAAGGACGTTATTGCCGAGACCCAAGCCATGATAGCGGACTATCACGTCAAAATAACCGCAGCCCGCATGCAGTATCAGTGGGAGAATGACAAATCTATCGCGATGGATGCTCAAGTTGCTATGGTAATCCTAACTAATATTATAAATGCGAAAGTGAGTTTGTTTGTTTGTTTGTTTGTTTTATACGCATTCACGCGTAAACTGTAACCATTTGTTTGTTTTGATGTCATAGAAACTCTGTCAAAGCGGTACGAATTCCGCCGGGTCAGCTAGTAAAATATTAAAATGTTTAAAGAGTAATTATTAAAGGGATTCTTACCATGTTTCTTGCGCGTATCCAATATTTCGGCACAGTTGCATGCGACATGATCACGGAATCACTGTGTTATTGCGGGTGGGTTTTTATGAGCAGACAGAACTGTCTACCCTCTTCCTTAGTCGAAGAGAGAGTGAAAGATCGCGCAAAAACGACTAAATTCTCACTTCACCCGCATTTTGCAAGCGTGGTGATTAAGCCCATCGTTTGTATCGATGGATTGATTTCAATGAAGGAGCCCTTTCTTTGTCCCAACAAAGGGACAGTATATAGGCATTTTCTTTACTTTACTTTATTTTTATCTACTTGACTGTTAATACTTAATTAATGAAACCAGGTAGAAGAATTGGTGATGAAATATGTGGACGAGAATCAAACTTTGTTCGCCGGCTTGAATTACGATCAAAAGAGGCCGGTGCTACAAGGTGATGCGGACCTACTTCTGTATCACACGATGAGATATGTAAGTAGCTATAGATAATTTTATATATATCTTACGAGTAAGCACAGTGCTTTCATCTCACCTGACGTTAAGTGATGATAAGGCCAATGGTGGAAGCGCACTTCACTCGGAAATCTCGAATACTGAGGCACTGGCTATCTTATCTATAGCTTTAGAGTAATTATTAACGGGATTATCACCATGTTTATTACCTATAAACACAGTAAGAATCCCGTTAATAATTACTTTAATACAAGTGACTATGATAGTTTAAATAGTTTTATCTAAGTATAGCTGCCGGAACACAACAATTGTCAAGAATGCTACAAACATTAATGTTATGGCGACATATTTAGATAAGATGGTGGTAGCTAGCCAGGCGGACTAACAAGCCCTACTATCAACCAAACTGAGTACACAAACATGTAGGTACCCCCGCTGGGAATCTTACCCGGGATCTCTGGGTGAGACTGCGTGGTCTTGTCCACTAGACCACAGAAGCGGTTTAAGTTAAATGGCGTATATATTGCACTTTTTATATAACCGGGGCGTTAGTTCGGACCACCATCTAAGATTTATTAAAAAAAAAAAAAAATCTATTATCACTAAAGTGTGTGTATATATGACATGGCACAACTTATTTCTTAGATACAATATTATTTATAAAATGTATTGAAAAATTAAATGCCTACCGGAAAATTAAATGCTACCGGGAAGCTTTCCCGGTAGCATAATGGTCAGTGCATCGCCCGGATTGCGGAAAACCCAGGTTCGATTCCTGACTGGGTCGGGTAGGCATTGTTATTTTTTTTAATTCGACAACAGGAAGCTAAATTTACCAAATTGAAACTCGAGGCATACAATATTGGTATTATCTATTTGGTGACAATATAACATATTTGGTCTGAAATGCAGTTAAAATGTATTCATATATTTTTAAGGCTTTTAATAAAAATATAAATTGTATTCTTTTTATTATATTCTAGGAAACATAATTTGGTGATCATTTATCCATTTTGGTAAACGTTTTGAATTTAATTGGTAGTAAAATTGATACATTTTAGGTAGGCGTTTAAACACAAGCCTTTTTTATTTTCTTTCTAATAACTTACTTAACTACTGTTACTGTTAGACTATCTACCAATTATCAGGAAACTCAACTAACATTCTAAATTAAATTGCTACCAGGCTACGACACTTAAAACTCAACTGTGTGAAGCTTCCACTGGTTACACGGAGCGCGTCAACCGGGCTATGGAGAGTGAGTATTCTTTTAATATTTTCAGAAAGAGATAGAGGGAGAGTGAGAGAGAGAGACAATTAATGGCCACACACACGCACTAATTAAAATCAATAACAGTACAGAACAGTATTTGCAGCTGCACTAAATCTGAATTATAAAATAAAGTGTAAAAATTAAATGCCTACCCGACCCAGCCAAGAATCTAACCCGGGTCTTCCGCAATACGGGCGGCTGCACTGACCATTATGCTACCGGGAAGGCTGGCATAATGGTCAGAGCAGCTTTAATTTTTTCACGATATTTTATCATTAAATAACAGTCAATCTGGACCCCGCCTTAGCTTATGTAGTGGCGAAAAAGGCGTGTCACAAAAACGCACAACAAATAGACTCGAGTTCGCATGCAGTGCTCGAGTCTATTGTATGCTCGAGTTTGATAATGTAACGAGTTGCGCTCGAGTCTGGTAAGTAAGAGAGCTCAGTGGTCAACCCTGCTATACACGACTTTTAAGTTTTTCTACTGAAACCCTCTGTTTATCATCATCATCATAACCAGCTCATTTTATGTTCCCACTGCTGGGGCACGAGCCTTCCCTATTAGTGTTGTAAAGAACTCGAGTATTTAGTCGTAATTTGATATACTCGGCTCAATTTTACAAGACTCAGTGAACTAAATAAACTCGGAGTCTTGAGTCGAGCCGAGCGTCAGTCCTTTCACGAAGACTTGAGCGCCAAAATTGAACTCGAGTCTTAAAAGAACTCAAGTTTTAAAAAGAGCTCGAGTCTTACAAAGAGCTCGACTCTTAAAAGAGCTCGAGTATTAAAAGAGCTCGAGTCTTCTTCAAACTGTTCTTCTTCGAAATGCTGTGTATTACACAGTGATTCATTCAGAATACACTTATAAAACCACAATATAACAACAACATTGTTTCTGAAGCGTATCAGGGTTACATAATGTTAAAAAACATAGGTACAGGGTAATCCGAAGGTTTAATAAAGATATTTACGAGTACGTCAGATTTTTTTAAGATGACTACTTTTTTTGGAATAAAAGTAACATTATAGTAAATAACTAAAACTTTTATTTTTCAACATACCCTTCTGGTAACACATATATTTCACAAAAGTAGACTTTTATTGCCTGCTTTAAAAAAGAAGACTTTAAAACGGAAAAGAACTCGAGCGCGACTCGCCGCGTAAAAACGACTCGAGCGCTAAAGAAAACTCGAGTCTTATGTTGCGATCAAGAGCTCAATATAGACTTGAGTTCTCTAGTCTTGGAGTCTTGTTGTTAGGAGTTGAGTCGTGCTATTAGTCAGCCGAGCTAAAAATTTAGGACTCAAAGACTCGAGTTCTTTACAACTCTAGCCTATGGATGGTTAGGTAGAACGGGCCATTAACCACCATGCGGGCCCAGTGCGGAATGGTGGCTGTCAACGACTGGTAATGCAGCCGGGACCGACGACATTAAGTGCCTTCGGTAGGAGCTCGAGATGATTTTGTGGTCACCCATCTTATGACCGGCCTTTGCGATAGTTGCTTAACCTTAGCAATCGCATACGGGCGCGTTAACCACTGCGCCATCGAGCTACCAAATGTTAGGTTATACGAAAACCTTTCGCAAGTATACCGATTCGCACAAGGGACCATCGACATCAGGTCATAAAGCCAGATCAAGACGCTGAAGCTTAGTAGTCAGTGACAGGCAACGATATTATAGGTAAGGGTCACTACAGAGCTTGGACTCGAGTTTAAATAGAACTCTAGTCTCAATCACTGACACTGGTGAGATAATTTGAAGTTCTTGAATGGCTTTCAAATGTCAAATTGATAGGTATTACGATAGGTATTACAGTTAGAAAATAAGCCCTCTAGTCCTACTCTGTGATTTCAAAAGGAAGTAATAACTATTTGTAGATTTTTGCTTAGCGCGCCGCTTCTTAGCTACTTCGCACAGCTCTTGTGGAAAAGCAGCCCTACACTCAATTAATTAATTGATTTGTTTTAAATTCATAGCTCTTTCTCAAAAAGAAGTGGACGTAAAAGCAAGAAATAAAGCAATTGAAGCTGAAATAAAAATTCGGCTAGCAGATTTGGACAAGGAGTTCAAGAGACGGGTAAATAAAACCACATTTATAAGCCATAGCAATTTTCGTTCAGTCCTATCTATTTCAACGGAATACAATGTATTATTTGCGATATTAATTTAGCTGCAGGTTCAAACAGCGGGGAGACGATATCTTAATTTTTATCAAGCTATTAAAAAAAAATAATAGGTAGGTAATACTTTAATTTTTATTTAATGGAATCAGGCGTTATTTTGCGAAAATCCATGGTTAAAAAAATAATTTAAATAAATGTAGTGTTAATTCCGCTAACTCACTCGTTTATCCAGCTTGGATGCAGTACGCACGCACCGCCCTCCCGAAGCGAAGGAGAAACAATGGGTGCAATGAAATCCTCAGGAGCTGTTGACTGGTCGAGAGCTGCGCGCAGCCCTCGACCAGTCAACAGCCCCGTGGAGGGGCGAAACACGTGTCGGGGAATCGGTGTCGGTGTGCACGTTCGCTTGCACCCATTGTTTCTCCTCCTTATTGGGGGCGGGAGGGCGGTGCATGCGTGCTGCATCCAAGCTGGATAAACGAGTGAGTTAGCGGAATTAACACTACATATTATTTAAATTATTTTTTTTTGTACTTTAATTATTAGCTAACCCTGACTTGTACAGCTATAAATATATTGCTTTGTTTTTGTTTTTTATATAGAATGGTTGGCATATTGCTCTGCTCTTCCTGATGTTTTCCTTTTTTACTGATTAAAAGGAGATTTTTTTTTATGGACGCTATATTTTTAAATGTGCTATCAGTTAAACAGCCTCATGTTAGAGAATGACGCAAATGCGCTTACAGCGCCACAAGTGACTTTTATCGCGCTTTTTAAATCGGACCGGCGTGCAGGCTTATTACCGATCTTTAAGTGACAGTCACAATAGCAACAATTACCAATACCAATACCAAAACACATTGTTTCGTATTACGGAATGTTTCTACATTACGCTCTACGCTCTACTACGCTCCGATAGCGCCACAAGCGAGCGATTGACGAGCTAAAAGTGCATGACACGGCCGGCGGCGGGGCGGCCGGCGGTGCTCTAAAATAAACCAACCGATTGTAGCAACAACTAGTAGCAGTCGCGTTGCTATTGTACAGACGCTGGCACATCAACCTATCCAAAACTGTCAAATTTCTTCAATACATTTTCAACCATATACATGAGATAGATAGATAGATAGATAATACTTTTATTGTAACACTAAAAAACATAAACATGAACAAAAGAAAAAAATAAAAATAATTACAAAGTTACAATTTGGCGGTCTTATCGCTTTCAAGCGATTTCTTCCAGACAACCAGTCGGATGGAGAGAGCTAATAAACTTTAAGATCAGAGGTGAAAATATGGAAACATACTAGAATAATGTGTATTTTATAAATAAAGCAAAATAATAATAATGAAAATGATGATAATGATAAACATATAAATAAACCTACTTAAACATAATAGTAGTCTCAGGGAGTAGCTCAATTGGAAGAGCACCTGACCCGGTATGTCAGAAGGGTGCAGGTTCAAATCCTGCTCGTGGAAATTTATTCAACGTTGTGTTTTTGTAATTTGTTTCGCAACAAAAATTTGCGTTAAATTTATATAAACAAAACTAAAACATTTAATCTTTCAATATTTGTAAAAATATTAAGATCGGATGTTTTCATTCTATAACAGCTATGCTTAATCTGCGTCAAAAATGCCTCTGATCTGCATTTTGAAAAATCCGCTTGAACAAATGTCTTCATTTGAAAACACCGTTGATATATAATTTTATTTTACTCTATAACTTTCTTGTTTAAAATTGCTTCTTTCTAAAACCGACCTTTTTATCAATATTATTCCTTGTATTCCAAAGGAATCTACTTTGAAAAATCGCTTATTCAATGATATTTTGTCTGAAATGGGATGCACGCTCTTCACGCTGTGAGCGTTAAATTCGAACCGCACCTAAGATATTTGTTTTTTTTATATCAGTTCAAAGACCTTTATTCCTATAAAGTATTTGAAATACTAATTACAAAATACCACAGCGTCAGGTATTTTAAATACCAATTACAAATTATATTTTTGGGAAGTAATTGAAATACAAATGCCAGATGCATTTGTATTTCAAGTACAGACACCTGCACATCAACCTATCCAATACTGTCGAATTTCTTTAATAAATATTCAACCATATGTCATGTTAATAAAGTTCAAAGTCTATTGAGGAAATTTGACAGTTTGTGGTAGTCTCATGTGCAGGCTTGAGTACGTATTTCAATTACTAGTAATTACTTTACGGTAATACATTACCGTTTTATTTATTCACAGTACGATCTCCAAAAAGCGAACAACGATAAAACACTTAGTGATTGCTTGAAGAAGCAAAAGGACCGGCACGAAGAGAATCTAACACAGAAACTGGTGCAGAAGGAGAAAGAGGTATGTTTTATCATCAGCTCATTTTATGTCCTCATTACTGGGGCACCTAGCCTTCCCTATGTAGGGAAAACGGGCCATAAACCATCACGCGGGCCCAGTGCGGATTGGTGGTTGTTAACGACTGCTAATGCAGCCAGGATCATCGGCTTTCACCACTGCGCCATCGTGCTTTTCGTATTATCATCAGTCTATATTTGTTCACTGCAGGACGTATCTCCTCGCCACCTACCTACTCTCGTCCAGCTCTTGCCAATCACTTTGCGGAAATCGTTGCTCCATTTAGTCTGAGGGCGCCCTCCTACACTACGTTTACCGATACCTACTCAAACAAAACTTATGAATAGGCTAATTGACACTTACGTAGTATGAAACAAGTTCTAAAAAAAATATTTTTATTTCATTCTTCATTTAATTTCAGGTGTCAGTGAAACTGAACAAATTGGTCGCAGAAAAAGTGGCGGCAGAAAAGAAAGTCTTCGCCAGACTACTGGCTGAAATGGCGGCTAAACTGAAAGTCGTCGAAGATAAACTAGCCGGTGAGCAGAATCCTAAGGCCCCCAGCAGAATTCACGAGCACTCCGCGCCACTCCATCACTCCAAATTAATGGATTATGGAAGGTTTGGATATCCAACGCTCGGAGCGATGCCACGCAATTAAATTTGGAGTGACGGGATTTAAGCGATGGAGTGCAGTGCCCCTAAATATGGGCCAATATGATTAATAGGGATTGATGGAATGGAGTGCCCGTGAATGGGGGCAGTTATGTACACACGCCTGCTCATCAGGCAAACAATCCAACTTCCTCAATAGACTTTGAACTTTAAGTCTATGGCATATGGTTAAACATTTATTGGAGAAAATTGTCAGTTTTGTCTAGTTGATGTGCAGATGTCTATACCGTTGTACAAGATTACCTTTGAATAGCATGTGACATTGATCAGAGCTCCTAGTGGCTTGCCATAAGTTCTTTAAGCAGTACCTACTGTAGTGTTGTTGAGTTTGTGTTTGTGAAGGGAGAATGACATCACGCATTAATGCGTGTCCCTGTTCCCTACTAGATTCTCAGAGGGGTTAGGATTGGATCGGTACACGAGTCTCGTTTTCACAACTACAATAACATTTTAGTTAGTTATTATACTGCTTTTAGAGATTATGGTAAAGCACGCGTTCTTCGAAAAAATATATATTTATATATCAATTTGTCCTCAGCCCGGTTAAAGGCAGAGCGTGATACGCGACTCTCTCAAGAGCTGTATAAAGCGGGGTCGTCGCTACTCGCAGCCACCAAGATGGGAGACCGCGTCGTCAGAGTTGACAAGGAGCTGAATGCTATAGAGAAGGCTTCAAGTAACTTACACACTCCTCCTCGGTATCGTTAACAACCACCAATCCGCACTGGGCCCACGTGATGGTTTATTGCCCGTTCTCCCTATCCATCCATAGGCAAGGCTCATGCTCCAGCAGTCGGGACATAAAATGAGCTTATGATGATGATGATAAACTTACACAAGCATAACCGCCTTGATCCAATCCAAACTCCTTGGAGAATCTAGTAGAGGACTGGAGCATACCTGCGTAATCGAACCTCTCTAGAAAATTATGACGATGTTTCAATCACGCGGCTTGAGGAACCTTTTAAGTTTGTCGTCGCTCCCAAAAATGGCCGGTGACGCTCTAAAGCCACAAGGAGGCCAACAGCATATTCTCTCCAAAATAACCAACCGCCTCTGCGGTCTAGTGGTTATAAGACTAAACTTATAACATACTAGCCGTCACCAGCCCGCTTCGCTGTGCGAGAATAATGGATCAATGAATACTAAAAAAATAAATTATTAGGTCTACCAACATCATATATAGGTAGTTTATCATTTGCACAATCTCATGTACTTACTACGTACAAATTTTCATCAAGATCGGTCAAGCCGTTCTTGAGTTATAAGAGGACATACAGACAGACAGACAAAATTTAAAAAATTGTAGAATTGGTGTCATTGAGTCATATAACGAATATTTATCCCAAAATGTGTCAGAAAAATTGCATGTACATACAGAGCCTACAGATTTATACAGTAGTATAGATATAGATAAGATTCGAATCCAGCGGAGGGTACATGTTTATACTCGGTTTGGCTGTAGGTAGGGCTTTTTTAAATCCGATTGGCAAGTTACTACCAACATATCTTAATATGTCACCATGACAAAACTGTTAGTAACATTTGTTGTTTTCCGACAGTTAGAGATAAGATAGCCAGTGCCTCAGTAGTTGAGGATACCGGGTGAAGTGCGCTTCCACATTCGGCCTTATCATCACTTAACATCAGGTTAAATAAAAGCCAAGAGCTTTGTGCAAATAAAAAAACGAGCGACCCTTACAGTAGTCGCATATGATGTGTAACATTTGGCATCTCACCTTAGTAATAAGCAATTTTAACATTATATTCTGAAAAAAATGGGTCAGCTAGGTATTATTTGTAATGATTTTTCATAACAAAGAATAATTCTTTTTAATGAAAATTGTATTTTATTTAATTAACACTTAAGAGTAATGCATTACCGCGCGCTCATGCGTTAAATCAAATGGCGCGCGCTTCCCTGACTTCCTGTTACACACTTCTGTCCCATTTCACGAAATCTTTCCCACAAATTGCAAGAAAGCGAGAGGAAAGATGTTACACATCTAAAACAAAGAAATAAGTGAAATCTCCACACATTCAACCTTTATTTTAAGGGATTGTAGCAGCATCAACCAGCTTCAATTTTGTCACAAGATGGCGCTGTTTTTCATCCTAGACAAATTTAGTAATTGTAACTTTAACTCAATCGAGGTATTGGTTTCATCACCACGCTTACAAAATGCGGGTTTATAATCTCAAAACCGAGCATCCTAACCTGAACATCCATCAATCCGAAGCACAATTTGCTCAACCTAGGAATTGGAACCTCACCTCAGGCCGAGCTCCCTGCCATTCGCTGACCGTGGATAAAGTTACTTGCAAACAATTGGTTTTATTACCTATAAATTATGTGTTTAATATTAATTTATTTTAATTACTTTTAAAGCCGGCGACGATAAATTGGTGAAGACAGTCCTCAAATCTATACCAGACTCTATCCGCAAAGATGGATTGGTTCCTGAGAGCGTGCTTCGGGAGAGATATCATAAAGTTAGTATCGTCATTCATTTAATATTAGGTATTATTGTTATTAACAATTGACTCAAATGATGATGTTGAACAACAAAAAGATATCAATTCGCTCATAAAATGGTGTAGTATCAATCAATCAATCATAAAAAATGATTTTACATGAAATTTTCTAGAAAGTGCAATGACTTAGATCACGATTATGCTATTCAAAATAATATTATTCAAGCGGTGGACATGATGAGGGAGCTTGGTGTTGTATATGATAAAAAACTAACTTTCATACCACAAATAGAGAATATCAGTGATAAAGCTTCCAGAATGACGACCTCCGGTAGCCGAGTGACTTGCACGCCCGACTTTGGGCGGCGCTAACTCTAAGGTCTCGGGTTCGATTCCCGGTCGGGTCAATGTCGAAAACGAACATTTCGATATTGTGTCGGGTCTGGGTGGTTGTGGTACCGTCGTTGTGTCTGATTTCCATGAAACGAGTGCTTTAGCTACTTACCTTGGGATAAGAACAATGTATGTGATGTTGTCTCATATATATATATTTTTAATGTTAGGTTTTGTTCTCAGATACAGTAAGTGTCTGAAAAGTAGTAAGACCTAAATACTGTTGTTCGATAATTTAGTCCGTAGCATCCTAGAATACTGTAGTGTAGTATGGAGACCGCATTACTCCGTGCATTCTTTACGGTTGGAGCGCGTACAAAAACGATTTATGTGGAAGGTAAGACAAAGACACTGGTTTCCTACAAAAAAAGGCTTCAACATTTTAATTTACTTTATTTAGAAAAAACGTAGGGATCTTATTGATACAATGTTGGTTTACAAAATTTTTAACAACAAAATCGATTGTTTACAATTGATAAGCTTATTAAATTTCGCGTTCCTTCCCGAATTCCTAGAACCCCAATTACCCCGCTGTGTCCTCCGGTTAGGAGAACTGTACTGAGTGGTAGCTCTCCTGTACCCAGGATTTGTAAACTGCTTAAAAACGTCAGTCATATGATTGATTTACACAATGACTCCTTATATGCATACCGCAAATCGATTTGGACGCATCTTTCTGGCCCTGAAATCTCTTTTAATATCTGATTTCAGAGTGTTTTCTTTTTCCTTATTAATGTGTGAATTATTTGTATGTTTGTTTATATTTCTGGTCTATATTAGTCTAATTAGTTTTAATAGTATTAATGTAAACAACTGTTGGTAAACCTATTAAAATCAACAAATAAATTGACCGCCGCCGGAGCAGGCCGTGGTAAACTGGAATATAAATAAATTTACCTCGGGATATCGAAATTCATTTCGCCGTTTAACATAAGGTTGACAAATCGTTTGGCCTTTCTATTACTGATCGAACGAAAAACTGTCCAAAATATATTTTGTCGATACAGCCATTGACATATTCTATTATTGGTCGAATGAACGTTTGGTCGAACGGACGTTTGGTAGGAAGATCTGTAAACTGCTCTTTGAGAGTATTGTGTATTTTGATTGTTAATTGACAGATACATAGTATCATGTTCTATGTGGGTACTAAAATAATAAATCAGTTATGCTTTGATCTACTGGCGTTGTATTCTTTATTGGCGATGAGTAAAAAATATGGTTTTGTGAAGGATTATGGCGTCAAATATAGCGAATATAGTGTTTCCTGGACAATTTGATCCCAAAATCGATAAGTGGAGTGAATTTAAAGAGAGACTGATTTGTGCATTAAGATGCTGTGGGAGTGACTGACAAAGCACGTTCTTTGTTCCTTTCTCAGTGTGGAAAAGAGACTTATTCCCTTATAGTGTCACTGTTAGTACCTAAACGGCCTACTGATGTATCTATTCAAGACATTTTAGTGATTTTGGACAAATTTTTTGAACCGGAAGTTAACGAAATATTACATGCTGGGAAGTTTCATAAACGTCAACAGTCCCAAGAAGAAAGCGTGCAGGAATATGTGGCGGCTATCGGACTATTAGGCGCTCAGTGTAATTTTGTGGACTTAAAGCGTCAGTTACGAGATAGGCTAGTGCAAGGGGTGCGCGACGATCGTCTGCGTCGAGAGCTGTTAAAGTTCGATGGCGCTTATGTGATTGGAGGTGAACTCCGGTGCGTTAAGAACGATAATATCTGAAGAGACTTTTAGAAAATGATAGCACACGCTCGCGCTTTTGAAATCTACTAATATAAAACACACGTTTTAACACTTAATACTCCGCTCGGATTGATGAAAATGAACCGCCTAGCGTTTGGTGTTAATGCGGCGCCAGCTATTTTCCAGCGTGTAATGTTTAAGGCCTTGAAGGCGTGACATGTCTGCTTGATGACGTAGCTATAGCAGGGCGGAATACAGAGGAACACAATCAGCGACTTCATGCTGTTCTTGGGAGACTTAGTGATTTGGGATTTCAGCTTAATATTAAGAAATGCGTTTTTGCAACTAATTGTATCCAGTTCTTAGGTCACATGGTTGATGCTAATGGCCTTCACCCTTCGCCATACCATGTTCAATAACACGCACTGGGTATTCCAACAAGATTCGCTCAGCTCATAGAGCGAAGAGCACACAAGACTGGCTGGCGGCGCGTGAAATCGACTTCATCCGGCACGAAGACTGGCCCTCCTCCAGTCCAGATTTGAGTCCGTTAGATTACAAGATATGGCAACACTTGGAGGAAAAGGCGTGCTCAAAGCCTCTTCCCAATTTGGAGTCACTCAAGACATCCTTGATTAAGGCAGCCGCCGATATTGACATGGACCTCGTTCGTGCTGCGATAGACGACTGGCCGCGCAGATTGAAGGCCTGTATTCAAAATCACGGAGGTCATTTTGAATAAACTTTATTGTCATAAGAATCTATGTTTTGTTAAGTTCATTTTAATATATAAATGGTTACATAATGAATAAACTTGTCTCAATTATTTTATATTAAACATGTGACAGAATTTATGACCTGACTGTGTATACATATAAAGACTTGTCCTGACTGACTGACTCATCATCGCCGAGCCTAAACCGCTAAAGCTAATTAAATAAAATTTAGACTGTTGGTTAATTTAGTGACGTAACCAGCCACTTAGAAAGAATTTTACGGAAATCACACCCCAAGGGGGTCAAATAGGGGGTGAAAGTTTGTATGAAAGTCCGTCAGTTATGAAAATAAATACATGAAAATTAGTATTTGGGTTCTTGAAAAGAATGACATGTCTCAGTGTTTTTATTATTCTAAAAACCCCTAGAGAGGTGAAATAGGGGTGGAAAGTTTGTATGGAAATCTGTCATTCTTTAAATTTCGGTATTTGGGCTGGTTAGAAATTACGAAGAGTTTCAGGATTTTTGGAAAAGCCCCGCTGGATCCCTTAAGTAGTTTGTACAGGACGTTTCAGAACGGACCAAAATTAGTTATACAGAGTGATCTTTATTACGCGGTTTTGTGTTACACTTTTTACTAATTCTAGCTCGCATGGATGGGCTTTTTAATGAAACAAAATGAAAAACTAACGATAATGTTGAAATGACGTGACATGTTTAAATGTCTAACCCTTATTAATTATACCCTTATGATATTTACCTTTAATAGGTTTGGGTTTTATTACGAACAAACAATTCATGTAGCCCACGTGAGCAAAGCCGCGAACAAAAAGCTAGTTTATTCCGTATGATTACTTTGATCAATGATAAGAAATCGTTTCTCGATACGGGCAACTGAACGCGCGGCTACTTCATGATAAGGTCAAACTTTAGTGATCATATCGTAAAATATTTACATTACAAACCGTTAAAGGCGCTGATATCGTTTAATTTTTGTTTCGATACAATCGATTTGTACAATCTTATGCCGCTCCCTCCTTACGTGACTGCGCTTCGCTCGGGGATAAAAAAATAGCTTAACCTAACCAACAGTAAGGATTTCCTACATTAATGATATGGCCAAACGTGGAAGGGCATAAGTTATCAAACATTGACGCTTTAACGTTATGATCAGTTTAAGCTGGGCATATCATGAAATTCAACCATTTCATGAAATAGTCGATTACATCATAAAGTGATCAATTTTAAGATCCGGCCACGACATATACATACTAAACATACATACAGGGTTATACCATTTAGGTTAGTAAAGAGCGAAAAGGCCTGGCTTTTTTAAAAGGTTTAGACAATAGCTAATGTTAGCAGTGAAGTTTCTGGTGGTGGTAGATGGAGAAGGCGGCGTTGGCGGTGGCGCTGGTGGAGTCGGATGGGGCGGCGATGCCAGTCTTCATCCTCTCCTGGTTTCAGTCGCTCATGCTCTTTATGAAGGTACGTGCTTTTTGACGGCCTCCGTAGTTGAAAGGCTTGCACGCCGGTTTCGGGTGTTGACATTGACATCTCCGAGGTCCCGGGTTCGAATCCCGGTCGGGTCAATATAGAAAAACGATATTTTTCTTTATTTTCTCGGCTCTGGGTGGTTGTGGAGCCGTCGTTGTTTCTGATTTCCATAACACAAGTGCTTAGGCTACTATCTTTGGTGTCAAAGCAATATTGTGATAATGTCTAATATTTATTTATTTATTGTTGTATGATCAAAATAACAGTGTCCTATTCCGGCTTGAAGGGTGTAAGACCCATTTTGAATCTCCGGGTGTGGTGATCTCCAAATAAAATTAACATGAAATACAGTTATAACTATGTCTTTGTCACACCATCAAAATATGGGATTCCCTCCCAGCTGTGGTTGCCACCCGTACTCTAAAATAGATTATTGTCGTCTTTTTCATGTAGGCGCACTTTATAATCTACGACACCATTAAAGTACGCTAAATACTCTATTTACGTAAAACTGATTGTTACTGGCTCGTTACTGGTTATGAGTATTTATAAGACTAAAACTGGTATCCACAGCCACACAATATTTGTTAAATGTCGCAAAGAGCAACAAAAAATACGTCTTTAACACGTTGGCAGCTGAAAACACACTAAGTCGGCAGGGTTAGGACAACTGTCCTCGCATCTGGACACTGCTTCTGCTTAACAGACATAACAGAGTCATTTGCCTAACTTTAAATAAAAAATAATATTTTTAATTATTAATAAACATAGCGTTAGAGAAATTTCAGTGTCAAAAATAAGTTACCAGTGTGACTTAAGAATAAGAGACAAAGAAGCACTCGTTATTGATATGATATCACAACACAACGTGAGAATATTAGGCCCAGGTTCAATAATTGCCCCCCCTGTAAAACTTTTGGGCATAGAGCAGCACATCCAGGTCAAGCCACTGGTATATTTTTTTAAAGATAATTAATGCGCCATTAACACAGCATAATCTATATAAATAAAAATGAGTGTTGCTAAGTGCAAAACTCGAAAACGGCTGAATGGATTTGGATGAAACTTTGCACATAGACAGACCATGACCCGGACTAGGACTTTTTATTCCGGTAACAGGTTCCTGTGGGCTAGTGTAGTCTTCGCGAACGAAGTCGCGGTCGATAACTAGTAATAATAATAACAATAAAGTCCTGTGGACCCTGTGAAAAAATATTACGATATAAAAAAACATTTATCAAAACATCAATGTTGGTCATTGTTGTGTTCCGGTAGCTAGAGATAAGACATGGATAATACAGCCAGTGCCTCACTAGTTGAGGATCCCGGGTGAAGTGCGCTTGCATCAATTGGCCTTATCATCAGTTAACATCAGGTGAGATCAAGGCACTGTGCTTACCCGTACAATATTTAAATAAAAACATTTTTGTTTAAATAGCACTTGTTTTTGTGTATTTTTTACTGTTTAGTGTTGTTACCTTTTGACTTTTGCAGCTATCGTGCATACCCCAAGCAGAGATAGATAAACCTCCGAGCGAGCCTTTCAAAAATTTTGACACTTTCGATTTACTACGCAGGGCCAGGTAAGTTAACTATACCTTATTTACAGAACGATTTTTTCTGCAAGTTTTTACGCAAATAAAAAGATAGTAAATATCATCTGTAAATAATGTTCTATTCTGAAAGACGTTCAATGAGAAAAATAGTGACGTCATAGTTTGCCATTCCCATACAATTTCTATTAGAAATCGTTTTGAGAGTTGCCAAAAAATTTCATTATTGACTGAACAGTCAACTACCAGATAGTAGTGATGACCATGACTTGATTTCAACCGGTAGTGGGACAGTAGCTATAATAAGCTATTATTGTACTTTTTTTGAACCTAAATGCGTTTGTGAATAAGGTTAAAATAATTTTAAGATAATTTAATTGCCAACCAAATTACAATTTGGAAAAGTGTCGGACAGAGCCACGACAGCATTGTTGGTAGTGCAACTGACCCGGAATGTGCATGCGAGTTCAAATCTCGCTTGTGGATTTTTTTTGACACTCAAATTATGTGTGTGTCTTTTTCATCCAAAGGGGAAAGGTTGACCACGGAGGTCCGTGTCGTTTCGAACCGATTACAAGGTTGTAATCGGTTCGAAACGTCACTCGATGCTTGCCGTTCGTGGTTACGAGCCATTTCCGTGGCAGCGAAAAAATGGCCCAGACATTTTAATAGGTATGGCTCCCACCGCCGCCGTCGAGATTTTCATGACTAGACGAGGAGAAAAGAAAGTCATATAAACCAGGGTTAGCCCTGGGCCCTTTATGCGTAAGAGCATTTCACTTAGATAAAAAAAGAGAATAAAATCAAATGTCAGTAAAATTTTCACGCGTGTTGATACGTAAAAAGCTAACTGCCGCACTCAGATGTCATTTATCATTTAACGATTACTTAACACCTAAAACTGTCTATTGTAAAAATACTCCGTAACAGTGACTTACTGCCATACTCAGAGACGTCAATTAAGTTTAATGATAATTAAATGTCTTTCCTTCTCTATTTAGCACTATACATAAGAAAGTGACAGCAAGAGACTTAATTGTCATTAAAACTTATTTGACGTCTCTGAGTATGGCAGTTAGACAGTTTAAGGTGTTAAGTAATCGTTAAATGATAATTGACGTCTATGAGTGCGGCAGATAGTGTTATTGTCATTATAGCTAATCATTACAATACTCTATTTAATTTAATATAATTAATTATGTTTTAGGTATTATATAGAAAGAGGTAACTTGGCAGCCGCCGTTCGCTACGTCTCGTCATTGGAAGGGGCGTCTCGTGCCGCAGCCGAGACTTGGTATGAGGCTGCGCGCTCACACCTCGCTACCAGGCAGGCCGCCGAAGCCGTGCTGGCCCACGCGGCGGCCTTGGCCCTTCAACATATCTAGCTGGTAACTGGTTTGATTGTAGTTTTAGACCAATTTGATGCTGGTGATAAGCGGTTTTTACTCTCGTGTCTATAATTGATATATATTGTATTTTTTCGTTGTCCCCAGGTTAATGAGTTGATGAGCAGAATTTTGGCGTTCGAAAATATGTAATTTCCTGCATTCCTGTAATTTTCTTAAATATGTGTATTGACATTTTGCATTTTTTTTTATGAATTTTTAATGATTTATTATATAATGGCAATTATGCTTAGGCGAAGCGTTTTATTTTTAGTTGCTAGTATCTTTGATTTCGATTGTCCAGTAAAGGAGAGCTACCGCGGGTGTCAAGCTATAGGTATTTTAGAGCAAATTATTGATCTCCAATTATAGATCTCCCGGCCAGAGTAGACTTAACCGATGGCATAATGACGTTCATAAGAGCTATTTGTAGCCTAAACTGAATTAATGATTTTGAATTCTGAATTGATGTTTTTTTTGTTGCTGAATAAATAATTTGATTCTTGCCCCTTTTCTATTTAAAAAAAACAAGCGATAATGCATTCACAGCATGTCATCAGGAGAGAAATTCTAGATAATTTTTAGACAAATATGTGTTTTGCTGACATTTTGTGTTGGGATTTATCGCCTGCTTTTATTTCCAACGTATGAAATATTTGAGGTTAATGAGTATAGACGCCATGAAGAATTTTTTATCGATATCGATATTATGCTCAGTTGGTATTTAAGGTACTTCACTATTCTTTTTGACATTTCCTGTTTATGTTGGTAGTACGATTTTATTTATTAGGTTGGTAGAAACTACGTTCATAACTGTGAAAACGCCTAGTTAGAAAGTGCCGACTCTTATAACGTAGTGATTACTTGCTCAGTGCCATGAATGACACAGCAGTTTACGCTGAGACAGGGCCCTTTAACTTCACACACTACCTACCTATTTTATTTTCTGTTCTTTTTTTTTCTGCCTATCTGCAGAAAGAAAGATCTGCAGTTTATTGGATGTGTGACTGCAGTGTGGAGGATACGACAGCATGACGATGCCATTGGCGCGACAATAATCAATTCATTAAATGGATACGTGCGACAAATGATTGTCAAGAAGAAGCAACACTTTGTGATTTGAAGAACAATTTGTGTGGTTTTAAAAGTGTTTTACAAACACGAGGAAATCTTCCTCTTGCATCCCACCAGACTTCTTTGCCGTACCGACGTTGCCGACAGGACCATTTCTCAAAAAGTGATTTTGAAATCGGACTCTAGGGAACGTAAACATCGGTTTTTTTGGAGAGAGATTGCTGATTGCCGCTGCGGCATTTTCAGCTTCACCGGATTTTTGGGGGCGGCGAGGAACGTAAAGGGTCCCTCAAGCCGTGTGAAACGAATCACCTTCAGAGGTTATCTAGAGGGAACGGCATCGCGCACAAGTGCGCGTCCCCGTGCCCTACTGGATTCTCCGAAGGGTTCGGATCGGATCGGAAAACATCGGTGGAATTATATTGCCAATCGCATTAGCTGCTACAGTGATTGTGACCAGAGTTCCACGTTCCGCAGATGTTAAAGCACCTACTTGTCTGCTTCCTTTCTTGGCAACAATGCGATTAGGTTTTTGCACCGTCGTTATTCCTGTTTCGTCTACGTTGTAGATATCTTTAGCTTCAAAATTGTCCCGAGCAAATACTGTACCCAAATTATCAAAAAACTCGTCTACATTTTTTCTATTAAAACTGGTCGCTCTAGCCAAACTTGTTGCTTGAGCACATCTGACTGAAAGTTCTGGATGGCGGTCTAAAAAATTTCTGGTGGATAGTCCAAAATTGATGTCGGCTGACTTGATCGCGTAGTTTACGATGTCCATTTCTTGAGCCGAGGTAAATACTTTTTTTTGCAGAATTATACCCCATAGTTATTTTGTCTACAGGCACATTTATGGGCGCACTTTCCCTTTTTTTTGTATGTAGATAATGACACATGATCAATGTTGGACATTTCTGCAGCCTTTCGCAATGACCGCCCTGATAATACTTCTTTATATGCTTGTTGGTACGAAAACAAGACCTTTGAACTTCGTTCGGTGACATGCTTTCTTTTTCTGGGCATCTAGAAAACAAAGAAATACCTATATTGTAAAAGCAAAACTTTGTAGGCATGTTTTGTTTAAGTTCGTGGTGTTATTCACGTACTACCAGAAATAAAACGAACAATTGTAATAGAAACAAATAAAATATTCAGCGTATTGAAAACCTCCTACTTTTTTAGAAGTCGGTTAAAAAGGGACGGTTGAAACACTGGGACGATTGAAACGTTCCAAACGTCCACGTGCAATTTGTTTCAACCGTACCCATCTCCTACCTTTTATTTCAAGGTCAATCCACTTAGTTTTAAACTACTTTAGCGTTTGCCAATATCAATAAATACAATCTTAAATAGTCACACAATACAATGAAAAAAGAAAAAATATCAAATTAAAACTTTTTAATATGATAAACCAAAATTAAAAAGATCGTAAATTCTTACTTTTGGGTGTTAAAATTCGTCAAAGCGTCCTGTGCACAATTGCGTTCGCTGGTTGCCCGCGTGCCACTGATAAACAAAAAATTCAAACATGGCCGACGTAGTACCAAACGTCGTGTCGCGATCGTAGGCATAACGGTTTTCGAGAAATTTAAATTGTTTCAATCATGACGCGTTTTAGTCGTACCCAGTCTACCCTACCAGACATCTAGTTGCATGGTAAGTGGAACTTTTTAAGCCATAAGTAACTGTGCCCAGTCTGATGCATTTTATTGTTTCATCAGGACTGTCTCTCCATAAGATATTTTGCAGAGATGTATGTTCTGGAATTACATTTATGTTTCTAAACATCTGCTTAATATCAGTTGTGAATGTAAAGTTACCAAATCTGAACAGTAGCAATATCTCGAAACAGATCCCTCTGAACAACCGGTCCGTTTAATAACAGATCATTCAGTGAAATCTTTTTGTTGGTTTTCATAGACCCATCGAAAACTGTGCGCAGCTTAGTCGTTTTACTATCAGGTTTTTAAACTGCATGATGAGGCAAAAAATAGACAGCATTTTTATTTAATTGATATAGTTCAATGTCTACATATTTTTATTATTATGATACTCGTATACTTTAACTTTGTTTTTCATATACAATTTTTGACTTATGTTACTACTGTATGACATTGTAAAAATTGAAATTGGTAGGTACCTAATGTAATTTTTGCGAACTTAGATATTTTTTAATTTTATTGTTTTTTTTTGTGTGTTTATTTGTGATGGAAAGTGTCCTTTTATGATAGGGCATTTTCCAATATTTTTGACGCTATAAGGGAGAAAGGATCTTGACACTTGCTGAGTTTCTTGGCGGTTCTTCTCAGTCACCTTCAAGGTTTCCTGCCCAGAGTAGACTTACGAACCGATGGCATAATGACGTTCATAAAAGCTATTTGTAGCCCAAACTGAAAAAATAATTTTGAATTTAATACTCAAAATCGAATCTGAAATGTTACATTACAGGCGAATGCTCCTAGTGAGGAAGCACCATTAAGCGCATTTAGCATCGTGGATACACGCACGAGCGAACAAACCGTTTGACCGTAAAGGGTTCATGATAGTTAATGTTCATATAATTAAATGGTGTGGTAATAAACGCAATCATTACTGATCGTCAATGAAATTATTGGCGAAACAAATCATAAATTACGTAGTTAGATAATTTGCTGATTGTAACAGGGCATTTTCAGCTTCACCGGGCTTTTTTGGGGGCGGCGAGAACTTTAAAAGGGTTCACTCAAGCTGTGTGAAATTTATTTGCACCGTCTGAGGTTTTCTATAGGGAACGACATCACGCACTAGTTCGTGTCCCACTAGATTCTCCGAGGGGTTCGGATCGGATCGGGGTAAATTAAGTGCGTTACAAATAAACAGAGAATAAGATGTACAGTTATTCTATGTTTTGTCTCTTTTACTCCAATTTGAAATAAAATTTACATGACGGGAACAAAACACGGAATAACTAATAGCTCTATTTGTAAGGCACTTGATTTATGAGTTTTGTTTCTCTCACAATTTCATTGACGAACAGTCATTATGGCGTTTATTACCACACTACTACGAGGCACCTGCACATCAACCTATGCAAAACTGTCAAATTTCTTCAATAAATGTTCAACCATGTGCGTAATACATAAAGTTCAAAGTTCATTGAGGAAATTTGACAGTTTGTGGTAATCTGAAGTGCAGGCGTATGTAGGTACAGTCACGAGCACCGATATGTAAACACTTTGTCTCTTATTCCATCGTAATAAGAGTTACAATTGCTTACATGTTTTTGCTCGTGACTGCACAACAGACCGAGTCGAGGTCTAACCTGAATATTTGTATATAACCTTCGATTCATGATAAATTACAGAAGCGAATTGACACAAGTCTGCTTAGCCAACCGAAACATCGAGTAGTTATAACTGGAGCAAGAGTTAAATGATGCAGAGTATTTGTTCAGGTGTGTGCCGACTGTATATAATTATGAATTAAATGCGACGGTTAGACGAGGACGAGTGGCGATGTTCTCGGCCCGTTCTCGACTTGATCCGAACCCCTCCGATAATCTAGTAGGGAACGGGGACACGCACTAGTGCGTGATGCCATTTACTCTAGAAAACCTATGATGGTGTTTCGATCACACGACTTGAAGAACCCTTTTAAGTTGTGACGCTGAGGCAATCAGCAAATTCTCTGCAAAAAAGAAACACAGCCCGATATCCGAAAATCCTATATCGGGCGAGGTGTTGTGTTTAAAATACAGCGTTAGCTTAATTGCAGCCTTTGCCCAGCAGTGGGACAGTATCATCGCAGCCGTTGGTCCCGTCTGCATTAGCAGTCGTTAGCAACCACCAATCTCACACTCGCGTGGTGGTACAAGCCCGGAGCAGGCCCGTTCTCCCTGTGGAGTTTGCAACCATGGGGGAGTCTCGTGCGCCGGCGCAATGGGAAATAGGAATGTAAGATGAGATGGTGATGATGATGATGGTGGATATTTTTTATGAGCAGGACACAAGATATAAATTTAAATTTTTATCAATAAATGGATGTCAGGTTATGTTACATTCCATATGTAGGGACGAAAAAAATGAATTACTTATAGGTATTTATTATTAATACCAATTATTATTAAAACAGCCATAAGTGTCCCTCCTGGACAAAGGCCTCCCCACACTTTTCCACATCTTCTAGTAATTTACATTAATAATAATATAATATTAAATTGTTACCAAAGCGACGTGCGTGCTATCCGAATCAAACAGTAACTGTGCAGGTGAAAATATGAAACAATTACTAAAGAAAGGAAGTGATAACGTAGCAATTTTCAGCGGTAAATGGTAATATAGCGAAGGTCTGATGAGTAAATCTTGTGGCGTAATCATACCATATAGGTTAGGAGCGTAGGTACAAATAACTAACCTCTTTGATGTTGTTATTCTAGCTAATATTATAAATGCGAAAGTGAGTTTGTTTGTTTGCTGTTTGATGCGCTTTCACGCGTGTTATGTATAGGAAAGATATGACGTCACAAGACGAAAAGCTGACGCCGCAATATCATAGAGCTGTACGGCGTCACCCGAATGCAAACGTCATGAGTTCAAGACAGATAGGAACAGGCACTCACAAAGCTTGGTCGCATTTTTATTGTTTGTTTAAATAAATACATGTATGTACTTATAATTGTAAAATTAAATATTCTTTTTAAAAAGAGCTTTCTTCATTTAAAAGATATAATTGGCGCAGTCTTGTGGATTGACGAAAAAACTACTTTTAAACTTCAAAGTTGCATAATTCGTCAGAACCTTGAACTTCAAACTTGTAAATGGTGTAAGTGTACCAAGGAAAATGAAGATAATTATTCTGTAAGTGCCATTTCCCTTTCATATTATTATTATCTCAATATATTATATTATAACTATGTTTTATTTCGTTTTGAAGACTAGAACTAAATCATCTAACTCTTTCTAACTATATTCAATCAGTGTTAAATTTGTTAAATACATTATAATTTACTTTATAGTTTTATAAAATTTTTGCAAAATGGAACTAAATGTTTTTAAAACTGCTATTACATTTGTTCCTGAATTCGAGAGAAATCCTAATCAACTATATAAATTTATAACTACATCAGAGGCTATTTTATCTCAGTATTACGATGAAAATCAAGCTGATGCCTTTCAAAATCAAATGTATGTATATACATACATTACCTAGTATACTAAATAATACATTTATATATATATATATAAATGTATTATTTAGTATACTAGGTAAACTCAAAGGAAAAGCGGAAGAAGTTGTTAATATCATCGGCGCTTCTACTAGGGCCAATGTAAAAAGAGTTTTATTACAACACTTATCAGATCAGCGAGATGAAAATTCGTTGACTAGGGCTTTGATATGTATCAGGCAAGAAAATGATAACCCACAAGAGTTTTATGATAAATGCACGCATATGTTAAATACTATTATTAATTTTGTTAATTTACACGAAGTGGAAGAAACTGTGAAAAGGTGTAAACATTAAAGACCTTCTTAGGAGGATTACGTGAACCTCTTGGTTCTACAATCAGAGCCATGAGACCCACTGGCCTACCCACAGCAATTTAAATGATTAAAGAAGAACAAAATATTTTGTATTCGCGAAATAAGAATAGACCAAACTACAATCAGTTTGTTAATTTTAATAAACACCCACAGTTGCCTTCACCTCAAAACAAAAGTATTATTTTTGTAAAACCAAGTTTTCAACCACATAACCCTTTTTATCAACAAAATAATCCTTTTTCACATCAAAATAGATTTTTTTCACGACCATTTCATTATCCGCAAAATAACCAATATAATTTTCCTAAAAATAATTATAATAACAATTCATTCCAGCAACAAAGACCACTTTGGTCACAAACGCAAAATAGAACTACGTATAATAATAATTATTATCAAAATACATATAATAATCGTGCTTTACCTCTGCCGATGAGTGGTATTTCTTATAGATCGCGAGATGTACCGTAGAGACCATTGAATAATAATCATTTCCAACCAGTACGGCAAAACCTGAATTTTATTTTTAAGGAGTTACATTCTGAGGAACCGCCGAGTTGCAACAGCAACAGTTTCCCGATGAAAATATGCATCAATACGATTCAATCGAAAATAATCCCTTAACTAATATCGTAGAGGACGTTTCCGAATAAAATTTTTGCGAAGTCACAGACCTAATGAATCCCAGATAACAGAAATAAATGTTCACATTAAAAGAGAGCTTCCTTATATTCAAATAAAGGAACCACCATTAAAGTTATGGTGCCAATCAATCGTTTTTTATTGATTGATACAGGTGCCAATCAATCGTTTTTGTCACCGGAATCAGTAAAAAGATTTTACCCAAAACTTAAAGTCAATTATGAACCGTTTACCGTAACAGATTGACATGTAACGACGTTAAATAAATATACAATGGATATTCCAACTTTCCCTGAATTTAAAGAAAAATCGATGTCGAAATTCCGTATTTATAAATTTCATAATGTGTTCGACGGACTCATAGGTTTAGATATGTTAGAACGATTACAAGCAAAAGTTGATTTTTCCAACAAACAATTAATAACTAAAAACGCATCTAATAAAATACATATGCTAAAGTCAGGTGTAAATAACCTTTCCGAAGCCTTAGTATGTGGTATAGTACTAAACAAATAGATTTACCAGTCTCGATAGATGAAGGAGAAATATTTTTGCCTCGAACTGAGATAAATACCCGAAATAATATCGAAAGCATCTCAAGGTTATGCCAGTGCAGTAATAAAAAACCCTGTAAATTCGTGTAAACATCAGTTATTTATTTATTTTGTTCATCTTTCGCCAGCAAAGCCAGTGATTTCCGAAGTGTTTCCCGGAAAGCATACAATTGTTACCCAAATATCAGAAAATAATATTAGCCCGGAAATAATATAATTATTTAAAGAGTTTGTACGACCGAAAATAAAATATGCGGTTTGGCTTTCAAACAATCGATTTATTGAGCAAATTACAAAAACACTTCAGGAAACATAAAACAATATTAGAAGATATTACTGACAGAGATCGTCAATTTCAAATTGCTAAAAATTATCACGAAGGGAAAACAAACCACCGCGGTATCCAGGAAGTAGAACAACGTATTAAAAGAACATATTATTGGCCTCAATTAACTAAATTTCTCACTGAATATATAAATAACTGCGAAATATGTCAAACGAGTAAATATGAGCGACATCCAAATAAACAAGCTTTTCAAATTGTTCCAATTCCAGAAAACCGTTTGAAGCATTGCACATTGACATATTAACAGTAAATGCTCAAAAATTCCTAACTATTGTTGATACTTTCTCCAAATACGCTCAAGCGTACTCTCTTGACGCTTTGACAGGTGATTGTGTACTTAACGCATTAACTATTTTTATGACTCACCACGGGTTACCCTTAAGTATTACAGCCGATCAGGGGACAGAATTTAAAAATTTGCCACTAAAAGAGTTTGCACAATTACACAAAATAAATTTGCATTTTATCAGCGTAAATAATCCACAGTCTAATGGAGCTGTCGAACGCTTACATTCGACATTACTTGAACATATACGAATCTTGACTCAAACTCGTTCAGAACTTGCTACAAAAGAGTTGATGTTGTACGCTATATTCGGCTATAACAACTCCATACATTCAGTTACAAACAAAAAACCTATAGAAGTAATAAACAGTCATTTAGATATCAGAGATCCGTTCGATATCAACCTAGAGTCGACTTGTTTACAAAATTACGTTGATAAACACAAAGAAATTACCTCCATATTATATGCTAAAATAAATCAAAACTTACAAGAAAAACAAACAAAAACTATGACTAAACATAATGAAATACTATCTGACCCTAAATTGTACACAGAAAACACACAATTTTACTCTAAAAATTCCCTTGCTTTGCGGCACAAAACAAAACCGCGCTATGTTACTCGTAAGGTTACGAAAGATTTAGGTATTATGATATTAGATATTAAAGACGTTACTTATCATACGAAAAATGTTCGGAAGCCTTTATCTAAACAAAAACAATTTCAGGATGCTGTCGATCCCGGTGCTGGTTCAAGCATACCACATCAGCCTGACACCCCTGAACAATAACCCTGGCATTTTACCATTTAAGTTAGGATCATGTAAGTTAGAACGTAGTAAACACACATTCATTCATTATTATAATTTAGATATATTTAACGATCAAATAAATAGTATAGAGAAATGAAACAACTTTTACGGATCTACTCGCGTTTATTTTACCCATTAGTTTTAATTAATGTTTATCCTGACGTTTCGAACCCTTTGCAGGGTCCGTGGTCACAGGGAGAGTCGTATAGAGAGTCATATCGCTACATTGTTGCAGTATTTAGGCTTAGTCGATCAAGCCACTATCAGAGACTCCGCAGTCGTCCGCCAGACGCTATTAGATAAGTTAAATATAATATATACAAAGTATAGTTATCGTTAGCTGTTCACCGTAGAGATAAGCGAGCACTGATAGACGCACTTGGTTCAATTGTTAAAGGTATCACCGGTAACTTGGACTATGAAGATGCTTTAAGATGCAATAACGCTATTTCCATTTTGCAGAAAAATCAAAAACGTTTTACAGACAAATTAAATAATCAAGGTATCAGTTTAAATTACGAAATTTTAGATTCATTCAATTTAACTATGTTGACAATTGCTTCAAATCAGTTTAAAACTATCGCAAAATCAATGAAATTATAACCGAAGTAAACATGACAAATTACAGATTAACTGATTTTATAAAAATAAATAGTTTATTTACGCTTTTAAATAGAAACTTGGATAGTTAGAGCGAACAGTTAATTTCGCTAGAAAATGCTATAGCCTTTTCGCGGATGCATATAACACACCATAGTATTTTATCTCCCGAAAGTATTAAATACATGTATAAAATCTTAAAACAAAATTATAAATCACATGAACGTTTTTTTGACGGGTGCGCTTTATTTGATAGAAAATTAAATGATCTAATTTTATCTGGTATAACGTTCATTTTATATAATTTTTACTTCAAATAAATACAGTTCCTATAATTACATTTCGTATAATTATTGTTTGATATATAATACAGGTGCTATAAAATCATTTCGTATACCACTCATGAGATATAAAATTCATTTTATATAATGCTTCATTTGATAGAAAAACAAGTAAACAAATTTTAATTGATATAACGCTTATTTAATATAACTTTGCTTAAAATAAATACAGTTTCTATAATTTAATTTCGTATAATCATTGTTTGATATAATATACAGGTGTTATAAAAGCATTTTGTATACCAGTCATGGGATATAAAAATTATTTTATTTAGTGCTTAAATGTTATAACTTTTATGAGATATAACAATAATTTGCTATAAAAAATTGGAATTTATTTCTACTTTAGGGCGAATCCGACTCAGTCAACCTCTCCCACCACGTGGTACTTGTCTGCCCTACCCCTAGAGTGTAATTCAATAAGGCGGAGACGCGGAGGGCGGCAGCCCCCACCCGCCGTAACAAGACACACCAGCGGCCGGGCCCTCCGTAGCGGCTGAGGCTGGTCGCCGAAGGCGACCAGCAAGCCGAAGCTGCGAAGGAGAGCGTGGGCGCCTGTGTCTTGTTACGCCAGGGTGGAGGGGCTGCCTACCCGTAGCGTCGGAGCACACGCAAACCTAATTGCATGCCTGCATGCTGCATGTCTGTATGCTGCCTGCCTACATGCTGACTGTCTGCATGCTGCATGCCTGCATTTGACATTTTTGTTGTTTGATGTAGGGCAGGCGTTATACGATATGAGACTTATATTTATCAATTTTACATTGAATAATAATTATAGCATTTGAATAGTATACAAAATGAACTTTAGAGATGGTGATTGTTATATCAAATGAAATAAGACAATGTAAATTTATATCAAACGTAAACTATATTAAATGAGTTGTTATACCACAAAAGCATTATATTAGATGGTTTTATATCATTTAAATGTTAGATTAAATATACTCATAACAAAATTTCTACACTTGTTTATAATATTTGAACATTATATGAAATGAAGTTTAGAGTTATTGATTGTTATATCAAATAAAATTAGATTTCGTGAATTTATATCAAACGTTTATTATATGAAATGAGTTGTTATATCATAAAAGATTATCTTAAATGAATTTATATCACTTAAATGTTAGATCAAATATACTTATACCAAACATTACACACCCTTTTTTGACGACAACACAGACTATAGATATTATTATGAAGTAATAGAGACAGGCTCATATTATACTGATAACACGATAGTATTTGTTTTGAAATTTCCTATTATGTATGATTATTATCACCTTTATCCTACTCCTACCTATAATAATACTATAATCATCCCTTCCTTACCTTACTTGGCCATGAACGAAGAAAGATATTGGTACATGGAAAAATAATGCAATAAGTTTCAAGATATTTACTATTGCAAAAAGAGGAGTTTCACTAAGTAACACCAACACAATGACTACATTTACTCCTTGATCCTGAAACAGAAAATAACAGATAAATGTGTTTACACAAAATATAAAATTACAACAGAAATTATTGACAAAATTGACGACGCTCATTACATACTTACCTTTCCAGCGGTAACGAAGATAAAATTAATATGCACTGAAGAAAGCTACGAATCACTTCGTGGTACATACCTGATAGAGATCCCAAAGGTTGTCGAGTAAACACGGAAACAAACACTATGTTGAATGCTGGAAATAAACTACGAGGAAACCCTGTGAAATTGCTATCTTTTGAACTGTCAAATATCACTATTAAGAACAAAAATGGGGCGCTGAAAATAGAAGAAATACCTATGAGTAATCTCTACAAATTGAAGAGTTTATAAGAAAAGGAAACTCCCATATCATTGGAAAACAATTCGACTGAACATTATTTTTGGACAACGCCGTTATACATCGTTACTTTTATAATACTTATATATTATGGATACAAGAAAATCACAGAGAAAATAAGAAAACGGAGATCTACAACAACAACAGAAGATGTAGAGTTGACCACAACAACGAGCCAGCCATTTTATTGAAAAAAAGATCTTCTCACTTGGAGGGGAGGTGTTATGTATAGGAAAGCTATGACGTCACAAGAAGAAAAGCTGACGCCGCAATATCATAGAGCTGTACGGCGTCACCCGAATGCAAACGTCATGAGTTCAAGACAGATAGGAACAGGCACTCACAAAGCTTGGTCGCATTTTTATTGTTTGTTTAAATAAATACATGTATGTACTTATAATTGTAAAATTAAATATTCTTTTTAAAAAGAGCTTTCTTCATTTAAAAGATATAATTCGTGTAAACTATTCAAATTACAATTTTTGTTCAATGACTATTCAAATTACAATTGCAATCATGAAATTTTGTACACATATGGTCAAGAGTATAATCAAAGAACATATTGTACAAAATTTGTATATTATATTACATGATTGTATTTTTTTTTTATTTTATAGTTTTGACGTCAATAGGTGCCTGTGAAGGCTTATGTTGAATAAATGATTTGACTTTTACTTTGACTTTGACTTTGAAAGACATAGGATACTTATTATCAAAAAAAAAAAGTAAGCGTCACTTAGTAATTTTTTTGGTTTTTATGAAAAGTAAAAATATAAAAGTAGTAAGCTGTAAACAGCGAAGTTCATATGAGTAAAGTCAAGTAATCAATATTTTTAGTGCTTTTTTAGTAATATTCTTTTCTTTTCTTTTCATATCGTCTGGTATGGCGCAGAAGTGAATTGCGGTTTAACAATTAGATATTTATATAAAAAACCATGCAACTAATAAAGAATAAGTTAATACTAACACACTAGGTCTTGGTCACTTTAATAAATAAATATTCTATTCCATTCTATGAAATTTAAAATATAAAACAAGACTTTAAATGTTGTTTTTACCGTCATCCCATACAGTTCAATTATCCACAAGTGTGTCTACAAGCGTAATAGCTGTTCAGTGTTTTTGAAATAACATGTTTAATTTATTTTTAACATCCTCTCATTTAAGACTACCTACCTCAGGTGGGCACTTGCCAGGGGGTCATATAAGGGCTCCTGAAGCAGTATTATCGCAGTTGTGAAAAACAGATGGGTGTAGCGGCGTATATACACGCGTCTCGTTTCCATGATTTACCTAGTCAATGCAATAGAAAAATTCAATGATAAAGTACGTATGGCGGCGTCACCTACCGCATACGCCGCACATTGTTCGACACGAAGCAAACACCTTCTCAACCGTGTCAACAGATGGCGCCACAAACGTATACCAACGACGTCGCCATACTACGACGATAAAATAGTATGGGAAGCCTGCATCGCGGTAGCAAAGTTTTACCATTTCCTTCGCTATATATAGCAGGTCCAACTAACGCCCGCTGGACCCCGATCCGATCCGAACCCTTCGGAGAATCTAGTAGGGCACGGGGACGCGCACTAGTGCGCGATGCCGTTCCCTCTAGATAACCTCTGAAGGTGATTCGTTTCACACGGCTTGAGGGACCCTTTACGTTCACGTTCCTCGCCGCCCCCAAAAAAGCCCGGTGAAGCTGAAAATGCCGTAGAGGCAATCAGCAATCTCTCTCAAAAAAAAAAAAACCCGCTGGACCCCGTCATGACTTACGCTAGTCCCCGTCATGACTTACGCTAGTGTAGTTTTCGCGCACACCGCGCCCTCCTATTTGTATCGCTTACAAACCCTCCAAAACCGTTTCATGCGTGGTGCTACGGGTTGCCCGTGGTACTATCGCAACGTAGATCTCCACCGTGATCTTGATCTTCCCACTATTAAAGACTTTATCAAGGACGTTTCTATACGTTACTTTGATAACGCCCCCCACCACCCTAACCCGCTTGTTGTGGCGGCCGCCAACTATAACGTTGGAAGCCTTCCACCAACAAAACGGTTCATATCTAGGCGTCCTAAGCACGTCCTAGATGACCCCGACGATCCCATAACAGTTGCGAACGCCCCCCGCCCGATCCTCTAAATGACACCACACATTTACAGAATACACTAAACATGCACACCAGTTTAGGCCGTTTAGGCCCAAGACACCATACTCGTGGAACAAGGATACGAAGAACAGGTTCACACTCGCTCTACACCAGGTACAGACATGTACCTGGGCGCTTCTCTCCTCCTCCACGGCCCGGTCAACCCGAGCCGAGGTCCGTGCCTTTAGAGGCGCCCTCGGGTTGCTCCGCTCCCCGATCCGATCTGAACCCTTCGGTGAATCTAGTAGGACACGGGGACGCGCACTAGTGCGCGATGCCGTTCCCTCTAGATAACCTCTGAAGGTGATTCGTTTCACACTGCTTGAGGGACCCTTTACGTTCCTCGCTGTGAAGCTGAAAATGCTGTAGAGGCAATCAGCAATCTATCTCAAAAAAAAAAAAAAACATCCGCTGGACCTCGGCCGAGCTATACCACCCAGCTCGGAGGAAGATCTTCCTTTTGGCCTTCCTCAATGTGGCATTCTACTTACCACAAACAAAAGAAAATGCATTTTTTGGCTCTCCTATGACACAAATATATTATAAGATATTTAAGTCATAAACTGTAATAAAGAAAGTTTCTTTTAAAGATTTGACGATTAAGTCTTGTCTTGATTTTCATGTTAAAAGATAAGTCATCATATTATTAGTCATAATAACAGTTATTAATTGTGTACCTATCTCACAATTAAAACGTTAGTAATTCGTGACTTATAGCTCCTGAACTATCACACTAAGCAATAGGGCTAATATAAATCTGATTTTTGCAATGTCCTGCGCATTTCGTTATAATATTTTAACTTAATGGCTTCTAACACGCAATTTTATGAATATGTAACTAATTGGCGTTGAAATTTGTCGGTAATTAATTATTAGTCGACCAAAACGAGGTAGATAGCTGACGTGTTTTAATATTCGTCAACATATTATTATAATTTCAAGTGAAACAGGGAACAAACAAAAAAAAACAGCTGTAACACTCTTTAAAGTACTTATCAGAAGTTTTAAAAAGGAAAATCAATTTATAGTGTTTTTTGTAATGCGGTGATTTAATACCTACAAAAATTGAGACAATACAAATTAAATGATAAATCTTTGAAAATCAATTAACAAGACATCAGTGATAATGACATTTCTTGTGCCGATACTGATTTGTGCGGCGAGTTTCTTGTACGCCTTCTATCTGTGGCGGAAAAGATGTCCGGACACTGACAACGAGCCGCCCAAGTTCCCTGGGGGGTTGCCCATTATTGGGCATGCACACCAGCTCATTGGGGATAGCTGTAGTAAGTACATTGCATCTATCTGTTCTTATATCTACTAATACAAGTATATTAGACAGGAAAAGGATTCATAGATGTGACAAAAAGTCCAACAAAAATTTTGAGGCTTCCGAAGTAGGTTCTACTAGGAAAAATCCTGCTGTGAATGGTCTTAAATCATATCTGTTAATATAAAATGTAAGGCCCTTTTCCTTCGACATTTCTTTAATTTCGTAACAATCCGATAATCTAGTAGGGAACGGGGACACGCACTAGTGCGTGATGCCTATTTCTTTAGAGAACCTCTGACGGTGTTTCGTTTCACACGGCTTGAGGAACCCTTTAAGTTTCTCGCCGCCTCAAAATAGTACGGTGACGCTGAAAATTCCGCCTGAGACAATCTGCAAACTCTCAAGAAAAAATCCGTAACAATGTGTTGAAAAGTCATTATATGTAGGTAGGAATACAGATTTGTGGGACCGCGTGGTGGTTTATGGCCCGTTCTCCCTATCCATCCATAGGGAAGGCTCGTGGCTCAGCAGTGGGGACATAAAAATGAGCTGATGATGACAATGATGATGATATAGATTTGATTACACAACACTTTACAAAATAGGTAACTAATCATTATCAGAGAACCATTATAGCATCTGTTTTTAGAATTTCAGTTTTAAATGTATTATAATAATAGTTTATGTAAGAAGGTAGTTTATTTTAAGTCTATCTGAGATAAGTATGTGCAGTTTGAAGTTAGTTTTCATATGTCTTCTTTAATTCTCCTTTAACTTGGTATTGTAAGTATCTTACATACCAATATTATGTCTCAAGTATAACTCTAAGATACCTAACTTAAAGATAAAAATAATAAACACATACACTAATGCTATTAAATACCTACTGTTTAGGTGGTTAAAATCATACTGAAGTATAAACTGTAAAGTAGTGTAAAGTCTTTTGTTTTATATATCTTACGGGTCAGCACTTGGCCTTCATCTCACCTTATGTTAAGTGATAATAATAACGAAGGTGGAAACTTTGGATGGGCGTTACATCAAGTGGCTATATAGTATGGTTTGAGCCATACCAAGGCGCAACCACTAATCTAAACTCCAGATATGCAGAATTGGGTATTGGTGCCAGTGTGGTCCTCACATACACTGATAAACTTAGCCAACTAGGTCTCGGAGGAAATTACCATTTGTTTATAGTATTTTTTTTTACTGGACTGCCATTGATTGCTGATCTAACAAAGAGGAACATAGGACTATGAGAGAGAATATTACCAGTATGTGCCCTTTATTAGAAAATAAAGAGGTTAAAAAGAAGGATAAGGGTTTTTTCGACTATCGTGTCTGCGATGAAGATAATATAATTAGTACCTAAATGGCATGATAATAGCATGGTGACAGTTTGCTCAAATGCGGTTGGTATAAATAACCCCCTTGCATAAAACAGATCGATATTCTTGTACGAACTCATGCTTATTGCTTACTAAACTCAAACAATCAAAAGAGGCGTGAAGAAGCACCTTGTGGGCCGGCAGAGTGAGGTTGACTGATGCTACATTTGTTTTCACGCTGCAACAGTTATCTTCGCGTTTGGACTCCATTTCCACTTAACATCAGGTGGGATGGAGTCACTTGCCGAGCTATCTAAAAAAAAAGAATAAAAAAAAAAGTCACCAACACCAAGTCACCTCATCCCCTGGCAGTAGAGACAAGGCGGAACCTGGGCTTGACTGCGATTCAAAACAAGGAGGTTTCCTTGTTTTGGATCAAAGAACATGTTGGTCTGCCGGGGAATGAGCGCGCCGACGAACTTGTGAAAGAAGCGGCCCTTAAGTCGAGGAGAAAGCCAGATTACGACCGGTGCTCTGTTTCATATGTCAAGAGATGCATTCGTCAAGCATCTCTTGACGTAATGGAACTAAAGATAGCGTACTCAAAACACCGCTGGCACTACCAAGATCTTTTTCCTGGATGCCAAGGAAGCCAACATGTAAAACAGATAAGCCACAATAACCACATAACGCATGCACTGACTGAACATGGCGGGTTCTCCGGATATCTACACAGATTCAAGTGTAAGGAGAGCCCGATGTGCGAATGCGACACCAACCAGTCAGTGTACTAATAAAAAGTAACATATATAGAAAACATTTACTAGAATTTATAGTAACGAGTGCAAATATTAGAAATAAAAAGTATAGCTGTGTTGTAATAATTATTGTGGTATTATATTTAAAGACTCACAAAGGAATCTTTCAAAAATTCAAGTTGGTGTTGCACATTTTATAAACGTGTCGGAGGTGTTCGTGAACTTAAGTAATATCGCTCCGACTAACAACAGTGAAAGCGCGATGTAGCGCCAGAATCACGTAGCGCCATCTATTGGCATTTTCAGTAACCAAAGTTGTAAGGTTGCTTTTCAACGCGCTACATTGGGCTTCGTTCAAGACATATTCCCCTTAATAGAGTTGATAAAAGGATGGTACATATTTGGTCTGTGGAAAAAATAATATATGTAATAATATCTGGTTTTTCCTAATTAATGGCTTCGTGCGGTCAGCAGATTTAGCCAGTGTCAAAGTAATATCCCTTCATAAGTTTTAATATTATTAAACACTATTTTTTATATAGTATTGTGGATAATAGACGATAATGAGTGATAATATAAATGTTTAGTGATAATTAATACGCCCATACCCCTTGAGTATCATTATTTCTTGGGAGATTTTAAAAAGTGGCGATGCACTGTTTTTCTGTTCTGTTTTATTTGCCAACACACATGCACGTTTTGCAAAGACAACGATTTAATAACTTGACCAGCCAACTTTGCCGATTTGAATTTGTATGTTCTATGTAGTTAATTGTTATTTACAAAAACACAAACGTTAAAAAAAAAAATCCACGAACAGGATTTGAACCTGCACCCTTCTGACATACCGGGTCAGGTGCTCTTCCAATTGTGCTATCGTGGTTCTAACCAGCCCGCCGAAATTACTTTTACACTATTTACTATTTTACTTTGAAAGCCAAAAAAATTGAAAGGCAAAAACATTTTTTCAACATTTGTGTTTTTTTAATTTGTTTCGCAACAAAATTTGCGTTAAAATTATATAAACAAAACAAAAACATTTTAATTGTTATTTTTAATTTATATTTTTTTATGTAAATAAGCTTCTCTATACTTTGGAAAGCACATAAAGTCGTTGTGAAGATGGGAGGCCTTTTTCCAGCAGTGGACGTCTTTTGGCTGAGATGATGATAATGATGTAATTGTTTGATTCCCAAATAAATAATAAATAATAAATAAATTAATATTCGACAATGCACATTTATTTTTGAAAATAATACACCAGCGCAGACTTCACTTTCGCAAAGGCCAGTCATCGATTGGGTGAACAAAAATGTTTAATCTAGACCTTCTCTATGCTTTAGAAGGCACGTAAAGTCGATAGTCTTCGGCTATGTTAGCAACCACCATAATGTATGTTTTAATAGTTTAGGCGTGGTGTACCGGCGCTTTCGCGGTAGATTGCCAGCTAACACCACTGGACCAGCACAAAGATGTACAATAAATGTTTAAATATACTGTGTTCTTGTTACGACGTTGTATTCCCATGTAAAACTTGGCTAAACAGTACCATATTCGATGGCGAACTTTTTAATGACCGGTATGTGATACAGGCGCGACCGGGAGTGTAGCGGTTTCCATACAGGCAAATCTGGTGGTGGGGTTCTCATTGCGGTGTCTCGGCATATTCATTCCCGAAGGTTGTCCTAGTTAGAGAGCGATTGCGAAGACTTATGGGTGGAGCTAGAGATAGGCAGGAAAAGCAATTCCTTTGACAAATTGTTATTATGTGGTGTCTATCTACCCCCTCCAATACAGAAACATATTCTAGATCACTATATTGCCAACACAAACCGTATTGGAATCAAGTGCGAAAACTTTAATCTTGCACGATTTCAATTTAAGTAGCATAATTTGGAATTCACTTAACTATACCACTAAGAGTTCTCTGGAGTTGAATAAAAATGACTCAGCAGCAGGATTGAACCGTAACACGACGCAGCGATACTTGATGGTCGCGCTCTTAGCCTCTCGACCACGGGATGATAATTGATAACGCCTAAATAAGCAGACGCTTTTTAAAATGAAAGTTACTCGTAGCATTCAAGGACGGTCATTGACCTGTGTGTCTCACTGTTATTGACATCGACACTTAACTGTTTGGATTTAAACGGCCAAAAGCAAATGTTATTTAGAATTTTAAGCACTCAAACTGCACTAATGTTATTATTTTACTACGGAAATACAGTCTCCGCAGTGTAAATTTTATTTTGGTGTAAATATTATGTAGAAATATTCACTTTTTTAACACTTTAAGTATTTTTGAAGACGGAACGAACTAAAACGTGTGTACTTTGTATAACGCTCGGACTCGACTCCAATAATACTTCAGAGATGCAATTACGAAGTACGTTCCGAAAAGCAAACCGCCTTCAAAGAAGTTTCCAATTTGGTATACAAAGGAACTCATCCACCTATTAAAAGAAAAATATAAACTACGATTAAAGTATTGCAATTACAAAAACCCCTAGACGAACTGGCTCTTAGTGCACTCAAAAAAAGTTGTGCACGTTTAATTAACACCTATTATAACGCGTATATCACCAAACTAGAAAAATCACTATCCGATTGCCCTAAATTGTTCTGATCATTTCTGAAAAATAAAAAATGTAAAAGTACCACTTATCCATCATCCATGAGTTCCAGTGATGTCACAGCTAACTGCGGCGGAAAAATATGTAACATTTTTGCCTCTTATTTTTTATCGGTATATAAAACTACTTCCACTTTGCAAACTACTACTGACGACTCGACTCTTACCACAAATTATCTCACCAATCTGTGCTTCTCTCAAGATGGAGTTCTTAAAACGCTTAAGGGTCTTGATCGCAATAAGGGAGCTGGACCTGACGGTATACCCCCTCTGTTTGTGGTCAGTTGTCGCGAAGCCATATCTTTATCTTGACTATTATCTTCAACTTTTCATTAAAGACTGGCACTTTTCCTTCGGCCTGGAAAGAAGCACGTATTGTCCCTATTTTTAAATCAGGTAACTACAGACCAATATCAATCCTCTGCGTCTTTGGTAAGGTTTTTGAATCCCTGGTGTGTCTCGTTTTAGGTTGGCACATTAGGCAAATAATTTCAACTCAACAATCCGGTTTCCTGACATCTCGATCTACCTATCTTATTTCATTTGTGACATATATATCTGCATCTCTTGACTCCCGTTTATCTGTGGATACCATTTACACAAACTTCAGTAAGGCCTTTGATACCGTAGACCACAATATCCTACTCCGGAAACTTTCATCTTTCTGTGTCTATGGTAATCTTCTTTTTTGGTTTTCTTCATACCTTAGTCAGAGGAAATCGAGAGTGGTGGTGAACGGTTTTTTTTTCAGAGCTATTTTTATCTACATCTGGTGTACCTCAGGGTTCTCACCTTGTTCCGGTTCTCTTCAATATTTTCATAAATTATATTATGCCTATTTTCAACCATGCCATCAGTTTTCTAAACGCAGATGACATGAAATTGTCCATGCAAATCAGAGATCATAGTGACTCACAATTATTGCAAGAGGATTTGGACCGACTGGCTTTGTGGTGCTCAAGGAACAAATTATTTTTACGTTTCGCCGCCTGTTTACAATGTTGATGGTCACTCTTTGGAAAAGATTGAGTCTATTCGAGACCTTGGCGTGGTCTTAGATAGGAAATTACGCTTTCATACAAACATTGACAAAACTGTCACTAAGGGTTTCCAAATGGGCTAGGATTTGGGTTACGAAACGCGATGGAATTTAAAAAGCCCTCTACAAAGATTATTTTGTATGTATCACTGGTTCGCTCTAATCTTGAATATTGTAGCCAGGTCTGGTCTTCGCATTGTGACGTACATATAAAACGCCTAGAGCGTATACAGAAGCGATTTTTGTTGCATCTTTCGTACCAAACATATAAAGTTAAGGAGATACCTTCATATAAGGACCGACTGACTTATTTTAAACTTAACAGTTTGCAGGAAAGCAGGAAGGTCTTTATTGGATCTTATGGCATTATATAGTCAATGGATATGTAGATTGCTCATCACTCATCATCAGTTTAATAAATTTTAATATTCCTCTCAAGTCAGCTCGTGCCGGAAGGTATGTCCCCTTTTCAGTAAAAGGCAGTAATACAAATTTGGGTCACCACGCAACTATGGACAGGGTGCAAAGACAATATAATAATAAATTAGCAAAGCATGTGATATACATAGATATCTTCGCAGACGAACCGCAGAGATTTAAGCGCAAAATATTGCAGTAATTCGCGTTTAAACCTGGTTATTTTTATATTAAACCTTTTAAAATTTATTAATAATTATTAAATAATCTAATATGGTAATGTTTATAGTTTATAATTTAGAGCAAAATATTATATTATTTATTCATAAAATGTAATCCACTTTGCATGCCGTGGTAGCCTCTAATTGAGACGACACCTAGATTTAAGTCTACAATATGTTCTACTTAGTTATTGTTGTATTTGTGTTTGTCTTGTTGGTTGTCCTTTAAATAAATAAATAAAATAAGTTTTATTTACTAACAATAATTGTTATATTGGTATGTATACGTTAGTTTGTAAGATTAGAGCATTAAACCAACTTTGTAAGGTTTATGTCTATGGGCCTGTTTGTAAAAACTTTGTTGCCTGAAAATATATAAATTTATTATTATTATTTTATAGTTTACCTACTGTGTCCTGAAATTATAATTGTTTTTAGTTGTTATGATTGTATAGTTATAGTGTTTTAATCAGGTGCGTTCCGCTTCACGCAGAATCAGTTTGAGGGTATGCAAGCTGTCAGCTAATTATGAGCGCCCAATACTTTAGTCTCCCTGTGACCGCTGGACCCTGCAAAGGGTTCAAAACGCCAGGATAAACATTAATTAAAATTAATGTGTAAAATAAACCCGAGTAGATCCGTAAAAGTAGTATAATTTCATTGTGTAGTGTTCACGTTAACTTTAGAAAAAGTCTACCAAGTTGTGGTGTTCGGGGAAGTTCGCTTCCATCTTCAGTCTTGATACTAGTTCTATCATCTATGTAGGCTAGGACCTCGGCTTCGGGTTGACCGGGACGTGGGGATGGGAAGAAGTGCCCGAGCCGGGTCGTTGTTCCCTTGTTCTACGAGGTTTCCGGGTGAAGTGTGCATCCATCTTCTCGCATCACCATTTCACGACTTATTATCTTTTTTGTATTTTTTATTTAACGGGTAAGCACAGTGCCTTGTTCTCACCTGATGTTATGATGATACGGCCCATGACGGAAGCGCACTTCACCCGGGATCCTCAACTAGTGAGGCGCTGGCTATCTTATCTCTAGCTGCCGGAACACAACAATGCTACAAACATTGATGTTATGGCGACATATTTAGATAAGATGGTGGTAGCTAGCCAGGCGGACAAACAAGCCCTACCACCAAACAAACTGAGTACACAAACAAGTACCCCCCGCTGGGAATCGAACCCAGGACCTATGGGTCTAAACCGGTGGTCTTAGCCACTAGAGCACAGAGGCGGTTAAATCTTCCTCGGTGCAACATAAATTGGATTTTATATTTCTTTTCGTTTTTATTCAGAATTATGGACTGCAGTCAATGACATGGCGCAGAAGAGTTACGACGTCGGCGGAGTAGTCGCTGCTTCTATCGGTCCACGAACCATTTACGGTAAATGTCTAATATAATAATTATAATAATAATGCATGCAGCGAAGAGCCTCGACCAACATCTTAAGAGGCTCTCGCTTGATGGTTGGATCAAGGGTCAGATTCAGAAAGCAGTACTCCTTGACACGGCACGTATTATCAGGAGGTTCCTCACTCTGCAGCCTTGACCACCGGTAGCTTGGGCCCTGCCCCACTGCTGCTGGTACTCTAGAATTAGGTTTTTATAATGTTTTATTGTTTTTATATTAAAATATTGTAAAAATCTAGTTTTAAGAAAGAAAATAAATAAAGAGTATAATAATAATAATGAGGGACGGTACTGTCGACATCTGTCGGGCATTCCGCCGTCCAGGAGAATCAGTCCAACATATTATTTCTGGTTGTTCTCATTTTGCTAACGGATAGTATTTGCACAGACACAACCAAGTAGCCAGAATAATTCACCAGCAACTTGCTCTTGGATATGGCCTTGTTGAATCGGAGGTGCCGTACTATAAATACGCACCTGTGCCAGTACTCGAAAATGGTCATGCAACGTTCTACAGGGATCGCTCTATCATTACGGACAGGACTATAGTCGCCAATAAGCTCAGGCTTACGATATCAGTATCGTGGTGGTCGACCGATCCCAGCGCCGGGCAATACTGGTTGATATTACAGTTTGGAGATTTACTAGTTTCTCTTTAGTCTCGATTCGCCCAGCCGCAGGGTGACTGTTATACCCACCATGCACTCTACTATCTGCATAGCAATGAAAATTTCCAAGTGGAAGCATATCATTGATATGCAGATGAAACATCGTGGGGAACAAACCGAACCTTGAGGGACACCAGCGTTCACTGACATGAGCCGCGAAGCGCATCCATCAGACAGGACACGGATTCTACGCTAATGCGGGAAGCCAGCGACCCAGTTGCAGAACTGAGCAGGCAGACCGTATGCCGGGAGCTTGGAGAGAAGAGCTTTGTGCCAGACCCAATCAAATGCCTTGGCTATGTCGAGGCTAACAGCCACCAACTCACCACGCTTATCAATAGCCTCACACCAGAGATGTGCAACGTGCGCTAGAAGAACACCCATTGACCGCTTCGGCCGATACCCGTATTGGCGATCGTGAATTATGGAGTGTTATTCTAGGTAGTGGACAAGTTGTTTATTGAAGATGCGCGAAATAAGTTGTCTATGTATAAATTTAACGCAAATCTTACAAAATAATCATAATAAGAACATGTTAAAAAAAAATTCGACCGGGATGTGAATCGAAAATCATTATTTCAACATTTTTCGAATTAACATTTCTTGGTTACAGTGATAACGGATCCGGACGACTTCTTCACCGTCGCGAACACTTGCTTGCAGAAAGATGACTTCTACGATTTCGCGAAACCATGGCTGGGCGAAGGATTGGTCACCGGCACACGTAAGTAAGCTACCTCAAATCTATAACGGGTGTAAAAAGAGGCTTAACGAAGCCGCAAGCCAAGTGTTCTCCTAATCAATCTTATCTTATCTTATCTTAGTGGGGCCTGCCGAGGTTTCCCTCTCGCAGTAACACCTCGACCCATCGGGATCTTTTGTGCAACCCCATCCTTTCACTCTTCCTCCTCTGTAAAGATAGAGGCCATAAGTTTGGCAACGTCTTTAAGAGCGAAGAGCCTGAAGTCCTCCGGTTTCGGATAGGCCGACCCCAGGAGTCCCATTCTTTTCCTAGCCAGAGAGTCGCAGTCACACAGTAGGTGCTGCATCGACTCCGTTTCCTCTCCATACGCCCTACACAAACTATTTGTTGAAAGGTGCATTCTATGAAGCATTTGTTTTGTGGCATAGTGCCCTGTCAAGGCACCGATGGTTAGTCGGGCCTGCCGTCTACCGCCTCCGCATATGAACTTACTCCGTCCTAAGGCGTTTTCGCCAAGGAAGGATTTGGAGTGTTTCATACCCGGCTGCTCCTTCCGTTCGATGCCGTGCCTGTTTTCGATGTAATCTTTAAAGGCCTTGTTAATGGTACTTGGTGCAAGTGCCACGAACGGCTCAGGATCAATAAGCTGGGTCTCCGAGCCTTCCCTGGCTTCTCCTAATCAATACAATCAACGTTTGTTCTGACACAACACCTGGGAAATGTCCAGTTTCTGAGATATTAACTTTCAAAGTTAAAAAAAACTGTGCACGTTTTTTACATAACTCAGTTTAGAATGTAATTACTAAACGTTCGTGTAAAGAAACTATGTCTTAATTTTGGATATTTCTTAGCTAACGAGCTTTTTTAAATCACTGACCGCATTGTACATTGAATGCACACACGAATACACAATCCACTGTGCAACGAACGCCACACACACGCGCTCTCGTCACCAGTGTTCGCACGCGAGTTCAATGACCGTCGGTCGGCGGGGACGGGGGCAGGAGGACCTGCCCGCTCCCAGCTGATCACTCGAACGAACGTGGTGATATGGATTCAGGTCTGTTACTATCGTAAGGGATTTGATAATGTTTCAGCTAAGTGTAATTTAAATACTTTACTGACAAAACACAGCAGTAGGTCTACGATACGAAGGAAAAAGATTGCACAAGAAAAAAGACGGATCTCCAACTTGACTCAGGTGGAACTCGAACCCACGTCCCTCGTTATCCGGAAGAGTGCTCTGACCGCTAAGCCACCGAGATCGCAAGAAATACGACTAAATTTTCTGTGATATTTATATCAAGATTGTGATAAAAGAATAAATAAAACTAATTAAAACGATAATTTTCTTTGCAAAAACTACAACACGTCTATCATTTGGTTACCTACCATCCTACCAACCAGAACAGCTCTTGTTACTATCAGTCGGTTCGTAGGTAACATCAGCAATTCTTATTATTTATTTACTTTACTTATAATGCTAGCCACAAAAAAGTTTATTGAATTCGAATTTCGAATTGTTCATGAAAATAAAAATGTATACTTTTTAGAATTTTACTCATTTTTAAATATGGAGTGGACGCTTAAAGAAGACCGTGTTGCAGTTATTGCTTTGCATCGTTGCGGTTACGCGCCAATTCAAATTTTTGACATACTGAAAAATTTGAATTTAACCAAAAGATTCGTTTATCGTACCATCAAACGATACAATGAAGACTCTAGTGTAGATGACAGGTCAAGTAGTGGTCGCCCTCGGTCTGTTAGGACTCCAGCAGTGATAAAAGCTGTGAAGGCGCGAATTCAAAGAAATCCCAAACGTAAGCAGAAACTGTTGGCCCTTCAGATGGGGTTAAGCAGAACCACGGTGAAAACGGTGTTAAATGAAGACTTAGGGCTTCGGGAACATCGAAGAAAAACAGGACATCGTTTGAATGCTCGTCTAATGGACCTGAGACTGAAGAGATGCCGCGCTTTGTTGAAGCGGTACGCGGGAAAAAAACATCGGGATATTCTTTTTTCGGATGAAAAAATTTTTACCGTAGAAGAGAGCTACAACAAACAAAATGATAAGGTGTATGCACACAGTAGTGAAGAAGCGAGCAACCGCGTATTCCGCGTGTCCAACGAGGTCATTTTCCATCCTCGCTCATGGTATGGTTGGGAGTTTCTTATTGGGGCTTAACAGAGGTACATTTTTGTGAGAAAGGTGTAAAAACGAATGCAGTTTGCTGATTGCGTCAGACGTCATTTTCAGCTTTATCCGGCTTTTTTGGAGCGGTGAGAAACTTAAAGGGTTCCTCAAGCCGTGTGAAACAAAGCACCTTCAAAGGTTTTCTAGAGGGAACGGCATCACGCACTGTGCAGAGGACAATCTAGTAAGATTCTTCGAGAGGTTCGGATCGGATCGGGGATGGGGACAGAACTTTGATTGAGCTCACAATTTCTTGCATTCAACTCCAGCATCATTTGTATTTCTTTCTCAACCGTTATCCACCCAATGTTGAGTATAGGTCTCTTCCAATGCACGCCATTCCCTCCGGTCTTACGCTTTTCTCATCTAACTCTTCCCTGCTGCCTTAACAAGGTCGTCAGTCCATCGCTTGGTTGCCTGCCTACGTTCTTGTGACCTACCCAAGGCGTCCACTCCAGCACCCTTCTCCCCCATCTGTGGTCCTGTCTATGGCATATATGGCCTGCCCACTTCCACTTTCTGCGGGCTATGTCGATCAGCTTCGTTCTCCTTCGGATATGTGCGTTTCTGATTCGATCTCGGAGAGAAATACCTAACATAGCCCGTTCCAAGGCTCTCTGGGTGACTTGAAACTTGTGCACCATTTGCATTGTCAGTCTCAATGACTCGGCTCCGTAGATCTCATCCTCATTTATACTACATCTGCAATAATTATTAAATAAGTAGATAAAATATTAATAATGTTTGCAACAAACAGATACTTCAAAATTATTGCGAAATTGGAATCCCTTAAGTAGTACAGTATTCTAAGATGAAAACGAATTTCTAATAACTGTAGTATTTTATAAATCCTCTCCTATAATTATTTGCCACTGACAGACCAGACAATATCCGTTTGGCTACTGACGACACGCTTGCTACTTTACAAAACAATATAATAAACCTTATTCTGTGACATTTTCATTTTGCAGTATCAATATGGAAGAATCATAGGAAACTTTTGAACCCGGCGTTCAGCCAGATGGTTCTGGACAGCTTCATCGGAGTGTTCAACAGCCAATCTAGGAAGCTGGTCAAGGATCTTGAGAAAGAAGTTGGGAGAGGAATGTTCGACCATTGGACCTACACGAGACATAATGCTTTGGAGACTATATGCTGTGAGTAGTTAAGTTAGCTGTACCGACTAACGGTAATACAGGGCTCTAATTAAACTTTTCTAGAGTATCCACGGTCTTGTCTCAGTGCCCTGACTTTGCAAAATTTTCAAAATTCAAAATCAATTATTCAGTTTTTTTAAATTGCCTACCTACTGTTAAGCACTTTCCTTCATCTCACCTGGTCTCAGTGACAAAAAGGCCGGTGATGGAAGCGCACTTCACCCGGAACCCTCAACTACGGGGGCACTGGCTATCTTATCTCTAGCTGCCGGACAATGCTAAAAAACATTGACGTTATGGTGACATATTTAGATAAGACGTTGGTAGCTATTCAGGCGTATAAACAAGCTCTAACACCAATCAAACCGAGTACACAAACATGTACCGCCCGCTGGAAATCGAAACCGGGGTCTGAGACCGGTGGTCTTAACCACTAGACCACAGAGGCGGTTAATTAGGCTACAAGCTCTTATGGATGTCACTATATCATCATCGGTTCGTAAGTCTACACAGTGCGGGATACCTTGTACTGAGAAGAACCGGCCAATAACTAAGCAAGGGTTTTTCTTTTCTCCTTTTTTTCTCTTTTCTTTTACGTCATACTATTAAAAAGTGCCATATCATACAAGAACACTTTCCAATACAAATAAAAGGTAAACCACAATACATAAAAACCAAAATTAAATAAAATAAAAATATCTAAGTTTGCAAATTTGCATTAGGTTCAAATTTCAACGTCCACAATGTCATACAATACAGTACTGGTAAAAGTCAAAGTAGTGTTTAAGAAAAACTAAGTTAAACTGTTGTTAATAATAATAAAAATAATTAATTTTTCTCTACTTCAGTAACAGCTTTAGGTGTCGATTTCGGCGATCACACGCTCCTGAACAGTCGGTACGTGAAAGCGACCGAGGAGATCTTCTTCACCATGGTAGACCGCTTCCAGAAGTTCTGGTGGCACAGTCCCATGACCTTCAAGTGGAGCGGCGTGAAGAGGACGCAGGATAGGTGTCTCAAGATCCTGCACAATATGTCTTACACGGTAACTTACTATCTCAACTTCTATTTGTATCATGTATATAGTGCAGTTTGTATATCATCGCATTCCGAATGCAACCGAATATTAAATTTCATGTCCATTAATTATTCGATTTATCATGTTCGAAGCAGGTGTAGTAATAATTTGAATTCAGAACAACGTACTTTATTGTTGTTTTGTTATCATAAAGTTAATATACGTTTATTAACTTTATATTTGTTATAGAGCTGACAAACGTGTAAACTGATAAATCGAAAATTTATTACGGTATGACACAATAGTCTTTCTCATCAGTCTAAATTAAATTAATTATAATTAAAAGCGTAGCATCAACTCTTAATAGAAAACCGACATCGACCGGCACACGAAGTTTGCCGGGAGACATTAATAAAATAGATCGACTGTATGCAGATCGACAGAGAGCATTATGCAAATACATATCATGGTTGTCAGTGCCTTAATTTGCGCACGCGCCGCTAACTTCCATGGCTGCAAGAGATACTATAAAATCAGCCGGAAAGAAAAGTGTTATTTGTGATAAAAGCGCGCTTCACACGAGTTCATTAGACCCTATGGCCTAATGACACGGATAGTGTATTAACTGATTGAAGTGTAAAGAGTATTCTTGACACGGATAGTGTATTAACTGATTGAAGTGTAAAGACTATTCTTGACACGGATAGTGTATTAACTGATTGAAGTGTAAAGACTATTCTTGACACGGATAGTGTATTAACTGATTGAAGTGTAAAGAATAGTCTTTACACTTCAATCAGTTAATACACTATCCGTGTAAACACTTCACACAAAATTGCGCTTTTTTTGTAGGCGCTGCTGATTAAATGTCAGAGATACAAGTCATTATAGGTGGAATATCTCGTTAACAACAATGTATAACTATTGCTTGGTCAGGCGTTTTATAAGCTACTGCAGTATGTAATCAAGCTAAATTGTTTCTAGGTACTACAAAAGAGAAAATCGGAAATGAACGGAAACATTCTGGCTGAAAGAAAAACTGGGATAACTTCAGGTAAATAGGTTGTTTCACTTGTAACAAATATTGTTATCATAATATGATCATATTATGATCGGGTGTTAATGACGGTAGTTGTTGACATTGAATGGGTGCCTTTGACTTTCAAAGTAAAAAGTAAATAGTGTTGAATAATTTCGGCGGGCTGGTTAGAACCACGATAGCTCAATTGGAAGAGCACCTGACCCGGTATGTCAGAAGGGTGCAGGTTCAATTCCTGCTCGTGGAAGTTTTTTCAACATTTGTGTTTTTGTAATTTGTTTCGCAACAAAATTTGCGTTAAAATTATAGAAACAAAACAAAAACATTCCTCAACAGACTTTGAACTTTGTCTTTTTTATATTTTAAAAATAAAATAATATAAAATATGCAAATAATTAATTATTTCGTACCATCCAGGCACAAAGTTCAAACCATTCATGGATTTACTACTCGAACTGGCGATCGAGAGGCGGGTGTTTAACGACAAAGAGATCCGTGAGCACGTGGACACGATGATTGTGGGCGGCCATGACACCTCGGCTAACGTCCTCATGTACACGATCCTGCTGCTGGGATCGCATCCTGAAGCACAGGAGAAGGCGTTCCAGGAGTGAGTATTGAGAGTACCATAGGTTTAAAGCACCACTTAGCTAGACATATATGTGATCTAGGCTGATATACTGATGTGTGTACGTACCGGAAGTGAGTATAATTTTAAAGCTTAAGAGGTGTAGCACGAAATGTATCAGATACTGTATACGTCTCGTTCCCAAATTACTGCATATCCAGGTACGTCTTTTAAATCCACATGATGCAGAGGCTAGCTGGCCTTACACATAGTTTTTGATACGCTGCGGCTGATGGGACAGATCATACCCTGAATCTCAGAAGGCGTACCACAAATAAGTTTCGATGACTATCATTGGTCAGCTATGTATTCAAATCAGCTATCCAGGCACATACTTTCTCGACCACTTGATACCTTGGCGTATGAGCTTATGTACGTTGCTGCTGTGAAGATCACACCCTGGACCATGAGACTCAGTAGATGCCTTACTAGCACTGAGTATTGATAACTTACGTTTCTGGAGATGTGCTGGCTAGCTGGTAGACGCATAGTTTCTCGACAGCCACTTTGGTTAACGTTGCTGCAACTGGTATCTAACCCTAAAGCACAAAAGAAAGCGTACCAGGAGTGAATAGTTATCGATAACTATCATTGATCAGCTGGCCGGCGCATCTTTGAAAACTTTATTCTGCCTAACTTGCCAGACACATAGTTTGTGGATCGCCAGACACCTCAGCTAAAGTCCAGGTTGTTAATACTGCAATGTTAGCAGTAAGCAGCAGCAGCAGCAAGAGCAGTACTGCAATATAATTGCAGTTGCAACGAATCGCGTGTAGCAGCGTTTACATACGCGTCTCGTTTTCACAACCACAACAACTCTGCTACAATATACTGCTTTAAGAGCTCATGGTAAGGGCCCTGATGGTTGAACAGTCACGAGCACAGTTACCTACTCTTGTAGCTCTTAAGTAAAGTAAGTAAATAGCCTATAACTGTCCCACAGCTGGGCATAGGCCTCCATCATTGAAATCAAGTCATCACTACAATTGATGGGTAATGGCTTAATCACCACGTTTGTCAAATGCAGGTTGGTGATCACAAACCGGGCTATGTGTCGAAAAATCCGAAACATACTTAGCCCGCCTTTGGAATTGAACCCGGGACCTTCGGGTATCGGGCCGAGCGCTTTGCCACCCAGCCACCGAGCCATTTTTTGGGTTTCAGCCGAGGAGAAAGCGTACCTTCAAACACTGAACTGGCTTATCGTATATTCGAATAGAATTAAGTTTCCCTTCACTCATTTCAGATTAGACGAGGTGTTCCAAGGCTCCGACCGCGACGTGGAGAAGCAAGATCTCTCCCGGCTGGTGTACTTGGAGGCGGTGCTGCGCGAGAGCATGCGCATGTACACCATAGTGCCGGTAGTGGCGCGCCGGCTCGACCGGAACGTGCAATTGAGTATGTTTTGACGATATTTTACTTAGGACGTATGACACAAATTGTAAAAAGTAGTTGGGTAGTAAAGGTAGAATATTAGATTCTGGGTTCTGGATAGCGAACAAAAATTAGGAGAACACCTTTCAAAAAATATTTTGGATTACTTATATACCAAATTGAGAGTATGAAGTTTCATTTCTTAACAGACAATTGCTTAAAACTAATCCCAAAAAAAAAACAATACCGAAATATTATAAGTAGATATTTGTTAGGACGCTCAAAAATCATGTCCGCTGAGAATTACCGTTGTAAATGAAAAAAAAAATAATTTGGTTTGTACGGAAAATTTTAAGGACATCGATAACATTAAGTAAAAAAAAGTCGGTTACCTCCGAGTGTTGTTGCAACCTACTTTTCGTACCACTAATCAATGAAATGAGCCCACAAATGAGGTAACGAGGCCCATTTCCGTAGTCATGTAAATAAACAAAAAACATATAAGTAAACATTTTTTTTAAAACATAGAATTTACCAGTATCGTGGTAGATTCCTTATCGCGACGTAGATGGCTGTTTTGGAACAAAGTAATACTCAATGATATTGGATGTAAAATATACACATATTGTGTCAAAAACCTTTTATTTACGTATCACAATACTATCTTTCACCATCATATATTTACAGAAAACTATACGCTAGCAGCTGGCCGCACCTGCTTCATGTTCCTCTTCGGCATCCACAAACACCCCATGTGGGGTCCGGACGCTGACCAATTCAAGCCGGACAGGTGGCTCAGTCCGGAGACGCTGCCGGACAACCAGAATGCCTTCGTAGGGTTCAGCCTGGGCAGGCGGATGTGCATTGGTTAGTTTTCCCTGATATTTGCTTCTATACTTTTTATCAGCAAACTTTTATTCAACCGGAGTCACAAATTAAAGACACTGCAGAAGGTATAAAAACATGCTCGAGCAACGCCCAAATAGGCAACCTATCACAGACGCGGAATCTCGCAACAGCTGATGCGCTCGGAGTATTACGAGCTGTTCCGTGATCCCTGGCGTGAGAGGGTCTACGTGTGCATTGCTCGAGCACGGTATGTACCTTATCTTCTTAGGTTTCCTTAGTTTGTACCGGTGTGGGTGGTCAACACACCTCGTTTGTTACAAGGAGCCGCTATTTCAATACACTACAAATCTTGTTTTCGTTAACGTGATCGAATATAGGTCTTTACTGCCGCCCTCAGAGATGTACCGTCAATGAAATCTGATGGTACTGATATAGTTTCCATAGTTCAATAATTATGCGATTAGTTTCTTTTTCTTAAAACCTTTACTTCTCGACTAGTAATTAATGCCTCAACTCATTAAATCTACCATTTGCTGTATTTTTCTCTATAAATAAAACTTACATGGTCACTTTCAGGGAAATCGTACGCTTACATGTCAATGAAGACCAGCTTAGCGCACCTTCTCCGTAACTACCGCATCCACGGGGACCATACGAAGCTGGTGCTGAAGCTTGACGTCATGCTGAAGCCGGCTACAGGGTACAACATCAGCATAGAGAAGAGGACATAACTTTTGAAAGAAAAGAAAGAAAGAAGGAAATAAGAAATCATTTATTCCAACACATACACGAAACATCAGAAAATACAATGCATCTCGAGTCACGCCTTAAAATGAAACAAACCCATATTTTAGAGAACTTCATGATCACCAACATCATCATCTCAGCCAAAAGACGTCCACTGCTGGACAAAGGCCTCCCCCAATGATCTCCACTACGACAGGTTTTGATCGTCGCTCCACCTTGTTGGAGAGCTTAAATTAGTAATAAATAAACTACCGCATCTACGGTGACCACACAAAGCTGGTGCTGAGGTTGGAGGTCATACTGAAGGCGGCTACAAAGTCTGTACCCTGAGCATAAACAAGAGGACATAACTTATGCTCGAATTTGTTGACAGTGTTAGAGAAAACCTGGTCTAATCACATCTTCTTCGTCGTTAAACTCTTGGCAGAGTGGTCGTGAAGTATCGAACTGAAAAAACACAATCATTGCGACTGAAGCAACGACTACTTCAGTTGCAATGATACGCTTGACTAGCTATCCCCATTCCCCTCTGGCCATTGTCATCTTTGTGCACGCGTTTAAGGGAGTCTACGGCTTCTTTAATTTGGTCCGTCCATCTCATCGGCGATTTACCACGCGCTCGGGTACCCTCAACTTGGACCTGGACCACAAGCCGCTCAATTGACGTACCATAACGTCAAGATATGTAAAAAGGATGTAAGTATACGAGCTTGGACAATAGAGGAACGACGCCGCTTGATTCCCAGTTCTTGGAGTAAGAAGAAGTTAGCACGAAACTCAGTTCATGATACCCCAAGCATCCTTCTCCAACACCATGTTTCCTGGATGTCTATTCTCCTTATATCTCTGTCTCGCAATGTCCACGTCTCCTCGGTGTAGAGAAATATGGAAAGCACAAGTGCTATGACGAGCCAGGTACAGTACCTACAGGACTTGGTGATGTCGCTTCCTCCATATCTTTTTAAGCTTGTCCGTCGCGGACCTGGGGGCCTACCGCCTAACTCTATTGATATCGCTCTCGCTATCGCGCTCTATAGTTTATGGCGTAATCTTGCCATTTCGAAAGCTATATAAAAGCAATATCGAAAGCTATAGGCTATAGCTTTCGATATTGCTTTCTTAATGCTTTCATATCGCTTTAGAAATCACAAAATGACGCCATAAACTATAGAGCGCGATAGCGAGAGCGATGTCGATAGAGTTAGGCGGTTGGCGGGCTGGTAGTTGCCAAACGCTGTAAGGTTTACTTTGCTTTAGTAACAAGATTATGAGAGTCTTTTCAATTGTATGTAGATTATACTTAGTTTTTTTGTATCAGAAGTCCTATATTCATAAAGATTTAAGATAAAAAAAAACCTTTGTTATATTATTATACAAAAATGCTTTGAAATGATATAGACTAGTAGGAGCAGAAAAAAAACCAGTGATCGAAATATATAAATAGATAATATAGAGTATAAATGTAGTTGATGAGAAGTTACAGCAAAAAAAGCTATTTTCTTCATAATATATTTTAAACAAGTTTTAATAACTATAATAATATCTTCTCACCCAACTTTAGGCATTGTCTCTACCTATTCCTTTAATTTAATAACACATTTTTAAATAATTAATTTTCTTTAAATCATTTTCATATATCATTGTACAGACGCCTGCACATCTACCTATCCAAAACTGTCAAATTTCTTCAATACATTTTCAACCATATAACTTACATATAAAGTTCAAAGTCTATTGAGGAAACTTGACAGTTTGTGGTAGGTTGATGTGCAGGCGTGTGTACACTAAATAAATTATTTCCACAGAATATTCTAAAGTAAAGCATTAGAAATGCACTTAAAGTTATTAATAACTATACAGAAAATGCAATATTGATGTTTTTATGGGATTGCCTATGAATTCAAGGTATTTTCCAAAAAAAATCACACAAAAAACTGAGAAAATAAACCAATTACTCAGTAACTCGTAGAATAGTAATATTATTACTATTTTATTATTGTAATATTATTTGTTATAAAACTGTTATGATATTATTAAGTAGTTATAGTCACAAATGATACAAAAAGAAATTGTTACCTTTTTAATGTGTCATTAAAATAAATTAAGTTTTTATAGAAATAAATAATTATAAAACTATTTATTGAGAATAATTTTATTTATTTATGCGTCTTTTAGTGCAATATTTAAAACGGTAACTATAATTAAAGCGTCTCCGGAGATGCTCGAGTTGAATGCGAGAAATCGTGGATTAATTTTATTCCTATATGACGTGGACCTATGCCTAATACAAGTTTATATATTAGCTTTCTAGATATGTTATTAGGACTTATTGATGGTGTGAAATTTTCCTTACTACTCGTATACTGGTTTGGGTTACATAATATACAGTTATTGTTGATAAGTGTTCAGTAGAAGTGTGAAGTACGACCAAGCTGTTTTGATGATCTGAAAAAAAAAGTGAATGGTTATCTCGATTAAACTTTACTATAATTAATAATTGTGCACGAGAGTTTGCCGCGAAGATTGGCTATGTAAGTCATCTACGTGCGCATCAGCGCAGACCCGACTAGGAGTGGAAGAGGTCGCCATGGCCGAAACCGGTCGGAATCCAATAATAACATAATGATAATAATACTCACCGTAGCATAGCTGGCTAGGCAGATCGTGGAGAAACCGTAGGTTGTAACGTGAACGTCTTTACTTGATCTGAAAAAGTATTGTATAAAAATAATTTGAGCGGGGACCGACTGACTCTGTCAGCCCGTGACCACGGCCGTTGTTGCTCCGTCGAAACGACGGATAAAAAGAAATAATGAAAACTTTTACAAATTAAAATATATTATTATTTAATAAAAGTCATACAGACTCGTAAGCATAAGGTTTTTTGTGGAGAGAGTTTGCATATTGCCTCTGGGCTTAAAATAAATTTATTCTCCGTTTCTTGACTGTAAGAACACGTATGTCTGTCGATGACTGTTATTATAAAGACAAAGGTAAAGTAAAAAGCCTATATACTGTCCCACTGCTGGGCAAAAGCCTCCATCATCAAGTTTAATTTAGCCCTAGTATTTGTAGATATAAAATTACTTTGATGACTTCCGTAGCCGTGTGGCTTGCTTGCATGCCGGACTTTGGGCGGCGTTTTCTCCGAGGTCCGAGGGGTTTTCAATATTGTGTTGGGTCTGGGTGGTTGTAGTACTGTCGTTGTTTCTGATTTCCATAAAACGAGTGCTTTACCTTGGGATCAGGACACCCCGCTACACACGACTTTAAAGTTTATACTGACACCCCTTACCAACCTAGCGGTTACAAAAGTAGTGTCAGATTATCCATACGCAAGCACATGGGACTATCATAACGCCGGATCAGGACGCACCGAAGCGCATTCTTCATCCGGTTCTTTTAAGACAAGAGACTCGAGCGAGTTGCTCCGCGGACACGTTAAGTCCACTACCTAATATCCAAATAGGTTACGGGAGCTGTAAGCTCGCTCACTTCTCGTTGCACCATAAGCACAACGCAGTTCCACTCAGTTCCACTGCTCGGGTCGTCAACTCTAAAGCCGACTACCAAATGTCCTCCTTGGTGGCGGAGTTGTAAGCTTGGGATCAGAACAAAGTATGTAATGTTGTCTAATTTAGTGCACTTCGTCAAGTTACCTTTGCATCATAATAAACATTGTGCTTCTGACTTTTTTCGAGGCCATATACCAACCGCTGCTGTACAGCGCGTCAGCAATGCCGGTACTCTGAAATGTATTTACATATTTTTACTTTTTATTTTCAAGTGCTAATTGCTGCACTGAAGCTAAATTTTCAGTCAGTGCAGCCGCCCGGATTGCGGAAGACCCAGGTTCGATTCCTGGCTGGGACAGGTGGACGTTTAATTTTTTCACTGTATTTTATGAAATTTTATAAATATTTAATTTAGCTTCAGTGCAGCAATTAGCACTTGAAAATAAAAAAGTAAAAATTTACTATAGTGGTATTTCATCTGCAAAGGTGAATCTGCATGGCCATCGGTTGCAACGACCGTTGGATAGATGGCGCTCAGTGCCGCTAATAAGCACTCAAACACATTAAAAAGCAGTGACAAAATTTAGCGCTTACGTCAGCCTTCCCGGTAGCATAGCGGTCAGTGCATCCGGGCGGATTGCGAAAGACCCAGGTTCGATTCGTGGCTGGGTCGGGTGGGCGTTCAATTATTTCACTGTGATTTATAAAATGTTATAAATATTTATTTACATAATTTATTATAGTCTGAAAAGTAAATTTAAAATGCTTCTTTTTTATTTATTATTTATTTTGGGACTTTTATTACACTTTGACAATGCCAGCCAACATAATATCGTATTTTTGTCATATTTTAGTAGAGCCCACTGAGAGAAAACTCAGCAGGCCTGCTGAGTTTTCTCTTTCCTAGTAGCAAATATCTTAGTATCCTATTTCAATACATAACGTCTAAATAAAAAATACCTAATATGGCCAATAATATGTAAATTTACATATTACTTCGCTACAATTATGCGAAAAAAAAACTGCCTCGATGTTGCTGCGTGTGCGGGGGAGCGCCAACACAGTCCTAAATATGATTGGTGACCGGATGGACTCGGCACTTTTCGGACGATTCACTGAACTACGTGTTTTCAAACGTGTGCATCAGTGAATCGACCATCATGATGATTTATTTTAAATTTTCTGATTTATTTATTTTGTTTAGTTTTAAAATTGTATTCAATGTTAGGTAAGTACATTTGTTACTAACATAGTTTTAAGTCTCAATTGTTACTAACCCATAGAACCAATGGTCTGAAATAAATGATTTTATTTATTTATTATTTATTACTTGAACTATTATACCTACTGAATTAAGCAACATTTTTTATAATTTGGCTCACAGAACCGCCCTCCGACCGCCTAACCGATTGTTTTGGCTACGTGTATAGTTTATGACGTCATCTTGTCATTTCGTACTGCCTATGAAAGCAATATCGAAAGCTATGAGCTATCGGTTAGGCGGTCGGGCCCCCGGTCAATGCATAGGGGCCGGACCGCCTAACTCTATTGCTTTGGCTGCGTGTATAGTTTATGACGTCATTTTGTCATCTAGCTAATAGGTATAGGCATATATCGAAAGCTATAGGCTATAGCTTTCGATATTGCTTTCATAGGAGGTACGAAATGACAAGATGACATCATAAACTATACACGTAGCCAAAGCGATCGGTTAGGCGGTCGAGCCCCTGTATTTGATTTTTACATACTTACTAAAAAACTTGGTATATTTAAATATTATATTTAAATTACTTGGTATATTTATACTGTAACCTACTACATGCAAGCACAGCATGATTACATCTGATCTGCGATAGAGCTCCTTACTGAGTCTTATAGTCTCTAAACAGTTGATTTAAAAAATAAAATTACAGTATGTTTTTTATTTGTAAGTAAGCATGCCATTGTAACTTTAGCATCTATTTAGTGGATTCAGCAGTAGTTTTATTAAATAAAAAAACAGTTGAAGTGAGCTTTTACCATTCGCGTTATTATGACTTACGCATCAGGGTGCCTAGTGCGAGTTTTGTTTACTATCCGTATTCATTCGATTACGTTTACGAAAACGAAAATTAGACTTCTTGTTTTCGTTAACGTGATCGAATGGCATAAAACTTCCATCAAGACAATATTAATTGACACAAATGGCTTACAACCCAAGTGTAGTGTTTCCAAATAGTTTTAAGTAATTTTAAAGTTATTTGGAAATATTATTTCTCTAAATCTAGTTTTTTTCTAGTTTTTTTTTTAAATCTATAGCTAAATCTTATGTTTACACATGTTAAGCACACATAAACTATTTGTGTTAACACATTTAGGACATTAGTGTAGTATAAAATATTGTTAAACCTATCATGTATATAACTTTGTTAAGATTAATGTCTGTTGTGTAACCTAATAAATAATTAAATAAATAAATAAATGACGAATGAAACTCGCACTTGGTACCCAGGTGAGATGAAAGGGCTGCGACTAGGCTAGAGTTAGTTATAAAACTTACAGAATCGAGTAACTTTTGTCCGTACCAGCATATTAACCAAGTTTGCGATAGACCAGTAATCAAAAAAACCTTGTACGTTGTCTCAGTCCATTTTTCAACTAACTGGAAGATAAATTAATTTATTAATAATACTGAAATATTTGAGTGTTTCCTTTCACATGTTCAAACAAATAAATTCTCGATTACGACGTAACAAAAAAAAAACAATTAAAAATATTAGCAGGGATTAAGAAGAAGGCATTTTTAGAAGCTGTTTCATTTTACAATAAGGTACTTACTTACCCATTTACCTGTACAACGTGTAACAGTAACGTGTAGTAATCATGAAGAGATCTAAAGTGTATCCGATCTAGATCTTGTATGCAGAGTTATTAAGACATTTAATATGTTATGCAATTTTTTAATTAAATATTTCTATTGTGAAGCCATATCAAAATAAACAAGTCACAGCCCTAGTGGTTTACTATCTGTGTACTAACATTTATGATCACTGCTGCTTGCTTATGCGCGCCTGACGCGCATGACTTCACTAATATACATATTTAATTTACAATTGCATGAGAAATTAAAATTAATATTTATGACTTAGTAACAACACGTACCCACAATATTTAAATCGGATAGGTACACTTTGGATCTTTTCTTTCTTTTGAGTTGATGGCTTCGTGCGATTAGCACATTTAGCCAGTGTCAAAGTAATTTTTCTTACAAGTAATACATAAATGCAAAAAAAACAAAAATACATAATCTCAGTAAAGATGTGGGGCTTTACTAATTCCTCGGGCGGACTTCTTGAGAGAATTTGAAAAGTTAAGTTGCTCTGTTTTGTTACATTTGCCAACACTCATGCGCACTTACGAACACTTAACGGTTAATAATCCACCATTATTTCACATTAATTTTCATAATAACACAAATTTTACAAGGATCGTAGCAAGTGGAAAGAAGTGGTCTCTGCCTACCCCTACGGGAAAGAGGCGTGATTATATGTATGTAATTTTAGAAAATAAAACAAAACCGCAGACATGACTTTTCACTTTCCCGCCAAGAAGTCCACTTTAGATCTTTATGTTTTTCTTTGATTTTTTTTAATGGCTTCTGTTGTGTTTTTCCAACACCAATTATTTCGCCAATGTCGAGTGATTAACGAGACACGTTATAATTTGGAAAATGGCCAGTAGAATTTGGGCTATATGCGCCCTCATTAATGCACTATGTGTAGCAATGACATTGAAAAGACATCAAGCACATTTGACCCGAAAATGTATAGTTACTTATTTCTATTATCTCTAAGCACTATGTGTCATTATATACCTAAATCAGTACCTTACCTACCTACCTTTATTTTGAAACTCCTTTAATTGGCAGAAATTAATAAATTATAAAACAAAACTACGACTATGAAACTGACACTTATGTAGCCGTTATCATTATTTTTTTTTTGCGTAAGAACACTCTGAATTATAAAAACTTAGAGTGTGAACAAGGCGCATTACATCAGATGACAATGACATTGACAGAAGTTGGCTGGATTTCTATAGTTCTGAGGATCTGTCAGCCAGCCTGTCACTGACAATGACAATCACTGTCAACTGAAGTGTTTCGTTAAATTCAAATGAACGGAACAGAATTCTGCACTCTCCATCAGTATCATGTTTTTTATTTTAAGAAAGCATAATAAATAATTTTAATTTGAATCGGTACGCCCACTTTTAGTCCATTTTTTGGAGAACACTGGTGTTCATTCAGCACTTAACGAAACGTTTGGTTGGAATTATTAGTGTTGCTATACTAGTGTCAGTGTTACCAAAGAAAAATATTTCAAACGTGAATACATAACTCTTCTAATAAAAATCTTTGATAAACTCTGAATAGTTTCCACGATCCACTATTTACATACCTACATTGTTGTACAAACAGAAATGCTATACATTCTTGGATGAATGGTCAAGGGATTATGGTCAAGGGAATTTGCCGGATGTCCTTTGAAACCACAAAATAAGGACACCCGTAAGCTACATACAAACGCGATCGAACTACGCACTTAAATATAAAGGTAAGCTACATACAAACGCGATCGAACTACGCACTTAAATATTTCACGGATACGGAATCTCTACGGTATCTCGCAACAGCTGGGCTCGGACTGTTCGAGCTTTTCCGAGAATAGTGTCTGTGAGAACTATGAGTGCGTTTCTCGAGCGCGTTTGAATGAACCTTCTGTGGTTCTCCTTTTGTGTTGAAACTTACCACACAACAGAATCCACAGAAGCAAATGATGATCGAGGTCATAAGGAAATTGATGAACAACCCGAAGCTGAACATTTTCTCAACGTCGTTGGACAATCTGAAAGTAAACAAACAAAATAAATGCCAGGGCTAGCAGAATGTTCGGTTAAAGAAATTGTAACTATATAATTAGGTCTTTACCTATGAAATTGCCGATTTTTCCTCACTCACTAATAAGTGTTACTTACTAACTAAAACTTAATACAAATATTTTACTTTGTATTTTTATGGCCCAAAAATTTTATTACAAACATTCGAAGGGTCGTGGGTTCGAATCCCATTCGAACTTCCTGAGACTGGTTGATTTTTTCTAGTAAACTATTATCTTAAAACTACATAATAATATTATAGTATGTTTTTAATTTGTTTATATTATTTTAACGCAAATTTTGTTGCGAAACAAATTACAAAAACACAATGTGGAAAAAATTTCCACGAGCAGGATTTGAACCTGCACCCTTCTGACATACCGGGTCAGGTGCTCTTCCAATTGAGCTATCGTGGTTCTAACCAGCCCGCCGAAATTATTCAACACTATTTACTTTTTACTTTGAAAGCCAAAGGCGCCAGCCAATTCAATGTCAACAACTACCGTCATTAACATCTGATCATAATATTTTTACAAATACTAAAGATCAGGTTCAAATCCTGCTCGTGGAAATTTTTTCAACATTGTGTTTTTGTAATACTATAGTACTTATAGTGCATGAAAAAAAAAACTTTGTTACCTTAACGCCTCGGTGGCCGAGAGGCAAAGCGCTCGGCCCGATACCCGAAAGTCCCGGCTTCAATTCCCAGGTCGGGCAAAGTATGTTTCGGATTTTTCGATGCATAGCCCAACTTTGTGATCACCACCGGCATTTGGCAAGCGTGGTGATAAAGCCAATACCCAAAATTGTAGCGATGACTTGATTTCAATGATAGAGGCCTTTGCCCAGCAGTGGGACAGAATATACGCTATTTACTATACCTTACTTTGTTACCTTATTAGATCTGTATGTCTTTTCAGAATGGATACCAGTTCCTTGTGATGTTTACTTTCCCACGTTATCATGTTGAGTTGTTCCTGTTCATCACGATTCCCGACCACCACGTTAGACCCTGGAAATGCTTAATCAAGTGATTCCATTGTCAAGACCGAAGAATTTACCCCACAAATATCCATCACCAACACTACCAGCTCATGTACGGTACGTCCCAACTGTTAGGGCACGAACCTTCCCTATGAATGGATAGGGAGAACGGGTCATAAATCACCACGCAGGTCCAGTGCAAGTTGGCGGTTGTTAGACTGCTAATGCAGCTGGGACCAACGGCTTTACGCGCCTTCCGAAGCACGGAGGAGCTCGAGATGATATATCTTTGGTTACCCATCCTATGACGGGACGTTACCATGAAGCGCGTGCACCACTGGGCTATCGAGCTCCTACGCTCCTCCAGAAAACATACGACCGTTAAATTAAAAAATAAACGCAAATTTTTAGGTTATCATGACATGCAAATGTGGGCTGACAATATTTTTTTATTTACGTTATGTATTAAATAGTGTGTTATAATAATGTATTGAAGAGCTCGATGGCGCAGTGGTTAACGCACCTGGTTTGCGATTGCTGAGGTTAAGCAACCTTTTGCCGGTCATCGAAAGAGCGATAAAAAAATTTCGAGATCTCGAGCACCCCCGTGTTCCTGAAGGAAGGCACCGCGTAAAGCCATTGGTCTCGGCTGCATTAGCAGTCGTTAACCACCACCAATCCGAAGAATTTACTTGGCCCGCGTAGAGGTTTATGAGCCGTTCTCCCCATGCATCCATAGGGTGGGCACGTGCTCTAACAGTGGGGACATAAAATGAGCTGATGATGATGATGATAAATTATAAAGATTTGTGCCACTTTGATGGAATAGCTATAAGCCGTGTAAAGTCTCACCCAATGGATAATAAGAAATGAGCTGGTTGTCCACTGGCACATAAACCAGTCTCAATATCCTCAACGACAGCAGGTCCAGCTGTGTGGTGATGTGGCTGAGGTAAATGCAGAACAGTACATCGGCGCACAGCATAAACCATACAGTTATCATAGCTGAAAAAGAAGCGTAGTATCATAGTGGCGCTAAAGTTCGACACAGTAATCCAATGTTCGTAAGCTTTTTTCAAAAAAATAACAAAGAATCTTATTGAAATTTTACTGGATGCTAGGAGCTAGGAAGCAAGTGGTTTGAATTCAACTGTTGGTAAATTCGTAAGTCAGTCAGTCCCTATTTTAATGATAAGAGGAAAAAAAGGTCGATCATTGGTTCCTGTTGAATATTGGTACCAATACCCTATTAGCACCTAAAACCGTAGAAAGTACTCATCAGCGACGAAGACCACATCTTATATGTATTTAAATGCATAAATGTGTTTAGGCGCTTTTCCTACGTCATGATCAACCAGAACCGAGGTTCTTGTTTCAAAGAACCCTAAGGTTCTCTGCCCCTCAATACCTGACTTGAACACCTCAAAAAAGCTAATAGGGTATGCCAGCTTAGCGTGATGGCAAACTTCCAGGGTATAATGTGTCATTACGGCTTGAGGTATCACCAAGTTTCTGGATGCTCCTAAATTCGATATTTCCTATTAAGACTTGGTAGCCATTCGTTCAGTTCGTTAGGTTTAAGTCCCAGTGGAGGGTACGTACATGTTTGTGTACTCAGTTTGGTTGGTGGTAAAGCTTGCATAACCGCCTGGCTAGCTACCACCATCTTATCCAAATATGTCGCCATAACATCAATGTTTGTAGCATTTTGTGTTCCCGCAGCTAAATATAAGATAGCCAGTGTCTCAGTAGTCTAAGATTCCGAGTGAAGTGCGCTTTCACGTTCAGCATTATCATCACTTAACATCAGGTAAGATGAAGGCCAAGTGCTTGCCCATTACCAAAAATAATAGTAATATGATTTAAATTTACTTTGCCAAGACTGTAGTACCAACAGAACTTCAAAGATTACTGGCTGCAGAGGGTCGAAGGGAAACCAGAAGAAGAAAGGCAACATTCTTAACACGTCCTGGCCGAAAGTCCTCCGTACGATATCCACGTAGCACGGAAGTAAGTAACTTAGGATTAGGAAGTAGTTACACCAACAGTAAGCTGGAAAAAAAATAAGAACAGAACTTCTAATTTTGCTAATTGCTGCATTGAAACTAAATTAAATATTTATAAAATACAGTGACCTCTTGAAACGCATAATGTTTTTAGGCATAAACTGAAAATGCATAATTTTCATGGCCATAATCGTCACTTGCCTTAGGTCTTTATAGCATAACTTCATAACGCATATCATCATATGGCCGAAATCTGTAAGGCATAATCATGGAAAGGCATAATTGCAATAATTGTAATAATTTAAATTTGCCATAACATTGAAAAGGCATAATATTCAAAAGGCGTACATTTGATAAGCATAAACTGACAAAATCCATATATGCGGCATGCAAGCAGCATGCAAGCAACCAAGCAGCAGACAAGCAAGCTAGCAGCAAGCATGAACCATGCAAGCAAGCATGAACCATGCAAGCAAGCATACAACATGCACCAGGCATGGTTTCTGTCACGGCATTGGCATGACATTGTGGAAATTGAAACTTTTACCTGATGTGAATTTGTTATCTTAGATTTTTTATTTTGTTTTTGATGTGTAACATCTTTCCTCTCGCTTTCTTGCAATTTGTGGGAGTGATTTCGTGAAATGGGACGGAAGTGTGTGATGTATAACATCTTTTTTCTGAGACGGACTACCGTTACACAAACACTTGTGTTACAGGAAGTCGGGGAAACGCGCAAGCGCGCGCCATTTGATTTGACGAATGAGCGCGCGGTGGTAGAGTTGGCCGTCGGATAGTACCAACCAATCGGAGTAGCGCGCGCTATTTGATTTGACGAATGAGCGAATTGCTTATTAATAAGGTGAGATGTCAAATGTTCATCATAATATGCGACTACTGTACGGCTCGCTCGTTTTTTTACATGTTGTGGTTCTCTTTTCTATTTTTGGTGTTTATTTGTAATGGAAAGCGTCCTGCTTTGATACGGCATTTTCCAATAATTTTGACGCTTTAAGGGAGAAAAGATCTTGACATTTGCTTGTCGGTTCTTCTCAGTACAAGGACTCCCGCCCAGAGTATACATACGAACCGATGGCTTATTGACATTCACAGGAGCTACTTGTAGCCTAAACTGAATAAATTTAAGCACAGTGTTCAACACAGTTTTTCGCCTCCAAAAATAGTATTGAATTTCTTTGAAATTTAACTGGATGACATCTAGGTGGTTTGTATTACATTTTTGCTTAAGTCACAAATCAGTTACTGATCTTTATCTATACATATAATAAAGCTAAAGAGGGTAGAAAGTCTGTACCCGGAAGATATTCGAAAAAAAGTTAGAATCGATAACAGAACACGTTCCAACAGTATTTCGAATTTTTGTCTATTTATTTGAACAACCGGAGCAACCAGTTAACAATACTTTGATGGTTTTAGCCACCTAGTCTTTAAGCAATTTAGTCCCCTTTATTTCTATCACTAGTAATGATGTTGACTACCTTTGATAATGTATTTCAGTTCCTTAAGTGCATTATTGAGAACACGCTGTTCATCGTCCGACACAGCTCCATCAGGCCACATCATCCTCAGTTCATTTGTCAAATTTTCAAAGATGGGACGGTTACATATCATTTTGTAGGTTTTCAAATTGGCTAAAAACAGCAAAAAATAAAGAAAAAAGTTTTTGGCAAGTATACGAGTAGGTACCTGGTAATTGTTTCCTTGTAAACCCATTATGTTATTTGTTTATATCATTGTAAAATAGAATGAAAGTTTAATGGTAAATAAATATTATTTATATTTCTATATTTGAATATATTTATAAGGTATCATGGGTAAAATGACAATAATGACAATAAAATAAATACTTTAAGTAAACGAGAGTAGGTACTATCATTAAATAAGAATATAGAGAGAATTATGTTGTGGTCTCAATTAAAAAATAAAACATTTCTTTTTCTTGATTTTCGAATCGCTGTTGATAGAATATGATGCGAAATGAAACTCACCCAGGGTTAAATAGCTGATGCACGGCAGCATCCTGAAGATAGCGACCACATCTTCGAATGAACCTCCTTTTCCTGTAATAACTGCCTCCACTACTTCTAGCACCAACCCAATCAGTATGGCAATGAACTCGAACCAGTAAAACACATCCCACCAGTATCTGAAACGTTTCGAATGTCCTAATACGGGTTTACTGATTCGAAACGCATTCGAAACCTTGAACTTTTACGAAGAATTGAATGTTTCGGTTATGCAATTGTTTCATTTAAAATTCTACAAACTCTTCTTATACGACGTGTAAATAATCTAACTATAAGTAGTTGCATTTTAACCGTCTTTTAAATTCAAGAAAAAACGTTTCTGAGCGGTGGATACGTTTAGTGGAAGAAAAGGATTTACATCACGAATTTACATTTTTTTAGTACCTAAACATCCATCGTTAGCAAAACCCCGTGGGTTTGTATGCCTTGGGGAGTTCTTTTACACTCGAGATTATAAAAACAAAACAAAAACAAATTGAAACAAAAAAACACGCACATACCCCCGCTCACGTCTGACGGAGCCCTCGCACCAACATCGCCGGCAGCTGAGATTAGTATTTGTATATATTATTAAACAAGCTGCACGATGATAATACTACCGATGTTAGTGCGAACGGTCCCCACACTAAGTAGCCTAAGTAAGTAAGTAATACTGTATTAATGATTCATTTAAAGCTGATTTTGACATTTGAACTATAGGGAAATTGTCTGAATAAAACCTCTTACACTCGATTGACTCAAGGCATAGTCGAGGCCCATTGGCCTTACTAACTAGCTAAAGAAAAGTTAAGTGCAGAAAACAAATGTACTAAGACTAACCTGGCTGATGGTGAGTCACTGCGGGTCACCCGCAGTCCGACAAGCTTAAAAACAGCCATTATATCCTTGTATGTGTCATCATAGTCGCTCAAAGCGTACACCTAGTAGTAACATAGTAATATGAGAGTATGAAAGATATATTTGTTTTGTAAAGTTTGCGCGAACACCACAAATTGACACGAAACAATTAATAACAATCTATATTACTCACGTCAAATTTTTACATACTTAACATAAATATTACTACCTACTGGAAGACTAGTGTTTGTTGCTAAAATCATTTTCAGTCAAGAAGTTATCTAATAGATAAACAATAAAAATACTTAAAATTTATTAGCAAATTCAACTTTAGCCAATAGCCACGAGGAAGTTAAATAAAATGATTAAAATGGTTAAGCTTTAACGCAAAAACGAAATGTCAAGTATTCGACAGGAGCATTCCATTATCAACTCATTTTATATCCCCGCTGTAGGGGCACGAGCCTTCTTTATGGATGGATAAGGAAGACAGGCCACCCCCCACGCGGGCCCAGTGCGGATTAGTGGTTATTATCGACTGCCATTGCAGCTGGGACCAACGCCTTTACGTGTCATCCGAAGCACGGAGGAGCTCAAGATGATACATTTTTGGTCGCCCATCTGAAGACTGGACTTTGTCGAATCGAAAGTTGCTTAACCTTAGCAATTGCAGATCGCGCGCGTTAACCACAGCGCCATCGCTCTCCTCGTAGTCGATGAAATCATGAAAAATAATATTATTAAAATATTATCCAAAAAATTAATCTAACAATTTATGAAGAAAGTTAGGTAAAGTGTAAAGAGCTAGGAGTAGCCGTGGATCGTGCTGAAGTGCACTTGGAGAGGCCTATGTCCTGCAGTGGACTAGTATAGGCTGATGATGATTATGATGATGATGAAAGTAAGTACAATTTAAGTTCACCTACTTTCTCAGAAGATTTTTGTAGGTGATCTTTTTTTGCAAAAACCTTCTTCAAAAACGACATCTTGCTTCGCTACGACTTGAGATAGTTATGACTTTCTTCGTCTTATAACAATTATTACGTAGGCAAAAACTGTAGCTGCAACATTGTAATTAAAGGATAGGGTTAAAAGTAGGGTTATTCTAGATTAAGTTCCATATACCTACAAATATTTTGAATTGAGTAGCGCTTTATCCAATACTAGCACTCTACTCGCGACTTCGTCCGCGTTGATTTGAGATTTAAAAATACATTACAATAAAAAAAAAAAATATACATTAAAATAAAATATAGCCTATATTACTCGCTAGGAATATAGCATTCTATTAGTAAAAGAGTTTTTGGAATAGGACCTGTAGTTCCAGAGATTACCCTGCACAAACAAACAAACAAACAAATAAAGTCACAAACCTTATTATTTCTTTATTAATAGTATATATAGATAATGTAACTTCTGTGAGAATTACATTACATTACTGCCTTATTCTTTACGGCGTGGAAGTTTAGCCTATAATCGGAGCTTAACAAGCCCTACCACCAACCAAACAGAGTATTTACAACATTGTACTATGCCGGGAATCACTAGACCACCTGCGGTCAAAATTCAATGAAATTTTTGTCACCCATCCGTTGTCTTAGCATTGCAAATGTGTCTTAACTTGCAAGATATAGTTGTATACCTACGGGACCTCTCCCCTGTTATACTTTTACGCTAGCTAAACTGCAATCACTGTTGGTAAGGGTTTATTAGTATAATTAAATATTCAATGGTAAGGGGGAAGAGGCCTTACGATACAATAGTAATTAATAAAAGTTACCATTTCACAAACAAAGCAAAAGTATTGAAATCGTTACAATAAATTTTTAATGTCGTAACTACTTTAATTTTAGTCAATTAATATGTAATACAAAAATTATAGGGTTATACTCTATTATGGCGCCAGCGTAATTATTTCTACATCAGTAAAAAATAGAAAACAATAACTATAATTAATTATTTATGAAACTCATATTTTTTTTCTATTTGACTGTAGTAAGTGATGCTCAGTAGCAAAGCGGCTGGCACTTTCGAGTTACGGTCGTGAAAGCGTAGTATAATTCTTCATCATCATCATCATCATCATCACCAGCTCATTGTATGCCCGCACTGCTGGGGCACAAGCTTTCCCTATTTTTTTTTATGTTAACGGTTAAGCACAGTGCCTTAATCTCACCTGATGTTAAGTGATGATAATTCCAATGATGGAAGCGCACTTCACCCGGGATCCTCAACTAGTAGGCTATCTTATCTCTAGCTACCGGAACACAATAATGGCTAAAAACACCACAGGTAGAACGGACTATAAACCACAACGCGAGCCCAGTGAGGATTAGTAGTTGTTAACGCATCTGGGACCAATAACTTTACGTGCCTTCCAAAGCACGAAGGAGCTTGAAAATATATATTTTTTGGCACCCATCCAATTTTCAGCTTTTGCGAAAGTTGCTTAATTTTAGCAATCGCATAGAAATAAAATACCATCCTGCGGTCCCCATATTTTAACTGACGATAGCTGAGTCCTGTCCACTAGTTTAGTAAAAGTCAAAAAAACAAAGTCAAACTATAGTGAATAATATTAAAAATAAGATAAGTATGCAAGATCAGACCAGCCTCCACAGGCGGCACCCGTTCACGAGTATGACATATGAATCAGCCATCGCTTTGCTCAACCATATTTTAGGGAACGTAACGACCCGACGCACACGCCACCACCGCAGAGACAATAAAGAGAGCATGACACACTCAAGATACTCTAAATAAAAACTTAATGATCTATTTCGCAACGCTGTTTGTAATCTGTAGGACTCTAATTGATCACCGTTTATTCTAATATCAGTTGGTTCATTTCTGACATTTGGTAATATAAATTTAATACATTTTGTTTTCTTAGCGTTAAGCTGTAAATTCTTAAGGGTACATTTTAAGTGCTCACCAAAATAATTTTTATACCCAACCCTACCCACACATTAGAATAATTGTACGTTTTGTATATGTACTCTTTTTGCTTGCCAAAATGAATGCTCACCAAATATTGTTTTACTGAAACAGTAACATTGATACCAACAATTTTTACACTATTATTCAAATGATTGAGGATACTAGCTGCCCTACTCTTGTAGGTCACGTGATAGATTAGAATTTCGAGGTTATTTTTTTTATTAGACAACAGGAAGCAAAATTTACCAAATTGAAACTCGATGCATAAAATATTGGTATTATCTATTTGGTGACAATATAACATATTTGGTCTGAAATGCAGTTAAAAGGTATTCATATATTTTTAAGGCATTTAATAAAAATATAAATTATATTCTTTTTATAATATTTTAGAAAACACAATTTGGTAATCATTTATCCATTTTGGTAAGCGTTTTGACTTTTATTGGTAGTAAAATTGATACATTTTTGGTAGCCGTTTAAACACAAACCAATTATTAATAGGAAACCAACGGAGTACCTCTGAAAGAGCTATATTTAAATCTTTATAATTAGTCCTACACCTAGTTACATTAAAAATGAGTTAAGAAGAAGACAGAAGTTCTCTACAAAAATGGCGAGTCATTAATATAAATCAAGAATAGATATGGACCAAGAATCGACCCTTCTGGAACTCCCATTTGTAAATGAGAACTAGATGATTTAGTACCATTTATATCGACAGTTTGGGTTCTAGAGCTGAGCTGATATGACTGTATTTAATTTAGTGCAAAATCTTTGAGACCTTAATAATGTTACTTCATCACCAGAGTCCGGTGCTCAATGCAATCGAAAGCCTTGGACGCAAAAAACTCCAAGAGCGTTTTGAGACTTCTCCCAGGCATCAAATATATGTTTTATTAGAGCAACACCTGCATCATTAGTAGAACGACCCTTAAGAACGACCCGTAAAGCCATATTGTTTACTATTTAAAAGGTTGTTTGTGTTAAAATATGACATCAACTGTTCGAGTATAATTTTTTCATAAATTTTACTTAGCGCTGGTAATATTGAAATGGGCCGATAGTTACTGGGGTCTTCTTTGTTTCCTGATTTGAATAAAGGTATAACTTTACTAAACTTCATAAGAACAGGAAAGATTCCTTTGTCGACACAGTTATTAAAAATTTCAGCAAGATACGGTGCAATAGAATTAATGATATTCTTAATTAATTTAATAGATATACCCCACAAATCATTCGTGTTTTTTAATTCTGTCTTTTGTCTCACTTCTGTGGTATTGTGTAACCTGGGTTCCATTCCCAGCGGGGGTTACATGATGTTGGACTCGGTTTAGTTGGTGGTAAGCTTGTCTTTAAGTCCGTTTGTCTATAGCTACTATCATCTTTATCTAAGTTCGTATTGTTTGTTTGACAGATAGAGATAAGATATCCAGCTTCTGTGTACTCGTTAATGAGGAATCCGGGAGCAGTGTGTACTTCTTTATTACTTTAACGAAGAAGGCTACCGTTCGTGGAAATAACAACAAAAAAATATGTTCTTCATAGTATTTAATTCGTCGAAAAAAAATAGAAGTAATTTTTACAGCGGTACTGTGTATTTTGTAGACAGTTAACGTTAGGTACTTTTTAGTCACATATATTTCGGATATATAGTATGATATCATATAACGAAACATGCTTTTAAAACAAGATAAAACTGTAACTTAAAAATATTTAAAAATTTTAAAAAGTAATACAGTCATTTACATTAACATGAGACAATTTTGAATTTATGTCATTCTTTTAGCAAAAGAAAAATAAATTTCATATTGTTAAAAATTAAAAATAGAAATAGAATAATTATGTACACACGCCTGCACATTAACCTACCACAAACTGTCAAATTTCCTCAATAGACTTTGAACTTTATGCTTTAACTATATGGTTGAAAATGTATTGAAGAAATTTGACAGTTTTGGATAGGTTGATGTGCAGGCGTCTGTACATAATAATGAAACACACATTTATTTTCCATTATTTAAAGAAAAAACTGCTGAAAAATATAATGAAAATAAATAACGTTACAGCTTTCTTTTTCTTAGATGTTTTAAATAGAATTTAACTATCTCGTAAACAAAATGCAACAAAAAATAAACTCCTTTAAAAAACTTAACAACTTATCATTGTTATTTTTGCATTTATAATGCTACATATAAGTAGAAAATTATTATAACACTGGTACCGGAGTTTTTTTTAGAGTAAAAATATAATTGCCTTATCAATATTTTAAATCTAGATTATGGACTTTCCTGAAACAAACTGGTAGTATATAGTTATGTTATAGACATATATTTATTGCATCATGCTGGCATGGTACATAATTACTCTGTATGTAACATAGTGGCGGCCAGTGTTCGACACCAGTTTTCGTTTTCGAAAAATAACAGATTGTCGTTGAAATTTTACTGGCAAGGAAGCAGCTTGGAAGCAAAGATGGTGATGTATTCAATAGTTGTATAAATAGTTGCTAAAGTCAAAAATTGGTTGCTGCACTCTATTTCTAATGATTAAAGGTAAGTGTCGATCACTGGTTTATGTCAAACACTCATGCCACTACCATGTCAGAGTAACGCTTTAAGGGGGACTCCGCTTAATCTAGATTTAAGCTTCTCGTGTAAGTTTTGATCGTAAACACTAATATATAAAGCTTAAAACAAACGTCTTTGGATATTTTGTTTTCTTTGAACAAGAGCACAATACTCGATGTTGTTCATATTTCGCTTAAATGATTTTTTTTTTATATTAAGACTAGCTTGTAATAAAACATATTAACCATATTGCTTTAAGCTCCTGAAATGCCAGTTAAAATAAAAATTTTAATAAAACAAATAATTACCCTTGAATTTTACTGGTAATAAGAAATCAGGTTTAATAACTTAACAGTTAACTGAAAAATGTTTTGATGACATCGAATGTGTATTTAGCTAACAGAAGAAAGGAACAGAAAACTGAAACTATATAGGTAGGTACATTTATGCCCATTTATGATGAACAATAGTGAAGTGTTTTTGTTTATAAAAGTTCAAATTAAAAAGATACTCTACATAATTATTTCACTTCACCGTACTTTACATCAAGATACCTATGTAATTAAAAAATGACAATGTATTTTTCTATAAAAAGGTTGTCTTGTCCAATAAACAGAAATAACACGCATAATTACGAATAATTACGTAATTACGAAACTAATCGGTGCAACATAAATTACATAAACTCTTACATTAGGTAGTTATTAAAAGTTCCGAAATGAAAAAATTACGATTACAATGACCATTTATAGTAGAATACAGTCACATAGTCTCTATTTAAAGTTATAGTCTATTCTCACAACATCAGAAATCTATGTAGAACCGTGTACGAATCAGAAAACGACATGTTTTCCCATATAGGCAACAAATGACGCGCAACAAATGTTGCGCAACAGGCGATAGGCAACAGCGTTTTTTTAAAGCAGCAGCAGTTAAATTTCTTTAAATATTTTATGGACTCATTACGTTCTGTAATATTCATATCATTCATTCATATCTTCAATTAATAATAAAAACTGCTATTTAAAAACGCCTCTCGATTTAGTTATCTGGTTCTGATATACTCGTACATATTCCTTATAAATACTGCCCTCGCAACTGAAAACACTGAAACTTTAGTTACTGTGTTGATTACAATTGAAATTACATTTATTATTACTTCCTAAAGATTAAAGAATTTAAAGTTAAGTTCTTTAACTGAAGTTAGTGTGTTATGTAAATGTTTTTATATCAAAATCAGGCCACTGCCACTGAGAATGTGGAAATTTTCACGCGGGGTCCAAACAATTGACAGTGACGTGTGTTAGTTGTTGATGAGCGGTCACCTTTATTAAAACCAGTAGATTGTCATTGAAATAAAAACTAATATATAACTTTTAATTAATTAAATTATATTGTAAGAAACTAAACTAACGTACGCAACTACTCAAACAATATAAACAATTCTGTTTTATTGTAAAATAAATTATGGTCAACATTGCACGCCGTGGCAACCAGTATTTAAGATGACATTTAACTTTAAATTTATCTTTGTTTGTTTAATTGTTGCTTGTATCATTGTTTATTTTGTTGGTTGTTCTAATAAATAAATAAAAAAAAACAACAATGTAGGGACTTTTTGGCGGGAAAGTGAAAAGCCTCGTCAGCGGTTTTGTTTTATTTTATGTCAAATTTTAATGTGAAATAATGATAGATTATTATTAACCGTTAAGTGTTCGTGAGCGTGCGCAATTGGCAAATGAAACAAAACAGTGCAACGTCACTATTCAAATTCTCTCAAGAAGTCCGCGTAAGGTCTTAGTAGAGCACCGCATCTTTACTGAGACTCTCAAGGGGTTGGGGAATATCAGTTCTCAATTTACATTTCTATTATCATTCACCATCATCATCCATCATACGGGTAGGAAATATTGCTTATTTATACATGTCTAGCTTGTAAGAAAAATAACTTTGACACTGGCTAACTTTGTTAATCGCACGTAGCCATTAACTGAAGGAAAAAAAAAACAATGTCGTGTAACGCCGCGCGCTTTTGTTGCCTAGTGGGCACACGTCTTCATTAACCCCTCTAAGACATACAAAGTTCGTAAATCTATTAACAACAGCAAAAAATGCATATTTCAATAAGTATTTTCGTATTAAAAATGCATCGAAATACGAGTTTAAAACGAATTTATTCAATTATGTTACAATAACTGTAAAATGTTCAAGATTACTTTTAATAGGAAGTAGTCGAAAAATATTACTGATACGACCTTAATAATGTTATTATGATTATTATCTAAATTAAAAAAATAAGGTTGATCATTTGTTGATCAAACTCACAAAAAGAAATGCCACCAATAAAAATGTTTTTTTTTTTAAATTCTTTTACCCTGATTTAAATTTAATTTACTATAAGTAATGCTATCACAATAATTTTATATTATAAAGAAAAAAATAACAAAACACAAAGTCTTGTAGTGTACCTATAGAAAATGATTGAACAACAAACAGATTTCATTTAAAAAAATGCTAAATAAAGTTGCATTATGTTATCGTATCAGTATTATTTGCAGAGAAACACGTATTATTATTATGAAGTTTTGTTCAACTTACAAAATAGATATAGTAACCAGTTCTCAAATTTCAAGTCGTCGATCAAATCTCACTTACATTTTCACAACTTAATTCATCTCACTCGACAATTATGCAACAGTTTACAATTTTACAATAAGTAAATATTAAAAACTGTCCTCATTTACAATAATTATTATTTAATAAATAAAAATGCATAACAAAATATCCATTACATAGTAGTATTGCACAATATGGCTTTCTTTGATTAAAATCAAAGATGGCTTTATAAGCAATATGGACGTAATTGTACAACGTTGCGACAGTAAATTAATTGTTGTGTCAATTGGAAACTAAACGACTAGCATCATAATACTTTCATCATCATTATAATAATAATATTATAACAAAATATTGTAATAAATAAGAATAATTTAATTGAACGAGGTCATATTGTAAACTTATAAAAAATCTCCTAATTCATACTTAATACTTACTGTTATTTCCCATTAACTTCATTTCACAGGCCAAGAGACGAATATTCTATTTTAAAAGTAGAAACGGTTTTTTCGACCATAGACCACACGCATATTAAAAGTTTCAAGGGATTTCTATTGAGATTAAAACATCACAACACATTTGCCTAAAAATTCAGTTATTTACATACAACGTTAGTTTTATTCTTTCATGATTCTACAGTATTGCATAGTTGTCTTAAGAGGAATATAAAAATGCACAGTCAACAACGAAGTCTATGGTTGGCCTAAGAAGTAGTTTTAAAATAGAATCTCGTGAAGTAATACTAGATCACAGTCTATGTAAATAATACATTAATTAGAATAATTACCTAGAGTTGACGGGGAACCATAGTTACCGTCGAAGCGACGACGGCGCGTAGAGATTGAAAACACTACAATTATAATTTAGTTTCATCTACGTAGTTCGTTTGACTGGCATTCACTTTGGTTGACACGTTTGCTACCAGCTACGAGTATAGCATACTCGAAAACGACATAGCTTTAATAGTACAACAGTACGAGTATTCGAGTACGAGAGGAGCCCAATGGCGCAGTGGTTAACGCGCTCGGTCTGCAATTGCTGAAGTTAAGCAGCTTTCGCAAAGGCCGGTCATCGGATGGGTGATCAAAAATGTATCATCTCGAGCTGCTCCGTGCTTCGGAAGGTACGTTAAGCCGTTGGTCCCGGCTGCATTAGCAGTCGTTAACAACCACCAGTCCGCACTTGGCCCGCGTGGTGGTTTATGGGCCGTTCTCCCTATCCATCCACAGGGAAGGCTCGTGCCCCAGCAGTGGGTACATAAAATAAGCTGATAATGATGATGACGAGTATTAGCATACTCGTATAATATGATCTAAATACTATGAGTATACTCGTCGAGTCGTAGCTTATAACCTTCATACTACATATACTCGAAGTACTTAATCGATCCGATTACAATGATCACAGACCATTTTTTGTTCTTAAGCTACGACTTTGCTCGTAGCATATCATCTGAAAATACTCGTACTTTACAATATGGGAGCCTACCGTGAGTTTCATTTGAGATTCGATCACGTTACGGTAAACGAAAATTAGTATGGCATTGAAGCAGCGCCTCCTAGCGACATAATTACGAAAAGAGTTAACATTTTGCTATACAAATTTTCGTTTTCGTATACGTAATCGAATGAATACGGATAGCAAATAAAACTCACACTATGCACCCAGAATACTACGCGTATATTTTACAGTATAATTGGTAGCAAACGTGCATTACATTGCCACATCTTGCATAAAACCTTTCTTCTAAAGATCGCAGCCAATCGAGCTAACGAACTCCATGCTCAGTCCAAGCGATATAATTCCCACAATAGTTCTAGCTAATACAAAATTATCTATCAGTAGAAATGTACATGCAACCTCTAATGGCGTTCACTGTTTAGCAGAGCTCTCTGTTGACTAGTCAATCGATTTGGACGGCTTCACTCGGTCCAGTTTCTCAACTTTTTCTGTACTGCTCTGGCTACTCCTGCAATGGTAAACAAATGTTGATTTTACGTAGCTCAATGTAGTAATTATAACATGTTGTTAATAGAAACACATCAAGAATCGTTGCATCTTTAGTACAAAAAAAAGCTCAAAGTCAGAGCACTTCGTCAACTTAATTTTAATAAAGCTTACGTAAAAATTAAGGCAACCATTTTTAATGAAAATTGTATTTTATTTAATTGACACTAAAAGGAATGCAATACCTTTTATGTCAAGTCATATGGCGCGCGCTTCCCCGATTGGTTTGTACCATCCGACGGCCAACTCTACCACCACTGCGCGCTCATTCGTCTTCATCAAATGGCACGCGCTTGCGCGCTTCCCCGACTTCGTGTTACACACTTCCGTCCCATTTCACGAAATCACTCCCACAAATTGCAAGAAAGCGAGAGGAAAGATGTTACACATCAAAAAGTCATGACCCCCTAGTAAGAAGAGATCGCATAGCACTCACCAGTTAAAACTTAGACGTCACAACATGTGGCAGAGGCGGCCTTTACTCTTCGTCTTGATCTCTGTCTCGGCGGCCGCCGTGTGCTCCGTCGCGGCCGTCACCGTCTTCGCTATCGCCTTCTCTTTCTCGCCGTCGCGTTGACTGCTTGGTACCGCGTAGAGGGATCTGCAGTAGGCTTTGGTTTCACTTTGATTTTACAACTGCTATAGTTATGGCTGATTGGTGTGGTTAGTAATGAAGAACATAGAATGGAGTGTTAGATACGCTTGTCAGGTGGTAGTTGATTATCTGCCGCAATTAGAGATGTCAATTAACGTTAATAATCATGGATTGCATCTGCATATCGGTATAAAATATCTGTATAGTACTAGTAAAAATATGAGTACATAAATTCGGTACCGGACGAATTTCTGTACTCATATTTTCTCTTTTCTTCAGTTATTATGAGACGGTGCGTGAGTGCGGGACGCGGGGTACGAATAAATTATACTATAAAAGTTTTCATTTCATACATACTCGACACTTCACATCACAACAAAACATATTTGTATTAAAATTTTACTTTCTCTATACAAAAAAAAGTATCTGTACTAGAATTTAATGCTACCCAAATTTAAATGTATGACGTCATACAGAAAAAATAATATACTCATATTCATACCGGTGTACAGCCCCTGTTAAAATTATTCTTACTTGCGATAGCAATGTACCATTACAATGTTATGTTACAATATGAACCATTTTTAACAAAAAGAAAAAGACATAAATTGATGATAGGTGATTCAGATTCTTATCTATTTTTTTTGTTAAAATCGTACTAGATTCTACTGTTATAGCTAGTACGCAGTACTTAGCACTAATGATTTTATACTGAAAAATGTCTCTACAAATAACTTCCAAAGCATTTTTTGCAGTGACACATTATGGATATACCGATATGAGGCTACTCAATATATAATATATAAGTTGGTAGTCGTTAATGTTATCTGACGTCTCTAAATGGAGCAGCGAGTGATGCCGGTGCCATTTTATCGAAGTCTGTTGCTATAACAACAATAATGATATCATTGTTGTGTTCCAGCAGTTAGAGATGAGATAGCCAGCACCTCAGTTGTTGAGGGTTCGGGGTGAAGTGCGCTTCCCCTTCGGCCTTATGATCTCTGACCATTACGTGTGATGACAGCTAAAAGTTTCACTGCTTAAAAATAAACAAAGGTTAGTATTTAGTAATTACCTGGTAAGCTTACTCCTAGCTTGCCTGGACGTGAAGGTCCCAGTCTTGCCTCTCCTAAGGGAGTTGAAGGAGGTCTTGATAGGTTTCACCAGTGCCATGCTGCTGCTCTCAGGGATTGCCTTCGAGCAATTCAGGGTAGTCACTGTCAACTCTACGTCTTTGATAGGTTCGTTTGATGCTGCAGAAATGAAAAATATTTATTCGTTATTAGCTAAATTAGATATTTAAAGTTTTTATGTTTTGCAGCCGAAATACTTACGATACCTTATAAGCAGAAATAAAGATAGGTAAGGCTGTTCTTGTCACGTTTATCTAAACTTCTCGATGGAAAACAACATGGAGCAGTATACCACTAAATTTGATACTATAGTATAATATTCCAAAATTTTCTAATATTCTAACGATTGAAAGTGATTAGATAGTTCAATTTGACATTTCTAAACACGATAAAATTACAAAATAATTATTCATTTTATGTTCCGTTGTCGTAAAGTTTAGGTAAATATAGTCTTTATTTTACGATCACTGCTAATAAGTAAATTTGGCTGAAAAACTACGTCGTTGTAATGATCTATTAACACTCACCAGTGAACTCCTCAATAGGTTTGTCAATGGTGTCATGGTCGATCCACGTCAGCCCCATCTCCACCTTCTCCGCGAGGTCCTGCCAGCGCTGGCGGTTGTCCATGGTGCCGGTATACAGCGGCAGGATCCAGGGGAACGTGTCTGAGAGCACCCTATATAGCGGCAGGCAGATCATGTCGATGAAACCCACTTGCATCTGAGGTAACTCGTCCTTCTTCTCTCTGAAAGGAAAAATGACGACAGTTATAGCGTGACAACCAAGCTTTATGGAAAGAGTGTGTGTAAAATTACCAGATCTCTTCATACGCGATTTGGTAAGGTGTGAATTTGTCAGTGAGAGGAAACGCTCATGGAATTTTTTCCAACATTTGTGTTTTTGTAATTTGTTTCGCAACAAAATTTGCGTTAAAATTATATAAACAAAACAAAAACATTTTATAAATAGCTTGCCTACTTCTTAACTGATTATTAGTAATTGTAAAAATATTATGATCGGGTGTTAATGACGGTAGTTGTTGCCATTGAATGGGCGCCTTTGGCTTTCAAAGTAGGTAAGGGTAAGGGCTGGTAGGAACCACGATAGCTCAACTGGGAGAGCACCTGACCCGGTATGTCAGAAGGTCAACATTTGTGTTTTTGTGATCAGTGAGAGACGTGAAATGATTGATGACAGCGATTACGTACCGAACTAATCTCACCATGGTAATATTATTATACGGGAAGATCCAGCATTGGTACGTTTACTTTTTTAATTTCAAGTGCTAATTGCTGCACTGAAGCTAAATTAAATATTCATAAATTTTTTATAAAATACAGTATTAAAAAATTTTAATTTTTTAGTACGTTTAATATGCTGTTAATAATAATGATGATGTAACACGAACCGGCGACGGGTCCAAATACTAGTTCGCCGTTAATATTTGAACTAAATAATTACATAGCGAACACAAGTAAAATATGAGAAAAAGAAACAATAAAGCGTCGGGGTGCCAACAGTTGATACATGTTCGAGTTGAATGCGAGAAATCGTGGCTGAATCTCCAAAGCTCCGTTGGACTACTGACATGAACCGATACCTCATCATCATCACCAGTTCATTTTATGTTCCCACTGCTGGGGCACGAGCCTTCTCTATGGATGGATAGGGGGAACGGGCTATAAACCACCAAGCGGGCCCAGTGAGCAAATGCAACCGGGAAAATAGGCTTTACGTGCCTTCCCAAGCACAGAGGAGCTCGAGATTATACGTTTTTGGCCACCCATCCGATCTCTCTGCGTCAGCGTCTGAGGATAACCAGCAACCGATACCTATCACAAGCATTCTAGGTTGGTTAACAGGACTGGTGGAACTTTATTATTAGTTAAAAAAAACATAGCATCTACTTGCAGTTAATTCTGAACAACGGAGAGAGATTGCCATACCTGTCCATCATAGCGATGGGTTGCTGGTTCAGCTGCAGCTTCTCCAAGTCGCCCTGGTCGAAGAACTCGTCGGCCACCAGCTTCGCCACCTTGTGCTGCACCTCCCACGGCTTCGCGATGGCTGACACATCGCATGCCGTCATCATCATGCCGCAGAGTACTGGAATTGACAGAAAAGAGGATATAATTCATATTGACTTTAATTGTAGACCGTCGTAACGACGACTCGCCTACTGTTTATCAATACTGCGCGCCGCGCTGTTTTGTCAGCTAAAACGAGGGTATATAGCGCTTACAGTTTATTAATACTGCGCACTGGATTACTGGATACTGCGCACGTCGTTTCTGGCGCTTCGCCGGCCGCTGCCGCGACACGCTTGCTCCGCTCGCTCGGCTTGCGCGTTTTTGGTCACCATACTAACATTACCTAACCCAATGCAATAGGTTTAGTTGATATAAAATGTAACCCTTAAAACTATACAATGTAGCGTCCTGTGGTGCTATGAAGAGGTCTTTACAGTCTTACTTTAACTGTTACTGACCATACATCACTTTGTAATAGCAACATCTGGTCGCGTTTCAACTAGGTGTTTAACATATTTCCCAATTGCTTACATTCCTTCTTCTCCGGACTCTGCCAGTCGAACTCTCCGTTGTCGACGAGATCTAAGAACTTCGACTTCTTCTTGAAGTACATCGCCAGGTCTGTGGACAGTATCGCTGTTTCCACCACCCGCATCACGTCCCTGTAGTCGTCTGGTGATAACGCCTGAAAAATAACAATCAGTTTACAGTCATCCTATAACACTACTTCACTTCATAACTTCCCATAATTTTTAGTTAACATTGGATACAGGCAACTATCAGTTGTTCCAACTCCCTGCCTGAATTACCTATAATATTATTAATAATAATATAGTGTTGACAGATCGATCGACGCGCCAGGCAATGCTCATCGACATCACCATCCCGCATGACGAGAATCTTGTGAAAGCCGAGAAGGACAAGCTCACTAAGTACCTTGTCTTGGCTCACGAGGTGACCGCTATATGGGATGTGGATTCGATGATCATTGTCTCCATAGTCGTATCTGCAAACGGCCTTACAGCGACGAGTCGCGATCAACATCTCAATAGGCTTTCGCTGGATGGTTGGATCAAGGGTCAGATGCAGAAGGCAACATTACGCATTTTGTTCTTCTCACCATCCCTCATTGAAGTTCCTTTCTTATTTCTTTTAATTTTCTGTACCCAGCTGCTTTACCAATACCTATTGTATATAATACTTAACTAAAATAATTATAGTTAAGTATTATTTAAACAATATTGTATATTGAAGCGAAAGTATAGTTTATATGGAAAAGGAGTCTCGAAAGTTAAAAGGTACGAGTATGTGTGTTATGTATTAGGTACAAATACTTTAAATTTAAAAAACATAGTTTCATACTTTTAAAAAAATGGAAGCCGAGGAAATCGGTCAATGCCAATCATAACACGTACTTACTCTCTTTTTTTAATTTAAAATTTTCAATAAAAAGTCGTTTACACAGAATTACGGTCGACTGTCTACCACTGGCCGACCACTAGTTGTTATAAATTTATTGTGATCTAGTAGTTGATCACTCACAATAATTTATGAGCCTTCAAAGGCAAAATACTATGCTAAAGCAAGTAAACAAGTTTCATAGTACACACCTGGAATATATTATTGCTTTCGCTGTTCAAGATCATCACGCACTGATCGAAATGATGGTGCTCCATGGTAGACGTTGAGTACAAAATCGCCAAAGGACTCTCGGTTTTCGTCTGGAAGGCGTTGTTCGTCCCTCTATGGTCCAAGTCGTGGCATAGACAAGCGACTAGCAGTCCTAAGATCTCTAGGTCCGTCATGAACCTTTCCATTTTGCCAGTTTTCAGCATCGCGAACATAGTTTGTGCGACGTTCAACGCGTGTCTCCAGTTATGATATTTCACTGGACGATAATTCTTTTTCACGCTTAGTATCCACCTGCAAAGTACCTGGTTCAAAAAAGTTACTTGTTAGATTGAATTAACTTAACGATTCAATTTAATTAAATTTCTTGTTAGATGGCTCTCGCTATGATTTAGCCAGTGTCGCATTTGCTTAAAATGATGTTGACAACATCTATGATTTAGTGATTGACAATAGTATTTAAATAAGAGGTCTTACTGCCGTACTCAGAGATTTCAATTAAGTTTTAATGACAATTAAGTCTCTTGCTGTCACTTTCTTATGTATACATATTATTTATGTGTTTTGCACTATAGTGCTAAATAGAGAAAAGACTAAAAAAGAGAGAATAGGAAAGACATATAATTGTCATTAAAGTTAATTGACGTTTGTACGGTTAACATTAATGATTACTAGGCATCTAAAATTGTCTGTAATAGTCTCTAACAGTAACACTATAAGCACATTTTCGACTGAACAATTGTATAATAATTGACGTCTTGATAATTGAAGTTAAACGCTTTTATTTCATTGAAAAATTTTAGGTCATTGTTAACGTGATTGACATCTCTAAAAACGGCAGTATGTCTTTGTTAACAAAAAGTGTTGGAGAGTATTTATGAAAAATATTACTATGTAAAATTGACCTCATAGTACCATTTATTTTACTTTTCTGTACTGTACCCCTATTTCAAGTAATACTACTGTACATTAAAATGAAACAAATTTTACGGATCTACTTGCGTTTATTTTACACAGTCATTACTTATTTAATGTTTATCCTGACGTTTTGAACCCTTTGCAGGGTCCGTGGTCACAGGGAGACTGAGGTGTTGGTCATCTCATAATTAGTTAGTAGCTTGTATATCCTCATTTAAATTTAATCAGGTGCTTTCCGTTTTACGTAAAAAGAGCTTACAGTATTGTGTTGGGGCTGGAATTTAATATTTTGTATGATGGGATCCCAGGCTGGTGGTAGAAACAATAAAACTTTACCAAACTAAACATGTATTTTTAACTATTAATTCTTCACATGATGTTTTAGACACTTACATCGTATGGAATATGGAATTTCTCGACGAGATTGCACTGTAGGAACATCCGCAGCGTCGCTCGGCACGTATCTTCATCTGACAAGTCGAAGTCTGAAAAATAGTCAGTATTTTATATATTAGAAGGAGGCAAACGAGCAGGCGGGTTACCTGATGGGAAGCAATCACCGCCGCCCATGGACACCATGGCAAAACCAGAGGAATCACAGATGCGTTGCCGGCCTTTAAACATTACACTAATATCAATACGGTCTAGTGGGTAGAGAGCTTTAGGTACTCGAACCTTACTCAGACTCATGCGACGCGATACGCTGTTTAGGCAATTTATATTTTGTCTATTTTTGTGATGTATTTTTGGATGTGACATGTTTTTACAGACGCCACCTATACAAAACTGTCAAAATTTCTTCAAAACATTTTCAACCATATTGCTTAGTACTAAAGTTCAAAGTCTACTGAGGAAATTTGACAGTTTGTGGTAGGTTGATGTGCAGGCGTGTGTACATAAGTAAATAATGTTTGATGTGTAACATCTTTCCACTCGCTTTCGATATAAGCAATTTGTGGGAGTGATTTCGTGAAATGTGACGGAAGTATGTGTAACAGTGCAACAGGAAGTCGGGGAAGCGCGCTGACGCGCGCCATTTTGTATATTTAAAATCGGTATTATGAACATGACATATTATGTGACATATTCTGTCATTTGACTATCAAAGGTCATTTTGATATGTCAAATGTCTCCTAATGAATTTTACTGCATTTGTTTTATAGTTATAAAATAATGTAATACCTGACCCATTTTTTTCAGAATATAATGTTAAAATTGCTTAATACTAAGGTGAGATGTCAAATGCGATCTTATGCGACTACTGTAAGGCTCGCTCGTTTTTTTTTGTCATATAGTGTTTTTTTCTCAGCTGATTGTCCGTGTCCGTGACCGCAGCTAGTGTAGGTATCTCGGACGAAACGTCGAAAATTTCCAAAGGTAGACTTACGATACCGAAAGATTTCGCGTAAGCCCCGACTGAAAATGTGAATGATACCGAAGAAGGTACATTGAAAGAGTTTTTCTCACCATGGAACTGAAAGCTGTACAGATTGTAAATCTCCGCTGATGGGATGTTCTCCTGGCACAGTTTGTGAGTGTCCTCCGCTGACGCTGTGGCGTGATACGACAAACATTCCAATGCTACCTGTAAAATAATAACATAAAATCTATACTAACCACCTTTGCTCTTAATATAGGTTTTAACTACTGTTATAGAAAATTTTAAAAAAAATATATGAAATCGTTGATAACATTTTTTTTGCATTTTAATTTGTTATTGCTGTAATAAACATTTATATGAAAATATTTTTTTAATAATTAAAAAAAAACAGGTTAATTTATCAAAAGACAAAAAAAGAAAAGAAAAATTTCCATTGTTGTTTGTTTTTTCAGAGTTCAAATTTCAAAATCAAGCCACGTAGGCCTTTTTTATCCGATTCGCCATAACAATAATTTTAATTAATAATTTGTTATTTTTTTCTTAATTATGATGATTCTTTTAAACATTCACTATTTTGCAACAACATTTATATTATTTTCTAAGCTTTTTTTAGACGTCTTTATATTTCCACAATACCTTTTGTTTAGCCATTAACTTGCAGGCGTTCTCATACATTTGGGTGTTATGGATTCCCAATCCACAAAATATGGCGAAAGCTTCGAACAGCGAAATATCACCTTCAGTGAACTGAGAACCGTTTTCCTGGAAGGAAATCCACAAATACAATTTTTACAATATTTATCATTACGCAAAATTTGTAATAGACATCGTTGTAGCTCCAGTGTTTGACACCTGTTTTCTTCACCATATCTATACAGCGTGTGTATTCCATACGATCCTATATTTTAAGGGCAGTTAGATAAGACCCTAATTAACGTAAATTAGTACATTAAGTTAACAAAAGAAAAAAAAATTTTTTCATACAAATTAATTCGGCACGCAATATATTCAAATAACCAAGTCGTCTACGTAAGCACTTTAATAAAAGTGTCAAAATTGTCAACTTAATATTTGCATTACATTGCTGGGAAAACTTTTACACGTAGTATGGCGACGTCGTTGGTATGTGTTTGTGGCGCCATCTGTTGACACGGTTGTGAAGGTGTTTGCTTCGTGTCGAACCATGTGCGGCGTATGCGGTAGGTGACGCCGCCACAAGATCAAAGTCTATTGAGGAAATTTGACAGTTTGTGGTATTTTGATGTTCAGACGTATGTGCAATAGTAGATACTTACTTTATTAATCAACTGTGCTACACCAATAACGTCCTTATTGGCATTAACAATAGGCATACATAGCATGGTCCTAACACCTGCCGCATCATCCACAGTGACATCAACAACTGTCATACAATTCTCTATCCTCCATTCGTCCAAATCAGATATGTTAAGAGATTTGTTGGACTGGGCCACCTGCAATGAAAATAATCAGTATGAAAAAGCTATAAAAACACATTAAATACACAGCTATGTTTAGCAAATCCGCTACTAAGTAACAGTACTAAGTAACTAGGTACTAAGTTATAGTGATAGTTTGAAAACTATCAGCTGAAAAACGTTTGTACCGAAAAAATACCAAAAATGAGATGAGCGAGATTGAGCGAGCGACGATATACCCGCTATAGGTAGTAGAGATTTAACGCGTAGGTATATTTTTTTTCCTTTAGTTGATGGCTTCGTGCGATTAGCACATTTAGCCAGTGTCAAAGTAATTTTTCTTACATTTAGTATGTAATACATAAATAAACAATATTTCCTTCCTGATGATGATGATGATGAATGATAATAGAAATGAGAAGTGAGAAATGATATACCCCAACCCCTCGAGTATCTCAGTAAAGATGTGGGGCTTTATTAAGTCCTCACGCAGACTTCTTGAGAGAATTTGAAAAGTGACGTTGCACTGTTTTGCTTCAATTGCCATCACTCATGCACACTCACGAACACTTAACGGTTAATAATCCACCATTATTTCACATTAATATTCGACATAACTCAAATTTTAGAAAATAAAACAAAACTGCAGACATGACTCTTCACTTTCCCGCCTAGAAGTGGTGGGTATTATTGAAGTAAGATAATATCTCCTTTCTTTTATTTAAGGCATGTTTTTGTTTTTACTGCCAATATCACGCAGGAAGCCTAATACACAAGCTTAGCGAGTTTTTATTTTGTTTATTTGTAAGACACTAGGCGCCTTACAAATAAACAAAGAATAAGGTTCGAATAGTTATTCCGTGGTTTGTTCTTGTCATGTAAACGTCATTTCAAATTAGAGTAAAAGAGACAAAACACGGAATAACTATTCGGACATTATTCTTTGTTTATTTATTAGGGGCTATATGTTTAAGATTTACCCCCTTATTCATAAAAACTATTTAAGTATTATTAACTATTTAAGTCTCTTTTTCTCAAATTCAAAATGACGTTTGTGTGACGTTGACAAAACAATATATAACTAAATAATGCTTAAATAGTTTTTATGATTAATGGGGTTAATGTTCACAGTAAGCAGAAGTTGTTCATGATATCCAATATTTTTTCAGATTTTGTTATTCGAAACTAAAATGTAAAGAGCAAACAGGACCACTTTCGAAATGCATTTTTGTAGTACAGTACATTATTGATCGAAGTTAGACATAGACAAATAAAATATTGCGAGTCTTACCTTCAAAGCGATACAAGCTAGGGTCGATCGGATGTCGTGTCTAGGCGTCAAGGTGGTTCTAGACTGGTGAGCGCCGAGTTCGAAGAGCGTGTGAAACCGTGTGGGCGCGGGCGGAGGCAGCGCCAGCGTGGTGGTGGAAGGTGGGCCACCTGGCCGCTGTACTATTCTCTCCAGGTGACTCTGAAAGATAAAGTTGTTGTACGTTCAGTGGCGTCGAACATATGTTTTTTGGGAGAGTTTACTGATTTCCTCGGATTGCATTTTCAGCGTCACACGACTTTGCCGTCTTACTGAGACTAACTTGATGGTTGTAATAGCCGGCACGAGGTATTATCTGAGTTAAGGCGAAGTTCACTAAGTGAACAATCAATTATTATTACCTACTGATTGATCCATTCGTTTCTACTTTACCTAAGTATTATTTTAACCTGAACCTGACGCCCTTTGAAGGGTTCGTGGCCACAGAAAGGAAACGCGATAGAAAACGCATTTAGATACGTATATTGTTTCTTATCGATGTGTAGTGTCAGTGTCAACTTCAGAAAACATCATTATACATAACTGAAAACAATACAAATATATTTACCGGGTCGTTTCTTAAAGCTAATAATTACAGATTTAATTAAACCTTCAGGTTAGGAAAATCCTGTAAGAATGTATCGAATAATGGGAAACCATCGTGACAAACGCATAATACGGGTTTCTTAATTACATGCTACTCGTATTAATTATAATACAAGCTTAAACTAAACGCAAAATGGTTTACTACTTCTAATTGTCTATACATACACACACACATACATACATACAATCACGCCAGTCTCCCCTAGGGGGTGGAGAGATCACTCCTAATTGTAAACAATTGTTATTGTTGCGTCAACTTAAAATAACTACTTCATTGACTTTATGCTTAATTTATATGAGATCCAGCAATTTTAAATTGGCTGACATCATCATAATAATCAAGTTATCCCAACATTATTAAAAACCCTTACCGATTCGCAATGGTCCGTATCCAAAATGAACACCGCACACCGATCGCACTTCAGCAGCTCCCGAGCCTCAGTCATGATCTTCGTCACCAAGCACTCCAAATTACTCTGCTCCTCAAATATACTCCTTGCCAGTGCCAAGAGGATTTGGTTCCTCTTGTATTCGAGGATGGAGGACTCGAATAGTTGCGCGTTCTGAATACCGATACCGCAAAAGGTGAGGTACCGACGGAACACCTCAACGTCTCGTGTTGAAAACTCTTTAGACCCTGGAACGAAAAAGGTTAGTCTTAACGGCGTGTTAATTGATCCTGGACCTAATTAAGGTCATTCCGTGTACTGTTTCACCTTAATGGTTCATGTTCCTCATAAACTATAAGACATTGCATAAGTTTGATACGTAATGTTTGCTTTATTTGGTACTCTCAGACCTATTTGTTGCGAAACAAATTATACAAAAACACAAATGTTGAAAAAAAATCCACGAGCAGGATTCAAAATTGCACCCTTCTAACATACCGGGTCAGGTGCTCTCCCAATTGAGCTATCGTGGTGGTGGATGTTAATGACGGCAGTTGTTGACATTGAATGAGCGCCTTTGGCTTCCAAAGTAAAAATGTAAATAGTGTTGAATAATTTCGGCGGGCTGGTTAGAACCACAATAGCTCAATTGGGAGAGCTTCCAAATACTAAAGCATTCGTTTTTGAATTTAAATAACACTTCCGAGCGATAAGGCATAATTTAAAACTCTAACCTTCTAGTATAGCAAGCTTGGCCAATCGATCAGCCTTTTCCGTATATCTTGATTGCACCTACCAATGCTATCTCTGCACCACCCTATGGTTGACTGGTAGAGAATGCCTCAGGCATTAAGTCCGCCATGTAATATTTATGTTGCAAAAGTTTAAATAAATAAATATCATTAACCAAATCGAATACAGTAATATGTATCATCTGGGACTGGACCACAGAGGCGGTTATGTAAGGAATTTCAAATATGAGGAACAGGTCTCACCATCAGTCTTATTGATGATCTGCGCCACCCCTACCACTTCTCCCTCGTAGTTGCATATCGGCATGCACAGTATCAGGTCTGTTTTGTACCCGGTGCGGGCGTCGATCTCACTGTTGAATCTGGAGTGTGACAGATATAAACAAATAAAAAAAAATTTCTTTGACGTTTTCGCAAATGTTGTTGATATCATTAAAGTTGTTGTGACACCTTCTGACATCGCCATGGTATGAAAAAATGATGACGAAATTTCCACGACCGGGATTCGAGCTCGCACTCATACCGGTGATGACATACCGGGTCAGTTGCACTACCTTTATGCTATTGTGGTTCTGTCCAACCCACCGAAATTTATGAATACTATCTACTTTTCAATTTATTCATAACCATAACCATCGCCATTGTAGCTTAATTAGTAAGTAGTTCGCCTTACTCTAGGTCTAGTCAAAATATTTAAACCAAAGACATTTGACTATTTCAACACTTTTTTCAAGGAAAGGTCATATAAGCTTCTTTAGTACAGACGCCTGCACATCGACCTATGCAAAACTGTCAAATTTCTTCAATACATTTTCAATCATATGACTTACGCATAAAGTTCAAAGTCTATTGAGGAAATTTGACAGTTTGTGGTAGGTTGATGTGCAGGCGTGTGTAATTCTGATTTTTTGAAAAGCCTATTTTCTATCTGAATTTGCTTCATGGAATATTAACTTTGTGTTAAGAGACTTTGCTGATTGTCTCAGGCGGCATTTTCACCGTACCACCGGCACCGTAATTGTTTTGGGGGCGGTGAGAAACTTAAAGGGTTCCTCAAGCCGTGTGAAACGAAACACCGCCAGAGGTTTTCTAGAGGGAATAGCATGACGCACTAGTGCGTGTCCCCACTCCCTACTAGATTCCCCGAGGGGTTTGGATCGGATCGGGGGGAAGGCGGACTTTTATAATCTATATATTAATACGTGAAGCAAAAACTTTGTACCCCTTTTTACGAAAATTGCGCGGTCGGAGGAGTAGGAAATTTTGCACACTTATAGTTTATATAGAGAAGGAGTGCAGAATGTAAATATTTTTTTAAAATTATGCATAAAAAATACATTAAATCAATAAAACAAATATTACACACACTACCATGTATTTGACAAACACGGATATGGTATTACACACACGCATAATTATACTCTTATCAAAAATGACAAAAATGGAAGAGGAGCGGCCGAAACCTGGCAATGACAATCCAAATTCACATTCTATCTTTTTAAATTTTTCATTGCTTAGGATACAATTCGTGCAGCCTTAATAAAATTACGGTCGAATTGCGAACACTGGGCGACCACTAGTAAAATATAATTAAATTCTATAATAATCATAATATTATAAATAATAAAGCAATACCTGAACTACAAAAAAACTGGTTTATCTCTAATAACCGGGATTTACACAAAAATATATAATAATACTAGCTGACCGGCGGACTTCGTACCGCTTTGACAGTTTCCATGACAACACTACAAACAAATCATTTTGTATTGGAAAAATTTCAAAAATCTAAAAAAAATTTAGGGGTGGATTTACCCTTAACATTTTAGGGGGATGAAAAATAGATGTTGTCCGATTCTCCACCCTAGCCGATATGCACGCTAAGATTCACGAAAATCGGTCGAGCCGTTTCAGAGGAGTTCAATAACGTACACCGTGACACGAGAATTTTATATATTAGAAGATTGCTTGTTAGATAAAATAGAAGGTGCAACTACCATGGCGGAACTAAAACAAGCCTTACCTAGTAGCGTCAGTTAGTGACACTAATATATTTCTCGTGAATAGAAAAGTTCAGTACCTAGGGTCAGCGTAAGCGTTCCTGATATTGATGGGGTTTTTGGTTTCCGCGGCCAAGCCTGCCACGCCTCTGCCAAATTGTATCTTGATCTCTTGCGACCTTGCTGTTTGCAAAGCCTCTTTAAGTTCTGGAACAAAAAAAATATAATTTATGAGTACGTGTACTTCAAATTGATAAAGCCCAGTCAATAGTGACGTCTAAGTAAATTTTATTACTTTTTACTAAAATAGTTTTGTTACTTTTTCTAATAATTAATCTCATGTAACTAAAATCTATTTAGGGAATAAACTTTAAATCTAAACCTAATTTTATCACATTAGTACATAAGCTTACAATATAAGTACCCACTATTCTTTCGTTTCTGTTCCATTGATGATTTGTTAGATGTATTTTCCGATATTTTTATTTTATTGTTTGATAAAATCCGATAGTAATTTTTCACTCTAGACAAATTTCCGAACGCCTTATTTCCAGACTCAGTCATATTTTCCAATATATTTGTTTTCTTGTACATTTCTAAACGCATTCCTTCCCTGTCTTTTGTTCTTATTGTGTCTAAGCGCTTTTTACCTTTAGTTTGTTACGCTAAGTTGTTTTTTTTTGTATTGTAGGCAACATTGGGACTACCCAATAATTGGAATACAAGCAGGACGGACGGATATAATTAGGACTACAAACTAACTATAAGTGTTTTTTATATATTTTTAGCGTTTTATTAACGCTTAAATATACTTAAGTAAAATTTAAACACTGAAAAAAGACGACAACCTCAGGCGGGAATCGAACCACGCACCTTCCGCATTCCGGGCGGCTGCCTTAACCACTTGGCTACCGAGGTCTGGCTTTCACCCGTCGAAATTTTTCAGTGCTTGATGCTTATGTTTTTTAGTCAACATTGCTTCATCAATCTTAGAAGTTTTCACCTCTGAGATCCGAAAGAAATATTTTTACAAATATTTGAACATTCGGTTAAGATGAAGCTGCGTTATAGATAAGTGTTTTTTTATATATTTTAGCGTTTTATTAACGCTTAAATACACTTAAGTAAAATTTAAACACTGAAAAAAGACGACAACCTCAGGCGGGAATCGAACCACGCACCTTCCGCATTCCGGGCGGCTGCCTTAACCACTTGGCTACCGAGGTCTGGCTTTCACCCGTCGAAATTTTTCAGTGCTTGATGCTTATGTTTTTTAGTCAACATTGCTTCATCAATCTTAGAAGTTTTCACCTCTGAGATCCGAAAGAAATATTTTTACAAATATTTGAACATTCGGTTAAGATGAAGCTGCGTTATAGATAAGTGTTTTTTTATATATTTTAGCGTTTTATTTACGCTTAAATATACTTAAGTAAAATTTAAACACTGAAAAAAGACGACAACCTCAGGCGGGAATCGAACCACGCACCTTCCGCATTCCGGGCGGCTGCCTTAACCACTTGGCTACCGAGGTCTGGCTTTCACCCGTCGAAATTTTTCAGTGCTTGATGCTTATGTTTTTTAGTCAACATTGCTTCATCAATCTTAGAAGTTTTCACCTCTGAGATCCGAAAGAAATATTTTTACAAATATTTGAACATTCGGTTAAGATGAAGCTGCGTTATAGATAAGTGTTTTTTTATATATTTTAGCGTTTTATTAACGCTTAAATATACTTAAGTAAAATTTAAACACTGAAAAAAGACGACAACCTCAGGCGGGAATCGAACCACGCACCTTCCGCATTCCGGGCGGCTGCCTTAACCACTTGGCTACCGAGGTCTGGCTTTCACCCGTCGAAATTTTTCGAAATGTTGACTAAAAAACATAAGCATCAAGCACTGAAAAATTTCGACGGGTGAAAGCCAGACCTCGGTAGCCAAGTGGTTAAGGCAGCCGCCCGGAATGCGGAAGGTGCGTGGTTCGATTCCCGCCTGAGGTTGTCGTCTTTTTTCAGTGTTTAAATTTTACTTAAGTATATTTAAGCGTTAATAAAACGCTAAAATATATAAAAAAACACTTATCTATAACGCAGCTTCATCTTAACCGAATGTTCAAATATTTGTAAAAATATTTCTTTCGGATCTCAGAGGTGAAAACTTCTAAGATTGATGAAGCAATGTTGACTAAAAAACAAAAAAAAAAAAAATAAGCATCAAGCACTGAAAAATTTCGACGGGTGAAAGCCAGACCTCGGTAGCCAAGTGGTTAAGGCAGCCGCCCGGAATGCGGAAGGTGCGTGGTTCGATTCCCGCCTGAGGTTGTCGTCTTTTTTCAGTGTTTAAATTTTACTTAAGTATATTTAAGCGTTAATAAAACGCTAAAATATATAAAAAAACACTTATCTATAACGCAGCTTCATCTTAACCGAATGTTCAAATATTTGTAAAAATATTTCTTTCGGATCTCAGAGGTGAAAACTTCTAAGATTGATGAAGCAATGTTGACTAAAAAACATAAGCATCAAGCACTGAAAAATTTCGACGGGTGAAAGCCAGACCTCGGTAGCCAAGTGGTTAAGGCAGCCGCCCGGAATGCGGAAGGTGCGTGGTTCGATTCCCGCCTGAGGTTGTCGTCTTTTTTCAGTGTTTAAATTTTACTTAAGTATATTTAAGCGTTAATAAAACGCTAAAATATATAAAAAAACACTTATCTATAACGCAGCTTCATCTTAACCGAATGTTCAAATATTTGTAAAAATATTTCTTTCGGATCTCAGAGGTGAAAACTTCTAAGATTGATGAAGCAATGTTGACTAAAAAACATAAGCATCAAGCACTGAAAAATTTCGACGGGTGAAAGCCAGACCTCGGTAGCCAAGTGGTTAAGGCAGCCGCCCGGAATGCGGAAGGTGCGTGGTTCGATTCCCGCCTGAGGTTGTCGTCTTTTTTCAGTGTTTAAATTTTACTTAAGTATATTTAAGCGTTAATAAAACGCTAAAATATATAAAAAAACACTTATCTATAACGCAGCTTCATCTTAACCGAATGTTCAAATATTTGTAAAAATATTTCTTTCGGATCTCAGAGGTGAAAACTTCTAAGATTGATGAAGCAATGTTGACTAAAAAACATAAGCATCAAGCACTGAAAAATTTCGACGGGTGAAAGCCAGACCTCGGTAGCCAAGTGGTTAAGGCAGCCGCCCGGAATGCGGAAGGTGCGTGGTTCGATTCCCGCCTGAGGTTGTCGTCTTTTTTCAGTGTTTAAAATTTACTTAAGTATATTTAAGCGTTAATAAAACGCTAAAATATATAAAAAAACACTTATCTATAACGCAGCTTCATCTTAACCGAATGTTCAAATATTTGTAAAAATATTTCTTTCGGATCTCAGAGGTGAAAACTTCTAAGATTGATGAAGCAATGTTGACTAAAAAACATAAGCATCAAGCACTGAAAAATTTCGACGGGTGAAAGCCAGACCTCGGTAGCCAAGTGGTTAAGGCAGCCGCCCGGAATGCGGAAGGTGCGTGGTTCGATTCCCGCCTGAGGTTGTCGTCTTTTTTCAGTGTTTAAATTTTACTTAAGTATATTTAAGCGTTAATAAAACGCTAAAATATATAAAAAAACACTTAAAATAGGGGAAATTTTATGTTTTAGGAAAAGGAATTGTGATTAGTAGAGTTCCTTAATATTCCTCCTTTGGTCCACTGATAACATCAGCAATCACTGGTCTTGTTAACAAAAAAACAAATGTTCTCATCTAAATTCCAGAACCAAATCCTTTCTAACAAGTGGTTGATACACCGTAGGCGTAGTTCCAATTGGAATTAGGTTACATATATTCGGCTTTTTCAGAACAGGACTTTGTTAACGTTTTAATTATTCTTCCATGTAGGCAGGAATCTATAACGTTTACATGACACATCATGCCATTTACGTAATAAAATTAATCTTATTTTTATCTTAATTTTTGGTAAATGAAATAGGGACACATTATTTTAAAAAAAATCTATAAAGACTTTTAGGTTAAGCTCGGCAAGAAAAAAAAAATATTTATACGTAATATAATTATCTTATTTTTTTCTTAATATTTGGTTAATAATCAAAAAATAAATAATTTTAAAAACCATTAAAACTTATAATTTAATCTCTGCATAAAAAAAGAACTTTTTACTATTTCAGAGTTTGTAAAATAGCAATAGTTGTGTTCGCTGCAGAAGCGCTGCAGAAAGTCGCAGTGTACAAACACCCTTATTGCTGTCGCGTCACGTTACCAATGCCTTATATACGGTGTTAGTTTGCGAAAATCGGATCTGTAGTTTTTGGGTAGGTACTTATGTACCAAGATTATGGGTTTTGGGTTACAATTTCCATCGGTTTTATACCATGTTTTTAGGGTTAGTTTATTGCGAATAAGAGTTAATCACTGTTATTTACTTTAGTGTGGTTAACTAAAATGAATAATGATTTTCATAGATGTATATTACAATCCACTAAAAGGCATTGAAGCAGCGCTTTCTGGTGACAAACGAGGAGAGTTTAAATTTTGAAAAACCAATGCTGGTTTTCATCAACGCCATACTTGTTTTCACCAAGGGCGTAAGTTTTATGTAAAACCTTAGCCTAAGGTAACACTTACGCCATTTAAGGTGACACTAGCCGAAGTAAATACGTCACTTAACATGACTTAGGGGTAACCTAAAGCTTAGGAGATTGTTCCTAGACCCTAAAAACCTATAAATGATTATTGTACGGAATTGACATATGTCAAAGGTACGTTTAAATGACGTTTATGTTAATCCCATACAATAATCATTATATTTAATTTGTATTCTTTAAGCGTTATGCTACTTGTCTTCAAAGTAACTTATACGGCAGCACCGTAAGTAGTCGCTGGTAGCAACAGATTAGCAACAAAACGCTTACGCAACATGAAAGGTGACGTCAAAACGTCATAAGTTTAGATTCAACTTGATTCATCGCTAGTTTGCGGAGCATAGATTTATTGAGGGGGTGGTGTGGAATCCTATTTTTAGTCTGTTTGTAGGAAGCCGACCCCGCGCGTTGTTTGCTCTGCAGTGACACCGATGTGTTACGTTGTGACTAATACGTGGTAGGAAAATGAAACATGAAAGGTTGCCATAGTTTTTGTGTTGTAACGCCTCGGTGGCCGAGTGGCTAAGCGCTCGGCCTGATACCCGAAGGTTCTGGGTTCAATTCCCTGGTCGGGCAAAGTTCATAGCCCGTGTTTGTAATCACCAACTTGCATTTGGCAAAACCAGCGATGACTTGATTTCAATGATGGAGGCGTTTGTCCAGCAGCGGGACAGGCTTAACTTATTTATTCTATAGTTTATGTAGATTTAAAGCGTCGGTAGTCGAACGGATAGATGCTGGGGTTGAATGCGAGAAATCGTGCTGGTTCAATCCCCATAGCTCCGATATGGAGCAAGATCCCAAGGCTGGCAGACCTTATTTATATTATCAAAGACCAAATGTGATGGATTAAGTAATGTTTTTAATAATATCTACATTGAGTGATATATGATGACCACGCAAAATATTGCTTTGCTTTTTTTTAATTTTGCGTACCTTTAACACCTTGTATCTGTAGATTGGTCATCGGCACAAGCAAGTAGGTTTGCAAACACTTAAAGTACACACGCCTGCACATCAACCTACCACGAACTGTCAAATTTCCTCAGTAGACTTTGGACTTTATGCCTATAAGCATATGGTTGAAAATGTATTGAAGAAATTTGACAGTTTTGGATAGGTTGATGTGAACGTCTGTACAATACTAACATCACATTTTGGTCTTTGAGAAAATGAGTAAGGTCTGGCGGCCTTAGGATTTTGGTTTATTAGACTATTGACGTGAACACATACCTAACACAAGCATTAGTTTACGCGAACACTACACATTGAAATGAAATTTTTAATCTTTTTTCACTTTAAAAAGAAACGCTTTTAATAAATAGTTTTTTTTTCATAATTATGGTTAGTCATAACTCTACGCTTACGAGGAACTCGATGGCGCAGTGGTTAACGCGCCCGGTCTGCGAGTGCTGAGGTTAAGCAACATTCGCAAAGGCCGGTCATCAGATCGGTGACCAAAACTTTATCATCTCGAGCTCTCCGTGCTTTCCGAAACACGTAAGGTCGTTGGTCCCGGCTGCATTTGCAGTAAAGGCCGCGCCCCAACAGTGGAGACATAGAACGAGCTGATGATGATGATGACAGCTTTACGCAAACTTTGATGCAAGCAAGTTACAATTTGAAATAAAATTTCACGAGCAGAATTCAAACCCGCACCCGATGACATACCGGGTACCAAATTGTTATATGCTCTCAACAAAATTTACGTGAAATTTTTTGGGTATATCAATCATAAAAATAAAGAAATTTAGTACATAATCTTAATATTTATAAGCGCAACAAAAACCCAACAGAATTTCCCATACGCACTCTAACCCTCTTACACTGTATCGAAATATTTGCAATTCATCCCTTCCTCATAGCATTTGTTGATAGTGAATATCTTCTCGCTGGGAAACACACCATCAACATTCTAAGTGCGAGATTTATTTACCATCACTTTACATCACAAAAACGAAATTTTGTATGGTTTTACTTTCCAACAACCCCGTTTGTCACTAGGAGGCGCTGCTCGAAAGCCATACAAATTCTCGTTTGTAAGGTTCCGTAGTCAACAAAAACCCTTGTAGTTTCGCCATGTCCGTCTGTCTGTCTGTCTGTCCCCAGTCTAGCTCATAGACTCTTAGTACTAGAAAGCTGTAATTTGGCATGGATATATATATTAATCACGCCGACAAAGTGGTAAAGTGAAATTTTATTTTTTTATTTTATAGTAGCCTTTTTTCATTAGACCTTGTTTTATTTCTGTCTTAAACTTGTGTAGTGGCAATTCCATTAGAGTGAAAGGCACTTTATTGTATATTTTTATACATTTCCCAACAAATGAATTACCGACCTTATTGAGTCTAAGTTTTGGAACGGCATGTTTGTTTTTATTTCTTGTGTTAAAATTATGGGTGTTACTTTTTTTTTCGAATTTATCAAAATTTTTATAAACATAAACGATATTTTCATAAATATACTGTGAAGCTACAGTTAAAATATTAATCTGCCTTAATAACTCTCTCAGCGTATCACGGGGCTTAAGGCTATAAATAGCTCGAATGGCTCTTTTCTGTAACACAAAAATGGTTTCAATGTCAGCCGCTGAGCCCCACAATAAAAGACCATATGACATGACGCTGTGAAAGTAACTAAAGAAAACCAATCTTGCCGTTTCTACATCAATAAGTGACCTTATTTTTATGGGCGGCGGTGATTACCCTCCATCAGGTGATAACCCGCCTGCTCGTTCGCCTCCTTCTTTTATAAAAAAAAAAACACATTTATTTTAAACATTTTTGTAAATCATTATTTTATTTTCTCAAAATATCGTAACTTAAGTGAAAAATGGTTAGTTAGTATCTATATCGACCCCATTTACATTAACTGTTATTATAGTCTCGTTGGCACTCAAGGTCTAGATTAGATTAGCGTTATTTTACAACTAGTTGTTTATATGACTGTTTAGTGTCAAAATAAATAAAAATAAGATGGTGGTAACTAGCCAGGCTTAAAACAGAACCTACCGCCAAGAAAACCGAGTACAATAATATATCCCCTCTGGGAATCGAACCCGGGATCTCTAGGTCTTAAACCACTTGACCAAAGAGGCGGTAAAGTAAAACTAAAGTACTACTTACCCTTAACTTACTGACTAGCACTCAGTCACACAACTTGTGTGTGGTCTCCCAAAAGGATTGCCTTTAACCATAATATGATGACATATTGTTTAGAACAATAGACCACCATTTATAGCAACATCCACCTTTAAATTGCATCATTAGCTTTTAAAAGAGCTACGTGTCGGGTCTTAATAATAAACATTTAAAGGTTTAAGACATTTATTCTCATTAATAATTATACATTAATTCACTTACATGAGAACAACACAATTAACAAACGTTACGAGATACGTACTTTTGGACGGTAGTTTTAAATACATTGTCACAACAAATACACGATTTTTTTTTTTTTTTTTTTGGAGAGAGATTGCTGATTGCCGCTGCGGCATTTTCAGCTTCACCGGGCTTTTTGGGGGCGGCGAGGAACGTAAAGGGTCCCTCAAGCCGTGTGAAACGAATCACCTTCAGAGGTTATCTAGAGGGAACGGCATCGCGCACAAGTGCGCGTCCCCGTGCCCTACTAGATTCTCCGAAGGGTTCGGATCGGATCGGGGAGCGGAGCAACCCGAGGGCGCCTCTAAAGGCACGGACCTCGGCTCGGGTTGACCGGGCCGTGGAGGAGGAGAGAACCGACCAGGTACATGTCTGTACCTGGTGTAGAGCGTGTGTGAACCGGTTCTTCGTACCCTTGTTCTACGAGTACGGTGTCTTGGGCCTAAACTGGTGTGCATGTTTAGTGTATTCTGTAAATGTGTGCTGTCATTTAGAGGATCGGGCGGGAAAATACACGAGCGTCAGGCATCGGGCGCATTGATAGCAAAACATTGATGTATGTACAGTTACAAACATGATTAATTTTAAATTTATTACTCCTTTGCCTATGCTGCCCCACAGCTGGGCAGACGCCTTACCCAAGTCCTTCTTTGTATCTATATCCTAAGATACCTTTATACACCAGGGTACATTTTTAACTACGCAAAATGCTGTGTTATGATGCTTCCAGACTATATTGCATAACATGTCATATTGCATAGTTATGTAGCAGCATGTTTTATAGTATTGCAGCCTCCGTGCTTCTTAAGGCACGTAAAACCGTTGGTCCCGGCTTTTTTTTTTTTAAGAGAGATTGCTGATTGCCTCTACTGCATTTTCAGCTTCACCGGGCTTTTTTGGGGGCGGCGAGGAACGTAAAGGGTCCCTCAAGCCGTGTGAAACGAATCACCTTCGGAGGTTATCTAGAGGGAACGGCATCGCGCACTAGTGCGCGTCCCCGTGCCCTACTAGATTCACCGAAGGGTTCGGATCGGATCGGGGAAGGTCCCGGCTACATTCGCAGTCGTTAACAACCACCAATCCGCACTGGGCCCGCGTGGTGGCATTCTCCCTGTCCATCCATAGGGAAGACTCCTGCCCCAGCAGTGGGAACATTAAATGAGCTGATGATGATGATGATGATGATGTTTTATTTGTCAATAAAACAACATTTTACTTATTGTTTTGTAATATTGTTATATAGCATAGTTTATGTAACATGTTATTTAATGTGGACTCACTTTCATACAATACAGTAATATTACTAAGTTATATGATGGGCGTATTACATACCTTCTTAGGACACCGGGGGTAAGGGCGAACCTAGATTTTTATATAGAGTTTTGCCCGTTAGCGTAGATTTCGTATTTTTCTTTATAAATCCAAATTTACAAACCTATACACCTCTTTGGAACATTAGTGTAGAAATATAACGTTATTGTGGCTTTACTATAAAAGCTAGGTATATCGTGTCGCTGACTATTATATAGCTAAGCAGCGCTTTTTGTACCGACTGGACTCAGTAATTTAGAGATATTGAGCTGAAGACTTATCTTTATCAAAATAAAACATAGCCTATATGTTACCGGCAAGGTGTATAGCATTCTATCAGCGAAATATTTTTTTTAATTTGTACCAGTAGTTCCAGAGAGACAAACAAACAAAGTAACAGGTTATTAGGTAATGTATAGAGTTTTATTTTCCATTCGATCACGTTAATGAAAACGAGGATTTATATGACATAATATGCCTGTAGCCGCGGATCGTGCTCGGTGGCGTGCACTTGGAGAGGCCTATGTCCAGCAGTGGACTAGTGTGGGCTGATGATGATGATGATGATGATGATGAATATGCATCCCGGTGACAAATAGCGAGATTTAAAATGTTGTCATACTTATTCATACGTTTGTCATATGTTTTCATTTCAATGTTTAAGCGTTCGAGTAAACTTAAGATAATATAAAAAATGTGTAAAACATTCTCAATAAATTAATAAAGAAACATTAATTTCGTTTGTGAATTTCGTCGAGCTTTCTTCTAAAAGGAATCGTTTAAAATAAACTGTTTGACAGCAGTACCCAAAACAAATGATAAAAAAACATGAAAAGGGATTTGTTTTTAAGCTTAATGACTCCTAAGTGCTATTGAAACATTATTTTGCTTTTACATTTTCTCGAATAATGGCGATGACATCAATCTAATATTTCTTACAGATCGTTAAGATTTGATGTTATATAAAAAAATTTGATTCGATTCAAGTACTTAGGTTTTTAGGTACTTCACCCGGAATACTCAACTACTGAGGCACTGGCTATCTTATCTCTAGCTGTCGGAACACAACAATGCTACAAACATTGATGTAATGGCGACATATTTAGATAAGATGGTGGTAGCTAGCCAGGCGAACAAGTCCTACCACCAACCAAGCCGAGTACACAAACATGTACCCCGCTGGGAATCAAACCTGGGACCTCTGAGCCTAAACCGGTGGTGTTAAACAGTAGACCAGAAAGGCAGTTAAAATTGTTATATAAAACATATTGATGCGGTCTTATTACTTAGATAGATACCTACTAGCTTCCCTCCCGCAATGTCATCTGCGTAAATACCCGTCATCACGGGATATATCCCGTGATGGTTATTAGCAACCAGAAAACCATTTTTTTTTATTGAAACCTTGTCCTGACAGTAATGATTTCAACAAAAAATAAATCAGCCAAATTGGTCGAGCCGTTCTCAAGTGATGCTCTAAAATTGGTTATATGGTCTAAGTCTGAAATACATTTGAGAAATATTTATAAAATATAGTGAAAAAAGTGTACGGTGCGAGACCTGGACACTAACACTCAAAGAGGAGGAGAAGCTGCTGATGGCTGAGAGAAAAAAGTTCCGAAAAATCCTGGGGCCGACCAAACGCGAGGACGGGACCTGGAGACTGAGGAAAAATGCTGAGATAGAGGAGCAGCATAAAAGATCTCGCGGGCCCAGTGCGGATTAGAAAACATATTTCTTAGAGCTTTGCCCTAATTTCTTTAGTAAGTTAATAAAGTACAACACCAAAATCTACATCACTAAAAACATACCAGTATCCCTTGTGACATCGAAGAGTTTCGCCTGAAGGTAACGATGCGGCGGCACCCCCTTAGCCAGGAACAGGCTCCCTCTGTCGGCAGACGTCAGCAAACACACGTTCACAAGGATCTGCGGAAGACAAATGTTTGTTGAGCCACATTATTTAATAAGACTCAGAAGGTTAGCTTAACCTGTCGTATGCTGTGAATACAGATACAATAGAATTTCAATTGTTTATAGGACAGATTTGGCCCTAAGCAGACGAAAGGTTAATTCATACCGCGCTCGAGCAACGGAGCTCGGACACGGATCTAGAAACAGCTCGGATTAGGGTGAGAACATAAAGAGGCGGGTTACCGGTGCAGACAAACCGGTTCGGGTAGGCACCGATCCGCAAAGGTAAAATATCCCAATGTTATCATATGCGCTCACGCATAAAGAAACAGGTTGGGACATGTCGGTACCGGTTACCTGGACGGGTTATACAGGCTTGAAATCTGAAGCCATGATGGTCAATAAAGATAAATTTACCTGTTTCTTTATGTAGAGTATCCTACACTGATCCCTACCGACCCGCACCGTCAAGTCCGTACCGGAATACCCGCTTCTTTATACCCTCCCCCTTAGTCCGACCGCAGCTGTTGAGAGATTCTGTGTCAAATCAAATCGAATCGTTTATTTGCAGAGAATAGGGTTACAATTTTTTACAAAAGTTCTTATAAGTAAAAATAGTGCTCCATTCTGTCAATAAAATTAAGATGAAAAATCTGAGTTCAAAAAGTCCTTTGCACTGTTAAAACAACTTTCAATTAACCATTGCCGAAGTTTTTTTTTATCATTAGGTTTTGGGGTCCAAGCTTAAACTGGCTTGGAACTTTATTAAATACCTTAATACACATACATAAACAGCTTTTCTGATAAAGAGTGGTTTTTGGTTTTCTATCTAATACAAGCCTGTCATTAATCTTGTATTTCTTGTCCGTGAGAGGTTGTCTATATGTGCGTTGCTCGAGCGCGATAACCTTCTGCAGTCTTCTTCTTTTGTGGTTGAGCGCCGTCCACACAACTATTGTACTCTTATACAACAAAGGGATTAGATAGAATAAAAATATGGCACTAGCACTACGTGTGTATGAATAATAACACATTTGAAAGATGAACTATTTTTAGAGGTTTTGCGGGGTTCGAAAAATAAAATTTATAACATTAGTTCCTACGACCACCACGATCATCTTAAATTCAATCTATCATCATCACCATCAAAAAGGGGACATCATACAAACGTACCGCGATATTGCTTTGTTAGCATTCGGCTCGAAGGATCAATTTATGTACGGGCCGTACACTATACGTAGTTAATTTAAATGTGAAATTATAATGTTAAATGTTAAGCTAGGCGTCATCAGATATAGCAACTGTTTTGGAATGCGATGGTCCCGGTGGATACCGATAGATGGCAGCCGTTCACACCAACCCCCATTGGACGAGCGTGGTGGCTTATGGCAAATCTATCCATAAATGCTGATTCTTCACAGGAAGGGCTTAAACATTATAAGTGAAGAGCTCAGGACGTATATAGACTGACGGTGATAAACTATATATCCTTCATGTTACCTGTTGTGTGTTTAATTGTGTGTTATGTTATGTGATTCCAATTAATCTTTGTGTTGTTTTCTTTCAAATCAAATTTTGCGTGTGCAACTGATATTTAAGGATTTATATAGCAGAACATTCATAATATCAATTTTTTGTAGGCTAAACTGAATAAATGATATTTGACTTGGAATTTATTGAATTAAAAAATGTTTTTTTTCATATTATATTTTCATATTTCATATATAAAACTTTTATTTCAATAAGTACAATCGATAAGGTAAAAAAAGACAAAAAATAAAAATGAAACGATTGAATATAAAAAATCCCGTAACCAGCGGAGAATTATTTTAATACAATCAAACAATCGATAAGGTAATAATATGTGAAGTGAAAAAATTAAAACCGCCTTCAAAAAACACCCAGGAACTAAAAAGCAAACAATAATTCGTTATTTTTACATACGATTTCCTCCGATCCGATCCGAACCCTTCGGAGAATCTAGTAGGGCACGGGGACGCGCACTAGTGCGCGATGCTGTTCCCTCTAGATAACCTCTGAAGGTGATTCGTTTCACACGGCTTGAGGGACCCTTTACGTTCCTCGCCGCCCCCAAAAAAGCCCGGTGAAGCTGAAAATGCCGCAGCGGCAATCAGCAATCTCTCTCAAAAAAAAAAAAATACGATTTCCTACCCAAACCTATAAATCAAATTCATTTTACAATTCCGTCCATTCCAATATAAAGACGTCCCTTGATTTCTTCAGGGTTCCATCATCAGATCCTGACCTGATGACCATGGGACCACCTGGGAAGTATACCCTTTCAAACAAAAAAGAAATTTCCAAATCGGTTCAGGCGGCTTCGAGTAATAGGGTAACATATATAAAAAAACAAAGATCCCGACGAGTTGATAACCTTCTCCTTTTTTGAAGTCGGTTAAAAAATGAAACGTACTGATTTTTTTTTTAAAGTACAGATATTGACTTAAAATAATACTTCCAGTCGTTTTATAAGTAACGTCTTACACCTAATAATAGGAGGACCTAAACAAAAGGGCCGAATACGCAACGTTTTGTTGTGATTCCAGTAACCGTTCGTTGCGTCATTCGTCATTATTTGGTAAACAGGCAAATTTTTGTTGATTCCCTGAACATACATACATACATACATACATCATCATCATCTCAGCGAAAAGACGTCCACTGCTGGACAAAGGCCTCCCCCAAGGCTCTCAACAACGACCATACATACATACATACATACATACATACATACATACATACATACATACATACATACATACATACATACATACATACATACATACATACATACATACATACATACATACATACATACATACATACATACATACATACATACATACATACATACATACATACATACATACATACATACATACATACATACATACATATCATCTAAACACCAATTTTTATTTAACTCGTCATTAGTGACCTCGACGCCACGTTTAGCATAATCAAAGTAGGGCTCCGAGGTGGAATGTCACGACTATGTCAGTGATAGGTAGCTAGCCGATCGCCTGATGTGCGAGTATCTTGGAATTTTCATGTGCTCTTACGACATGCACGGGAAGTAAACGCCCCAAACCAGCAAGGGACAGATAGAAAAAATTGATTTATTTATGTCAGGCAACAAACAATGTAGTACAAAAGGCTCTTTTAATATACACCTCACTGACTTACATGAGACAACATCACATACATTGTTCTGATCCCAAGGTAAGTAGCTAAAGCACTCGTTTCATGGAAATCAGAAACAACGACGGTACCACAACCACCCAGACCCGACACAATATCGAAAAGTTCGTTTTCGACATTGACCCGACCGGGAATCGAACCCGGGACCTTAGAGTTAGCGCCGCCCAAAGACCGGCGTGCAAGCCACTCGTCTATGGAGGTCGTCAACATACATAGAAAATATGATGAATAATAACTACTAACTACTATATGACAGCTTTATAATAAGTACTATATAATTATGTACCGTCAAAAAATGTATACAATATAGAGAAATTGATTTTTTTAAACATTGTTTTTTAGTAATTTGTGTCAATAAGTATTGGTTAAGTTTAAATTATACTGACAACCATAATGAGAAAAGAAAAAAAAAGCAGCCCACATCTACACTGCACAAAAAAATTTTATCCATAGCTTTTTCCATTTAAAAACATTTAATGTTCGTTGATACAATTACTTGCTTTATATGAAACATAACATAACTAACTACATTTCTCCATTTTGTGTTCAAAATATCATTATTACAACACAAACAAAATGTAAAAAATATTCTCTCGTTGTTTTACTCGTAATATAATTCAGTTTTATCCTTATTAGGCAATCATATATAACACATTTTTTTTCCACGAAAACCCAATGTTAGCATCGTGAAAACGATTCCCATTGTGAAGATTAGACAATCTCTTTGACGCCAATCTATTGGAGTGGTTCCGCGAAGAGAAATGTGCCAAAAAACCTCTATGACAACATTTGTGGCGATGGCACGCGGAGAACAATGAAAAACGCGATCTTAAGGATAAATCTAACTTTTTTATACAGGGTGTTGGGAAAAGTACTTCGGGGCCCTTTTATAGCCAAATGAAAACAAACCGTGATTTATTTATGAAAACATTGGTTTAAAAAACTGATTGTGTATGTATGTACATTACAAGTAAAACAGTGAGAAACCAACATACATATTAACTACACAATCTACTAGATGTGAACACAGGCTGCTTAAATAACTTAACAAAACTTACAAATGAGCCATCATGGTTCTAACCAGCCCGCCGAAATTATTCAACACTATTTACTTTTTTACTTTGAAAGCCAAAGGCGCCCTTTCAATGTCAACAACTACCGTCATTAACATCTGATCATAATATTTTTACAAATACTAAAGCTCAGTTAAGAAGTAGGCAAGCTATTTATGAAATGTTTTGTTTATATTATTTTAACGCAAATTAATGAGACCACGATGGCTCCATTGGAAGAACACCTGACCCGGTATGTCAGAAGGGCGCAGGTTCAAATCCTGCTCGTGAAAATTTTTTCAACATTGTAATTTGTTTCGCAACAAAATTTGTGTTAAAATTTTATAAACAAAACAAAAACATTTTAACAAAACTTGTTATTATAATAACTAGTACCAAATGCACCCTCAAAAAGTGTCTTCGTTTGAATGCAGTGACCGGTTACGGGTGATAATTTTTGCAACAATTTTCACCAAAAAACAAAGAAACACGTGAATTTTATTTATCTAAACATAACTTACGTAAATGTAACTTGCACTAAATTTATCTGGTGTAAATCTCCAAAGTACATTTTCTAACAGCCTGAAAAATGTTGTGTACGTTTGTATGTAAGCGTATAACTCACAAAAAATCCTCTCTTCCTTTCATCACAAGTATTTGTCACCTTTCTTTATTATCTGTATTAAGTTTATTTTACTGAAGATTGCCTTAGCAATCAACAGCTGCTATGGCGTTGGCTGAAGAGAAATGTGCCAAAAAAACGTCAATGACAAAATTTGCGGCATTGGCGCGCAGGGAACAATGAAATACGCGATGATAAGGATAAATCTATCCTTTATATGACATGTACCGTAATAAAGGCACACTCCGAGAGCTGTTTGTTAAGAATCAGCTTCTAAATTGCTTTAAGACATTTTTCTTTTGGTTATTTTTCTTTGTTTTTTTTTTGTTTTCCCTGGATAAAGAATTGCACCACCCCATCTCTTCCCTTGGGTGTCGTAGAAGGCGACTATGGGACCATTCCAGGGGATGGGCAGCAGCGTCTCTCTGTGATTATTCTTACCTCACTGCGATCGCCAACCCGCCAGGCGTGGCAATTATGGCAAATTCCCCTCAAAATGATTTTATCCTTGAGGGAGGCCTTTGTCCAGCAGTGGACGTCTTTTTGGCTGAGATGATATTTTTGTTTATTTCGTTATTTTCATGTAACACCTGAGGAGATCAATCTATTCTCACTCTGTTTTTTTATAAATTTTACTCTGATTCTATCTTTTTGTCTGTATTATTTGCAAGGGTACTTAAATCTTTAAAAGCTAAAAAGATAGCCAGTACCTCAATTGAGTACCTATTCCGGGTGAACGGCGTTCCACCTCCAGGTTTATCATCACTTAACATCAGGTGAGATGACGAGGTGATGATGATGAGGTGAGATGAACTTACCCGTAAGAAATAAAAACACACACTATATACAGAAAACACGATATACTACTATTTGTTATTATTATCCCGTGCTGGTTTGTGAAGTGAAAATAATGTATTCACTGCCTAACTTCCGTTGCATGTCGTAAGAGCCGACTAAGGGGCAAGGATTCCAAGATGCTTGCACATCAGGCGATCGGCTAGCAACCTAACCCTGATGGAATCTATTCCACTTAGGAACCCCACTCAGACTATGCTAAAAATGTAGCGCTAAAGTCACTAACGGCGAGTTTACTCATTATTTTAATGGTCTGCCTACCACCTTGGGACAAGAACGTGAGTGTATTTATGTATGTATGTATATAATATTATAAAGGATACAATTTTACTAAAAAAAAAAACAACCAGCCTCGGTAGCTCAGCGGTCAGAGCATTGATCCCCCATTTCCGTAGGACCAAACACACTTTATCGGATCCCTCCAATCAGTTAACACGTGACCAGGATTGCCAACTTGCGGCACAGGGCACTTCGTCGCTTAGTTAAGTCAGCCGACGTAGGGAGCATCACTGCAGATTGAGCGCGCCCCACTAGAGCGCGCCGACTTCACCACGGCGGCGTGCACTCTGATTGAGTCACACCAACGTCGCCTCCCATCGACCGTTCTGTCAGCCCATGAAGCCCTTCCAAGGCTATATAGGCAACCCCCAGGGGTTTTACCGAATCAGCTTCGGCCATCCCCGAAACTTAAATTTTTTGTAAGATCACCCGTTGGATTGGGATTTCCACTAAGTGAAAAAAAAACTGGTTATCCAAAAGTCGTGGGTTCTATTCCCACTCGAGCTTTCTGAGACTGGTTGATTTATTCTAGTAAAATATCATCTAGTAGCTTGTGAATACAAAATTCAAAATAAAATAAATAGTTTTGTACAGTTTTGTGTAGTTTTGAGTATGACTCAACAGACCCAGTGTTTGATAAATCAAATCTCTCAAGGTGGATGTTGCAGACATAACAAGTGATACTACTTCGGATTAGGACCACCCATTTAACGGAAAATATAATATGGCAGGTAAACATCTGCTTAGAATTTGTTTTTTCCAAGAAACTGTCTTAAACGAAAAGATAGTAGGTACACGTTTGTCGCCTAGGGACAGGCCCTGTGTATATTTAACTAAGTCTTTAGTTACAAGATACAGTTGCGTGCAAAAGAATCGACCCACGGAAATTGTTAGTGGATACGGCATTTTACCCAATATTATGCCGCTGTAAAATAATTGGGGGTTAAAGTTACTCGCGTCCGTAGGTTTACTCTTGAGACCCGAACGTGACCCCTGGGTGGTGCTAAATGAGTGAAACTATGTGAGTGGTAGAGCCACGCTGCGTTGCAGCACGAAATGGACCGGCTCGCCCGGCGTAATACCACCCTCTCACAGAATATCGGCGTGAAACAATGGCAATTGTTGTTGTTGTATTTCGTCCGTTGAGTGAAAGTACCGGAGGCCCATCTTTCACCCCTCCCTCCTCCCAATTCCTATTCCCTCCTCAAGATCCAACTCCTTCCTCAAGGCCGGCATCGTATCTGCGATTACTTTGGTTTTTGGTTTTTTGGTGTTTATGGGCGGCGGTGATTACTTTCCATCAGGTGGCCTGCTCGTTTGCCTTCTTTTAATATAAAAAAGGAAGAAAAGAAATACCCTTGCTGAGTTTCTTGCCGGTTCTTTTCAGTACAAGTTCCCCCGCCCTATAAACGCCATATAAACAATTTAACTCGTAATACAATGGAATAAGAGTTAAAACAAGTGAAAAGTGTATTCATGTTAATGCTCGTGATTGTACCTCATAATTTTTTGTAAAAAAATATCCTATCTTTAGCTGCCGGAACATGTTATGTCGACATATTTAGATACACCAATACACCAACCAAACCGAGTACACAAACATGTAGGTACCCACCGCTTGGAATCGAACTCGGGGCCTCCGAGTCTGAGACCGGTGCGGTGGTCTTAACCACTAGACTATAGAGGCGGTTACGTGTTGACTTAAACTTCTACCGCACAAGCTCTCTCCTTGTTATACAAAGCTTTTTCTGGCATCAAAGTTGATGTTTCACCAAAATTCAAATTAGAATCCTTATATTTAGAATTTTTTATTGTGTCTTGTAAACTCAATTTTATTTGTAATACCCACGCAGATTCGCAAGACGAGATTCCAGGTCCCAACAACCCGTAAAAACCAAGTTTAAATTAACCCTCACACTTTTTATGAGCCCTCCGCGCGAATTTCAGATGTATTTTATGTTAAACGCGTAAACCTCTGATTACCTGAATGTAATTAAGAGCTAACAGTAAAGGCTTACAAGCGATTTTAGAAAGGCCACGGAAACTACGGCCTTTTTTCAGAACGGGTTGGCCATTAGCATTGTTCTCACTTGGTAAGTGACGGTACAGCCGCAGGTGGTCAGAACACAACACTGCTGCTATTATTCGTTAGATATTCTTTAAAAAAAATGATTTCCCAGCACGCGTATCCCTAGTGTTGTAAAAAACTCGAGTGAGTGAGTCTAGATTTTAGGACTCCACTCAATCAAAAGACTTGGCTCATAAAGACACAGAATCTGCTGCTCGATTTTGAGTAGAAGTTGCTTCGATTCGAGCATTCGACTCTAAACTCATGCTCTACTTGGCTCTAAACTCGTAAGTATTTTATCATCGTGTTATGGAGGACTCATTGGCTTTTAAAAAGAAAACAAAGTTTATTTCGGTAATAAAACAATGAAAGATGCCAAAGAGTAAACAGAAACGAGTCTTAAACTGTAACAATTAACGATTACTTTAAATCGAGCAGCTATTTCCACATAATAGCCAATCACAAACGTAATTTGCCAGCATCAGACATCCGTGAAATTGCACCATTACGTTCAGGAAATGATACTTGTCTCGTGTGTACCTATTGTTAACACGCTATCTTAAAACAAGGTGAAATGCTGTGAGGAATGGGGCAATTTTTAATTTAAATGTAATATTGGCAGCTGCTTTAACGTTTTTATCGTTCTTCTAAAAGTGTGTCTACCTCTAGAGGTAGTGTAACTGCGTCTAGAGGAAGACACACTAGACAATTCTAGAAACATACACAATGATCACAGATATAGATCCTTAAGTAACTGCTAAAATGTCTCTAAAGTTCTTCTAGAAGTATCTAGTAAGATTACCTCTAGAATCATACATTTTGATAGCAGCTTTAGATCCATGTGTAGCTGCAGGCTTCTTAAATGTCTTTAGCGTTCTTCTAGAAGTGTCTAGTGTGATTACCTCTATAACCATACATTTGATAACAGCTACAGTTCCTGAAGTAGCTGGTTAAATGTCTTAACCGTTCTTTTAGAAGTGTCTAGTGTGGCTACCTCTAGAATCGTACACCTTGATCACTGCAGCTATAGATCCTTAAGTAGCTGCTTAAATGTCTTAAGCGTTCTTCTACGACGAGTCTAGTGTGATTACTTCCAAATTCCTAAGTAGGTGTTGAAATTGGTGTCCTTAGCATTCTAGGAATCTCTTGGGTCTTTACTACAAAATTCTCTATTCGTTTAAAAAAAAAATTTCCCCCAAAATCTGAAACCCTAATGTATTTGTTCAGACACTGCACATTCGTCAACAAATTTGCATCAATAAATTTTTTTGTGTCATTATTTCTTTTTCTATTTAATACCACGATGTACACCCTGCCTTTCTTTGATTCACTAAAAAACCTATTCTTATATTTCATTGGAAAATAAGAACCCGCGAAAGAATTCTTACTTACATCCATCACATTCCTTAGCGGAAATGCTACTTCCATTTTATTGTACTTACGGCTAACTATTTAGATTAAGATTGCTGATAGGTTTTTATCTAGTAATATTCTTAGTGAAAAGAAAATGTTAACATCTTTGGGTTTAGGTATTACGTTACTATTACGTTTCGATTTTCAAGGGAGCTATTCCATTTATGGTAGTCAAATTCAGTTGAACCTTACCTTATGACAAAGGACATCGATATCCAGTTCGTTGGCTACATCTTTGATGAGGTCCATAAAGAGGTCCGCTTCATCAAGCTGTCTTTGTGCAGAGCTGCTGGGTGACCGCGATCTCTGTAACAATTAAAAACAGAAAAGTAATGGATACTGCCGTTTAAACGTGTGACTTACTTAGGCAGCGCGTCTAGTCGTCGCTATAACTAATTTTAATTATACTCTTACGCTTTCATCACTCATTTTGAGTTTCCACTGCTGGGGCACGTGGCATGGGCAATGAGACCTCCTATATTTGTTTTTATCCAAATAAATAATTGTTTCTTATTTTTATTCTTGTTCGAGCTTCTTGATAAGCCTATAAAAAATTAAATAATAGGTATACTACCATTTCAAAAGACAAATTCCTCAGGAATCTTATTCTTGTTTTAGCTGATTGCTTAGCTGTATTTATTCAGTTTTGCAAGGTTTTATTTATTACAAGACCTAAGAGATTACAGTCAGTATGTACACACGGCGGCAGATCAACCTACCCAAAACTGTAAAATTTCTACAATCAATTTTGAACTTTATTGTTTGGTTAAAAGGATCAATTTTCATTGGAGAAATTTGACAGGTTTGGGTAGGTTGATCTGCCGCCGTGTGTACAATAATATTGGAGAACATAAAAAGTTGGATCTACATGTAATGTAAGCCAAACAATGTCTCTCTTTTGTGGCCAAACCACCATACTCGATAAATTTTCTAGTAGTGGAAAATTTAGTTTTCTAAACTTAGTCAGGATAAAAAAGAATATGTAAAAATAAACCGCGAATAATGAAACGTATAATGTGTTTAATTTCAATGAAATACTTAGCCACAGTATGTCGAATATCAAAGTTAGCCAAAGTATGTATAAAATGTTTTTGTTTTGTTTATATAATTTTAACGCAAATTTTGTTGCGAAACAAATTACAAAAAACACAAATGTTGAAAATATTACTTTCAAATTAAAATTAGTGTTGAATAATTTCGGCGGGAATGACGGTAGTTGTTGACATTGAATGGACGCCTTTGGCTTTAAAAATAAAAAAGTAAATAGTGTTGAATAATTTCGGCGGGCTAGAACCACGATAGCTCAATTGGAAGAGCACCTGACCCGGTATGTCAGAAGGGTGCAGGTTCAAATCCTGCTCGTGGAAATTTTCTCAAAGTATGCTGTACTTTTAAATAACTGGGGGATTTTTAACAAATTAATTAAAAAATTGTTGCCACACAACAATTAATTGTACGTAAATCAAAGAACTTAAAACAAGTTATTGTAGAAAAAGAAAGAGAAAAAAGAAAATAAGGAAAACATCACGCAATACTTCGATTTGCCGATGTGACCGTGAGTTAGCCAGTATGACCTATTGCGTCAATAGAACACAAGTTTTCTAACATTCTAACAACTGGCATACCAAAGAGTTAGCGAACTAATAATCCTCTCACAAAAACCTTTGGCTCTCAAAAACACAAAAGTAGAAAGCAACAGGAAAACTCGTGGCACCGCGCTCGTCAAAGGGAAATTCCACTAAAAATGGAATAGAAACACGAACTTTCGCCATAATTTCCTGCAAAGTTACTTACATACCATCTAGTGTACAGCTTTGTAAGCAATTGTAACTCTTACCACGATGAGATAAGAACCACAAAAGGTAAAAAGTGTTATTATTAAGAAATGAGTGGGATGACAGTGTCCCAGAATTGATACAAAATGAAGATTTAAAAATTTTATCACCACCAGTTCATTTTAATGTCCCCTCTATTCCCTACACACAATCCTTCCCTATGGATTAATGTCCTCACTTTTATGAAAACACCACATATACACCGGACCATAAACCACCACGCGGGCCCAGTAATGCACCCCGCCCCGGTACAAGTTGTTGGATTTAACGTGCCTTCCGAAGCACGGACGAAACAGTTTAATAATAATTGTTAAATGTGTTATTGTAACCATTGCAAAATGCAATGAGAAAAAACTTAACTAAAGATATAAGATAGTGCTTAATGCCAGTTATATTTGTCATTCGATCAAGTTTATAAAAAGGAGAATTTGTATAGCAAAATGTTTACTATTCTCGATTGTCGCGGCTACAATGTCATCAAGATTCTCGGTTTTGATATCGGTATCAAATGCTTAGCAAACTCTGACTAGGTACGCAGTTTGGTGACAACAAAACAAGACAAAAAACAAAATATGAGTTAAAGGGAAACAAAACAAAATCATATTCATTATTATCGTCACCAAATTGTCATCATTATCGTCAACTGCTCATTTTCGAGAGCGGGCCATAAGCCACCACGCGGGCCAGTGCGGATTGGCGGTTGTCATGACTGTTTATGTAGATTTACCTTAAATACAATTTACGTACGTTTGATAAGCTTTTGGGTCCACAATACCCTCAGGAAAGGATCTAGTGTAGGTTTGAAAGATGTAAGTAACCCGTATATGATAAGGAAGGAGTGAGATACACCTTCCTTATAGTATAGATACGGTGCTTATTTTAGTAAATTTAAACTTTTTGTGTTATATTATAATGTTTCATTTATATATTATATATTGATCGTAAACACTACATTGGTCTAGTGGTAACACATTTCTGGTTTGATTCCCAGTTAGTAATTGAGGGTTTCGGGTGAGATAAGATGATGTGCCAAACGCTTCCCAAATAGTGGATATCTCTATGTCTCCAACGAAAACGTACTTTTATTGGAACCGCCACATAACTAAAAATAAGCCTATTACGCAGTGCTTGAAGGGCTTGATACCGTGACCAAATTCCCACTAAAAGTATTAAGTAACTATATTTCTACAAAGTTAAATTGGTTATCTAAAAATGTATCTTTTGTTTTTTTAGGTACCTAAAGGTGAGTCCATATTAAGTAACATTGACATATTATATAACTTATATACTACTCAAAACAAAATAAGGGCCACGTGGTATTTTGTCTGTACCATGAAAATAATAAAACCAATATTAATTTTTTTGTCTCCATAACGAAAACTAATGTTGTTTTTACCGTGTAGACCAATAAATTTATTCCAATAATAATGATTAAAAAGTTTATTTGCTTTTGAAAGAAAAAACACATTTAAGGTTAAAAATAAAAACAATGTAAAGTTACTGAAAACAAAAGAAAATACTCCATGCTCATCTTTTAGTAACGGGTATGCCCCCCTCGTTTCGTTACGCACTCCTGAAGCCTGGAGTGCATGCTCTCAATCAAATGCCTGACATTTTCCATTGGAATCTCTTCCCAGGCCCTTTTAACAGCGTTGATGAGTTGCTGTTGGTTGTGGATTTCCTGATCACCGTCTCTAACTCTTCGTTTCAACTGATCCCACATGTGCTCTATTGGATTTAAGTCCGGACTGTTCGCCGGCCACGGCAAGACTTGAATTTGAGACGCTTCCAGTACAAACCCAGTCGCTTGAGCCGTGTGTGCACGAGCATTGTCTTGCATCAAGATGAATCCAGGACCCGCTCGCTGGGCAAATGGGATCACATGTGGTCTGACGTCTTCCTCAATATACCGCTGAGCAGTAACAGTACCCTAATTTAAAATAGCGAGCTCAGTTTTGCCGTGTAAGCTTATCCCGCCCCAAATCATTACATTTGGACCACCAAAACGATCGACTTCATGGATGCAGGCTTCTGAAAATCTCTCGCCGCGTCTTCTCCATACTCTAATACGCCGATCGTCGTTAAAAAATTTAACTTTGCATTCGTCTGTGAAGAGCACCATGCCCCATTGGTTTATGTCCCAGTCCAAATGTTGACGGGAAAATCTTAAACGATTTGCACGATGATTTCTGGTTAATGGAATACGGACAACTCGCCTTCTTGATGCCTGCTGGTCTTCATGCAATCGATTACGAATAGTTTGGTCACTGACACGAGTACCCGTTGTGAGCCGTAAACGATTTTGCAGCTTGCGGGCCGTCGTTGTGCGATGTCGGCGCGCACTTAATCGAATGTAACGATCCTCTTGAGCTGTTGTAATGCGAACTCTGCCCGAACCAGGTCTTCTTCTAACACTGCCGGTCTCTTGGAAACGATTCCATAGATTTTGAATAGCTCTTCGAGAAAATCCCAATTGCAAACCCACAGATCGCTGCGAATGACCTTCTTCAATCATTGTAACGGCTCTGGTTGCTGTCAGCGAGTCCATATGACGCCTGCGTGCTTGTGGCATATTGCAAAAGATGTTTCTGACTCGAGATATCAATGAACTCTGATAATTTCTAATAAACCAAGAAGCTAAGGAAAGCAAAACGTCAAAGAAAATGGAATCAAAATTTTCAAAAATAATTTTAAATCAAATTTTATTTAAAATTGTTGCCAGCATTAGATGAATACTACAATATTAAAAAGTTTAGGTATCAAAGAGTTTGTATACTCAATATTTTACTACTTTCAATATGTAAATGTTTAATAATTTACACCAAAATGAAAAATACCTCGTGGCCCTTATTTTGTTTTGAGTAGTATATATATAACATATTAGAAAACTAGAAGTAGGTGAAAGGGTGGTTTATAGACACATCGCATCGTCCATACCAATAAAACATGCTATATAACATGTTTTGTCATATAGTCTGGACTCACCTGAATGCGCATAAATTGCCACCAAGCAAAAAAATGACACCAAGCTTAACGTTACCATTACTATTAACAGTATCTTCGTTTGACAGAAGTATCGTTACATATTTGTAACGGTACTCAAAGCTATAGATTAAACGCTATAAAGCTCCAAAGTTATTCGAAAATTTTAAAACGTAAACTACGCTACCTAAACTTACGTCAAAAGGGATAAAACCAGCTTACAGTGAAGTCCCATCAAACAGTGTGCATAAAAGGAAACAGTTGTAGGTACAGCCAAAGAGAGTAGCGGAAATATTTCAGCCATTTTGTCCGCTTAAAGCACAGGATAATGTCGAACTAGTAAACCAGTTGCACTGTGTTCTTTTATTCAGCTTTCGACCGAGTTAGCGTAAACTGGGCGCCGAGTGCAACTTTTTTCGACATTCAATAACGTTAGCGAAAACGGCAATTACGTTAACTTTAAACATACGGACAAACGAGACAAAACGAAATTTTATATGGCTTGGCTATTGAAGCAGCGCTTCTTGGTGACAAACGGGGATAGTTAATATTTTCGCCCACCAGACTCTTTTAGGGGCGGCGAGAAACTTAAAAGGTTCCTCAAGCCGTGTAAAACAAAACACCGTCATTTTCTAGAGGGAATCACGCACTAGTGCGTGTCACCGTTCCCTACTAGTTTCTACGAGGGATCGGATCAGATCGGGTGGCCATCGAGTGGGAATTGAAACTCGCTCTACGCTCAGGCATATTGTTGCTGGTACCTATACCGTTGCGAATTCGTAATTTTCAAAGCTAGCACTTTCATAATTTACTTAATGGGGATTATGACAACAATAACAATTAAATTATAAACATTAATAGAGCAAATGGCATCACGTAACAGTCGTAACGGACGGAAGGTGTTATAAAATTCGGCAAATTATTAGGAGTAACAATATTCTACTATGACGAATGTGGAACAACAACCCGTTTAAAACGTAACCATTTTTGTTTTGACTTAAAAACGAATTACGGTAACTCAAAAGTGGTAAATAGTCACTCAATTACTGAAAAATAATATTGATTTCATAACTCGCTAGTCCCATATTATAATTTCTATGCAAATTAATTATTCTATGCATTTTTTTCAATTTAGAGTTTCTTATTGCTAAAACTAAGTCAAAGACTGAAATAGATTATCTACGCAGAAAATTAAACATATAGTTTTGAAAGATGCTTAAAAGTTTATCAATTGACTAAACAAACATCTGTTTTATATAAAATAAATTTTGTAATCGTATTGTTGCATTGGGAGTAGCGGAAAATACATTGTCTCTCCGCTGTTTTGTTTGCTCAAAAGAGAGGAAAGTGGGGTAAACCAGTTGCACTGGTCAGTGTTGCAGGCATTTGTTTTTGCTTTGAAAAGTTCGTAGTTTTCAAGGCTAGCGCGTTTGGATAATTGTCTACAAACTAAGAAACATTTGTAAGTAGTCGTTTGAAAAAATCGCAATCATCATATACACAAAGTTTTTTATCGGTGACCAGGACCTACTGATTCCGACTAACTGCCGTACTCAGAGACGTCAATTAAGTTTAATGACAATTAAATGTCTTTCCTTCTCTATTTAGCGCTATACATAAGAAAGTGCCAGCAAGAGACTTAATTTTCATTAAAACTTAATTGACGTCTCTGAGTATGGCAGTAAGTGAATGATGGCCATCATTCACTTACAATGCAATAATAATAAAACTTACATGTCAGCGTTCCATTTTTTTATTTTATTATCTGGGAAGTAAAATTAATAACTATGAATATTAAAAGCATGGTCATCCTACTCCTCCTTGTTACAGATAAAACCTCTTTATAAGTACAGGTACAACGATGATAACAAAGTTTTTCATGTTATTAGTAGGAAACTGTCAAATGGCAGACAACGTAAAAAAACCACATTAATCTTCACTTCATTAAAATGTAGGAAGACCATACGTTCTAATTAATTTTAGGTACCTAATTAAAAATACAAAATTTAATTTATAAAAAGAAAACATCTAACTACTATTATTATTGCAATGGCCATCATTTACTTAGTCGGAATCAGTAGGTCCTGATCACCGATAAAAAGTCTTCGTGTATATGTTTGATAAAGTCTTCTTCTAGTAATGAAACATATCAAAACTTACTACTTATAAAATACAGTGAAAAAATTAAATGCCTACCCGACCCAGCCAGGAATCGAACCTGGGTCTTCCGCGATAATAATTTTTCACTGTATTTTATAAATATTTAATTCAGCTTCAGTGCAGCAATTAACACTTAAAAATAAAAAATAAAAACTTACTATAGTTATCAAATTTGTTGTATTTGATCTGTAAAGATGAATCTGCATAGCCATTGGTTGCAATAACCCTTGGATAGATGGCACTGTGCCGCTTCAGTGCAGCAATTAGCACTTAAAAATAAAAAGTAAAAATAACTTGCTACATTAAAGAAAACATGAAGCAAAAAAAACGAAAAAAAGATAATTAACTAAAGACAAAATAAAACCTTTAAATAAAAAATTACCTCCAGCTGTGGGTTCATGGGAACGCTGGGAATGCGGGCCCTAGAATGCTGGCAACATTACCTCTTACTGGAAGAAGACAAAGAACAATGTTTTTATGAAAATGTGAAATTTACTTAATTTTTATATAATAAGAAATCAAACCTATTGTTTGATAAAGCTTTAAAGAGAGCTTTTACCTACAAATGTCTAGCTATTACACGAGTTTCACTTCTTCACCAATATGTAAGTCCATTGCAATAGTCTTTGTATTGACTAGAACCGGCATGTTAACTACTTTAATATTTTATAATAATTGTTATAATACGTTTACAGAACTGACCGCTGACAGCGATGTAACTAGTTAGTATAGTTTTTAATATTGGAAAAATCACAATAAAGTTTAAAAGAAATAATAAATTAAACGATCTAACTGTAGCTACTATGAATATCACTATCATCGGTTTGTTAATCTGACTGCAGGAGTGCAGGATTATTGTTAAATAGACTCGGCAAGATTTGTACTATACAGTGTTCCATTTCAAGACACAAAGCATTATTAAACAGTCGGAAAGGCAACGTATTTTTAAGCCAGGTAAACTTGTTCAGCCATTATGCGAGCGAGAACACATTGTCCGCCATTTTGTTAGTTCAAAAGAGGCGGGAAAGTGTAGTAAGCCGGTTACCCCGGCCATTGTTGGCTCACTCGCTCCCCTTGCTGTTGCGCATTTACTGAGGACTCAAGGCTGTTTAAAATGAACTCATTTGTGTAGTTCTCTTTGCTGAGTTGCTGAGTGTTTGCGTTTAGTGTACCGCGATTGCTGGATTGTTAACTGTTGGTATAAAAGGCTTTGTTGTAACAAGTTGCCAAGCTAACACTTTTGAAGTTTACCGAGGCAAAGGTTAAAACACAATAGGTGTTACACTAAATGAAAGGTTAACTGTTAAGTATATTTCAGTCTTTTAATTTAAATAAAGTTTTGTTACATTTATTACGACAGAGATGGCAAACATGTCCGCCTGGTAAACAGCCACAGCCTATGTCGGGGTTAAAATCATCAAATTCTCTGGGTAAAGATGTGGAGTCTTCTAGAATCTATTTTTGATGTGTAACATCTTTCCGCTCGCTTTCTATATAAGCAATTTGTGGGAGTGATTTCGTGAAATGTGACGGAAGTATGTGTAGCAGTGCAACAGAAAGCCGAGAAAGCGCGCAAGCGCGCGCCATTTTGTAAATTTAAAATCGATATTATGAACGTGACATATTATTATTATTTTATGTGACATATTTTGTCATTTGACTATCAAAGGTAATTTTGATATGTCAAATGTCTTCTATTAAGTATTTATTTTAAAGTTATAAAATGATGTAACAGGTACCTGACCCATTTTTTCAGAATATAATGTTAAAATTGCTTATTACCTACTAAGGTGAGACGTCAAATGTGACACATCATATGCGACTATTGTAAGGCTCGCTCGTTTTTTTACAAGCTTTTTACAAACTTTTTTACAAGCTTTTTTACAAGGTTTTATTTAGCTTGCCCTGTAACAAATTTATTTATATATTTATTTGTTTGGGTCAAATCTAGTAATTGAAATTTGACCCCCTTCCTGTTGACGGATTGAGCTGAAATTTTGCATGCATGTGTAAATCGGATGACAATGCAAAATTATTAGAACATGGAGCTGATCTAATGATGGAACCGGAAGGTGGCCATAGGAACTCGGTAGTTAAACGACACAACCCCATCTAGTCTGAACTCGTTTGATCCGTCTTGACGAGTAGGTACTTCGGTGCTAGATGGTAACCACTAACCAGGGTCTGATGATGGAGCTGGAAGATGGCCATTAATGTGGATTCTGTCTTTGATTAGATGGATTAGTTAGATGGATGACCCAATGCTAAGGTGAGCACGTGCCGAGGGCTGAATGGTATGAGGGTGTCATTCAAAAATACTAAAAAGTTAAAAATAAAATTAAAATATTTTTTTTAAAAACAAACTTTTACTAATTATTTATTTATTTTATTTTTATTATTTTGTTAATTAAAAAAATAACTAAAAAGTTAAAAATAATTAAATTTAAAAATATTTATTTATCATAGACCCAATTTTTTTTATAAATAAAAGCGTGTACTAGGTACATTGTGATTGCAAAAAAATAATGATGGTGTAATATGCTAAATATTCTTCAATGTTCCATCAAAATTAAACACGCGTATATTTATAAAATAATTAGGTCTGTGATAAATACGCAAAGATTTTTAATTAAAATAATTTTTACATTTTAGTTCTTTTTTTATTAACAAGTAATAAAAGTTGTTTTTAAGTTTTTATTTTTATTTTTATTTAAAGTTGTCTCGCAAATAAGCCTTGAATTTACAACCAAAACTAATAATTTAAGAACTGAAAAGACTCTCTAGACCTTACTGCGAACCATTTCAATTGACCATTCATGTGTAATGTGACGCGAAAGAAATGAACTCGAAATAGAGCTCGGAAATTTCAAAAGTAGATTGATATCGCGAAAATGTTCAAAGTTTTACAGCGAAGGGTGACTAGTGCATCTTCTATCTGCCATTCACGTTAATGAAAACTAGAATTTGTATCCCGATCCGATCCAAACCCCTCGGAGAATCTAGTAGGGAAAGGGGACATGCACTAGTGATGACAAAAAAGTCCGGTGACAGATTATTATAAAATTTTGCCTTACAAACTCTCTAATAATAATTCTCTTATTCTATTCTTAATACAAATTCTCGGTGAAACTCGCAACAGGCACCCAGAAAATTCTATAAAAAAAAGAGAATTCGTATTGCGTTGAAGCAGCGCGTTCTAGTGGCAAAAGAAGGTACTTAAAATGTGGCAATATTCTGCGTCTTTAAAAAAGACACTTACAAATGAGTAGCTAAAAACTATACTATTGATATTAGTAATATATTAATATGTCAGGGTCCATCTATTGCTAAGATTTTAGCCCTAAGTCTAATGTCTAATGTTTGTGGCTACATGTGCAAAAATAAATAAATAAAATAAAATAATAAATATATTTCAGTACTGAAATAAGCAGCGCCCTTGTACTGCATTCACCCGTATAGCTTATTTAATAAGAGGGTAACCTCTTATGTGTGTACATAAAGTTGAAAATAAATAAATAAATAAAAATAAATATTTTTTAAGTGTAAAAATTACGTTATAACATCTCATCATTAGAATGAGCAACTGTATCCAAGAATGATTAACATTGTCCAAGACGTTTGAAGTTTGAAAAAGAGTTTTGGAGTTTTCAATGCATATCCCGGGGTTTTAATTACCAACCCACATTTGGCAATCGTGGTGCCCAAGTAGCAATGACTTTTTTATATTAGAAGGAGGCAAACGAGCAGAAGGGTCACCTGATGGGAAGCAATCACCGCCGCCCATGGACATCCGCAAAACCAGAGGAATCGCAGATGCGTTGCCGGCCTTTAAGGAAGGAATAGGCTCGTTTCTTGAAGATCGCTAAGTCGTAATGGTTCGGAAATACCGCTCGAGCAGCTCTGCGTTGAATGCGGTCAAATGGGAGGAGTTGGTACTGGGGCGCTCCAGCCCAAAGATGGGAACAGTATTCCATATGAGGCCTGACCTGTGCTTTGTAAAGCTGTAAGCGATGGGTCGGCGTGAAATACTGTCCCGCTCTATTGAGCACACCCAGCTTCTTCGAAGCTAATTTAGCTTTATCTTCCGAATGACCGCGAAACTGAACGTCACTTGAAACATCAACGCCAAGGATTCCAATGGTCGGTTTGGTATCAAGGTGGAGCTCCTTCAAAGTTTAGAGATACGATGAAGGGATATTTTTTAGCGGTAAACACGCAAACTTGTGTTTTGGAAGGGTTAAACTGGACTAGGTTAAGTCTGCCCCAATTCGAGACATGACTTTACATGTTCTCAGTGTTAGTCACAAGTTTATTCCGGTTCTCGATGACGCTTTCCACAGAAATATTAGCACGTCCGGTGTAAAACGTATCCCCAGTACTGTCGTCCGCATAGCAATTAATGCTGTTGTTATGCAACATATCATTGATATACAGAAGAAACAGAGTAGGCGACAGCACACACCCCTGCGGGACTCCAGCATTCACGGGCTTCAGGTCTGAGCATGATCTGTCAACCACGGCTTTGATGCTACGCTCAGAAAGAAACCTGGCGACCCACGAACACAATTTCTCAGGAAGCCCGTATGATGGAAGTTTAGAAAGAAGAGCCCTGTGCCACACCCTGTCGAAGGCTTTCGCTATGTCCAAGCTAACCGCCAGCGCCTCCCCTTTCCTCGCGACTGCCTCCACCCATCGGTGAGTGAGGTACACTCAAAGATCACCAGCCGAACGACCGAAAACCATACTGGCGATCGCTTAGTAGCTGATTCTCTTCTAGGTATTTCAATGATAGAGGGTAAAGGTGGCTAAAAGAACAGTACCTAGGCTAATTTACTTAGTTATTCAGTTCGCAAAACATCCATAATGTGGGTCACGTATAGCAATCCCAAAATTTTCAGGAATAAGGGATTCAATCTGTTGAGAAGGCTAATTTGGACGCTGCGAGCCCCGAGCGCGGTGAATAATTTTAATATTCAAACCGCCATCCGGCGGGCTGGTTTGGCTGCACTGCGGTTGTCAAACTTTGACGAATTAGTTTAAATTTGTTGATAGTTGAGACGTTTTAGTTAACAAAAAGAATTAGCCATATATTCATCTGGGTGTCGGTTCTAACAGTTTCTACATTAAAAAGGCAGTAATTGTGATTTATTTGGGCTTCTTGAGGTATAGTGTGCTTGATGTAATGCAGCCGGGACCAACGGCTTTAAGTGCCTTCGGAAGTACGGAGGTACTCGAGTTTTTGGTCACCCATCTGATGAACGGCCTTTGCGAAAGATGTTAAACCTCAGCACTCTCAGACCGGGCGCGTTAATCACTGTGCCATCGAGCTCCTGAATCGAGTGACTTAGAGTGCAGCTGATAATTATATAATAATTTGTACAAAGACATTTGTTTTTGTGTAAGCTATGTAGTATGACGAAACTGCAGTCATGTTAAACAGTTAGTTAGTCATGTTAAAAATGTATTTAATTTTGAACTCACTGAATGTGAAATAATGTTTCATAAAAAATATGTATATAAACACGCTTAAATTAATTAAGATGTTCCTCAGTATAGTCCAAGTAGAGAAAAAAAAAGATTGTGTACCTAATAGTATTTTACAGTAAAATAGAGTAAACTTTGGACTGGCCATCTGTATGCCAGCTGTGAATCACCCCAAGTTTGAGACCAGTGGCTTAACAACAAAATCCCAGAGGTGATGGAGACACCGACAACATTGATAAATCATTTGGGTTACACCTATTGCTGCCATTTTATATACAATACAATTTTTATATAATGGGGCCCGATACCCGAAGGTCCCGGGTTCAATTCCCAGGTTGGGCAAAGTGTTTTTAGAATTTTTCGATACGAAGCCCGGGTTTGTGATCACCAACCTGCATTTGGCAAGCCATTACCCATCAAGTATGTAAGGACCGTAGCAAGTGGAAAGAAGTGGTCTCTGCCTACCCCTACGGGAAAGAGGCGTGATTATATGTATGTATGTATGTATTACCCATCAAATGTATTGATGACTTGTTTTCAATGATGGAGGCCTTTGCCCAGCAGTGGGACAATTAAAGGCTATTTACTTTAGTTTTACGTTACCACAAAGGTGGCATACGGACCGCCTCATGACAAGCGTAGATTTTTTTTTTGAGAGAGTATGCTGATTGCGTCATTTGGCATTTTCAGCTTCACCGGGGTTTTTTTGCGGCGAGAAACTTAAAGCCGTGTGAATTGAATTACCTTCGGAGGTTTTTTAGAGAGAACGGCATCGGCCGGCCCTACTAGATTCTTTAAGGGGTTCAGATCGGATCGGGCCGTAGACGTAGGACGTGAACACTTTGAGAACTGTTGAGCTGTAGGGTAAAGTTAGCTTCCGTTATTCTGTGGAATTCGATTTCGGGGCACTGAGTACGTATTATCTTTATAGCTCGGAACTAAGCAGACGCGATATGAACTTTTATTCTAACTACATATTGCATAGCGCTATGAGCAATTTCGGAAATTGCCTTTTAGATTGCAACAGCGTTGCCTTTAGGTGTTTTTTGCTGTTACGTTGTATATTTTAAAGGTTAATTTTCCCCACATAACAACCCATTGAACCCTTTGCTACGAACTGGTGTCATAAAAAGATATAGTTATTTTTTCTTTCTACGTCACCAGTTTCGTAGAAGAGCATTAAGAGCCCTATTACAAATCTCCACTCTGCGAGAGTAGGTATCGTTCGGATGGCCGGCGCATCGCATTTTGTAGTAATTTTGCAGTTGTATTTATCGTTTTTATTGAAATAGGATAATAAATTCATGCTTAAAAATTATAAAATCTTTAGTCCTCATGAAGTAACAATTATTCTGGTATAAATTTTGCTCAATAATATTGTCGAAGATAGGAGAAATTCACAGTTAACTTAAGCGATTTTCGAAGTTTTTTGGTTTAGAATAAGATTTTTTTAATTCAAAATTATTATTTTTTTAAATTTAATCTAAAATTTAAAAGATAAAATCAATGATATCTAAAAGTACCGAGGCCGCTACTAACTATAGTCGTATACGACTATGGGTCTTTCAAATAAACAAAGAATAAGGTCCGAATAGTTATTCCGTGTTTTGTCTCTTTTACTTTAATTTGAAATGACGTTTACATGACAGGAACAAAACACGGAATAACTATTCGGATCTTATTCTTTGTTTATTTGTAAGGGGGTATAATGTTTATGAGACTTAATAAGAGATAACATTTTAATTTTTTTATTTCATTTGTTTAGAACAGTAGTTCAATCGAGAAGCTCAAAAAAGTGCCTTCGTGCATTTTATGATAATCTTTCTATGCAATTTTGTGTTTAATTAAAAAGTTAAGCAAAATTTACAAAAAGCGAGGCCGCAACGAATCTATGTCCGTTTTAAATGTCAATAGCTATTCTACACTATTCAATAAGTGAAAATTGTTAATGTATTTTTGTTTCTGAGATCAAGAACGCCAAAAATGGCCATTTAACTATATGTAATAGCTAATTTGACACAACCCCATCGAGTTTAGACTCTTTTGATCCGTCTTGACGAGTACTTTGGTGCTAGATGGTAATCCGGGTCTGATGATGGAACCGGAAGGTGGCCATAGGAAATCGGTAGTTAAACGACACAACCCCATCGAGTTTGGACTCGTTTGATCCGTCTTGAGGAGTACTTTGGTGCCAGATGGTAACCAAGGTCTGATGATGGAGCTGGAAGATAGCCATAGGAACTCGGTAATTAAACGACACAACCCCATCGAGTTTAGGCTCGTATGATTCGTCTTGACGAGTACTTTGGTGCTAGATGGTAACCAGGTTCTGGTGATGGAGCTGAAAGATGGCCATAGGAACTCGATCGGGAAAATAAGTTCGTTCGTTCGTTCGTTCCGTTTGTTATGAATATGGATTCTGTCTTTGATTAGATGGATTAGACGGATAACCCAATGCCAAGATGAGCACGTGCCGAGGGTTGAATGTTATGAGGTTGAGTAAACACATCACTACTTCCTCAAAATAGGTATCAAATGAAAGGGCTTGATTAGTAGAATAGTTCTTAATGAAAATAAAATGAAAAAGTAATAACTAAAAACATGAAAATAAGAAAATAAGTAACAAAAATGTTTAAGTTAAACGGTTTTGTTGAAAATAAAGATTTAAAAAAATTAAAAGATAAAAAACAAGTTTTTATTACTTGTTAAAATAAAGAACTAAAAAGTAAAAAATATAATAAACCTGATAATAAGAAAAAAAAAATTATGAATAAAAGCGCGTTACATTGTGATTGTAAAAGAAAAATAATAAAGGTGTATTATGCTAAATGTTCTTTAATGTACCATCACAATGTAACACGCTTTTATTTATGAAATAAAAAATCTTATTCATCATCATCATCATCATCATCAGCCTATTTATGCCCACTGCTGGACATAGGCTTCTCTCCAAGTGACGCCACCGAGCACGATCCGCGGCTACTCTCATCCAGCTCTTGCCAGCCATATTTTATTCCTTTCCAGCCATGAGAAAGGCACCGAATCATAGGCCTTATCTAGTCAATCTAGGCAGTAGAGATGGCAGCCTTGTTCCGTTGGACTTGCTTGCACATGGTCATGTCCATGAGGAGAAGCTCTTTAGAACCACGGGACCCAACCCTACATCCATTTTGAGAAGGAGCCAAAATGTTATTTGCATATTGATTGCATGTGCGTATTGATTTTTTCTCTCAATACTGATGTAAAAGGGAGCTTGTATTGTGTTGTTTATTAATATTATTTATTTTTTTATAGCTTCTTATTATCAGGTATAAATTATTTTTAACTTTTTAGTTCTTTTTTTAACAAGTAATAAAAGCTTGTTTTTAAAAAGATTTTTTTTCTTTTAATTTTTTTTTAACCTTTATTTTCATTAAAACCGTTTAACTTAAAAAATAATTATAATAAGCTCGGCAAATGACTTTACTCCACCTGATGTTAGTCGTTCAAACGACAATTTTATTAATATTATTCTGAATTTTGCATTCACAGTGCTTTATATAGCGACAAGATAAAATTTTACTAGAAAAATCAACCAGCCTCAGGAAGCTCGAGTGGGAATCGATCCCACGACCTTTGGAAAACCGTTCCAATGCTCTGACCACTGAGCTACCAGGGCTAAACGACAATTTTACTTAACTGAGCCACATGATGCCGTTTAATTATGGCGATACATGTGAACATTGAGTCGTGGGTGGAATGTTCATAGGTTAATTATAATATCGTCAATAAAATATAATTTATTCACTATCTGTTATAGGAGAAACAAGCTTGTGAGCCTTGCAAGCTGTTTGGAATACCGATTTCGACTTTTTATTTGCTTCTACTAACTGCTGGAACATCGCACTACAAAATATGGATACTGCAGAAGTTAAGCTCCATAATGACGCGCTCGAGCAACGCACACAGACACCTCTCACGGACACGGAATCTCGCAACAGCTGTGTTCGGAGCCGGTCACCCGGGCCGAGGCCTAGCCTAGCTTTTAGCTATGCCCTTGGATTGTTCCGCTCCCGATCCGATCCGAACCCCTCGGAGAATCTAGTAGGGAATGAATACAGGGACGCGCACTAGTGCGCGTCCCTGTATTCATTCCCTCTAGAAAACCTCCGCCGCCGCCCCCAAACAAGCTCAGTGATGCCGTCTGAGGCAATCAGCTCTCTCTCAAAAAAAAAGCGACATAAAGAAGGTAAGCTTGATACAAACGCTCTCTAGCTACTAGAGTTGTAAAAAACTCGAGTCTTTGAGTCCTAAATCTTGAGCTCGGCTCACGAATGACACGACTCGACTCATTACAACAAGACTCCAAAACTAGAGAACTCAAGTCTGTATTGAGCTCTTGATCGCGACATGAAGCTCGAGTCTTTTAGCGCTCGAGTCGTTTTTACGCGGCGAGTCGCGCTCAAGTTCTTTTCCGTTTGAAGTCTTCCTTTTTAAAACAAGCCATAAAATGTTACTTTTGTGTTACTGTAGTGTGTTGCTCAGCTCTGTTGGTCCGATCACTGCAGTACAGGAAAACGAGCTTCAAGTCATGTCTTATTTACTTCGAGTTTGAAGACCAGCTCTTTAAAGATTCGAGCTCATTGTAAGACTCAAGCTCTTTTTTAAACTCGAGCTCTTTTTAAGACTCGGGCTCTTTTTTAGACTCAAGTTATATTTTGGCGCTCGAGTCTTCGACTGAAGCTCGGTTCGACTTACGACTCCGAGTTTAGTTAGTTCACTGGGACTTGTGAAATTGAGCCGAGTCTATCGAATTAAGACAAGACTCGAGTTCTTTACATTTCTACTAGCTACGCACTCATTACCCTCTCACAGACAAGAAACAGCTGCGCTTAGACTGTTCCGAGCTGCTCCAAGATCTGTGTCCGTGCAAGGGGTTGAGTTACTCGAGCACGGTATGTATTAAAGTTACCTTCTGGTCTTCTTTATTTTGTGGTTACGAGCTGTTGTGAGATTCCGTGTCCGTGGGAGGGTCTATGAGCTGGTTACATTTTAAAGCTTTATTAAATCTTTGAATTGGTCTGTTTCTTGGTGACAGGAACTGTTTTTTGCACAGATGGCGGCTGGATGGAGAACGCCCTTACACCTTTTTTATTCCTCACCAGCTCATGTGCGTTGCTCGAGCGCGTGACGTAAGAAAGCTTACATTCTGCAATCTCCTTATGTTGTGGCCATAGCTAACACTGAAATATTATATTTGGCGTATAATCTAATAAAGATTTCATCAACGGAGGGGTCGCAGCGAAGCCAGGGCGGCATACTAATTGTGACCTTCCCCCGAATAGAATTTGGACAAGAATAATCATGTTAATTAGCATTTGTATTGGATTATTCCGATTGAGAATGGTTATGAATGTGCATTTCATATTACCTACCTAATTCTACAGTCAGTTTTCTTTTATTTCAGCCGAAAAGCAGTATTATTGTGCACTTACTGCTGTACAATCGACTGAAATAACGGGCCTTTATGTCCAGCCCCCCGACCGCCTAACTGATTACCAATCGAAAGCAATATCGCAAGCTATAGCCTATAGCTATAAATATTGCTTTCATAGGCAGTACGAAATGACAAGATGACGTCATAAACTATACACGTAGCTAAAGCGATCGGTTGATGATGATTTGACAGGGAGAACGGGCCCTGAACCACCACGCGGACTCGGTGCGGATTGGTGGTTGTTAAGAACTGCTGATGCAGCCGGGTCCAACGGCTTTACGTGACTTTCGAAGCACGGAGGAGGTAAAGTTTTGGTCACCCATCCGATGACCGGCATTTGCGAAAGTTGCTTATAGCACATTTGTTCAAAAATTCAATATCATTTATTCAGTTGATGCTACAAATAGCTCTTGTGAACGTCATTATGCCATCGGTTTGTAAGTCTACTCTGGGCGGGAGATCTTGTACTCAGAATAACCGGCAAGAAACTCCAGCTCTCAAAAATATTGGAAAATGTCCTATCATAAAAGGACACTTTCCATCACAAATCACAAATAAAACACAAAATATAAAGGAAAATCAAACACGTAAAAAAACACAAAAAAGAAAAAAATATTAATTAAATATTTAAGTTTGCAAAAACATAATTTACCAGATAAGTGTTTTTTATATATTTTAGCGTTTTATTAACGCTTAAATATACTTAAGTAAAATTTAAACACTGAAAAAAGACGACAACCTCAGGCGGGAATCGAACCACGCACCTTCCGCATTCCGGGCGGCTGCCTTAACCACTTGGCTACCGAGGTCTGGCTTTCACCCGTCGAAATTTTTCAGTGCTTGATGCTTATGTTTTTTAGTCAACATTGCTTCATCAATCTTAGAAGTTTTCACCTCTGAGATCCGAAAGAAATATTTTTACAAATATTTGAACATTCGGTTAAGATGAAGCTGCGTTATAGATAAGTGTTTTTTATATATTTTAGCGTTTTATTAACGCTTAAATATACTTAAGTAAAATTTAAACACTGAAAAAAGACGACAACCTCAGGCGGGAATCGAACCACGCACCTTCCGCATTCCGGGCGGCTGCCTTAACCACTTGGCTACCGAGGTCTGGCTTTCACCCGTCGAAATTTTTCAGTGCTTGATGCTTATGTTTTTTTTTGCCCGGAATGCGGAAGGTGCGTGGTTCGATTCCCGCCTGAGGTTGTCGTCTTTTTTCAGTGTTTAAATTTTACATAATTTACCAGTTTAATTTTTTACAATGTCACACTAGTAAAAGTCAATACCTGTCGAAGAAAAAAAACAAAGTGTAACTATAGTTATTAATATCCGATCCGAACCCTTCGAAGAATCTAGTAGGGCACGGGGACGCGCACTAGTGCGCGATGCCGTTCCCTCTAGATAACCTCCGAAGGTGATTCGTTTCACACGGCTTGAGGGACCCTTTACGTTCCTCGCCGCCCCCAAAAAAGCCCGGTGAAGCTGAAAATGCCGTAGAGGCAATCAGCAATCTCTTCAAAAAAAAAAAATAAGAAGTATGCAAGAGCATATCTTTATTGTAAAAAAGTCGTAACTAAACATAAATTTAACTACAAAATATAGGTTTTTTAAGACGTGTTAGTTGCCATCTCTGATTGCGGCAGTATTTGTTATATAAAAGTTTCGAACATAATTTCGTTTGAATAGCCTAAAAAAATTTATCTTCTGTCCTCATTTTATACTAACCTAAATACTTAATAGGAGTTAAGGAAACAATCCGAAACCACTCAGTATATTTAATCAGCAGAGACAACAGGAAAACATCAGTAAAATTAACCGCACCGGATTAATTGGCATCAGATAAGCAAACTACTGCTTCCCAGAGGCAATTACTAAAACCCAAGTTGAGCGGTATAGGCTTTTCTGTGGATAATGGAAGATGGACTCTTTGTTTTATTTTCTTCTTAAATCACTGATCAGGCAAGCATGCAGTCAGACTGACGCTCGCACGCACATGTAGTAAATTGTGGATAATGGAAGATGGACTCTTTGTTTTATTTTCTTCTTAAATCACTGATCAGGCAAGCATGCAGTCAGACTGACGCTCGGACGCACATGTAGTATATTGTGGATAATGGAAAATGGACTCTTTGTTTTATTTTCTTCTTAAATCACTGATCAGGCAAGCATGCAGTCAGACTGACGCTCGCACGCACATGTAGTAAATTGTCTTCAGTGAACAGGCACAGCATCGAATGGAAAGAGTAGCCGGGTATGAAACACTCCAAATCCTTCCTAGGCGAAAACTCCTTAGGACGGAGTAAGGAGTTTTCACGCTGCACCAGTTATCTTCGCGTCTGGACTCCATTTCCACTTAACATCAGGTGGGATGGAGTCATTTGCCAAGCTATATATATAAATTAAATAAAAAGAAGTTCATATGCGAAGGCAGTAGAAGGCAGGCCCGATTAACCATCGGTGCCTTGACAGGGCACTATGCCACAAAACAAATGCTTCACAGAATGCAACTATCAACAAATAGCTTGTGTAGGCCATGTGGAGAGGAAACGGAGTCAATGCAGCACCTACTGTGTGACTGCGACTCTCTGGCTAGGAAAAGAATGGAACTCCTGGGGTCGGCCTATCTGAAACCGGAGGACATCAGGCTCTTCGCTCTTAAGGACGTTGCCAAACTAATGGCATCTATCTTTACAGAGGACGAAGAGTGAAAGGATGGGGTTGCACAAAAGATCCCGATGAATCAAAGTGTTACTGCGAGAGGGAAACCTCAGCAGGCCCCACTAAGATAAGATAAGATTCTATTAGTATAGATAATAGTCTGTTCATCATCATCACCAGCTCATTTTATGTCCCCACTGCTGGGGCACGAGCCTTCCCTATGGGTGGATAGGGAGAACGGGCCCGATACCACCACGCGAACCCAGTGCGGATTGGCGGTTGTTAACGACTGCAAATGCAGCCGGGACCAACGGCTTTACGTGCCTTCTGAAACACGGAAGAGCTCGAGATAATAAATTTTTGGTTACTTATCCGATGATGATGAAAGTTTGCTTAATCTTAGCATTAGCAATCGCAGACCGGGCGCGTTAACCACTGCGCCATAAACCTCCTTCTCCGTTCTTTTTATGTGGTATAATAATGTAATATTATAATGTAATATTATAATCACTAAATTTTTTTGTCTTCTTAACCTAATTGCACCTACCATGTTATCTCTGAACCACCCTATGGTTGACTGGTAGAGAATGCCTCGGGTATTAAGTCCGCCATGTAATTTATGCTGCAAAAAATTTTAAATAAATAAAATGAATATTTAAACTTTATCATCATCATAATCATTATCCTAGCCAAAAGACGTCTACTGTTGGCTTCCCCATCATCATCATAGTCATCAGCCTATACTAGTCCACTGCTGGACATAGGCCTCTCCAAGTGCACGCCACCGAGCACGATCCGCGGCTACTCTCATCTAGCTCTTGCTTGGCTTCCCCAATTGAACAATAATTAATTAATGTATACTTGCTTCTTTGCTATTCAAACATGCGCAAAGTAAAGATTAATAAATATTTTTCAAGCTAAACTTCACGCTGGCATCTTGCGAAATGCACAAACTTGCGAAGCCATAAATCTAACTTTCCCGCCAGAAACACACACAGACTCAAAATAACCTACGTTAAGTTCGTGCCACAAAGTTATTTAAAAACTTTTTTATAGATAAAAATAAACCTTTACATACATGAGTTATTCAAATGGGCCCGTAAGGAGAAGCCCGAAGAACCATGCCATTTAAAAAAAGTATAATTTCGTCCAACCCAACCAACGTCGTAAAAATCCAACCCGGTCAAACCTTATAAAATAAATGTAGGCTGCAAGTTCCTATAACAGATAGTGTAGGTTGTAAGGAATTTGTTTCCATAGAAAGGTGTCCACAATAAAAACAATTTTCTGTAGTAAAATCATTGGGGTTTTTTTTTTATATAATGTAGATGCTATTTTGTGAACTGTTCTAAAACTGAATCTAAAATCGTCAACATGGTTCCTAAGACAAACTTGATCTCTTAAAGTTTCACGCTTCCTGCCACCCTATTTGGCTCCACACCCTGTACATAAGCTACCAACTACCTTTCAAAGCGACCATGAAAACAATATAATGAACACAATTTTTATAAACACAATACGCGAAGCTCAAACTATAGATGGCCCCTAGAGAAATCTGTTCAGACCGGGTGGCTGGCCACAACAGATTTAATCAGAAGAAATATGTGCAGCAAGGTAGGCGCTCCGCAGAGAGAGAAACTTAAGTTGTCAGAAAGTCTCAACTTAATTGAAGATTTTTTTTAATATTATGGGTAATCACAGTGCCTTTATCTCACCTGATGTTAAGTGATGATAAGGTCAATTGGTGGAAGCGCACTACACCCGGAATCCTCAGCTAGTGAGGCACTGGCTATCTTATCTCTAGCTGCAGGAACACAACAATGCTACAAACATTGATGTTATGGCGACATATTTAGATAAGATGGTGGTAGCTAGCCAGGCTGACAAACAAGTCCTACCACCAACCAAACCGAGTACACAAATATGTACCCTCCGTTGGGAATCGAACCCGGGACCTCTGGGTCTACACTAGTGGTCTTAAACACTACACCACAGAGTCGGTTGAAACTACCGGTCCACTTAAAAAACGTAAAAGTTTTCGGTAAAGGTTACCAGTAGCAGCAACAAAAAGGCCCAGTTTACGGTTGCCGAAATTCTAATCAAACTATGTAAATCCATGATCAACAGTCTGTGATTGCCAGTAAGGGAATCCAGCTACTTGACACAACTAGTACAAATTTGACAGTTGCTAGTTGCGGCAATTCGAAACTGTTTCTATCAAAAAATTCAGCAACTGAAAAGGTTGATGATCATTAAAACTTGCAACTAGAGTTGTTTTGACTGCGCAGTTTCTTTAGGTTTTATGGAAACAAATAGTTGCGAGTTGCCTGTTGCCGCAATAGGAAGATCAAGGTTGCTCTGTCTGCGTAGCGCTTTATTGGTGACTTCCATTCGTCGGTCGAGGCGAAAGGGAGAATTGGCTTGGAAATAGTGGAATGGGCCTTAGACCGTTTTTCTGGGTTGCGTTTCTTAAAATTTACCGGTGATCTTGTATTAAAACTGACAAATAATACATTATGAAATATAATTATATATATTTTATTAGGGTAACAACAAACAATAACAACTTAAAATTAAATAAAAGATGTCTTCCAACTGTGGGCTCATAATGGAAACTCTAGAATAAAATAATAAAAATGCTTTTATTGAATATAAGATTTAAAATAAAACAGTACGTATACATTTATTACTAATAGTCCCCAAACTAGATAATTCTGTCTATGGGGACTTACATTGGTGGTAAATATATTTTGTATATGGCTGTGTACAAAAAAAGAATTAAAAAAAAATATTGTAAACTTTAATAACAATACGACTAGATTTACCTTTAGATAAGTTTAAAAAACATGTAAAGTCTTCTTTACTTAAAAAAAGGTTATTATACAGTCAAATAATATTTAGATGATAAAACAGCCTGGCTATAATAAAAAACGCACAAAAAGCTTTACTACTTTTTGTAATAAAAAATTATATTGATATGATAGCCTTTATAAACGGTGTCCTACAGATACAAAATAGCGTTGCGTTGAACATTTCAATTAGTTTTGATTATGAGTAGCTTGGGTGTGTCATGCTCTCTTTATTGTCTCGGTGGTGGTGGCATATGCGTCGGGTCGTTACATTCCCTAAAACATGGTTGAGCGAAGCGATGGCTAATTCTATGTCATACTCGTGGACGGGTGCCGCCTGTGGAGGCTGGTCTGCTCTTGCATGTTAATTTTATTATTAATAACTAGTTTAACCTTGTTTTTTTTTTCTTCTACAGGTTTTGACTTTAACTAGAACTGTATGACATTGTAAAAAATTAAACTGGTAAAAGATGTTTTTGCAAACTTAAATATTTATATATTTTTGTTTTTTTCTTCTTTGTGTTTTTTTACATGTTGTGATTGTTCTTTATATTTTGTGTTTTATGTGTGATGGAAAGTGTCTTTTTATGATAGGACATTTTCCAATATTTTTGACGCTGTAAGGGAGAAAAGAGCTGGACACTTGCTGAGTTTCTTGCCGGTTCTTCTTAGTACAAGATATCCCGATCACAGAAGATTGTTGGCTAAAAGAATGCTGGCAACATTACCACTTGGATAGGCCTATGTCTAGCAGTGGACTAATTTAGGCTTATGATGACGATAAAGGTGATGATTACCTCTTTGGATGGCCAGTCTATTGCGCTGAGGTAGTCTTATTTATTTATTTATTTAACAATGTTTCAACAGCATTTCATTTCATCTTACTCAATAGGATAGTGAATGTAAACCAAACCTTTTTGGTGAAATAAATTTTATTTTATTTAATATTTCTATTATCCCTTTTAGAGCATATTATCCCCATTATCATTCATAATTAAATAAAGAAAATATTGTACAATATCTTTATAATTTTGACACTGGCTAAATGTGAAAAGCACACCAAGCCACTAATTAAGAAAAAAAAGTCCATAAAAGTGTTAGCCTTAACGCGAAGCTATGTCAGGTCAGTAACTTCCCGCAATGAATCCAAACGATTTATGAGAACCTTTAGCAAGGCACTAAGGAGGCTTCATCATATACTTTACCTCTGTGCGTACCTATAGCTAATTCAACTCACACGCGAGAAGGTACCTGGGAAAAGGGCAGCCAATAAAACATTCCATGAACCTTATTTCAGCATTGCTAGATAAAATATGGAGGTTGCGTACTTGACTTGGGACTTGAAACTTGTTGGGTCTATAGGATGGGAGTTAATACTCTTTATCAAAGTTTTCCTACACCTGGAAACTTTAACTTAAGTTTTACGTTAACATCACTCTTTCAAGCTTTATTTTTATTTTTTATTTTTATACTTAGAACGGCAAATGACTCTACACCACCTGATGTTAAGTGGAAATGGAGTCCAAATGCGAAAGCAACTGATGCAGCGTGAAAACAACGCAGCATCAGTCAACTTCACTCTGCCGGCCCACTCATTCATATATCATTGATATGCAGAAGAAACAGCGTGGGGGATAGAACGGAACCTTGAGGGACACCAGCGTTCACTGACATGAGCCGTGAAGCATATCCATCAGACAGGAGACGGATTCTCTGCTCATGCCAGAAGTCCCATACAGGTCGACCCATCTGCAGAACTGAGCAGGCAGACCGTATGCCGGAAGCTTGGGGAGAAGAGCTTTGTGCCAGACTCGATCAAATGCCTTGGCTATGTCGAGGCTAACAGCCACCGACTGACCACGCTTGTCAATAGCCTCACCCCAGAGATGTGCAGCGTACGCTAGAAGATCACCCGTTGACCGCTTCGGCCGAAACCCGTATTGACGATCGTGATTCTGTATTGAGTGTTCTTCTAGGTAGTGGACAAGTTGTTTATTTAAAATGCGCTCCATGACTTTGCACAAAACTGAAGTTACGGCTATGGGGCGGTAATTCAAAGGATCTGACCGATCTCTTTTTTTGGGGACCGGTTGCATATTGGCCTCTCTCCAAGATTCCGGCACACAACCTGAAGAGAGCGAGAGACGGTATAGGCGCGTTAACACGGGGGACAACTCCGCTGCACACATTTTTAGGACTATTGCTGAGATGCCATCCGGGCCATTAGCATAATAGTAGTAGTGGTTAAGATTACCGTTCTCAGACCCAGAGGTCCCGGGTTTGATTCCCCAGTGGGTATATTTGTAATCGGTTTGGTTCGTGGTAGGTTTTGTTTTAAATCCGCTTGGCTAGCTACAACCATCTTAAATAAATAATTACATATTGTTAGTTAGAGATAATATCAAAATATATATAATATCACTTTAAACTTAAATCTTTTTTGGCCATCTAAAGGTTGTCTGGAAGAGATCACTCCTCCTGATATGACCGCCCTTTTCTACGTGTATTTATATGTAGTTTCTTTTGTCAAATGTTATATTTTTGGTGTAGTTACAATAAAGTGTATTTATCGTTTATCTTATCTTATATATACACTATATACACCTGCAATTAAAAACATTTACATTTTCATTTATTTTTACATTTACATTTCATCATCATCATCATCTCAGCCAAAAGACGTCCACTGTTGGACAAAGGCCTCTCCCAAGGATCTCCACAACGACCAGTTTTGTGCTGCTCGCATCCAGCGGCTTCCCGCGACCTTCACCAGATTGTTGGTCCTTCTTGTTGGAGGCCTGCCCACACTGCGCTTTCTGGTACGCGGTCGCCACTCAAGGACTATTCCGCCACAGCGGCCATCAGTCCTGCGAGCAATGTGCCCTGCCCACTGCCACTTGAGCTTAGCAACTCTTCGGGCTATGTCGGTTACCTTTGTTCTTCTGCGGATCTCCTTATTTCTGATTCGATCACGCAGAGAAGCCCCGGGCATAGCCCTCTCCATTGCTCTTTGAGCGACCTTGAGCCTTTTTATGAGGCCCATAGTGAGCGACCATGTCTCAGTCCCGTATGTCATCACTGGCAACACACACTGGTCAAAGACTTTCGTCTTGAGACACTGCGGTATATCGGGCGAAAAGATATTTCGTAGCTTACCGAACGCTGCCCAGCCTAATTGGATTCGACGATTGACCTCTTTGCTAAAGATGAACCTACCTAGCTGGACCGTTTGTCCCAGGTACACATATTCGTCCACAACTTCAAGGGCAGAGTCTCCAACCTTCAGAGGAGTGGGTACGACACGTGAGTTCGACATAACTTTTGTCTTCTCTATGTTCATTTTAAGACCCACTTGTTGAGAGACTCTGTTGATGTCACCGAGCATTGTATCGAGGTCTTCCAGGGTTCTCAGCCATGACCACTATATCGTCAGCAAATCGAAGGTGAGTGATGTATACGCCTTGTATAGTACATATAATAATAATAATAAAATTTTATTGCACAGCAGTAACATTTTTGAAACATACAAACATACATACGCCTGATGTATAGTCCTTTCCAGTTCAGAAGCTTGAAAACATCTTCCAGTGCAGCAGTGAACAGTTTCGAACATATTACATCTCTCTGTCTTTCTCCTCGCTGCAACTGGATAGGTTTCGAGCTCTGGTCTTGAAGACAGACTGACATAGTGGCGCTTTCATACAAACACTTTGACACTTCGATGTACTGGTAGTCAATTTGGCACCGCTGGAGAGACTGTAGCACGGCTCGAAGGCTTTTTCATAGTCCACAAACGCTATGCAAAGAGGCTGGTTATACTTTTCGGTATTCTGTATAACCTGCCGCAGCGTATGTATGTGGTCTATGGTGCTGAAACCTTTTCGGAAACCAGCTTGTTCAAAAGGCTGGAAGTCATCAAAACTGTGTGCGAGACGATTCGTTATGACTCTCCAAAACAACTTGTAGACGTGGCTCAGAAGTGAGATGGGCATTCTTCAGCAGGGTTTTGTTGCCTTTTTTAAAGAACAGTACCACCATACCTTCGTGCCACGTCTCTAGCGTTCTACTCCCTAGTACGACGGAATTAATTAATAGCTTCTGAAGAGCTACGAGTACCGGTCTTTCGCTTGCTTTCAGAAGCTCGGCCCTAATTCTGTCAGCACCTGGTGCCCTGCCGTTTTTTAAGCTGTTTGAGAGCCATACTATTCTCGTACAGGCTGGTCCGGGATGTCTTCGGTATAGTGCCAGGTTAACTTAGCTCTAGGGTCTTTAGCTAAGCTTTGTACAGGTGGCCGTGTGGATGAGTAAAGCTGTCCATAAAACTTCTCGACCTCTCCCATAACATCGGACCTGGTCGTGACAGTTCTGCCGTCATCGGTTTTCAGCGTCGTCACTTGGCACTGCCCAATACCCAGATCTCTCGCGAACACTTTTGAGCCTTTGTTTCGCTCAACGGCCTCTTTAATACGGTTAGTATGGAATCAGCGCGTGTTGCGAGACGTTGACTTCGAGATCTGCCTATTTAGCCGCCGAAACTGAGACGCATCACCTGAGGAAAGCAGAACCATTGCGCGCCGCTCAATTTACGTTTGTAAATTATTTTGTACATTTTAGTTACAGTCACATTCTTAGTAAGATGATATGTATTCAAAATCACCTAAAACTGAGTTTAAATGTTTTTCAGCTCAGCCATTTTTAGTTTAGGCAGTTCCTCACTTGTTAAGGATTCCGGGTGAATTGCAATGTAATGACGACGTAAGCACTTCGTAATAAACGAAAAAAAACCGACCAAGTGCGTGTCACTAACAAAATTTTGCATTTTAAAGCTCAATAGTTCACAAACGGATGCCTCAATCAAAAAACTGTTTTCACAAACCTGCAATATTTTTTAAATTGCTATCCAACGACACCCCACACTATGAGGTAGACAATAAAAAACAGTTACATCCCCACTTCAAGTGTAGGGGTTAAATATTACTTCACCACTTTGTCGGCGTGTCGGACGTTAATATTATTTACGTCACTACGGTGTCATTGACGTTAATATTATTTACGTCACTGAAAGCGGCACTATATTCCAATCTCTATAAGCCTTCTTATATTTCAGTGTCTCATACAAATTAAAATTTTATAAGTTCATATTTTAAAAAGTTAATTTTTAGTTCTAATTAGTTCTAATTTTTAGTTATCAAACCAAAATGCGATTTAAAGTCCACTATAAAAAGTTGCGAATCGTATAATTAGATACAGTAGAATAAACGTTTTTTTAGATATTTTTTTTGTATTTTCATTGAGCATAGAGTTTTCTTAAAATTGGCTTAGGTATTTGTTTGAAAAAATCTCAACTTTGAAGTTTGTAGGCTCCTGGATTCTGTTCACTTCCGTCCAAATTATAAAAGCAGTAGGTAAGGTAGGTAATACAAGTGAGCATTTGGTCACAAGCGTATGTGTGTTACCCAATAGCCCATTAGAGATATATTTGAACAGTTCCTCCTCTTTCGAGGGTAAGCATCGATACGAGTGGCCTAAATTGAATAAATCGATACCTCGATGCTGCCAAACTAAAATTTCAATTCCGGACATTACATTGACTGTCGATAATTGGATTTTTGTATAACTCAAACTATTAGAGCTTAATAACACGTTTGAGGCAAATAAAGAATTTATTTATTTAATTTATTGCAATTAAACAGCATTACCGTAAATACACAATATTATACATTGAGCAAGTGAAATACGTATTAGGTTTAGGGAAATGATTGTCGGATAAATTCTGTGCCTCCTGTGAAAAGTGATATATGTTGACTTAAATCGAATTTCATATTGTGATTGCACCAGAAAAATATCTGTCTGATCGACATTTTGATACGACTAATAATTTCTGAGATCGTATGGTACATCTATGGCATAATATCGTGTTTTGATAAATATTTTTGTGTAAATAAATATGATTCTACATATATCGTTTTTATTACTTCATTTGTAATATAAAGATTTGTGTCTAAAAATGTATCTTAAGTCATACCATTATTCACACATATTAATTACCTTTACAAAATGTGTCATCTGATTAATGTTTAGTCGTATTTATTTACACAAAGTAAATGTATAGACTGTCTAAAGTTGTATTATTTCTCACAAAGATAGAAGACTAATACCTTGTGCGTACAATGATTCAAATGCAGTTATATAATTTATAACAAGAAATCTTGTACGAATTTTGTTCAAATCATGTGCTTATCATTCCATCATTCCATCAGTCATTTTCGGAACGCAGGGGTTACGCGGGGTGGCGCATGGCGGGGACGTTGCCGCGGGGTCTGCGGGCTCTGTGCGGGGCCAGTGCCGCATGAACTGTTGGATGGGGTGTACGCGCGAGCCGACGCAGCACTTCGACATGGCTCACAACGTACGTATTAGATGTATCACTTTACACCAAGTTAAAATTTTGTTATGGTTTTTATATACCAAGAACTTATATCATTTCCAGAGTGGAGAGTGCCAAGGAAGATAATTATTGTCATGGTCAACAGAATTGAAGGCTCTGCTAAAGTCAAGAAGAATAATAATTGTAAATAAGCCATTATATCCATCGCATGTCGAATATCAAGGTCAATCTTTTAAAGAACTGTTACGTGATTTAATTTATTTGTTTATATACATTAAATCACGTAACAGTTCTTTGAAAGATTGACCTATTTTTTATTTGACCTTAGCATGAATTATTGTAACCTAAAAAGTTATTTTAATAAACACTGAATGACGGAACAAAGAAGTGACGTCATACTTCACCATTCCCATACAATATCTATATAAAAAATCGTTTTGACAGTTCCTAAAAAATTTCTTTATTGACTAACCAGTCTACTGTAGACATTATTTACAACTTTCTCATGACAAGGTTTTTTTCTGAGAATCGAATGAGAAATGTTACTTTACATTTCTTTTAAAGAGTTCACACCTCTAAAGAAACATCGACAATGAGTAATTTTTCACTCTGTATAACAAATAAAAAGGAACGACAATAGAACAGAAAAGTTCCTTTAAAACGCTTTTGATACGTCATTCAGTCGTATTGAAAAAATCACAATGGTACGTACGAAGCGATAAGTTACGTACTATAGACGTAACGTACACACACCTTTAAATCAACCTACCACAAACTGTTAAATATCCTTAATAGACTTTGAACTTTATGCCTTAATATTATGGTTGAAAATGTATTGAAGAAATTTGACAGTTTTGAATAGGTTGAAGTGCAGGCGTCTGTACCTAATATAGACGTTACTTTACTTTTTCATGTTTTTAGAGACAAAAGTATTTTTTTTCCAGACGGGAAAATTTTTTTTTAGATAAGGCTAAGGAAGGATGCGATGTGTGTTTTAGTTGCTATCTTGTAGTTGAATTTCGAGGCGCTCTATGGTGCAGGGGGTTAAGGAACTTTCGCAAAGGCCGGTTATATCGGATGGGTGACCAAAAATTTATCATCTTGAGCTTTTCCGTGTTTCGGAAGCCACGTCGTAATGCCGTTGGTCCCGGCTGCATAAGCAGTCGTGAACAGCCAAAAATCCGCACTGGGCACGCATGGTGATGAGCGATGGTGATAAGCTGGTGATGATGGTTATGGTAAATACGCATAGACAGAAACACGAGCAATTGTATTCGCTCACCCATCTGTGTTTCAGCCATTGTGAAAGCATCGCTTAGCAATCGCGATCGTTACCTGAAACCAACGCTTTCTCATGAAGCATGTCGCTTGTACAGTAATAAAATTCACCACTAAACTTACGAGCGCCCGCGGGGTGCCGTCATTGATGTCAAACGGCATGACGTAAAGACCCGTTGAGAACAAATGTTTTACATTATATAGCCATATTATTTAGACGACAAAGCGTGAGTGATACATCTGCGTGCTGGGTAGTACGAGTGTTATTTACCATTAATAAAAATAGTAATAACAATAACAAACTGTATCTATAATCATCACCAGTAGGCTTACTCTTGAAAGCAAACTCAATCCAATCTCAATACAATTCCAATGCGATTAATACTTATCGATAATGGGGATAGTTTCGCAATTTCGGATCGCTCCATCTCGACAATTGCGTGGAAATCGAGTGAACAAAATATTATCGAGATGGGGCGTTCCGAAATTGTGAAACTTATCCCAATATCGATACATTTTAATCGCATTGAAATTGTATTGAGATTGAGTTTGCGTTCAAGAGTAAACCTACAGCTCATATACGCTGGGGCACGAGCCTCTATGGATGGATAGTGAGAACGGATGAGAGAATGGATGGATTGGTGGTTCATAACGACTGCGAATGCAGCCAGGACCAACAGCTTTACGTATGAACATACTTAAACATAACAGAAGAAAAGATGATGGGAATCTCTTACGTGGGTGTTGATTCCTGTAGAAACACTTTATACACCATTGTTTTAAACACCATTTTAATTGGAGTTTGACTGTTTCGGGGAGAGCGTTCCACATTTGAATTGCCTGAACCGTGAAAGAATTTGCAACGAACCCTGAATGATGCAAAGGAGTGGCGCGAAGGTGATTATTTGATGAGCGAAGTTGGCGGGCATAAGTAGAGCTAAGGGAACTGAGACATTTAAAGTAAGAAGGAGAATTAGGATCACTTAGAATAGAAAATAAAATTGTTAGAATTCTGGACTTACGACGTTGCGCGATAGTCAGACATTTAAGCTGAAGACGATAGGAAGATATATGGTCGTATTTGCGTAAACCAAAAATAAAGCGTATTGAGTTATTGAGAAGACGATTCAATTTATTAAAAAGGTCCCCATTTGAATCGGGATAGCAAACATCAGCATAATCAATAATTGGGAGAATAAGGGCTTGTACAAGCGAAACTTTGGTTTTGTGAGGCAGGAAGTTCTTAAGCCTGTGGAGAGAACGTAGCGCAGCGGTGACTTTCCGGCTTTCTTCGGTGACTTGAGAAGACCACTGAGTGTGCTGTCAATTTGCAAACCAAGGTTTTTGACGCAGGAGTAGAAAGGAATGTCAACACCGTTATAAGTGACAGGTGAGACAGCAGAGACTTTAAGTTTACCCAGCTGACGTTGACTATCAATAATGATGGCCTGGCACTTCATTGGGCTCACCGTTACTCCATACCGCCTCGACCATGCTATGCTTGATCGCAAATGCTATGCTTTCGAAAAATCGGAACAACACCCTTTGTTCAAACTGGGAATTGAAACCAGGATATCAGGTCGCGAAAAAACAATACAAAAACATAATCTAAATTCATTTTCAACAACTAGGTTTTTGACACACTATTATCAATTCAATCAGGCTGCCGTAAAATATAAAGTGTACTCTAAAAAGCTTTTACAGGTAACCACTTTAGTGCGAAAAACTATTGACATCATATCACTGACACAGCGGCCGGCAGATAATGGAAGGCCACTTTTGTCTATTAGACCTGTAGGGAGGACATGCGTTCTGATTTTAATAGTCTCCCGGGTCTGCCAGTGGGTCTACATAAAGGCCACTTTTTGAAGTTCTACTAAAACAATTCTTTTTTTAAAAACATTGACTAAATTTATTAAAAAAGGTTGCGTTTGAGTAAAGTTTTATGTTTCTGATGTATGTGAAATTTGTAATAATTATTTTTGTAGTTTTGTGGACAATTTTACTAATCTCCATAGTATTACACGCCTGCACATCAGACATCCACAAACTGTCAAATTTCCTCATTAGACAATAAACTTTGTTTTAGATATACCTATGGTTAAAAAGCTAAATGGTTTGTTGACAATTTATAACTATGATATTTGGTAAAGATAATTTGAACGATGTAAAGTGGCCTTCTACTCGTATTATATCTACACAAAAAGTACTTCCTATACCTAAACAACATTTAATTATTTATCTATTTTACTTGCAAATTCTTATTTTTAATCGGTTGCACCACTAATTCAAGGGACTAACACACGTTTGCACTAAATTTATGAATCGCTAAGTCTTGGCTCGGCACCTGGCTTGAAAACGTCGCTTACACTCAGGTGCCGAGTTAACTTGACCGGGTAGTAGTTAGGCAAAGACTTAGGCGATTTATAAGTCCATCCGACTAGTTGTCGGAAAAGATCCGCTTTATCAAGGATGTAAATCTAAGCGAAGCCAGACCCGAAAAACTCAACAAGTGTATATATTATAATTCGAAGACATTACTAACCGCAATTTGTTTAATTTATACCTAATGGCGATCATCTTAAAGCGTTTTTGTCGTAAGCTGCTATGGGAAATGGTGCTGTATCGTTTTTCAGCGGCTGTCGTCTCCTCTGTGTATCCTTATACGATAAAGTCTCGTAAACGTGCTTAAGCTAACTGATCATGTTGTGAATTACTATTTTTACGGTTATTGTTAATTTATTGGTAAGTTGGTTTATTTACATATTAGAAAAAAATAAAATATTTTCTTTAGTTACAGCTACAATAATGGGAGCTCCATTAAAACATACGTCAACAATACTTTTTTTTTCAGTTTGTTGATGGCTTCGTGCTGTTTGCACATTTAGTCAGTGTCAAAGGAATTTTCTTACGAGCTATAAATATACGATATATCTTTTTTTTATATACGATGAAGATAAAAAAAAATATAAAAATGTCGAGCACTGGTTTCTTTTGAACATTGATGCCACTAGTATATAGAAATAAAAAAGTTACATAGTTATGCAAAAATGAGTTTCGCAAATTACATGATGTATGGTTACAATAGCGTGCGGTGTAGGCGTACATTTTGTTACATCATTTGAAAGATTATTATCGTTATCGCCGATAATATTGATTGTAAGTGCTGAACAACACCTAGGTTCGATACTAAACAGAAAACACTTGTCACTCTTTGAGTGGGTTAACATGGCCTCGACTTTTATTTTTAAAGGAAGCAAAAAGGAAAATAAATTATAATTAAAGTGTTCGCTCTTGGTCCTTGATTGATTGATTGATTTATTTAGGAATGTCAACAGCATTTAAAATAACACATACAAATTACCTTTGTAGTGTAACCGTAGTTTTGTAGACAGCGAGAAAGGTTAAGGTTAAGGCTAAAGGTACCTAAAGCCGTAGTGATTGAACATCACCGTCTCTGTGGTCTAGCCGTTAAGACCACCGGCTTAGACCCAAAGATCCCGGGTTGGATTCCCAGGGGGTACATGTTTGTGTACTCGGTTTGGTTGGTGGGTTGGCATTTGTTCGCCTGGTTAGCTACCACCATCTTTTCCAAATAAGTTGCCATAACATCAATGTGTGTAGCATTGTGGTGTTCCATGATAAGACAGTTGTGCCGCACTAGTTGTGTGCGAGATTCCATCATTGGCCCAATCATCACTTAACATCAGGTGAGATCAAAGCAGTGCTTACCCGTATAATTAAAAAAAAAATAACATCCTCAAAAGGTTTCTAGAGGGGATAGCACGGGGGACGGGGACACGCCCTCTACTAGATTCTTAGAGGCGTTCGGATTGAAATCCAAAGCAGAATAACCTAGCCTCTAAAGGATAGGATTCGGCTTGGGTTGACTAAGTCGTATATGGGCTTCAAATCTACTACTTCAAATTGTCTACAATCGTATCTGGGGCTCTATTTTTGATTCCTTCGCCTCGAGTCGAGCGTTTGTTTTCTACTGATTTTCGTTCGACATTTGACTTTCCATATTTTTGAATCGCTCGACCGCAACGAGTGCCCTCACCCACTCGTTGCAGTAGAGCGACACAAAGCGATTGATAGATTAACCGTCAATATCAATGCGTTGTGTCATCGATACAAAAATACGGAAAATCGGCGTCATGCAACTTGGAAGACGAGTGTGACTTAAGTTGCATGCGACAACACAATGTCATACGTGCGATTCAAAAATAGTTCCCCTGAACTCCAAAAATAATAGCGCACAACAGAATTTTAGTTACATAAATTATTTTTTTAAACAAAAACATCGTGTCTTAACGGCCAGGTTCTCTCATTTTCCCTATAGTCCAAATGACAAAATCAGGCGACTGGGACATAATTTAAGACGTTTTCAGCAAAATCAAAACCCTGGTTTGCTATGAAGACAACTGGAACTGCTCGCAAATGAGTAGTGGGCACAATTGTCCCGTAATATTACGGCTAAATAACCCTAACGTTTCAGACCACAGAACATTTTCTGTGTTCTGTGTTTCAGACTATATTATTATAAGCCCGAGTGTCCCACTGCAGGTCAAATCCAAGGTCTCCCTACCCTACCCATTAGACTATAGTTCAAAGTTAAATATTTAACTTTTAATAAGTCTGAGTAGAAGCACGTTTTGTGTAATAATTAAAGTAATATGGACAACAATTAGACGTGTTTCGATTTATTTCACTTTCAGCAGTGACAATTCCACCTCTATTTTAATTTATTATACTTTTAATTTCAATATTAATAAGATTAGGATATTTTATGCTGAGCTTGATATATCTTTACGATACGAGTAAATAACCATGTGGAAAAGTTAGCCTAAAACACGATTCGTATCAAAAATATAAAGATTTTTTTACAGAAGCATTCTCTTCTAGTATTTTGCTTTCTATACATTCAGTTGACCTTACAACAAATATGCTAAAATTAGCAAAATAAACAAAATATTCCAGACTCCATAGCAAGGACAGAGCGTAATAGTTGTCTTGTTATTGCGTTCTTTCACAAGACCAATATTGCCTATGTTACGTCTTATGTAAGCAAACAATTTAAGCACTTGTGATTATAATAGATCTCGGAATCATTACACTAATTGTACAGACGGTGCACATCAACCTATCCAAAACTGTCAAATTCCTTCAATACATTTTCAACCATATAATTATGACATAAAGTTCAAAGTCTATTGAGGAAATATGACAGTTTGTGGTAGGTTGATGTGCAGGCGTGTGTACTTTGGATTTATCCAAATCATACATAGATTGTTTTACTTGAGAATATTTCTACTACATAAGCACACGATTAAAAAAATACAATATTTTATTCTTTGAAAGGCAGGTAAAGCCGGTTGTCCCAGTTGCATTACTTGCATAAGCAGTCGTTAACAACCATTAATCCACACTGGGCCCGTGTGGTGGTCTATGACCTGTTCTCCCTGTGATGTTTCCATCTATAGGGAAGGCTCGTACCCCAACATTAGATACAAAAAAGGCTGGTCATAAATATATAAAAAAAGATATAATTTGGTATTAACATAAAAGTGGCTCTATTCTAATATTCGATCATCGATACCCGTCAACAACTCATTAACATACACGACGATGTGCGCTTATTTAAGTAATTAGAAAAATACTAACAGCTCGCTTTGCAAAGCACAACGAAAACAAATCAATGTCCAATTTATGGAGTTAGCCCTAAGACGTTTTGTAACCTTCAAGAAACAAACGATAAATATCATGTCTCGTTTTTCACTCGCTATTCCACTAATAGACCTAAAAGGCCTTTGTAATGTTATTGTCACTATAAATCTCAATTGAATAGCCTATTCGCATTGTCAACCAATTTAATTAGCGCTTACGTTCAAACTTGGCCATTGAATCCGATTAACACTTACCTTTACCGGCGACGACGACAGCCAAAGCTGGAACAAGTCTGACGTCACCGACGTACTCCTCGCCTCGTGACGCGGCCTTGGCGACAGCGGACCAGACGACGTTATATTATGAATCCTATTCACTTCGTCCGAAGAAGCACATTCCCTTAAATACCTCTCCAAAACTTTAGGCTTACTATCCAAAATCTTCTTAAGTTCTAGCAAATCTTCATCTGTACAGTCACACGGAGAAGTTCGCTCGATAACCTCTTTGAAATCATCAGCACATTGCATAATAAGTTCATTTGTAGCTAACACACCAAACACAACCTTATTCCCTAAGTCTTCTGGACTAGACCCGTCTAACACTTGGAGGTAAACATCATTGTCATCACATGGCCTTTCTATTTCTGTTTCACAGCCGTTCTGTTCTGTGATCTCGACGACTGTGATTGGTGGGTTCTCTTTCAACATATTGTTGTTTTCGTGGTATTCGGGTTTTTTTATTTCTTCAGGTAGCTCGTAAACTAATCTCATGAGTTCTTGTGATCTTTTCTGTCTGAGGTCTTCTTTTTGGTTTGCTGTTTTTTTGGTATCAGGTAATTCTTCTGCGAATTTTGCGCATTCGTCAGCTTTTTTGGCGTCTGGACTTTTGACGACCGCATCGATGGGTTCTTCGGAGGTCATGGCTGATTCAGTGGGTTATCTTGGAGGGGAAGTAGCTGTGTTTGGTGGTGTCCCACATCTCTTTGTGGATCACTCTATTGAAAATACCTGCAGGCAAAAGAAAAATATATAAATTTTTTGTTGACTGTTATTGCTACAAAGTCATAGAAACAAAAAAGCCATTTTTAGGATTTCGTACAGACGAAGAAAAGGAACTACCATAAGATGCGCTTTTAATAGCCGGTCTATCTAACTTAGTAACATGCAACTTTTCGGAAATAGCTTAGCTGTAAAATAAACGTGAGTAGTTTAGTATAAATAAATAAATAAAGTATTAAATTTCAAGTTACAGTACAGTTTATTATATTTTTTAATTTATTTTGAAAACAAACAGTCCTATGTTATATTAACAATACAATTTAACAACAATTCAACAAAAAGAAGCTAGTAATTAAAAAAAGTAGTATTATATAAATACAAGACATTAAAAAAGTGGTATATTTATAGTAGTATAGGGGTTGGATAGACTGTTGTAGTATTATAACCCGATCCGATCCGAACCCTTCGGAGAATCTAGTAGGGCACGGGGACGCACACTACCGTTCCCTCTAGATAACCTCTGAAGGTGATTCGTTTCACACGGCTTGAGGGACCCTTTACGTTCCTCGCCGCCCCCAAAAAAGCCCGGTGAAGCTGAAAATGCCGTAGCGGCAATCAGCAAACTCTCTCAAAAAATAAAAAAAAAGTATTATAAAAAACTGTTAAACAACATACATATCGGTATAATAATATAATATTTGTATTCAAAACCGTGCACGTGGAATAAGCTCGCAGTTGACCGGTCTATATTATCTTAGTTCGTATCTTTGTAAAGTTGAAAAAGCTTGTCCCCTAAGAACCTTCAAAGATTTGCCCGCTCGATTCTTGCGAGACAATTTACTTGCAGATATTCCATTCGGGTAATTGGACGTTTTAACCGAACTTTTTTACACGATGTCTGTGGAATGTCCTACTGCCTTTATTACCGTGCTGCTGCTGAATAAAGGTCTTCTCTAATTCTCTCCAAAGTTGTCTGATGCTTGCCGAGTTAATCATTATAAACAAGTTTATTTACGCAATCATTATCATCATCGTCATTATCACCACTGCCCATTTTTTCCTCTTCACGAGCCTTCCCTTGGCACGAACGAAACACCACAGGGAGAATGTAAAGAATTATATAATTTATGCTAGAGGTAAATTATATTTTGTTTGTTTAGTTATACTTAGCGCCTGCGACAATTGAGACCGCAAAGACAGCAGAATCTAAAATATTATAATGGCACTTTTATAAAATTTACTGGTTTTAGTTATCAAAATACGCAGCAGTAATTTCATTGTAATTTAAGCATTAATGATTTTTTAGAGGTGTTTTCGTAAAGAATCGAGCCAAAAATGCACAGTCGGGTTTTTAAAGACAAAGGCATGAAGTCATCTATATCAAAACTTCAGATTCGCTGGTCTTGTCATACTCCTACAACTTTTGATGAAAGTTGACGAATTTTTTTTCAAGTGTCGCCTTAAGGCCTTAAGACCGCCAAATTGTAATTATATACTTATATATTTTTGTTCATGTTTATGTTCCATAGTGTTGCAATAAAAGTACTATCTATCTATCTATCTATCTATCTATCTATCTATCTATCTATCTATCTATCTATCTATCTATCTATCTATCTATCTATCTATCTATCAATCTATCTATCTATCTATCTATCTATCTATTGGCAGCCCGAACGCAGCAGGAAAAGGGCTGGCAAGTGTAAATGGGCTACAAAACGTGTAACAGAAAGGTGTGGTTAAAATGGAAAGATCCAAAGTGTATCCGATCTAGATCTTTTATGCATTGTTACTAAAACACAATTATTAACTTTAATTTAAATGAAATATTTATGTTAGTGAAGTCATGCTCGTCAGGCGCACATAAGCAAGCAGCAGTGATCATAAATGTTAGTAAACAGAGGTTACTAAACCACTAGGGCTGCGAATTGTTTATTTTGATTTGACGTCTCAATAAAAACATTTAATTAATAACTGCATGACAAACTTATGTTAATTTTTTTTTTAATTTCCTACACTCACACCAATTATCTAGCACAAGAGAAGCTTCGTTATGAAACTCGTTAAATGATTACTAGACAACGGATAAAAATACTTAAAATACTTAAATACATACTTATCATACATAGAAAACACCAGAGACAATTTAGAAAAACAATAATTTCTAAATTGACCCAGCCGGGGATCGAACCCGAGACCTCGGAGATGGCGACACCATGAAAACCGGTGTACAAACCACTCGACCAAGGAGGTCGTCAAAATTAAGAATTATATCTTAGTAACTCTGCACACAAGATCTAGATTGGATACACCTTGGATCTTTTCATTTATAGCACACCTTTCTGTTACACGTCGTTTAATCACTACAAGGCTAGAAAACGACACTGATATCAAAAACAACAAGTCAAGAAACTATTCCTAAAACTGACAACTAGGTTGCCAACACATGTATAAACGTTATGTGCTGCGAAATAGTTGCTATGGCAACTTAAGTTGTTGCCAAATAGTTGGTCAACCTATAATATCCTTCGCGCTCGGCCTTAGAAACCATTTGAAGCGGCCATATCAATATGTGGTGTTACGTAATCTAATTTGATGGATGTATTGATAAACTGGTACAAGAGGTACACTAATCTATCGCCTGTCACGCCACTGTTGAATTAGGACTAGGACTGAATGTAGTACATTTTTGGATGATCCATCTTAAATTTGTCGGTAGTAACATCAAAAATTAAAGGTTTATAAAATCCTTACGGGTAAGCATTTGGCCTCCATCTCATCTGACGTTAAGTGTTAACAAGGCTAACAGCCCTCGCCCACGTCCGATAGTCGGTGACCGATTTTTTAGTCGGTGAAAATGCACACGAAAACGGACACGTCCTACAAAAAGTCGATCACAAAATCGGTACTATAACAACGGCGAAAAAATGCTTCGATTATAGGTCCTCTAAAAAGTCGTACGTGGGCGGGAGCCGTAAAGGTGGAAGCGCACTTCATCGGAAATTCTCAAATACTGAGGAACTGGCTATCTTATCTCTAGCCGTCGCCGTCGGACGGGACGGAACACAACCTTGCTACTAACATTGTAGTTAATTAGCAAGCAATAGCTAGCCAGACGGACATAAACAAGCCCTACCAGTGTCTACCACCAACCAAGCCAAGTATAAAACATGTGATTCTCCCGCTAGAAATCGAACCCGAGACCTCTATGTCTGAGACCGGTGGGCTTAATCACTAGACCCCAGAGGCGGTTAGGTAGGTAAAATAAAGCCTTAGGCAAGCTTACGGCAGAACCCAAGACGTCGATGTTAGCTGAAATAATATTACCTTACCTTTTCTATCATTTTGTATACGAGTATAAGCGTAAATAAATTATTCAGTATTAGGTCCAGTACGGCTTCGCAGTGTGCTATGGGAGTTTTGTAAACTGTATATTACTAGCTGTACCACTTTGACAGTTTCCATGACAACATATCAAACAAAACGTTGACAGTTTCCATGATAACAAAACAAACAAATCATTCGTCCGCTTAAGAACACCCGTATCCCACGATGGACCTCTATAGCAGCGCCACCTACCGGGTCCAATTGTAAATCTAAACCATTCTCGAATCCATTTGAACACACACAGAAAATTTCATCCAAATCGGTCCAGCCGTTTAGGAGTTCAGTGACATACACTCACACAGAACAACACTAATATTATAAATACAAAAGTTTGTGTGAATGAAACTCATACCTTTTCTCTATATTTGGTTCGACGATTTACTATTTAGGTCTTGGATTCGATGTGGGGAATAGAACCTATTTGGTAGTTTTTTATACTTTTTTATTGATTTTTTTTATTATTATTATTATTTATTATTTTTAAATAAACGTGTTTTCTTTTTTCTTTCTAATAAGTCTATGCCCATAACAGCGCAAATCCAATCTTTATATTTATGTAAAAAAAAAAGTTATGATGACAAAATCGCTACCCACCTTACTTTAAAGTAGAAACTCGCCGACATTATTAATACTTGTTGGAATAGAAAAGTTATGGCGTCGGTCATCAGCGTAATTCCGGAGTGACGACGCAAATGACTACTAATAAAAGTAATGAATATAAAACGGCGGAGGGCGCCGGTGTTTTGGCTCTTGTTATTAGATGGGTTTGTTTTATCACGATAAAATGTGTAAGTAGTGTATGCGTTAACGCGTTGAGTAATGAGCGAGTAAGTGAGAGCATGTGTGCGTGCGGACGTGTGTGTATGTGAGTGTGCGCGTGCGTGTTGGTGAGCGTGTGTGAGGGTGTGAAAGGGTGTGTGGGGGTGTGAAAGGGTGTGTGGGGGTGTGCACGTGTGTGTGTAAGAGGGTGCGTGCGTGGAAGAGAGGGTGAGTATATCGAGAACACTTATATAAGGCAAACTTTAAGTAAGTAAGATAAGTAAGGTATGCTTATAGTATACTGTTGCACTGCAGGACAAATGCCTCCGTTATTGAAATCAAGTTATCGCTTTACAGTTTTACACACACATACACATATTAAACACACACTACAGAATAAGCTAAATTTTATGGGGTAAGTTTGTCTACTACTATTAAACCATTACAACAATAGTCTCCTAGTTCCTCTAGAAATAATAACGACCAATTGAGTAGGTAAGAGAGTAAGTAAGTAAGTGTGTGTAAGTGTGAGTGTGAGTGTGAGTGTGAGTGTGAGTGTGAGTGTGAGTGTGAGTGTGAGTGTGAGCAATTGAGTAAGTGAATGAGTGATTGCGTGGTATGCGTGTAAATCGTAACTTTAAATAAAGTTTGCCTAGAAAGGGCAAAGAATTACTGAACTTAGTATTTTTTTCCAAAACAAAAAAGACCTTGACAAAAAATTTTTTTTCACAAAATAAAAAAGACGCCACAGAGCCAACGCTTAATCATCGGCGCGTAAATGCGTTACGTAAATTGAACTTATATTTTAAGTACCAGACACTTGCTGTAGTAATGCCAAAATAACAGCGAACGTTTGCGTTAAGAGGCGAAATTATCACTAATGAATATCTGATGAGACTGGGGTGGCCACACGGCAAATAACACATCAGACTACCGCGAACTGTCAAATTTCCTCAATCGACTTTGAACTTTATGTCTTTAAGATATGGTTGAACATTAATTAAAGAAACTTGACAGTTTTGGATAGTCTGATGTGCAGACGTTTACTATCCTTATTCATTCGATTACGTTTACGAAACTGAGTACATTAAAAATAAGCAGTGTCAGTTAGGTATATTATAAGTCATCACAGTCTCACAAGTAACAAGTAGATACGCGACGCGCCCTCAAATTTTCCTTCCGCCCGCCCACCGCCGCCGCCGCGCCGCCTGAGCGAATGTCTCCAAAAGTGTGTTTGATGGGCGCACCGTTTCTTCGGAATAAATTACAGCCTCACTCTATTTGCGTTCAAATGAGAGCGTTCAAGGTATGTCTCAGGGTAATGGTCGAGACATTAAGCGAATTTTCGTTACTTATGGAAGCTACGAATGTAAAGAGAGTAGTTGTTTGGTATACGACTGTTTAACTATGTGCCATGTACTGTTTGTTAACCATTTCGATAATGAAGTTGACATACACACACACTTACACAACAATATTTTCTTACAAAATGAATGTAGAACATTTACTATGCCTCGCTGTTTGAAGTTTTTTTTTTTCCTTTAGTTGATGGCTTTGTGCGATTAGCACATTTAACCAGTGTCAAAGTAATTTTTCTTACAAGTAATACATAAATATACAATATTTCCTTCCAGTATGATGATGATGAATGATAATAGAAATGAGAAGTGAGAAATAATATAATAATATACCCCCCAACCCCTCGAGTATCTCAGTAAAGATGTGGGGCTTTACTAATTCCTCGGGCGGACTTCTTGAGAGAATTTGAAAAGTGAAGTTGCACTGTTTTGATTTATTTGCCAACACTCATGCGCACTTAACGGTCAATAATCCACCATTATTTCACATTAATATTCGACATAACACAAATTTTAGAAAATAAAACAAAACCGCAGACACGACTCTTCACTTTCCCGCCAAGAAGTCCCTGTTTGAAGTTAGACAGTACTTTTTTTGCGTTTTTTTTAGTGCTCTTTTTTATTTACTGGGCTTCATCTTACTTGATGTTAAGTGATGATAAGGCTGAATATGAAAGCGTACCTACTTCACCCCGTATTTTCAATTTCAACCACTGAGAAACTGGTTATCTCATCTGTAACTATCGGAATCGGAACACAACAATACTATTAACATGGTTGCTATGGCGACCGGCTTATATAATAGTGTGTATGTTATTTTTGACGTGACAACGTCTTATAAATTGGTTTGCCGGGTGACACTTCAAGAAACTGCGTTACGCTCCGCTCACGTTATGCGCTCACAATGAGAGCGAGTGAGAGGCACGCGTCCCTTCCACTCGGGCATGGTTAGCCCGCCTAAGAGCGAGAGAGACAGACATAAAAAGTGAAAGGTAAATACGTATGTATGTGTAAAGGTAAAAATAAAATTTTGTTAATATGAAATTCAGTGCGAGATTCTTTGTATAAATTAATGTTTTAAATATAATTCTTTGTATAAATAAATGTTTTAATTTGTTACTATTATTTCATCCTTCTTCCTACTATACGAATGAATATTCACATTAAAATTATTTTACCACTCAAAGTCGTTGTCACGTAAAACTTTCGCCCGTATATCGACTTTACAGGCAACCAATTTTTTTCTTATAGTTCTTATAGTTTTATATATCTTTCTTACGTTTTTCTTATAGCACTGCAAAGTAGAACATTTAGATACTGCGCAACGCTGTTTGAACTTGGCCGGTATTTTAAAATTTTCTCTATTTTATTTTTATTTTACTGCTATTAAACGCTTAGCCTTTATGTCACTTGATGATCAGCGATGATGAGGCTGGAGAAAGAAGCGCATTTCACCCGAAGTCTTAATTTTTTATATAATATTAAATTTAAATACTTATGTTTTTTTTTTATATTTACGGGTAAGCACAGTGCCTTGATCTCACCTGATGTAAAGCGATGATAAGGCCAATGATGGAAGCGCACTTCACCCGGGATCCTCAACTAGTGAGGTACTACTGGCTATCTTATCTCTAGCTGCCGGAACACAACAATGTTATAGGTACCTACTGTTCTCCACTTTTGTTATCGCTCAGAGTTGTTCCTACCTACCTATGGTTGACTGCCTAAAATTGCTCAGGCATTAAGTCCACCATGTAACATTTTCTTGCAAAAGTTTCTAATAAATAAATAAATTTCGGCGTTACGAAACGTTTTATAGCTGCGGCTGCGGATCACAAATCTGTAGCTCTTAAACTTTAAGAGACGTATCCTCTATTCTCTATAAAAACAATGTGACCTCATTTCATATGGAATAACAAGACCGACTTAACAGTATATTAAGAGTGATAGTCACGTTAGTAACATTAAAGGTGACAACGGACACACTAATGCCACAGTAGAAACAAACGTCACGCACTACGCGCTCATTTTAGAACAGTGTCTTCAAAAGCTGCACTTACATATTCTAGTCTGTCATCGATCGTACATTGTCCAGTGGGAACGCTGTAGGATGACGAGCTATATCAGTCTGTAGGGTGACGAGCAATGGAAAATGTTTTTAAAAATATGTAAGATTTTTATTGCATATTTTAGTTGTTAATGCAGTGTTAGAAATAGGAGAAAGTTATAATATTTCAACATGGGAGGGCCTGTATATAAACGTGGTGGTACCAAATAACTAAATAAGTATTTTGAATATTGTTTTCAAAAGTTTACGCGAACACTACATATTACAGACACTGCAGATACTGTAAGCTCTTTCTGCGTAAAACGGAACGCATCTGATTAAATTTAAATACTACTACTAACTAATTATGAGACGACCAACATATCAGTCTCCCTGTGACAAAGGGTTCGAAACGTCAGGATAAACATTAAATATGTATAAAATAAATGCGAGTAGATCCTTAAAAGTTGTTTCATTTTAAGTATTGTAAAGAAAAAAAGTTAAAAAAGATAATATAATTGAAAACATTGGAAGTCACACTAGTAAAATACAGATATCGTGTTACACTCCTACCAAAGTATTGTACGTAAATTGTATAACATTTTAAAATACCTGCTAATCTTCACCCGGCTGAATATTTAAGTCTTTGTGATTATTTAAAAAAAAATATATTTCGTCCACAAGTTCTCAAAAATGTTTGCTAACGCTAATTCTCTTGCAATAAAAATAGTTTTTTAAAGTTTATACAGTAGGGTACACACGCCTACCACAAACTGTCACATTTTCTCAACAGACTTGTATAGTTTTCCTTGTTTAGTGTGTCTGTATCTACATTAAATTTAATAAGTTTTATTGACCTACTTGCTTTTATATTCACATTATTTTATTCTGAAATTATGAACCCTAAGCAGGGACAGGGTCATACAGAGATAGGTGTCAATTTATTGAATAAATTTATAAATTTGACAGTTTGTGGTAGGTTGATGTGCAGGCGTGTGTACTGTCAGTTAAGAGGTGTGATTTCTCAACTTTCCGAACTGTTGGTAGACTCCTTTATTAGGTATATATTGATCAGCTGTATTGCTAAGTCTATTTACATTCATTACAAAAAAACTACATAAAACACCATTTGTTTATTATTACTCGTCAACCGTTTCACCCGTGTGTCACATGCGTAACTAACAGTAGGCAATAAAGCAATTGTGGTTGACGGTTAGTTACGCAATAACCCAGGATCGGCTAATAGGGAAAGTGGGTATCACCGTCCTATCGTCCACTTGTATAGATGAGTGCACGCCAAGCTTCACACTTCTAGCACATTTCATGAGTAAATACCCGAACGGAGTCCAAGCTTCCTTAGAGCGCGCTGCGACAGGTACACTACTACTATAGCGCGGTTATGTGTGCGTGACCTCTCAACGACGACGGGTACACGTACACGCCGCGAGAGGACAAACCGGTTTATCATCGTTTACAAGCCAGCGGAGAATCTTGGTAAGTGTCACACGCGTTGTTTCGTTTTTTTTTATGTTAAAAGGAGGCAAACGAGCAGGCGGTTCACCTGATGGAAATTAATCACCGGCGCCCATGGACACCCGCAAAACCAAAGTAATCGCAGATGCGTTGCTGGCCTTGAGGAAGGAGTTGGATCTTGAGGAGGGAGTAGGAATTGGTAGGGGGGAGAGGTGAGACATGGGCCTCCTGTACTTTCACTCACCGGACGAAACACAACAGCAACGAGTGCCATTGTTTCACGCCGATATTCCGTGAGAGGGTGGTATTACGCCGGGCGAGCCGGCCTATTTCGTCCTGCAACGCAGCGTGGCTCTACCACTCAGACAGAACGTGACAGATCGTGTTGTGAACTCGTAAAATATTATAATGATTAGAGGTTTTGTTAGGTTTGATTTAAATTAGAGTTTACTGTAAAATATAGTTAACAGTACAGTACATTACAGTACAGTACAATACAGTACAGTACAGTAAGTACAGTAACTGTACAGTGTGTATGAATAATGCTAGAAATATACCTAAAAATATTGCCTATTTCACGTAGTTTCGCGAACACTTCGAACTTAAAGCAAACATTATAAATATTGGCACTGAAACCTTAGAACGTGTATAATGATTAATGACTGTACATTTAATCTGCCATGTGAGTGTTTTCCAATTCAGTATTTAAAAATGCTTTAGTCATGTCAAATTAGAATTTAATTAAATCTGAAAAAAAAAAACAACTTATTGAAAAACCAAAACAATAAAAAGAAAAATTTTGAGTAAGTAATTTGCCTACACATTTATGAAAAATAAAAAATTTTTTTTTTTTGTTTAATTTATCTTATCCTAAGTGTTTTTTATATATTTTAGCGTACTTACTTAAGTATATTTAAGCGTTAATAAAACGCTAAAATATATAAAAAAACACTTATCTATAACGCAGCTTCATCTTAACCGAATGTTCAAATATTTGTAAAAATATTTCTTTCGGATCTCAGAGGTGAAAACTTCTAAGATTGATGAAGCAATGTTGACTAAAAAACATAAGCATCAAGCACTGAAAAATTTCGACGGGTGAAAGCCAGACCTCGGTAGCCAAGTGGTTAAGGCAGCCGCCCGGAATGCGGAAGGTGCGTGGTTCGATTCCCGCCTGAGGTTGTCGTCTTTTTTTTCAGTGTTTAAATTTTACTTATCTTATCCTCATGTGACAACCCTAAAGTAGGTATTATACCTATACATTTTGCGCGCAATAAGGAAGCTTGGACTCTGTTCGGGTATTTACTCATGTGCTTCTAGATCACATTATACTCAATGGGCATGAAATAACCTAACATGTCAAGCTGCTAGCTTTGCACTTGACAGTACTAGAAAGACTACAAAATGACATAAAGGTTGTTGTTGCCGTCCATTATGTTTTGTGCGTTTATTTGTAATGGAAAGTGACCTTCAATATATTGACGCTGTAAGGGAGAAAAGAAATGACCTTGCTGAGTTTCTTGCTGGTTATTCTTAGTACTATGTAGACTTAGGAATAGATGGCACAGGGACATTCAGAAGAGCTAAATTGTAGACTAAACTGTTGTCTTCGCGTCTGGACTCCATTTCCACTTAACATCAGGTGGTATGGAGTCATTTGCCGTGCTAAGTATAAAAAATAATAATTTTAATTGAAATTTTGACAACTAAAAAGGATTGTTTGGTGTAGATATAAAAATCAGCGGTAAAAAAGTATTAACAATAAGTACACACGCCTGTACATACACCTATCCAAAACTGTTAAATTTCTCTAATCGATATTGATCTTTATACCTAAACACTAAGGTTCAAAATTTATTAAAGAAATTTAACATTTTGTGGTAGGTTGATCTGCTGCCATTTGTACTTATTCATATTACCTAATTCTAAAATTTTTTAAACATTATACAAATTTATGCGTTCGTTAAAACAAAGAATTTGATTCTGATTGAGTCAGCATTGGACCAACGGCCGGTGCATCTAGGTCGAAATGTCACGTCAAATATAAAAAGGGTATGTCTAAGATACTTACTTATATTATACTTCGAGTTGATCGTTGGTAATCAACTTTTGTTAGGTGCTAACCGATCTGCGCAATTTTCAGCAAGAACTAAGCGAGGTGTATGTAAGTTCTCAAACTATAAATAAACAATAAAGCACCTCATAAAATGGGTTCAATGCACTTTCAAATCCTGAAGATAAAATTTACACGTGAATCGTGAATATAAAATTCTAGTAGGTACATAACCGTCCTATGAAGGCTGGGCAAGCAAGTGTCTCCAGAAGCAGTGTATCCCAGTAGTCCCCTCTACCAACGGCACGGGGGACAACTGGGACTTTAATTTTTAGATGTCCCAGTCTCCCCCACTCCCTCTCTTCTAGCAATATTATAGGGCAGTCTCAAGTGGGGAGACGGGATATTTAAAAATGTAAGTCCCAATTGTCCCCTCCACCGGTGACACGGGGGATAACTGGGAGATTTTTATAAGAAATCCCAGTTGTCCCCCAAGGGGACAAACGTCAGAGGGGACTACTGGAATACACTGCTCCAGAAGCTGCATTCTTTGAAATATATGACTTCATTTATGAATCTATTGATTATGATATGTCTATATTTTCTTTGAAATTAATATGAGTAGGTATTTGCTATATTGGGAACTTTATTATGTTTTGTTTTTGTTTTTAGAATCTTGAATAACCTTACCAGTATATTGCTTTTTGAAGTGAACAATCATACGAGATTGACTCTCTCTGTGTACTATCCTTTTCCAGGCATTCTGCAAAAATACTGATATAACCATAGCCCCCGTACTTGTTTTTCTCTAATATGTTTTATTCCCCTGAAGCCCCGTAGCGCTCGAAAGAGGGGGGCAGCCCACAAAAACCTCAATATCATTCCAAAACGTTAGGTACCGTTACCGTGGGGCCACCTGTCAGCTCGCACTTAACATATACAAGGCAGCCCTTCGTAAAACAAGGTAATGCCTCAGCCACGAGCTAGTCCGACGCGGACGTGCGGATTCTAGTTCATTGCGTGTTATACTACGGCAGTCATAGTCGGCGGCCGCGTCGCAAAACGCCAGTGGTCGCGGCGTGACCGAGCGGTAAGGATGCGTTCTGTCACAAGAATGTTCCAGCAAAATCATGTTTCACCGGTCATTGCCGCCTATGTGGTCTAGTGTTAAGACCACGAGCCTCAGACCTAGCTGCAGCGGGTTTATCTCAGTGGAAGGTACATGTTTGTACTGGTTTGGTTGGTGGCTTGACTTATGGTTCGCTTGGCACGCTACCATCATCAGAATCTAAATATTTTGCCATAACAACAGTTTAAGTAGCATTGTTGTGCGCCGACAGTTAGAGATAAGATAGTAAATTCAGTAGTAAAGCGTGCTTCCATTTTCGTTCTTATCACAACTTAACATTAGGTGAGGTAGGCCAAGTGCTTACGCTTACCCGCAAGGTGTAAATTAAAAAAAACGCAAAATCATGGTTCACCGGTCATTGTCAGAAGTGGCTAAATATTTCCGGGCGGACCTTTTTGCCCTTATTTGACGTCGAGAGACCACTTCGACGGCACGGGTCGCCACTTTCCCACAATTGTCGTTTTATCTCTTTTATTGTGACATGCAACTTTTTATTTGGGATTTGGTTTTTGTTACACTTATTTGACGTGCTGCTGGCGGAGTTACTCTGTAAAGTGTAAAGAAATCTAGAGCAATATGTGAACCCGCACTTTCGCGCAATTCGATCCGGGTGACATAACAATTAGGCTATTGTTTTCTTATTTTTTTATGGTTTCCCGAATTAAAATGTATTTTAATTATTATGCTTAGTACATTGTATTATTTTTATTTTTAAACTAGTAGAATAGTTACTATGATACGTAAAAATTTACAATTTTGATTCCTGTTTTTTTATTAAGCGATCCGGCTAAATAGATTTTAATTCTATCTTCAGTACTCCACCGGCGGAAACCGAAACACTGGATCTTTCTATCTTATCACAAAATGACGACACATAATACTGCTGTTAAAATAATTTTAGTACAACAGGCTTCGGCAACAGGTCAAGGAAAGATGGTGGTAGCTTGCTAAGCGACCTAAAAACAAGCCGTACCATAGTTGGACCATCGATCCCAAGACCTCTAGGGGATTTAATTCTAATTCAAAAATATTTATTCAAAGTAGCAGTAATGACAGAATGTTTTTGGTTTACAAATATTCTGTTAGAAGGTTGAAATAGAATTATGTTTCAACCATCAATAAACTACGTAACCGAATAATGCACACGCTCCAAAAGTTATCCATTAGTTGAGAGTGCAAAACCAACATTACTACCTCAAACTGTTCGCCAGTTAAGGTCAAAACTATCTGTACGGTGTAAACTCAATTTCCCCAGCCATTGTGCAAAGTGGCTAGCTATTTTGGACGGGCCCTTACGTATTGTTGATATTGCTTGTCGTTTATTGAAGAACCCTGAACGGTATTGGTAAAATATATCTCTGTGTAGAGACACGTCTCTTTATGTATTTTGTTAAAGAAAGTTACCTGAGATTTCTTTTTATAGACACGATAATACTAACTTCTGTACGCGTTATCTGCTTTTGTGAAATTTGGACTGTTATTAGACGTAAATATCTTTAAATATTTATAAAATACAGTGAAAAAATCAAATGTATATGTGACCCAGCCAGGAATCAAACCTGGGTCTTCCGCAATCCGGGCGGCTGCACAGACCATTATGCTACCGGGAAGGCTGACGTAAGCAATAAATTTCTTCACTGCTTTTTAATTTTTGAGTGCTTTTTAGCGGCACAGTGTCATCTATCCAACGGTTATTGAAACCGATGGCTATGCAGACCACAAATTTGATAACACAACGCTATAGTAAACTTGACGTTTTTTTTAAAGTGCTAATTGCTGCACTGAAGCTGAATTGAATATTTATAAAATACAGTGAAAAAATCTTGTTACTCTGCGAGTAACATACTAGTAGTTACAATGTAATGTATATATATCATCAGCATCATCTCAGCCAAAAGACGTCCACTGCTGGACATAGGCCTAACGTAATGTATAACTGCTTGATATTCCAAGTATGTGCCTTAATAGAATACGATGTTTCCCAAGATTTAATGTGAGCTTGTTCAAAGCCAGGGTACCCTCCATCATCATCATCATCAGCTCATTTTATGTCCCCACTGCTGGGGCACGAGCCTTCCCTATGGATGGATAGGGAGAACGGGCCATAAACCACCACGCGGGCCCAGTGCGAGCCGGGACCAACGGCTTTACGTTTTACTTGCACGGAGGAACTCGAGTTGATAAATGTTTGGTCGCCCATCCGATGACCGGCCTTTGCGAAAGTTGCTTAACCTCAACACTCGCAAACCGGGCGCGTTAACCACTGAGCCATCGAGCTCCTCTCCACCATCCAACCCCAAATTTCATCCAAACTCATACGTTCCGACGTAGGTATTTGAAAACCAAACAAACATCTATTCTGTCATTTATACATCTCTAACATTATTAGGAATAAATGACATAACTCCCCTGTTTCTCTCAATAATGTTAGTCAATGCTTTTCCTAGTACCTACTAGTAGTGCTAGTACCTATTTATTATACACCGATCGATCCTACTAATATTATAAACGCGAAAGTTTGTAAGTATGGATGGATGTTTGTTACTCTTTCACGTAAAAACTACTGAATGGATTTTAATGAAACTTTCCTCATATGCAGACCATGACCAAGACCAGCATATAGGATACTTTTTTTTTTGCTTTTTTTAGTCTTCGCGAACGAAGTCGCGGGCAACAACTAATAACTAATAAAGTGTTTTTGTTAGACTCTTAAATGGGCCCATTCTAATAGATAATAATAAATGTTTTTTTTTTAAAAGAACAAATAGAAGCGGTTGGTGGAGAAAAAATACTTTAATTAGATCTTCTTCGTTAAACTCGGAGATATGCCATAAAATATTTCATGGTGGAGTGGAATTCCATTTGGAATTCTGAATACTTATTTTTACATTGAAGGGTAATATAGGATAAACGTCAATTACCGTCTTACCGCCTTACAAATAAACAAAGAATAAGGTCCGAGTAGTTATTCCGTGTTTTGTTCCTATCATGTAAACGTCATTTCAAATAAGAGTAAAAGAGACAAAACACGGAATAACTATTCGGACCTTATTCTTTGTTTATTTGTAATATACATAAAGTTTAAATGAAAGAAGAAGTGTATCGAGGAAATTTGACAGTTTGTGGTAGTCTGATGTTCAGGCGTGTGTACTTTAAGCAGCTATTTAGTAAAGAGTATTAAACAATCGAGCTGCGACATTTACGCTACATCTCATTCAAGGCAATTGAGCATAAACGCAATGGCCACAATTTAAGGAGAACCACAGAAGGCACGCATCACACTATCTCTCAGAGCTGCGCTCTCGAACTGTTCCGAAGATCGTGTCCGCAGGAGGGTCTTTGTGTGCGTTGTTTGAGCGCGGTATGTGAGAGCCATATTACATCTCGACTGTGATTTTTGCGTAAAATGGCCAATTTTGGCGTTCTTGATCTCAGAAACAAAAATACATTAACAATTTTGACTTATTGAATAGTGTAGAATAGCTATTGGCATAGTTCGTAGCGGCCTCAATTTTTGTAAATTTTGCTAAACTTTTTAATTAAAACCAAAATTGCAGAGAAATATTTTCCTAAAATGCGCGAAGGCACTTTTTGAGCTCCTAGATTGAACTACTGTCCTAAACAAATGAAATAAAAAAAATTGAATGTTATCTATACAGTCGTTTAGTTCGTAGCGGCCTCGGAATTTTTAGACATCATTAATTTTAAATAGAAAAAAAAACTTATTCTAAACCAAAAAACTTCGAAAATAGCTTTAAGTTAACTGTGAATTTCTCCTATCTACGATAATATTATTGAGGACAGTTTACCTATACCAGAATAATTGTATTATATTGAGGAATAAAGATTTTAATAATGAAAGTGGATGAAGCGAAACAAGTATGTAAGGATCGTAGCAAGTGGAAAGAAGTGGTCTCTGCCTACCCCTACGGGAAAGAGGCGTGATTATATGTATGTATGTATGTATGTAAAATTACTATAAAATGCGATGCGCCGGCCGGCGCGGCAGCGGCCGTCCGAACTCAGTCCTATATTCTCGCAGAGTGGAGATTTGTAATAGGGCTCTTAAGTTTACCTTCTGTGGCCTTATTTTGTGCAATGTGCGATTACTTCCCTGCCGCAATAGCAAGTAGCCGTAATAGTAGTAGTCGTTAGCGTCTAGATTAAGACAATGAGCCATCTTGGCCGTCACGCGATTGGTATTGGCCATTTCCTCGTCACGTGGTGGAGCAGTGACTTCACCGAAGCATGGTCCTGTCGGAAGTCGATGACTGTTTTGGTACCATGTCATTATTATGACTTCAATAAAATTGTCCTATCTGATCCAAAGCCCTCGGAGAATCTAGTAGGGAAAGGGGACACACATTATAGTGCGTGTAGCCATTCCTTCTAGAAAACCTCTTACGTTGCTTCGTTTCACTTATGGTTCTCGCCGCCCCCAAAAGCGTCTGGTAACACTGATAATGCTATTGAAGAAATTAGCAAACACTCCTAAAAAATTAAATTAAAGCTCCAAAGAATCCAAGCTGGCTTATTGTATCCAAGCCACGGTGAGCATTATTTCAAGCATTTAAATTTTAAATTAAATTTTAAAATACAGACGAATTGAGAACCTTTTTTAAGACGGTTAAAACACACTAATAAAATTTATATTACTTACTCGTAATGAATAGTTTTTTTGTGTTTGTTTGTTTGAGCTTGGTTATCTCTGGAGCTACTGGTCCAATTCCAAAAAGTCTTTCACTTATAGATTGATATTTTCCTATCGGGTAACATAGGCTAAATTTGATTTTGTTAAAACAGTTATTTTAAAAATATGAATGCAACGTGGATGAAGTCGCGGGACAAAGTGCTAGGAAAATATGTAAAAAAAAAGTCATAGTCAATTTCAAAATTGTTAAGGTAACCCATAGGTATAATAAAAATGTTGTGTTGTGTCCGTTTGTTCGAACGCGTAAAACTGCCGTAAAAATCAAACAATTCCATTATGTTATACGATAAACCTTTTTATCGTTTTCAAGAGTGTCTGTACACCTTTTCTGTATTTCGTGCACTGGTAGGTACTATAATCTGCAAAAAGCTCATATTGACCAAGATTGCCTATGTAAACAACAGATGCTTTCCAACTCAAAATCTTTGTCACGGCAATGCGTGGCCATTATGGAGAGAGTTTGCCAAGAGTGCCAAGCCAAGGGTGGCTTTATTTGTAGTGTGCGTTATTTTTGACATTAGATAACGTTAATGTTACGAAAACGAGATTTTGTAAAACTTTAACTCTTCTCGTTTGTCGCCAGGTGGCGCAGCTAAAATGCCTTACTGATTTTCGTTTTCGTTGGATCCGAAATGCTTTGAGTCTCAAGTCGTATGATCGAAAAAACCGTCAGGGGTATCTAGAGTAAATGGCATCATGAAAACGTGTCCCCTTTTATTACTAGATGCTCCGAGGGGTTCGAATCGAAACGGGAAAACACATGGTCATGTAAGCTAGTGTCATATAGCGACAGCAGTCCATTTTGATTATGGTAGAGTTTCTTTGAAAGACGAGGAAACGAGATAAACGATAAGTAGATAAGGACAAGTTATACCAATCCTGTTGCCTGTAATACAGGTCGCAGGCAACAATAGTCGCATCTTCAGTTAATGTGCCTTTTGTTTTTCTGTCACTATTGACATTATTTGTAATTCCGGGCTCTAGAAACTTTTTAATTGTAAGTGTGTTAAGTTTTGTTTTTTTTTGTATTGTATTACGGCTCCGGATGAAATACATCAAGACTATTCGTTCGTTCTATCTTCTTAGGTAATACATAAATAAACAATATCGATGATGATGAATGATAATAGAAATGGGAAGTGAGAAATGATATTACCCCCCAACCCCTCGAGTATCTCAGTGAAGATGTGGGGCTTTACTAAGTCCTCACGCAGACTTCTTGTGAGAATTTGAAAAGTGACGTTGCACTGTTTTGTGTCATTTGCCAACACTCATGCACACTCACGAACACTTAACGGTTAATAATCCACCATTATTTCACATTAATATTCGATATAACACAAATTTTAGAAATTAAAACGAAACCGCAGACATGACTCTTCACTTTCCCGCCAAGAAGTCCTAAACATTGTATGATTTGGTAACGACATACTTTTTATTGTAAATGTCGTTACATCTATTAAAGCTGTGGAGTTTCGCCCATTCTTTTCCACAGCTAAGAAATAGACGTCCTGAATGTGTAGTAGGTAAAAAATGTATGGACGATTCAAAAGCACTTTTCGTAAGTTTATTTAATAAAAATAATTGTCTTTGACTTTGATTGAATATTGCAACTGTGAAATTGTATTTAAGCAATAAACATTTATTTTATTTTATTATTTAGTAATCTAATGTCACGACCCACAACAAGAAATCTAATAATATGTTTTTACGGTAGTGGCACCAGAATTCGACAGGAACCAGTGATCGATCTCTTCCTTTCATCACCATCATCATCATCAGTTCATTTATGCCCCCAAAGCTGGGGCACGAGCCTTCCCTATGGATGGATAGAGAGAACATCAATCAACAATTATTAAAAATAGGGGTCAGCAACAATTAAAGTTTTTATTGGAATAAATAATTTACCACAATAACAATTAAATTAAAGTACTTAAAACTTATAAAAAAAACTATTAACTATAAATAAAAAAATTGCCCCAAATCATCCCCATCAGGCAGTGTCAGCCAGCAGCATTGCCACGTTGGATAGCAATGCTCACGTTGGCCCAAGTAGCTGCTAGCTCTGGGTTCCCGGGTGGTTTCTACTAATAACAGCAACTGATTTTTGAATTTCGCAACAATATAATACAATCTCCGCTTCCTAGCTATAGTCTAGTAACATTTCAATTAACTTCTATGTTATTTTTTGCGACGAAAGAATTGTCGAACACTGGTTTGGTACCACCACGGTACTATGCTAGCATTGTTGTGTGACATATTAGATAGGTAAATAAATCACGTTCGCTAACCGCGGACAAAGGCGTCCGCCTTTGTCGTAAACGCGCCAATAAAACGCCCTGTATATGAGAGCGGCTTTACAACCCTTTGTGGCACTCTACATGATCCAATTGTGTGTAATAAATAAGTTATTTATGTAGCTGTATTATAACTTTTTGAGTCACACCCGAAAGTGGTAGTAATTGAATTGGCGTGTTTATTTCATTGGTTCAAACCGCGCTGTGATCTGAGCATTGGATTGGTAAATAAAAGTCAGAAGTTGCCTGTAATCGTGCTTTAGAGAAAACCACCTACTCGTATATACCTAATATACACACATGACGACGACGTTACACGAAGTCGAACTAGCGCTCGCTGCAGCTTTGCAATCCCGGGAGAAAGGAATCTAATTCTGTAGCTAACTAACTACCTACCTACTTTTACGTTTATAAAATTCTTAAATGTTAATGATAAGAATTCATGGAACTGACATTCCTCCAGCAACGGCTTTACGTGTCTTCGAAGCACAGAGGAGCTCGAGATGATACATTTTTGATCACCCATCCCATGACCGGCAATGCGAAAGATTCTTGCGCCATCGAGCTTCTCGAGAGATGGCATTAATAAATCCTCTTCTAGTCTTCATTATTTTTTAAAGTAGTTAATGTTGTTAAATATAACATTTTATCATATCTTATTAACCTTGGGAACACATTGAACTTTCTTATTAGAATAAATAGAGTTACAATGTACCATTAACCCCATTTAACAATGCCAACTACCAGGTTTAATTAAAACTAAGTTATTTATAAGCAAAAATGATGCTATATTTAAATTAGGTTTAAGGTCTGACCTACTACAATCTAGAGCAAGATGGAGAAAATTAAATTCCGCTAGATGTAAGTGATGTACGATGTCTTTACAACGAACTAGCTAGTTTCCATTGACTTCGTCTGCGTGGAATGGAAGAATATAATACTTTGTTTGCATTAAAAGTGCTAAGTTATGTTCATTCGATGGTCATGCACATTTTTGTATATAGTCTTTTCAGACATGCAAAATTAATTTAAACACAACGAAGCGTACATTTGGTAAAAATAATTATCAAAATACATATAACTATCAAATAATGATGAAATGACAATTAACTCTTTCAAATGAAGAAATTTAGTGACTCGTTTCTTTGTCGCATCTCTAAAAGATGGAATAGTCTACCAGCACACGCTTTACCTCTTTCCTATGATACGTCCTTCAAACGAGGCGTGAAGAAGCACCTTGTGGGCCGGCAGAGTGAAGTTGACTGATGCTGCGTTGTTTTAACGCTGCACCAGTTGGTTTCGCGTCTGGACTCCATTTTCACTTAACATCAGGTGGTGTGGAGTCATTTGCCGTGCTAAGTATAAAAAAAAAATGTTGTCAACTAGTCAAAAATACATGCCGATTTAAAAAATACGCAAAACTAATATTACAACGTGTAACAGAAAGGTGCTGTAAAAATTAACAGATCCAAAATGTGTCCGATCTAGAACTTGTATGATGTAGACTTACTAAGACTTTTATTAACTTTTATTTGTTAGGATTTTTTTTAATAATTATTTCTATTTTTTTTTTAAGTTTAGTTTGTTCCTTAAGGAACCGGCTAAGGTCATAGACCATGCTGCCATGTCATTAGTTTCTTAATTTCATTGTAATACATAAATAAACAATATTATATTGATGATGATGAATGATAATAGAAATGGGAAGTGAGAAATGATATTACCCCCCAACCCCTCGAGTATCTCAGTAAAGATGTGGGGCTTTACTAAGTCCTCACGCAGACTTCTTGTGAGAATTTGAAAAGTAACATTGCACTGTTTTGTTTCATTTGCCAACACTCATGCACACTCACGAACACTTAACGGTTAATAATCCACCATTATTTCACATTAATATTCGACATAACACAAATTTTAGAAAATAAAACAAAACCGCAGACATGACTCTTCACTTTCCCGCCAAGAAGTCCTTATTATTTCTATTGTTATGTATGTATGTCACATCAAAATATAAACAAGTCACAGCCCTAGTGGCTTAGCGACCTCTGTGTACTTACATTTATGATCACTGCTGCTTGCATTATGCGTGTCTGACGCGCATGACTTCACTAATATAAATATTTGCATATTTGCAATTGCATGACAAATTAAAGTTAATAAATGTCTCAGTAACAACACACACAAGATCTAGATCGGATACATCTTGGATATTTTCATTACACACAGAAATAATTAACTCAATTAACTTCAATAGAGGAAAACAAAACAACCTACTTACTATAAAACAAATCAAATTAAACAAAATATAACGTCTGAATACAAGTCAACCATCCAAATTGTGGATGAAATAAATTTCTTGACGACCTCCTTGGTCGAGTGGTTAGTACACCGGTTTTCATGGTGTCACCATCTCTGAGGTCCCGGGTTCGATCCCCGGTCGGGTCAATTTAGAAATTATTGTTTTTCTAAATTGTCTCGAGTCTGGGTGTTTCCTATGTATAATAAGTATGTATTTGAGTATTTTAAGTATGTTTATCCGTTGTCTAGTAACCATTTAACGAGTTTCATAACGAAGCTTCTCTTGGGCTAGATAATATGAGTGTAGGAAAGTTTATTTATTATTATTATTATTTATTTATTCTTTGGTGTAAATATAGACTCTCATCTGCTAAATTTGCCGCATTTGGCAAGCGTGGTGATTAAGCCTAGATTATGATTGATGATCACAAACCCGGGCAAGACTACGGAAATATTTATCACTCGTAAGTTACTTTGCCCGAGATAGGAATTTAACTAAAGTTCTCGGATTTCGAACCGAGCCTTAGAGCATTAAACCAACAGCCGAGCGCTATGCTATTCGACAATGAGTATTTTTATTTTTTATTTTTTATTTCTTTCCACAGTACATAGTGTCTAAGTACTACACTTAACTTAACTATATTTGTCCATTGAAATGAAACAACTTTTACAGATCTACTCGCGTTTATTTTACACATTACTACCGTTATTACACATACACTACACATTACTGACCCTGCAAAGGGTTCGAAATGTCAGGATAAACATTAATTAAAACTAATGTGTAAAATAAACGCGAGTAGATCCGTAAAAGTTGTTTCATTTCAATGTTAAGTGTTCGCGTAAACTTTAGAAAACAATATATTTGTCCATTCACAATGTTTCGTAAAGTTAATGTCATTAACAATGGTAAATGGTAACATCCATCCGTCAGTATTTTTTTTTAATTTACGATGTTGATCATGATGGTGATAATGATTTGATTTCTGTGTGTGAGTTTGGTGTACTTATCTAAATAAATTAATGAAACATCGACACGCGGACATCCTTAACTGCGCTTGTTAATTAATTTCTAGCGTCCATATCCCTCATAGCTTCTGCAATCTACAGCTAAGAACTTAGCTAGCTAATTAAAATGTAGTTAGCTATATCACAGCAAGATGCCGCCTCGAGGGATGAGAAGTTAATTCCTTGGAATTGATGCAGTTTGCGCAACTAACGTTATGTAAATGAATAAGCTTACCTTACCGGAGTCGCTCTAAAAATATAAAAGAAATGAAACAACTTTTACGGATCTACTCGCGTTTATTTTACACATTAGTTTTAATTAATGTTTATCCTGACGTTTCGTCCGTGTGACCACAGTCTCCCTGTGACCACGGACCCTGCAAAGGGTTCGAATGTGTAAAATAAACGCGAGTAGATCCGTAAAAGTTGTTTCATTTCAATGTGTAGTGTTCGCGTAAACTTTAGAAAACAATAATATGAAAGAAGTTAATTAATTACTTAAATATATGGTTCATGGCACTTGATTTTATATTTATTCGCTAAACAAGGTCTTTTGTCCTGTTAACCAAACCGATAGATTTTTTTTACCTCTTTTCTTGGCATAGTGGATTATTTGAGACGCATAACTTACAAAAAATTTCGACTAGTGAAAAAATAACACATTTTATATCAAAAAAAAAAATATAATATAATAATATATAATATAATATTATATTATATAATAATATATAATATAATATCAAAATAAAGAGAATTTGCTGATTTTTTAGACGGCGTTTTCAGCGTCACCGGACTTAAATGGTTCCTCATGTCGTGTAATCACCATCCGAGGTTTTCTAGAGGGAATGGCATCATGCACTAGTGAGGGATTCGGATCGAATCGGGACCGATGACGTTGTGACAGTCATGACAGCAAAATTTTGTAGCCTAGACTGAATAAAACGTTTTAAAAAAGTATTTGTAAAGATATTGCTGTTGGTCTCTGGTCTTTACAGCGTAATTGGGTTTATAAGCAACAACTACGTGGTTTGATTATTGATACGGTTCTCGGTATTATCGGTACGGTTGCAAGTCTCTTGTGCGGCTTCTTTACAATATAATTCAACACAGTAAGGTTCGCGAAGCCTTAAAATAGGTTTGGTCTGTATAAAAAAGGTACTTACTACATTTTATCAAAACACAATTTGAAGCAACTTTATTGCACATGACAAAAAGCCCTTCTGGGCTTGTTATTGTTAGTAAAATAACGATTAGTGAAGTAAAAGATTATGATAAAGACAAAAACACATTTTTATTTAGATTTTTTTAATGCAAATAAATTTTTTTTTTGAACGTGACATGTATAGCCGCAACGTATTGAGCTGAGTACGAACCCTTCAAAGTTGTAGAAAAGTTATAGTAGGTACCTACATCATACTTACCTAAACATCGATCGAACAGTTGATCGATGTAGATTAAGTTAAGAAACAAACTGGAATAATCGAACAAGTTTCAATAATTAATGAAGCTTAACACATTCTTTTAACTTGAATTTTTAATTTTTAATAGCAGAAATATTTAGTTAATGACGATTTTCCTCTTAGCGTGCGTCAGTGTTGACGACGATAATATCAAAGAGAGCATTAATCATTTTCAATGAATTTTGACGCATAGGATTTGTTATTAAGAGACTTTTTATATGTGTTCTAATAACTTTATAAATCTTTACATTTTTATAAGTCAAAAATTTTTTCAATTGGTTTATTAAATGAAATTAATGAATGAAATTAGGTAGAAAAACAGCTTATGTCATCCACGAATACTTGAACTATCTCTATTTAAAAAATCATGTCGACCCGCTGCTCCGTTTCAACGTGCGAGAAGAACAAACCGACACACTCTACATTTTAATACAGGTACTTGTATTATCTGTGGTATTAGCTAGAATTGATCAGAGGGATCACACATAAAGGACATCCCTATGATATTACACTCCCAACGGCTCTAGATGTCGAGTAAATTGAAAACATAAAAGTGAAAGTACCAACGCGTCGTGGGATTAATTATATCGATAGAATTTATCGTTTACCACCTACCTACGACGGTATAGTCAGCACTGGAAGTTGAAAACACAGCAACTTTACAATGTAGTTACAGCTTACCGAATTCTAGTAATTCTAGTAATTTCCTCAATAGACTTGAATTTTATGTGTTTTAGAAATATACTCGTGAAAATAGAAATACTTAAAAATTCTTTTTTTTTTACCTGAATTTAATACATTTGTTTTCCAATAAAGACAATAACAAGATAATAATTAAACTATACGTAGTTAAACTTATAAAAAACTATAAACTATTATACTACTAACTAACTGTTAACTATAAATAAAAAAAAATCCCCAAATCATCCCCATCAGGCAGAGTGAACAGTAGTTAGCAGCATTGCCACGTTGGATAGCAATGCTTATACGCCGGCCGGCCCAAGTAGCTCTGGGGTTGTTTCTACTAATTTTATAGAAATATCTTTGAAGAGTTTGTGAGTTTGTTTTTTATTTTTAATTATTCTTCATTCATACATTTTATTTTTACTTTTATTAATCAACAATTTTATTTAGTATATGTCATCATAGCCATATCGTAGATTTGCTCACTTCACGAAATGCTCGAGAATTTCATGAAATGGTCGCATTTCATTTTGGATGTACAATGTGTTTTGTGATATAGTAAAATAACTAAATCATTGAAATAAAGTCATCACTACAATTGATGGATAGTTGCTTAATCACTACGCTTGACAAATGTGGGCTGGTGATCACTAACCCAGGTTTTACCGAGGCGTTTATGGCATATATCGTATGGCATTTAAACTATATCTATGGCATATGGTTGAACATGTATTGAATAAATTTAACAGTTTTGGATTGTCGCAACTAGTCGCACGCAAGACGCTGACGCTCGCGACCGGGGCCGCAGGCCGACAGTCTTCAACGCTTTCTCTCTCCATTAAGGGAAAATTGTGAAAAATAACCGTACAATTTGCACGTTTCAATTCTTTTGCTATGTTACAAACTAACCTGCATGTGCCATGATGCCTTATTTAATGGGACCTGCCATCCAAATCAAATCTGTAACATTATGGGTGGCGTAATGAGGTTATGTCGTCGGCTTCAATCTCATTACTGATGCGAGCGCGAGTTAATAATAGCATTCGGAGTAATAATAAGCATTTCCTTGACATATATTTTATTTTTTATTCCTTACAGGGGGCCTACCGCCTAACTTTATCGCTATCGCTCTCGCTATCGCGCTCTATAGTTTATGGCGTAATCTAGTAATTTCGAAAGCGATACAAAAGCAATATCGAAAGCTTTAGGCTATAGCTTTCGATATTGCTTTCATATCGATTTCGAAATGACAAGATGACGTCGTAAACTATAGAGCGCGATAGCGAGAGCGATGGCGATAGAGTTAGGCGGTCGGGGGGCTGGTTATCATTTGGACTTCATCTCACCTGATGTTAAGTGATGATAAGGCCGAAGGTGGTAGCGCACTTCACCCGGAATCCTCAATTACTGAGCCACTGGCAATCTTATCTCTAACTGTTGGAACACAACTACTAACATTGATGTTTTGGCGACTTATTTAGATAAGATGGTGGCATCTAGCCAGGTCTTAAAACAAGTCTTTCCACCATCTAAACCAAGTATATGTTACATTATGTACACACGCCTGCACTTCAACCTGCCACAAACTGTTAAATTTCCTCAATAGACTTTGAACTTTATTACTAAGTTGTATGGTTGAAAATGTATTGAAGAACTTTGACAGTTTTGGGTAGGTTGATGTGCAGGCGTCCGTACATGTTTTGGTACCCAAAAAGATACAATTCAGACAAAAATAAAATTAATTATTATAATCAATGTACCTACTATCTCCTCAAAACCTTTATACATGGAGAAACCGTTATAGAAGCTTAGATTTTTATTTTAATCTAAGTATAGAAGTGTGAAATGCACCTATAAAAGTATTTGTAAATGTGACTGCAACATTTGTTTAATTACCCGTTTTTATTAATTATTTCTCGTATTTACAATAACAATCAGCTTCAAGCGGTAACGTTAGAGTCATGGTTCAACGCCCGAAAGCGGGTCACCATTAAATTTGCCCAACAGTGCGATTCTCCAGAGTCTCACCAGAATGACATTCGTTAAAAATAACCGGTGCCGAATGGCGGAAACCTAATAAAAAGCCGTTAATAGTCAGCAGAAATGATAAAACTGCTCGTAAATTGCCATCAAAGGGGTAGGAAATGGTAAATAAACGGTGTTGTTGGTGCTGGGAATGCGGCCATTTTGTTTTTTTTTACCACTATGCTATGCGTTGCTGATATACCTACGTACGCATCTGAATCATTCCCCGGACTGTGTAAACAAGTTGGTATGGAGATGTTACAGTGAGAAACGATATTTTAAATAAACGATATGTTAAATCAGTTATGACAAGGTAAAAATATATTTTCAATTGATAATATTTATAACCATTTTAAACTACCATGGTCATTTGCATATTGCATTGTATGAGTAAATCCGTGATGATAATGGCGCATACTCAAAAATAATAAACATGGTAAGAATCCCGTTAGTTGATAATATTTGATTTGACGATGTGGTCAGTACTTAACGCATCATAAACAACTCGTTCAATTCATGTTTTCAATTCAGATTTTAGGGCATTGAAGCAGCGCGTCCTGGTGACAGGAGGAGAGTTGCAATTTTGCCAATTTTCCATGTTAATAGATGATTCAAATTGGGGTCCCTTTGGTTTGCATATATTTAAAATTAATAATCTACTTTGGCATAACTTTTAATGGCATAATAATACTTTGATATTTATAAATAGTTTTTATGTACTGTTTTGACAGTTATGCCTGTCATTTGGAACATATTTAATTTAATTTAGCGTCGCATAATGTGTAAGACATAATATTTATTCGCCTAATCGTTAAAGATATTTTAGTTTCTTATTGGGATAGGCACTGGATCATCTTATTTGTTGAAAGCTTTTGAATCTTCATCATTTGACATATTAACATTGCCAACTGACAGTAAACTAAAATTATTTTGACCTGATCTTAGTTCTGCATATCTATTAATCTTACGTTTGAAGCTTATTAAGATGGACCACCGGTAGTCGTGACCCAAAACGCAGCTGACAAGCTCTCAAGCGATACTGCTCCAATTATGGGCTCCCTTTGATCTCGGCAAATGTGACTCAATAGCCATGACTGCAGTTGCCAATGCATGAGACGATTTATGTGCGATATGAGAAATAACAAAAAGCAAACTAAAATTAACTTTGTATAAGCTTGAAATAGAAAATTAATAAGAAGACGTTTATTTAAAAAGGATCATTATTAATTCATAACCAACAATGTTGTTATTTATGCCAATAACTTCCCCTTTTATGTTACAATATCATTGTATGCCATGCTATTAATGTTTATAACCGTATTTAGCCCATAAAATAAGTCTTTTAATGTTATATTTTTAGCATATTTACAATGTTATAATTTCATTATCGCACTTCCAAAAGATAGAATAATCTACCAGCACACGTTTTCCTTCCTTCCTATGACATGGCTCCTTCAAACGAGGCGTGAAGAAGCACCTTGTTGGCCGGCAGGGTGAGAGTGACTGATGCTGCGTTGTTTTCACGCTAAACCACTTGTCCTTGCGTCTGGACTCCGTTTCCCCTTAACATCAGGTGGAGTGGAGTCATTTGCCGAGCCGGGTATAAAAAAAAAATTAGTTACAAGATATTTTTTTTGATAAGTGGTAGCTATGCTAAATTTAATTTATATTAAATTCAAATAATTTCTGCATACATGTAGCATTTTTTTCCAGTACCTACCATAAATATTTATGTAAGTGCAGCAGGAGAACATGTCATGAATTTTTCATTAAATATACAAGCTTTTAATGTGTCTCAAAACGAAGATTTAATTATACGTTTTTTTCTAACACGTGCTAGAAACGGAGTAGGTCCGGCGGCGGCGGCGGGGCGGCGGGATAGTTGCTATACCTATATTAAAAGAAGAGGAAATAGTATAAAGAAAGATTAAGCAAAAAATGCCGTTAAAAAAGCTTGGTATTCTAGGCGAAAGTTGAGTGTTACTACTTACCCCTATTTATAATTTAATTAATAAGAGCCATCTTACGGTATTTCCGGGCATCTTGATATTATTATGATGTGGCCTACCCGTCGTCAAAACAACGACAAAAGAGGTTGATATGCCTGGCTTACTCCGTACCTACATTGAATATTCGATTATCGATAGCCATCTTCTTTGTAGAAAACTAGTGACATTTGCGCGCATCGGCACGTATATTGAGAGCTTCGGAACTCTCTTTGCTATTCGGCGAGAGTGCCTTGTGCGAGAGTTTGTATGGCACAAAATGTATTTATTTGACACTGTGAGTTTTTTTACCTTTATTTTTCTTACGATGATGCAGTGGTAAACACGTTTGGTCTACGGTTGCTGAAGTTAAGCAATTTTTACAAAGGGTGACCAAAAATGTATTATCTCTAGTTCCTTTGAGTTTAAGAAGGTACGTAAAGCAGTTAGTCAAAGGCGAAAAATCGTTTGGTTCTACTAAATTTATGCGATTTGAAATAACCACTAGTGAGCTTTAATTTTAAAGATTACACATGGATGAATAAATGTTTGTCAATCAATTTCACTTGAGCAAAGAAACTTCGTGACACATTGCTAATTGATTTCTTTTAAACATAACTTTGAAGTCATTGTTTACCAAAAAGTATAAAATGTTCTTATCAATTATCTTTTTAAAATGCTAAACCAATGACGTACCAAAAACTGCTTAGGTTAATTTGCTTTAGCATTCATTCCTGATATGATTTCAATCTGGCCGGCGTTCCCGACTCCCCGTTGGATCGCATTGTGGACACAACTATTAGATCTCTATCTAACAACGACGGAGCCGACAAATTGGTTTCATTCTGCGAGTATATTGCTGTACTACTTTCGCACTATTGTATGTCATATTATCTACGAATAGGTATAGATAGAGAGCTCGATGGCACAGTGGTTAACGCGCACGGTCTGCGCAGAGTCCGGTCATTGGATGGGTGATCAAAGATGTATCATCTCGAGCTCCTCCGTGCTGAAGGCACGTAAAGCCCGTTGGTCCCGGCTGCATCAGCAGTCGTCAACAGCCACACTGGGCTTGTTTGGTGGTTTATGGCCCGTCCCTATCTATCTGTAGGGTAGGCTCGTGCCCCAGCAGCGGGGACACAAAATGAGCTGACGATGATGACCATAAGATAAAGAGATATCATAGGCACTATTTGTTGCATTAGATGTAAGAGTATATCAGCGAGTTTCATTTGCCATTCGATCACGTCACATTAGTTTGATGATTGAACGTTGTAGAATCGTTCAATTATATTTTACAGCAAGCTTCAAGCAAAGATTAACTCCTAACTAACTAGAAGACAAATTGTAAGAAGTTTTCATAAGATTCAAGAAACTTTTCTTCTGAATGTTTTTTCTCGCCTTGCCCATTCTAATATTCAGTCAGAACCCCTATAAAGGACAATGGAAAGACATGAACCAGCGCAAGAATTTACTACACGCCATCAGACAATTTAACATCACAAATAAATCTATGTCTACTACAACATTTGTGACAAAGCTATTCAGTCAGTTCGATTGACTGAGTTCAATGAGCTAACTCTAGAATCTAGATTTATTCTCAGATCGATACTTACCAACGCCATCGGGCGTCACTTTTTTCTTTTGCACATTTTCGCTTCAAGCAATCCCTCCATTGCATACATTTGCTTAAAGCTTGTGTTCTATAGGTGAGGCAGCTATTTCTTTACTATAAATAATGGTTTGAAATCGTTCAAATGTTGTCATTGTTTTTGTGGAAAGTGTACTTACAGGTGTTCGAAAAGACTTGAATGGTAGATAGGAGACGCATTATAGATCGAAATAAAAGTACAAGGGTCTTTTTATTGACTATACTAGCACTTTACTCGCGACTCCGTCCGCGTGGATTTGAGATATTAATTTTTTTTTTGTTAAATTAAAATATAGCCTATGTTACCTGGAATGTAGCATTCTATCAGTGAAAGAATTTTTAGAATTGGACCAGTATTTCCAAAGATTAGCCCCGACATACAAACAAACAAAGACACAAGCGTTACCTCTTTATGAATAGTATAGATATAGATTACATACCAATATTATGCCAGCGATTCATAAAGGTGAAACAGTTATTCCCATAGTAATACAATTGATTTGAAATACCTACAGCACGTTTTATGGTAGTCAGTGATTTACAACCTGTGGGACGCAATCTACACCTTACAGGTGGTTGACAAGATTTTCTTGGTAAGTAGCGGTTTTCAACTTTATTGTTACGGTAGATAGATAGAAATTAATAGATAAATATTATGAAGTATTGTAGATTTTATTGCGTTGTCACAATAAGTATTTAGAAAATAATAATGATTTTACACCAAACCGCACTGGGCCCACGTGGTGGTTTATGGCGCGTTCTCCCCATCCTTGCATTGTGAAGGCTCGTGCCCCAGCAGCGGGGACATAATAATTTTACGCGTGCGACACGCACTTTCGAACGTGAAACTAATGTCTCGTCAGTATTCTGATGTTTCAAACTCTTCGTCCGTACAAATGGTTTCAATAAGTAGATATCGAGATTTACAAACAAATATCGAATACATAAATAAATATATCATCATCTCGAAATCATTGATACAAGTGAACTCAGAAGGCCCTTTGAAAGTTTAAAAGCAGCAAGAGATATTGTTTTGTTTGTTGTTGTTAGTGTTTAGGAATTCATCTTAGCACCTGTTTCATCGCTTTCAGTAGTCGTAAAGCCTTATAGTTCGCTGTACACTGTCCTTGCGAGGGGGTTAATTTAATTCCGAGCATAAAACGGTGAAGCGCTAACGCTCTTACTGCTAAGAGCATATAGTTTAAAATAGAACCACCTGAAACAGAATATAATCCGCTGCAGCAGGGATGTTTGCTGAAACTCTATAGAGGTTTCTGTTAACACTTGCTGTGTTATACGAAAAGTAAACTTGGATAGCGAATGTACGTTTAATATTTGCGATGGCAGCAATTATGCAATGTCAATCGGAAGGCTGCGGACCGTGTATGTTGTGTGTTTGTGTATGTAGTATGTAGACATGTGTAAATGTCTACATACCGTCAGCAACTAAATGAAAAATCTTTATTCTTTTTTTATTTGTTCAACAGAATTTACAATTCTTTTCTTAAACCTATAACATCCATCCTTAGCAAAACCCCGTGGGTTTGTATGCCTTGGAGAGTTCGATTACACTTGAAATCATCATTAAAAAAAAAACAAAAAATAAAACAAAACAAAATAAACGCACTCACGACTGTCGGAGCCCTCGCACCAACATCGGCGGCAGCTGAGATTAGTATGTCTTTATATTTTTTGAATATACAAGCTGCACGATGATAATAGTACCAATGTTAGTAAAGCCCGGTGAAGCTGAAAATGCCGCAGCGGCAATCAGCAATCTCTCTCAAAAAAGATTACTCACAGACATTATAATATGAAATTCGGTTCGTTTGCATGTATATAATATTTCTTTAATGATTTTTTAAAGTTCGGATTATTTAAGTTAATATTTTAACTTTTGGCTAAATAGTGCATTTCTCATGAACATCGAATGCATGAATCAAAGAATCAGACAATGCTTCTTACTTAGGTACTTATACCAATCTGATACGTCCCTAACTTTTCTGTAGACATATATATATATATACAACATACCTTTACAAAAATTTAAAAAATCGATTCAGTAGTCGATTTTTAACGCGAACACTACACAGTGAAATGAAACACTCAGGGTGTGCATATATCATCATCATCATCATCACCAACCTATATAAGTCCACTGCTGGACACAGGCCTCCCTGCGTACAAACCACTGAGCAAGACCTGCGTCTACTCTCATCCAGCTCTTACCAGCCACCTAGCGAGGACCGTCGCTCAACCTAGTCTAAGTCCCCGATCCAATCAGAACTTATCGGAGCATCTAGTAAGGACACGGTTACGTGATGCGATTCCGTCTAGAAACTCTCTGACGGTGCCTTGATGTTACAGAATGACTTTTAGCTGGAATACTTATTCCGAAAAGGGTCCTTCGCACATGATTGCTCGCGCTATTTGTCCTTTGCTCTCAATTTGACACGCGTCTTACTTCCTACGAGAGTTCACACTCGGTTGAGTCGGCCCACCAACGCTCCAATTTATGCGCAGTCAGGACACTACATAAGAAGAGTACAAAAGGTAAGCTTCATATGAACGCGCTCGAGCAACGCACACGTAGACAACCTCTCACGGACACGGAATCTCGCAACAACTTCGCTCGGACTTCGCAGTTCCGAGATCAGTCTGTGCAAGGGTTCGAAGTGTGAGTTGCTCGTGCGCGATATGTATTTAGCTTACCTTCTGAGTCTACTTATTTTGTGGTCAGGGTAAATGGCAAGATTTTTCTGTGGACTTTTCCGTACCTTTCTACGACGTAGGTACTTTGTTACGAGCACCTGTTGTGTTGCTGCGTGGGATGATTTATGTGATGCATTCACATATTGGAATGGCTCGCATTTCAATTCACTATTGACTCTTCGACAAAAATAGTACTGGATTAGGGATCCGGAATATCCCAACACGTTTGCTGTAAACTCATACTTATTTCGTTTTACAAAATATGAAAAAAGTTTTATAACATCAACAACTTCAGCTTTTTATACCTAAGTTCTTGAACATAACGGCAGACCCACGACCGAATTTTTGTATTACCGATAATCGGACCGATTTTTTCGCCGAGGTTTTAGTACCGATTTTGGGACCGATTTTTTGTAGGACCGATTTTTTTCAAAACAACAGAAATTTCATACTTTTCATTTTCACCGACTAAAAAATCTGTCACCGATTATCGGAAGTGTGCTACTTACTGTATCCTCCTTAATAAAATAAAAAAGCGTTCTATTTCTTTCAGAAAATGCTAGTTTACAAGTAAATTAGTTTTGTTAGTAACAAGAGATTTTTTTGTAGTTTAATATTTAATACTTAGTATTTCAGTTCTATATTATAATAATTTTAGATGCGTTATTATCATAGATATAGTATATAACTATCTTTAATAAAATTATTCTGTAAGAACCCCTCTGCAGGTAAAGGGCTCCTCCAAATTGAGCCATTTTTCTCTGAATTGTGCTGTTTGAGTCCAGTTTGGACCCGCTATGCATTGGATTTCGTCCTCCTGTCTGATGGAAAGTCTCCCTTTCTCACTGTAAACCCACGTACTGCTAAAAAAATCAAATATAGTTGTTCTAAAATAAACCGTAAACTTTAACCTCAAATAACATAGTCTTGACAATTTCGTACAAAACTTGTAAAGTGGGCTTAAAATATCTATAATCGTACCTATCTAAAAAACTAGAAAACAAGCTTGTGAAAATCCGAATTTTATTGGTATTTTAATGATGAACAAACGAATAAACAATGTTATGACTAAGACTGATAGACATTTCGTTGTACTGAATTTTATATTCCACATCGGTGGTAACGCTTGACCTCAATCTCACCCCACAGTAAGTGTCAATAACGACGAACTGCGAAGATCGAAGCGCACTTCACTAGTTTTTAAACTTCAGAGGAGCCGGCTTTCTTACTTCTAACTGGTTTAAACAACATTTTTCTTGTTTAAATATAATAATGCGCAATTAACACTTCATGAAAGTCCTGTTAACTTACCTATAAAGCTAAAATGCTATTGGAATTGAACAAGGATTTTCAATCCGCGCATATACGGACGCATTTTGTTATGTTATATTAACAGCAATGTTGTCAAAATTATTGTCAGTGTCATAACTTAAATGGAAACCAGCAAGACAGCCTTAGAACAAGTCCTAACACCAATCGTTTACATGCCCCAAAAACGTAAGCTCCAACTACCCAGATTACAATCAAAGAACATATTGGCAAACTACAGAGCTTAATTAAGCGCTTGAGTAGACTTTGAATAATGCGATAACGATCGCTACAACGCAGAACATAAGTTTAGTCTCAAAGTCTAAAGGCAATATATATATATATATATATATATATATATATATATATATGAGAGAACATCACATAAATTGTTCTGATCCCAAGGTAAATAGCTGAAGCAAGTAAGTAGTTTCATGGAAATCAGAAACAACGACGGTACCACAACCACCCACACCCGACACAATATCAAAAAGTTCGTTTTCGACATTGACCCGACCAGGAATCGAACCCGAGTCGAGAATCGAGACCTCAAAGTTAGCGCCGCCCAAAGTCCGGCGTGCAAGCCGGCTACGGATGTCGTCAGAATAAATGGTTACAAGGAAGAGTACCTATTTGTATCATTTAATCAATTAGTGTCTCTATAGCTTTTAATAAGGATATCAAATGCTGTTAACTCTAGAGGATCTAGATGGCGAAGTGGTAAACGCGCTTAATCTGCGAATACTGAAGTTAAGCATCTTGTGCAAGCGCAAGAGTCACCGGAGTCATCGGAAGTAATAGTATACTAAGAAATTGTACAGTAGGTATATTGAATTAAAATGGAGTCTCACAACACTTGTTATTAAAGAAAGAACTCGGTTGAAACTCCTTCAATTTTTTTCAATAAATGTTCAGCCGTATTCCGTATACATAAAGTTCAAAGTCTATTGTGGAAATTGGACAGTTTGTGGCAGTCTGATGTGAAGCCGTGTGTACATTCATTTTAATTTTATCTGCAGTGAAAACAGTGAAAATTCGATTCATTGCTCCAATTTGCCAATTTGCACACCGCGCTGTCATGAAAACTTTGTCAGTTTATTTACAGCGCATGATTTCTTAATTAAATGTAATTCGTTTAATTAAGAAAATCATCAATAATAAAAATAAAAAACTGCTCATTTTGGTCCCCACTGCTGGGGCACGAGCCTTTCCTATGGATGGATAGGGAGAACGGCCCATAAACCACCACGCGGGACCGGTGCGGATTTGTGTTGTTAACGACTGCTAATGTAGTCGGGATCAACGGCTTTACGTACCTTCTGAAGCACGGAGTAGCTAGAGATGATACATTTTTGGTCACTCAACCGATGACCAACCATTGCGAAAGTTACTGAACCTCAGCACTCGCAGACCGGCACTGCACTCAGCACTCCGCCATCTAGATCCTTCTAAAGTTAGAGCAAGAGCTAGAGTTCCTAAGAAAGAAGCTTAATAGAACTTTTTAAAAGATTTAAGAAGAGCATAGCAGAATCATTACTTAGCAGACCTTCTATAAGACTATGCAATTAATGAATTTGAATTAAAATTTGACCTTTGTTTAGCAGTGGACGCTTTCGGCTAATATGATGGTGATGATAGGTAAGATTTCTAATAGTAAATTCTAGTCCTAATAGTAATATAGCATCTAGTATACTCATACTATCCAAATAATTGTTTAAGGCCCTATCTGAGCAATAATGTCTTTGAAGTGGTTCAGTAGCTGTCTCCCCATTTTGACAAAAAACGCGCATGTGTCAAGCAATTTACGATAAAATGGCCGCCGTGTCGCCGCGTATTGTAATGACAATATCTTAAGAATTATGTATGGAGATTATATATAAAACTTATGTCGTAGGAATAGTTATTAGCTAAGCTAAAAACTTATCTATAAATATGTACAGTTTTACCTTGTACTAGATTAGTAATTCGAAGATGTAAGCAGGATGAGCGATTTGTTTCCAGTTTATTGTACAAAAAATGTGATATTTTTAAATAAAAGCCTTTATTTCAAAAAATGTTTACTTTATTTACTAAGTACATCATACACTACTTTACACTATTTATGATTATATCACAATACAAAACACATACATTTTAATAAAACTAAACTTCAAAACACGCATGACTGTGTCAAACGATTAACGGTAAAAATGTTTCTGTACTACGGCTGGTTGAACGTGGCGTGCCTCAGGGTTCAATCCTCGAACCTCCAGTTATATATATATATCTGAACACCCTAATACAATTTCGCAAGCAAGATTTGAAAGGTGTAGGTAACTGTTTGGTGTAGGAGGAGTGGTCTGGTTCTTGAACCTAATAAATCAATCTGGGAGTTAATCTAGACAGTGAGTTGCGTCTTGTAGACCACATTAAGAAGCTGGTGAGACAATGTTTTTTTTAGGCTAAAAGTGCTCTACAAAATACGTCTGTTGAGTAAACCTGCGGCCATTAATGTTGTTGAGGCATTGGTGTTATCAAGGCTCAATTATGCAGATCTTGTCTATGGGCCTTGTCTACTGTATGAATCACAACGTTTGATTAAACGTGTACAAAATGCCTGTTTTAGGTTTTGCTTTAATGTTCCCCCACGTAGTCATATTTCTCCCTTTTTTAATAACGAATCGAAACTGAACATGGAAGCGCGCAGGAACCTACATTTAGCATCTCTGTTGTTTGATATTACTCGCTTTAAAATTCCACAATATCTATATTCAAAATTGAATTTTAACAGCTCTGCAAAAACATTTTGATCATGCTCCTAGGTCTACACGTCCGCCACTTAGAGTTCAGCAACATCGGACTTTTGCCTTCACAGGAAGTTTTCGATATCATGCAACTCAACTCCCCCAATAAGGCAGTTACATTCTAAGTTCTCTATTAAAAAACAACTTAAGTCACATCTGCTCGCCGAACAGAAGTTAGGTATTAAGCGATTTTTGTAGGTGGCGGCAACAAAAGCGAACTAGGTAGCACACTTATAATTTATTTTACTTTGCATTTTACTTATATATTATTATATTCTTATCTAATTTAATGTCAATTCTAAACATAATAAACACTACACAGCTTTCAAGCATCTTTATTTAATAATTTTCTATAATTTGTTGCTACATGGTCAATGCTACGCTCATGGGCACATTTTTGATAATTGTTATGGCTGTTGCTGAAAATCAGCAACAGCCGCTGAGCAACGACCTTTTTGAGATGCTGCGGCATATTCACATTGTTCTATTTTTCAATAGTTTAAGTACTGTGTGCTTATACTTTATGTGTTATGAAATTATGTTTGTTTTAATATAAAATTGTTGTTATTTTACGATTGTACATTGTGTGTGTGTGTGGGTTTATAGTATCCAAATAAAGATTTTATTATTATTAATGTCGCTATGGACATTTAATTTCTTAACCGGTGTACTGATGTTACCCGAAGCGAAAATGTTATACTTAAGCATCGTTGACGAAATATTACTACCCAAAGCTGTTAATATTGACACGTATAAGGCTGCTTTTCCACTTGCTGCATCTTTTGCTGCTTTTCCAGAGCTGAGCGTGGTAGCTCCCAATCCACCAATAGGGCTATTTCCTTTTCCTTGCGGTATAAAATGGAGGTATTCTATTGGTGAATTTTTTCTTTGCGCACTTCTTAGTAACCTCGCGCAGGTGTGGTGGAAAAACAACCTAAAATACATATTCTCATAGCGTTTTACGAGGTTGTTAACGCTCTCATAGCTATTTTAATTACTGCTCTGATAAATTATTTTTATCTACTCTGTATGGTGATTAAAGATTCTAAGGCTGTTAGAAAGTTATGTTCTATCCGGGGAAATATCAGGGTTTATAGTACGCAATATCGCTTTATTTAAGCCCTCATTTATATCTAGAAATACTAAAGCGCTTTATTTCATCTTGACCTGTATACAAACTTATGTATAGTTTGTTAAGCGTATTCCATATTTATTGGCACACAGTAATGAAGAAATTGTAGAAACCAAAAATAATAATGCGGCAGTCGACCTGTATATTGGGACCAAAATATTTGTTTTAACTTCCATTTGCATTTTCAGTTATTTTCAAACATTTTTTATTTCGTCGCATACTAAATACTTATGAGATAATGGTGGATTTATAACCTGTTCAATAACCGTTAAGTGTTTATTTACATACATGCGTGTTGGCAAATGCAACAAGGCAAGGAAAGAATCATCACTCTTCAAATTCTTTCAAGAAGACCGCTTGAAGTTTTACCTACGTTTGATCTACGTCTTTACTGAAACTCAAGTGGTTTAAGAGAACTTTTGTCACTATTATCTATTGATATTATTATCATAACGTTGAAATTTGCATGTGCTTTTATAGCAATGTGCTGGCTAGGTACAGTGAGCTATCGTGACAATGCTATATTTTACTCGTTCAACAATAAGGCTAAATAGTAGGTATGCCAGCTAGCGGGTCTGCAAATTGCTTATCGACAAATTCAGTTTTCGCCGAACGACCGACGACGTACCCTAGTGAAACGTTTTCGAAATGAGCAGCAATTTTATCTGGTTTAGCATAAAATCAATGATACTGTCAGCCCTTCTGTAATCTTGGCTTGGGAGCACTTGAGAGCGATAATGTTTATCTTGATTGACTTTTCCGCTTGCAGCCATTGTTTTTTAACGGAACAATATTTTTTGTAGTAAGAGTAATGCAACAGGCACATACAAATTTCAGAATTGTAAACCAATAATACAACTTAGCCTACCTTAATTAATTAACTTAAATTATACATTTTTGTTTCTATTGTAGACTAAATTTACAATTTTTGTGACATACATGGTGAAATCGTTCCTATGGTATTTGTTTTCTAAAAGTGACCTTACATTTTGGTCCATGGTAAATTGAAAGTTAGAAAAAGCACCTTGTCAAGATAAATCGTTAAACCAACCGATGAATATTCAGAAGCCATAAACTTACTAAACATTTATTAGGAAATAATTTATATGGCACTGCCAAGTAAACAGGTACTTATTTTAATACCGGACGAGATTTTACCCGACCCGAGCAAATTTAGTCAACACTATCCACTTTACTTTGCATTTCAAAGCGAGACAATAACCATGTCATCGACACACTAACTCCAAACTTTTTACAACTATCTTCGATTCGAATAAAGCAAGCTATTGTAAGCTAACCTTCGCAAATAAACTTTTTTTTAATGAGGAAGTCCTTTGCTTTCGTCTCACCTGATGTCAAGTGACGATAAGCCTAATTTACCCAGAACCTTCAATCACTGAGGAGCTGGCTATCTCGAACTATCAGAACACAACAATGTAACTAACGTTGATGTTAAGATGACAGACTTAAATAAGATGGTTGTAGCTATCCAGGTGGACTTAAAATAAACCCTACCAACAACCAAACGGATTTCAGAATGTATCCTGCTGGGAATCGAACCCCAGATCACTGGGTACTGGTTAAAAAAAGATACACGGGAAATACGAAACATAACTACCAGAATAGTTAGCTAAAGACAAAATCAAGGTAACTGTAAATTATCTACAGTGTCATTAGAATTTTTTGCTTATGATTGGATGTCCAGTCTTGTAACTGGCTTAAGATAACTCGCATATCATAATCTCAGCTTTTTACACTATAGAAAAGTGTTTGTTGCTCGTTTTAGACAACTACTATTCGATGGTTCCATGTAATACTGATATAAAATGGTCTCGAACTACTTCGTGCTTCGGAAGGTGCGTAATGCCGTTGGTCCAGGCTGCATTAGCAGTCGTTAACAACCACCAATTTGCAGTAGGCCCGCGTGGTGTTTTATGACCCGTTCTCCCTATACATCTATAGGAAAGGCTCGTGCCCCAGCAGTGGGGACATAAAAGTGAGCTGATGATGAAGAGTTCATGGTAAGGCGGAAGGTGGGGTGATTGGATATTTTTTTGGAGAGAGTTTGCTTGATGCGTCTTTTTCAGCGTCCCCGGACTGTTTTGGGGATGGCGAGAAAATTAAAAGGTTCCTCAAGCTATGTGATCGAAACACCGTCAGAGGGTTTTTAGAGTGAATGGCCTCACGGAAGCGTGTTCCTTTTCCCTACTACATTCTCCCAGGGTCGAATCGGAACGGAAGTTATTTGGTTAGCAACTCACAACGCTATACCAAAGCGTGACGGGAGGGTTATTAAGAATGTTAACCGTGTAATACGAGTAGGTACTAGGAATTTTGAAGCCGGTGGGTGCCTTAAGTTTTCGTAAAGTACGAAAGAACTCAGGCCATTTTGATTCGAGTCCCCGTCCAATGACACAGCATTGCGTATAGTTAATGCGCGTAATAAGCGTATGCTTAACTAAGGTTTAAAGATCTTTATTTTCATACGAAATTACATTTCACTTATAATGAGATATAAACAATATATAAATTACAGTGTACAAATTGTCACTCTGTGGTACTCGTCGCGATATGCAGTTTAAGTTTATTTTTAAACATGTTTTCACTTCATCTGGTAACCTATTAAACAGCTGTGCTCCCTCAAACAGAATTGTCTTTTTCCCATATTTAGTCCTAGGTGTAATTCCTTTGAGTCTGTTTTTGTGTAAGAGATTATGCGTATATTTTTTTTATATCTAATTGTATATTTGATTTAATACTGTTTGTAATTTTTTTTTATTAGAATGCATGTTGTATATTTATGTAGTTGGGATAGGTTCATTTGTTTAGTTTTATCGTACAATTGTTTAGTTGGTGTAAGAAATGGATAATGGAACAATATCTTTATTATTTTATTTTGAGATCTCTGTAGCGACTTTAGGTTAGTTGGTGCGGCTGATCCCCAGATTTCAATTAGGTATTCTAAATGTGATTTTATTAATGAATTGTATATAATAGGTTTTACTTTTTTTTTGGTATGCAGTGTGCTATTTTACGAAGTGCTCCTAGTACAGATATTAACTTAGATTTGTCGTGCTCAACTGTAACTACCTACTAAAAACTTGATTTATTTTGACATCGTAGATCATTCATTGCGTTAATGCGTTAATTGCGATAAATAAAACAAAATATTTATGGAGTTCCTTGCCAATTGGCTAATTATCAAAGTGGGTTTAGAACAAGCACTACTTAAAACTAAATAGTCACAGTTATTATATTACAAAACGTGTAAAGTGTTTAAATAAAGTCATATCATCATCAGCCTATACTAGTCCACTGCTGGACATAGGCCTCTCCAAGTGCATTGCACGCCACTAAGTACGATCCGCGGCTACTCTCATCCAGCTCTAAAGTCATAGTATAGACCAAAATGAGACATCATCACTTTAATTTATTTGTTTCTTTATGTACTCAAACAGTTTACAGTCAATGCATGAGTACAGGAGTGTACACAGCATGACATTTTGAATATAGTTTGAAACGCAACAATGCTGGTCCTAAATAAAGTAATAACTTAAAACTAATAATAATACAAAAAAATATTAAATAATGCAAAAACTAATAATAATTACAATAATAAACGGAGTAAGGTGGGTGTCTATCAAACTGACTGACTCCGCTCCATTGGACATACGGAGGAGGAAATCTAGTATAACTTTGCTTATTGTCAATAAAGGTCTGAATATAGCGCCGGCCCTAGACCTTGATCAGGGTAGCCCCCCCGCCCGATCCTTTAAATGCCACTACACATTTACAGAATACTCTAAACATGCACACTACATTAGGCCCAGGACACCGTACTCGTAGAACAAGGGTATGAAGAACCGGTTCACACGCGCTCTACACCAGGTACAGACATGTACCTAGGCCCTTCTCCCCTCCACCACGGCCCGGTCAACCCGAGCCGAGGTCCGAGCCTTTAGAGGCGCCTTCGGGTTTTTCCGCTCCCCGATCTGACCCGAACTCTTCAGAAAACCTAATAGGGCACGGGGACGCGCACTAGTGCGCAATGCCGTTCCCTCTAGAAAACCTCCGAAGGTGATTCGTTTCACACGGCTTGAGGGACCCTTTACGTTCCTCGCACGCCCCCAAACAAGCCCAGTAAAGCTGAAAATGCCGTCGGAGGCAATCAGCAATCTTTCTTCCAAAAAAAAAATTAGAGCGACAATTCAAATAAAGCATGATATCACTCATTTATCTCATAACGTGTTATCAAAATTTTGCATTTATCATTTTGGCGCCCCTTGCCACCGGCCTAGAGCTCCGATATACTTAAGACGACACCTCGATTTGTGTACATTCAAATAGGCTGATCCTTACTGGCGCTGTCATAAGGTCGAAGGTCACGTAGCGTCTGCGACAATTGAGACCGCAAATTAAGAAAATCTAAAAAATATTAAAAAAAAATATTGGTTTTAGTTATCAAAATACGCAGCTATTAAATTACGAATATTGATGTTATCAATGTATATGAAGGAATAGACTCGTTTCTTGAAGATCCCTATGTCGTAACGGTCCGAAAATACCGCCGCCAAGAGCTGGTTCCACAACACTGTAGTTCGAGGCAAGAAATTTCGTGAAAAACGCACAGTAGTAGACCGTCATCCATCAAGGTGATGTGGATGGAATGACAGTCGATTGCGCGTGTAGAGCGGTGAAGGAAATCAGCGGCAGGGATCAAGCCGAACAATTCCTTAGAACACTCCCCATGATATAATGAAATGAAATGAAATGATTATTTATTCACGCAAAACAAAGTACATTTTAGCTGGTGGTTAATTTTATGATTTTGAACGTCTGTTTTGCCAAATGCAGGGCATGTGAATGTCGAATTACATAAAATTAAAATCAAATTTAAATTAAATTAAATTAATAGAATAATTATCGTGACAAGAGATACAATAAGAATTAGATATAAAAGTGATAATTTTATGACATAATTGTTCATTTTATGAAAATTTTTGTATCGAAATATCCTTTAATTGTATAAAAACATTTTATCTTTTATCCATATTCTTAACTTTTTTCTAAATATAGGTAAACTAAGCTCTTCTACTGACTGTGGTAACTTATTATAAATATGTATACAGCTTGGATAACAATTCCTCTTATAATATTGTGTATGCATATTGGCCAACATCAGCTTACCATGGTGTCTCGCTAATCTAATATATGCGGTACAATATAAAGAGAGACGCAACGTCTCTCCGAAGAGCCAGTGGAGCCAGTGTCTATGTGTGCGTTGCTCCAGTGTGTTTGTATGAAGTTTGCCTTTTACAGTCTCCTTATTTTGTGTCTAAACTCTAAACTACATAAGTGTTGGTAGTAAAGAAATAACTAAACTCACCTCTTCGGGGAATAACAATGACATACTAGAATTAAAGTTAACTTCACAATTCAAGCGTTATCATTTTAAACAACAAGTCATATTGACAAGTGTTATCAATAAAATAATTCCATACGGACAAATGTATTACTTAGAGTACCATCTTCATTATCTTTGGAATCTTCAAGGTTTCATAGATAAATCAATCTTGAGTGATCAAAGGTTTATTGTCAATAAACAAAATAGGCAGGAGCTCTCGCCGACGATAGGATTTAATTCTTTATTTATTTATATCTGATGCACAAGTGATAGCTATAAAATGTTATAAAACCACTAGCGATATTAAAAACTTAAGAGCTAGGTTGAAACCTGTAATTATATACAGTCATGAGCGTTAACATGTTAACAATGTATCTCTTAATAAATACTTACATACATACATACATACATACATATAATCACGCCTCTTTCCCGTAGGGGTAGGCAGAGACCACTTCTTTCCACTTGCTACGATCCTTACATACTTGTTTCGCTACGTCCACTTTCATTATTCCCTTCATACATGCTCTTCGGTTTAGGGTACTCTTGACCTGCCCCCCAACCGCCTAACTCTATCGACATCGCTCTCGCTATCACGCTCTATAGTTTATGGCGTCATTTTGTAATTTCTAAAGCGATATGAAAGCATTAAGAAAGCAATATCGAAAGCTATAGCCTATAGCTTTCGATATTGCTTTTATATAGCTTTCGAAATGGCAAGATTACGCCATAAACTATAGAGCGCGATAGCGAGAGCGATATCAATAGAGTTAGGCGGTAGGCCCCCTGGCCTTTTTTCAAGACGTCCCTGATTTGATCTCGAAACGTCCGCCTAGGTCTACCCCTACCAACACCTTCATTCACACTCGCCTTATACACTTTTTTCGTCAATCGTTCTTCATCCATTCTCTCGACATGACATATAACTCTTAATACAATGAAATAAGAGTCAAAACTAGACAAAAGTGTTTGCATGTTAACACTCGTGACTGATTTACTTGATTTACTGAGCTGACAATAATTCAAGATAATTTCTTCTGTTTAGGCTACACGTGGTTCTTAAGAATTTCACTATGCCATCGGTTCGTAAAGTTTACACAGGGCGGGAGACCTTGTACTGAGAAGAACCGGAAAGAAACTCAGCAAGGGCATTTCCTATCTCCCTTTCTTTTACAGCGTTAAAATATTGGCAAATGTCCCTACACTTTCGTTACAAATATATACACAAAATGTTATAGACGACAACAAGATGTAATTTTTTTTTAAATTAAAAAAAATCTAATTTTACAAAACATCAGGTAGGTACATACTTACAAAGATGTAAGTAAATGTCCAAAATGCAGAAGGCGAAAACCATTTAAAGCAAATATAACATTTTGTTGGCGCCTTTGAGATAAATGAGAGATTTTGTGTTTTATTTTCATTCTCGCTTTAGCCTTAATCTGATCAAAGACTAGGACTGGCGCTGCTGAATACAATCATTAACAAGTCACTCCCAAAATCGGAACTGGTGGTAGATTTAGCAATTCAATTTAAACTAAATCTTATAGCAAAATTTGCGTTAAAATTATATGAACAAAACAAAAACATTTTATAAATAGCTTGCCTACTTCTTAACTGATCTTTAGTATTTGTAAAAATAATATGATCAGATGTTAAATGACGGTAGTTGTTGACATTGAATGGGCGCCTTTGGCTTTCAAAGCTTTCAAAGTAAATTGTGTTGAATAATTTCGGCAGCCTGGTTAGAAACACGATAGCTCAAGGGTGCAGGTTCAAATCCTGCTCGTGGAAATTTTTTCAACATTTGTGTTTTTGTAATTTGTTTCGCAACAACATTTGCTTTAAAATTATATAAACAAAACAAAATTATTTTATACATCTTATAGTATAATTATTTGGAAATATTAATCGTCTTTTACGTCAAGAAGTAAATGTGAAGGCGTATATTGAATAGACTTTGTCATCACTTGCTGACCTTGAAGCTGCAGATCTTTGTGCATATATGACCTGTTATATAACTAGATCCAATCGGCTTTGCCCAAAAGTCGCGGACGAGTACGTAAATTTCAAAATTTTGAATTCTAGTTCTCCTAGGCATTTCTCACATGTCTTCGTAAATTTTACAAACAACTCATGCAAGTAAGACACAAACAAAGTTTTTTATAAAATCTAACCACTCATGTTGTCACTTTTCTTGAATCAAACAATTAATGCGACCATGATTACATTAAACAATAGTTATTTACATACAATGGGTACTCCTATTAAGTCAGAATCATAATCCTAGCGTGCTGCTTTGTTATGAATCTACAAATAGCGGACTTAATGCCAAACAATCCTTGTTATAGTCTATTGACATTTCATAATAAGTGTCCCATACAAGTCTTAATGTTGGGTCTTGAATGTCTCCCTGTGGTGTTCCATTCCATTTCTACTTATTTTTTTGTTATGTCCCCACTGCTGGGGCACGTGCCTTCCCTATGGATAGATAGGGTGAACGGGTTATGAACCATCACGCGGGCCTAGTGTGGTTTGATGGTCGTTAACGACAGCTAATACAGCCGGGACCAACGGCTTTAGATGAGCTCTAAATTTTTGGTCATACATGTATTAATTGTAGAATAAAAAAGGTTTTCGCAGAGCAAAACAATGCTTTTATTGTTGTTGTGGCGACATTTTAATAAATCCTCTTTTGTATGTATTAGCTTAGAAACAGAAGCCCCACCAATACAGATAAAGGTTTGTAATATTTAATTAGGCTGATAAGATTACTCTAGTAAGACCCTCCATGGGTTTTGACAATCTTATAGCTTGCTGGTACGGTTCAGTTTATTGCGCAGTGGTAAGCGCCTGGTTTACGATTGCTAAGATTAAGCTGCTTTTCCAAAGGCCGGCCATCGGATAGGTGACCAAATACTTATCATTTTGAGCTCATTCGTGCTTCGGAAGGCACGTAAAGCTGCTGGTCCTGGCAGCATTTGCTGTCCTTAACAACCACCATTGCTCACTGGGCCCGCGTGGTTATTTAAGGCCCGTTCTCCCTTTGGTGTTTCCAACCATAAAAATCGCTCGTGGCCATGCAGTTGATGATCATGGTTATAAATTAAGCTTATTGTATAGAATATAAAAGTAAATAATATTTTTTATGTCTTTTTGCAAAAAAAAACAAAATGTAGTGACAGACCATATATTATAAGAAAAAAATACTACAAAGAAGCTTCTAGGCTAGAGCGGTACAAGACATGGACTAATACGATTTTTGGCAAAATGCTTTTGCGCCCAAAAGCGTCGTTAACGTCAATAAGTTGACTTATTGTGTCGTACCTATTTGCATACGGCTTCCCCATGGCTACGAATAATACCTCTAATAGCCTACCTATAAGAAGTTTGTCATTTATGATGCAGCATCGTCACATATCTTATCTTATCATTCCGGCTGCATTAGCAGTCGTTAACAACCACTAATCCGCACTGGGCCCGCGTGTTGGTTTATGGCCCGTTCTCCCTATCCGTCCGTAGGAAAATCTCGTGCCCCAGCAGTGGTGACATAAAAAAATGAGCTGATGGTGATGATGATCGTCATATTCGTCAACCTATGATAAGCTCCTCGAAGTATCAGTCGATATGGAACCTTGCTATTTATATTCTACAGATACGAGAGTGTGTATGACATTGAAGCAGTGCCTCCTTATAACAAACGAGGATAGTTATCTTTTTCCATACAAATATTTGTTTCGTTTACACGATTGAATGGTAAATGAAACTTGCAATAGGCACCTGATTGGCTTTGCGCTGGTGCGCGCAAATTAAGTTCGCAGTTTATTAACTGTATACATATTCAATAGGATTATCAAATTAGAAACGGTCAAATGCTGGACAAAGGCCTCCCCAAGCATCTCCACAATGACCAGTATTGTGCTGCTCGCATCCAGCGGTCCTTCACCAGATCGGTGGTCCACCTTGTTGGAAGCCTGCCTGCACTGCGTATTCTGGTGCACAGCCGCCACTCGCGGAACTGTTCCGCCCCAGCGGCCATCAGTCCTACAAGCGATGTGGCTTGTCCACCTTCATTTCAGCTTTATTAACTCTTTGTTTGCTTAGAAACGGACCAATGCTGGGCTCATGTCTTCATATGCTTACAAAAACAACCAATGTTACAATAGAAATAAAAAAAAATCGTAGACTAAGTACTTTCCACGTAGACCAGAACGTTTAAAATAAAATTGTGAGTTTCAGCAATTGTCGTCTCTTGACAACAACCAATGTCTCAAGTCAGTGAAAAATAATACATAGGTACCTATCTATACTCATGTCATCAATTTCTTTATAGACAGGTAACAATCTTATGTTTTACCATTGATCGAAGATTTTACCATTACATTACTATTGTCAGCTCATAAGGCGGCGCTATTAAAATCTTATGGCTAGTTTTATCGATGCTGGCACAAAGGGATTGTAGATACCTACCTACCTACTTACCAAAGTATTCAAAGAAAAAAAAAGAATATTGGTAATAAGAACAGACTAAACATTTAAATAGTATCTGTGGTAATAAGTAAGTATTGGATATATATATTACACACAAATAATGTAGGTCGGTGACATTTTTGTTTTGATCTGGTTTTAACGAAATCAAAGAACTTATTCAATACAGACTTTTTAAAACTTAAGACATGATTGGTGACAGTTGCTAGAGCGAAGTCGTCACCGGGGTCACCTAAAACTTAGGGATCGCTAATAAAAAAGCTAGTCAGTTTTTCTAGTTTTATTGTAACACTAGTGACTAGTACTTAGATAATATTACAAAAACGCTGCATACTTTTCTATAATAGGACATTAAAATATATCTGGTCCCACCATTGATGTAAAGTAATACACATTTATTCCAATATGACTAATAATTGAACTGAATAAGTATACCTGATCCAAAGCAGGAAAAACTATAAAACAACAACGGTTTTTTTTTAATGAATTACAATAAAATTAAACATTTTCCTTCTATCGTCCATGTGTTACAAACAAAAGGCCGGAGCCACCGATTCACTTACGCACCAAACTAACATTCTCCATCATGGTATAGGATATTCAATTACGAAAATAGTTAATGTACATTCCCCAATTAGCCCACGACGGCAAGGGGAGCTTTCAGGCGAATCCTCGTTAATCCACTCCACCTTTGTTAACACAGTCCGTGTTTGACATAGCAATTTACCCACTCAACACCTGCCAAAGCAGCTTATCATCAGATTTAGTATTATCTAACTACATCCAGCAATCGGCCCAAAGCTAGCATGCTCCAAACAATAACACGCAACTTACTTTAGCTGAAAATTCGTTCTCTACAATCCACTGGACGAGTACCGCATCACCCGGGCGTATTGACGCGCTGTTTGGCGAAAACAATCGGAAAAATCACCGAATCGCCAAACGTCACTGTTGATTATAACAGAATTAACAAAACACTGTCGCTTCCTCCAATAACACTCGCGATTTAATTTAGAAAAAACTGTCTATTGGTGTCACGCGGGTGAATCGAAATAGCGGCGACACGCGGTGTGCTCTCACTGCCGCAGTCCGAGGCAGACTAACTGAAGGCTTGCTTGCTTGAGGTGAGCGCTGAGCCGGGCAATCCCCCCTCCCCTTTGTCTCCCGCCCGCCCAGGCACACGGCCTGCGAGCTAACCATAGAGTACATATTGTAGAAGCGATAAGCTGTAATGAACATAGAGGTTGAAGTATGTGTACAAACTGCATGTAAGTAAGTTTCGGCTTTATCTGTAGTGATTGCGTTGCGCTGTTACGCTTCAAAGTTAATAAGTACCTAGATTGCTGAAGTAGTAGTTGTTTTGAAATTGTCAGCCTGTAAGCGGTCCACTGTTGGAATCGGGACTTTTAAACATGAGCACACGGGTACAAAATAAGGATACTGAAGTAAGTAAGCTTCATACAAACGCGCTCGAGCAACGCACACATAGGCAACCTCTCACGGACACGGAAACTCGCAACAGCTGCGCACGGACTGGTTTGTGATGGTTTGTGATTCCGTGTCCGAGAAAGGGTCTTATGTGTGCGTTGCTCGACCACGGTACTCATTAAGCTTACCTTCTGGGATCTCGTTATTTGAGACACAGGGAGATCGAGCCATTTACTCGTACTTATGGTTGGTTTTAACGACTGCTGTTTGACAGCAAGAGCTGGGACCAACATAAGCATGTTTAGAAACAACTGATCAGCAACTGATTTTAAAATTTAACAACAATTGAATACATACTACCTGCTTCTTAGCTGTCATCCCGTTAAATTCCAATCTTATCTTATCTTAGTGGAGCCTGCTGAGGTTTCCCCCTCGCAGTAAGACCTCGACCCATCGGGATCTTTTGTGCAACTCCATCCTTTCACTCTTCTTCCTCTGTGAAGATAGATGCCGTAAGCAACGTCCTTAAGAGCGAAGAGCCTGATGTCCTCCGGTTTCGGATAGGTCAACCATTATTTTTCTAGCCAGAGACTCGCACGCAGTCATACAGTAGGGGCTGCATTGACTCCGTTTCCTCTCCACATGCTCAACACAAGCTATTTGTCAACAACAAATAAATTCCAGTGAAAATCTATGTTACTTTTTGGTGACGATAACTGTGTCGAATACTGAATAAAGGCTTAAAGTGTTGAACTCTGGTTCCTTTGCCCTATCTAATTATTGACTGGCTTGATTTTATGAAGGAATAGCAAATTTGTCTTTTGTCTCTAAAGCTGGGTTAATCCTTGGTTTTTTCAAGTGGTCCGATTGCAATAATATATCAAAATAAAAATTAATAAAAAATATAAAAAAATTGTTTAGCTTTTATTTCATACGTTTAAGCAATTAGGTGAAATTTGAAATGGGTAGAGTAGGTATTAGGTATTAGCGTTCAAAAAAATATTAATGCAACATTGGCATTTGGCATCTTCTTATCAGCTTCTACATGACTGATGATCGATCATACAATGATCTGATTATTTCATATTTTTGGTTGGTTTTTATTAATGTGCATCGACCACAAAACGACGATTTTTTACATCTAGCCTACCTCTGCCACAAAATAATAAGATTGCGGAAGGTATGCTTCATACATACAGCGCTCGAGCAACGCACACAGACGTCCCTCTCACCACCCCCGCCTGATCCTCTAAATGCCACAACACATTTACAGAATACACTAAACATGCACACTAGTTTAGGCCCAAGACACCGTACTCGTAGAACAAGGGTACGAAGAACCGCGCACACACGCGCTCTACACCAGGTACAGACATGTACCTGGGCGCTTCTCTCCTCCACCACGGCCTGGTCAACCCGAGCCGAGGTCCGAGCCTTTAGAGGCGCCCCCGGGTTGTTCCGCTCCCCGATCCGATCCGAACCCTTCGGAGAATCTAGTATTCGAGCGGGTTCGAATCCCGCTCGTGTATCTTTTTTAGCACTTTGTCTTTTTTTCAAATTGTAAATAAGCCATATATTTTAAAACTTTGAAAAATAGTCAAAATAATTCCGAAACTAAACACTCTTAGAAGTAAACACTTCTTAATGTTTACGATTCTTCGAGTACACAGTCCTCTTTATATAATTCTGGTTAACTAAGAGACAACAATAGGTGTTGATAACGATAATTAGTAACAATAACAACGAGATAAATGTAAGTGCACACGTCTGATAAGCTATATATTTTAAAACTTTGAAAAATAGTCAAAATATTACATATTATATAATTAAACGCCCACCCGACCCAGCCAGGAATCGAACCTGGGTCTTCCGCAATCCGTGCGGCTGCACTGACCGCTACGCTATCGGGAAGGCTGACGTAAGCGCTGAATTTTATCACTGCTATTTTAATGTTTTTGAGTGCTTTTTAGCGGCACTAGCGCCATCTATCCAAACGGTCGTTGCAACCGATGGCCATGGCAGATTCATCTTTGCAGATGAAATACCACAAATTTGATAACACAGCGCTATAGTAAATTTTACTTTTTTATTTTCAAGTGCTAATTGCTGCACTGAAGCTAAATTAAATATTCATAAAATTTTTATAAAATACAGTGAAAAAAATTAAACGCCCACCCGACCCAGCCAGGAATCGAACCTGGGTCTTCCGCAATCCACTCCACCAATGTCAATTTTTTCACTGTATTTTATAAAAAATTAATGAATATTTAATTTAGCTTCAGTGCAGCAATTAGCACTTGAAAATAAAAAAGTAAAATTAGGTTACCTAACTTATTTAGGTATGAACTTTTACTATAATCACAATTTCACTTATAAAACACAATAATAAGTAATTGTAGGTTTTGGAAAAAGAATTTTTTTTTGAAAAGTTTTTTTATTTAAATTAGCATGGGTTGGGATGATGACTTTATTGGTAATTTTCTTTACACTTTTGTAAAAGTTTTGTTTTACAGGATTACTTACATTTTGAAACAATAATATACATAACTTAAACATTATTATCAGCCTATACTAGTCCACTGCTGGACATAGGCCTCTCCAAGTGCGCAACTTAACATAACATAACATTGTGTAGCATTTTTTTTTGTTTTTGCCTGAAATTGATTTGCCAATTTATTGTAGTGATTAATTGATATTAATGATGATGTATGCGCCCAGCAAGTGGGACAATATTTAAATATTATATTAATTTAGGTAATTTTACCTACAAAAGCAGTTTGTATACAAACTAATAATATTATATGCTGGAACAGTTTCAAAGAGAGTTCAATGTAAATTGTTAGTTAATTAGGTATAATTAGACTTAATTGTCGCGAAACCGTTGATTAGTTTAAAAAAAGAAATAGTATAATTTGTCACCTCTATGATTATTAAAGAATCTATGTCGTCTAGCGACTGCCACTATTTCTGATCAGTCCTAAAAGAATGTTTCATTCATGAAACAATTAGCTTTATGTACTAAAGTACAGGGGCTCTTATCTGTAAGGCTTTTATCAAATTAAAAGGGGATAAGCTGCAATATAATTAAAATAATCATAAAATTTAAAAAAGCAATGTACTTACCTTACCGAATTATGCACCCTTTTGGAACTGTCAGATTTGTCTGGCTGGATCTAGGGATCTGTGAGACTAAGTTTAAAGGGATAGTCGCACCTTTGAGAAAATGTGATGGAAAATGTGTTACCATTATCCGCGGGTATAAAGGAATCTGCAGAGTAAGTACGTAAGACTCCGCTTACTGCCTTACTCCTAGTGGAAAAGAGAGAGGCAGATAGAGGCTACTTAGGCTTAGGTGTACCTGCAGCCTCACTTGTTGAGGATTCCGGGAGAAGTACGCTTTCACTTCTGGCCTTATCACCACTTAACATCAGGCGAGTCGAAGGCCAAATGCTTGCTTAACATAAAAAATCTTCAATTTAGGCTATGGTTCTTTTTTATTTTCCAAATAATAATAAAATAAAATTTAGTTTAAACCACCAACTGAAACTTCCATCAGTTTGAATTTTGGGAGAGCCGAGAAGAGCTGGCAAGAAACATAGGGAGCCTTAGATATAAATAGGTATCTTTTCTTTTTTCTCCACTTTTTCACCCAAATAATTGTCCTTGACACCCACACATTTGAAATAAGGCTATCTTTAGGTCGTTTATAGGCTGATGATGGCCCTAGACTGGAGACCTTGTATTTTACTGTACTTACTTTTATTTTACTTTACTTGACAAGAACACAAATGTTGAAAACGAGCAGGATTTGAACCTGCACCCTTCTGACATACCAGGTCAGGTGCTTTCCCAATTTAACTATTGTGGTTCTAACCAACCCGCCGAAATTATTCAACACTTTACACAAAAAAAATATTTTTTTCAAAATTAAAATTATGTAAACAAAACAAAAACATTTTATAAATAACTTGCCTACTTCTTAACTGATCTTTAGTATTTGTAAAAATATTATGATCGGATGTTAATGACGGTAGTTGTTGACATTGAATGCGCCTTTGGCTTTCAAAGTAAAAAAGTAAATAGTGTTGAATAATTTGAATTTTTTTCAACGTTTGTGTTTTTGTAATTTGTTTCGCAACAAAATTTGCGTTAAAATTATATAAACAAAACAAAAACATTTTAATTTACTTGACTTTAGACTTTGTATTTATAAAAATAAAGGATCATGCATCCATTCAATCATTCAAAAAGCCATTCGGGCATCAAGCATTGCAAAGTTAAGTTAAGTTAAGTTAAACTTCGCTACTGTATTCTGAACGCCCCATCGAGAATAGGATGTTATACCTACACCTAGGTTTTATTATTTTTATCGAGAAATAAAAGTTCGTGAAGATGTTCATCAATAAACGATATTGAGTGGCGAAACTTTGGGGTAACGACTTAAGTTGTCAGAGTTGGATGCTCCACTTTCTTTGCGCGATCATATCTCGACTCTGTTTTTGAATTTTTCATACTCCCCTGGCGTGTACTTTAGAGATAAACTTTGTCCCAGATCCAATTTTTATCCAGATATACCGTTTATTTCACCTCGGTGGCCGATCGGGAAAGCTCGGCTTAATATCCAGTTATTAAAATTTATAAGTATTTGTAGCATTTTGTGTACCGGCAGCTACAGATAAAATAGCCAGTGTCTCGTTAATGATTTTGGGTGAAGTGCGTTTTACCATTGGCCTTATTCTCGCTTAACATCCGGTGAGATGAAGGCACTGTGCTTGTTACGAGTGTAAGATATGAAAAAAAACTCATCAATTATGGCAATGGCTGGACTGCAATGATGAGGCTTTTTCCCAGCAGAGGGACAGTATGGAGGTAATTACTAAATAAAAATAATGTTTGTATTGGAGTCACGTAGGATTACCTATTCAATGAACATTCTGCAAGAAGAAATTTTCCTTATCACATTCAACTACTTACAAGAAACAACACAAATGTCTATTAGACATTCTACAAGCGAACTCGGTATGACCACAGCCTTGCAAATACAAACTTACAGCGGAAAACTGGCCAAGCGAAAAACAACCTTCTACTTTTGACATAAAAGCTGGATAAGACGCAAAAAGGAGTTGGCTTACTAACCATTCGGGTATGCAGATTGGCACTAAATCCCACCCTAGAGAAGAGTTAAAGAGCTAAACGATCTCGGAGTAAATATTATTTGTTTGTAAGACATTCCTTTAACCAAAAATAAGCAGCGCCACAGAAGGTAAGCTTGTACAGACGCCTGCACGTCGACCTATCCAAACTGTCTAATTTCTTCAATACCTTTTCAACCATATAACTTAATAATAAAGTTCAAAGTCTATTGAGGAAATTTGACAGTTTGTGGTAGGTTGATGTGCTGGCGTGTGTACCTACATACCGCGCTACATACAACGCGCACATAGAGCAACTCACGTACACGAATCTCGGAACAGTCCGAGTACAACTGTTGCGAGATTGCGTGTCCGTTAGAGTTTGTGTCTATGTGTACGTTGCTCGAGCGCGTTTGTATGTCCGATCTGATTCGAACCCTTCGGAGAATCTAGTAGGGCACGGGGACGCGCACTACAAAACCTTTGAAGGTGATTCGTTTCATACGGCTTGAAAAGGCCCGGTGAAGCTGAAAATGCCGTCTGAGGCAATCAGCAATCTCTCTCCAAAAAAAAGCGTTTGTATGAACCTTCTGTACGAGTAGGTCTCCTTAGTTTGTACTTCGAAACTTCTTATTTAATTGCTTGGGCTTAGAACGAACCGGTATCCAAGGGAACGAAGTTTAAAGTTATGCGTTCTGAAATCTGAAATAGTAATATAAAGAGAATACTTCAATAGTTAAGAAGTAACCCGAATAGGAGACAATAAGAATTAGAATAAGACCACTAAATAAAACTTGATCGACGCTTTGGAATTCGTATTTTTTTAAATATATATTTTACGGGTGAGCACAGTGCCTTGATATCACCTGATGTTAAGTGATGATAAGGCCAATGATGGAAGCGCACTTCACCCGGGATCCTCAACTACCGAGGCACTGGCTATCTATCTCTAGCTGCCGGAACACAACGGTGCTACAAGCATTGATGTTATGGCGACATTTAGATAAGGTGGTGGTAACTAGCCAGGCGGACAAACAAGCCCAACCGAGTACACAAACATATACCCCCGCTGGGAATCGATCCCGGGTTCCTCTGGGTCTAAACCGTTGGTCTTAACCACTAGACTAAAGAGGCGGTTAAAAAGGAGCCAGCAACTGATTCAGTGACTTCAGTAACATTTTAATGAAATTAATAGTAGATTATTAACCAAGGGGATAAAGCAGTGTCTTCTGCCGCGGGTGACGATTTAAATCGCGAGCGTAACGAAGGGCTCGAGGTTTACTCCCGAGCGTAGCGAGGGTGTTAAAAACTTAAATCACGAGCGAAGCGAGTGATTTAAGACGAGTCCTGAGTGTAGCGAGGGATTTAAGTTCACCCAAGACTAAGACACCTTTATCACCGAGGAAAATACTCTACTTTTCGTACTATTTGCGAAAAAATTAACACAATAATAATATGTGATAAGCCTTTATTAAATATAATGACAATTAAGAGTAAAAGTTAACATTCGAAACATTGGTCCAATTATTGATAGAGAGAGTTACATTTTTGTTTGGTACATTTATTGTTGATGAGTTGATTTGAGTATATATATACAAACTCAATGGTGTAAACACAAATGTAGTTCAGTATAAATTTCGGTAAGTATTCCAAAGTTAAATCACATTCTCCCCCTAGAGGATGAATGAAATTCAGTACAATTTTCTTTCCCTGTTTTTAACAGATTAAAAATGACTATTGTTATGTTCGCTTTTTGTGGCATAGAATGTCACTTTTTTGAGCAAGTGGTACGAAATAGTAGATTATTAACCAAGGGGACAAATCGCGAGCGTATCGAAGGACTCGAGGTTTACTCCCGAGCGTAGCGAGGGTGTTAAAAACTTAAATCACGAGCGAAGCGAGGGATTTAAGACGAGTCCTGAGTGTAGCGAGGGATTTAAGTTCATCACCAGCTCATTTTATGTCCCCACTGTTGGGGGCACGAGCCTTCCCTATGGATGGAAAGCGATTGGTGGATTGGTGGTTTTTAACGACTGCTAATGCAGCCAAGACCAACGGGTACGTGCCTTCCGAAGTACGGAAAAGCTCGATATGATAAAATTTTGGTCACCCTTCTGGTGAACGGGCTTTGGCGAAATTGCTTATCCTAAGTAATAGCAGACCTGCCCCCCGACCGCTTAACCGATCGCTTTGACTACGTGTATAGTCGTATGGTATAGTAGATCGTTTAGGCGGTCGGGCCCCAGGCGCGTTCCACGGCGCAACCACGGATGGCAATCAAGCTCCTCTTTTCCAAATTTGTGTAATGTCGACTATTATTGGTGGTAACATACATGAGTGTAAGAAAATTAGGAGAGAGCAACATCACTTATCACTGTTTGGGGGGAATATAATTAAACATTTCAAAAATATAACATGTGACACAATTTTCTTTATAACTTTGACACTGACTGAACCGCATAAAGCCAAAAAAATTAAAAAATTAAATCCTTATTCTTTTGTTTTTTAGCTTTGATAAATTATGTATAGTTAGTTAGGTATAGTTTCAGCCTTCCCCGTACTATCCTATTTAGATTGTTGACAATTCTAGACTTATCTAAGAATGCGAGAAATACCTTAAGAATTACGCCAGGCAAATGAAAGTAAAAAAACCGGCCAAGTGCGTGTCGGGCCACGCGCAGTGTGGGGTTCCGTAGCCCATCTTAATAGTGCGGACTCTGAGAAGTGGGCTTTTATGAACAACTATTTAACGAAGGCTCATATACTTAAATGTAGATACTACCGGTTTCACACACCTGACAACGTTATTTAAGTAGTTCCCAATGAGGAATTTGTACTGCGCCAAGTACATTTTATATGTTGGTCGACTGTTACTCGTAAACTTGTAAAGCCTACTTAGCTGTGACAGTTTTCCTTTTAACTTCGTGAATTTTTTCACGTATCCAAAAACAACATTTGGCTGGCAGGGGGGGGAGACACTTGACTCTAACAAGATTTTGCACTTTAAAGCTTAATAGTTCACAAACGAATGCGTCAATCAGAAAACTGTTTTCACAAACCCGCAATATTATTAAAATTGCTATTCAATGACACCCCATACAATGGGGTAAACAAGAAAAAAAAAATCCATGCCAAATTACAGCTTTCTAGTACTAAGAGACACAGACAGACAGACAGACAGACAGACGGACATGGCGAAACTATAAGAATTCCTTGCTGACTACGGAATCTTAAAAAAGGGAAAAGGTATTTCTTTTTTTCATTCTTCGTCATAAATCGAAAACTATACATCATAAAAATAGTTAAAAATCTGTGTAAGCTTGTGCAAATGAAGCCCTTTCAAACGATATCCCACATGACATGGTTAACTTACTTCAAAACTTTGACCCCTGTTCCTTGCATAAAGACCCTGTTCTTTGTGATTTCATTAAGTATGTGTAGTTTTCAGATTTTTCCCTGTTAAGACGATATTACTTGCCAAACTTCATAGTTTTATGTCAACAGCCCTATGAATTTTGATTCCCTTGACAGTGTCGAAATATACGTTTTTGCGACATAAACGGCCGTATCTTTTTTTTCGTTACTTAGAAGTTTGATTTTTTCACAGCTTCAAGGGATCGCAGACCTGAGTATATCGTTTTAATTTCAACTCGATACCTTCACGTTTTCTCGAGATAAAGGGTCTTGACAGACAGACAGACGGACAGACGGACTACAAAGTGATCATTAAAGTATTCTGTATTTCCTTTTGAGGTACGGAACCCTAAAAAAGGCACTAGGTCTTAGCTTGTTGGCTACATGCCAGAGTTCGTGTTACCATAAAAGTTAGTGCAGACTGAGACATTTTATGTATTTATAAGTACCTACTATATGTACTCGCACTTAAATGGGCAATTCGGTCGAGGGCATCCTCGACGAAAGTATGACGATATTGTAAGCGATAAACTTGTGAGATTACTAAAGCTATTACATTCGATTTCGTATAATATGTGAGCCCTTCTGTGTCTAGAGCCAGTTTTATTTGGCATTTGATCACGGTAGATAGTACTAGAATTGTATGGCATTGACAACGTCCCTTGGACAAACGAGTAGACTTATAATTTTGCTATACCTATTTTCGTTAAGTTGATCGAATGTTGTCTTTATCTTGAATTTGCTAGCTCAAATACATAACGACGGTACCACAACCACCCAGACCCGACAAAATATCGAAAAGTTCGTTTGCGACATTGACCCGACCGGGAATCGAACCTGGGACCTCAGAGTTAGCGCCGCCCAAAATCCGGCGTGCAAGCCACTCGGCTACGGAGGTCGTCAAAAAAAAACACTATTGTTGAAATTACAACGAAATTACTTAATTTATTTATATACACAACCACAAAATTCTGCTATTTAAAATGTTTAGTAGTTCTCCTCAGTTGTTTTTGATAAGTTTTAATGTAATAATTAATACTACCTTTTTTATATTATATTAAGAATGAGAATAAGAAACATTTATTGACCTGCACAAAAACAAAAACCAACAGATGAGAAAAAATAAAATAACAAATTAAAATAACAAAAAAAAGAACATCAAAAAACAATTGATTTCGGCGAGTTGGATGGCAGTGCCCATGACCCGGTATGTCATGGGGGTACGAGTTCGAATGCCGCTCGTAGAATTTTTCAAATCATATAACAACTAACAAAAAAAAAAGAGAGAAAAAAATAATTATTAGTACTTCTGTTCAACACGATGACAGATAATAATATACTACTCAAAACAAAATAAGGGCCACGAGGTATTTTTTCATTTTGGTGTAAATTATTAAACATTTACATATTGAAAGTAGTAAAATATTGAGTATACAAACTCTTTGATACCTAAACTTTTTAATATTGTAGTATTCATCTAATGCTGGCAACAATTTTAAATAAAATTTGATTTAAAATTATTTTTGAAAATTTTGATTCCATTTTCTTTGACATTTTGCTTTTCTTAGCTTCTTGGTTTATTAGAAATTATCAGAGTTCATTGATATCTCGAGTCAGAAACATCTTTTGCAATATGCCACAAGCACGCAGGCGTCATATGGACTCGCTGACAGCAACCAGAGCCGTTACAATGATTGAAGAAGGTCATTCGCAGCGATCTGTGGGTTTGCAATTGGGATTTTCTCGAAGAGCTATTCAAAATCTATGGAATCGTTTCCAAGAGACCGGCAGTGTTAGAAGAAGACCTGGTTCGGGCAGAGTTCGCATTACAACAGCTCAAGAGGATCGTTACATTCGATTAAGTGCGCGCCGAGATCGCACAACGACGGCCCGCAAGCTGCAAAATCGTTTACGGCTCACAACGGGTACTCGTGTCAGTGACCAAACTATTCGTAATCGATTGCATGAAGACCAGCAGGCATCAAGAAGGCGAGTTGTCCGTATTCCATTAACCAGAAATCATCGTGCAAATCGTTTAAGATTTTCCCGTCAACATTTGGACTGGGACATAAACCAATGGGGCATGGTGCTCTTCACAGACGAATGCAAAGTTAAATTTTTTAACGACGATCGGCGTATTAGAGTATGGAGAAGACGCGGCGAGAGATTTTCAGAAGCCTGCATCCATGAAGTCGATCGTTTTGGTGGTCCAAATGTAATGATTTGGGGCGGGATAAGCTTACACGGCAAAACTGAGCTCGCTATTTTAAATGAGGGTACTGTTACTGCTCAGCGGTATATTGAGGAAGTCGTCAGACCACATGTGATCCCATTTGCCCAGCGAGCGGGTCCTAGATTCATCTTGATGCAAGACAATGCTCGTGCACACACGGCTCAAGCGACTCGGTTTGTACTGGAAGCGTCTCAAATTCAAGTCTTGCCGTGGCCGGCGAACAGTCCGGACTTAAATCCAATAGAGCACATGTGGGATCAGTTGAAACGAAGAGTTAGAGACGGTGATCAGGAAATCCACAACCAACAGCAACTCATCAACGCTGTTAAAAGGGCCTGGGAAGAGATTCCAATGGAAAATGTCAGGCATTTGATTGAGAGCATGCACTCCAGGCTTCAGGAGTGCGTAACGAAACGAGGGGGGCATACCCGTTACTAAAAGATGAGCATGGAGTATTTTCTTTTGTTTTCAGTAACTTTACATTGTTTTTATTTTTAACCTTAACTGTGTTTTTTCTTTCAAAAGCAAATAAACTTTTTAATCATTATTATTGGAATAAATTTATTGGTCTACACGGTAAAAACAACATTAGTTTTCGTTATGGAGACATAAAAATTAATATTGGTTTTATTATTTTCATGGTACAGACAAAATACCTCGTGGCCCTTATTTTGTTTTGAGCAGTATATAAACTTTGTAAAAAGCTTCTCATTCTTGAGTCAAAAATATGTGACAACTTGAAGCGAAAACCTGAATGAGGAAAATTTTGTCCATAATAATAAAAATGCTCGTTACTGTCACGTAATCATGTGACAAAATAAAGAGACTGCAGAATGTAAGCTTCAGCTCGCAACAACCCGAGCGCGGCTTTTGCGATATTCAGTGTCCGTGAGAGGGTGTATGTGTGCTTTGCTCGAGCGCGGTATGTAGGTATCCCCGCCAAATCCTCTAAATGCCACTACACATTTACAGAATACACTAAACATGTTTAGGCCCAAGACACCGTACTCGCAGAACAAGGGTGCGAAGAACCGGTTCACACGCGCTCTACACCAGGTATAATAACAATTTAAAACTGATATAATAACAATTTGTTTTATTATAGACCGCCACATACATGTAAACAACCCCCATTACGACGGGACTTTTAAAAGCCCACCTTTTTCATGCTTTTCCGGAAACATGTATTTTTTTTTACTATTTTTCCCAGCTATTATGAGTCGTTCTAACTATCATATCCGAATATCACCAAGATCGGAATCAAAAAATAGTTTCAGTAACATCTGGGTGTGGATTTGTTATAATGTTAATTTGTTTTATGATTACGTTCTGTTTTCATTGTCATTGTTATTTTATAATAACCTGTGTCTTTATACAGTATGCAAATAAAAATTGCATCTCTCTATCTACCTATCTATTAATCTGTAGTTGGCATACAAAAGTCGCGGGAAGCCGCTGGCTGGAGCCGAAACCGGTCGTTGTGGAGGCCTTTGCAATGAATGTCTTCTGGCTGAGATGATGATGATGATGATGATGTCATACAAAAAGCGAACTAAATGCTAAATCTTAAGCTGCACTATAAAGTACCAACCTTCGGATGCGTGTAGACTGTAGGGCCACGTAGGGCTCAGGACGAACGCTTATTAAAAAAGTTTTTATTACAAAGTCTCTCCTGAGTAATGAGAATGAAGCAGTCGATTTTGCAAGGGTAGCGTTCACTTTGTATACTGTAAAATATGTGATTACATTTTGACGTGACAACGTCTTATAAATTGGTTTGCCGGGTGACACTTCAAGAAACTGCGTTACGCTCCGCTCACGTTATGCGCTCACAATGAGAGCGAGTGAGAGGCACGCGTCCCTTCCACTCGGGCATGGTTAGCCCGCCTAAGAGCGAGAGAGACAGACATAAAAAGTGAAAGGTAAATACGTATGTATGTGTAAAGGTAAAAATAAAATTTTGTTAATATGAAATTCAGTGCGAGATTCTTTGTATAAATTAATGTTTTAAATATAATTCTTTGTATAAATAAATGTTTTAATTTGTTACTATTATTTCATCCTTCTTCCTACTATACGAATGAATATTCACATTAAAATTATTTTACCACTCAAAGTCGTTGTCACGTAAAACTTTCGCCCGTATATCGACTTTACAGGCAACCAATTTTTTATTATTTAATACTAGTTTTGACCGCTTTGACAGTTTCTATGACAACAAAACATACAAAGACATCAAATGTTTCACCGCTAGGAATATTTTGTATTGCAAAATAAAATTGTCGTTTTTAGTATTTTCCGTTTGTTATTATTTATGTTTCTCACCGCTTAAACCTTCCCTGAACCTCCACAAATATTTCAAAATCAAAATTAGCCAAATCGGTCCGGCCATTCTCGAGTTTTAGCGAGACAAACGAACAGCAATTGGTTTTTATATATATAGATATTTTTTTGGGAGAATTGAAAAATTTAGGATAGTAGTACTAGAGTTCGACAGTAACCAGTGATCGACTTTTTTTTACATTGTTCATTAAAAATAGGAGTCAGCAACAATTAAATAGCTAGCCTGCTTCCTAGCTAGCTGTGATCCCGTAAAAATTCAATGTCATTCTTTGTTATTTTTTGGCGACGATAACAACTGATGTTGAACATTGGGCTGCTATGTCAAACACTAGCGCCACTGGTTTGAGTTCGAATAAAGACTAACGGTTGCTTGCTCATTAAACAAGGAAAGGACATACTGAGGCTCTTTGTAACATCAACTGCTAACACGTGTATGTATTTTTTTTGTGATGCAAAAACAAATATATTCTCTTTTATCTTTCTTTACTAACTTTTCATAACAGCACTTGACGTTTTTTATATAATGTTATAAGCGACAGCAGTGCGAGTATTTTTCGCCATTTGATCAATTTAACAAAAAACAACTGCTAGCACATTCAAAATAAAGTATCTATTAAAGTTACAGATTACTTAAGCTCGTCGTGCTGTGTTGATATTGTTATTAATTATTTTTGGCATTTATTTTAACTTTATTCTTTAGTTTTTTTTTTTAAGTGTAGTTCGTTCCTTGAGGAACCGGCTAAGGTCATACACCATGCTGCCATGTCATTAGTTTCTTAATTTCATTGTAATACATAAATAAACAATATTGATGATGATGAATGATAATAGAAATGGGTAGTGAGAAATGATATTACCCCCCAACCCTTCGAGTATCTCAGTAAAGATGTGGGGCTTTACTAAGTCCTCACGCAAACTTCTTGTGAGAATTTGAAAGTAATGTTGCACTGTTTTGTTTCATTTGCCAACACTCATGCACATTCACGAACACTTAACGGTTAATAATCCACTATTATTTCACATTAATATTCGACATACTTAACACTAATTTTAGAAAATAAAACAAAACCGCAGACATTACTCTTCACTTTCCCGCCAAGAAGTCTTTATTCTTTAGTATATTATTTTTCATGTAACCTCTTGTTTATATGTACGGTCTGTGTAATGTTATAATTTTTTTTTTTTTTTAGTTGTGTTCGTTCCCTGACGAACCAGCTAAGGTTATAAACCATGCTGCCATGTCATTAGTTTCTTAATTTCATTAGTTACTTCTTTGTTACTTTTCCTGTCTTGTTTCCTGTATGATGATGATGATGATGATGATGATGATGATGAATGATAATAGAAATAAGAAGTGAGAAATTAAGACACCCCAACCCCAACCCCTCGAGTATATCAGTAAAGATGTGGGGCTTTACTAAGTCCTCACGCAGACTTCTTGTGAGAATTTGAAAAGTAACGTTGCACAGTTTTGTTTCATTTGCCAACACTCATGCACACTCACGAACACTTAACGGTTAATAATCCACCATTATTTCACATTAATATTCGACATAACACAAATTTTTGAAAATAAAACAAAACCGCAGACGTGACTCTTCACTTTTCCGCCAAAAAGTCCTGTAATGTTATAATTAATTTTACAGCTGTCACTGTGTAAAGTTTTTAATTTTAGAGCTGCGCTCTCTCTTACTGGTTACACAGAATATCAGCGCCTTGGCACGTCAATGTCATGGCTTAAAATGAGTGGTGACCTTTTCGGTTGCATTAAATAAATTTAAAATGTCCATTATGTTAAATTGTCATTTAAGCTCCGAATAAATATTTTTCATTTCATTTCATCATCATCATCATCATCTCAGCCAAAAAGACGTCCACTGCTTGACAAAGGCCTCCCTCAAGGATAAATCATTCTGAGGGGAATTTGCCATAATCGCCACGCTTGGCAGGCGGGTTGGCGATCGCAGTAAGGTGAGAATAATCACAGAGAGACGCTGCTGCCCATCCTCTGGAATGGTCCCATAGCCGCCTTCTACGACACCCACGGGAAGAGATGGGGTGGTGCAATTCTTTATCCCCGGCACGACACGGGGAACCATTTCATTTATATATCGAGAATTTGAGCATTCAAGCAGAGCCTTCTAACGAATGAGGAGAGTAAAAATTTGCCATACAATCTCTACTTTTCATCAACGTGATCGAATGAGTTCGTATAGTACAGGCGCAAGCACATCAACCTATCTAAAACTGACAATTTTTTTTCAATAAAAGTTTCACCATTATGTCATAGGCATAAAGTTCAAAGTCTATTGAGGATATTTGACAGTTTGTCTGGTGTGTTGGCGTGTGTACATAAAACTCGGGCACTATTATAGGCACTCAGGAACTCAGGTCGATAGTAAAGAGTTGGCAAATGTCACATAGGAGGTTTGTTTTATTGTCATGGCTCCGATATACAGAATATGAGCGTGTAGGCAGTTGTATAAAGTTTAGGTGCAATAAACTGTGCTGATGTTTGAGCACGTGGGTTTGACAAATAAAAGTTCACTATTCATTGGTCAGCGTGGGATTTTGTGTCGTATGGCGCAGTGGTTAACGCGCCTGGTCTGAAATTAGTATGGTTAAGCAACTTTCGCAAAGGCCGGTCATCGGATGGGTGACCAAAAAATATAGGTATCATCTCGAGCTTCTCCGTGCTTCAGAAAGAACGAATAGCCGTTGGTATCAGCTGCATTAGCAGTCGTTAACAACCACTAATCCGCACTGGACCCGCGTGGTGGTTTTTAGTCCGATCTTGCTATCCATCCATAGGGAAGGCAAGGCCTTATACTGAAGTACATATTACATATTGCAACATAGATCTGTGGGCAAAATTACTCTCTGTCTTGCAAGATTTTTACAAATCGCATCTCCCAATAATTGATATGACTTCAAAGGGCATCATTATGTTACAAACACTATACCTAGGCCTCATGACATGCTACAAAGATCTATAAATATAATATCTCAAACTACCCTCATGCAGGGAGTTCCAAACCATAAACTGCCGAAGTTGTATTATTCAAAACGGTCACGCATGCGTGGTCGGCCCCTAACGACGTCATCACCAAGTTTCAACGGCAATAACGAGCGTAAACTTTGGGAATTACCCTTTATGACGAGTAATAGGATCTCCTACTCAGTCATGTTCGCCTGGTACTTCGTCAAGAGTTGCATTATTATTTAACATGAAAACTTTGGGGGGGGGGGATCTATCTCTTTAACAGTCATTGTTCCCTGGTAGTCCGCGTCTGCTGTCTTGTCTTGGTTCAGACCTACATGTCCCGGGATCTAATCCCAGCAGGGGTAAACCCCTGGTACACCAGTGTCGAGCATTTCATTTTTTTGTATTGGATCTCGTATCTACCTTATTGTAGGTACATTAATTATTGGGTTAACACTACCTATATTATTTGGTCATTGGGTATTGGGTCATTTAAATTATATTTCATATTGGATGAGGTATAAAACTTTATTCTAGCTCGATGTTCCTTTAAGAGCACTATTGAGAGCTGAACATCTTGCAATGGCTGCTCTTATTTCTGACCAAACTACAAGCACAATAAAAAAAGATAGCAATCCATAATATACACACCTATTCGTATTAAACCGTTATTAAGCTAATTTAGTTATTATTAAGCCGTCGTGGTAGGTTACAATGCTTAAATTAAAAGTAAAAATTACCCTTAAAATAATAATACGTAGCGACAATTGAGACCACAAATTAACAGAATCTAAAAAATATTTTTAACTTATTTTTTTGGTTTTAGTTATCAAAATATGCAGCTGCTACATTACGAATATTAATTTAATCAATATTTGAGTGGTTTTCTGCTTGGAATATACATATATATATATATATAATTAATTAAATAATTTTGTTGTAATTTCAACAATAGTGATTTTTTTGTGGTAATTTCGTAAATAATTATGATCGAGTCAAAATCATACAATCGTGTATTTGAGCTAGCAAATTCAAGATAAAGACATGATTTTACCTATATTAACAAATACAGATTCGTTAGTCATATTATATCTACAGTCTTAAACTATTCGACGAAAGTAAAAATAGCTCCAAAAACGAACTAACATTTCCATTTATAATATTAGCCAGGATTATCCCGCTGCTCCATCAATTTGCGAGATGCGCTCACTAATGGGTGTTGATGCATCCCAAACTACTTCAGTGCCGGCATTAGGGTAAATGCCAAAGAATATTGAGGACTGCAGAAGGTAAACTCCATACTGCTTTTTTTAAGAGAATTTGCTGATGAATTTGGTGGAGCTGAAAATTTCATCTGAGACCGACATTTTCAGCTTCACCGGGCATTACGGTGAAGCTTATTATTAGGTAGTAGGTATTAGGTATTAGTTTAGGCCCAAGAGTGCCTAAACTAGTGTGCATGTTTAGTGTATTCTGTAAATGTGTAGTGGCACGGTCTAGATCTAGATCTATATCTAAGGAAGGGCTCGGGACAGCCCTAGCGCAGCTGTTGCGAGATTCCGTGCCCGTGACAGGTAGTCTGTGTGCGTTGCTCGAGCGCGTTTGTATGAATCTGACCTACTGCAGTCTTCTTATTTTGTGTTAATGCTCTGTTGAGTAATTTCTCGGTGGGGTTGCGGCGGATTTTTGTATCCAACTGAGCTCATCTACCTTTGTGTCTCTTTCTACTCTCAACGGAAAGATTCCCCCCGATCCGATCCGAACCCTTCGGAGAATCTAGTAGGGCACGGGGACGCGCACTAGTGCATGATGCCGTTCCCTCTAGAAAACCTCCGAAGGTGATTCTTTTCACACGGCATGAGGACCCTTTACTTTCCTCGCCGCCCCCAAAAAAGCCCGGTGAAGCTGAAAATGGAATCTAGGCAATCAGCAATCTCTCTCAAAAAAAAAAAAGATTCGGTGAATTTCAGAATGGAGAATGCGATTTTTATTCACCATAAGAACACATCGATGAAAACGAGAATTTAAATTTAATTACTCAAACTACCTATTTTTAGAAAACAAAATCAGTATTCTTATCATAAAAAATTATTAGTAAGTAACATTATAATTATTTATTACTTACCTAATATTTTTTAGGCAACAATATTTTTGTATTGTTAGGTATAATTTACTATATGTGTGATATTAGATAGGTATAATTTGGAAAAAGTATCAAAAATATTTTCCACGAATTACTTACTTTTAATGTGTTTGAAATGTAAAGGGAACCGTTTTGAATATCAATTTTGCAATTAGAGCTTTATTCGCTAATTGGACGACCGTTTTGATACAAAATAAGACGACTACAGAAGGTAAGTTTTTTTTATACCTGGCTCAGCAAATGACTCTACTCCACCTGATGTTAAGTGGAAACGGAGTCCTGAAGCAAGGACAACTGGTGCAGCGTCAAAACAACGCAGCATCAGTCACCCTCACCCTACGCCGGCCCACAAGGTACTTCTTCACGCCTCGTTATAAGAACCCCATTTCATAGGAAGGAGGGAAAACGTGTGCTGGTAGACTATTCCATCTTTTGGAAGTGCGATAAAGAAACGAGTCACCAAATTTCTTTGTGCGTAATGGAATGTTCGAGACAGTACAACGGTGACTCCGGAGAGCAGCACGCGTACTCCTATGGAGGAAGGGAGAAGGTGGGATAAGATCAAAGAGTTCTTCACAGCACTCGCCGTGGTATAAGCGGTAGAGTAGAAGACGCTGAGTGACGCTATATCTCTTCGCGTGACGTGTGAGTTCCATTTGACATTCAATCAAGATAACAAAAACGAAAATTAGTATTGCATTGAAGCAGTGCCTCCTGGCAACATACCTACGAGAAGAGTTAAAATTTTGCCATACCAATTTTCGTTTTCGTAAACGTATTCGAATGAATCCGGATAGTATACAAAAAGCACCCAGCTAGGAACAGTCCGTGTGCAGTTGTTGCGAGATTTCGTGTTCGTGTGAGGTGTATTTGTGTGCGTTGCTGAAGCGCGTTTGTGAGAGAACCTTCTGCAGTTTCCTTATTTTGTGGTTCTGCACAATCTTCCAACGTCTATAATTAATGATTAAACGAACTTATCTTAGTGAAGTTCTATCTTAATTATACGAAGTCCTCAGAGTGCTTTCTTTTCGACATTTTTCGGGTATAAATGCGTGACTACTAGAAAGTGTGTTGAGCGGTGAAGCACTAAAATGCGAATGACAAGTCGAGCCGAGTGACAACTGATTACGATTCAAAGACAACCCTCAAAAATAAAACATAGTTCTCTCAACCAAGCGTTACTACATGTTGTTTAAAAATCAAAAAGCAATACTAATCTCGAGGACGAAGCGCGAAGTATAGTTCAAAGCTTCCGACCTGAAATCGAAATACAATTCGACTGAAATTCTAATAGTGAAGACTGAATGAATAATGAAGACTTCGCTAAAACATACACAGTTGTATAGATTTCAAACTAATAAAAAGCGCGATATCATAAGACTTCGAGGAGCTCGATGGCGCAGTGGTTAATGCGCTTGGTGTGCAACTGCTGAAGCTAAGTAACTTTTACAAAAGCCGGTCATCGGACGGGTGACCAATAATTTCCTGATCCTCAGAGATCCTTTTTATTAGTTTTCCCTTAATATCACGAGCTTACCGAATGGTTACCGTCTGCATCAGCAGTCGTTAACGGCAACGTCGTTGGATTATGGCCAGACTGGTTGTACTAAATGGTAATAGGGGAGAGGGTACAATGAATGGCACCTTAGGCAAACTTATCACTTTGAATGTTTGTAGAAAATAATTTAATTATAATATCGACCGCATAATATTGATTTACTGTTATCATAACCTCCAATAACAATTCTAAATTAATTTAGAGTACTCAAATATAATAAAATTTGATTAATTTAAAAAAATATTAAAAAACACACGAAAGTACTATAATTGGCCCCTTTTAGCACTATCATTGCCACCCACATAAGTATAATTATTGGCAGTGCTAATCACTAAATTTGTGATATGCCAATATTATCTATAACTACCAGTCAAGTCAACCATTGGCACATTGATTGGTCCCTAGAATAATATAAAAATTGGCAGTGCCAATGGCAGTCAATGGCTTGAAAAGTACAATGATTGGCAACTGCCAACATTTGTATTTGTACTAAGATTATTACAATGATATGTAAACTATTCAAAATAATTTGTTATTCTTACTCGATTTAATACCTAAACTGTCACAGTTTTCTGCGAAATTGTTTTTTAGTGATTGGCTCTCATGCCAATGATTATTAGACTTTTATTACTGATAAAAAACAAAGCATTGAACACGAATCATCATAAAACAATAAGTTAAAAGTAGAAAAGCCTACCAAGTCTTAGCGGATTTTCATAAACAATCAACAAAATCGTTGCATTCGACAACATGACAGATATGTTTTTTTTTTTGCGGTGTTGCCACTCGTAATATCACACAAACTACTAACCAGTGTTGTTAATAATAAATTGTATATAGGTAAGTAAGTAATTTAAAAAAAATCTAACTTAGTTGACCGCCAGCATTTCATATGATTTGCATAATTAGCTCCAAGTGCCAATCACTGTACGGGGGCCAACGATAGTACTTTCTCCCCTATTACTGCTAAAGAAGGGTTCTCCCAGAGGGTGTTTCCATCCGTAGGGAAGACTTTTCTTTTTATATGACAAGATAGATTCAAGATTAGATTAGTTCAAACTTTTGAGGAAGTGTTTTTAATAAAAGTATTTTTTGTTGTAATTTGTAATTAAATGTAATGAACATATTTTAGAATGTACACTATACATAGCTACACATAAAGATCAGGACAACATAAAAAGTAGTAAAATGGCAGCTTTATCGCTAAAGAGCAATTTCTTCCACATTCATCAGTGTGTTGAACTGGGCAAATATAGGTAAGTTATAGGCATTGGTCAATATTACCGACGATCAGGTGAAGGTCGCGGGTAGCCACTCGATGCGAGCAGCATCTTGCCTTGGCCTTTGTCCAGCGGTGGACGTCATTTGGTTGAGAAAATTATAATGATGATGACCAAACCGGTTCCGACGGAAGATCAGCGTTGGTCGTAAGGCCAGCATAATGCTGAGTTGCGGGACGGTTTTGGGACAATTTTTTAAAAGTTTTTTTTCTTAATTTTTTTATTTCTTTCTTTTTTTCTATGATAATGATGATGACGACGAGCAGTGTTAGCAGTATTTATTAGATTTGACAGTATTTATTTAATTAACAAGACCTTGTTACAGTCAAACCTTATTCCGAGAGCTGTCACAATTAACTAGATATTTGAATATTCAAGTGAATTGAAATCGGAATAACGAAGGGTTCAAATTGTTATCGGTGTCAGTCAGTGGACCCTAGCTGGCTCTGTTTTGAATTTATGATTAATTTTGTTATGATTCTGGACAATGGCAGGTCCTTTGAAAAAAAAAACTTTGATATAATAATAATATTATAGAAATTATGGATACAAACAAATATAATTTAAGAGGATTTAAAAAACTTCTACCAACTTAAAGAGCTTGAAATGTATCCCAGTTTCGTATATAGCCCGGGACATCTTGGTCTGAAACCTATTACCACTAGACCGCAGAGGGTATTTGGTCATGGGGTTTTTTTTTATTGTGTTACCATAATTATAACACATTAAAACTAGACACTTTTTACGACGTACTTTGAAGGGCTTCTTTGTGCGCCTGGCTAGCTACCACCATCTTATCTAAATATGTCGCCATAACTTCAATGTTTATAGCATCGTTGTGTTCCGGCAGCGAGGGACAAGAAAGCCAGTGCCTCAGTGGTTGGGGATTTCGGGCAAGTGCATCAAGTATGGTGACGGTTAAGTAGTAACCGTAAGATATAATTTACAAAAAAATATTTTTGTTGTTCAAAATATTATTTAAAAAAACTCTTTAGCTGCTAAACTTTTTTATTATTATTTTATTTCGAGCCCGGTCAACACCAAAGAAATAAAAAAAAAAAACGATAAAGACTGCAATTCGTCTGGTTTTGCGGTTGTCCATGGGCGGCGGTAATTGCTTGCTCGTTTGCCTCCTTCTAATACTTATAAAAAAATATAGGCCCAGGGTGTACTCATATGAGGCCGGCCTCACGATTTGTGTTAGCAATACTTTTTATTAAAAAAGGGTACATATATGCATAAAATTTTTGTTACCTATTCTGATTTATGCCTTTCATGAGTTACGACTCAATGCTCAAAGGCAGTACCGTAAAGTACTTTGGCAATCACTGTCCACATTTTTGCGTCGTCATTTTTATGTCGGTCGCCTATACCCGACACGAATGTGCTTTTAATTAAATCTGAATATTGGTACGCGCTCGCTTAATTATGAAATGTACTTAGCTCTTTTTATGACATATAAATCATGTTTTAATTTTATCTTTCGGTTGCTTTATCATAACTTTGCTTCTTAGAGTATATACAAATACAAACTTTATTGCAAACCAGTTTACCTACAAAGATGTTAAGATATGTATGAAAGATATGTATGGGTAAGTTAGGTAACATAATTAGTTACATTATAAAGCAATGAATATGTAGGAGGACGCATAGGCCAAGATAAAATATGTTAGGTATATATCAACAGTCAGAATTAATTTTGTTATGTACTAAAAATTAGTTTAAAGCAAGACCCAAAATGATATCATGTATTCAAAATTCAATATTGCTCTTGTGAATGTCACTATGCCATCTCTACCAAGTCTTCTTAGCCAAGTCTACTTTGGGCGGGAGATCTTGTACTGAGAAGAACCGGCAAGATCTCAGCAAATGTCCAGCTCTTTTCTCCCTTACAGCGTCAAAATGCCCTATCATAGCCCTAGGACACTTTCCATTACAGATAAACACAAAAAAATATATATAGAGGACAACCACATGTAAAAAAACAAAATTAAAAATCTAAGTTAACAAATTTACCTCAGGTAATAAAATAGTAAAATAAAATAATAAAAGTTTCAATTTCCACAATGTCATACAGTACCACTACAGTACTCTAATAAATGTCAAAAATTATTTAAGAAAAACAAAGTCAAACTATAGTGAATAATACTAAAAATAAGATAAGATAAAATACTACTTACTTATCTCTATTAAACTGTCCTCCTTTTTTGTGATGGGACGGTCACAGCTCTTTAAATCAGTACCGGGTTAGTTTTATATTCCTATTTCCATTTCTACGCAGCTTAGGGTGGTGAGATGGAAAATGAAACTATCAAGAATATGACGGGGCTTAACGCAAACTACTTAGGTTAGATACACCGACCGTGATAACGGGATTTTAATGGAATGCAAAGGTTTCACTTCATTTTACTAGCTTATTTTAATTCCCCACTGCTGGGGCACGAGCTTACCGTATGGATGGATAGGGAGAACGTGTTATAAACCACCACACCGGCCCAGTGGCATGCCGGCCAATTTTTGGTCACCCATCCGATGACCGGCCTTTGCGAAAGTTGCTTATTTCACATAGGTACTGCGTTTGAGCAACGCACACATAGACTACCCTTCACGGTTACGGAATCTCGCAACAGCTGCGCACGGACTGTTCCGAGCTGTTCCGAGATCCATGTCCGTGCAATGGGTCTACTCTGCAGTCTCCTTATTTGGTGCCGGGAGCTTTAACCACTAAGCCTTCGAAGTGGCGGTGACCTACCGGTGACCTTGAAAGAAGCAAGCGTAGTTGATATCATAGCGTGAGAATTAGTTACCGGTTTAGAAATCTTTAGATTATAATAATATCTAGGTACCCTTAATTTGCATTCATAATAATGCTTCACTTTCAGACAGTTTAATATTCATAAGCATAGTTGGCTAAAAGCAAATACCGTTTCATTGCAACCCTTTTTTCCAGTCGTCTTGCGTTCGCCTCCTTTAATTTTAATATCCTATCTCAAAGGCGCTCCCGGGGAGACGGGACCATTTTTCATATAAAACGTAACAACTTTTTTAATCAAGCATTTTACTTTTACCGCCCTTGCTTCGTCGCGGTTCGCCGCTAAGTTGGGTTTGCAATTAACTTTTTTAATTTGGCACTTCGATTGAAGGAGGTTTGTTATTCTCTGTGGTTATTCTTTATTTTAAATTACGAATTTGGTAATGAATTGGAAGAAAATACTGTTTAGTTACGATATTGTATGAGTAGGTATTTAGAAATAACCTTCGACACAAAATAAGGGACCCCAGAAGGTAAGCTTAAAACAACAGCAATTTAAAGCGCTCAGCTTAGGACGGGTTTGAGATGGTCTGAGATTCCGTGTTCGTGAGACTCCTTATTTTGTGCCTTTCTAGAGGACTTTTTAATATGGAGAATTGTTATTTATATTACATTCATAATGATGTTCTTTATGGTCTAACATAGAGAAAAAATTATATAAAAAATATATTTATTTTATAACAAATAAAATCTAAAAAGTAGGATCGTTAAAGTTTAGGATTATCCACTTATTTAAAAACTAATAAAATATTACGTAACATTCCATAAAAAAGTTCTCAGGAAACGTTACAATCGTTTACCTTTAACTTACATACCTTTTAAAATAATAATTTGCACAGTAAATTATTATTTAAGCGCAAACTTTGATTGTAGGTATGTACTTAACATAATTCATTTAAGCTTATAGTGTTGGAGCGTCCAACAACTTATTCAATTTAAACTCTGCCGTGTCAGAAACAACTGTTAAACTTCAACCGTTAGTTGAGGAGTTATTTGTATGAAGGTAATACCGACGAGAGACGCCTCGGTTGCCGAATGGCGAAGTGCTCGGCCCGATAACCGGATGGTTTCAATTACCAGGGTGCCTAGTGTGGGTGTTGTTTACTATCGTAACAACGTATTCATTCGAATACGTTGTTATACGTTTACCTACGAAAACGAAAATTAGTATGGGATTTAAGCAGCGTGCTCCTGTCCTAGGGCCCGACCGTCTAACTAAACGATTGCTTTGGCTACGTGTATAGTTTATGACGTCATCTTGTCATTTCCACCAGACCCAGTGGGAATAGAAGAACAATAGAGTCGTGGACCTTTGGGAATAAGCGATTGCTTTCATGGGCGGTACGAAATGACAAGATGACGTCATAAACTATAGGTACACGTAGCCAAAACAATCGGTTAGAAGGTCGGGGGGCAGGCGACTTACTAAAAAAGTTAAACTTATTTATTTGATGTTTTTTATTTAACTTATCACTAGACTTTAATTTTAGTTTCAAATGATAATAAATAACATTAAAGTTTGTACCTAAAAAACCAATTGTCGTATTAGTGGGACCAACGGGAATCGTATAAAGTAACCTTCCCGTTCGTCCCACACATATTGATGGCGGGACGAACGGGAATAAAATTAATTAATTTATAGAATTCCCGTTCGTTATACTGGTGGGACAAAGTCTGGTGGGACGAACGGGAATAACCCAAACTTTTGCCATACAAATTCTCGTTTCGTTCATCGGTTGGCGAATGCATCTCGCACTAGGCACCACGAGCAAAGTGTGTTTCGGATTATCCGTTGCATAGGCCTGCCCCCCGACCGCCTAACTCGATTGCTTTGGCATAGCTATAGTTTATGACGTCATCTTGTCATTTCGTACCGCGAAAGCTATAGGCTTATATAGGCTTATATAGCTATAGCTTTCGACATTGCTTTCAGAGGCGGTACGAAATGACAAGATTACGCCGTATAAGTTAACGATACTTCTTAAAAATGAAGACATATAAGTAAACCGTTAAAAGTAAATGTAACGTTAAGCTTTTTACCGGCAAACAACCTAAACTTTAGAGAAATAACGATAATCAACAACAATATACCTATGCAGTGGGAAATTGGTAACGATATCAAGCCCTCAAGAAAAGAAACGAAACCCTTATAAGACCTCTCAGGGTGTTTTGTACGATTAGTTGTCACTGTTAATTCGAGCTAACGCAATACCCCAATCAATACGCTGGGTGTCAGTTTCGGTAGCACGTTTGGCAAGTGTGGTGATTAGGAAGGCAAATGCCCATTAATATGGTAGTGATGACTTCATTACTTACTACAATATGAGTAGTGGAATAGTGTATAATGGCTATAATTGATTGTTTTTACCATCTTTTATTTAGTTTCATCTGTCCCGATGTTTGTCGATGTTTGTGCAATAATAAAAAATACAAAAAAAGTGCTAGAAGTGCTTTAGTGCTAGATGGTAACCGGGGTCTGATGATGGAGCTGGAAGATGGCCATAGGAACTCTATAATTATTAAACGACACAACCCTATCGAGGTTCGGCTCGTATTGTTCGTCTTGACGAGTACTTTGGTGCTAGATGGTAACCAGGGTCTGATGATGGAGCTGGTAGATGGCCATAGGAACTCGGTAATTAAACGACACAACCCCATCGAGTTTAGGCTTGTCTTGACGAGTACTTTGGTGCTAGATGGAAACCAGGATCTGATGATGAAACCGGACGGTGGCCATAGGAACCCAGTTGTTTAACGCCACAACCCCATCGAGTTTGGGCTCATATTATTCGTCTTGACGAGTACTTTGGTGCTAGATGGTAACCAGGGTCTGATGATGGAGCTGGAAGATAGCCATAGGAACTCGGGAAAATAAGTTCGTTCGTTCCGTTTATTATGAATGTGGATTCTGTCTTTGATTAGATGGATTAGATGGATGAATCAATGCCAAGGTGAGCACGTGGGCTGAATGGTATGAGGGTGTTTTTTGCGACTTAAACGGCCGTATCTTTTTTTTTCGTTGACTTAGAAGTTTGATTTTTTCACAGCTTCAAGGGACCGCAGACTTGAGTATATCGTTTTAATTACAACTCGATACCTTTACGCGTTACCTTGACAGACAGACAGACAGACAGATGGACAGACGAACAACAAAGTGATCCTATAACGGTTTCGTTTTTTTTCCTTTTGAGGTAGGTACCTACAGAACTCTAAAAACGGCAAAAAATCAATTCTGTTGTATGGGAGCCCCCTTTAGTATTTATTTTATTGTTTTTTAGTATTCGTTGTTATAACAGCAACATAAATAAATCATCTTTGAAAATTTCAACTGTCTAACTCTAACAAAGACGGACGGACGGACGGACTGCGGAGTCTTAGCAATGGGATTCCCGTTTTACCCTTTGGGTACGGAACCCTAAAAATCTGTATTTGGTACTAAACATCATATAAAATATATGATATATTATAGTTTCATATTGAATCTTTATGTTCCATGTCGGAAATTGAAAAACTTGCAAATGGTTTACTGGAAGTTTTATTTTCAACTTTTGCTATGTTGAAAATTGTAACTACACTCACTTCCATTGATGTGGTGCTATTCTAGGTGCCTATAGTGTGTTTTGTTTACTATCGAAAACGAAAATTAGTATGGGATTGAAGCAGTGCCTCCTGGCGACATACGAGAAGAGATAAAAATTTTGCCATACAAATTCTCGTTTTTGTTAACGTGATCGAATGGCGAATGAAACTCTCGCTGGTCACTCAGTCAAAAACAAAGGTATAATTTAAAAAAGGCTAAAAAGGTTGTATACTTACTCCATTCCAGCAAATTAATTCTGAATCTTCATATTTGCAGCCTCTTGATAGTTTATTATTCTACCAGTGAGAGGTTAACATTTACCTACAGCGAAAACTTAGTCGTTTTGTATTCACAACTTTGTTTTACTACAGGAAAACCTTTTAAGTTTGCATGTAGTGATAAGTCCACCTTTTCATTTTCATATTATTGCGTTTATTAAGTTCAAGAGTTGAACAATAAGTGTATTATCGTCGTTGTCAAACCAAAACCTGCGCCCTGACAAATTACCACGAGCAGGATTTGAACCTGCACCCTTCTGTTCTGACATACCGGGTCAGGTGCTCTCCCAATTGAGCACCAACTACAAAAACAACTACCGTCACTGACATCCGATCATAATATTTTTACAAATACTAAAGACTTGTTGTTGACATTGAATGGGCGCCTTTGGTTTTCAAAGTAAAAAAGTAAATAAAGTAAGTAAGTAACGGCTGGTTAGAACCACGATAGATCAATTGGGAGAGCACCTGACCCGGTATGTCAGAAGGGTGCAGGTTCAAATCCTGCTCGTGGAAATTTGTTCGCAACAACATTTGCGTTAAAAACTATATAAACAAAACAAAAACATTTTACTCAAAATATCTAAATCTCAAAAAATTACACAGCAGATTTGGGTTTGACAGCGACGATATTTTGTAGCAATTAGTGGCACCAACGTTCGACACTTTAAGCCCAGTGTTCGAAACAGTTTCTTCCACCATAGATATTCATTGAAATATAATAGAATAAAATAGTGACCTTTTTTCAATTATCGCTAGACTAAAATCAGTTGCCTGAAAAATCGTCGATTATTGGTTCCCGCCGAACATCAAATAAGTTAACGTTATTTATTATTCATAAATATTCGTTGTTATTATTCATAAATAAAACATTCGCGTTATAATTCCAAATATTTAATACGGGTCATAATAATATTTTTTTACAATATATCTATATCGTCTTAACACTAAACATTAGTACATAACTACAGAAAGATTTAAAATTTAGATTTTAGTACTTTCTCGTATTAAAACTAATATCAATCTTTAGTTTTTATTATTTAATTATATAAATCTGTGCATTTTATACATACAATACTTAGTACAATACACTCAAATTACATTAATACGTAACAAGTGATAGGTAGGTATTATCTTTTTTTTGTGTCTAGGAAGGTATATAAATCCAGTTTCGTTTCGATTTAAACGACTTTATTTCTCATTAAGTCAATCGTCACTTAGGTAAATGAGAACATAACAAATTTATACAAATATATTGAACATTTGACTCGAGATGGGTAGTATAAATTCCAAAAGTTGCGTTCTCGTTGCTGTTGTATTATAAGACGGGTGGTTCAAGTCATAATAACCACGCTATTTTTTAAATCAAATTTATGCTTCAGTTTCTTGAATGTGATTTTTTTACATTGAACGATTGAATTTTTGTAATTTGTATCGCAACAAAATTTGCGTTAAAATTATATAAACAAAACAAAAACATTTTATCTAATTGTTTAATGTGCTATTTAAGGGTATAGCGCGATTTAAAATAAAACACGATATTACACATTTATCTCAAAAGACGCCACGACGAAATTAGATTTTTTCCTCGAAATTAGACTTAAGCATTTTGGCGCCAATAGCGACCGCAACTCGCTTCACCCTTGGCCCGGCAGGCTTGTTACAGAAAAAAGCAACCAGTTGCTACAATTAGCACAATGGCAACGCGACTCTTAAAAAATACTGCACACTGACTACTTCTGACCTTCATCATAATAAAAAAGGAGTAATTCAACTGGAAGGGCGTTTTACAAAATTTGTAATTCATTAATTAGATATCGCATCTATAATCGTGTTTATAACCTTAAAATTTTCTGTTGCTTTTGAGTTTATTACCTAAAAAATAAATTAAGTATTTTCTTTCTGCTCTTGGTCACCTAGACCCTTGTAACAATATCTCTTAAAGCTTAAGTGTTAGATGTCACCATAATTTGAAACTTAATCAGTTGCGTTAAAATTGACATTAAGTGAAAATTTTTAAAAAAAAGAATGCATAAGTTTTTTCGAATACCAAAGGCAGGTTTTTCATAATTATTCTATAACATGACTTTTACCATCGTCAACATCAAAATGCTCATAGATATGTATTAATAAAAAGTTTTGGACATACTACCTGCCACTCATCAGATAGTTTTTAAGTAGGTATACACATTTAATTATAATTAGATGTCACATTTAGAATTAAGTTTGCATACTTTTATTACAATTTTGTATTTACTAGCAAACTAATTTTTATCTGTAATCTGACCAATGACATACTGAATTAAAGGTAGCCCTGTATCTTGTGACCCAGCACAAACTTTAAAAAATATTCATAAATTCTATGAAATGACGTTTGTCAACTGTGTTAGTTCCATTTATGGACGTTGTGGCGCTGTAACAATTTAACACACGAATTGGGTATGTTCATGATTGGTGTACTGTTTTACGGCACAAAATAACGGAGTCTCGACAGCCACACACGGACACAGCCTCTCACGGACACGGAATCTATGTATACGTGGCGCAAGCGCATCCTTCTGCAGTGTCTTTATTTCGTGTTTTTGTTAGTTAACAACAAAAAAAAAACTTAAATAGAAACATACAGGCAGCTTAATTGAAGAGTAATTAATGGAGTGCGTACAAAATTAACATTTTGTGTCAAGCGTTTATTTTATTTATAATCTATTGACATATGTTACATTTACAAAAATGTACACACGCCTGCACATCAACCTACCACAAACTGTCAAATTTCTTCAATAGACTTTGAGCTCTATGCCTTGATGTTATGGTTAAAAATGTATTGAAACAATTTGACAGTTTTGGATAGGTTGATGTGCAGGTGTCTGTACAATACAAGTTAAAAAAAAAACTTTAGATATTTGATTCGATGGGGCCAAACATTAATTAGGAATTGACTTTGTAAAAAAAATCTCAGTAAGACCATAGAAGTCAAGGATGTCTAAATTCAAAGTTAATTAGACATTCTTTCATACCGTATCGAACATTGGTGCTATATGCCACAACGATACACCGTGATCTCTTAATATCATAATTTAATTGCTTTTCAATTGAAAATGAAATTTCACATATATTATATTTTACAATATGTTTTATGGGCTCATTATTTTTGAAGAAGAGTTTGTGTGGCCACTATTAGGCCTACTTGCTGCCAACGCAGTCTCAAAAAGCTCTTACAATCAAATATCTAAAATTTCCGTAAAATACACGGACAAAAATTACGCGTAAGTAATATTTATTACAAAATAAAAACATAAATTATAATTACATGAATCACAATGGTAATTACCACACCCCATACACCTATCTATTTACTACATAACAATACGATTCTTCTTCTGAGCTTGGAAGAAAATTTTGGCATAATTTCTTTCATACAACTTAAAAATCAGTCAATTTACACATACTAGGTTTTAGTTTAATATGAATGCAAAATCATTTATGACGAAAAAAAAAGTTAAAAAATTTAAGATTAAAATTCTTGCATACAGTTTCAAAGCATAATTATCTATGGTTCAAATGTTGTCTAGTGCTGAATTCTTTTTTTTTTCCTATTCACAACATTTTGGTGCTCTTTTTATTTATTAAATCATGTGAGAAATACAACAAAACTGGTGGTATCAAAACACTACGACAAAACCGACATTTAAATATATTAAAACACTTATAAAACTTACAATAAGTTGGTTTATAAAATCTAATTGTAAATTAAGTTACACAATATTATATAAAATTATTATTGACTTTTCAATTTCGCGTTTATTTGATATTGAATCCAATTTTCGGATTTTATCTTTAATTCTTTCCATTGGCGATTCTATTTCAAACTTTCTGTTTATATCAATAAAGATTATTTATTTATTTATTTATTTGCTTGTTGGAAGATTTACAGTCAAATATTAACTATTATTAGACAATGACTTAACCAATGCCATTTGTTGTAAACATCATTCCAAGCCCTCCATATCAATCTCTTTGAAACTGTTAAATTCAACGCTATGAAATCACTTGTTTGTGCAGCGGCAAAATGATCGAAGCGTTCAAACATGTCAAATTATCTGAACAATTGACTGAAGCAACCTTACTACATTACTTAGGTGCATCTTCATTTGTTCTCAAACGTCAGTCAAAAGTGTACCCAGCTGTCATTAATATTAGGTTAATTTTTGTATGATGTTCAGATATTTTGTTAGCTTCTAAGTAAATTAACACTTAAGTGGCAGCAGCCGGCAGAACCATTTTAAGCTTTATCTTTATTTAATAACGCACTGTATCGCTTGAAAGCAGTCGCCCGCCATCGCTTTGATGGGCCGCTTGTCGGCTTACGGCGCAGGCGGCGCCGCGGTCAAGCCGTCTCTTTCAAGCGATACTATGCATTATCAAGGAAACAAAGCTCAAAATGGTTTGACAGTGAAAATGCCGGCCGCTGCTACTTCGGTGTGAACTGACCCTAAAACGCTCAGATCACTTTGAAGCTGACTGTACAAGAGAATTCCATCAAACACAAATGTCTCACTCTCATCCTACACTTTACCCATATAAATATTATAACTTTCATTATATGACCTATCTACAGAAATTAACATTGTCTAAAACATTTACATTCAATGGAGAAAATGCTGCCAATTTTTGCCACTAGCGGCGCTAGCGTCGTAGCACTTTTGAAATCGATGTAATATTGGGAGTATACGTCATTTAAAATCAATTAACACCACAAATCATAACCTTGATCAAAGTAAATACAAACTCTATCAAAGAGTGTTGATACATGTCACAAATTTATTATTCTTTAATCAACATCTATTGCCGACAAGGCAAAGGTATTGGCTCTTCTCATCTTCCCCATTACAACCTCATCACCCATGCAACAAACCACACAATTCACAATTTCAACAGTCCGCAATAGTCTTTTCAAAGAATATCACCATAATAATATTCCTGTGATGGTTTTTAAAACCAATAACGCGATTGTTACATGAAGAACTCCCTACTGTCGTGTGGTGGTCAAGTGTGTCTCATTGTGGCATTGGAGTTCCCAGTTGGACTCTGGCAGTTCGGTACATCAATCACCGTTATCTCGATGACCCTTAACCCCCTTAAAATAGGGTCGGTTATGTGAATCCCTCGTGGGTTGTAGAACCTTTCGTTCTGCGTCGCTATGAACTTAGATACTTTCCTTAGGTGCTGTGGAATAAATTACAATTGCAATTAGTAAATAGGAAATACTACCCAATGAAAACACACAGAAAGTACCTACACACGCCTGCACATCAACCTACCACAAACTGTCAAATTTCCTCAATATACTTAGAACTTTATACCTAAGTTATATGGTTGAAAATGTATTGAAGAAATTTGACAGTTTTGGATAGGTTGACGTGCAGGCGTCTGTACATACTACGAAAGTTTTAGTACTTAGACAGAACTAGTTAAACAGACTGATCTGGTCGGACAGAGCCACAACAGCATAGTTGGTAGTTTATCTGACCCGGTATATCAAGATTCGAACAAAAAATTCGAACCCGCACCGGGTTCGAATTTTGCTTGTGGAAACTTTTCAACACAATTTAATGCAAAATGGAAACTTAGATATTATTATATTTGCTGAGTTTTTTTGCTGGTTCTTATCAGTACAAGGTCTCTCGCCTTGTAGACTAACGAACTGAGATGGCATAATGACATTCATAATAACAAAGTTTTGTAGCCTAAACTGAATTATATATAATATATAATTATATTGAATTGGATTTTTTAACTTTAGATACTATGGAAAAAGTTAGCCAGTGTTAAAATAAGCCCTACCATGAACCCAACCAAATACAATATGATCTGCTTGATAAAAATCACTAAAAAATCTTTATTATAAACCCCCAATACAAATTGGGTAGGCGACTTGTTAGTCAATAGAGAAACTTTTTGTATGGGAATGGCAAACTATGACGTCATAATTTTTTTATGTCAATTGAGTTAATAAAAAAGACAAAGTGTTGAAAAATTATTGTCTTTTTTCAAATTATAATTTGTTCGCAACAAAATTAACGTAAAATTATGTATAACCATAGTCAATTGAGTTTTCATTAATAACTTTTAAGGGTACATAATTGTATGCTTAGGTCAAATAAAAAAGGAAATAATTTATTTGCATATAAAATAAATATTTGGTCAGCAGAATTATACAATCGGTCAGCATAAGAAATCCTTACTGTTGGTTAGGTTAAGTAAATTTTTTTTTCCTGAGCGAAGCGTAGCGAGGGCCGCGGAAGGGGGGATCGGCATAAGACTGCTGTTCAGAATGATATAAGTTGCAGACTGATTTAGAAATATAAGTAACTGAACGCTAATTTTAAAGTAATGAGGCTCAATTTTAGCTTTCTAAAGATAAAATTAATAAATTATTATTATAATATACAAAATACATCAGATGCATACATCGCACACATATGTGATTAAACTGAACTGATATATCTGATGCATTATTATATTTACCTCAAATTCAAATTCAAATTTTGCTGTAAGGACATGGTATTAATGGGTGTTACAGATTTGAGTGTGCACATATCTTGCCAAACTTTTAGCATGCTAATATTAATAAGTTCCCTACTTATATAATAATCAAACCTTTTATGTAAGCTTATGTAATATTATATCATTATGTGATTATGTGATTTAACTTGCATTGAATGCAGCTCAATTTGTGTCATTAACCCCATTTTTTTTTGTTAATTTTATTATTTTTTATTTTGTAATTAATAAACACCTTTAGTGCATATTGACACAGAAGATATAGTTAACAGACTGAGATGACAGATTTTTTTTAAAAATTATATTACAATGCGCTTAGTCTTTTAGGCTTTGAGCAGCTGTGTTGGTGTTTGTCTCATGAATAGCCGAATCCTCAGTAAGATAAACTAAAAGCTACTTAAATCATATGGGTTGATCATAAATGGTTTAAGTAGCTTTTTGTTACCTGTATGGTAAGTTCATTTGGATATTTACTAGCTTCTTTTTGTACTTCTTGCTTATGTTGGAAATTTCCTGCTTGACAGTGCAGACATTGAGATATTCGTTAAGCTCTAGTTTCTAATATAAACCAGGGTAAGTTGGAAATTTGCTCCAGAATATAATTACTGCCGCTATTATAAATAAAAAGTAGTGGATACAAAATTTCAAATTTACTGAGAGCTGAGGGCTTTTACAGATAAGGGACTACTTTTTGTACTAAAATAGATCACACATCACACTAAAAGTAACTCAGTTTAAGTTATAATATGTGACCAATAACAGGGACCATCCCGTGTATACTCTGGCTTATCAAAATTCGAAATCATTTAATCAGTTTAGGCTACAAGTAACTCTTGTGAATGTCACTATGTCATCGGTTTGTGAGTCTACTCTCGGCGGGAGATCTTGTACTGAGAAGAACTGGCAAGAAACTCAGCAAGTGTCCAGCTCTTTTCTCCCTTACAGCGTCAAAAATATTGAAAAATGCCCTATCATAGCAGGACACTTTCCATCATATCATCATCATCATGATCATCAGCCTTTCATGACTCACTGCTGGGCATAGAGCTCTCTTCATTTATGCCATTTACCTCATGCCTGTGGTAGTCTAGGCCGTGTGAAACCCACGGATTTGGTTATATCATGGATCTATTTTGCCAGTTGACAATTAATGTTTTGGTCCACCTATAGTCACTGTTTGGCAAACTGTCCTGCCCAACTTCACTTGTGCTTCAATATCCATTTGCTAGTATTATTGATTTAAAAAACTTTACTAGTAGAACAATGAAGTATATTTTTCATACCTTTTCATAATGTGTCTCTGTACAAATGTAGATGAAGTAAGCGGTCAGGCAAGCGAGGCAGCCCTCGCAGTACGTGCTACAGTCAGCCGATTCAGCCATTTCAAAATGCTCATTAAGCCTGTCCATTGTGTACTCAAAGGTCTGTCGATCAATCTGGAAAAATGTTAAATACAAATAATATTTAAAATAATAAATATTTATTTATACAGAGTCACATGAAAAACAATTATTAGTAACAAAGTTTGCAGATATTACAGATAAAGTAAAAATAGACAGTAAATAAATGCATAGTGAATAGGTCAAATAAACTGTTGATGAAATACAGGTTGCAGGAGCAGTATGGAATATGGATCGGAATAGCACAAAATAGAACAGAGTAGAAGGAATTGCATTAAGTTTTAATATTATATTCACAAGTAAGTGCAGCTGCCTGTACTCCCTATTCAGTAAATTAACCTGTCTGCTGTGAATACAGACACAATAGAATTTTAATTATTTGGGGCACTGATCAGTGCTCGCCACAGATAAGAGGTTATTAAATCCAAGTTATTAGACCATATTGTTGACTAGCTTTAGCTTTTACTGTTTAACGTGAAAGTAAACATCTAAATATATATTATAACAAACTTATGTGGAATACGGCTTTAATTTCCAAGTAATAGTGTAGATGATTAATAGCTGTCTGATAAGGTGATAATGAATACTAGTTTTAATGCTTTAAGTTTTGTTCGAACACTTGAGTAAGCTGTAGAAAATAGTTCTCTAAATTTAATGTAGTTATTAAACAAGTAAGTAAAACATTCATTTTAAAATTATTTTTATTAAAATAATGTTTTATCACTCAGATGTAATTAAGGAATGTAAAGGTAACAAGATCATCATTAACATTATTAAGTTACATATTATTATCTAATCATGTATCAGAATCTTAGATGACCTCCGTAGCCGAGTGGCTTGGACGCCGAACTTTGGGCAGTGCTTACTCTGAGGTCCCGGGTTCGATTCCCGGTCGGGTCAATGTAGAAAACGAACTTTTCGATATTGTGTCGGGTCTGGGTGGTTGTGTACCGTTGTTGTTTCTGATTTCCATGAAACAAGTGCTTTAGCTTACCTTGGGATCAGAACAATGTATGCGATGTTGTCTTATATTTATTTATTTATTATTTATTAGCCTGCGGGATCATTCGTAAATTCTACAGAACTGCGAGATTTGTGGGACTGATAAAAAACTCTTTTTTGTTTAAAATAGTGTTTGTTGATGAATTTATATGATTGTTAAATGATTTTTAACATTTGGTTGATCTTATATTGTTGTATTACTTAATAGGCTAGATGTTTATAACTAATGAGTATAAATATTTTATAGAAAATAATCTATATTTATTAATAGTATCTGTAATATTTATAGTATTTCTTTAATTCCTGGTTCTTGTTATAGGTGACATAAATACATTGACAAATAAATTAAAATATAATTATGTCTGTGCCCAATCCTTGAATTCCATTTTAAAAAAGGCCTGGAGAACAGAATTTTAAGCAGGTACTTAGGCAGGTTTGTTCAATGTTATGTCCAAATTGTAGTTGTACCCATCTCACAATCATCAGTAACATGTTTGTAAGAAGCAATCCAAGTGATAGCCAACACTTATAGCAGACACAATCATGAAATTATCAGTGGGGCTATCCAAAAAGATCTGATATCATCGAAGGACTTCGATAGTGGATTCTACCTGTCAAAGTTCGAATGACATCAGATAAACAAACGCCCCAGCTCCGGCCACGAACAGCAACTTTCACTCACCCTATCCTCCAGTTCTGGAGGGAATCTCGTCTGGAATTTTACCGCCGTGCCCTCGGAATAGTCCCTCTGTATAAATATCTTTATGCCTTGTTGTGTAGGCGTCTGTTGGCTGCCCGGAGTGTTTGGGCCCGATGGTATACGGTTGTTTGCCATTTTCAATAAAACAACTACTACACACTACTAATACGAAAACACGGGGACGTTAATGCATAGTTCAGTTATTACACTACAGGTCTAACTACACTAGTTAAGATTAATAGTTTTAGTTTTATGATATTCACACGATTTCTATTCGCAACACTGACAAAAACTGTGATTGACTGTGACGTGACGTGCGTGAGCGTGCGGTGTGACAGCTGACATCCGCCCGATTTACTTTTGTTTTTTAGTGTTTATTATACCACTTTGGGAAGGCAAAAAGATCTAGATCATACAGCCAAATATTCAGCTATTTTCTTCTGTAGGTAAGTAAGCTATAATAATTTTGGTGAATTTATGCCTGTTTTAAAGAGATGTCTTTTGGATGAGACAGTACGTGACATGAGATAAATTAAATAGATTTCAGTTACATTAGGTTTATTAAAATATACGATCTGGTGAAGGTCGCGAGTAGACACTAGATGCGAGTATCAGCTCATTGTGGAGATCCTTGGACAATGCCTTTGTCCAGCAGTAGACGTCATTTGCGATGATGATGATGATAAGGCTTAAGATGTTGTCTGATTCACGCTTTAATGTTATTAGCTTTGTGTTCTGGGAATCCCGAACTTTATAATAATATCCAACTGACTTTCATAATAAAGAATTAAATGAGTCGTTAGTGTTAGATTAGCGAGGCTTATCTCAATTAGTTGATCAAATTCGAGAAATTACTTAAGTACCTACCTGTATATGTTTATTATCAAGATAATCTATTCTAGTGATAGGTATTTCAAACCCATCTTATTCGTTGGGGTTTAAAAAAGTACAATTTAGTCGTCAATTGTCAATCAAGTAGAATTAATTGTTTGTTTTACCTTTCAACAACTGCTATCTTACGACAACAAGATATTTTAAATTGGTCACCCATCCGCCTTGCGAAAGCAGCTTTAATATGCACGATCGCAAATCAAACGCGCTATCAGCTGTGCTATCAAGCTTAATTCTGCTATGGTACAAAATCTTATCTAAATTATACTCATCATCATCATCAGCTCATTTTATGTCCCCACTGCTGGGGCACGCACGAGCCTTCCGTAAGGATGGATAGGGAGAACGGGCCATATATAAACCACCACGCGGGCCCAGCGCGGATTGTCATAATGATATATATTATTATAATTATAATTTAAATACTATAAATTATATATTACTTATTCCCTGACCCGAGACAGATACCAAAGTTAGAAACGCAATATCAATAGATACTTACCCAGTTTTCTTTTTTTTGAAATTGCTTATGGGTAAGCATTTGGTCTTCATCTCACTTGATGTTATGTGATGATAATGCCGAAGGTAGAAGCGCACTTCACGCGGAATCCTCAACTACGGAGGCACTGGCTATCTTACCTCTCTTCCCATAAAGGTCAACCTATCACAAACTGTCAAATTTCCTCGATAGACTTTGAACTTTAATACTAATGAAATTGTATAGTTTTGGGTAGGTTGATGTGCAGGAGTCTGTACCTACTTAAAATGTATTTTAGCATTGTATGTTTTGTGTACATACCACAGTAGCTATTACATTTACACAATAATTGTATAAAATGTTTTTGTTTTGTTTATATAATTTTAACGCAAATTTTGTTGCGAAACAAATTACTTACAAAAAACACAAATGTTGAAAAAATTTCCACGAGCAGGATTTGAACATGCACCCTTCTGACATACCGGGTCAGTTGCTCTTCCAATTGAGCTATCGTGGTTCTAACCAGCCCGCCGAAATTATTCAACACAATTTTTTTTTTTATTTTAAGTCAAAGGCAATGTTAACAACTACCGTCATTAACATCTGATCATAATATTTATACGAATTCTAAAGATCAGTTAAGAAGTTGGCAAGCTATTTATAAAATGTTTTTGTTGAAGGGTGCAGGTTCAAATCCTGCTCGTGAAATTTTTTTTCAACATATGTGTTTTTTACAATAATTGTAACTAAAACCCGATAGGTTTCTAACAAGACGTACTAAAATCCAAACCATGATTGATTAACTGCCTGCGTTCGCCCATAGGAAACTATTCAGGACGATTTCACTGGCTCCGCGTTAGTACAGTGAATATTAAAAAGGTATAGCAGTGTTGAGACTGTGTTATAACAATTAGACAAGCCATACTCGTAAATACTTAGTGAAACTTCGCTTGCATTTTAAATATTAAAAAAAAACGTCTTGTGGTAGAGTTATCATCATCACCAGCTCAGCTTACAGCACAAGCCTTCCCTAAGGATGGCAACACCACATTGATAAAGAGCGATAAACCACCACGCGGGCCCAGCTCGGATTAGTGGTTTTTAACGGGATTAACGGCTTTATTTATTTATTTATTTATTTAAACTTTTGCAACATAAATATTACATGGCGGACTTAATGCCTGAGGCATTCTCTATCAGTCAACCATAGGGTGGTGCAGAGATAACATTGGTAGGTGCAATTATGATATATGATTGTAAGTAACTATGTAATACATACATAAATATTATATATACATAAACATACACAAAATACATAATTCTAATAGGACGTTATTGAGATGATTCTGCCATGGTTCCATCAAACAAGAGCTCACGGACTTTCTTTTTAAAAGCATCACGACTCGTAGCCAGGCCAGGCGAAGGCTTTTGTGCCTTTTGAAACACTGATACATTTTGGATCACCCATCCGATGACAAGCACTTGCGAAAGTGGCTTCATTTCAACAGTCGCAGACCGAGCACGTTTACCATTGCGTCATCGAGCTCCTACTTGTCTTGGTATTGGTATCATCACAAGTTATGACGGTTTCATCTGTAGAGTTGATGGTGGGGAGGCTATAGACATAACTAGATTATTTCAACCATGTGGGCAGAATATCTAATTAGATCCCTAACTCATTCTATCATGTCATGACAGACTGTCCTGAAATGCCGCTTAGGCATTACAAGCGAATGGAAACGTACGATTAATTGGCCTCGAGTTTCAATTCCCAAGTAAGGCAATGTGTGTTTCGGATTTTCTTTAATGCATAGTCAGGTTTTGGAAGTTTTGGTCAGTTTGGGATTGCCAGTAACTAACGCCTCAGATACAACAAGGCTTCAAGAAACTACGTTAAGTTGTTGAAAACTCACCATCACTTGTTGATATCAATGGAGTATTAAAAAAAAACACAAAAAAGTATAATAAAAAAAAAGGAAATAAATATTTATATTATTTTGAATTTTTGAATTCCCAATGCTATACCTACACGATAAAATTTTACTAGAAAAAATCAACCAGCTTCGGGAGCTCAATTAGCCTCAGGAGGCTAATTGATTTTTTCAAATAAAATTTATCTTGTAAGGAAATAAATGTTGAAAAGCATACCTACTCAACCAACATTGATGATATTATATTATTTTGATGATAGGCAAAACCGACAGATAAACTATATATGAAAAAATAAAAGGTTATTATGTAAGTAACTTTTTATTATATATAACTCTCCCAAGAATACTGATACTGATTGATAGAAAAACACCAAGCCAATCGAGACCCGCAAGCTTAATTAACATTAATTAACAGCAACATTAATGAGCTGCAAGAATTCTAACACCATAAATAAGCAAATTATCCATACATACCTACTTACAGCAACGATGTACTACAAAAACAAAGTTAACTGCAGCGCGTTTGAAAACGTAAATTGGCCTCTAGTGTTACTAAAATGGCGACTGTGTCTCCCTCTGTCAACTTCCTCATTAATTTGTAAGTCTATTGTCGGGCTAGTTAGAATTCAAAAGGTGCCTGCACGCATCCGTTTTGCGAAGACATCTTTCACTATACATATGACCAGAATGTCAAATATAAGAAATGTGTCCCGCTATTACGTAAGGGACTGCGAACGCAATATTGTTGATCTCGTTACTGGGTCGGTGTTACTTTCCATCGCTGAAAGTGTAACAATGTGGTTAATAGTCCCTCTTTTAGTTCAAAATACGTGTGATTTATTTTAACAAACATACATACGGGTAGACCTGTAGAAGATGGAGACGTAAAGTAGGTAGGAGCTCGATGGCGCAGCGGCTAACACGTTTGGTCTGCGATTGCTGAAGTTATACAACTTTTGCAAAGGCTCCGTGCTTCAGGAAGCACGTAAAGCCGTCGGTCCCGGCTGCATTAGCAGTTGTTAACAACCACCTTGTACATCTTGGTGGTTATTGACCCGTTTACCTTGTGGTGTTTCCATCTATATAGGGAAGGCTCCTAGACCCGCAGTGGTTTCATAAAATGAGCTAGTGCTGAAAAAATAGGTACCTCATCATCAGCGCTGATTATAAACCTACTTGCACATTAAATGTCTCAATGCTAGGGTCAGTTAGCCCTATTAGCTAGGTCAGTAATAATTTAGGTAAGTCCATTTAATATTTAGTTATCTTATTTACATAATATAATAACACTCACAATATACACAAAGATTATGGAATAAATGCCTTTATTTGAAGAAGAAGAAAAACATTTATTGGTATAACATATATAACAAAATAAACATATTATTTGTTAATGAAACTTACTATAGTTTCACATTGACGATGACGTTCAGAAATGGACTGTGAAGTGTGGAATTAGTCAAGACTTGTAATATTCGAATGGTAGTCTCTGATATAAGAGGTACCTATATTATCATTACCTATATTATTGAAGATACTCAGTTCAATTGGTGGTAGAGCTTCTTCTGAGTTCATCATGAGGAGTGTTGGAACATCATCACCATCTCAGCCAAAAGACGTCCACTGCTGGACAAAGGCCTCGCCCAAAGATCTCCACAAGGACCGGTTTTGTCCTGCTCGCATCCAGCGGCTTCCCGCGCCCTTAACCAGATCGTCCGTCCACATTGTTGGAGGCCTGCCCACACTGCGCTTTCCGGTACGCGGTCGCCACTCAAGGACTGTTCCGCCCCAGCGGCCATCAGTCCTGCGACCGATGTGCCCTGCCCACTGCCTCTTGAGCTTAGCAACTCTTCAGACTACGTCGATACCTTTATTCTTCTGTGGCTCTCCTCATTTCTGATTCAATCACGCAGAGAAACCCCGAGCATAGCCCTCTCCATTGCTCTTGGAGTGACCTTGCCTTGACTTAAGCGTGCACTCACGCTTAAGTCTTCTTCTACGCTTCTTCGCATTATACAACACTATGTAGGTATGGTATGTAGGTATACACCTAAATATAAACCGAGTTCTGTGATAGCGAGTTAGCAATAGTGGGACGTCAAGCTGATGATGATGATGATGACGATGATAAGTTAACTGACTTCGCATTAGACATCGACAAATTGTATTAAGAGGATGTGTTAATTGTAGCTATATCAATCGCTTTCATTTTGTAATTAAGGTGGCTACTGCGAGTTTGCGCCCATTCATAAACGGCTTGACGACGTACACCGAAACGAAAACCAACAGGATATCGATAATTGTGTCAAATAGTTGGCCGTGGCCGTGTAATCATGCAGCTCGTCAATTGAACCTTAGTGGTTATAAGATATAAAGTACATAATTGTATGTCAGTTTCAAGTGGTAGTCTTTGTTACCGTAATTACCGTATTTAAGTATCGATATAGAGGAAATTGATGGCACAGTGGTTAACGCGCCCGATCTTCGAGAACTGAGGTTAAGCAACTTTCGCAACGGCCGGTCATCGGATAGGTAACCAAAAATATTTTATCTCGAGCTCCTCCGTGCTTCGGAAGGCACGTAAAGCCGTTGGTCCCGGCTGCATTAGCAGTCGTTTATAACCACTAATCTGCACAGGGCCCTCGTAGTGGTTTATGGCCCGTTTTCCCAATCCATTCATAGGGAAGGCTTGTGCCTCAGCAGTGATGAGGAAAGTCTTTGAGGAATATATTTGATTGTAGTACCTATTCCCAGAGATCCCCGGTGCAATTCCTAGCGTTGTTGTTAGTTTGGTCAGTGGTAATGCTTGTTTTAAGTACTAGCTATGCCGTAGCTAGCCAGCTACACCAATCTTATTTTAGTCTGCCGCCATAAAATCAATGAAGTAGCGTTGTTGTATTCCGGCTATTGGGATAACATAACCAGTTCGTCAATAAACGAGAATTTCGGACGCTTTCATCATTCAACCATCGCCACCTCTTGTCTTGTGGTTAGACCACCGATCTCAAATCCAGAGGTCCCAGTTAAGATTACTAGCGGGGCGTATATTTTTGTACTTGGTTTAAGTCCGCGTGGCTAGCTACCACGATCTTATCTCTGGCTCAGCGTTGTTGTAGTTAGACACACCCTAGGACATACACAATTTCTCAATAGTTGAGGATTCGGGTGTAATGAGCTCCACTTTTGGCCTTACTACAGAGCAGTACATAAGTCAATTATTTGTGGGCCTCGCCATTTCACTCGTCCTTTTTTTATTTTGTTAGGGAAAAAGGGTTACAATATAAAAACTAAAGCTTACTGTACTATTTAACATGTGCAATATATATATTATCCACATATTGGTAAAAAAAAATTGGGTTAACTAACACTAAACAAAACACGCTTAATACATTTAACTTGCATACATCACAACAATTAGCCTGCATATACATTTACAAACAAAGATGATAATAATTTCTCTAAACTTATTATAGGAGTGAACAAATACCTATTATCTACATTTCCAAAGGTTATATATTTCAACAATACGGAATTACGGTGAGCGTTTGCCTACATTTGTGCGGCAATTGTCTGTAAAAAACAACCTGCGTTGGTGCGCCTGCCCTATATTAATGGAATTTGGTACGGCTTAACACAATTCGTTTGTCAACTGGACACAATCAAGCCTATTATGAACTAAGAGGCCTACTAGGAAATTTGACAGTTTGTGGTAATCTGATGTGCACGCGTGTGTACTGTTAATTCCGCTGTCATTTGTTTATCAAGCTCCGATATAGCACCTGTGCTAAGGAAAACTGAAACGGCAGACGGAACATTACACCTAAAAAGGCAGCAGACAACACCTACACACACTACATTGAAAATGGTGGAGAATTGTCAATGAATTGTCGTATTATGCGCTGCGTATGCGCATGGCATACTTCAGAAGAGATGTTAGGCCGTAGGTCTCAGTTGTTGTGGTAATATGGTTCCTAAAAACCCAAAAACTTGCTTTGAATAGCCTGATCTCGATAATTTACTGTTTATGATGGAAGATGTAAACCCATTATAATATTATGACGCTTATACATTCTCCAACAGCTCATACTGCAAGGAAATATACAAGGCCAGAGAAGACCAGGCCGAAAGAAGGTGAAATGGCTACAGAACCTCGCCGTATGTGCAATCTCAGTAGTTAGTAAGTAAGTAAAAATTCTAATAGCCTATGTCTGTCCCACTGCTGGGTGAAGGCTTCCATCATTGAAATGAAGTCGATTACTACAATGATGGGTATTGTCTCAATCACCACGCTTGCCAAATGCGGGTATTCAGAGTCCGCGTCCAGAGAGTAATGGTGATTACAAACCCGGACTCTGAATAAATCCGAAATAATTTTGTCCGACCTGGGAATTGAACCGGGACCTTCGGGCATCGGGCCGAGCGCTTTGCCACTCGGCCACCAAGGCAATCGAGTACTTCAGAACTTTTCCGAGCCGCAACATCAGGGGCTCAAGTGGCCATAATGATCGCCGAGCTCCGATAGGAGATGGCATGAAGAAGGCTGAACCGATCCGATCCAAACCCCTCACGGAATCTAGTAGGGTAGTAGGGTAGTAGGGTAGTATAATGATGCGTATACAAAGTTTATAGAAACTTTGTTTTTCACTTCGGGTTATAAGGAATATTTTATGTAAATAAATTGATAACGGGGTTTAACCCAAACTACTTAGTAAAGGTATCTTAGGCATATCTTTTTAAGTTTGCGTTAAGAACTGGAAACTGGAAAAAAATTGTATAAAATGCAACGCGAAAATTTAAAATTAGAATAATACGTCAAAAAATTTGAATCAATTTGGTGTATTTATAAGTTTCTACCGGGAATTGAATCTTGGACCCCATACTTCCCTACTAATTACCTTCTCTACTAACAATAACGTTGAATAGTATTTAGTGGTAAATGTTACAACATGCTTGATATAAAATGTTTTTGTTTCGTTTATATAATTTTAACGCAAACTTTGTTGCGAAACAAATTACAAAAACACAAATGTTGAAAAAAATTCCACGAGCAGGATTTGAACCTGCACCCTTCTGACATACCGGGTCAGGTGCTCTTCCAATTGAGCTATCGTGGTTCTAACCTTGCTTGCTATGCTATGCTATGCTTGATATGTAAAATTAACAATTCTAGAACTATGCTTATCATGCCATCATTATAAAATTTGTGCCAGTCTCTATTAAAGCTTATTTAGTCATACAAATCTTCATATTTTTATACACTACACATAAGCCAACATTTTTGTAAAAAAATTCTAAGTCATGATAATGATGGGTCATAAAAATGGCATGTTACAATTTTTTTTTATATTACATTACATTTACATTTAAATACTAATGAAGACTTTTACTATTAGGCTTGCACTCTTCTTGTCCGGTATTTTTTCTAAATAAGTGACTACATATTAAAACTAATTTGACAATGAAACATCGCTCCGTATTTCAAGAGGCAAATTGATAGTTTTCCAATACAACTGCGCCTGACAATTCAAATGTACTACGGACCAACGATCGCACGTATATCGCCGAAGATAGCGACCCGCCGCATTCGGATACCACATCACGTATTAATGCTCGTATATAAACCAAGCCCTGAACTTCCCTGGCATACATTGTGATCGTTTGTCGTACGGCAGTCAGTCGCCTCTGCCGTCAAAACAAAAGCGTAATGGTGAAAACAAAAAAGTGCAACATGGCTAAACTCATAGTGCTGTTATCGGTAGCTGCTTTTGCTAGTGCCCAATCGTACACTGCGTCAAGATTAGTCAATAACATTTACAATGAATGCTTAAGCCAATATTCCGTGGAATGTGTGAAACCAAGAGCGCTGCAGTGGATCTCGCTAGTCTCAAACGATGACGAGATCAAAATTACAGACAATCTCTCCATTATCAAAACTGCAACACTTGAAGATGATGTCAATGTGGACCCTAGGACTGCTAAGGACCCGACTATGGAAATCGTTGATCAAGTGGACCGTTTTATCCAAACACATGCCCTCAAAGTGAAAGTTCCACAAGAGATCTCGAACAGTCCTGCATCGGAATATGTGCCAAGAAGTCTGTTGGATGACCTTCCTTCTGAACTGAATATGCCTTTGGACGGAGAGGAGGAAATTGAAGAATTCGAGGGAAGAAAGAAGAAGATCAAGCTGCCCAAGCCCTTGAGGATAAAGAGCAGTTAGTTATCAACAAAATAGTTTGCTAGTAAAAAATATATTTATGCGGCATACTATAAGTATAACACTATAACATTTTTCTATTTCAGAACACGGCTTTATCAAGAAGGTGATCCTACCCTTCCTTCTTGGCTTAAAGTTCAAGGCTTCAGTGCTGGTTCCACTGGCTCTCGCCCTAATCGCCCTGAAGACATGGAAGGCTCTTACTCTCGGTCTCATCTCCCTTGTGTTATCCGGTAAGGTTTTACAACAAGCAATCTGATTATTACCCAATAAAAAAAAACTTAGTGTTAAAAAAAGTTTCAATAATTAACAGTAATATACCATTTTAAAGACGAGCGATAAATAAACTAAGAAGATTTTATAAATAACTGATAAATAACTAAGAAGAGAACACAACAAGGCTACAAACATTGATGTTATGGCAACATATTTAGATAAGATGGTGGTAGCTAGCCATGCGGAAAAACAAGCCCTACCACCAACCAAACCGAGTACACAAACATGCAGCTACGCTGGGAGTCGAACCCGGGACCTAGGGGTCTAACCCAATCGTGATCTTAACCAGTGGTCTTAACCACTAGACCACAGAGACAGTATTCTACAACATGACGTGTAATTTCTCATTCATAACGTTTGTTTCTATTGTTTCACAGGTGCCATGGTTATCTTCAAGTTCACGAAGCCAAAGGTTGTGAACTATGAAGTCATCCACTACCCCCAACACCACGTTGAGCACCATGTGGACCATCATGCCCCAGCGTGGGACGCCCACGGCCCTTACCAGGCTCGCTCATACGAAGATGCCCACGAATTAGCCTACAATGCACAAATATAAATACTTATCCAAAGCTTTAAAATGATACGGACCTCGAATTAAATTATTTATTTATTTATTACGTTGTAAATAAAGCTGTAAATTAAGTTTTCTCATTACAAAAAAATAACGTTGTTTTATTGTTGTCCTAACCTATCTCATAATTTCAACTTCTTTTTCTTTAGAAATAGAACTATCACTACAATTATATTTACGGTTAAATCGATTTAAGTCTGCATTATTTACAATAGTCTCAATACGATTCACCTTATCGTCTTCATGTACTGATACAGTTTTTGTGGATCTAGACGCTTGATTACCACTATCCTTGGTTTTAATTCTACTAGACAATTCGTTGCTACCTATATGCTCAAGTATGTTTTCAAATATGTTATCATCCTTCTTATCCTTAAACTTTTTGTATCTTGTGACGTCATCAAGTGTTAGCTCCTCGGAAAACCTTTCGGGAAGATAGTCGTTTACCGGAAAGTTAGATCGCTCTACATCCTTATGCCGGCGTTGTGTAACATGAATTGTTTCCTCTATCTGCTTAAGATTCACCTTGATGCGCGCTTGCCTTTCTTTCGCACTTTCGTTTGAATCAAAATGCAAGTCATGGTTACTGTCAGCCCTGTTTGGTATCAGCATTCGATTAGAAAATGCTTTGAATATCTTCGACCGCTTGAGTGGGTTAAATTTGTATAAGTTTAGCAACACTTCGAAGTTGCCGTCCACACTCCTTTTTTGTATGTGATTTTTTTTGGCGGTACCCAGTGTGGCAGTGATCTGGAAAACAATAAAAATTTCTTCAACCTTACAATGATATGCTCGAATTGGATGCGGGAAATGTGGTCCAATCCTTATTCTTAGACAGGTGTATTGCCTTCTGGTGGACTATTAGTTAAGTGTTATCAGCAATGTACTGTATGTAGGTAAAAATACTATAGGTAAATACAAATTTTAAGCATGGCATGTCAGAGAATGCTGATTTTGCAATTCTTATTAGATATATTAATACGTGAGCTTTGTGCCCCTTTTTAAGTACAAACACCTGCACATCAACCTATTATTTTCAACCTTATATTTGAAGCATAAAGTTCAAAGTCTATTGAGAAAATTTGACAGTTTGTGGTTGGTTGATGTGCAGTTGTGTGTACATTACGCGCATGGAGTAGTGTGAGATTTGGTATGGTTAAAATTTATAATTAAAGAGACGGAGTCCCGAAAGATTTTACAATTATTTCTGCGCACTTAAGGTACACGTGAATATACGACAAAACACATTTTTTAAGGAGTGTAAGATTTCATAAATGCTTGATCAATTAATAATTATTCTTTCTTTTCTTTCTTTATTTATTTCTAAATCGAATCAAATCTTTATTTAATTGAATATGAAACATATTAAGTACTATGAAATACATTATAAAATAACCTAAAGTAACTAAAACTATTACGAAACTAAAAAATGGCGTCAAAAAATTCCTCCGCGTCGCTGTCGACTGGTAATGTACTCAAGAGACTGGCGGCATTGCCACGTTGTATGGCAATGCTTAGCCTCTGGCCAAGGTAAAAGCCAGCCCTTTGGTCATGGGTAGTGTCAACCAGCCGTTTGGAGATGTCAGTAAATAAAACATGAGCACAGATTTCATATAGATAAAGTTTTTAAGGAGAAGGAGTTTAAATAATGTGTTACAATTAGTTATTGAAATTTAAAATAAACAAAATAATTTTTGCAGTTTACGCTAAAATAAGATTTACTAATGTCACTATGCCATTGGTTCGTAAGTCTACACATGGCTGAGAGATCTTGTACTGAGAAGAACCGGCAAGAACGTATAAGTGTCGATTATCATTAGGTTGGATGAGACAGTAGTGCCTCACCGCACATTATAATTCTGTAGGCACAGGCGGTAGCAATGTCACTCAAGGCTTCGGTACATATGGGAAAGGGGAACGTGGCTATATCAATACACTTTCCCACCTGTCCCACATATCCGGACGCAGTATAAAGAATGTCACAAGGAATGTCCCGTACTATGCGACTAGACTTAATAAATTTAAAGTGATTTCTCACCGATCCACTGAACAGGACTTACATTTGCACAAACTACGTCATAATATAAATTGGTTCTCCTTGTTTTGTGGAATTGCAACCTAATATTATGTATAACAAAACGCAATTAATGGATATTAAAAAAGACATTTAGCCGCAGAGTTATAATATATCACATCTTTGGAATATTTTTTTTTAAATCGGTAAGAAGATAAACCTAATGCCCATGCCGGTTGGTACGGGACGTGAAAATAATGTAATGTCTGTCTAACTTCTGGAGGCTTATTACCGAAAACAGCAACCAGCTGTTGTTAATTGTACAGTTGCAACGCGACTGTCACTGATGTTATCTGTTCAACTTTTGGGGGTCAAAGTTACTCGCGTCCGTAGGTTTACCCTTGAGACCCTACACGTGACCCCTGGGTGGTGCTAAATGAGTGACACTGTCTGAGTGGCAGAGGCACGCTGCGTTGCAGCACGAAATGGGCCGGCTCGCCCGGCGTAATACCACCTTCTTACAGAATATCGGCGTGAAACAGTGGCACTCGTTGCTATTGTGTTTCGTCCGGTGAGTGAAAGTACCGGAGGCTAATCTTACCCCTCCCCCCTCCCAATTCCTACTCGCTCCTCAAGATCCAACTCCTTCCTCAAGGCTGGCAACACATCTGCGATTACTTTGGTTTTTCGGATGTCCATGGGCGGCGGTGATTACTTTCCATCAGGTGACCCACCTGCTCGTTTGCCTCCTTTTAATATAAAAAAAAGAAAAAAAACTTCAGAGCCCTACTTGATATGCTAAATGTGGCGTAGAGATCACTAGCGGAAAGTTTGCTTAAAATTGGTAATTTTAATGCTCTGTCTATCTCTTCTGGGAGAAGGACCAGAGAGTATGTTTGTATGTTACCTTTTACAATACATGACCTGGTGGTTGTCAATACTAAACAATATCTCCAGGTCTTCTGTGGTTCTAAGAGCACAATGGGCCGTTTGTCCTACTTGTCATAAAATAGCAGACGATTAAGTCCACCCTCGTCGTCCCTTTATCATCTCGAGCTCCTCGTGCTTCGGAAGGTACGTAAAGCCGTTGGTCCCGGCTCCATTAGCAGCCCTTAACAACCACCAATCGGTACTAGGCCCGCATGGTGGTTTATGGTCCGTTAGGGTTAATACCACAGACCAATATTTGGTCTGTGGTTAATACCCTATCCTACATTGAAACCGAAGACTTAATAAAATGTAATCAATAGGTACGCTCACACGCACACGCACGTATACACACACACATAAGCACACACACACACACACACACCCCTACACACACCCCCACACCCTCACACCCTCACACACCCTCAAACGCACCCTCGCACCCTCTCAAACGCACACACACGCGCACACGCTTATTAGGTAGTAATGCGCTATTATCACGGAAAGCTAATTGCTACTAAGCTATCGGAATCGAACCACGATATGTCGCATTCAACCCGCGTTCTACCGAACGCTTCTAAAGTAATGATATTCATATGGAAAGGCGTGGGTGCAGAGTGCGAGTTACATTTGCCATACGAAAACGTTAACGACAACGAATTATAGCATTCAAGCAGATCCTGGTGAAAAACAAGGAGTATCAAAAAGTTGCCAAACAAATTCTCGTTTCTTTCGGCCCGCCACGACCCGCGAGCCCCATTTAAAGGCACTTTTGCGCTCCCAGTTCCGATCCGAACCACTCGGAGAATCTATTAGTAAACAGGGACATTCTAGCGTGATGTCATTTCCTTTTGAACCCTCTGAACAAAGTTTCAAGTTTCCCGCCCGCCCGGCCCCCAAAATAGTCTGGAGACGCTATAAAGGCCGCTATAGAATGAAGAATGGAACTAACACTAAGCCTATAATAGAGTCTTGTAGCACAAAATAAGGAGACTGCAGAAGGCAAGCTTCATCAAACACGCTCGTGCAACGCACACATAGACAACCACTTACTGTTCCGAGCAGTTCCGTGATCCGTGTCCGTGCAACGGGTCTATGTGTGAGTTGGTCGAGCGCGGTATGTAATATGCTTACCTTCTGGGTCTTTTGCACGTGTAGTAGAACGTTTATTTAATAATGCACTCACCGATGTAAGTAGTAAAACTATTGCGCAAACGCAGTAGGAACACAAACTGAGCGTGCTGCAATGCGTGCACATGTTTTGAGTGGACTAAGTTGATAAGGACGTTTTTCTAAATATTTACCACTAACCTTATACCACGTTGATTGTGTTGTACGTCAGTGTAACATTGCTTACATTGCAAACGTTGGCTACGAGATAGATCAAAATAATGTACTACAGTATTGTACACCTTAAATGGTTTACAAAAAAGTCCGCGGTGGTATATGTCTATCTCTTAGGGATAACCCACAATGATAATTTTTCATCTTTTACTTTTTACGAGAAATAATGGCTTATTTACGAAGCGATTTTAAGCAATACAGCATTAATCCTTATCCAATTAAGTACCTTAAATACATTTTGCATTTAATATAGTTCAATATGGCCCTCTACAGTATGTAATTTAAATGAATATTTTCGAAGATATTACAGATTTAAAATGCAGGGACATAGCGGCTGCGTGTATCAGCATTGCACCCGTGTGTACTCGGTTTGTTTGGTGGTAGGATGGTCTGTGGTGGTAGGGCTTGTTTGTTCGCCTAGTAAGCTACCGCTATTTTAACTGAATTATGTAGCCATATCATCAATGTAGAAGGAAGCTTGAAGATAGCCTTAGTAGTTGAAGATTCCGGGAGTAGTGCGCTTCCATATCGATGGTGGAAAGGAAAAACAAGTAACGCTATTTGGCCAATTGTTCAGCAGCTGTGTAAAGTTAAAATTTTTAGAAAAAATGTTTATATCTTTTTGTTTAATAATGAATTTTTTTGAAATTTTGTGAGCAGATCAAGTTTTTTGTGCATTTAATTTAAATTAATTAAAATCAATAACTAAACAAAAAAGTGGCGTTTTGAAATGACCTTTTGAGTAAGCAGGGAAAAGCACTTCATAGGCCATCGAGAAAAAAACTTCAAAATCATCATCATCATCATCAGCTGAAACTAGTCCACTGCTGGACATAGGCCCCTCCTCTACTCTCCTGTCCTCTCTCTCAAAAAAAAATTAAAAGAGTAAATTAATTAAATTACCAAATCTCCTTAAAAAATCGAGGGGAAAATTATTTTAAATACCAAATCAAATTAAAAACATAAAAAGAAAAATGCTTGATAACACTTCGATGAAAAAAGAAACAATATAGAAGAAAAAACATTTATGTACGATGCCTGTTATTTTTTTAGATTGGTAAAATAATTTATTGACCATTATGCGGTTATGAAGTTCAAATGTTATGAATTTTTAGGGTAGGGATTTAATAAAGTTATCAAAACAAATAATTATAAAAGTTAATTATAACAAAACCTTTAATCGTCATAAAAAAATGGTAGTATCAACTTAATTTAAGTTAAAAAATTTGACATTGTCAAAAAGTTGAATAAAAATAAAGGAATATTAAATCTATTTATTTTTTAGAGGAGCTCGATGGCGCATTGCCAGGTCTGCGAGTGCTGAGGTTAAGCTATTTTTGCAATGGCCGGTCACCGGATGGGTGACCAAACATTTATCATCTCGAGCTCCTCCGTGATTTTTTTTATGATTGTATTAGTTGTTTTATTATGTTCTTTGTACGTTATTTTGATTTTTAATTTTACTTTTTCTCATCTGTTTGTATTTGTTTTTGTTCAGGTCAATAGATATTTCTTATTCTTATTCTCCGTGCTTCGGAAGGCACGTAGAGCCGTTGGTCCCGTTGGTCATTAACATTCGTTAACAACCACCAATCCGCAGTGAATGGTTCATGGCCCGTTCTCCCTATCCCTCCATAGGGAAGGCTCGTGCCCCAGCAGTGGGGACATAAAAATGAGCTGATGATGATGATGAAATCTATTTAAATATGATTTTGAATATTAACACAGTGTTTATTTTAGTTGGTTTCCTGGCATCCTGTAGTTACAAACCTTGGTTTAATTTGTGTAAGTCTAAGTTATCGCCCTTATAGTTTCCATTTAAGAGAATCGAATGGAATATAGTATTTGGAATAAGATAGATATCATTAACTAAGTAACAGATAAGATATCCAGTTTTTTTTTTGGAGAGAGGTTGCTGATTTTCAGCTTCACCGGGCTTTTTTGGGGGCGGCAAGGAAAGTAAAAGGTCCCTTAAGCCGTGTGAAACGAATCACCTTCGGAGGTTTTCTAGAGGGAACGGCATCGCGCACTAGTGCGCGTCCCCGTGCCCTACTAGATTCTCCGAAGGGTTCGGATCGGATCGGGATATCCAGTTCAACAATTATAGCCTTATAAAGGGTGGTCCAACCGAAACGTACGATGTTAATTGTAAACAAAACAAAAAGTTTTCAGAGAATTATCTTAATATTTTTTAAAAAGAATCTATGATTTTAATTATGTGTGAAACAAAATATCGGCCAAATGCTCGCCACGGCTTCGGTGATGGCATACCTAGTAATAGTAATAGGGTGTTATTGAAACGGTTAGCAAAGTTTTCGTATTTTTAATATTTCTAAATCAGTCTGGAACTTATATCATTCTGAACAGCAGTCCTATGCCGCTCCCTACATCCGTGACTGACCTTGAAAAAAAAAATTACTTAACCTAACCAACAGTAAGGATTTCTTATGCTGACCGATTGCATAATTCTGCTGACCAAATAATAATTTTGCTGATCAAATATTTATTTTGTAATACAAATAAATTATTTCCCTTTGTAATATTAGTGTGATTAACATCGTGCGTTTCGGTTGGACCACCCTTTATATATACTACTCAAAACAAAATAAGGGCCACGAGGTATTTTTTCATTTTGGTGTAAATTATTAAACATTTACATATTGAAAGTAGTAAAATATTGAGTATACAAACTCTTTGATACCTAAACTTTTTAATATTGTAGTATTCATCTAATGCTGGCAACAATTTTAAATAAAATTTGATTTAAAATTAATTTTGAAAATTTTGATTCCATTTTCTTTGACGTTTTGCTTTCCTTAGCTTCTTGGTTTATTAGAAATTATCAGAGTTCATTGATATCTCGAGTCAGAAACATCTTTTGCAATATGCCACAAGCACGCAGGCGTCATATGGACTCGCTGACAGCAACCAGAGCCGTTACAATTATTGAAGAAGGTCATTCGCAGCGATCTGTGGGTTTGCAATTGGGATTTTCTCGAAGAGCTATTCAAAATCTATGGAATCGTTTCCAAGAGACCGGCAGTGTTAGAAGAAGACCTGGTTCGGGCAGAGTTCGCATTACAACAGCTCAAGAGGATCGTTACATTCGATTAAGTGCGCGCCGAGATCGCACAACGACGGCCCGCAAGCTGCAAAATCGTTTACGGCTCACAACGGGTACTCGTGTCAGTGACCAAACTATTCGTAATCGATTGCATGAAGACCAGCAGGCATCAAGAAGGCGAGTTGTCCGTATTCCATTAACCAGAAATCATCGTGCAAATCGTTTAAGATTTTACCGTCAACATTTGGACTGGGACATAAACCAATGGGGCATGGTGCTCTTCACAGACGAATGCAAAGTAAAATTTTTTAACCACGATCGGCGTATTAGAGTATGGAGAAGACGCGGCGAGAGATTTTCAGAAGCCTGCATCCATGAAGTCGATCGTTTTGGTGGTCCAAATGTAATGATTTGGGGCGGGATAAGCTTACACGGCAAAACTGAGCTCGCTATTTTAAATGAGGGTACTGTTACTGCTCAGCGGTATATTGAGGAAGTCGTCAGACCACATGTGATCCCATTTGCCCAGCGAGCGGGTCCTGGATTCATCTTGATGTAAGACAATGCTCGTGCACACACGGCTCAAGCGACTCGGTTTGTACTGGAAGCGTCTCAAATTCAAGTCTTGCCGTGGCCGGCGAACAGTCCGGACTTAAATCCAATAGAGCACATGTGGGATCAGTTGAAACGAAGAGTTAGAGACGGTGATCAGGAAATCCACAACCAACAGCAACTCATCAACGCTGTTAAAAGGGCCTGGGAAGAGATTCCAATGGAAAATGTCAGGCATTTGATTGAGAGCATGCACTCCAGGCTTCAGGAGTGCGTAACGAAACGAGGGGGGCATACCCGTTACTAAAAGATGAGCATGGAGTATTTTCTTTTGTTTTCAGTAACTTTACATTGTTTTTATTTTTAACCTTAAATGTGTTTTTTCTTTCAAAAGCAAATAAACTTTTTAATCATTATTATTGGAATGAATTTATTGGTCTACACGGTAAAAACAACATTAGTTTTCGTTATGGAGACAAAAAAATTAATATTGGTTTTATTATTTTCATGGTACAGGCAAAATACCTCGTGGCCCTTATTTTGTTTTGAGTAGTATATATACCCAATGGAAAGGGCTAAGGAGTTTTGGTCTTTCGACCCAACGCTTGTGTTTTTTCTGTCTCTTTTGTTTTGAATGTGTTTTGTATTGTATGTGTTTCGAGTGTTTGTATTTATGTCTGTATATGGTTTTTCCTAATTGCAAAACTGGGAGAAACTATATTACATAGACATAAATAGCATAAATTTCATGTAGAATGTAAGTAATGTATGTTTTTCAAATATTAATGTTCTGCACCGCGCACCGGCGCCGGCGGCGGGCGGGCGGAGCGGGCCGCCGCCGCGCAGCAGGCTCCGCCAGAATACCAGCGTTGTTGCGACACGCTTCGTTCGCAACAACACAAGCTGAGGCGGGGTTCTGATTGACCTATTGTTTGTTTTTTATTTTTATGTATATTAGTGTGTGTGGTCAATAAATGCTCTCTCTCTCTCTCTCTCTCTCTCTCCCTCTCTCCCTTATCGTCAATTACAATCATAATAATATGAGATGAGACCTATGATAAAAAAAATGTCACAAATTCCTAACATTCAGCAAATTCAAGAAAATATTTGTTTTTCAAACAACTTAACGAGAAGTGGAATAAACAATACCGATGCATAGTGTTGCCATATGTTTAAGTTAAGTACAACATTTTTTTGGGTAAAATGGTTTACTAAGTTTATGTCACTTTTAAATAATAGTTTAACAGTCGACTGGCGTGGCATATCCTTCAAAGACGTTGCGGCCTAATATATTTTTTACATGTGATTAATTGTTATTGTCCTGAGTGTGTGCTAACAAAATTGTATTTTCTTTCTTTCTATTTTTCTTAACTCAACTTTTTACGAGGTAGCGCTTCTCTTTATATATCTTACGGGTAAGCACTTGGCCTTCATCTCACCTGATGTTAAGTGATGATATGGCCGAAGGAAGCGCACTTCATCCGGAATCCTCAATTACTAAGGCACTAGCTATCTCATCTACATCATGGTGGTAGCTAGCCACCTGGACTTAAAACAAGCTCTACCACTAACCAAACCATGTACAATCATGTACCCGCTGGGTGGGAATTGAACCCGGGACCTTTGTATCTAAGACCAGTGGACATAATCACAGAGGTGATGCTTGACTTAAGTTGTTGCCTTCATCTCACCTGATGGTAAGCTAAAGGACAAAGGTGGAAACGGACCCGGAAACGGACGGAAACTTACCCTGAATGAGGAAGTCATTTAAATGTTAACGATAATGTTTTTTGGCATTGAAGCGTGGAACCTCCTCGTGGCAAACGAGGAGAGTTGAAATTTTGCAATTCAGTTTTTGTTGAAGTGATCGAAAGGCGAATAAAACTCGCACTAGGCACCCATATTAAAAGACTACCATCTGAGAGACATATTAAGAGACTACTTACCTTTACCGTTGGAACACACAAAATAAGGAGACTCAGAAGGTAAGCTACGCACTTGAGTAACGCACACATACACCCCTTGCACGGACACGGATCTCGGAACAGCTCGGAACAGTCCTAGCGCAGCTGTTGCAAAATTGCGCGTACGTGCATGGTTGTTCTAACCAGAAGGTTTTAAAACAAGCCCTATCACCAACTCGACCGAATTCAATAATATTATGTTCCTTTCGTCACTGGGAATCGAACCCGGGACCTCTAGGTCCAAGACAAGTGGTAAATCATAACTAATAGACCACATGAAAGGTTAAGGAGACATATTTAAGCGTTGTAATACGATTGACTGACTTTTTGGGTAATTTGTTTTATCGGTTTGGCAACCCCAGAATTAATTCAAGACATGGAGGTGGCGTTTAAAAGGCACCTCTGTAAATTTCTGTTTTCACTGTCAAATAATCAGCATGACTGTCACATTTCCGAATCTAGTACTATGGTAAGTGTTTTAATATTATCTAATTGGTTGAAACATTTTTGTAACTGTTATATCTTATCAATATCCTGTTTTGGCGAATATTAGTAAGAAACTTTTGCGTGTTGACAAGTGCAGTGCTTCCATTTTCTTAATGTCTCTCGGTAATCATCGCATTTCCGAATGCAACCCAATATTAATTTATGGCCGTTAATTATTTATTACATTTTTTACTAGTGGTCGCCCAGTGGTCGAAATTCGACCGTAATTTTTATAAAAAGCTGTTTACTAAACAATATTTTATTAAGGCTGCACGGATTGCACGGATAAAAATAATGTTTATTTAATGAACAATGTTTATTTAATTTAATGTATTTGTAAGACATATTAAACATATATTTTACCGTTTGTGAGTACCTAAAAACAAACGGGAACCTTATTACTAAGACTCCTCTGTTCGTCCGTCCGTCCGTCAGTCCATCCGTCTGTCCGTCCGTCCGTCTGTATCTCATGAACCGTGATAGTTAGACAGTTGAAATTTTGACAGATTATGTATTTCTGTTGCCGCTATAACAACAAATACTAAAAAACAGAATAAAATAATATTTAAGGGGCTCCCATACAAGAAATGTGATTTTTTGGCTCGTTTGTGCTCGATATTGATAACAGCAACAGGTAGATGCTTGAAATATTCACAGAATATTTAGTTATGTATTCACTTTAAAAATAAATGATCAAATTAAAATAAAACAAGTATTTAAGGGGGCTCCCATACTACAAACGTGATTTTTTTTCTTGTTTTCTCTCGGTCTTAATAACGATAACTAGTAGAAACTTGAAATATTTTTATAGATAATGGTCTATACTCGCGCACGAAGGGTTCCGTACCCTTCGTGCGTGAGTCAGACCCGCACTTAACCGGTTATTTTTTATTAGCACTATCCTCTGAACAATATTTTAGCTTCAAATATTATTCTGAGGCTCTATTCGTCTTTGATAACTTTAAAAAAAGTCGAAATGAGCATCGTTTTTTCCGTAGGTGCCGATTATGAGTAAGTATGACATTTATTTCGAAATCCAAAATGGCGAATGTTTTATTAAATAAAGTCATTAAGGGTATTGTTTTTGAAGTGTTGTGGGTCCGATTATAAAAATGACATCTGTTTTGAGATCCAAAATGGCGGACGTGTTCTTTTTTTTAAAAGTCAATATGGATATCGATTTTGAGATTTTCGTGGGTGACAATTACGAATATGACATCTATTTCGAGATCCAAGATGGTGGACGGAATCTTTTTTTTAAAGTCAATATTGGTATCGTTTTTAAGATTATCGTGGGTGCCATTATAAACATAACATCTATTTCGAGATCTAAGATGGCGGACGTGATTTAAAATAAAAAGTAAATATGGATATCGTTTTTAAGGTTTTCTTGCGTGCCAATTATGAATATGACATCTTTTTCAAGATCCAAGATGGCGGATGTGATCTTTTAAGGAAAAGTCAATATGGGTATCGTTTTTAAGATTTTTGTGCTTGCCAATTATGAATATGACATCTATTTCGAGATCCAAGACGGCGGACTTGATATTTTTTTGAAAAGTCATTAAGGAGCATTTTGCAAAAATTCGAAGGCGATGTCACACTGTTAGTTTTTCTGTGGGCATGGTCATACAATTTTGTGTAGTCATAATATTTAACAATTTTTTCACGTCTTCTTTAACATTGAAATGTTGGTATGACACATTTCAATGACTCTGTGAGACTCTTCAGTCACACAGCAACGCACACACAAGTTCTTATGGAGACGAAGTTCTATAGATAAAATATATATGCAAGTATATGAGTTGCAAATATACATCAAAGGATATTATAAAATGTGGATGATTTGAATGTCAATGCCAAACATAATATATTTTTAAATTGTCATAGCCACCTACAAACCATCTTATATCTACAGCTTCATGAAAACCATTCAGCCGAAATAGCAAACATCTTTTAATAAAAATTACGGTCGAATTTCGACCACTGGGCGACCACTAGTTAGAATAAATGTTTGTGAATTTGTGATACAGGTTGCTACTAATAGCCATAGCTAAGGCTTACCGACCGCTGATAGCCTATTATGATGTATACTGGTACCTCCCACCAATGGAAACAGATGTGCATGACCCTGGGATGAGGCTAACATCAGATTTGCCCCTTAAAATAAACGGCACCAGCGTTGAGATACCACATCCTACATACACTTCGGACTACAGAATTGAGGAGTCACCATACTTGAGATATTACCATTACTCTATTTTTGAAGAGGAAAGGCCTTACCGACTCTCTCCGTTTTACAAGCAATACCTCAATTGGGACAAATACGTAATTATCTATTGTGTTTTTTATTTTCGTATTTTCTTACTTCTTTCTTAATTAAGCCAAACAATTAAAAGAGCAGTCGGGTATAAAACACTCCAAATCCTTCCTAAGCGAGAACGCCTTAGGACGGAGTAACCGATTAACCATCTGTGCCTTGACAAGGCACTATGCCATAAAACAAATGCTTCAAAGAATACATTTATCAGCGAACAGCTTGTGTAGATCATGTGAAGTGGAAACCGAGTAAATGCGGCACCTATTGTGTGACTGCGACTCTCTGGCTAGGCAAAGAATGGGACTCCTGGGATTAGTTTATCCAAAACTGGCTTTTCGCTCTTAAAGACGAAATGGAAAATGGAAATGTGAATGGATGGGGTTGCACAAAAGATCCAGATAAGATGTACCTAACAGACTGACAGTTTGTGGTGGCCTGATGTGCAAGCAACGTCAGAGTTCCATTAACCGTCTCAGTATACTTTGAACTTTATGTCTATCAATTAATATGGCAGAACATTTATTGAAGAAATTTGTGACCGTTTTGGATAGGCGGCAGGCGTAGGCGTCTGTAACTTGGTGAGTTTCACTGAGTGAGTGAGTGGGCGTAGCAGTGCTTCCATCTACTCACGCACACTGGGTTTGTTTATGTAAATAATACACTCAAAGTTGAATGAGAAGAAGTTTAATGCCTTTTGCAGTACAATTACACTGTTTTTATTATATTAAATAACTATAGTTAAAACGGAGCTTCGATAATTACGTGGTTACACAAGATGGCTGCAGAGAATAGAGAGAGCAAACGATATATGTACCTCTCTTTCGCACAAAACAACTATTAAAATGTAAAGGCATTATTGTTTATGTTGCTAACAGTGAGATACTATTGACGTTTTAAAATAGGGTATGTTTAATTACAATATGTGTTTACAATAAAAAAAAAAAAAATGAGACATACATTGTTCTGATCGCAAGGTACTTACCTCAGCAAAAGCACTCGTTTCATGGAAATCAGAAACAACGACGGTACCACAACCACCCAGACACGTCGTTCGTTTTTGCCACTCGGCTACGGAGGTCGTCAAATACAATTAAGTACAAAATTAAAAATTCAAAAATATTTAACTTTCAGTTTAGGCTGCAAAAAGTTCATATGAATGTTATTAGTGAATATAAATAAACCGATGGCATAGTGATGCCATCGGTTTATTTATACAGGCACTAAATAAGGAGCACACATGGACTTTGTGCCAGTGCAAGGGGTCTGTGTGAGTTGATCGAGCCCGGTATGTATTAAGCTTACTTTCTGGGTCACCTTGTTTTTTGACACAGGGCAGAAGACCTTGTTCTGTGAAGAACCGGCAAGAAAGCAAGGCTATTTCTTTTCTACCTCAAAGCGTCAGGCAGGATATTTGAAAATGCCCTATCATAAAGGGACACTTTCCATTATAAATAAACACACAAAATACAAATATCAACCACAACATGTAAAAAACAAAAATAAAGAAAAAAGATCAAACGAGTCGCGTGTAGTGGCTGACACAAACCTATTTTTCACTACCAGAAAATCTTTTAGGGTCGTCTTTTCCCATCACTTTGCAGAACTTTTACTTTTAAACCAACTCTGTACTCGCAAGAAAAAAATAAGGGGTTTATGTATGTAAACACAGCCGCAACAACACTGCTTCATAACTGCTTTATAGTAAGGCCCTTGCAATTATATGTATTCCTACTTTTCGTGTTCAGGAAAATGCGTATATGTTAGGTTGTACATGCACAACAGTGTACAAGAGGCTGAAAATGCTGGCGACGTGTGCTGTTCTGACATCTCGGCATGTGCTAACCACAGCTACCTCAACAGAGCTAATTCTGAGGAAAAGAAGATCTTTTAAGTAAGTATGAGCAACCAAAGGACATAATTATCACCAAGCCAAGTGCAACGCTCTTAAAGCAGTATTTGAAATTGTGAAAACGAGACCCATGTATAGACGCGCGCGACTCTTTTGGTTGAGAGTTGTTGATTGCCTCTGGTTATTTTCTGTTGATTATATACCACCAAGCCAAGTGCAACGCTCATAGAGCAGTATTTGAAATTGTGAAAACGTTTTTTTTAGGAGTGTTGTTGATTGCCACTAGGTATTTTCAGCTTCACCGGCTCTCTTGGAGAGGACGGCGGCTTTTTAAAGGGTTCCTCAAGCCGTGTGAAACGAAGCATCGTCAGAAGTGCGTGATGCCTCACGCACTATTGGTTTCTCCATGCCCTACTAGATCCTCCAAGTGGTTCGGATCGGATCATGGAGCAGAACAACCCAAAGGCGCCTCTAAAAGCTCGAACCTCGGCTTGACCGGGTCGTGGGGGTGGAGTGAAGCGCTCACGTACATGTCTGTACGCGTGAAACGGCTTGATGTACCCTGGTTCTACGAGTACGGTGTCTTGGGCCTAAAATAGTATGCATGTTTTGTGTATTCTGTAAATGTGTAGTGGCATTTAGAGGATCGGGCAGGGGGCGCGCGAATCGTTTTCACAACCGCAACAATTAACACTAGCGACCGAGAGAACCCTGTGCTGTTTCCGTCCAAGAGAAGGCTCGTGCTCCAGCAGTGTTGATATAACAATAAGCTGGGAATAATCAACACTATGTCCGGCAACTTCGTGCGTGACCGTCCCGCAAGGTGACGGTGGCGGGGACGAGGTACCCAAGATGTCAGCGGGTGGCGGGCGGTGTAACGGGGAAGGGCAACGCATGCAATTGCAACTGAGCGTCATTATCCAACATCTGTACCCCGCAGGACGGTCGCGCACGAAGTTGTCGCACTTAAAGCTGCTATAATACTGCTCTAAAAGCATATGATAAGCCACCAGTACTAGCACTAGGCACCTGGCAGGCTTATTAACGAAAAAAAGAAATAAGTTGCTAAATGCACAATGGCAACGCGACTGCAACTAGTCGCGGTTGCTACAATCTGTCGGTTTGTTTTAGAGCACTTTTAGTTCGTTAATCGCTCGCTCGTGGCGCTATCGTAGTGTTCTACGTTCCCTAATACGAATATGTTTTTTTGGTAGGTAGCGATACATTGTAAATTGTCGCGATTGCGACTGTCACTTAAAAATCGGTAAAATAATTCTGCGGGTGCTTAGAGCGGTTTTGATTGCCATTCAATCACGTTAACGAACCGTCCCGTCACTAAAATGCCACTAATTATACACTATTTATGCCTAAGACACCGTACCTGCTAGGTCCAAGTCTTTAGAGGCGCCCTCGGGTTGTTCTGCTCTCCATCCGATCCGAATGCTCCGAAGAATCTAGTAGGGGATGGGGAGCTTGCGTGATGATATCCCCTCTAGAAACCCTCTGACAGTGTTTCGATCACACGGCATGACGATGAGGAACCCTCTATGTCTCTTGCCGCCCACAAAACGTCTGCACATGCTGTAAAGGCCATAAGCGGCCAATTGCTAGTCACGTGTAACACTGCGCTGCGCCGCTCAATTGTTCAAAATGTGTTGGTGCACAGCGCAGGACCGGGCAGGGTTTTCTTTTAACAGACAGCTGAGTTGACAGCTCTGACTTTTTTTTAAGTTAGAAGTTTTTTTTTTTGAGCGAGATTGCAGGTTGCCTCTACCGCATTTTCAGCTTCACCGGGCTTTTTTGGGGGCGGCGAGGAACGTAAAGGGTCCCTCAAGCCGTGTGAAACGAATCACCTTCGGAGGTTATCTAGAGGGAACGGCATCGCGCACTAGTGCGCGTCCCCGTGCCCTACTAGATTCTCCGAAGGGTTCGGATCGGATCGGATTAAGTTAGAAGGATTCTGATTAAGTCATATATACAATATATTATCGTATATTATGTTTTACATTATATAGAAGAGCTCGAGCTTGTTAATTTTGGTGCATTAAGTATACCTATGTTTTAAACGTGGACGCACGTGGTTATGGTACTTGTAAAAGTAAGTTCTTCTTTGGTCGAGTAGTAATATCACGTAAGCTGTAGCTTGACAGTTCCAAAGACTAAGAAAATCGACTTAATAAGTTTTCTTCCATACATTGCATATGTAAAAAAATATATTTCTCAATAATAGATACGCGAAACCAAAAGAAATTTCTATATTTATTAATATAATGAAAAGCGGAATAATAAACGTTACAAAAGTTTAAGTAAAAACCAAGTTGAATATAATAAAAATCCTATGATCAATGTAAAACGTTCGCATTTACTTCAGAAAACATGACGTGAGTTATTGAGTTGACGAAAGGAATTTTGCTGAGTTACCCATGTCTACCAACACCAAACACTTTTTTAAATAAAACGTGAAGTAAAGAAGAACGAGATTTCTATATCAAAATCTTTACTATCCATGTTGGTCAGGAGGCTCTGCATCCACACAAATTCTTGTTATCGTTAGCGTGATGGCATGATAAATTAAACCCTCATTGGGCACACAGTATGCTAATAAAAAAAACAATATAAAACGTTCGCATTGACTTAGGAAAACATGACGTGAACTTAATACTTTTTTAAATTGCAGGCATTTTGAAGAGGTATTGGGTGTATGGTACGATAGCAACAGGAACACATTGAACAGTTCTATGTACGCTACACCTGCCCGAATCCACTACCATCCAAGGGTTTGTATTTATTTCACATCACCACATCACCAACTCATTTTATGTCCCCACTGCTGGGGAACGAGCTAGAAACAGCACTGGAACTATGGGGGGGGGGGGGGGGGCAGGTGTTGCAAATAACGTTGACACTGGCTGAATGTGCTAACCGCACAAAGCCATCAACTAATAAAAGATAAAAGTCTAGAATGGGTTTTAAAAAACAAAGACAAAGACTTTTTATTTCGCTTGAAATATGCTACATAAGTGCTCTTAGTTATCTATCTCTATATCGTTCACATAATTCACCAGAAGCTGGTACGCAAAAGTTAATTAAAAAAACTATACCTACAGTAACAAAGGAAAAACCTGAGTTGCAGCAATGTTCCAAAGAGCTGAGGGGCTAAAGTATTCTTGCAAAGAATAAAAGCATTTATTAATTAACCATTTCTTTAGTTCTCTCTTAAATATAGTCATTGGCATCACCTTCATGTCATCATGCAGCCTATTATAAATTTTGATGGCCATTACGTAACTGTTTTTTGCACATGCCGCAGTTGTGACTAAAGGCAGTATTAGTTTATTAGGGACTATTAACTTTGTACTCTTTTTTAAATAGTTCACCATTTAACCGAACAAAAACATAAATCTCATAAACATACAAAGACACGACCGTTAAAATTCTCAGTTTTTTAAATAAAGGTCTACAAGAAGTCATGATATCCACATTGCAAATTGCTCTTATGCATGCCTTTTAAAGAGGATCTTATTCAATTACAGTACTTAAAACCGCAACATGTGAATAGGTCGCACCCCATGCCAGCGATATACGATCTGGCACTTTGGACTATGACCCACAGACTATACGGAGGATGGACTTGGGGTACCACTGCCAAGTGCGAAAGAGGGTCGTCTTCCTGGTAATGTCACCTCATCTCCTATTAAATAAGTTGATAGTTTTTTTTCGTATGTTAATTTATATAATTTAAACCGCCTCAGACCCAAGAGTTCCCAATTCCCAGCCGCAGGGGTGTGTCTGTATTCGGTTTGGTATTTGGTAGGGCTTGTTTGTCCGCCTGGCTTGCGGATTTAGATCAGATGGTGGTATCTGATCTAAATATGTCGGGTTTAAGATAGGTAACCGTCGCCAAAACATCAATGTGTGTAGCATTGTTGTGTTCCGGCAGCTAGAAAAAACCAGTGCCTTAGTGGTTGAGAATTCTGAGGGATGTGAGCTTCGACCTTATCATCACTCAACTTCAGGTGAGAAAAAAGACAAGTGTTTAACCGAAAGGAATACAAAAAATTGAGGATTCCGGGAAAAGCATGCAGTCATCTTGGTTTGTACCTCGAGGGCTCCAATTTCGATTTAGTGTGTCCCGATTTCGATAATTAATAATAAATTATCGGGGCCTTCCCAGGCGAGGCCTTGCGGGAAAATAACCCTCGGGGTATAACCCCACCCCTGCCCCTACTACCGTCACTCATCATTATCAGTGAGATTAAGACCTAGCGTTTCCCCGTAGTTATAATAGTCATCACCAGCTGATCTACATCTCCACTGCTGGGGTATGAGCCTTTCCTATGGATGGATAGGGGGAACTGGCCATAAACTACCTACCACGCGAGCCCAGTGCGGATAGGCAGTTGTTAACGACTGCTAATGCAGCCGGGACCAACGGCTTCAAGTGCCTTCTGTAGCATGGTTGTGGTATCCGTATATTCAAAATAGGGTAATGGCATGGCATGGTAGGGCATCAGACTTCAACACTTTAAGACCGGGATGTCAACTAGGCAGAAGGTGGTTGGTATTAAATGGTTGCTAATCTCTCTCAATTTAATCATATTCGTAATATAAACAATCGTTTCCTCGATCTTATGCTTTCTAACGGTATTGAGCTTAATGTCATGCACGTAGATCCATTATCTAAGGAGGATTGTCATCATCCTCCCATATTAGTTGATATTTCTTTAAGCAAAAAACGTAAAACTCTTAAAAGTAACTTGTGCCCACGGTTTAATTTTTTTAGAGCAGATTACCAGAACATTGCTTCTGACCTTGACTGTATCGACTGGTCTTCTGTTCTGAACTTAAACGACGTTGATGACGGCGTCCAAAAGTTTTATACAATTTTGAATGGAATTATAAAGGCATCTTTACAGGGCTTAGATAAAAAAAAGATTTGACATGTTCGGTGTCTAGATGTTTATTCAGAAAATATTACTCATTAAAAATAAACGATACAATTAACTTAGTCAACGACCTTATTCTTAATTGCTGAGAATGCTGCGCGTGTGTTCCAATTTTATGTTAATGCATGTTTGTGCAATGTTGCAAGCACACTTCACTCTATATAGGAGTAATGTCAACAAATTTCCTCCATGATTCTCTCCAGGTCTCATAAGATGTTTGAATGAAAAAAAATACCATAAACGGTTTAAAATGTTCAAGAACCCTAGAGATTATGACAATTTTTCAATGTTGCGTCAGCGTTCAAAGCGTCTAATGGATGAATGTTACAAAAAATATCTGTCTTTAGTCGAAGATTCTATCAACTTTAATATTAAATCATTTTGGAGCTATGTTAAAAGTAAGAAAGGCAATAGTAGTGATATTCCGCAGACAATGAGACTGGACCTTGTTTCTTCCTCTGATGGTGAGGGTGTCTGTAAGCTATTCTCAACATGCTTCAGTTCTGTTTTTGAGGAGAGTGGATCGCTGTCTCCTTTGTCTGTCGTTCCGGATTTGCCGGGCAGTGGTTTCTTTTCACTCTCCAAAATATCAGTAAGCAGGTCTGATGTATTACGTAAGCTTGAGAGGCTCGATCAAAAAAAGGGGGCTGGCTCTGATAGGATACCCGCAGTATTTTTTAAACAATGTGCCACGCAGCTCAGTCTCCCGTTGTCACTTATTTTCAATGCATCTTTGCGTCTTGGAATATTTCCTTCGCTTTGGAAGACAGCGCATGTTATTCCGGTCCATAAAAGTGGAGAATTATCAGACTGTAGAAACTATAGACCTATAAGCATTCTTTCATGTCCAGCTAAAGTCTTTGAATCCGGGGTTTATGACTACTTATATTTCCATGTTAAGCCCTATTTATCGGAGAGACAGCACGGTTTTGTCAGAAATAGGTCTACCGTTAGTAACCTTTTAGAATACACAAATTCCTTAAGTCAGACGTTTGATAGGAGAGGTCAAATCGATTCAATTTACACCGATTTTCAAAAAGCGTTTGACAAAGTCAGCCACCCTTTGTTTGTTCAAAAGGTTTGCAAATTTGGAGTCCATGGTTCGCTCCTACGATGGTTCAGTCGTATCTGTCAAAAAGACACCAATTGATAGCTGTCAAGGGATTTTTGTCAGAATCAGTGGAAGTCAGATCGGGAGTGCCTCAAGGGTCACATCTGGATCCTCTCTTTTTCCTGGTATTTATTAATGATCTTGCCACAGAACTTACATGCCCAAGTTTGTTATATGCAGATGACCTTAAGGTGTTCCTGGAAATAGACTCGATTGACGACTGCAATAAACTTCAGGGGAAGCTCGAAAAGATCGAGGACTGGTGCAGATTGAATCGCATATTTTTAAATGTAAAAAAATGCACAGTTATATCTTTTACGAATAAGCGTAATAAGCTGATCTTTCCTTATAGATTACATGGACAAGTGCTTGACCGCAGATACGAGGTTAAGGATCTTGGTGTGCTCTTTGACCACAGACAGACTTTCATTTAGGAGTCATTATGAGTACCTGTCACGGAGCACCTTGCAAACTCTAGGATTCATTTATAGAATCACGAAGGATTTGTCTAGGACCAAAAGCTTTGTTCTCTTATTTTATGCATTGATAAGAAGCAAATTGGAATACTGTTCAGTTATTTGGACTCCTTATTATAAAAATCACTCTATGATAATTGAGCGGGTACAGAAACAATTTCTGAGACTGTTGAGTTTCAGGCTCAATCTTGGTCGGAGCATGACATCATTATGAGGATAGATTGCACAGGTTTGCTAAGACTGCTTTAAGTTTGAGGCGTGAACTTATAGACCTTTGGTACTCTACACAAATTGGTTTACTCAAACCTTGATTCAATTTGTCTTCTCTCGTCACTTAATTTGAATATCAAAATTAACCCCAGATGTCCTCTCCCAACGTTTGTCCCTACCACATTTCAGAATAATAAATATTATAATAATCCCATTGCTCGTATGGGCAGAGAATTTAACAAACTTGCTATGGATCACAACTCACTTGATATTTTCAATGAGAACACTAATGTATTCAAAACTTCCATCAAGACAATATTAATTAACCCAAATGGCTTATAACCCAAATGGCTTATAACCCAATAGTATTTCCAAATAGTTTTAAGTAATTTAAAAGTTATTTGGAAATGTTATTTCTCTAAATCTAGTTTTATTTTCTTGTTTTTTTAAATCTATAGCTAAATCTAATGTTTACACATGTTAAGCACACATAAACTATTTGTGTTAACACATTTAGGACATTAGTCTAGTATAAAATATTGTTAAACCTATCATGCATATAACTTTGTTAAGATTAATGTCTGTTGTGTAACCTAATAAATAAATAAATAAATTTGTAAAAATATTAAAATCGGACGTTGATGACGTAGTTGTCGACATTGAATAGGGCTCCTTTGGCTTATAGAGTAAGAGTAGATAGTGTTGATTAATTTCGGCGAGTTGGATTGACCCACGATAGCATAGTTGGCAGTGCACCTGACCCAACATGTCATGGGGTGTGGGTTCAAATCCCGCTCGTGGAATTTTTTCAACACTTTGTCTTTATTCAAATTAAATATTCCTAGTTTTACCGGAAAATATCCCGAATGGGCAACATTTCATGATTTGTTTTATGCATTAATTAATTCAAATAAAGCTCTTAATAAAGTTCAAAAATTACACTATTTAAAAGGTTATTTGGCAGGAGAGGCCGAACAGTTTTCAAGGCATATCCCTATTGCGGAAGATAATTACGACCGCTGCTGGAAATTATTGGAGGAACGCTATAACAACAAAAATATATTTGTCATCATACACTCAATAGATTGTTTAGCCAGAAAAATATTGTAAATGAATCAGCCAGTAGCTTAAAATAATTGACAGATACAACTAATGATTGTATAGCTTGTTTATCTAGTTAGGTATAAATGTAACCAGTTGGGATGTTAATATTATTCATGTCCTTACTCTCAAGTTGGACACTGAATCTAGAAGGAAGTGGGAATTTAACGTTAGTAGCAATAATTCCACAGATACCTACTTATCCACAATTTTAAGAATTTCTCACAAATCGTTATCGAGCGATAGAATTCTTGGATACGGGGACTAACTTAGTTAAGAAAAGCCAAATTCATTATAATGCTCCTGCTAATAAGCATAAGTCAATGCATGTAGCTCAAATTTAATGTTCATTCTGTTTAGAAGATGGGCACAAACTTGCTTTTTGTAAAAAAATCGTAAAGGAATCCAAGGAAAGGAAGATTCGCGACGTGGTCTTGTGGAAACGAATAAAGTTTGTTTTAATTGTTTGGGTAGTAATCACACAACAACTGTAACAATTTTGCCGTACTAACGTAAGGTGTCGTGTTTGCAAAAGGAAACATCATTCACTTTTGCACCCTCAGGGTAAACCATCCGAGGCTATCGACGTCAATGGCGAAAACGAAGTATCAAATATTAAAACAGCTCCATCTGATGAGGAAAAAAGGAACCCAATAACATCATCCTTTTCGTCAAGAAGGGTTTATAATCAGGCTTTCCTGGCAACTGCGCAAGTCAAAGTCACGACAAAAAAGGGTAGTTAGTTATACGGTCCGAGCGCTGTTGGACCAGGGTTCGCAGTGTTAAATTCATTACTGAGTCAACAGTGCAACTTTTGGGTTTAAAAAGGTCTCCAGTCTTAGGTCACATTTCTGGATTAGGTGGACACGAGTCCACATCTAAGGGCATTGTCAGTCAAGAAATACAATCTAGAGTAGAGCCAAATTTTGTGTTGAAGCACTCAACTCTTTAACTTTATTAATAAAAGTTGTTTCGTTCTAAGTTTAAAAAAATGTTGGTACCCTTCATTATGGTTCTGTATACTTTTCTTTATTTGGTTTCAGGTATAAATATGGCTCCTCACAACCAGCACCTAATGATCTGGCCATCATAGTCGGGTTTCAGTTCATAAAAGCATACAAACGAGTTCCATTGCCATGGATGAAGTATGGTGTAAGAACTAGAAAACACGTTCAACCATGTCCAAAGGTTAGCTGTATATTAGTTGTGTTTGTTATTGTGTTATATATAATTTTTATAGAAATTATCATATACAATTTTATGACATAATTAATCATGGCATAGGTACTTTTACTCATCCTTATCACACGCACGAGCCTTCCCGATGGTTAGATAGGAAGAACGGGCCATAAACCACCACCCCAGGACCAATGGAACGGTTTCACGTGCTTTCGAAGCACGCAGGATGTATGACGTATCGTGACAGTGTATCATACCCATAATATATTTTACCATTTTTGTTATTTTTTATTTATTTATTAGGACAACCAACAAAACATACACTCAAAAATAAACATCATCATCATCATCAGGCTATACCCACACGTACATTAACAAAGTGAGATAACACTGTATCTACAAATCTTCGATGTTTAGATCGTGCATATTCCCGGCCAGGTGATAAGGTCAAGGCTGGATAAGTTACAAAAAAAAAACCATATAAAAAATATAAAATTGATTGACGCAAATGTGAGGAAGTTATTCTGGTTGTAAAACATTGTGGGTCCCCGCTAGTCTGTACATGTTTTTGGCTTCTGTGATAGTGATTTTGCTCTTCTGAATATCGACGTTGTAGTGTAAAGTATGAGGGCTTACGATGAAACAGCCAACAGGAGTTGGCGGTTCCATGCCACGTAAAGCCACGTGTACCGTGGAGCGGCTTCACTTGTTAGTGCTGGTGGTAACCTTCGCGTCTGGATAGACACGGCTTCCGGGCTAAGGTGCAGTAGAGTGGTGAATCGCCGAGTTTGGATGTAGAGCGCCATAATTACTAGAAGTACTAAAGTGACTATATAAATAGCGACATAATGGAACGTCGTGGTAGGCAACTTGGTCAGCTAAAGCTTCTCCAGACTTTAATTGTTTGATATGTTGTTTGATATGCTCTATAACGTTTTCATTTAAACTTTAAATATACTTTTTTATTCCAGACGGAATGGGGCTGGTACCACTGCATCAGTGGTAACTGGGCCAAATTTGGTCTGGACAGTGGCGCCAACATGCACCGCACCTTTGAAGGAAATGATTGGCGATACGACGGCCTTATAGGCATCAACACTGTATCTATGAGATTGAGGTCTTACGACTTAGTCCACTACTTCACGGTGCTAGACACCCACCAGGTGATCAACTTCCTTTACAACTCTTACATGGGGCTAATCCCCCATGAATGGTTGGACGATAGGTTTGAAGACACCAAATACTGGTCATTGCAATGCAAGAACCCACGCGATTTGTTTTGGAATTGGGAGTTCGGTGATGAAAAAGCGTTCTCCGCAGCGAATCTACCAAATTACTAGTGCAATGAGCCAGGACGCAATTCTGCAATTTCGAAAAGGGTTATTTTTAAAAGCCCTTAACAGTGTGTCGTTTCTCTAACTTTGAATTTTGGACTATGCAAAAGTTGTAAAATTAGACTACCGACACACAATAATGGATTGTTTAACAATGCATTTGATTAATTAGTTTTCAAAGTTATCAAAGTCAATGTCAAATTATTTATTAAATAGACTTCACATGCACATATACAATCAACGCAGAATCTATATAACTGAGGTTCAACGACATGATCCACTACTTCACGGTACTAGACACCCACGAGGTGATCAACTTCAGATCACCTCGTGACAACAGTGACATGGGGCTGATCCCCCACGAATGGCTGGACTTCAGGTTCAAAGATACCTACCAAATACTGGCCGTTGCAGTGCAAGGATCCAGCCAATTTGTATTACAGAATGGACTTACCATATCAATTGTGTAACGAGCCAGACAAGTGACATAACTGATAAAAACTGGAAGGGCGCTGTTTGTCTGGAATACAGATAATTAATTAATTACAGATAAATAATTTGTAACTGAAACATTGTCACTGATTTGTTGTTCTTTTGTAAGCACTTTAGAAATAAATAAATAATTATACTCTTTATTTATTTTCTTTCTTAGCCTAGGTTTGTTATAATATTAATATAAAAGTAAAATACAAAAGCACATACAAAACATAAAAATATTATAAAAAACCTAGCCTAGGGTGCCTATGTACCTGAGTGATTCCCCGGGACGGCGGCATGCCCGACAAATGTCGACCGTACCGTCCTTCAGGATATATCTCCGGTAGTTATTCGTTATGATAACTTAGTCCGCAATTGCACAGATAAAACCTTCGGTTTCTCCGAAGAGGTCTCCGAATCGTAGCCAGTTCACCGACGCGAGCAAATCTACATCGGGGCCCGTGAGCGCCTTGTAGAACCGCCCGTGTAGCTCCTTGCTCCTCCATACCGCTCTGCGGTCCGGATCCGTAAACAACTTTTACGGATCTACTCGCGTTTATTTTACACATTAGTTTTAATTAATGTTTATGCTGATGTTTCGAACCCTTTGCAGGGTCCGTGGTCACAGGGAGACTCCCTGTCTCCCTCCTCCTCCTCGTAAAAGTTGTTTCATTTTAAAGCTTATTATTTTATTAAAGAGTGGCGACACTAGTAGGAATAGAGGTAGAGACAGGCGTAATAATAACCAACCTCACAATAATAGCGACAAAATAACTAACAAAGCTGCTCCTAATTCCCAAACGCAAGGTTCTAGTATGGTTTGATGTAACTGCAATGAGAGAGGACATCCATTTTTCCGTTGTTCAAAGCCGAAATTACACTGTACTATCTGCAAATTATTAGGACATGTAGCCGCATACTGTCCAATGTCAAAACAAGGTGTTTCCATAGAAGATAAAAGTAGAAACGTTCTGAAGGTAGATAGTGGGTACGATACTAGTCTAAAATATAAAATCACTGTTAAAATAAATGGTATGCTTTCGAGCTGCGTAGTTGACTTGGGTAGCGAGGGCACCTTGATACGACTGAGCGAGGCAAAAAAATTGCAGCTGCTATGGCAAGAAGTAAACGGCTCTTTTCTTAAAGGAATTGGTAATGTAGTTCTACTTCCTATAGGACTAGTATACGCCACTATAGAAATTCAAGACATCGTCGAACATAATGTTCATGTTTTAGTTGTACATTACTCCATGCTCTTTATTGCTGAGCCATGCGTTTACCAAAAGACCTACTATAAAAATTGTAAAAACTAATACTGATGTCATATTTACGAATCAAGAGTTACATAAATCTGTGGATTTACAAAAACTCTGTAAAAAAATACTCTGTAGTTTGTTCACATGAAGTTATTTTAGACGTGAATTAGATTAAATCAGTTCCAATTAAATGTTCTAGTTATACAGGTAACATTTATGTTCATGAGAGTGTACGACATACTTTGAACCGAGAACATTATTTATTACCCGGGGAGTATACGCTAAATGAAGGTATAGGAAGCGTTACCAACTCTGAATTAAAGTTTACAATTGGTGAATTAATTACAAGAAGCCATTCTGTTGATAAATTACAAATACATTTTGCCAACGTTAGTTCAGTTTAGATAAACTATTAAATACTCAATGTGGGGATACATTATCACAGTCCCAGAGACAGGCATTATATGAATTGCTTAGTAGATATAAAAATAGCTTCTCGACTAGTTTAGAAGATTTGGGGTTCACAACTGGGACTGAGATGATAATAGAATTAACAGACGTGGCACCAGCAGTTTATCGCCTATACCGATTGTCATACGCTGAGCGTCTGCAGGTTAAAGACATGATACAGGAAATGTTGGATAGTAATATTATCAGAGAGTCAGTTTCTCAATATGCTTGTGCCATAAAGTTAGTTAATAAGAAATCTGGGGAGAAAAGGTTTATGCGTTGACTATCGGGCACTAAACCGCAAGACAAAATGCGAACACTACCATCTGCCTCGAATTGAGAATCAACTACATAGACTCCCTCAAATCAAAATCAAAATCAAAAATATATAAATATATCTGGTAGTAAAATACTCTTGACCTAGCATCGGGCTATTACCAAATTCCTATTGCAGAGCAATCTCATAAGAAAACTGCCTTTGTGACTCCAGATGGTCAATATGAGTTTATTAGAATGCCTTTTGGACTCTTGAAAGCAACTCTTGAAGCCTTCCCGGTAGCATAGTGGTCAGTGTAGCCGCCCGGATTGCAGAAGACCAGGTTCGATTTCTGGCTGGGTCGGGTGGGCGTTTAATTTTTTCACTGTATTTTATAAATTTTATAAATAAGTAAAAGTAAAGTAGTTAAATTATACATAAAAATTCAATAAAATGAGATAAAAATTATTAAATGAATTAAAAGAACAATATATTAGAAATTAAATTACATTTACCAAAAAAAAAAACGTCAATTATTAACATTAAAATAAAATATTCATCCACAGAATAGAAACAATTTTCAATTAGAAATAAAGGACCTCGGACCTGAAAAAAAGACGGACGTAACCTCGTCTAATTATGAGTGAAGTATTATAGTAAGCATGTGTGCGTGATTTGAGGGTTGTCATATAAACCATAATTTTCCCTACTTTTTAAATCTTGCAAACTAAAATATTGTTAACATTATGTAATCACATACATATTATTATAATGGGACATTTACCATGTTTTATTCGTTGTAAGCTCCCGATTTTTCAGCAATTAAAACGGTTGCACTTCAGAATCATAATGTTGACCTATCAAATATCATATAAAGGACCACAGTGAAAGAAAAGAAAATACATGTTACTCGTACGTATAAAGAAATGTATTATTTACATAACATAATGTTTAATGATTATATATTAAGTGATAAATAATAATTAAATAATCAGTGTCATTAGGGTCAATTGGAAATTTAGATTTCGCCGAAACCATTCACAACTTTGCCTTCTCCATCATAGCAAGGAACTTACCATCACAAACATATGATAAAAACGGGGTACGTATTTAAATTGGGATGTTTATAAGAGAAATACTGACAAATAATTTATTTATTTCTTAGAACTAAAATATTGCTCATCTTGGATTTATTTTGTAATAATTTTTTAGTTCTAAAAGCATATTTTATAGTATCTTAAAGCTTAGTTAGTAAAGCTTGTTTTATAGTCTGTTAAATTATTTATTCAAATCATTTAATGTATAGTAATCATATTCGTTGTTCGTTCTCAGTGGCGTGTACACACGGCGGCAGATCAACCTACCCAAACCTGTCAAATTTCTCCAAAGAATATTGATTCTTATAATCAAACGATAAAGATCAAAATTGATTTTAGAAATTTGACAGTTTTGGTTAGGTTGATCTACCGCCGTGTGTACATGGAGGGGCCTATGTCCAGCAGTGGACTTATGTAGGCTGATGATGGGATGGGGGTCTTTCGAGGAAAACTTCAACCCTCCTCTGTTTTGCTTTAAAATCAATTTATGGAAATTTAGAATTTCGGTGGTTATTAGTTGAGTCAAAACAAACATGACATTTCAATGTTTTATGCAATGAATAGGCGATATTGCCCGATTCTTGCCTCGATTCTTTTTCAAATACGGAACCCTAAAAAATTACAAAATCTGATTTAACCGAGTCACAAATGCAACAAATACAGTTTTCCCCACATTTAGGAAAAAATTCCCGTAAAAAAGTGGGCACACACACTTGTGGTTTTTGTTTAGAATTTTCATCACAGTAAATAAAAATATAAATATCACGAGTCGTCATAGTCATAACTTACGCGTGGTAGGTCCTTGTGACTTTTTAAGTTTACTCATGTAGATTTTACACGATTACAACACACAAAACGGCATTTTTTTTAAATTTTCGTCGTTACAATATAACGTGTCACTGGCGCTGTCACGCGGGGTAAAATGGCAGCGGGTTGTCGGACCTGGTGTATCTGTGTGAGTGTAGGTCATGTACACAAACGAAATTGTAGGACCTTGCATGCTTCACATATTTTTAGTGTGACATTCCGTCCGTCTTTTTTTCAGGTCCGTGTAAAGGACATAATTTTTTTGTTACCAAAACATAAATGAAATGAACCAATACAAAAACACAAATGTGGAAAAAAATTCCACGAGCAGGATTTGAACCTGCACCCTTCTGACATACCGGGTCAGGTGCTCTTCCAATTGAGCTATCGTGGTTCTAATCAGCCTGCCGAATTTATTCGACACTATTTACTTTTTACTTTGAAAGCCAAAGGCACCCATTAGATGTCAACAACTACCGTCATTAACACCCGATCATAATATTTTTACAAATACTAAAGATCAGTTAAGAAGTAGGTAAGCTATTTTTTTTTTGTTTATATAATTTTTAACGCAAATTTTGTTGCGAAACAAATTACAAAAACACAAATGTTGAAAAAATTTCCACGAGCAGGATTTGAACCTGCACCCTTCTGACATACCGGGTCAGGTGGTCTTCCAATTGAGCTATTGTGGTTCTAACCAGCCCGCCGAAACTATTAAACACTATTTACTTTTTATTTTGAAAGCCAAAGGCACCCATTCAATGTCAACAACTACCGTCATTAACAGGGCTGGTTAGAACCACAATAGCTCAATTTGTTTCGCAACAAAATTTGCGTTAAAATTATATAAGCAAAACAATAACATTTTATAAATAGCTTGCCTACTTCTTAACTGATCTTTAGTATTTGTAAAGATATTATGGTCGGGTGTTACTAATCTGTCAACGGTATTGGTATTTTCGAATTTATTTACAATTGATATGTCATCGGCAAAAAGGATAGGTAGTGATTTGTTGGTTAATAATTTTTGGGAGGTAGTTTATGTATAATAAAATCAATACACATCCTAGCACACTGCTTTGCTGAATGGAACATGTCAATGGTCTTTCTTGTGACTGTACTGTTATTATTTCATTTTTATTTATTAACATATTTGATCAAACACAGAAAATTTCATCTAAATCGGTCCAGCCGTTTAGAATGACATACACACGCACAATAGATATATATACTACTCAAAACAAAATAAGGGCCACGAGGTATTTTTTCATTTTGGTGTAAATTATTAAACATTTACATATTGAAAGTAGTAAAATATTGAGTATACAAACTCTTTGATACCTAAACTTTTTAATATTGTAGTATTCATCTAATGCTGGCAACAATTTTAAATAAAATTTGATTTAAAATTATTTTTGAAAATTTTGATTCCATTTTCTTTGACGTTTTGCTTTCCTTAAGCTGGCTTCCCACGGTGCGTGATATTGCGGACGCACGCGCACCAGCCCGCACCACGCACCGTGGGAAGGGTCTCGTTCGTGGTCGCAGAGGCGGTGCGCCGGTATCCGTCGCGAGGCGGTAACTTCAAAGGTGCGGTGCGGCACGATCCGAGCGCTTAAGCCTCGGTCCTTACGCGTCCGTGTTAGCACAGACGACGACAAGTCAGAACTTGTTTGTCCGCTGACACGAGTAGTGGTGTTGTTTACTTGTGTGTAATTGGTTGCGGAGAAATGGAGTGGACAAACGATCTTATTTTTGAATTTTTGCATCTTTATCAAAATGAACCAACTTTATGGAATTCTTCGGCGCCGGATCATAAGAACAAAACTGATGCATACGATGCATGGAACCGAATAAAAACTCAATTGAGGGATGGTACTATTTCAGTTAAGGATTTAAAAAAGAAGCGTGACAATTTAATGTCGACATACAGAAGACAAAGAACAAAAGTAAGAGAATCTAAGGGCACTGGAAGTGGGGCTGACGATGTTTACAAGCCTGAGTGGCCTTTTTATGACATAATGGCTACTTTTTTGGATGTTATCTATAAACCAAAAAAACGAAGAATTCTGAGGTAAGTAAATATTTATTTAGTAAACAGGTAATAATTAAATTAATTATAATTATCTTAATTATTATGATAGGTAATTTCTAATCATAATTATTTTGCCACGCTACAGCGCCATCTGTTACGAAATATTCTGCAAATGTATCTCTTATTGCCTTAGCTGAAAGGGGTGCTCTTATTGGTATATTCCTCAGTGATAACAATGAAGTAAGTCCTTCAGGATGATAATTTCGCCACGAGCCTGGGCGCACTTCGCCTTCATTTTCAGTATTAAAAGAATCGGGTGGATTGTACAAGGCTCGGGATTGTTTAGATCGCCTTAAAAAGTTGTGCAATAAACAACATGTCATTATGATATTGGTTACTTTTTGTGGTTCTAATAGAAACGGTTTCTTTAGTACCCTAAAAATAGCCGACAAGATGCCAAAAACATTCTCTACTATTCTCCGAGCACGCGACAAACGATAGTTGAAAATTCGTTCTTTTGTTCCCTTAGCATGGAGACCGGGATACGGCTTCAACATGTTTTCAGTGAGAGCAAATGCACTATCTGCCACGAAAACGTAGGGAAGTCGTTCCTCTCTGAAAGGCAAACTCATTGATACTGGCAAATCTAGTTCATTTCTAGATATTTTTTTGTACAATTCTGTGTTTCTGTACACACCGCCATCACTTATTCTACCTTGACATCCGCAATCCACAAATATGAAATTATAGTCAGCATCAACCAAAGCTAGCAGTACAATGCTAAAAGTTCCGTGATAATTGATATATTCAGAACCACTGTGATAAGGGGATTGTATTAGGACATGTTTCCCATCAATCGCGCCAACGCAATGTGGAAAATTCCATGTTCTGTTGAAATTCTCTTCAATTTTTAACCATGCTGCTGCCGTCCGAGGTAACTGAAATAAAAATAGTAAAATTACATTTATATTGGTTTTGCAGGATCCACTGAACCAGGAGGTAATCGAAGAAGAAGGACATGATAATGATACAACGACAACAACGGAGCAACCGGAAACAACGGCGCAACCGGCAACATTTAAAACTCCTAAAACATCCGAAAAAAATAAATCTAAAAAAAGTCGATTAAACGAGTGTGATGACTTGAAAAAACGCAGCGACGAAGCTTATAATATTATGAAACAAATGTCACAGACACAGTCTGACACAAGTTTACTGTATTGCAATTTACTGTGTAATAAATTAAGAGATTTACGGGAAAGTACAAGAGATATCGCCATGATGGAAATAGATAAAATAATGTATACACTTAAACAACGAGACAATCACGAAAGGAATTTCCCAAACTTAGTTTACCAAAACATATCGTTACCCATTAGCCAACAACTATACAACTCACAACCATACCCACAATATCAAGTCTCACTGCCATCCCCAGGTTACTCTCATTCATCCAACTCACAACCATCCCCACAACATCAAGTCTCACTGCCATCCCCAGGTTACTCTCATTCATCCAACTCACAACCATCCTCACAACATCAAGTCTCACTGCCATCCCCAGGTTACTCTCATTCATCCAACTCACAACCATCCTCACAACATCAAGTCTCACTGCCATCCCCAGGTTACTCTCATTCATTCAACTCACAACCATCCCCACAACATCAAGTCTCACTGCCATCCCCAGGTTACTCTCATTCATCCAACTCACAACCATCCCCACAACATCAAGTCTCACTGCCATCCCCAGGTTACTCTCATTCATCCAACTCACAACCATCCCCAGGTTACTCTCATTCAACTAACTCACAATCATCTCCACAACATCAAGTCTCACTGCAAATTCCAGGCGAAGTCCATTCCTCCAACCCACAACCGTCCCCAGGTAACCCTCATTCATACAACTCACAACCATCCCCACAACATCAAGTCGCACTGCCATCCCAAGGTTACACTCATTCAACTAACTCACAATCATCTCCACAACATCAAGTCTCACTGCAAATTCCAGGCGAAGTCCATTCCTCCAACCCACAACCGTCCCTAGGTAACCCTCAATCGTCCAACTCACAATGTCAATTTTCAGTACCACCCCCAGGCGACGTCCACTCATCCAACTCACAACCCCCACAGCATCAACACTCACTTCCGCCAAGTTTACAGTTGAAACAATATTACGAGAATACCATGTTTGATTAGATCTTTGTACTATTTCACTACTTTTTTATAATAAATAATTGATTCTCACATTTAAGTACTATACTTACTTTTATTTCTCCGTTTAATTCTACCATCAAGGCTTCGCAAACGGCATCGACACATCTTGAAATTGTTTGTATGGAGACTTTAAAAAGATAACTCAGTCTTGTGTAGTTATCTCCAGATGCCAAATATCTAAGTGCAATTGCAAACCGTTCTTGAACAGGAATACATTTTCGCATGTTGGTATCATTCCTTGATATAACTGGACCAATTTTATTCAGAAGGTATTCAAAATCAGTTGAAGTCATCCTACAAAAATTGAAGAATGTGTTGCTTGGTTCTTTTTGGATATCAATGAGCATATCAGTTCCGTTATATCTGAAAAATAACAACAGGGAATCTTTTATGTCATTTGTTAATTTTCTACCGTGATCCTACTGCCATTGGTGAAAACAGAAAATGAATAAAATTAGATATATGTCCATTTACACTTACGTTAGACGACTTTTGTTGTATGCTGATATCCACCAGCGACGTGTTTTCTTTTTACTTTTACTACGTCGCATAATTTGGTAATTGTTAATTAATACCACAGCCGCGGCTGCAGCGACGACACGTTCTCTTTCACTTTGCATTTTGAAATGAAGTTATCAAAAGATCTACACAGACCGACACGCACCGTTGGAAGAGCCCTGTCTGCGTGCGTTGCCGTCTGTGATCGTCGGCTGTGCGTGATGATCCGCAGAATCGCAGACCGTGGGAAGCCAGCTTTAGCTTCTTGGTTTATTAGAAATTATCAGAGTTCATTGATATCTCGAGTCAGAAACATCTTTTGCAATATGCCACAAGCACGCAGGCGTCATATGGACTCGCTGACAGCAACCAGAGCCGTTACAATGATTGAAGAAGGTCATTCGCAGCGATCTGTGGGTTTGCAATTGGGATTTTCTCGAAGAGCTATTCAAAATCTATGGAATCGTTTCCAAGAGACCGGCAGTGTTAGAAGAAGACCTGGTTCGGGCAGAGTTCGCATTACAACAGCTCAAGAGGATCGTTACATTCGATTAAGTGCGCGCTGAGATCGCACAACGACGGCCCGCAAGCTGCAAAATCGTTTACGGCTCACAACGGGTACTCGTGTCAGTGACCAAACTATTCGTAATCGATTGCATGAAGACCAGCAGGCATCAAGAAGGCGAGTTGTCCGTATTCCATTAACCAGAAATCATCGTGCAAATCGTTTAAGATTTTCCCGTCAACATTTGGACTGGGACATAAACCAATGGGGCATGGTGCTCTTCACAGACGAATGCAAAGTTAAATTTTTTAACGACGATCGGCGTATTAGAGTATGGAGAAGACGCGGCGAGAGATTTTCAGAAGCCTGCATCCATGTAGTCGATCGTTTTGGTGGTCCAAATGTAATGATTTGGGGCGGGATAAGCTTACACGGCAAAACTGAGCTCGCTATTTTAAATGAGGGTACTGTTACTGCTCAGCGGTATATTGAGGAAGTCGTCAGACCACATGTGATCCCATTTGCCCAGCGAGCGGGTCCTGGATTCATCTTGATGCAAGACAATGCTCGTGCACACACGGCTCAAGCGACTCGGTTTGTACTGGAAGCGTCTCAAATTCAAGTCTTGCCGTGGCCGGCGAACAGTCCGGACTTAAATCCAATAGAGCACATGTGGGATCAGTTGAAACGAAGAGTTAGAGACGGTGATCAGGAAATCCACAACCAACAGCAACTCATCAACGCTGTTAAAAGGGCCTGGGAAGAGATTCCAATGGAAAATGTCAGGCATTTGATTGAGAGCATGCACTCCAGGCTTCAGGAGTGCGTAACGAAACGAGGGAGGCATACCCGTTACTAAAAGATGAGCATGGAGTATTTTCTTTTGTTTTCAGTAACTTTACATTGTTTTTATTTTTAACCTTAAATGTGTTTTTTCTTTCAAAAGCAAATAAACTTTTTAATCATTATTATTGGAATAAATTTATTGGTCTACACGGTAAAAACAACATTAGTTTTCGTATGGAGACAAAAAAATTAATATTGGTTTTATTATTTTCATGGTACAGACAAAATACCTCGTGGCCCTTATTTTGTTTTGAGTAGTATATATATGTCGGAGATATGGCGCTAGCATCGCTTAGAAACGACAAGTATAGTCTATACTTAGTGTGGTCTGCGCAGCCTTTGCTCTATGGTGCGCGAAACGTCAACGTCAGTTGGTTTGGCGCGACAACGGACTGGACATATTAGAACAGGAGTGGTCGGAGAGCACGCACGCGCAGAACTCACTTCATTTTTAAAATCCATTTGCATCGGGCAACTGTTAGTAAATAATTTAACTGTGATGTAAAAATAACAATAAAGTGACTGTAAGAAATACGACTGCGTCTTTATTTTAAAGATCTAAGATGAACTGTGTTATCGACGAATCAGAGTTTGCTCGACCGTCCTACCTATACAAACAAACCTATCCTATACCTTTGAGAATATGTGTACAAAGTTTCATGATGATCGGTTGATTAGTTTCTGCGTGAAAGCGTAACAAACAAACTCACATACACATTTATAATATTAGTAAGGATAGTAGGGATTTGTATGTCACAATCTGTGTTATAATGTGTATATACCAATAGTTAGGCTATTGATATATACGCATAAAAATGTATATTTTGCTATTATCATCGTAAATGACTCTTCATTGTTCTTAACCGATCATCCATCATAGCGCTGGTGTTATAATAATATGATTTAAACATATATACTTATATATATTTTTAGCTTATTATAAACTAGCTGACCGGGCGGACTTCGTACCGCTTTGACAGTTTCCATGACAAAAAACAAAGAAATCATTATGTGTTCGAAAATTAAATTGTCAATTTAGTATTTTATATATATTTTTTTAATAAAAAGTATTATATATCCTTCCAATTCCTTTTCAAAACCTTTTAGAATATGTGTACAGAGTTTCATGATGATCAGTTTAGTAGTTTCTGCGTGAAAGCGTGACAAACAAACTCACATGCACATTTATAATATTAGTAGGGATACTAGCAACAATATCTATCACAAAAAAGTGAAAAAAATATTTATAAAAAAACGATAACCATTATAACGAAGGAACTCGTTATATGATGGATGGCCGAGTTAATAATTAAACTGTCATACTACTGTAATAATTACACTGTGTTATACTATGATTGTTAATATTGATATGTTATTCCATGAACTTTTGTTTACTAAAACGAATTAATAGTTTATTTCATTATCTAAAATGTTAATATTAATTGATTTCATTATTTTTGATTAATCTAGTTTAAAAATAATTTGTGCTACCTCTGATTGGCTGAGCGCTGTCAGCAAGGGGTCAGTTGGTAGTGTGTGTGTGTAGCGGTGGGGAGGTCTCTTTTAAGACATTTTCTCCTAGTCAACTCAGAACTATCTTTCTAACACTAACCAATTTAGGTACACACCCTACGGTGAATTGATTTTCACCGGAGGACAACACCTAGGGCCATTCAGGCAGTAGGCTCCCTTCTAACTCACGCCTCCCTGTCTGTGACAGGGAGGGTCTGACATTGCTCACGCATCTTAGTGCATGGTTCTAGACCGTGCGCTAAGATGGAGCTCGAGATAATAGAGTCCTTGATAGGGCAAAATCACCCCGAGGTCTTCAAAGTCCTTCAGACTGCCCACAACAACAAAATGTCCGCCCCCGCGCCCTCCCCGCGTCCCTCGCTTTAAGCGAAGCCCATCCAAACGCCCGCCGCTTCTTTTGCTCCCACGCCCAACGTGCATCCCAATTTTAGGCCCATCATTAGGTTGGGTCAACCCCTGTCCCCGTCCGGTCCCGAATTTCAAAACCGTTTCATGCGTGGTGCCACGGGTTGCCCGTGGTACTATCGCGACGTAAATCTCCACCGTGATCTTGATCTTCCCACTATCAAAGACTTTATCAAGGACGTTTCCGTACGATACTTTGATAACGCCCCCCACCACCCTAACCCGCTTGTTGTAGCGGCCGCCAACTATAGTGTTGGAAGCCTTCCATTAACAAGAGGGCTCATATCTAGGCGTCCTAAACACGTCCTAGACGACCCCGACGATCCCATAACAGTTGCGAACGCCCCCCCGCCCAATCCTCTAAATGACACCACACATTTACAGAATACACTAAATATGCACACCAGTTTAGGCCCAAGACACCGTACTCGTAGAACAAGTGTACGAAGAACCGGTTCACACTCGCTCTACACCAGGTACAGACATGTACCTGGGCGCTTCTCTCCTCCTCCACGGCCCGGTCAACCCGAGTCGAGGTCCATGCCTTTATAGGCGCCCTCGGGTTGTTCCGCTCCACGATCCGATCCGAACCCTTCAGAGAATCTAGTAGGGCGCGGGGACGCGCACTAGTGCGCGATGCCGTTCTCTCTAGAAAACCACGGAAGGTGATTCGTTTCACACGGCTTGAGGGACCCTTTACGTTCCTCGCCGCTCCCAAAAAAGCCCGGTGAAGCTGAAAATGCCGTAGAGGCAATCAGCAATCTCTCTCAAAAAGCAAAACTAGTTCGTACAGTGACACGGGGGGCTTTGAATACTCTCCTGCCTAAGAGAGAAGGGCAATAAGGAGAATTCAAAACTTGGCGATGCATTTTAAGGGATGCATTAAGAATATAAAGTTGCCGTACATTCAAGAATTTCGATTCAGTAAAGAGAGAATCGGTGGGATATAAAAATGTAAAAATCATACGTTGGATTATCCCTCGATGGCTGCACGGAAGGACGATGACGTTCATCTCCAGATCTGCCGCGGCGACTAGAAGCTCCATGACCCGCGCTGTAATCCCTGGCTTGATCTGCATTTCGGAGTGACCGCGAAACATTGCTACGACTCCTGGAGTCGGTCCAGGAGTCGTAGCAATGTTTCGGCGTATTATTCAGGGTGGTGTTCGTAAAGTTCTTTGACGGGGGGCTTATGTCTTGCTGCGTCCGCGGTAAACATGGGCTGGTAGAATCGGGGATCTAGTTCCAGTCTCCAACGGCTGCAACATTTCGTCATTATCATCCATACTTTAACAGTGCTCCAACTTTTGTTCTGTGTCCCACTTCTAAATATGTTAGACCAGAGTCAGGGAGAGCCGAAGGATTTTCTTTTTTTTTTAAATATTAAAAGGAGGCAAACGAGCAGGCGGGTCACCTGATGGGAAGCAATCACCACCGCCCATGGATATCCACAAAACCAGACGATCGCAGATGCGTTGTCGGTCTTTAAAATTGAAGGATTGAAGTAAAACTACGTCGAAGTTGTATAATACGTTATAATGTTCTGTTTTTTTACACGATTACACTTTTAAACAATTAAATAAATTATTACTTTCAATACCAGCTTTTGTTAAGCATGGACCGATTTTGCACGACTTCACAACTCGAAGGCTATATAAACAGCAAATTGCTCGTTGACTGGGCTTCGCTCACTCGCAGCGTTCGGTTCCCGCCAATTTTTTTGACAGCTCATACAATGGCGCAACCACTGCATGCGAATGTGCGATTCCAAGTCAACCCTTTTATTATTTAATCATAGTAGAAACATAATGTAACTTACTCAAATAATGGTTTTATAAAACTAAACTAAATTACCACAATTATTTTATACTACAACTTGCGCCTACTTAAATATGACAAATTTTAAGTAAAATAGTACACTTCCGTGTAATTTATTAAACATTTCTTAACCAACACCTCAAAAACAACATTAAAATAATCATAACTCTTACCTAAGTTTGTACCGGTTTTTATCCATAACTTATCAGGCTATGACAGTCATCTTTTTATCTAACTAAGCTTATCTCCCGGGTGCCATTCAAGTAATTTCAAAAAATAAAGAAAATTACGTTTACTAAATTCGTATGCCATAGCAAACATTGTGCTGCAGTCCGGTTTGTTGATAATAAACTAATTAATGAAATGCATCGTTAATCAATCAGTTATTGTGTGTCGGTGGTCTAATTTTACAACTTTTGCATAGTTCAAAATTCAAAGTTAGAGAAACGACACACTGTTGAGGGCTTTTAAAAATAACCCTTTTCGAAATTGCAGAATTGCGTCCTGGCTCATTGCACTAGTAATTTGGTAGAGCCGTTCCGTAGTACGCTTTAACATCACCGAACTCCCAATTCCAAAACAAATCGCGTGGGTTCTTGCATTGCAATGACCAGTATTTGGTGTCTTCAAACCTATCGTCCAACCATTCATGGGGGATCAGCCCCATGTAAGAGTTGTAAAGGAAGTTGATCACCTCGTGAGTGTCTAGCACTGTGAAGTAGTGGACCATGTCGTAAGACCTCAATCTCATAGATACAGTGTTGATGCCTATAAGGCCGTCGTATCGCCAATCATTTCCTTCAAAGGTGCGGTGCATGTTGGCGCCACTGTCCAGACCAAATTTGGCCCAGTTACCACTGATACAGTGGAACCAGCCCCATTCCGTCTGGAATAAAAAATAAATATTTAAAGTTTAAATGAAGAACATTATAAAGCACATCAAACCACAAATCAAACAATTAAAGTCTTAAGAAGCTCTAGCTGATTAAGTTACTTAGCACGACGTTCATTATTATGTCACTATATATGTAGTCACTCAGTACTTCTAGTAATTGTGGCGCTCTACATCCGAATTCAGCGAGTCACCACTCTACTGCACCCTAGCCCGGAATCCGTGTTTATACAGACGCGACGGTTACCACCAGCACCAACTAGTGAGGCCGCTTCACGGTGCACGTGGCTTTACGATGGAACCGCCAACAGGAAGCTATCACATACTCCACACTACAACGTTGATATTCATTAGATCAAGATGACCATCACAGAAGCCAATAAGATGTATAGACTAGCGGGGACCCACTATGTTCCACAACCAGAATAACTTCCTCCCAGGGATTCGATCGCGTCGAAGAATTTAAATTTTTTTTTGTCACTTAATCCAGCCTTGACCTTATGTACTATAAGATTTGTAGATCCAGTGTTATCACACTTTGTTATTAAGTCAATAATTATAAATTTTTGCATTGTAATAACTTTACATATTTAACCTATTTTAGCATCCTCTATACCTTAGTTGATATAAATAAACAGTTTTCAGCTATATCATCTTTCTGTCAAGACATATCATTCACCATCATCATCATCGTCTGGTGTACCTTACAGTATACTTATCTCTGTTTTGTTCTTCTTCTTTTTTTAATTAATTTTTGTTATTACTTCTTCAGTTTATGTAATTGGTATTTTTATACAGGGTGTTTGGTAATACCTGTATAATTCCAAATGTGGCATATAAGGTACCGTTCCAGAACCCTGGAAAATTATGAACATAATTGAAAAGCACCACATGGCCGAGATATTGAGGTTCTTTATTACTAAGTAAAACTGCCCGCCCGATCCTCTAAATGCCACTACACATTTACAGAATACACTAAACATGCACACTAGTTTAGGTCCAAGATACCGTACTCGTAGAACAAGGGTACGAAGAACTGGTTCACACGCGCTATACACCAGGTACAGACATGTACCTGGGCGCTTATCTCCTCCACGACGGCCCGGTCAACCCGAGCTGAGGTCCGAGCTATTAGAGGTGCCCTCGGGTTGTTCCGCTCCCCGATCCGATCCGAACCCTTAGGACAATCTAGCAGGGCACGGGAACGCGCACTAGTGCGCGATGTCGTTCCCTCTAGACAACCTCCGAAGGTCATGCGTTTTACACGGCTTGAAGGACCTTTTACGTTCCTCGCCGCCCCCATAAAGCTCGGTGAAGCTGAAAATGCCGTCTAAGCCAATCAGCAATCTATCTCAAAAAAAAAAGTAAAACTGTAAAGTGACAACCCTAGGTCAAGCAGATATGTTGTTATCAGACTCATGGTCAAACATAAATAGAAGTCGAAACATTGCAGGAATGAAAAAAAATGTAATAAAATAAATTTGAGTTTTTTTATAGAAAAGTAAATCTACGTAAATATGATTTTGCATGTTATCACGGTGTTCTATTAACTTGGTTGCATGGCCATGTTTCGGGAATATAAACCTATTACCAAACATCATGTATAACCGTGACGTCTCTCACTCTTTCGGTCTGTCTTTGTCTAGGCACCAGGGAAGTCCACCCTCAACGCTGTGTGTGTGAGGAGGCTGTTGACGAGCATGGCTAGCACGGCCTATCATGCGCTCGCAGTGCTGGGCGTATGCTGCGTCACCTCACCAAACAGCATCATCCGCAGTGCTTTTGCCACCGTTAATTTACCAGCTGTCTAGAGCCAGCAGGTATCTCGCAGCAATGGCAAGAGACCTGACGGGATGACCATTGGGCCCTGGAAGCTCGGCAGGTCGTTGGTGTGGGATGCAACCTGTGCTGACACCGTGGCTCCCTCGCATGTTCGCGCCACTTCACTTCATGTGGGGGCTGCTGCGGTAAGTGCTGAAAGTGCAAACGGCACAAATACGCAAACCGGGGTCCCAATTATTTATTTGTTCCGTTTGCGGTGGATACATTGGGTCCATGGGGGCCGGAGGCCAAGCAGCTTGTTACAAAGTTGATTGCTTGCCTTGTGCCTCCAGTGACAATAAGGGTGGCAGCTACCTCTGCCAACGTATTAGCTTGACTATCCAAAGAGGTAATGTTGCCAGCATTCTTGGGACTGTTCCCATGAGCCCACAGCAGGAGGACATTTTTCATTTATAGGTTTTTTATTTTTTGTCTAGAATTAAGTGATATTTCTACCATGTTAATTAAAGTTAAATAAATAAATAAGTAAAAAGACTTGCTTAATGGTTTACCAGTAATAAATTGATTTTGAATATTGTTCACATACTTACATCAGATTCACGAGACACAAAAATACCTCTGTGCTCTGTGCTGTGCTGTTCATCATTGATGGACATAACTGGAGGAGGAGGAGGTGGAATCAACACGTGTTGTGATACTGGACAAAGAGTTAAGATTATTATCACATTGAAACAAAGGGGTTTCAAATGTTGGAATTTGTATTGCGCAATACCAAAGATTTACAATAACCAGCTACAAAGATTCTTCTTCACCGGTTTGCTCGGTCTCGAATATTATAGTCAAGTTTGGTCCCCGCAATATGAGGCCATGTTAAACGCATAGAGCGTATCTAAAAAAGATTTTTATTGCATCAAGAGAAATGCCTTCGTACGAGGACCGACTGAGTTTTTTTAAATTGCTTAGTTTGAGTGATCGAAGTGAGCTGCTGGGTCACTTGCTTGTATTTAAAATATTATTAAGCAAAACTTATCTTAGTTTGCCATTTATGGTACCACGCCTTAGTAGATATGTACCAGTAAATGGTAGCAGGAGTAATTTGGGTCATCATGCCACAATGAATAAACTTGCTAGACAATTTAATCTCCTTTGTGAGAACAAAGAATATTGCGGGAACATTTTTGCTGATACTTTTTCAACATTTGTGTTTTTGTGATTTGTTTCGCAACAAAATATGCGTTAAAATTTTATAAAACAAAACAAAAACATTTTATAAAAAGCTTGCCTACTTCATCATAACTGATCTTTAGTATTTGTAAAAATATTATGATCGGATGTTAATGACGGTTGTTGTTGACATTGAATGGGCGCCTTTGGCTTTAAAAGTAAAAAAGTATGTTTCAGACCCTCTGGACTACTGGTAGGCCTCCGATCAGAGGGCCGAAACTGCTGCGATACGCAGCGTTAAACTCATTAACCTAATTATTTAATTACTTATTTTTATACACTCACTCACCTACTGGTGGCCGACGTTCAGTTTGTCGCGCGATCAAGGATAGGAGGTGGAACGCCTACCGAAACTCGAATGTTAGGTATCTAGGCTGCCGATCAGCCCTAGTACCGTATATTTATCTGCAAATCAGCCAACGATGGCTTTGATTATAACGGAATTATTTATTCCTTGCAAAAATCTCAAACTCCAAAAAACGCGCGCTCGCGACCCGTATTCGACAGCCAGCCATTGACATTTCATTTTGACGTTACAGTTGCGTTCCGTTTTGCATACTGGTTTTGTTAGAACCACGATTGCTCAATTGGCAAAGCACCTGACCCGGTATGTAAGAAAGGTGCTGGGTCAAATCCTGCTCGTGGAAATTTTTTCAACATTTGTGTTTTGTGAACGAATATTATATTATTAATATTATTTTTTCATTTTTTTTCGGAAGGAGGTGATTTGACAGAGATCTAAAGTCGTCGACATAGCCCACAGGATTAGCAAGCTGAAGTGACAGTAGGCTGGCCATGTTAGCCGCAGAACCGATAACCATTGGGGTAAACGAGTTCTTGAGTGGAAATCGCGTATCTGCAAACATAGTGTCTTCGCAAAGTAGCTGGCAAGAGCTGGATGAGAGTAGCCGTGGATCATTCATAGTAGCGAGGGCATGGAGAGGCCTATGTCCTATGGCCACTCGTCCAATGGCCTATGAGGCCATTGGACGAGTGGGTATAGCCTGATGATGATGATAATGATGATGATGTTTATTTTTGAATTTAACTAGTGCATGTTTTGTTGGTTGTTCTTATAAATAAATAAAAAATTACGAAAATGATAAAACATTAAGGGCATAAAATTTATTATTTTTATTTTTATTATTGCATCAACATATTTAAGTACTAGCAGTTTGCCCGCGACTACGTCTACGTGGATTTCGTATTATTTCGTACAAAAATAAATACTACGTTTCCCAAATCAAAAAATAAAATCATTATAGACATTGTTTCTTTTGCATGCAATCACTGCGTTTGCGAAAACACGGCGGATATGTGGGACTTCCAATCCCCTAAGATAGTACTGGAGGTTACCTAAAACTAAGGATGGATCACATCCAAAAAACTTTAACTAAATAGATAGGAAGGATTCATGTATGTTTTTTAGTTTTATTAGTTATAGTTTTTACTGAGGTTATAATATAAGTGCTTGTTGTATTTGTCTAAAATAGATTGTACAATTAGATCATAATTCATGTATTTTAGAAAGTAAGCATTAATTGTAACAATTGTTGACAAACCATTTAAATAAAAATAAAAAAGCTATTCCCAAAATTACCTATCACAAAGCGATGCCCAGTTATGGCATTTCTTTACCTCCTTGGCCAGCGAGAGGTCAGAGCCAATCACCGCCGTTAAGGTGCGGCGTTGCTGAGCAGTATCTGTTGCAATGTCTTCCGGTAGGTTGGTGGCACAATGAGCTTGCTCCTCTCGAAGCGATCTAATGTAGGTACTTCAAGAAACATCCGTGTCCCACCAGTACCTGCGCCAGACGAAATGTTAGCACTCCATGTTTGCGCTTAGTCAAGGACTGGGCGCACCGCGTCCAATCATGTAATAGTACCTACTTACATTTTCCACATATTTAAGTTTTTTGTTTTACTTCAATAATCTATGTTATAAAATAGATTATTGAAAGAAAAAAGTGGAAAATGTAAATAGGTACTATTACATGATTGGACGTGGTGCGCCCAGTCCTTGACCAAGCGCAAACATGGAGTGCTAACATTTCGTTTGGCGCAGGTACTGTTGGGACACGGATGTTTTTTGAAATACCTACATTAGATCGCTTAGAGAGGAGCAAGCCCATTGTGCCACCAATCTATCTGAAGACATTGCAACAGATACTGCTCAGCATTGCCTGCAAGAGTTCACGACTTGAGAACAGCAATTTCGGGAATAGCTTTTTTATTTTTATTTAAATGGTTTGTCAACAATTGTTACAATTAATGCTTACTTTCTAAAATACATAAATTATAATGATCTAATTGTACAATCTATTTTAGACAAACACAACAAGCACTTATATTATGACCTCAGTAAAAACTATAATTAATAAAATAAAAAAACATACATGAATCCTTCCTATCTATTTAGTTAAAGTTTTTTGGATGTGATCCATCCTTAGTTTTGGGTAACTTCCAGTACTATCTTGGGGGATTGGAAGTTCCACATAACCGCCGCGCCGTGTTTTCACAAACGCAGTGTTATTGCATGCAAAAGAAACAGTGTCTATAATGATTTTATTTTTTGATTTAAGAAACGTAGTATTTATTTTTGTACGAAATAATACGAAATCCACGTGAACAAAGTTGCGGGCAAACTGCTAGTTATGTCATAAAATTGTATGTAAATAATTCTAAAAAAAGCATTCCTTTTAAAATAACAAACACAACAAATTTACAGCTAACCTTTGGACATGGTTGAACGTGTTTTCTAGTTCTTACACCATACTTCATCCATGGCAATGGAACTCGTTTGTATGCTTTTATGAACTGAAACCCGACTATAATGGCTAGTTCGTTAGGTGCTGGTACGGAGGAGCCATATTTATACCTGAAACCAAATAAAGAAAACTATACAGAACCATAATGAAGGGTACAAACAATTTTTTTTAACTTCAACGAAACAACTTTTATTAATAAAGTTAAATGTTAAGTGCTCGCCTTGTTGAAGCCTCCGGTGACAAGAAGGCTGGCAGCTACCTACCTCTGCCAACGTATTAGCACAGGCAGCGTAAAGACTTACAATGGGACAACGCCTTTGAAGTCTCGGGAAATGCCACTTTTATTTAGACATTTGACATTTCCGCAGGGAAGTTATATTTAATAATATGTAAAAAAATAAAGTCAAGTGTAGTTCTAACTCTATCACATTTTTATTCACAACATTTTTAGTTCTGGACGGAACCTACTAAGTCGATTATGTGCCTCCTGTGAAAAATGATACATGTTGACTTAAATCGAATTTCATGTTATGATTGCACCAGAATCAGAAAAAAAAACTAAATTTTTCTGTCTGATCGACATTTTGATACGACTAAAAATTTCTGAGATCGTATGGTACATCTATGGCATAATATCGTGTTTTGATAAATATTTTTGTGTAAATAAATATGATTCTACATATATCGTTTTTATTACTTCATTTGTAATATAAATATTTGTGTCTAAAATTGTATCCTAAGTCATACCATTATTCACACATATTAATTACCTTTACAAAATGTGTCATCTGATTAATGTTTAGTCGTATTTATTTACACAAAGTAAATGTATAGACTTCACAGGTACAACTAAAGTTGTATTATTTCTCACAAAGATAGAAAATTAAAACGTTGTGTGCACAATGATTCAAATGCAGTTATATTATTTATAACAAAAAATCTCGTACGATTTTTGTTCAAAATATGTGCATAGTGGTACATTTTCCCAACGCGGGGGTTGCGCGGGGTGGCGGGGACGTTGCCGCGGGGCCTGCGGGCTCTGCGCGGGGCCAGTGCCGCACGAACCGTTGGATGAGGTGTACGCGCGAGCCGACGCAGCACTTCGACATGGCTCACAACGTACGTATTAGATGTATCACTTTACACCAAGATAAAATTTTGTTTTTATATACCAAGAACTTATAATCATTTCATACAAAATAATTAATCGAGTTATATCAAAATACACTATACGTTTTAGTATAATAATACTAAAGCATAGTTTGGAAATATACATGTATACATACTATACATGTTTAGAGACGTTAAGAGAGTGGAGAGTGCCAAGGAAGATGTCATGCTCAACAGAGTTGAAGGCTCTGCTAAAGTCAAGTAGGATAATAATTGTAAGCAAGCGATTATATCCAATACACGTCGAATATCGTCTGTGACTTTTTAGCAAGGCGGTTACCGTGCTAGTATTATTTCTTTGTTAAAAATTCTAACCTTCTCATTTACAGTGCAAGCCGCAAAAAAGGAAGACCAGGCAATCGCAATTAAATCTTCCCTCAAGCGATCTATACAAATGCTACTAAAAGTACGCCGGAAAAAGACTTAGTTTTTGATTTGGGTTGGCGTACACGATAGGACATATATATGAGGTTATGGTATGAGAATGGAGCAGTAGTTTGCCCATGTAAAAGGACAATCTGGTCTAGAAACTATCTGGTCGTCTAAGAGAGATGGCTGACAATTAAAAGATGATGGGTGGCAGAGAGAGGGAGCAAAACAAAGTTGTCAGAAGTTACAATTGAATTTAGGCGGTAAGACCTGAGCTGCGGTTCAGCAACTGATTTTTGAGCATTATATATAACTGTTTGTTTACGTATTTTTTTATGAAAAACTATTTTATTAAATTGGTATGCTATTGATTCATATCTTTGATTGATTTTTGATTATGTACAGTATTACTAAAAACACAATGTTGAAAAAATTTCTACGAGCAGGATTTGAACCTGCACCCTTCTGACATACCAGGTCAGGTGCTCTTCCAATTGAGCTATCGTGGTTCTAACCAGCCCGCCGAAATTATTCAACACTATTTACTTTTTTACTTTGAAAGCCAAAGGCACCCATTCAATGTCAACAACTACCGTCGTTAACATCCGATCATATTATTTTTACTAATATTAAAGATCAGTTAAGAAGTAGGCAAGCTATTTATAAAATGTTTTTGTTTCGTTTATATAATTTTTAGCGCAAATTTTGTTGCGAAACAAATTACAAAAACACTAATGTTGAAAAAATAGAGTTGGTCTGTTTGGAAACATTTCCACGAACATCACCACGGCTCGACGTAGATTGTTCCCACTAATTGCGTATAATCGCACCATCTCCACAAGTTCTACGTTGGAATAATTTTCCGTCATTTTACTTTTTTTTTACACACACAAACAACACACTTAGGAACACAGCGTGCTGCAAAGAGCGCATACGAACTCGGTTGTCCGAAGTGGGATAGGAGTTGTACGCGCGCGTGGCGGCGTTCTTAGCCCTCAATAGTTACCTCACATCGTCAGGCATGCGTGAGTTATGTCAGACCCTCCCTGTCACAGACAGGGAGGCTTGAGTAAGAATGGAACCTACTGCCTGAATGGCCCTAGGTGTTGTCCTCCGGTAAAAATCAATGTACCTAAATTGGTTAGTGTTAGTAGAAAGTTCTGAGTTGACTAGGAGATCCCCCAAGGCCAACTTTGCCATAACTCTTCCGGAGTGTTTTCCCCTCAGGAGGGTCAGGAGGGCAGCCGAGTCAGTGCCCCAACTGGTTTAGTTGTCACCGATAGGTATCCACCAGTCGGCTACTAAGCGTAGTCTTTCTAAACAGCAGTCGTAGTGAGACGGTGACGTGAGCGCTCCTGCAATAAAAATTGCGTCGAGAGCGCTATACGCGACGTACAGTGCACCGGAGCCTTACCGGTACACAGTAAAAAGAACCTAGTACAAAGCAAACGAAACGTGGCCGAGCGCGCGACGGAGCGCGAGCGATACGTGCGTTCAGCGCAACAAGCGAACTGAGAAATGAAATGAGGCTGGAACATGCGGAAACTAGTTTTATATAACCGGCATGAGCGGCGGTCATGTACTTTTGGCAGAGGGGAACGGCTGTCAGTGGCGTCTCCAGTTGGTTTAATGCTCTAAGGTCTAGACGTTGCCGTTGGACGACTGTAAGGAAGAGGTTGGATAGACTGTGGTATTAGCTTGGCTATCCAAAGAGGTAATGTTGCCAGCATTCTTGGAACCGTTTCTTTTATTAAATAAATCGCGTTTAATGTTTAAATTTGATTTTATCCCGAATGACGTTTGTGATGGCGGCGCGCGGTGGCGGCGGTCTCAGCTTTTGTATCTTCTTTTAAGTCATGTTTTCGAACTGATTTGTGTTATAAATTTTGATTAGAGTAGTGGCACCAGAGTTTGCCAGGATCCAAAGATCGTCATTATTTCCTTTTAATCATTAAACATAGGGGTCAGAAATTGATTTGTCTTTAGCAACCATTTAATACCAACCACTTTCTGCCTAGCTGACATCCCGGTCTTAAAGTGTTGACCACTGATGCCCTACCATGCCATGCCATTACCCTATTTTGAATATCCGGATACCACAACCATGCTTCAGAAGGCACTTAAAGCCGTTGGTCCCGGCTGCATTAGCAGTAGTTAACAACTGCCTATCCGCACTGGGCCCGCGTGGTAGGTAGTTTATGGCCAGTTCCCTCTATCCATCCATAGGAAAGGCTTATTCCCCAGCAGTGGAGATGTATATCAGCTGGTGATGACTACTATAACTACGGGGAAACGCTAGGCCTTAATCTCACTGATAATGATGAATGACGGTAGGGCAAGGGAGGGAATATCCCCCGAGGGCTATTTTCCCGCAAGGGAAGGCCCAATAGTTTATTATTAATTATCTAAATCGGGACAAACTAAGTCGAAATCAGAGCCCTCGGGGTACAAACCAAGATGTCTGCACGCTTTTCCCGGAATCCACATTTTTTAAATTCCTTTCGGGTAAACACTTGTAATTTTTCTCACCTGATGTTGAGTGATGATAAGGTCGAAGGTGGAAGCTCACTTCCCCAGAATCCCACCACCAATTCAACCACTGAGGCACTGGTTATCTTATCTCTAGCTGCCGGAACACAACAATGTTACACCATTGATGTTACAGCGTCATATTTAGATCAGATACCACCGTCTGATCTAAATCCGCTAGCCACGCGGATAAACAAGCCCTACCAAATACCAAACCGAATACAGACACACCCCTGCGGCTGGGAATTGGGAACTCTTGGGTCTGAGGCGGTTTAAATTATATAAATAAACATACGAAAAAAAACTATCAACTTATTTAATAGGAGATGAGGTGACATTACCAGGAAGACGACCCTCTTTCGCACTTGGCAGTGGTACCCCAAGTCCATCCTCCGTATAGTCTGTGGGTCATAGTCCAAAGTGACAGATCGTACATCGCTGGGAGGGGGTGCGACCTATTCACATGTTGCGGTTTTATATACTGTAATTGAATAATATCATCTTTAAAAGCCATTCCGGACTTTTTTTTCTTCTATTACTTGATGGCTTTGTGCGGTAAACACATTTAGCCAGTGTCAAAGTAATTTTTCTTACAAGTATACATATAAATAAACAATATTTCCTGCCTTTATGATGATTATGAATGATAAAAGAAATGAAAAGTGAGAACCGATATACCCCTCAACCTCTTGAGTATCTCAGTAAAGATGTAGGGTTTTACTAAGGTGCGGACTCTCATGAAGGTTGCGAGAATTTGTGTTGAGAGAATTGGATAAGTATCGTTGCGCTGTTTTGTTTAATTTGCTAACACTCATGCACGCTCACGAACTTTAACGTTTATTGTTCCACCATTAATTCATATTAATATTCAAATAACTAGTTTGCAGCAAAACTTAATTTAAAGCAATAAAATCATAAGACACCTCGAGTTACTAAATTATATGTAATGGTGATTTTAAACAAGAGAAACTTTTTTTATGGACTTTTAAGGTATAAGTCCAAGGCGGACCGCAGACTGCAAACTGCAAGCGACACTACCGGTTTCCATGAATCTTTATGAAATTAATTCCATGCGCAAAACGACGGCGGCAGCGGCGTGCAGCCGCGGCGCAGTGTTGCAACACCAGTTGTGTATATAGCGAACCGCAAAGAGTTCATACGTACACACGCCTGCATATCCGACTACCACAATCTGTCAAATTTCCTCAATAGACTTTGAACTTTCGGCCCGTCTCGGACTTGTACCTTTATAAAAAAACTCTGCTTAAATTGTTGCAAACTTATGGGTTTTTCTAACTTAAACCATCATTTTATTTAAAGTATCTTCTTATTTTATCGTGAAAAGCGTCAGAGCTCTAAAAATTACAGTTTTGCAAAAATTTAGTACTAAATTTTATCGAATTATTTTGTGATATTGCGATTCGAGTCAATTAAAAAGACAGAAAACTGAATAATGACGTGAATCTAACTTTGAACTATTATTATTATGTACACATTAAACTTAAGGGTGTTCCGAGTAAGATTTTACAATGAAGTGAAAAATTAAACATTTTGAAATATTCATGATAATATGCAGCGACATTTGTGTGACTATGCTAATTCGTGCTTCGGAAGGCACGTGAAGCCGTTGGTTAGGGCCACATTAGCAGTTTTATCTACCACTACTCCGCACTAGGCCCACGTGACTTTTATCCCATACTTCCAGTGGTGTATCTGGCTCGTGCCCCAGCAGTGGGGACATAAAATGAGTTGGTGATGTAGTGATGTGAAACAAATACAAACCCTTGGATGGTAGTGGATTCGGGCAGGTGTAGCGTACATAGAACTGTTCAATGTGTTCCTGTTGCTATCGTACCATACACCCAATACCTCTTCAAAATGCCTGCAATTTAAAAAAGTATTAAGTTCATTTCATGTTTTCCTAAGTAAATGCGAACGTTTTATATTGTTTTTTTTATTAGCATACTGTGTGCCCAATGAGGGTTTAATTTATCATGCCATCACGCTAACGATAGCAAGAATTTGTGTGGATGCAGAGCCTCCTGACCAACATGGATAGTAAAGATTTTGATATAGAAATCTCGTTCTTCTTTACTTCACGTTTTATTTAAAAAAGTGTTTGGTGTTGGTAGACATGGGTAACTCAGCAAAATTACTTTCGTCAACTCAATAACTCGGCGCAGCTCACTACGCCCGCCGGCTCTTGAGGTAACTCAAAATTGCGCCTTGGCGCAACAACATGGAACGCGAAAATATGTAGGTATTGTATTGTTTTTATAAAAATCACTACTTTTCTGATTTTAATTTTTTTTATTCCTTCTAACTTAAAAAAAGTCAGATCTGTCAACTCAGCAGTTTATATCAAAAGCTATAAATAGCCTATAGCTTTCGATATTGCTTTCATATCGCTATTGAAATGACAAGATGACGCCATAAACTATAGAGCGCGATAGCGAGAGCGATAGTGATAGAGGTAGGCGGTAGGGCCCCGCTGTGTACCAACACAAGAAGTGAGTCAACACATACGGCGCAATGAACTGAGTTTGCGCAATTGAGCGTCGTAGTGGAGAGCAGATTACACATGTCTATCTATTGGCCGCTTATGGCCATTACAGCATGTGCAGACGTTTTGTGGGCGGCAAGAAACATAGAGGGTTCCTCACCGTCATGCCGTGTGATCGAAACACCGTCAGATGGTTTCTAACATCAAGCAAGCACCCCATCCCCTACTAAATTCTTCGAAGCATTTGGATCGGATGGAGAGCAGAACAACCCCAGGGCGCCTCTAATGGCTATGACCTAGTAGGTACGGTGTCGTAGGCGTAAATAGTGTATAATTAGTGGCATTTGAGTGACGGGACGGTTCGTTAACGTGATTGAATGGCAATTAAAACCGACTGTTACTTAAACATCGGTAATAAGCCTGCCGGGTGCCTATTGCTAGTGCCTAGAGCGGAACAACCCGAGGGCGCCTCTAAAGGTTCGGACCTCGGCTCGGGTTGACCGGGTCGTGGTGGAGGAGAGAAGCGCCCAGGTATATGTCTGTACCTGGTATAGAGCGCGTGTGAACCGGTTCGTCGTACCCTTGTTCTACGAGTACGGTGTCTTGGGCCTAAAGTAGTGTGCATGTTAATGTATTCTGTATATGTGTAGTGACATTTAAAGGATCGGGCGGGGGGGCGTTTGTGACTGTTATGGGATCGTCGGGTTCATCTAGGACGTATTTAGGACGTATTTAGTACCGTCTTGTGGAAGGCCTTCAACATTAGTTGTGGCGGCCGCCATAACAAGCGGGTTTAGGTGGTGGGGGCGTTATCAAAGTAACGTATAGAAATGTCCTTGATAAAATCATTGATAGTGGGAAGATCAAGATCACAGGGGAGATCTATTTATCATTGCGATAGTACCACGGGCAACCCGTGACACCACACATGAAACGGTATTGGAGGGTTTGTAAGGGATACAGTTAGGAGAGCGCGATATGTGCGAAAACTACGCTAGCGTAGCAAGTGCGTGAAGCCGTTCCCTCTAGAAACCTGAGACGATGCTTCGTTTCAACCGGCTTGAAGAACCCTTTAACCCCCCCCCCCCCCCCCTCTCCCCAAGAAAGCCCGGCTTTAGTTAACTTTAGCTAAAAATAACCAAAGGCAATCAACAGAATATAACCAGAGGCAATCAACAACTCTCAACCAAAAGAGTCGCGCGCGTCTATACATGGGTCTCGTTTTCACAATTTCAAATACTGCTTTAAGAGCGTTGCTCTTGGCTTGGTGATAATTATGTCCTTTGGTTGCTCATACTTACCTAAAAGATCTTCTTTTCCTCAGAATTAGCTCTGTTGAGGTAGCTGTGGTTAGCACATGCCGAGATGTCAGAACAGCACACGTCGCCAGCATTTTCAGCCTCTTGTACACTGTTGTGCATGTACAACCTAACATATACGCATTTTCCTGAAAACGAAAAGTAGGAATACATATAATTAGGCAAGGGCCTTACTATGCCTTACTAAGCAGTTATGAAGCAGTGTTTACATATTATGTACACCCCTATTTTTTTACTAGTGTACTTACTATTCTTTAAGGGTCTTACGATTTTGCGAGTACAGAGTTGGTTTAAAAGCGAAAGTTCTGCAAAGTGATGCGCAGAGACGACCCTAAAAAATTTTTTGATACTTTGTAAAAAAAATAAGTTTAAAGTCAGTTACTACACACAACTCGTTATCACAACAGAATTAACATGGCAGTTATACCTAGTGCTCATGGCAAGGCTCCACAAAATAGAATAGAATATTTTATGTAAATTTACAAATTAGGATGATATTTATATTTTGTGTTTATTTGTAATGGAAAGTGTCCGTCTATGATAGGGCATTTTCCAATATCTTGACGATGTAAGGATAAAAAGAAATAACCTTGCTGAGTTTCTTGCCGGTTCTTCTCAGTACAAGGTCTTCTGCCCTGTGTTAAAAAATAAGGTGACCCAGAATATAAGCTTTATACATACCGCGCTCGATCAACTCTCACATAGACCCCTTGCACTGGCACAAAATCCATGTGTGCTCCTTATTTAAGTAGTGCCTGTATAAATATACCGATAATATACCGATGGCATAGTAAGTGACATTCATAAGAGCTTTTTGTAGCCTAAACTGAATGTTGAATGCTTTTGAATTTTGTATAAATAAATACCAACACGTTAAAATAAAACATACACCGTGGCCTTAATACTTAATACATTTTAAAACGTCAATAGTATCTCACTCACTCAGTGTAATTCACCAAGTTACAGACGCCTATCCAAAATGGTCATCTTCTCTAATTTCTTCAATAAATGTCCTGCCATATTTGATACTCTAAAGCTCAAAGTATACTGATTCGGTTAATGGTAGCCTAACGTTGACTGCACATCGGACCACCACAAACTGTCAGTGCAGTACTCTGTGTAGGTACATCTTATTTTATTGGGTCCTGCCGAGGTTCCCCCGCCCAGTAACACTTAGACACATCGGGATCTTTTGTGCAACCCCATCCATTCACTTTTCTTCCTCTGCAAAGATATCTATCTTTGCATCTAAGCATCTGCATAAGGCCAATTCTTTAAGAGCGAAAAGCCTGAAGTCCTCCGGTTTCGGATAAACCAATCCTAAGAGTCCCATTCTTTGCCTAGGCAGAGAGTCGCAGTCACACAATAGATGCCGCATTTACTCCGTTTCCTCTCCACATGATCTACACAAGCTGTTCGCTGATAGATGCATTCTTTGAAGCATTTGTTTTGTGGGATAGTGCCCTGTTAAGGTACAGATGGTTAATTGGGCCTGCCTTCTACTGCATCCGCATATGAACTTACTCCGTTCTAAGGCGTTCTCGCCTAGAAATGATTTGGTGTGTTTTATACCCGACTGCTCCTTTCATTCGATGCCGCGCCTGTTTTCGATGTAATCTTTTAAGGTCTTGTTAATGGTACTTGGTGAAAGTGCCACGAACGACTCAGGACCAATGAATTGGGTCTCTGAGCTCTCCCTGGCAAGTGCATCCGCCACCTCGTTGTCGTAGGTAGGTATAAATAAATATGTAAGAAAATAAAAAAACAATAAATAATTACGTATTTGTCCCAATTGAGGATTTGCTTGTAAAACGGAGAGAGTCGGTAAGGCCTTTCCTCTTCAAAAACAGAGTAATGGTAATATCTCAAGTATGGTGACTCCTCAATTCTGTAGTCCGAAGTGTATGTAGGATGTGGTATCTCAACGCTGGTGCCGTTTACTTTAAGGGGCAAATCTGAAGTTAGCCTCATTCCAGGGTCATGTTCTTCTGTTTCCATTGGTGGGAGGTACCAGTATACGTCATAAAAGGCCTTCAGCGGTCGGTAAGCCTTAGCTATGGCTATTAGTAGCAACCTGTATCACAAATTCACAAATATTAATTCTATCTAGTGGTCGCCCAGTGGCCGAAATTTAACCGTAATTTTTATTAAAAGATGTTTGCTATTTCGGCTGAATGGTTTTCATGAAGCTGTAGCTATAAGATGGTTTGTAAATCTAAGTTTGTAGGTACCAATGACTGTGATAATTTTAAACAATATATGTGTTTGACATTGACAGATTCAAATCATCCACATTTTTTAATATCCTTTGATATATTTTTGCAACACATATATATCATAATATCACATAATATCACTCGTATATATATATTTTTCTTTCTGCACTCCGTCTCCTTATGAACTTGTGTGTGCTGTGCTGCGTGACTGAAGAGTCTCCCTGAGTCATTAAAATATGTGCCACACCAGCATTTCAATGTTAAAGAAGACTTGAAAAAACTGTTAAATATTATGACTACAGGGATTCTATGACCATGACCACAGCCAAAAAATAAAAATCTTGCGAAATGCCAAATACCCTTAGGTATTGACTTTTCAAAAAAGAGATCAAGTCCACCATTTTGGATCTCGGAATAGATATCATATTCAAAAGATGTCAATATTATTAATAAACAGCACCTCCGATTTCAATATGGAAATTTAAAAAAAAAATAATAATGTTTGTCCTTCGTTATTACTTCGTTACCTCCGATTTCATTTTTGAAACAATGTTTTGTCTATGCTGCAGGGATTGTATCATAAGCAATGAAAAATTTAAAAACCGGCCAAGTGCGTGTCGGGCCACGCGCAGTGTAGGGTTCCGTAGCCATCTCAATAATGAGGACTCTGAGAACTTTAATGAACATTTATTTAACGATGGCTCATATACTTAAATGTAGATACTACCGGTTTCACACACCTGACAACGTTATTTAAGTAGTTCCCAATGAAGAATTTAAAATTTTATTTATTAATTTATTCGCCAAAAAATAATATAGAATTTGGATGACTGATCAGTTGATCACTGGATGACCGCGAGTAAAAAAGTGGCCTGTATTCAATTTCTTAGAACACTAATAATAAAATTGTATTTTTATACTGTGACGGGTTGTGAAGCAAGCGACTCAGTACTCTAAGGCCCATTTTTGAAGCCTCACGACTAAACTGAAGACGTTTTAAATTAAGTTTAAGTAAAGCTTAAGTTTTAACTGAAGAAAGACTAAGACTGAGTTTCTTGCATCACTAGTGATGAGCGAGCCGCCTCACGCTGCTCAATGAATTTACACGAAACAGGCACGACGCGCGGGCGCTTAACGCAGCGGGCCGACCGAGAATTGAACCCGGGACCTCAGGGTTAGTGTCGATGCCGTCCAAAGTCCGGCGTGTAAGCCACTCGGCTATGGAGGTCGTTCAACTTACTTACGTCGTATTTACTTAATAGGTACCGTTACCTTAGTTCTTGTTATACCAAGTTACAGTGCATTTTTTTTCTTAATGCCTTCGTATTTCGGCTGTCGTCGGATTTCTATCAGTGATGGAGTATATAGAGTTGCTACTACTCCTTATTATTAATTTATTTTAATATAAGGGGAAACACTATTGTGTCATATGTAATTTGTTTAAGATTTATAGTTTTCCTGTAAAACCTGTGTTTGGTAATAGGTGTATATTCCCGAAACGTAGCCATGCAACCAAGTATAAAGAACACCGTGATAGATAACATACAAAATCACATAACGTAGATTTACTTTTCCATAAAAAAACTTAAATTAATTTTATTACAATTTTTTTGTTTATTCCTGCAAAATTTTGACTTCTGTTTAAGTTTGACCATGAGGTTGACGACCAAGAACAACGTATCAGCTTGACCTAGGGTTGTTACTTTACAGTTTCACTAAGTAACAAAGAACCTCAATATCTCGGCCATGTCGTGCTTTTCAGTTATGTTCATAATTTTTCAGGGTTCTATGAACGGTGCCCTATCTGTCATATTGGGATTATACAGGTAATACTAAACACCCTGTATATAGTTTACACGAAAAATCAAAACAACACAATAATAAAGTACGTTGTTCTAAATGTGAATGAAAACACATGTGAATGAATCATAAATGTAATAAACAATTAATGGACATATAAATTAATATTGGGTTGCATTCAGAAATGCGATGATTACCGAGAGACTTTAAGAAATTTTTTAAGCACTGCACTTCTCAACACGCAAAATAATCTGCAAAAGTTTCATACTAATATTCGCCAAATTAGAATATTGATGAGATCTAACAGTTACAAAAATGTCTTGTGTCAACCAATTAGTTAATATTGAAACACTTACCATAGTACTAGATTGCGAAATGTTACAGTCATGCTGAATCTTTGACAGTGAAAACGGAAATTTACAGAGGTGGCCTTTTAACGCCACCTCCATGTCTTGAATTAATTCTGGGGTTGCCAAACCGATAAAACAAAATACCCAAAAAGTCAGTCAATCGTATTACAACGCTTAAATATGTCTCCTTAACCTTTCATGTGGTCTATTAGTTATGATTTACCACTAGTCTTGGACCTAGAGGTCCCGGGTTCGATTCCCAGTGACGAGAGGAACATAATATTATTGAATTCGGTCGAGTTGGTGATAGGGCTTGTTTTAAAACCTTCTGGTTAGAAGATTAAAATGTAGTATCACAAACTAAGGTAAGCTAAACGCGCTCGAGCAACGCACACATAGACAACCATGCACGGACGCGTAATTTCGCAACAGCTGCGCTCGGACTGTTCTGAGCTGTTCCGATCCGTGTCCGTGCAAGGTCTTAATATATACCGAACTCAAGTTCGATATATATTGAGCTTACCTTTTGAGTCTCCTTATTTTGTGTGTTCCAACGGTAAAGGTAAGTAGTCTCTTAATATATCTTTCAGTAGGTAGTCTTTTAATATGGGTGTCTAGTGCAAGTTTTAGACGCATTTCGATCACGTCAACAAAAACGAGAATTAGAATTACAAAATTTCGACTCTCCTCGTTTTCCACGAGAAGGTTTCTCGCTTCAATGCCAAAAACATTATGGTTAACATTTATTTTATAGACGGGTAAGCAAATGACTTCCTTATTCCGGGTAAAGTCCGGTTCCACCTTTGTCCTTTCGCTTACCATCAGGTGAGATGAAGGCAACAACTTAAGTCAAGCATTTTACTACGGAGTAGCCACCGCTGTGATTATGTCCACTGGTCTTAGATACAAAGGTCCCGGGTTCAATTCCCAGCCAGCGGGTACATGATTGCACATGGTTTGGTTAGTGGTAGAGCTTGTTTTAAGCCCAGGTGGCTAGCTACCACCATGTTAGCAGTGTTATGTTCCGATTTAGATGAGATAGTGCCTTAGTAGTTGAGGATTCCGGCTGAAGTGCGCTTCCTTCGGCCATGTCATCACTTAACATCAGGTGAGATGAAGGCAAACCACGTGCTTACCCGTCAGATATATAAAGAGAAGCGCTACCTCGTAAAAAGTTGAGTTAACCCTAGACACCTAATATTCGTACATACCTCTTTAAACCTAACCATACGTCGTTTCGACGAGTATTTTTTATATTTTTTGTGTTTTGTATTATTGATTCCTGTTATTTTTATGATTTAAATATATGACTCAGGTATTACTTTAATAAATAAAACAATAAATTTAGTAAATAGTACAATAATATTTATTTTTTTGCCTTATATTGTAAGACACTAGTTTTTGAGATTTAATGAGATACTTCTTACAAAAATAAAAATTAAAAATAAACAACAGAAAATAGCCTTATCTTCTTTGGCAAACATAAATTATTACAGTCTTATCATTTAGTAAAATATTAAAAAACTTTTAATTTGAAGCGCATTTGATGCAGAAATCAACTTTGTGTTTTATATCGAAAACACTACTTTCGTAATATATCGAAAAGTACAGTACTTACCCGCGCGACTCCGTTACCACTCTCGCGAGAGCTCGGCGAACACTGCGTTGGCATGTAAAATAAGAGATAGCGATATTATTGTTTTGCACTCGTCGATTCGACGAAGGTTAGGTGTCTAGGGTTAAGAAAAAGAGAAAGAAAGAAAATACAATTTTATTAACACACACTCAGTACAATAGAAATTAATTACATGTAAAAAATATATTAGGCCGCAATGTCTTTGAAGGATATGCAACGCCAGTCGACTGTTAAACTATTATTTAAAAGTGATATAAACTTAGTAAACCATTTTACCCAAAAAAAATGTTATTCCTAACCTAAACATATGGCAACACTATACATCAGCATTGTTTATTCCTCTTCTCATGGGTTGTTTGAAAAACAGATATTTTCTTGAATTTGCTAAATGTTAGGAATTTGTGACATTTTTTTATTATTGCTCTCATCTCACATGATTGTAATAGACGATAAGGCTATAATTGTTGAACTGGATATCTTATTTAAAAGGGCGATAGCTTAGACTAATATATGAATTAAACCACTTTTAGTCCAAGGGCTGTAGCTACAGGATGCCAGGAACCAAGCAACTTATTAAAATGAACACCGTGTTAATATTCAAAATCATATTTAATTTCTTTAAATAGATTTCATCGTTAGCTCATTTTATATCCCCACTGCTGGGGCACGAGCCTTCCCTATGGATGGATAGGGAGAACGGGCCATAAACCACCACGCGGGCCCACTGCGGATTGTTGGTTGTTAACGAATGCTAATGCAGCCGGGACCAACGGCTTTACGTACCCTCCGAAGCACGGCGGAGCTCGAAATGATTAAAAATGTTTCTTCACCCTTCCGGTGACCGACCTTTGCAAAAGTTGCTTAACCTTAGCAATCGCAGACCAGTCGCGTTAGCCACTGCGCCATCAAGCTCCTGAAAAAAATAAAATGTTTTTTTTAACACTTTGTCTTTTAGTACGATAGCATAGCATAGTTGGCAGTGCACGTGACCCGGCAAGTCATGGGGTGCGGGTTCGAATCCCGCTCGGGGATTTTTTCAACAATTTTTCTTTTTCAAAATTTTTGCGTTAAATTATATGTAAACTTTTTTAATAGCCCGACTCTAACAAAAATATCGATAATTTGGTGTTTCTATTCATATTTCACCTCACTATTAATTAGACGATAAAAGGTGTTCCAATATACTAGCAGTGTGACTAACAGGAAAAAAAATCCTGATTTTCACACTGGCACACTGGTGTGGTGTTGGAGTCCGTATCGGTAAATAATCATAAATTCAATCAATTTTACTTTGTAGCAAATAACCTCAGCATCTCGGCCAATTCTGGCGTGTTAAAAATTTTCCGGGGTCTTTACATTCTAGTGGTCGCCCAGTGGTCAAAATTCGACCGTAATTTTTATTAAAATATGTTTACTATTTCGGCTGAAGGGTTTGTACGTACCAGTCATATAAGGCACCAATGGCCATGACAATTTAAAAAAAATGTGTTTGACATTGACAGATTCAAATCATGCTCTTAGGGTTCCGTACCTCAAAAGGAAAAAACCCTTATAGGATCACTTTGTTGTCCGTCAGTACGTCTGTCAAGACCCTTTATCTGGAACGCGTGGAGGTATCCAGTTGAAATTAAAACGATATACTTAGGTCTGCGGTCCCATATAGCTGTGAAAAAAATATGTTAAAAAAAGGTACAGCCGTTTATGCCGCAAAAAACGTATATTTCGACACTCTTAAAGGAATCAAAATTGATAGGGCACTTGCGTTGACCTAGAACTATGAAGTTTGGCAAGTAATATCGTCTTATACTACAAGTACAGGGAAAAATCTGAAATTATACATATTTAATTTAATTACAAAAAAAAACAGTGTCTTTATGCAAGGAACGGGGATCCAAATTTTGAAAGGGCTTCATTTGCACAAACTTAAACAGATTTTTATTATTTTTAGTTTTTAGTTTTCGATTTATGACGAAAAATAAAAAAAAAAATACCTTTTCCCTCTTTTATAGATAAGTACCTTATAACTTTGGTGTATGTAGTACCTAACAGTTTGCACTGTTATGCGTACCTGCCTACTTAGTCCTTTTTTAATTTTGTAATTAAACACAATCCTAAATAGGCACCTACCTATCCGGGCGCTGCGAATGGACACTGTGAGTGTATACGTTTTGAGATGTTTAACGTCCTGTTGATTGTTGTTTATAGGTGACCACGATGTCTAATGAATGTTGCCGTAGAATGCATAAATACAGCAATATACGAAAACAGCCGCTATGGTAATATTTCTCGCCGGATTGTTGTAGGAGATTTCAAATAGATTTAAAAAACCAATCCCCAAAATGCAATTTCGTTATATTTTTCTTCTTTACGCACATTTATGCCCTTAATAAGCACTAGCACTACAAAAACGAACACTATTATAGACCCCGATCCTTAGTGCGTGATGCCGTTCCCTCTAGAATACCTCCGAAGGTGATTAGTTTCACACGGCTTGAGGAACCCTTAAGCTTCTCGCCGCCCCCAAAAAAGCCCGGTGAAGCTGAAAATGCCGTTTGAGGCAATCAGCAAACTCTCTAAAAAAAAAGAAAACTATTATAGACAATGTTTTTTCCAACTTAGATACGTATACAATACAATGCGATACTTTTAATTCTTTTTTCAGTCACATATTTAAGTACAGCTTTGATTAGGTTACCTAACTAATTTAACACAATCATACAACTTGTTGATTTGCATTCGCGCCATATTCATAGCAGCAGTCATATTGCTTATACTTATTACAAATAAATTATTCAAAAAATATGAAAAATAATAATCATATTTTTAAAATCTGTAAATAAGAATCACACGTCTGACGTAACACTAAAAAATGATCGCTCGTTCGCGTACGCCGCCCACCCGAGCATGCGTAGGTAGCAACAAGCGAGCCTCGCTGCGCGCCCGCAGCTTTGTCGGCGCGGCGGTGCTGGCGGCGGCCGGCGGCGGGCGCATCAAACCCAAAGCTATTGTGCGCTGCATAGCCGCAAACCACTGACACGTTTGTTAGCCTTTAGAATTTTAAACGAAACGTGTTCCTCAAAGTGTTGTTTGTGTGTGTAAAAAAAAATAAAATGACGGAAAATTATTCCAACGTAGAACTTCTGGAGATGGTGCGATTATACGCAATTAGTGGGAACAGTCTACGTCGAGCCGTGGTCATGTTCGTGAAAATGTTTCCAAACAGACCAACTCCTTCGCGCGAGGTAATGTTTGCTGCAACGCAACGACTGAGGGATCATAGCCAATTCAACGTTCCTCGACATGCGCAGAGTCGCGGCAGTGTGGGCCTCTCAGTTAATTTGCAAGAGCAAATCCTCGAATACTTCGAGAGGGAATCAAGTGCGAGTACTCGAGATGCTGGCCGCCACTTCAATGTCCACCACACAACAGTCTGGCGGCTTCGTAAGTCGGAGCAACAACACCCGTTCCACTTCAGAAGAGTACAAGAATTGAACGAGCAAGACCATGCCGCCCGGGTCACTTTTTGTCACTGGGTACTAGAACACCAATAAGCCAGCATTTTATGGACGGACGAGTGTATGTTTACGCGGATCGGCGTTTACAACGTCCACAATGAACATTGGTGGGCTCACCGCGAATACAACCCGCATATGGCCAAAAAAGGTTCGGTCCAGCATTGGTTTAGCATCAATTTGTGGGCTGGCATTATTGGTGGACATTTACTCGGGCCCTATTTTATCGTGTGTTATCTCAACAGCAACTCGTATTTGCACCTTTTGCAGCACGTAGTTGACGTAATGCTTGACGACGTGCTACTAGCTTTTCACCGGAATCTCTATTACCACCAGGATGGGGTTCCTCCCCATTATGGACGCCAAGTGCGCTATTATTTGGACGAAGTGTTCGGAAGCCAGTGGATTGGTCGAGGTGGGCCAGTACCCTGGCCTCCGAGGTCGCCAGACTTGACTCCGTGTGACTTTTATTTGTGGGGAGACATAAAAATAATGGTATATAAAGACGAAACCACGAGTGTTGTGAAACAAAATATTTTAATGGCTTTTGACAGTGTAAAGTCAAGCTAGAAACTTAAGGCGCCGTGCTCATTTGTGCATAGAACGTGAAGGTGCCCACTTTCAGCAGTACCTGCAAGTATGTTAAGCTTGATCGGTAAGTACCTATTATTTTTTTAATTGTGTTAATAAGAAATTGAACATTCTACATTGCAAACTAATATTGCAACAAAAGAATACGTATGCGTAAGCGTAAAGGTAAACGTAAGCGTTAGCCACTTTATTTAAGTTCATTGACTTAACGTCCGCCCGCTGCGCTCTAATCACTAAGTTATTATACCAAAAACTTTATGGTTTAAACATAAATTCCTTTAATACTATCTCTACTCTAGACGACTGTTCGACCACTGGCTAATATGGAGTCTCTTCAAGCCAAAAGAACATGGCAGTCCAAATTATTGTATCTCTACATCAACACTTACATTGATTTTCTTTTGAACTAAAAGTGGTATTTCTCTTTCTCGCTTAACTTGTTGGTCTATGTAGTGAATTCATGCGACTGGGATACTAAGTTTTCAATCAGCGCTGCGTGAATTTTACTGAAGAGTGTCCCAGAGTCATTGAAATGTGTCAGCTGGTGTGATTTCAATGTTAAGGTAGACGTGAAAAAACTCTTTACTCTTTATTCATAATTGGCACCCACGAAAACCTAAAAAACGATACTCATGTTGACTTTTGAAGAAAACAATACGGCCGCCATCTTGGATCTCGAAATAGATGTCATATTCATAATTGGCACCCACGAAAACCTTAGAAACGATATTCTTATTGCCTTTTTTTTAAACACGTCCGCCATCTTGGGTTTCGATGTCATTTTTATAATCGGACCCACAAAAGCTTCAAAATTAACAATGATTTTATTTAAAAATACGACTTTTGCCATCTTGGATTCCGAAATTTGTGTCATACTCCTACAAAAAAAATGTAATTTAGATAATATGTAGTATTATTTCGCTAACTCACTCGATTATCCCGCTTGGATGCAGTACGCATGCACCGCCCTCCCGCCCGCAAAAAGTATGCACATGCAGGGAAAACAATGGGTGCAAGCGAACGTGCACACCGACACCGATACCCGACACGTGTTTCGCCCCTCCACGGGGCATCCTCAGGAGCTGTTGACTGGTCGAGAGATGCGCACCGACTGCGCAGTCGCCATTTAAAATTTTAGAAAAATAAAAAGATAGAATGTGAGTTTGGATTGACATTGACAGATTTCGGCCGCTCCTCTTCCATTTTTGAAATTTTTGTAAAGAGTATATGCGTGTGTGTTTCTATTTAAAAAAAATATTAACATTCTGCAATCCTTCTCTATATAAACTATAAGTGTGTGAAATATCATACCCCTCCGACCGCGCAATTTTCGTAAAAAGGGGTAAGTACAAAGTTTTTGCTTTACGTATTAATATATAGATATTAAAGATATCCTATCTTATTCGGAATTATATACCATAAAGATAACTTTATGGATTATACAGGTATTAGCAAACATTCTGTATAATACAAGCTACCACTACACTACTATACAGGGTGTAATCGTTAAGTGTGCACAGGCGATTATTCCGAAACTATGAGAGGTATCAAAAAACTTAAACTGATAACGAAAGTACGTTATCTAATGAGTAAAATGGCATCAATAACTTTTTAAAAATCAAACGAGAAGTATCCAAAATTTTGACATTAAACATACCCATACATTTAGTATGAGATTAGTAGAAAGGTTTTAGTTTCCTTGTTTTAAGTGGTCTAGTATTTATTTTACCTTAATCATACTTTATTATTACGTATGATATGATAATTATGATTTTCAAGTATATACACGTGTTGATTAATAAGGTCTCTTACCACTTCAAACTAATAATAAACCTTGTTTCAATATCGCATTAATTTGAACTAGCTGAAAAGCAACGCACTACAAAAATACCAAAAAAGTATTTTTTTGTTATTCGTTCTAAATTAGAGAGAAGAGGGATATGTTAAAAATGTACTACAAATACGATTGTAACAACAGAGCGGCCATTATCGCCTACAGAAGAGAGTACTCAGATAGAGAAATCCCTTCTGGTACGTTCTTACGTAAACTATAACAATTTGATAAACAACGGATCTTTTAACCGTAAAAAAGGTTCGAGAACAAGAGCTCCGGAATTTAATAACGATTCAGATAACAATATTATAAACTACGTAGTAGATAATCCACGAGAATCGACGCGTTCAGTGGCACGAATATTTCCGGTGTCCCATAATTATGTACATAACATATTAAAAAAACACAACTTTAAAGCTTTCAAGATAAAACCTACTCAAACGCTGCACAATGATCCTGCTCGTCGTCTGGTCTACTGCAATTGGCTAGTCAATAATTATGTCAATGCAAGGTCAATATTATGGACCGATGAAAGTAATGTTTCAAACTGCGGCATTTATAATATAAAAAAACTCGCATTTTTGGTCAATTGACAATCCTCGTCAAATTACTGAAGTTTTTATAATTAGCTATATATAAATAGTCTAGGGGTAGGGCAGACTAGTACCACGTGGGGTCGGGATTGACTAATTCGGTTCTGTCACTAATTTTGACGACCTACCTAAATATGAAAAAAATACGTAGGTAGCTTTCCGGCAACCAAATCGATACTAACTGCCGTACTCAGAGACGTCACCTAACACCTCAGTCTCCCTGTAAACACGGACCCTGGGGTTCTAAACGTCAGTATAAACATTAATTAAAACTAATGTACTTATAAAATAAACGCGAATATAGATCCGCAAAAGTTGTTTCAATAGTAAATAATACAACATTAAAAAATAACATTTTATTACAGAAAAAAACAATTACATACATGATGTATTATATCATACAAGGAAAAAGTAACAAAATATTTAAGTATTTTGAGCGTTATTATTTTTGTTTAATAATAAGATTTATTGTCCTAATGACTGAATTGCTAAATCTACTAATAAATAAATTATTAATTAATTACTACCAAATAGTGACTTGATTCGAGTGATTCATATATTATCATCGAGGGGATATTGTAACAGTCGTTTTTATAAAACCTATTAGGTTTTTCATAAGATATTTATGAAACAGGCTCGTTTTAAGTCCGAAGCGTCTTGATACAGTATACTTGTAGCGTGTTATAAATAAACAAAGAATAAGCTTCGAATAGTTATTCCGTATCGTATTCTTTGTTTATTTGTAAGCCACATAAATTTTAACTCATAACAGCGTACTGATTTTTTAAATCATAACTTGGCTTATATCTGACCTAATGGTAAAGGACAATAAGGCCACTAGCTTAAAAAAAAGTTGTGTAAATAATATTGATTTTTGTTTTCCGATAATAAACATAAGATTTTTAGACATCAGTGCCCAAGTATTAATTTTGAATAAAAACAACTATGTATACATGAATGCAATCAAAGTCAGCCTCTTTATTCTAAGGCACAATAAATAGTTTCTTAATTATGTATAATAAATAACAGATAACAATAATAAATTGCTAACGCTAGGTTTTGGACATAGCTGTACAACAATTGATACGCTGTATTAAAATTCTATGACAATATAAATGCAAGAACCTTTAGAAGGTATTTCTTTGCACTAAATATTTTTATACATATTATTAAAATACTTTATTAAATAATTAAATGCATTTACAAATTTCTTTGCCTTTTTTGTACAGTAGAATTCATATATATAACGACTTCGCTTATAACGACAAACCGATTTTAGCGACGATAATGTTTACTCAAGTTAGGTACTGAGAAAATAATATAACCGTTTATTGCGACTCCGGTTTATGCGACCAACCGCTTATAGCAACCATTATTTATGATAATACGTCGACCATTATTTATGATATACGTCCGGTTAAAATGACGCGCTATGTTTTGTTTACACAACCTATGCACCTATTACCTCGGCGCCCCAAGTGGCCCCAACTTCACCCCGCCCCGCGCGGTTACGTATCATTGTAACTAAAGTTGTATCGACTATTGTCGACATAACTACGGTTTACCCCGCTCGATCCTCTAAATGACAGCACACATTTACAGAATACACTAAACATGCACACCAGTTTAGGCCCAAGACACCGTACTCGTAGAACAAGGGTACGAAGAACCGGTTCACACTCGCTCTACACCAGGTACAGACATGTACCAGGGCGGTTCTCTCCTCCTCCACGGCCCGGTCAACCCGAGCCGAGGTCCGTGCCTTTAGAGGCGCCCTCGGGTTGCTCCGCTCCCCGATCCGATCCGAACCCTTCGGAGAATCTAGTAGTGCGCGTCCCCGTGGGGACGCGCACTTGTGCGCGATGCCGTTCCCTCTAGATAACCTCCGAAGGTGATTCGTTTCACACGGCTTGAGGGACCCTTTACGTTCCTCGCCGCCCCCATAAAAGCCCGGTGAAGCTGAAAATGCAGCAGCGGCAATCAGCAATCTCTCTCAAAAAAAAAAAACTACGGTTTATTGGCATACGTTCATAACGCATATTGGACGACTGAACTACTGCTTAACCCTTTAATGCACACAGGTTATTTTCATTTTCATTGGTTTTCGACATTATGATGGTAATAAAGTTAAAATTATGGTGTCCAATATATCGACAGAACCCTATAAAGGGTTAACTCACCAAAATTCGATTAAACTAAAGTTAATTGCACTAATGAACGATTAATCTAACATTTTATCGAGCAATGGTTGTTTTATTGAGAAAATGATTGAGGTTTGAGGATACTAGCTTCCCTACTCCTGTAGGTCGCAGGTGCGCTACGCTTCGCGATTGTCTTAAATTTCTGACCTATCACGTGACCTACAGGAGTAACGCAGCTAGTATTGCTAGAAATTGATAGGTAAAATAAATATATAGGTATATATTGTAATATTTTTATAGTGTAGTTTTGATTTTTGTTGTAGGTATTATGAAATTTCGGCATTATAATAGGTACCCAATAGGTAACAATAGGTAACATAATAGGTATAATAATAGGTAACATTAGGTATTTCGACCGTAGTTATTTCGACAATAGTCGATACAACTTTAGTTACAATGATACGTAACCCCCCGCGCGCTTCATCTCCTTATTGGCGCGTAAATCACAGGTCGTGTTTGTCACTTGTTATGACAAGTTCATAAAGTTCAACAAAATGAGTTTTGTGAAGCGAAAGGGTTTTACAGTTGAAGAAAAAAGTGTAATATTACACCGATTAGAAGCATGCAGGAGTATCAAATGCAACTCTCGCAAAGGAGTTTGGCGTATCTCATTCTACAATATCCTTAATCTTATGGATATTGTATACCAAAACGGTAGGATTATTTCTTGAAATGATCCTGCCGTTTTGTGCGTCATCCGGTTAGTACGTCATAGTATCGCCCCGGTTCCTGTGAAGGTCGTTATATCCGGATTCTACTGTAGTTGCTGTTTATATTTGCTACCTAGGTAGGTAGACTTTAAAGTTTCGCCTTCTATACTTATAAAAAGTTTATCAGAGTTTAACTTAAAATTATTATAATATTGTATGATTTATTTATATATTTTAGCATTTAGCGTTAAACCCCTTTACTGAAACATTTTATTAGTATTTATATTTTATTAGTTGCCCCTGGTCTAAGCAGTTGCTTTATAACGGTCACATTATATAAAAAAAAACTCATATTAGGTTCATAGAAGGTTTACACTTATCACTTTCATATTAGAGGATATTTTCAGAGGCCACTTTTAAGAGCACATTTTGTTCAAACAGAAAATATTCATAAAAGTTTTTACACCCATTATGTTAATTACCCGTGTGGTGCCGAGGATAAAGAATTGCACCACCCCATCGCTGTGTCGTAGAAGGCGGCTATGGGACCATTCCAGAGGATGGGCAGCAGCGTCTCTCTGTGATTATTCTCACCTTACTGCGACCGCCGACCCGCCTGCCAAGCGTGGCGATTATGGCAAATTCCCCTCAAAATGATTTATCCTTGAGGGAGGGCTTTGTCCAGCAGTGGACGTCTTTTTGGCTGAGATGAGATGAGATGGTGTTAATTACCTACAGTACTAAAATGTGCCATGATATCAGCCCCCCTAGACAAGTGGCAAAACGCTAATCTATACATATTGTTGCAGTCTCTTTCGAAAACCTTTTTAAGACCTTTTTTGTTTATATTTTTTTTGAATACTGACATTTATATACTTTCTTTGTTTTCTTGTTGCGGCCGTGATTATCATGGTATCTTGTGTTGTGTGTTGTAAATATTGTGATATAAAATACAATTAAATCCAACTTTCTTTCCTGTTTTTGATCATCTTTAGTTAGTCTCCACTACTTCCTTTCATTAAGCTTTGTCGTTCACATATAATAAAGCTAAAGAAGGTCGAATGTCTGTACATGGAAGATATTCGAAAAAACGATAACAGAACACGTTCCAACAGTTTTTAGAATTATTGTCTCTTTATCTGTTGGTCTCTTTATTTGACCGCGCATCACGTGAAAATAGCTGAACGGATTTTATGCAAACTTTGCACACAGACAGTGGTCTGTCTGTGTGACCCGGACTAGAACAGGAAACTTTTTATCCCGTTAATAGGTTCCTGTGGGACAGTGTAGTCTTCGCGAACGAAGCCGCGGGCGACAACAGTAACTAGTAGTATATAAATTAAATAGAATGATGATTGTATGGGATTGACATAAACGTCATTTATACGTATCGTTGACTTATATCAATCCTGTATAATAATCATTCCATTTGATTTCTATTCTCTTACCGTTTTGCCACTTGTCTAGGGGGGCAGACAAGTCCAATGTTTCAATAGGCACATCATAGATGGAGCCACTAGCACACTTCGTAAACAGAAAAGCAACAAGAAACTTAGGCAACTTGTTTAAGTTAATTTATCTCTACATAACGCTTGTGATGAAGGTTGTAAGAGCCCCGGCACACTAGTGACTTCTCTTTACATCGTGTCACGATGATACGGTCAGTATTGCCGCCTGTGAATGCCGCGCCCTGTCCTCAAAATGTATCTACACACTCACACGATGAATTGCATGTAATTTTATTGTATTTTATTTAATAACTAGCTGCTCCGACCCACCGCGCCACATTACGTCGCCCGAATGCGTTAGTAAGTACTTCGTATTCGCTTAGCGCTTTTTTTTTTTACTTTTTTTAAGAGTCATAGCGTAATGTTCAATAGCCTATACCTAGCTTTTGACAAAAATTGGACTATCAAATGGAAAAATATTTTTTCTAAACTGGCTGGTATTCTGGTATTTCTAGAGAGTGGCGCGTTCAAGCAAAACTCTTTAGTTTTATAATGTTAGTATAGATGCAATGTGTGCTAAACTTGTCCGTTTTATCACATTGATTTAAATGATTTTTTATGTTGTTTAAAAAATAGCTAATCGCCTATTATGTTATGGTTAACAAACTTGCAATACCCATGTAGGTACTTACTTATTGCTAAAAATTTATCTAGTCTATGTGTAATGTATGTAGCTACATGTGCAGTTAATATTATAAATAAATAGGCCCAAGGCACTATACTCGTAGAACGATAAATTAAAAGAAAGACGACCCGGTTCACACGCGCTCTATACCAGGTACTGACATGTACCTGGGCGCTGACTCACTCCCACGAACTGTTCCGAGCTGAGGTCTATTCTGACGGTGTTTCGTTCATACTTAAGGAACTCTTTAAAAAAGGTCACGATTGTACCTATCTGTAGGCGCAACGTACATACGCTAGAGAAACACTAGTGTAAAGGGGCTCGTAACCTAAATTTTCTCAAAAAAAAAAAAAGAATCAATAGGTGCGGAGTTATATATCAACATCTGGCAACCAGATAGTTATTTAGTGCGACGCACTATTCAACTTTATTACAAACCATTACAAACATAGGGCTTAACACCGAGCACGAATTTCTATCGAAATTGTAACGTAAACGTTATATCTATGTTAATGTCATAAATAATATGACATCGTGTATATAAAATATTGTGGACGTTGTAGCGCTCTACCAATTTTCATACAACATTTTCAGGCAGTTGTCCCACCACCGACAATAAAAAATACGCTTTAGTTTATTAATAGTTGATCGCTGACTGTTCATACTGCTGCCGGCCGGCGAGAAATCTCATTCCATTTGTCTCTTGCAGGGACAAGAAGCTATTAAAGATAAAACTCGCTGATGCTCGATCGGCGGTCGGATCTTGCGCAGGAATGTATGTCTGCGCCGCCCCGAGCGAGTGGTCGCCCGTCGCTAAACTATCGAAACTACACACTCGCCTCTCGCTGTTCGCCAACTAGTATCTAGTTACTAGCTTTACTGGCTTCTCGTTCATCGTTGGCGGTGTAACAAGTCCCGATCCGATTCGAACCCCTCTGAGAATCTAATAGGGAACGGGAACACGCACTAGTGCGTGATGCCATTCCCTCTAGAAAACCTCTGACGGTGTTTCATTTCACACGGCTTGAGAAAACCCTTGAAGTTTCTTGCCGCCCCCAAAAAAGTCCGGAGACGCTGAAAATTCCGCTTAAAGCAAAAAGCAAAACCTCTCCAAAAAAGTGGGACAAGTGCCTTATGCTACGACACGAATTCAATAGTTGTTCGTGCTAGGCCCAGTTCCTTCTATTTATTATAGTCTTTATTACAATGGGGATAGAGTGCAATGCAGTCTTTATGCTCTTGGCCGTCTCTCGCCGCTTGCACGTAGTTGTAATAGAGCAGCGCCATCTTACTGTCAGCAGGTGGTATTAATTCACTTGAGTCTCTGCAAAAAAAGAAAAATTATTTACAGTAATATGTAATAAGTTTTATAATAATAATAATAGTATAACAATAAATCATTTATTTCAGACCATTGGATGGATGCATGGGTTAGTAACAAATTAAAACTTAAATATTATGTTAGAAACAAATGTACAATACATAAAACAACAAAAAAAAAATTTAAATAAATCATTAACTAAACTAATTAATTGGTCGGTTCACTGATGTACACGTTTCAAAACATATTGTAGTTCAGTGAACCGTCCGAAAAGTGCCGAGACTGTGTCGGCGCTCCCCTGAGCTCGCAGCAATATCGAGACAGTCGTTTTACAAGCTTTTATTTAGTTTCACCTGTCCCGATGTTTGTTTGTGATCAAATCTTGCAAGTTAAATTTGATCCACTTTCCGGTTACCGATTGAGCTGAAATTTTGCATGCATGTGTAAATCGGATGACAATGCAAAATTATAATGACACGAAGCTGATCTGATGATGGAAACAGAAAGTGACCATAGGAACTCGGTAGTTAAACGACACAACCCCATCGAGTTTAGACTCGTTTGATCCGTCTTGACGAGTACTTTATTGCTAGATGGTAACCAGGGTCTAATGATGGAGCTGGAAGATGGCCATAGGAACTCGATAATTTTACGACACAACCCTATCGAGTTTGGGCTCGTATTATTCGTCTTGTCGTCTTGATGACTACTTTAGTGCTAGATTGTAACCAGGGTCTTATGATTGAGCTGGAAGGTGGCCATAGGAACTCGATAGTTAAACGACACAACCCCATCGAGTTTGGACTCGTTTGATCCGTCTTGACGAGTACTTTGGTGCTAGATGGTAACCAGGGTCTGATGATGGAGCTCGAAGATGGCCATAGGAACTCGGTAGTTAAACGACACAACCCCATCGAGTTTGGACTCGTTTGATCCGTCTTGACGAGTACTTTGGTGCTAGATGGTAACCAGGGTCTGATGATGGAGCTGGAAGATGGCCATAGGAACTCGGGAAAATAAATTCGTACGTTCGTTCGTTCCGTTTGAAGAAATTAAAATAAATAATTAAAAGAAAACTAAAAAGTTAAAAATAATTTAAACCTTATAAATTTCTTTATAATTAAAAGCGTGTTACATTTTGATGGAACATTAAAGAACGTTTAGCATATTACCTTAGAATTACACCTTCATTATTTTTCTTTCGCAATCACAATGTAACGCGCTTTTATTTACAAAGATTTTTTTCTTGTTATCAAATTTAATTACCATTTTTAGTTCCTTTTTTGAAACCAGGAAAGGATTCAATAAGTTCTGTTTACACAAACGCAGCGAATTTATAATGATCATTTATTCAAGATCATTGACCTAATGCATAGGTACGGCTTATCTGTAGCAGTAAAATTTTAAAAGATCATTTAATATGAATATTTACGTTATAATTAATGTTTTCGCTTCCAGTCGCTAAAAGCCGTTTTAGTATGATCAATAAAATAGTTTTGCTTTGGTCGTGTAGTAAGATTAAAACGGCCTTGCGCATTTTATACTTGGGTTTATCTTATCTTCGTGTTGCTTCGCACGCAGTGAAGCCTGCGGTTTACCTGCAGCACACACATAATTATAAATCATACAATTTTACTTACTTGCTCAGCTCATTAGAGACTAGATTGCTGTACGGTGCGTGTCTGAACGGGTCCATGTATAGAGCACACACCGCCCGGTCTTTGCAGCCCGGCTCCGTGGCACCTATGGACGCCAGTATCTTGTCCACTTTGTCCAGGAGAGCGCCGTAGAACCTCTCGGCAGCTATGGTTTCCTGGTACGGTCAGATGAAATTCATAAGAAAAGTTTTTTTTTCTAACCGCCTTTGCGGTCTACTGAGTAGACCACACCGGTATCGGAAGCAGCAGTTGATTCCCAGCCGGGAGTAGATATTGTGGTTGTGCTCAGTTATGTTGAAAGTAGTAGAGCTGGTTTTAATTATGCTACCAACATCTTACCTAAGTCTATTCCGCCGTTTGAATATAAGACAGCCAGTTCCTCATTAGTTGAGGATAGTTGAACTACGCTTTCGGATTCGACCTTATTGGCACTTACCATCAGGTAAAATAAAGAGCAACTGCTTTATATTAACAAAAAAATATATTCAACATTCCTTTAAATGCCTAAAATGCTTTATCATCAAGTGCTGCGCTAAGACCTTCTCACATAGACATAAGCAGAGGAGGATGAGCCATAAACCACCACGCTAGCCGCGAGTTGAACTTAATTAGATAAAATGAAGACTAACGGGAAAGAAGTTGTAGAAAAAATTAGGCTTACAGGGTCTTGCGCAGCCAAAATCTGCTGTTGCTGCTTCACGAGGTCCGTCTCAGTCTTCACACGGTTGGTTTCCGTCAGTTTCGCGGCTGACACCCTCAATATCTCGTCTCGTACCGCTGATGGTGGTGCTCTGGCTGCTAACGCTGCTGCTCGGATCTGTAACACGTTGAAAGCGGTACACCATATTAAATGTTTGTCATGGATGTGTGGAGTAACAAGAATGGAAAAAGTAAGGAATGAGTAAATTAAAAGAAATTTGAAGTTGGCGCCGGTGACAAAAAAGTGAAGAGGAAAACGTTTGTCTTGGTATGTGCATTGTGCATGTGATGTAAAGTGGTGAAACGCATGCAACTACAAGAGTGGTAAATATAATTGTTTATGGAAGGAGGGAGAGAGAGACCAAAAACAAGATAGATGGATTATGTTGGATCATATGAATGAAAAGGGAGTGACTGTGTAGGTGACTGTTGTTAAAGGAGTTCGAAAGATGGACATTTTGCGCCAACCCCAAGTAAGAAGGGACCAGTGTCTTATTGTCTAATTTCAACCTCTGTCATGATACCTTTCCAAGGTAATTACGCTTGCCATTTTGCATCGTATCGTTCATTTAACATCATTCAAAAACGCGTCGTGATCGCTATTACTGAATCTTTTGAATTGGTGTTAAAGTTCTTGAATAGCTTTCAAATGCCAAATTGAAAGGATTATTAGATAGGTATTCAGGTCAGGAAGAAGAAGTTTACTTTGGCAGACGCTTCGATGGCCAAGTAGCAAAAGCGCTCGGTCTGGTATCCAAAGATCCCATTTCAGTACAGGTCGAGCAGAGAGTGAGTCGCATTTTCCGATGCAGATGCTTCGTTTGCGATCCATCACCAGCTCATTTTATGTCCCCTTTGCTGGGTTCGACCGTTCCCTATGGATGGAAATCCACAGAAAGAACGGGTTGGTAATTGTTATCGACTGCTTGCTGCTGCTGTTGTTGTTATCGGCATATACAGCCACGGCACCTAAAGCCGATGCTTTACGTGCCTTCCGAAACACGGAGGAGCTCAAGACGAAACATTTTTGGTGACCTATCCGTTAACTGACCTCAGCGAAAGTTGCTTAAACTTCAGCGATCGCAGACCAAGCGCGTTAACCACTGTCGAGCTCCTTACATCAGTTTGTGATCACCATTTTGGCAAGCGTGATGAATGGGCAAATTTTCAACAGTTGAGGTGATAGCTAGATTTTATTGATAGAGGCCTAAGCCTAACAGCGGGACAGTATATAGGCTTAACTTACCAAAGCTTCTTTCTCCATTTGCATTGGGTCTTTTGATAGCTGATTCTTTTTACTTCGATAAGGATTTACTGGTCCAGTGGGTCTGTAAAGAGATAGATCTCTTTATACAACCAGTATATTTTCAATTTCCATAACTCTAAGGTTATATTCTACCACTAAAATAATTAATAAAGTTTTTTTTTTATATTTTTACGGGTAATCCTTGATCTCACCTGATGTTAAGTGATGATAAGGCCAATGATGGAAGCGCACTTCACCCGGGATCCTTAACTAGTGAGGTACTGGCTATCTTATCTCTAGCTGCCGGAACACAACAATGCTACAAACATTGATGTTATGGCGACATATTTAGATAAGATGGTGGTAGCTAGCCAGGCGGACAAACAAGCCCTACCACCAACCAAACCGAGTACACAAAAATGTAACCCGCTGGGAATCGAACCCGGGACCTCTGGGTCTAAACCACTAGACTTAGCCACTAGACCACAAAGGCGGTTAAGTCCAAAGAACTAGGGTTCTAAAATGCATATCTTCGAAGATAATATTAATTTTAGTTAAAATTTTCGTACTCATTTAGTTACGGCCCATTTATTGCGAAGGGTTTATTAAAATCTTTTCTGAGGCAGATAGTATAACCTGGTACTTTACTCGGAATTCGCTAATAAATATTTAAAACTATGTATTTTTAATTTCTTACTTTCATTCTTTCTTAATACGTAACTTAAGTTATATATATTTATGGGTTTAGTATACACAACAAAATATATAAATATGTTTTCGATTCGACGTAGATTAGAAATATAGAAAAATATATGTATTAAAATAATAAATTTTTAGAAAATTTATATAACCAACCTTCCAGAATTAGCCAAGTTTATTCTTTGCCCAGTGTTGGGCGATTGGACCACTTGCGGAACGTTATTTGAGCTGGCATATTCTCCAACATTTTGTGAGTGGCCTGGAACAGAAAAAAAAAGTTTTATACTCGCGTTTATTTTACACATTAGTTTTAATTAATGTTTATCCTGACGTTTCGAACCCTTTGCAGGGTCCGTGGTCACAGGGAGACTGAGGTGTTGGTCGTCTCATAATTAGTTAGTAGCTTGTATACCCTCATTTAAATTTAATCAGGTGCGTTCCGTTTTACGCAGAAAGAGCTTACAGTATCTTTTGGTCTGGCAGTTTAATGGCATTAATTAAAACTAATGTGTAAAATAAACGAGAGTAGATCCGTAAAAGTTGTTTCATTTCAATGTGTAGTGTTCGCGTAAACTTTAGAAAACAATATATTGTATATACTTAAGTCGTGACAGTAAACTTACATTCTAACCTGATGATGTTAATTGATGAAAGGGCCAAAGGTGGAAGCGCACTTTACTCGGAATCGATTTTTTTTTTTTTTTTTGGAGAGAGATTGCTGATTGCCGCTGCGGCATTTTCAGCTTCACCGGGCTTTTTGGGGGCGGCGAGGAACGTAAAGGGTCCCTCAAGCCGTGTGAAACGAATCACCTTCAGAGGTTATCCAGAGGGAACGGCATCGCGCACAAGTGCGCGTCCCCGTGCCCTACTAGATTCTCCGAAGGGTTCGGATCGGATCGGGCGGAATCGAGGCACTGCCTATCTTATCTCTAGTAGCCGGAACGCAACAATACTACTAACATTGATGTTATGGCGACATTTAGATAAGATGATGTTAGCTAACCAACCAAACGTACGTACTCGGAACATGTATTCGCGCTAAGAATCGAACCCATACCTTTAGGTCTGAAACCGGTGGCACAAAATAAGTAGAACCCACAGAAGGTAAGCTTCATACAAACGGGCTCGAGCAACGCACTGAAAGGCATCTCAGGGACACTGAATATGGCTGCGATCGAACAGCTGCACTTGGAATATTCCAAGCTGTTTTGATATTCGTGCCCGTAAGAACATTAGTTGCGTTGCTAATTAAACAAAACTGCAACGTAGTGGGATGAAAACGGAAATACTCGTCCCAAATCAAAACTCCAAAAATATCTGTACCAAACATCGATTATAACTCAATGGTATATAGGTAAAAAAAAAATATATATATTTATGAAAAATAAAATATAATACAATTTTTTGTGTAACTGTTTTCTTGGTTGCGACTTTGACTAATATGGAAACCGCTTCAGGCAATCAAATAAAAAAATACAGTACCTGGTGGCATAGCGAGGCCCCAAGCGTTGATATCATTCGCATCATTGACGTCAGGTTTGAAACTCGCGATGGCATTCCGATGTATACCGGATATCCCTGATGCAACATACCTGGGACAAACAATCACAATCAATCATCAGCTTATTTTATCCCTACTGCTGGGGCACGAGCATTCTATTTAGATGGAATCATGGCAGGGAGTACTGCCATAAGCTACCACGCGGGCCCAGCGCACATTGGTGGTTTTAACGACTTCTAATGCAGCCAGGACCAATGTATTTATGTAATTTATGTAAAAAAAAATAACATTTTAGCCCGCTTTTCGTACTCTAGTCTTTGTTGAGTCAAGGTTGCTTCGAGTCGACTTATCGAACTTTTTGACTCGAGCCCGTGTTTCGATGTCTCGCGCTATCGAGTCGCCTCTGAGATCGCGAGTGTAAAATTGTGTCAACTTTGAAATTTGAGTCTTCCGGACTCGAGTTTTGTACAACACTATAGTCATACGATGGAGCATGTCATTTTTAGGATCTTCTTATTGCAGTGCCTCTCCATTACTGGAGGTTGGCCGTCAGCTCAGCGAACTTCTTTTCACTATCCTGCCCCAAGCGAAATAGATCTTCAACCCTGGCAATGTTTGTCCATTCTCGGATGTTTCGTAGCCACGATTTTTTCCGTCTTCAAGCGCATCGCTTGCCTTAAACTTTGCCCATCATTATAAGTTGGAGAAGTTGGTATCTCTCATGCCGCAAGACATAGCCAAGATAATCAACTTTTTTTTTCTTAACGGTCTGCAGTAATTCACGACTCTTGCCAACGCGCTGGAGAACTCTGACGTTGGAAACTTTCTCTCTCCAGCCAATTCGTAGCATTCTTCGGTAGCACCACATTTCAAAGGACTCTAGGCACTTTAGGATAAAATCTAACAAAAATTGCACTTCAAATAAAAGTACGTAGTTAATTTTACTGATACATACTTTTTCAACTTTTTCAACACGTCAACCGCATGGGCACATCAACCAGAGAGGTGGGCGAAGATCGCCACTGACTGGGTTCCATGTGATGGACACCGGAGTCTTTTAAGGCTTATAAGAAGGACTAGACTTATTTTTCACTCAGGCTATCCTACTCCTATCAAAAACAGTTCGAGTCGTTTAAGACTTTTCATCTTTTAGTATAACGACGGAAGTTCTTCTTCTTCTTTTTAGACTTGAGTTGTGTAAAGTTGTTCGAATTGTTAGAATAAAAAGTGTTAGAGGTCGAGTCGTTTTTAAAGGCCTTAAAGGACTGTCGGCATCTCTCTCTCTTGCACCACATCACCGCATAGGTGGTAGGCCAAAAAGGAGGGAAGGGTACAGACGCCTGCACATCAACCTATCCAAAACTGTCAAATTTCTTCAATACATTTTCAACCATAAAACTTAGCAATAATGTTGAAATGAAACAACTTTTACGGATCTACTCGCGTTTATTTTACACATTAGTTTTAATTAATGTTTATCCTGACGTTTCATTTCAATGTGTAGTGTTCGCGTAAACTTTAGAAAACAATTAGCAATAATGTTCAAAATCTATTGAGGAAATTTGATAGTTTGTGGTAGGTTGATGTGCAGCCGTGTGTACCTACCTACAACTTGATCACTTTTTTTCCAGGGTGGTTCAAGGTGGCCTAGGATAGAGACATAGGGGAGACCTTTGCCCAGCACTGGAAAACAATATGGACTACTTTAAAAAAAATCTTACTCATTGCCGAGTCCCGGTCCGGACAGCTCCCAATCCTGAGGGTAGTGTTCAAATGAATTAGGGGGTCCATCGGCGTGTGGTCGGACTACCACTGTGGAGGATGGGTGACCGTGACCGTACGAGTGAGGAGGCTGGAAACAGAATTGGGAATATGTTTGACACTTTTATCGTATTTTGAACTGCAAAGCCTAAAACAATATCATTATTTATGATTTTATATTGTGCTTATCGTGCATACAAAGATGGCAAAATGTTAGAGTCAATGTGTACCTACGCAATGTCTTAATCAGTGGTTAGGTAACTTTTAAAAATGCGAGCCTTTACAAGTGATAATATTGGTTGACCTTAATAAAAAAACTATTTCAATGATAACATGTTTTTGTTTTGTTTATTTAATTTTAACGCAATTTGTTTGTTTTGTTTGTTAAAATTATATAAACAAAACAAAAACATTTTATGAATAGCATGCTTACATCTTAACTGATCTTTAGTATTTGTAAAAATATTATGATCGGATGTTAATGACGGTAGTTGTTGACATTGAATGGGTGCCTTTGGCTTTAAAAGTAAAAAAGTAAATAGCGTTAAATAATTTCGGCGGGCTGGTTAAAACCACGTTAGCTCATTTGAAGGAGCACCTGACCCGGTATGTCAGAAGGGTGCAGGTTCAAATCCTGCTCGTGGATATTTTTTCAACATTTGTGTTTTTGTAATTTGTTTCGCAACAAAATTTGCGTTAAAATTATGTAAACAAAACAAAAATATTTTATGATCGGATGTTAATGACGGTAGTCGTTGACATTGAATGGGCGCCTTTGACTTTCAAAGTAAAAAAGTAAATAGTGTTGAATAATTTCGGAGCTCGTGGAAATTTTTCAACATTAAAATTTGTGTTTATGTCAAAGATTTTAGATTTTTGTAATGTTTTAAAATACTTATATATTTTAAATAAATAAAATAATTTTATGTTGTAAATAAGACATACATAATAATTTTGTAAAAAACAAGGGGGAAACTAAAGGTATGTTTATAACTAAGTTTATTGAGAATAAGTTGGTTGATCTTACATTCTCTAATAAATAAGCAATAAATCAAGCATTACCTTATGATGGTGCGAAATCAAATGGTGGTGGTGATGGTACTTTGTCGTGTGGTAACTCTGGTGGTACCAAGAGCACAGCTTAAATATGTGACTCAGCGCCGGGAACAAGAACAGCAAGAACTTCAGGAACATCTTCTTGGCTGTGGTCACTCCCATGATGAGGGGCAGCACGAAGACCACCTTCAGAGCTATCAGCTTGATGACGAGTATTATCGCTATAGCTGCAGTCAGCAGTTTCTTCCTGACGTATTTTTCTGAAACGCAAAACATTGGGTAGTTTAGCAGAGTCACTGTACTGATAAATTTGTATAGATTGACCATGATAGCCTAATTAGTAGTGCTTTTTTATAAATGATGTATAGGCAAGTACTTGACCGCGATCTCACCTGATGGTAAGTGACGATGCGGCCTAGGATGTAGCATACTTGCCTAGAAAATGCCTGTTCACCCTTGCCTTAAAAATGTCCAGGCTTTACGTCTCAAGAAATAGATCTGCATGCAGGGAATTCCACTCCTTAGCTGTCCGCATCAAAAATGTGCGTATAGACGGTATGTTGACAGCATAAAGGTGTGACCTCAGTCCGCATCTAGATCCCCGGAGATAAAAAGGAGGAGGTGCTGGCCTAATTATAGGCCTACCGTTGAACTGAGACGGCTCCTGAGGGAAGGGACGCGGGGTGGGAGGGATGACAGCTTACGTAGGGCCTATGCCACGTGCACGAGAGTTTTGCGACGCGGCAAACGAATTTCTAGTTTAGTATCTTGCACCAAAATTTTACACTAAAATTAACAGTAAATTACAAATAAGGACTTACTAACTTACAAATGAAGACTTAATAACCACCAACTTAAAACCGTCCTATCTAAGTTTTTGCTGGCTATAAGTAGTGATAAAGTAGAGACATATATTAAGCAAATGTGCTGATACACAAACACACTCATGCACACACACACATCCACATGCATACACACCCTCTCTCTCTATCTCTCTCTCTCTCTCTCACACACTCAATACAAACTCAAATCATCATCATCCTCAGTTTCCACACTGTCCGCCTTACGGAGATAGGCCTCGTCCAAACGCCTCCATTTTTTACTGTCACTAGCCGCTCTCATTTAGTTGTCGACAGCTATATGATTAATTCCGTCCACCTCCATCCAGCTTCGTGTGTTTTGCCACGGTCTCCACTCTAGTGTCCTTCTGGGCCATGGGTGGTATTCCATCCTCACAATATGTCCCGCCCATCTCCACCTTCGGGACTCTATCAAGCCAACAACTTCTCTACAAGGGGAAAAACTAAAAAATACTCACTTATTTTATGGAAGAACAACCTCCCTTGCCCTAAATCATCAACTCTTGGCTCCAAGTCTACATGCACTAACGCGCCGGTCTTCGTCAGCGCCCGAGGGGATATCTTCAGGGTCGCACCGTGGAAGAAGAACTCCGGAAGAGTCAGCTTAACGTCGTGTGTGACTAGGAAGTTCACGCCTTTGTCGTATAAGGCATCGGTCACCTCTTCTAATGGTGATTCTGGAAGGAAAAAAAATAATTAAGTCTTTAAGACTGTGTTTGACTACTGAAAACGCAATATTATATGTTACAAAACCAAAAACAAAATGTCACCACTAAAAAACAATAATTGTATTTTATCATCATTATCACCAGCTTATTGCATGACCCCACTGCTGGGGCACGAGCCTTCCCTATGTATGGATCAAAGGGCCATAAACCAACACGCGGGTCCAGTGTTGATAAGGTGGTAGTTAACATGTGTGAGATGACGTGAGATGACATAAGGTACACAAAATTCAAAACCATCCCGGCTTTTCCGTAAATGCGTCATGTAATTAAATTCACATAAAACACGCACAAACAGTCAACACTTCGTACAACAAAGGTAAGTTAACCAATTTATATAATTAAACACACGGAAAGCAAACCTTACTTTGAAAAAAGGAAAAACGCTTCGCATTTCTTATCAATTCAATTTCCCTGTGCCAGTGGTTCTCAACAATTTTCTCTTCCTATGTTTTCAATTTCCCTAGTTTCCGCATTGTGAACCAATACTTTCGCAGATGATGTATCGCACGCTCCACATTCTTTGTATGATACGCAATATTGGCTTCACCTTTCCACGTTCTACCAGTTACGTGTTCCTGATGATATTATTATGACACTTGATGAAGCAAAGTTCAGTGAATACAGTATACTCCGATACGATCCGAATCTCTCGGAGAATTTAGTAGGGCACGGGGACGCGCACTATAGTGCGTGGTGCCGTCCCCTCCAGAAAACCTCTGACAGTGCTTCGTTTTTCGCCGCCCCCAAAAAAGCCAGGTGAAGCTAAAACAGCCTAGTGGCAATCAGCAAACTCACTCAAAAAATTGTATACTATTGTGATGAGACACAGCTAATTAAAATTTTTGAATTTAAAAAATTGTTATAGCCTCGTGTTATAACATGTAAGAGCTCGATGGCGCAGTGGTTAAGGCGCCCGGTCTGCAGTTGCTGAAGTTAAGCAACTTTCGCAAAGGCCGGGCATCAGATGGGTCACCAAAAAATTTATAGCACGGAGGAGCTTTAGATTATAAATGTTCCCTTTCGAAGAAGGCACGTAAAGCTGTCGTCCCGGCTGCATTAGCTGTCATTAAAATCCACCAATACGCACTGGGCGTGCGGAAAGTACCAAGTTTGTGGCCCGTTCTCCCTATCCTCGAGGCTCGTGCCCCAGCAGTGGCGACATAAAATGAGATGATGATGTTATAACCACCACACACCCAGACACACTCAACATACACACTTCCATTCACCAAGAAAGAAAGACCTTTTTTTTCTAAAACCGAAAAAAAAGTATTACGTGTACTTTTGCACCCGAAAATGATTATGTGGAACTCTCCTCCCCTCAAGGGAAAAAGAGGGAATACCCATTAAATACTCCTGCACTTCCCCTTCTTGCCGCCAGAATGATGCGTGACCATTATAAACAATTACCGAAGTTTACCCTTGCAGCGACCAGCCAGATCCCGGAAGAATACACGAGAAAGCTTGGGCACTCTCCAAAGAATGGAAGATCTAGAGTGCAAGACCTTTCTTTGGTTAGTTTATAATTAATTGGATTAGGAGTATTATGATTTGTCATGTCTACTGTCATGACAAATAGTTGACATTAGTTGATGATCAATCTATGATAATAAGAAAGTAACAAGATAGTCACCAATGAATTACTCTCTTTAAGTAAACTTTGTAAATCATTTTGAAGTAAGTTGACGACACTAATGCCCAGTAAACTTTGAAGTTAGGCTATATTTTGCAGCATAACATACAATTCTAATGTTATAAATGATGATGAATTGAAAGGAATGGTATTCTAAACAATTTAAAATCCCTAAGAGAGAATATTAAGTAAAACTGGGACTTTTTATAGCTGTTGTGTTGTGTAGCATTTCAATGTAGTGTTCGCGGATACTTTGGAAAACAACATTACCTACTGGTTCACTGTCTACAGTGGCAACTGTTTATGATTCATTACCATACTTCCATAAGTTCCATACCGTGGAAATAACAACCGAACAGTAATTTAGCGTTTTAGAATGACTGTATTGTTCTTGTGATAGATGTTTTCAATGAAGAAAAAATAAAAATTTGAGAAGCTGATATTTTTTTTGGTGAGCATTTGCTGATTACTTCAGACGGCATTTCTAGCTACACTGGGCTTTTTGGGGGCGGCGAGAAATTTAATGGGTTCAAAACACCGTCAGAGGTTTCTAGATAATTTTTTTTGAGTTTGTTGATTGTATCAAACGGCATTTACAGCTTCACCGGGCTTTTTTGGGTGAGGCGCGAAACTTAGAGGGTTCCTTATCGAATTGCGTTCGGTTTGCGTTCGGTTTGCGTTTTTGTAAGCATTTAAGTCAGGTCAAAAGAAACAAAAGTCTATATGGATAAGGAGTTGCAAAAGATAAAATTAATGTATAACATTAAGTACCCACACACACGCCTGCACATCAACCTACCACAAACTGTCAAATTTTCTCAATTGACTTTAAACTTTATTGGAAAGTTTGGAAATTTTGATGTGCAGGCGTCTGTACAATAATTTTTAACGAAACGGACGAATTTTTACTAGTTTTTATTAAGATCAGTAAAGTTTTTATTTTTTTATATAAAGATTATTATTATTATAAATAGTTATTTCTACTAATTGTTGTAAATATATTTGGTAATGTAATATTGCAATTTTTGGTAAGGAATTCACAATAATATAATAACCTAAAGTAACTAAAACTATTACGAAACTAAAATATGGCGTCAAAAAATTCCTCCGCGCCGCTGTCGACTGGTAATGTACCCAAGAGACTGGCGGCATTGCCACGTTGTATGGCAATGCTTAGCCTCTGGCCAAGGTAAAAAATAAATAAATATAATAAAAATAAATATATTAATAACAGTCCTGATAACCTACCTATAAGGTTATTTGGTTCACGTCAGTAGTCTATCCCCGTAGCTCCGGAGATTGAACCACGATATGTCGGATTGGGTTTTAGTTTAATCTTACCTTAGTTGTATCCAACTGAATTTGATGGGCTATCTCCAATTACAATAACGAGTATTATAAAGTTAATCCATTTTATATAAATTATTTTGAAACTAGTATGTGCTATATACTGCTACACTTTTAAATAAAATATGATATTTATATCTTTATATATATAAGTTGACTTTTTATCACTGTCCAAACCTCCTGAGATGACTATGTTTCAGTACTCAGAGGATGATTCCCGTGAACAAACGTTGACAGTCGTTTCAAACGTTTCAAACGTTGACAGTCCGCTTAAGAACACACCCGTACCCCATGATGGACCCTTATTGCAGCGCCACCTACCGGGTCCAATTGTAAATCTAAACCATTCTCGAATTTATGCTGATGAATGTGGCTTAGGAAAGTTTTCCAATGACATAAATCACTTTAACAAACTGTTTCTTAATGTTTTTAGGGTTCCGTACCTCAAAGAGAAAAAACGGAACCCTTATAGGATCACTTTGTTGTCCGTCTGTCTGTCTGTCTGTCTATCAAGAGTCTTTATCTCGGGATTACGTGGAGGTATTGAGTTGAAATTAAAACCATATACTCAAGTTTGCGGTCCCTTGAAGCTGTGAAAAAATCAAACTTCTAAGTTAACGAAAAAAAAAGATACGGCCGTTTATGTATATTTCGACACTCTCAAGGGAATTAAAATTCATAGGGTACTTGCCGTTGACCTAGAACTATGAAGCTTGGCAAGTAATATTATGCAAGGAACGGGCGTCCAAATTTTGAAGTAAAAAAATAAATACCTTTTCCCTCTTTTATGTTTAGGTACCTAACTAATAACTTTGGTGTATGTAGTACCTAACAGTCGGGAAAAGTTCGAGACTCGATTCCTGAACATATGTACCCAAAAATTTGTACGGAATCCTCGGTGGGGGAGTCCGACTCGCACTTGTCCGGTTTTTTATTATCTGTCAACATCTCTGTATTTCCCTTAAGAATAGAAAGCTTCATTATTGGTTTAAAAGAATTGGGTTGTTGACTGCTTAGTCAATAAAAAAACGTTTTAGAACCCGTCAAAATATTTTTTTTTTAATTGTACTGAAATGGAAACTACGACGTCACTATTTTTTACCGTCAATTGAGTGTTTATTTATTACTTTTCAGGTTACAGAAAATCATGCTTAATTTCAAATAAAAATAGGTTAATGTTTTAAAGAACTGTTACGAGGTTTCTTTTTAACGTGTAATGTTCTGGAATTAAATATAGTTGTTGTCAACATCCCTATCTCTATCACTAGAGCTTTGTATAAATAAATCTTAAAGCGTGCCGTTCCGTAGGCTTCACATAATAGGGAATATGTACAGAATTAAAATAATTTGTCTCAAATATTTTTTTCTACATTTTTTATTGTCTTTACATTATACTTATAAGATATTTTTTAATTTAGTTATTATTTAAACCCAGAAAATATTATATAAAAAGTGAAAAATAAGGGGAGAAAATTCAAACTTACAAAACGCGTCACCATTGGTCAAAACGAAATGTGACGTCAATGGTCACGTCACTTCATTGGATTTATCGGCGTCGATATTCACACTGTGTTAGTGTTTGTGAGAAAAATTGTTAAAATTGTATTCTTGTGTGATTACTTGTGAATATATATTTGTAGTCAACCTAGGACGATGACAGAAACTGGTTTTGTCAAAGCACAATCGGATAATCTACCGAAAAATTTTGCATCCAATCTCGATTTTAGTAGCGCAGACATCAAAGAAGTGACAGCTGCAACCTAATTATTATGTTACATGGTATATTTTAGTCCATAACATAGATTTTTATTCATAAATGTTTATTACTTACAACAAAATATAACCTATACATAACCATTTGTCATAAAAATTGTTCTTAAACTCTTAATTAACATCTATATCATTATAAATTACACGTAATATTATATTATTGAAGCTCACTCAAGTATGATTATGTATATACATTTTGTAAATATTAGATAAATACGATATTCCGATTTGCAGTAACAATTTTCTTTCAGTATTTAAGTGCTTGTTTCAGATCTGAACGAGAATATTACTACTTTTGATAGCATACCTACTCTGAAAGAGCTTCATTTACCAGTTTTGTTTTTGTCTTTTAACTACGGCCATTCTTTCAACTGGTAGTGGCCTATATTCCGTTTTTGACACAAATGTATATGAATAACAACTTCTTTCTATAACCGTAGATTACATTTTTCGCCTTTCTGTTTTCAATATAATTAACTGTATCGTCCTTAACCTGAAATAAAGCATCAAAATTTCGTGAAACCGCAATAGGAATAAGCAAGCTCTTTAGAGAAATTTTTAATTAACTTTTGTAAACTAGGTTTGGTTAGTTTTAGACCGAATCTTCTAACTGCTTAATAGCTAATTCACACTAAGCTGTACATAAATATAGCATACTTACGTAAAATTATCTTTACAACAAAATACAACTGATAATGAGGATACATTATTCCTTGTCATCATCTTACACCATTTTTTTCGTACTTTCGCATCGCGTGGAATACGAAAAAACACTTTATCAGGTGTACTAATAATAGTGTTTTTGCACTTCGGTACCACACAATACTTGTAAAAATGTTTTTTTAACTTCTTCCATGATTTTTATAGCAATTAAAACTGAAAATAAGTATGAAGTAACTGAAATGCTATTGTAAACAAACACGGGACACAACCAATGACGTCATCAAAATGGCGCGTTAAATGGTGGCGTTTAAACGGCTCAAATTTATTCAATGTTTTAAATTTCACTTTGAAAAATAATTGTTTTTTTTTTCTATGTTATATATAAAGATGTAAATGATTAATTTAAGAAATGTAAAAAAATTACGCATATTCTCTATTGTCTCGTAACAATTGCAATCAGAATGATCTCACGCTTGTAACTTATTTACTTTTGGAACGGTAGACAACAGTTTTCGGTGACCTAAAGAACTCGAATTTGTAAGTAGACCATAAAGAATGTGTGAATCAGGAAAGTAGTTTTGAGAAGATATTAAGATTGCGATTACATTTACCTAACTAAGTATATATTAAGATGATGTTCCAAGAAAGATATACTCGTTTATCAATGAAAACAATAAATTGCAAATACTATCAATAGCAATAAATCCACAACCAAGATTAATTCGTGCAAACTTTTCACATTCTATACTAGGGTCTTTCTATCTTAATTTATAGCGTCGCGTTTAGATAAGCCCAATTTCAAGTAGTGTTTGTAATAGTAAGGTATAATTGTACTCTGTATGTAGCTTGAATTTAAAATAGAGTCTCAGAACACGTGTTGTTATATAAAGAACTCCCTTTTAGATAATGTCCACTTTGTGTCAGTAGGCTTAGGCAGTAGTAATTTGACGATTGCACTATGGGGCACATGTCTAAATCAGGTAACCGACCGCGATCCGATTTGAACCCTCGGAGAATCTAGTAGGGCTACGGGGACATGCACTAGTGCGTGATGCTATTCCATCCAGAAAGCTCTGACGGTGTTTCGTTTCACACGGCTTGGGGAACCCTTTAAGTTTCTCGTCATCCCCAAAAAAGTCAGGTGCTGCTTAAAATGCCGCCTGAGGCAATCAGCACACTCTCTCCAAAAAAAGGCAACCGGCAAAGTGTTGGGACTTTATTGAATTAACTGATTTGAGGTCCACCCGGGTATCCAATCAATGCATAATCGTTATTTATTTATTTATTGGATCACTAACATAAGATACAGCATTACAATTTAATATTTATATTAGGGTTGTTTACTTACTGTTCTTAAATTTATAGGTGTATAATCACCAGCATCCACAAAAATTAACATTTTATAAAAGTTAACATTTAACAAAAAATAATAATCAAAGTACATTCTAAAACTTAACATAAACATTTTTAAATCATTTAACAAATCATTTAACCTTCTCAATTTACCACTCAACTACATTAACTACATTAAAGTACTACTAAGGCATGCCATTATTTTTAAGTATTTTAAGAAACCCGAGAAGACTTTGAAAATGGATATCGAGCTCCGGAAGCTTTTTGGATAAAATCTTATCTTATCTTACTAATGGTAACGATTGCCCTTAGATTATATACACGTCTCATCTAAGCGGTAGCCTTATTAAAGTTGTGTTCTTCTTTGTTTATTTTTGTTTTATGGATTTATTTATTTATAATCATGTACTACGGTCCTAAGCCGAAAATCCTGTGCACCGCGTCGCTCGCTTTTATTGGCGTGACCGGTGCGGCGGCGATGCGCGTGCACACGAATATTTGTTCAAACCGGTAAAGCCCTTACCCCACCTTACAGCCTTTACGCCACCCCCAAAAAAGCCCGGTGAAGGTGAAAATGCCGTATGAGGCAATCCGCAATCTCTCCAAAAAAAAGGTTCTTATGCAAATTCCATTCTAATAATAGAATACGGAGATTCCCTCCCTCCAATCCCCGTCTGCCGGAGATGCGTACATTTAAAGAAAAAAAAAATTTCGTAACATAACCTCAAAGTAATCTTTGGTCAGAGTTTTGCAAGAAGAAGGCTAAAAAAAGGTGGGGCGAGGGGAGGGGAGTATTTTAGGAGTATTTTAGTCTCTGGTACCCCTTCCCCTTCCTGTGTGGTGAAATTGTACACAACCGAGTTACAATTTTGAGGTTTTGAGTTTAAATGTTTTTTATTTTACAAACTAATGGCTTCTGAACGTCTCCGGCGCTGCGGGAAGTGCAGCCCCTTCGCCTTTGCGTAACAAACCACAGGCATTCCGTGCATGCAGTTTGTTACAGCGGGCAGGGGCTGCTCTCCCTATGCGCCTCCGGGCTTTTATAAACACTACGGGTAGGACAGACTAATACCACGTGTAGTCGGGGTTGACTAATTCGGTTCTGTCACTAATTTTGATGACTTACCTACCTATTTCATTCGCGTGTACACTGGGTAAGCAACGAAAACAGAATAAACGCAACATAAAATGGCAGTTTGACGTTTCTCTTATGTCATTTTTGATATAACACGTTTCATTTCACATTGTTCTTGTAGTTTTTGCGTGTTGTTCTATCTTTTTTTCTCACTTCTTGCGTTTCGTTTTACTCAAAAAGAAAGAAAATTGAAAAGAAAGAAAGAGAGTTGTCCCCCGTGTTAACTCGTCATTACCGTCTCTCGCTATCTTTGGGTTGTGTGCCGGAATCTTTGAGAGATGCTAATGTGCAACCGGTTCCGAAAAAAGGAGATCGGTCAGATCCGACTAATTACCGCCCAATAGCCGTTACTTCAGTTTTGTGTAAAGTCATGGAGCGGATTCTAAACAAACAGCTTATCTGTTACCTAGAAGAACACCCCTTAATTCACGATCGCCAATACGGGTTTCAGCCGAAACGGTGAACGGGTGATCTTCTAGCGTTCGTTACACATATCTGGGGTGAGGCTATTGTATTGTAACGTTGCGAGTCGGTGGCTATCAGCCTTGACATAGTCAAGGCTTTTGATCGGGTCTGGCACAAAGCCCTTCTCTCCAAGCTCCCGGCATACGGTCTGCCTGCTCAGTTCTGCAACTGGGTCGCTGGCTTCCTACATGAGCGTAGGATCCGAGTACTCACAGACGGATGTGCTTCGCGGTTCATGTCAGTGAACGCTTGTGTCCCTCAAGGGTCTGTTCTATTTCCCACGCTGTTCCTTCTGCATATCAATGATGTGCTTCCACTTAGAAATATTCATTGCTATGCAGATGATAGCACGGTGCATGGGGAATATAACGGTCACCCGGCAGCCGGGCGGGTCGATACCGAAGTGAGTCGAGTGAATCTATAGCGCACAAAGAAATTTGGTTACTCGTTTCTTTGTCGCACTTCCAAAAGATGGAATAGTCAAACGAGGCGTGAAGAGGCACCTTGTGGGCTGACAGGGTGAGGGTGACTGGTGCTGCGTTGTTTTCACGCTGCACCAGTTGTCCTTGCGTCTGGACTCCATTTCCACTTAACATCAAGTGGAGTGGAGTCATTTGTAACGCTACGTAAAAAAAAATATAAAAAAAATACGTAGGTACCTTTCCGGCAATCAAAATCGTTACTAAGTGTTTCAGTAAGACCCCTATAGTATCAGTTTCCAAAAAACGAGGGTACCGGTTTCTAAATCCAACCCATGTTATGTTTCATTACTGTGTTTTAATACTTAAATGTAATTTGTTCATTGTTGTTTTGAAAATAAAATGATAATCAAAAAAAAAAATTTTAAAGGTTTTGGTCAGACGTATCACGACGGTTGGAGCAACTTTTTCAATAAAAATTGGTCAGATGAAAGTTAAGCCTCCTTACAAAACCATGTTTAATACTCGTTTTAAGACGTCTCTAAGTTTTAGGTGACCATTAATTCATTTTTAGTGACGGTTGTCGGAGTGAAACTGTCACCTAAAGTGACTTAAGAGTGAGTGTGTTGTGAGTCACTCAAAACTTAGAAGTCGTAGGTTAAAATGAGCATAAGGCGCTTATTTATCGGAGCTTTAAATTTTTTGGGTCACATGCTTCCTTGAGAAAGTTGTCTTTATCAGGGGCTGAAAGGTTATAATTATTATTCAAACGACCCTATAGATATTGTTAACTTTGCTCAATGACTTCCACTTGATAACGCAAAACGTTTTACAATTACGTATTGACCACAAGGCAAATTAAGAAATCAACTATACAAGAAACCCACCACAGAAGAAAGTGGATAGTAAAACCAAATTGTCGACTGCCAATTTACACCAAGTTACAACCAATTCAACTGAAGCCAGAGTAAAGAATTAGCTAAGCGAAAACAGGGGTCCTTCAAAAGTGGTGCTAAACTGTTGACCATAGATTTCTATGGCCGACGGGCGGATGTGACACGAATGTCAAGGTATGGGGCATTGTTTGAACTTGCTAATGTATGACCGAGTTTCACTGCTGCCAATTCATATGTTGAAACGATAATTATATTGAACGCTTACCTTGTATTGTAATAAAGAAAACTGCCTAAGACAAGTATAGCCTAAGTTAAATCCCGTTAAAATCTTTGTTTAAATGAAAACGCGAAAGTTCCCTAGTGTAGTCGAATTATTTTCCTATAGACCTACTGTAAATCTATGCATTTCATTATTATAATAGGCAGCTTTGAATATCGTGTATGGCGAAATCATTATCATCTCTTAAGTCGACTTTTAAAAGTTAACAAATCATACCGCCCCATTCGATCCGAACCCCTCGGAGAATATAGTACGGGGAGATGGACTGTTGCGTTCCCTCTAGAAAACCTCTGACGGTGTTTCGTTCCACACGGCTTGAGGAACCCTTAAAGTATCTCGCCAGAGTAGAGAAATACCCAGAGACAATCAGCAAGCTCTCAAAATAACAAATTATTTAGCTGTTATTAAAATACTGTTTACATGTTTTGTAAAAGTTTATTATAAATTTAAGTGGTTGGGTAAGAATCCGTTAATAAATTATTAAGATTACATTATTAAGAATACATTATTTCGTTATCAACACCCTTTGGTTGTTTCTCAAATACCTTAATTTGTAACAATTATTTCTCAGAGAACGTAATTCAATAGCTACCTAGTTACAAAAGGTATAGGTTATTAAGTATAGAAAAAGGGTAATAAAGATCAAATAAAACTATGTTATTGTGTAGGTACTTGTGCGTGGTATCCGGATATTGCGAAGAGCGTCCGGTTTTGCTTATTCTTGTTTTACATTCATTGAGACTTGAGGCCTACTTAAAAACTGGGACGTCATTAACAACGGAAGCGATTGCTGTGGATATATAATATCCATAAAAGTTGGTGTTCGGAAAAGAAAAGAAAAATTGAGATTTCAACTTACCGGATTCTTCTTCGTCATCAATTTCATTCTCCTCATCAATGTAACGTCCCGATGAATCTTCATCCTTATTACCAGTGAGGTAGATAACATTTGCTTCTTTGCTGTATTTGTTGACATCCACATTATTTTTTTTGAAGCAGATGCCATGTCCCAAATCTATGTCGCCACTAAATTTAATACTATCGTCCAAATAGCCGTAAACGTTTTTCTGGAAACAGCTGACTGACGGATTTCCCGAACACTTATTCAAAATATTGTCCCACAAATTATTACCAGTTTTAAAAGTTCCGTTCTCGTAGACATCACTAAAAAATCTACCGGTTACACTTTCGATCACTTTCATACGCTTCGCTATACTTTGTTTCACCGTTTCTGTTTCATCACTAGTTGTGTTATGTTTACATTCACTTATATTAACACTTATCGCTAAAAATAGAACTAATGACACTTTCACTAAATCGATTGCACCTAGATGACTACATCGACTCCTGGGTACAGAATTTAATATATTGTTTGTTGCACGAAAACTCGCGTGGCGTTCTTCTCTCGCCATTTTCAAGACATAACTGGTTACGTTACAATGATGACGCTAACCATATAGCTAGATCTTAATCCAAACAAAGGGTATGTATGCTTTTACTCGAACCAGTCACATGTGGAATCAATTCCATTATTTCGAGATGTGATTTTAATTTTCGAAAGTCAAGTAAGAGTATGTCGTAAATCGGGAAGGTTCGCTACTCCGGTGACAGTAATGGAAATTATTATCAAATTTGTCATCCAAATCTGGCTTGATGTGTCATCTGGAACAAAGAGAAATCGAGTTAAGTTGATAGAAGCAACGAAAAACATATGCTGACCAACTATGCATGACGGATCAAGTTGGCATTTAATGGAAAAAAGTATCTAAGAATTAAACGCTTAGCTTTGGTGGCTTAGTTTATCGAAAACCATCTACGAACGTGTTTGTTTTTGTTAATAACATTATACACTTTTTAATGTGTAAGCGACTATAAAATAAGTTAGCTACGAGTAGCGGCTGTAACGACTAATGAATGGAAGTAAATTATGAAGAAACTTGAGCACAGTAGTGGGACGTCTGTTGATGATGATAATAATGCAATTATGATTTTAAATTTAAAAAAAACTTGTGTCATCTAAAAACAGATTCTTAGTTGATTTAAAAAATTATAATAATAATATTTAATGTGTATTAGGTACTCCTGAGGTTATCAATTCTGTCTACTGACAAGAACTGTGTCAAATGTATCGCTTAGAGTTAAACAAATAATATGGACAAAGAATGAAGTATATTTTGAATGTCAGTCGATATACCTAATAGGCTTCTAGTGTTGACCATTACAAGTGTGAATAAGTGCTGACAATATGAGAAAATTGTTAATTATAGCAGATAAACATGAAGAACACAATACTGATCTGTGTAACTCATAGAAGTTATTCACTCATGTTCAAATGTGTAAATGACACCAGTCAACACATTGCAAACTTTGCGTATTCTATCTGAATTGTTCTGCGATCTGAACACCTCATTTCTCAACTGTGTCACAAGACGAAAACTAGTCGAAAAGTTCGATTTTCGTTAGATTTAAAAGAAACTGGCAGTGTTGAACATGGACAATAATACAATCTAAGTAAAATTTATAAAATCATTTTGGTTAACCAAGTGGTCTCTGCCTACCCCTACGGGAAAGAAGCGTTATTATATGTATGTATGTATGTATTTTGGTTTATTCTTATATTCTCCTTACTATTTAAGTGTTTCAAAAATAAATTTTCCATACAAAATGTACAAATATACTCTTTTAAATTCAATTTCCAAATTATAGATTAAGGTTCTACTTTGATAAATGTTCCACCCAACAAACTAAGTAAATTCTCCAATGCATAATTACTGAATCGTGTCGCGTACCATTAGGAAAGTAAGCACGGTATGTCTAAGAAAAAAATCGCGTGACCATGCATTTGTATTGGCTGAAATGTGGACGGACCACATTAACGATCTTGATGATATAAAACGCGATAAAGCACATCACACATCATGCTAAGCAAAGTAATGTTTAATAAGAACACTTTCTCTACACATGAGAGAGTTGAAAATCTGAAATTATTTAAGCAAACAACTTATTGACAGACGATTTGTAAAACTTGTTTGGGGATGTTGGTGTCGAGATAAATTAGTGACATTATAACATATACCACAGTGAAAATGATGACGGACGAAGATAGTCTTTAAATACCAAATTAAGTACTTTGTTGCTATGAAAACTTTTTAGTGTTTTCACAGTAGTATCTAGAATCATCTAATCTACTAGATGTACAGAGATCTAGTAGACGAATAAGTGCCAGTAATTAATAAGTATAAAAACGTGTAGAAAGTCTTTTAAAAAGTCCCATTATTATATGCTTAACACCTGCTATGTATTTACACGATTTTATGGCAATAAATATTTACCTTATCTTAAAAAAAAATATTGCCTTGTCTGCAACTGGCTCGAACTGAAAGAAAACAGTTATTCATAACTAGCGACCCGCCTTGGCTTCGCAAGGGTGCAATGCTGATACACGCAACCGCTATGTCCCTGCATTTTAAATCTGTAATATCTTTGAAAATATTTCCAGATATACAAACTATCCCAGCCTTAACAGCAAACTGCCAGACCAAAGGATACTAACTATAAGCTCTTTCTGTGTAAAATGGAACGCACCCGATTAAATTGAAATGAGGGTATGCAAGTTAATTATTAATTATGAGACGACCAACACCTTAGTCTCCCTGCAACCACGGACCCTGCAAATGGTTCGATCATGTAAAATCGTCGTCATGTAAAAATCTAAATTAAAATGTAAAATAAAGGCGAGTACACATCCCTATAGATTGTTTTATTTTAAGATATTATGTTAATTGTTAAAATCCTTTATGTTTTTATGCGGTAGACTCTCCTATATGCGTAGGTCTTTTTGTTTCGATATAGCTAGTGTAGTTTTCGAGCATAAACTGTTTTAGTCAAGAGCTAAAACTTTCGCGATCGGCATCGGTCGGACGTTTGCGGCGACATTGATCGCCCGCTAAACTTAACAGAAGAGACCCTCACATATGTGAAAAACTACTTGTAGTTAATAATATTTTCTTTTTTTGATACTGTTGATGTGGCGATAAACTTAGCCTTAGACTTAGATAAACGTAGCCAGCTACAACAAGCCCTATATACTAATTTGCACATAAAAGTACAAGTAACTATGGAAAGAAAATTGGAAGCAGTATCGTACATGAAGTAGAACATAATTCAAGATCATGAGAACTGTGTGGTTCATAACGTGAAATTATTGCGCTGTGTCACTCTTACAACTATGTGTTTTTGGATGTCAGTGAACCAGAACAATATAATACGGTTCATAACAAATTACCTAAGCATGTATATGTAATATTTATTATTGTCACAATTATTATTATTTTTAGCATTTCTTCACAACAGGGAAGTCTAGTAAATAGTGATAAGACCGAAGATGGAAGCGCACTTCACTTAGAATCATCAACTACTAATACTGATTAATTAAAAAAAAATATACTGTCGAAAATACGCTTTATTTCTTTACAGTCAAATTTAATATCAAAATGTCAGATAATTAAGTCATCTAGGTATACTTCAAGAAATTGGGTTTTCTATTTAATCGGCTTTTTGGCATTCACAATTAATATTAAAATTTAAAGTTAGACTTACTATTATAAAACTGATATTTCTTTACACCATGTCCACAGAAGATGTTTCTCACGCCGCCGCGTTCGTCGAATCAACTCGCCGCCCGACTGGTTGGTCGCGTGACCAACAGACATACTTCGGGAGCACACTTTTATGTCAATTACACGGGTTTTACTATGGCCCGGGTCAGAGCGGCTGCTGCCTTTTGTGAAATACCAATCGTAATTCGAGGAAACGTTTTATTTATCGAGTTTTTTTAACAAAGCAATGCTTTCTACCTATCTATCTACCTAAAAATTAAAAGTTGTTAATGTTGATTAAAACTATGTTCAAGAGTTCAAGAGTCAAGTACAGACTAACATTTTACATACTGTTCCTTACGGGTAAGCACTTGGCCTTCATTTTCACCTGATGTTATGTGAAAAAGTCAGACAAGCTCCAAGTAAAATGGTCTTTAAAACAATGGTGTATAAAATGTTTCTACAGGAATCAACACCCACGTAAGAGATTCCCATCATCTGTTCTTCTGTTATGTTTAAGTATGTTCATGTAGTCTATTTTTATTTAAGGTTTTTTTATGGCATGTATATTTTATTATTATCACTTAATTGAATAAACTTAATATGTATATTTCAGTTCTTATAAATTTATGTACTATATGTTTCATTTACGTTCTTTGTCGCACCGCTTACCAATTTTTCTGCCTAGCCATTTGTTTTGCAAGATCAAGAACGGTTTCGGCGTAATAGCTCGAAGTACACGCAGTCGACTTGACTGTAAAATTTAAGCAATTTAACTTAGGTATTATGACAGCATTAGCGTAACTCTGTCTCAGTGTCTCAGTAATTAACCTTGAACTTATGACGTTCAAGTATAATTACTTACAAGTTCAACTTACTACTAGTTGTTGTCACTCTTCGCAGAGTGGTCGTAATCATTATAAACGATTTTAAGATTGGTGGCATAGCGTTTCAAGTTCATCATCATCATCAGCTCATTTATGTCCCCACTGCTGGGGCACGAGCCTTCCCTATGGATGGATAGAGAGAACGGGCCATAAACCACCATGCGGGCCAAGTGCGGATTGGTGTTAACGACTGCTTATGCAGCCGGGACCAACAACGGCTTAACTCGCCTTCCAAAGCACGGAGGAGCTCGAGATGATAAATTTTTGGTCACCCATTCGATGAACGGTGTTTCAATTTATATATAACTTAATGTTTTTTTATTTGTTGAATAAGATCTAGCTACATTATAACAAGTTAATTTGCACAGGCTTAATTGCAAAGTCAATTACATGAAACACCGCAACATTAATTATCAATGTCTAAAACAGCAGGAAATCAATACGTGAAAAGTATAGTAAATTTTAAACTTGTAATTAGTTTTATAATTTGTTATTAATGGCTTTATATTTATTTAAAATAAAAGCTGCAGTCAAGAGATATTAAATTGATAATATAGCGTTTGGGCCTACTGAGAGTCGAACCTGAGAGCCCTGGATCTGTGCTTTTATACAGCAAAAGAACAGTAAGAATACTATGTGAGTGAGAGGATTGTTGATTGTGACTTTAGGTATATGTATTAGTGCTTTGTAGTAATTTGTATGTCACCCTCAGACTATGTGTGGCGACGATCTTAGCAAGGTGGCAGGCAAGAGTTGGATTAGAGTAGCCGCGGATCGTGCTCAGTGGTGTGCACTTGAAGATGCCTATGTCCTGTCCAGCAGTGGATAGGCTGATGACGATGACGATGTAGTAGTAGCGATTAACGAGTAAAAAGACCCACGGAAAAACTCTAGTATCTTAATTTTACTTTTTTATTTTTTAAGTGCTAATTGCTGCACTGAAGCTAAATTAAATAAAATTTTATGAATATCTAGTATCTTAAGTTTAGTCTGTACTATGTTTCTTAGTAACCACCGTTCAAATTCAACTTGACAGATCCGTTCCGCTTTCAAGAGAGGCTCGTGCGCTCTTCACGAGCTATAACCATAATGGACAGTGGCGACGACGCAACCACAAAAGCGAAATAGTTTTAAATAAGATGATTACTTCAACTGTTATGTATGTACATGGATATTTTTGTTTATACTGAATGTGGCGTCACTGTTGTGGGTTCTACTTAAAATTGGTGATTTCGATGCTGTTTGGGACAATTTTGAGAGGAGCTCGATGGCGCAGTGGTCAACGCGCCCGGGTTGCGATTGCAAACGTTAAGCAAAAATTTGTCATCTCGAGCTCTTCCGTGCTTCGGAAGACACGTAAAACCGTTTGTCCCGGCTGCATTAGCAGTCGTTAACAACCACCAATCCACACATAAGTAACAAATCCATTCCAACATATATCGCGTTTACATTTTTTTCGGAATATTGAAAATGTTACAAGTTGCTGATCATTAAACCAATTTTTTTTTATTTTAAAACAAATACTATTTACTTTTTTTACTTTGAAAGCCAAAGGCGCCAATTCAATGTCAACAACTACCGCCATTAATTGGCGCCTTTGGCTTTCAAAGTAAAAAAAAGTAAATAGTGTTGAATAATTTCGGCGGGCTGGTTAGAACTACGATAGCTCAATTGGAAGAGCACCTGATCCGGTATGTCAGAAGGGTGCAGGTTCAAATCTTGCTCGTGGAAATTTTTTCAACATTTGTTTTTTTGTAATTGTTTCGCAACATAATTTGCGTTAAAATTATATAAACAAAACAAAAACATATTTTAAAATAAATTTTAAAAATGTTGTTTTTTTAAGTTTATGCTTGGCATGACTTATTTTTTTATCGTTCTCTCGATCGAACATTTTACAAAATAAAATTATTTTTGTAAATTTTATTTTCTAAATTAAGTGTTTGTATGGAGTACCTACTTCATTTCTTATATTTTATAATACTATTTTTAACACTTTTTCCAAATTGCTATAAACATTTCTGTTTAGCCGCTACCTTAGCAAACACCAAAACTTTCGTTGTTTTTTTTTTTTAAATCATATTTTCAATATGTTCGGAGTACCGAAGGTTGGGTGTTAATAAAAGAATCCACGGAATGCCCCCTACTAGTGCCGCTACCCGCTTTCCTAGTGAAAGTCAATTTGCACATTTGGTACGACGTGTCCGGCCGGCCAGCGTGCATGTTGTATGCCCATTCATACCAGTTTCATTATGTTACTCATCTTACAATAGTTTTACTTTAGGAGGAACAAATGATAAATTCTTTTAACTTTCCTATATTTGGAAATTTCTTATGAAGTCTTCATTCATTATTAAATCCTTATTTTTAGACTGATGATGATAATGATGACGATGATGATGACGATGATGATAATGATAATACGGATTTCTTGCTTTCATCTGAGTGCCGAGTTTATTTTAACCGGCTATGTGGTCTAGTGGCTAACACCAACGGTCTCAGACCCAGATATAGGTCCCGGTTCGATTCCCAGAGGGGGATAGTTCGTGTACTTGGTTTGGTTGGTGGTAGAGCTTGTTTGTCTGCCTGGCTAGCTACCACGATTTTATCTAAATATGTCGCCATAACACCAATTTTTGTAGCATTGTTATGTTCCGGCTAGAGATAAGATAGCCAGTGCCTCAGTATTTGAGGAACTTGGAAGAAGTGCACTTCCACCATTGGCCTTATCATCACTTAACATCAGGTGGAATGAAGACACTGTGCCGTAAGATATATAAAAAAGCAATTGGTGACCGAAATGATAGTGACCATATTTACGAAAACGAGAATTTGCTTGTTTGTCATCCAGCCTGCTTCAATGCAATACAAATTCTCGTTTTCGTTAAAGTGACCGAATAGTGAATAGAACGCACTCTCAGCACGCAGCAGACTCAGACTCCCTGTGACTAACAATCATGTCACTGTAAAGTGTTCGAGTGTGATGATCATGGGCTAATAGTTAATGGTGAGGATAGAATATGATGTATGCATGTAGGTAACTACATCAATGTAATGGACAATTATAATATTAACGATAAAAAAAATGTGGTTGAGGATTTATTACACACCAAGTACTCGCACCGCAGATTTAAGACAGCTGGTGGTTGTAGGTGTCAACAATGCCACTAAGATGAATAGTCAAGTGTAAAGTCAATATGTAAAACCCGACCGAAAGCATCTAGGAATATTATTTGAAAAATCTGTGCTTGCTTGTAACTTGTTGCATTTGCATCCGCAGATGCCTGTATATATACGTTTGCCTATGTAAGTAGTCCTATTGTTTTATTGCTTATTGCAGGAAAACAACTCAAAGCTATTATTGATGCACTCTCTTCCCAATTCCAATAGCCTTCTCAGAAATTTCCCAACCGATGGTAAAAGTTGGTGGAGAAAGTACATTTTTCAACCTGTCATACGATCCGGTATAAGGTTTTGTTTTTTTTTCCTTTCATATTATTATATGTTTGAGGTTACAAGTGAAGTTGCATATTTCTTTTCCCATAAACAACAACCATTTAAGTGTCAGTAAAAATAATGATACTTCTTCTCTTTTGCAAAGGTTATGGTACAATCTTCGCTTAATATATTCATGTGTCAGCTTTCTTTTGTTCTTGGACATACCTGTTCAAGAAGCAATATGCAAGTTTCCGTTATACGATAGAGTGAAACCGTCCATTCTATAATTGACGTGCCCAAAAGCTTGTATATTATAAATAGTGTATATTACATCAATTGAATCAAGTGCGCATGTTTTCTGGTCTGACTTTCAACTTGTAAAGAAGTTCAATATCATGTAAGAAACTCACTTCCGATTTCAAACTTTTGTTTGAAGTTATTACTAATACTCTGTCTAATAATAAAAAATCACATAAAGACTCGAAATAAGAAAATGCGAAAGTCAAATGCGCAAATGAAATGTAGCAATAAAAACGCACAACGGGTAGTACTTGGTCTAATCTGCTGGTGCAGTATTGATGTTTTCTGCATTTCGGTAACCAGGTTGTTTTGGTCAATTTCTTGAAAAATAAACTTAAAAATTGAAATTTAAACAGACATTTAAATGACCTGTACTCAAATTATTCGCACTTCAAATGCCACGTAATATGACCAAAACGCTACGCTTTATAGTGCCTTGAACTCAGAACTCCTTGAACTTGAACTCAGTAGAAAAAAAAATAAAATAGAAAATCTCTCCAACGATTGAAAACCAAACAATTCGAAAAGTGCATCTGCAAGTATTCTCCTCTTAGATATATACATATTGTTATCTGTTACAATTACAGAAACACCCAAAACGTCTGACGTAACCACTATGCCGAACATAACGGTAGAATTTACAAGTCCGAGCCGACTGCTATAATACTTTTCGTTCACTATACTTTTATTTTCGTCGGTCGATGTCTTCACTTTCACCAACTAATCGACAATCTAACTTCTATCTGTAGCAATTTCTCTATAATTTATCTAAGATGTGATCGCATGTGTTGTGGATTAAATGCACATGGCGCATCTTATTATTTTAACGAAATCTTTCTTTTGTTATCAAGAATTGTTATATTCTTTGAAAGGTATGTACGAAGGTACGGACGTTACTCCCGTTTGTTATCGTTAAAACCCACTAACCCACTTTGGGCGAGCATGGTGGGTTATGTGATATTTATTGCTCATGTGAAAAAGAGTGAACTCAGCAGTGGGACATGTATAGGCTGATGATGACGATCGACGACGAACTCCATAATGACTGTAAAAATCTAGTTCAACTTAAATAAACCGACAGAGTAACACTTAATTTAAATATGTTGAGATTGAAAACCACATTTACATCATGGTCGCCCAGAATGCGAAAGATCATGACATGGGTGGAACCCACGACCTATTCCGAACCCGGAACCTTTAGGTCTGACCAATAGTGTAACCACAAAGGCAGTTAAATTAGTGCAAACATGTTCTCGCAACAGCAATATAACATTGTTGTGAAAGGTGTTCTATCTGTTTCTAGAACCTTTTGCTTGTCGTTTTGTCTTTTTCGTTTTGAAAAGTTCTAAAACCTTTTATGGTAACACTTTCTCGTTGTAACGCAAATACGATATTGAAAGAGGTCGATCGTTTTACTTTCGGCGTTTTTTTTTAAGACAAACTAATATTACTCACAAGAACACATGATGATAAACAAGACACCAGCTTTGTAAATAGTAAAAGTTTATTTAACAAGTTTAGAAAACCTCCAAGGTTGTAAAGTTTATTTTCAGCTAATAAGGTCAAAGCAACTGGCACAAGTGTTATTGTGTTAGTGACGGAAGACAATGTAGCATCCATCATACCGAATGTAAGGAGACTCTCGAATATAGGTAATGGTTTTGACAAACCTGACAGATTTACAAGTGAAGTAGAAATTTTTTGAAAGTTTGTGCAATATATGGTAGATTCAGATTTTTAGCAACTTCAAGAGAATGGCAAAGTTTAGTTTCTTCTTCTTTGAAATAAAGTAAGAGAGGATAATGTCAGGCATTGTCATATATTGATACGTAGATAAGTGTTTTTGGCTACCGCGGAGAATGCTGCTTTATTGTGGTTTATGAGAAAAGTAAAGTTATGAACGTAAAGTGTAAGATCACAAATGTCTATTAAATGCGAGGATCACGGGTCTATCGACAAATAATAAGAAATTAATTAATAGGAAATAAGCACCAAACACGTCTGAGACAAACTATCGCTATTCCTTCTGCTGCCATACAACAGTGTCCTGCATTATCCTGTTCAAGATAAGACTGTACATTTTAGACGTGTACATAATCGTCGGGCGTACTTTAGACCGAAATGATACCAATAGTTATATAGTTAACCTTCAACTGTGGACGTGAATTTTTTGTTTCACTAACATGGACGTGGACTCTCTGAGGCCCCTGTACTTTATGACTGAAAATTTTATAATTATTTGGTATAGTAGAAAAAGTTAAGCCTTCATATTATTAAGTAGGCTTAAATGAAACGAAAAAATTAAAAATCAAATAACTTTTATTAAATTTTACTTAATATTAGGAATTTACGAACGGTGAGGCAAATTTCATTCTTTGGCGACATGAGATCAGATCACGTATCGGTACTTTATATTTTAAATAAAGGTTAGAGAATAAAAAAAATGTTTTTCTTCTAATTATAAACAATGAAAAGTAAACAAAAATTAAATTTGACCTCTTAGACAGTAAAATAAAATTTTCTAAGCACAATACTTTCCTTGCAAAACGATTTTCAGTAGACTTGATAGATATTATTACTATTCATTTTTTACAGAAAAGTCTAAAAACAAAACAAAAACTTTGAATGGGAATAAAACAATAACTTTGTATGAGAATATACTTTGTATGGAAAACGTGGACGTGGGGCCTCACAGGCTCCAGCCGAATTTTAAAGATTAAATACTCACGTGTTTTGAAGCCGGCGATACAACCATTCCGATCTACAATTGTTTTTCTACTACCTTGAAAGGTACTGAGAAGTCCAATGTCGGGGGAAGATGAGAATGTGACGTATATGCAAAATCCTCAGATAGGTCGGGGCCTCTGAGACCCCACGTCCATAGTTTAAGGTGTCAGCGGTGATCAGGCAGAACGCAGGCCTCAAAAACATACATAAAAATCTCATCTGATTGATGAGATATACTTCACAGGCATGCTTCTCCCGAACCAATTAACGAAACACTGGCTACAGCAAATGCTGTACCTCAGAACAATAACAAATGCTGGTACAGTACAGTACTGTACATCTATTTTGTGTCATAGTTTGAAAAAAAAATTGTGTGGCTAGTTATATATAATTTAAAATCATAAAATATAATCATGTATAATTAAATATCTTAGAGTAACTTAGAAAAAGTTTTGTAATCATTTGGTTCATGTGGTATTTGTCCAAGTGTTATCTGTTTGGAAACGATGTAAACAAACGTTAGTGAATCTAATTTATTTATTTATTTATTTAAAAAAAGGCACAACTACTGAATACAATTCCACATATTTTCCTAAGATATTGTGTTTCGGCTGTCGTAGGATTTCCGTCAGTTATAGAATATATAGAGTTGCTACTACTCCTTTTACTTTTAATGAGGTTAAGTACTATAATGTGTCATACGTAATTGATTTACGATTACAGCTCTATTTAGTTCACACGAAAAATCAAAACAAAACCACAATGTTCCGATGATTACCGAGAGACATTAAGAAAAAAAAAAGAAGCACTGTACTTGAAAGCAAACTTGAAAAGTTTTTAGAACGATAATAACTGGACATACCTAGCACACTTCAAAGAGTAGTTAAGTGTTTTGTACATCTCACTCATGGCTATTACAATTAGCAAGAGATCAAGTGTAACTAGTAATCTAGATCAATGGATTTTTGCTCTCCTTTTTTCTTCAGTACTCACTATCGTTCTACTTTCAATGGTGGAAACGTGGCTGGTGGTAAGTGTTTGTGTGATGTTGCTAGCAAATATTAACTATAGTGTATTGAATTCCTAGAAACATTTCATTTGAAGAAAAGCGTGTTTGCAAGTTGTTTCGTTTCTGTAAAGATTTTGATCAATTTTATACTGACTGACGTTTCTAATCCTAACCCTTTGCGAGTTCTTGTATTATTTGTTAATATTAACAATTGTGTGCAAAATTTTGATCCGTGATGAGCTTCTGAATCACAATTATTTTGTTATACGTTTGATTGCGCCTGTGATTGCGCCAGTTTTACATGCATTTTTCGCTATATATATTTGATATATATATATTTGATAAAGCGAGACCGCAATACAGAACGCTGCACGCCAACGAGCTCGCTGCGGCTGCAATCGCAAATTACTGCACCGACAGATGAAATTAATGAATGATGATTTTGGAAAGATGGCCGCTTGCTTAGAGGAGATCTCCATTTTTGGTCGTCTGATAGCTATTACCGCGTTACGAGTATTAAGATAAGATAAGATATGATACATTTTTATTGCTATAAAAATTGTGTAAATACTTAGCAGGTGTTAAGCATATAATAATGGGAACAAACAATTTACACTAGTCGGCCGTGACTCGGGCATGCAATTTTTAGTAGGTAGGTAGGTACATGTTACATAGAAACAACCACTATTCTGTTTTTGTACCGAAATATTCAGTCAAACTGTAGAACGCCTTATCTATAAGCCATCTTTTTAGTTTTATTTTAAAACAGCTTAAATTTACTGAGGCTTTTTGATCAGTGGGCAGATGATTGAATATTTGGATACCAGTTATACACTCTTGTGATACAGGGCATTGTTAATATATGGTAAAGACGAGCCATATGCATATCTCTTCCGCAAATTGCAATTTTTTGTGCTTCTACGTTTAAAATACTGAATATTGCTTTTTATAAAAACAGCCATCTCTAACACATAAATACCCGTCAGCGTTAAATAATCTCTAAAACATTTCTCAGAGTCTCAATAGAGTACATACTGTAAATATTATTTTGTCAAGCATTTCTTTTGTAGTATAAAGGTAGATTTTACATTAACAGAGAGAACTGTGAGAGACCACGCGCTTTTGGTTTAGGTCCGTGTTCCAGCCAAGTTTTTCCACCGGCCAACCTGGTGCCGGTTCAGACTGCTCGCCCGCCTGCAGCACACGTGGTGCCTACGGCCGCTTGCTGATCAAGGTTTTTCATTTCCCTCCTTTTTTTCCATCGAACTGTTTACCCATTGCCCCTGTCGCCATCCCTCGCAGTTCGAGACATCGCCTAGCCTAGTATAACGCCAATAAAAAATACAGTCCACCATAAATTACACCATCGCCCGCGCCATCAACGTTTGTTTTGTACGACGTTCATTATGTTTAATCACCATAACACAGTATTGCCTCGACTTGTAGATAAATTTCATGATCTGCACATAGCAATTTCATGGCTTCAATTGAAATCAATAAACATAATTTTAATGTATCAAAAACCTTTTTTCAATTACATCCAATAAAACTTTATAGGACTTAATAAGTTAACAACAACAAAACAGGCAATTACTGCTTGGTGACAGATAAATTGATATGACTGTGGTAAAGGTTCTAAAGATTCTTAGCAGGAAGCGTTTATGCTGCTTTTTAAGACGTTTGCAACAAAGTAGCTAATCGGTGCGCAAGGAAAAAAAGCACCAATAGGATTTCTCCATTTTACACAGCAAGTAAACAATCCTATTTTTGAATTTCTTCTTCGTACTACCTTGGACAGCTCTAGTGAAAAGGAGCTTATAGTCTGCACTGTGGTAGCCGTGAGACCAATCTTATATTCGTTTGCCGATAGAGTCGAAAAAACACTCTGACCGCATTGAAAAATCGCCTCGCCATCGACCACTTTCATTTCCATATTAACATGTCTAATGAAAACTGAATTAACCTAGAAAATAGGTAAACATTCGGTTCTTTAGTTTGACGTATTGACTGACATCCAAAACAGGTTTTACTTGAGCACAAAAGTTTCACTGTCTGGCCTTATTTATAACTTTTTTAAACTTTATACATTTTTGATGCATAGTCAATGTGTAAGCAGTATACTCGAGAACGGGAATACAGTTTTTTTTTGTAATAATTTATTTCACTCGATGATATGATATTTTTAAAGTCACTACATGAGGTAACAAGAGCTTCTCATCAAATGTTAAGTGATGGTATGTCTAAATATAAGCGCAATTAATTTTAGGTTCACCCGTAGTTGTTAACAGGTGAACTGACTATAATAGTGACTCAACTTGCCTGTCAATGTGGGAACGCAAATACTTCTAACATTGCTATTATGGTGCAAGACTTAGAAAGGGTAAAGGTAGTTTCTAGAGAACTATAACAAGCCCTAACATCACCCATACCAAAAAAAATCATACAGGTTGTCTCAAAAACAACGCCAATTATAAACGAAGGGCAGGACTGCTTTTTACAGAAAAAAATGGGTTTATTTTAATAATAAAAAAAACATTTTAACATTTTGCTTTTAAAATTATTATATCATTTGCGAATGATAACTTCTACAAACAGACAAATATACTTAGATGAGTATGAGGTATAAGGGTTTATTACAGGTCAACCGGCTTTGTTGTTTTACGATGAGTCTACTGCTTGTGGCGATGCTGTGGCAACTATCCTTCCGCTGACGTCATTAAGTCCGGCTTCAGTGAAAGTGCGCTAAATATTTAGTCCCTTTTATGCCGTACCGTTTTGGAAACGTTATTTCGCTAGTGATTTCATTCATAAAAATTATACCAAGGGTATGTATCTATGTGATGGGTAACGAATGGTTTACTTGCACACATCGTAGTCGTAGATACATAACAGATGTTCATATTCAGAACAACGTCAAACTCCCGAGAATTTTCATTGTTTGGCGGCGCTGACCAGCGCTCGCGCATAGGTATCAAATCTTAAGAGTTAATTTATTTGATTGATGACTAGTTGACTCGGCGGACTTCGTATCGCTTTGACAGTTTCCATAACAACAGTAACAACAACAAATAATTTTGTGTTGGAAAATTACTTCGTCGTTTTTAGTATTTTCCGTTACATAATATATATGTTTCTCACCGTTTAAACCTTCCCTAAACTTCCACAAATATTTCAAAATCAAAATTAGCCAAATCGCTCCAGCCATTCTAGAATTACCACTAAGTATACAACGTGTAACAGATTAAATGCACACCCTCTTAAGTGGTGACACAGTCCATGAAATCGAACAACTTTTGTTATACGACTTTTTCGAAATTCGCAAAACAAAATCGTCTAGCTAGTCGTCTAGTTGTATATCCATTTTAGCAAAAATTTGTCATAAGACAGTGTTTCCTAGAAAGTAATATTTTCTATAATTTATGTAAATACAAGTTTTATGACAGTCAAGTTCACATTTAACAATCTTGACTTAACAATGTAAAAGTTAAGGACCGAAGAACCGATACGCTACTTTAGTTGTAACTTGGCCAATGGCTTTTATGAATACTAATTAACAATGTCAAGGCCATACCATAATAGAGTTAGCTATACTAATTTATGACGGCAACGGTAAAAACCTTTAACCCTGGATTAAGATTAGCAGATAAGCAGTTAGAAGAACTCGATGGCGCAGTGGTTATTGCTGAAGTTAAGCAACATTCGTGGGTGACCAAAAATGTATCATTTCGAACTCCTCCGTGCTCCAGAAGGCATGTAAAGCCGTTGTTACCGGCTGCGTCAGCAGTCGTTAATAAAATGTTTTTGTTTTGTGTATATAATTTTAACGCAAATTTAGTTTCGAAACAAGTTACAAAAATACAAATATTGAAAAAAAAATCCACGAGCAGGATTTGAACCTGTACCCTTCTGACGTACCGGGTCAGGTGCTCCCCCAATTGAGCTATCGTGGTTTTAACCAGCTCGCCGAAATTATTCAACACTATTCACTTTTTTACTTTAAAAGCTAAAGGTGCCCATTCAATGTCAACAACTACCGTCATTAACATCCGATCATAATATTTTTAATTTATTTTTTAATGAGGTTAGTTGTTGACACTGAATGGGCGCCTTTGGCTTTCAAAGTAAAAAAAGTAAATAGTGTTGAATAATTTACCCGTAATGTCAGAAGGGTCAAATCTTGCTCGTGGAATGTTTTTGAACATTTGTGTTTTTGTGAGTCGTTAATAAATTAACAACCACCAATTCGCACTGGACCCGCGTGGTGGCTTATGGCCCGAACTCCCTCTCTATCCATAGGAAAGGCTCGTGTCCCAGCAGTGGGGACGTAAATATTAGGCATTGCATATACACGTTTAACTTTAAACCTACTTATTTGCCGTTTTTTTTATAAGTAAAACAAAAAACACTTCCATAATACTTAGACTTAGACAAGACTTAAATGCAACTTCTCTATACGTTTGTTACTATTCTTATCCAGAAATAACGAGATACTTCTGGTTCTTGCGCATCCTGAATAGAAAGATCCGTTAGTAAAAAGTCACAAAGGATTTTATGTTTTTACGTATAACAAAGCTGGTGACATAATTAAGGTTGACGAAGTATAAAAGAAAAGAGCAGCAACATTCTATGATTTTTTTAAGTTGAACTTCTCTATGAAGACAATCTCTTTTAGTAAAATAAAGTTTATGTAAAGAAATAGTAGATCTGTGAGAAAAGATAAATAGGTCAAAGGACCTAATCCGATCCGATAAAGATCAGAGGCAATCAAATAGATGACAATAGCTGAAAGCCCGAGGATGCCTCTTAAGGTTGGAAATTCAGCTCGGGTTGACCGTGTCGTGATGGTGGAGAAAATTGCTATGGGTATAACCGGTTCTTCGTGTTTTTCGGCAACAAGTACGGTTGTCTTGATCCAATCGATGTGCATTTGTAGTTTGTCTCGGTAGTGGACTTAAAAGTTTTAAAAGGGCGGGATGTAGAGCTTGTCACACGAATGAGTTGTCAAAACTTAAAATTAACCGAAGCAAATTACTCACCATCCGGTAACATCTAGCGATTACCGAAACGAACATGTGATTTTCTATTGCCGTATTCACTGAGTGATCATAGTCTATTTTGAAAGGCATTTTAACAACACCGGAAGTTGTTTGTATCGGATTTCCCTAGCTGCGTTGGTTCAACTCACCAACTAGTGCTAGTGCATTGGTTTCCATTCTGTTCTATAGGTTATTATCCCAATCTTGAGCTCTTGTTCATGGGAGAATACCTGGGCCTAGAGCCACTATTTCAAAAAGTCCACAATCGTGACTTTGTGACCTGATTTTGACATTTTGACTATGGGAAAAGTTTCAGATTCAAGCAAATCTGCAATGGGTTGTTCTGCTGATAATGATGAACGCAATAGATTGTAGTAACCCGTCGATAACATAATTGATCAAAGTAGTAATCATTCAAATAAGTTTTTAATTATGTAACTGCCAGTATTTTAATTAGAAACTTCTTGCGTGGTTCCAATAATAATTCTTATTGTTATGATTCCGTTTGAATGGCCTTGGTCATGCAATATTTATGTTCTATGTACAGTTACGTGATTTCCAATTACGCGTTCATCAAACTACTAACTTTTTCAGTATCTCAAATTCTCAGATAATGGCTTAAGCGTGACCACATAATTGTCTGGATAACTGGGCATATCTTGCGGCTAACAGTTTCAAAACTGTTAGTCTTGATTACTTTTAACGAATTGTTAGTACTCAATATATAAAGGAAACTCGATCGTATCATCACATTTTTGACATTTGCGTATCCTTTTACAGTGTCATATTTATAGAGCAACTAGTTGTTGCCCGCGACTTCGTTCGCGAAGACTACAGTAAAAAAAAAACGTATCCTATATGCTGGTCTGGGTCATAGTCTGTATATGAGGAAAGTTTCAATAAAATCCATTCAGTAGTTTTTACGTGAAAAAGTAACAAACATCTATCCATACTTACAAACTTTCGCGTTTATAATTTTAGTAGGATATTATCTTTCTTATCGTTTTAACTTCTTGAACGTTTTGATCGTTGGGTCTGTATTTTGCCTCTCTAGAATATTCTCTTTTTTAACTTTTTAACGTCTTGATCGTTAATGAGACTATGTATTTTGCCTCTACTCTTTCTTGTCAAGATGATGAGTACTGAGTGTGTTAATTTTATCTATCATTCGATAAAGTTAATGAAAAGGAGAATTTGTTTAGCATTAAAGCAATGTCTCCGGCAAACAGGGTAAGTTTTCTTTAGGTGACAATGTCAGCGTCACCGGCCTTTTTTTGTTGCACCATACCTGTGCCCGGGATGGTAATGTAATGTGGTAAGATAGTAATGTGGGACTGTCCCCCAACCCTCAAGGGGGGAGCAAACCCACTTAAAACTCCTGTACTTCCCCTCACGTGCCGCTAGTCTGATTCGGGTCCTATCACCGGTGTTTGCTGATGTTATAATAAAGTCATCGTAGCGTACCGTAGGTACCGCGTTTGACATGCGATCGTTAAGGAACTTTCTCAACGACGTGTCAACGGATGGGTGACCGGTTTTTTGACATCTCTATCTTTTTTGTGCTTCGGAAAGCACATTTCGCTATTGGCCCAATGGTCCAATCTCTCCATGTCAATAGTACCTCCATGTGGGTATGCGTAATCTCAGGTGTGGGACGTTTATAGGTTGATGAAGATGATTATGATGTTGGGGGGAGGAGGGGGCACCGGACACCGAAGAACAGGTTATTCCTAGTTTGGTCGAAGGTAGCTTCAACTTTTGTCAACCAGCGTTGCCTCAATAAAATTTATGATGATAAAATGATTACTAGGTTTCATCCCCCCCCCCCCCCCCCCTGCGAGCTTGCATAGCGGGACGAGAAAGAAAGGAGAGTCCCACCTAACCCGAGGTCGTATATGACATTATTTTATCTGGTTAAAAAAAATCAGCCAACATACTGTCTAAGCATACGCCGTCCTTTATGAAAGCAAAAAAAAAATTTTCCGTAACTATGCCGCTTCTAAGTACGTAAAGTACGCTAGCTGAACGATTCCACTGCGAGCAGCATTTATTAAGTTTTAAAAAGGATAGCCTTATATAGGTGTTTAAGCTTTCTAACTCCTCATTATATTATTCTTAATGAATTAAACGAAACCTCTCAATCTGCAACGATGACCACGAATTTTTGCTTTCTAATCATATATGCGAATAATAAAGCAAAACAAAACAAAACGCGCTCGTTTAACGTCAAACAAAGTAAGTAGGTATCAAACTCACCTCCTTTACTATCACACCACATCCAAGGAAAAAAAAACACTTCGCTACGTGCACAGTAAAAAGTTTTGTTTACGTTTCCAAAATAGAGGTCGACATCGAGAAATGTCAAAATGGGTGTACGCTCGCCGCGCTTGCGCCGCGGTAGGAAACGGCTGACTAACTAAGTTGGGAGATAAGTCTAGTAAAACCGGTGAGCGGGACGGGCACCTCTCTTTCGCACGTTTGGCACGTAGTGTTGTGCGTTGGTTTTGTCGATGTCGGTATACGAAATTTCTCAAAGTGTTATGGAATTGATGTAGAGCTTCACGTATATGCGCGTCGTTTTATGATCGAAGTATCATTTTGCAATTGAAAGTCCAGATAAGGAAACCAAAGTATCATGTTTTAATAGATCCAGACTGCAAGTTAAATCCGGGATCAACGACTGTTTCGGTAATAGTCGTGTGAGACTTTTTTTATGATTTTTGCTTGCATATTATGGTGACGTATGTATAATTCGATTTTGTAGATTACAAATAGCTTCTTTGGGCAGAATTCGCTCATATTTATCGAATATAACCTAGAAGAAGGCGATTAATGGTAGGTAATGTCGTCAACAGTGGTTATTTTAATTGTGATTATGAACGGGATTTTTATTATGTATTTTCTGTTTATATATCTTTGAATAATTGAAATTTCGGCCCAAACGGTCCAAAACAACAAAAACATTGGTAGTAATAATAATATCTACAGTCAAAAGGAAAAATGGCTTAATGAATGAATTGGTACCTAGCTATTACTATATTAAAGTGTAACATTTTTTTAATGTAAATAAAGCATAAGGAGTCAAAGTTTTTTTATATGTTGTGGTTGTCTTCTATATTTTTTGTGTTTATTTGTAATTCCATTATGTGTCCTGCTATAATAAGGCATTTTTCAATATTTTTGACGCTTTAAGGGAGAAAAGAGCTGGACACTTGCTGAGATTCTTGCCGGTTCTTCTCAGTACAAGATCTCCCGCTCAAAGTAGACTTACGAACTGATGGCAGAGTAACATTCACAAGAGCTACTTGTAGCCTAAACTTGATTAAAGCATACAATGATTTTGAATTTTGAATTTTGAAAGAAAATAAGATACAATTTTTGTTAACGTCATTTCCTTTCTACTGTTTTTTTGTATAAAAAAATCTAGTTAAAATTATTGTTATTTATTAATGACCATGATAACTAGTTTATAAAGTTGTTAAGTTTTCGATGACACTTATCGACGTAAGCACAACACTACAGTTTGTCAAACCATGCTTAAGAGCAAGGTGAAGATCTGGGTCTTTGACCGCATACAGAGGCCGGTGACAACCGATTTGCTAAACTAAGATTTAAGGTTTAATTTTTTTAAATATTTTTTTTTGTTTATTGTTTGTTTAAATTTTTGCATCAGCATGATGCATGCATGATCTACCATACAAACGTAAGGTAGGACCAAAGGTAGAGTAGAGATGTGACATGGCATGTGCAAAATTTTAAGATATCTATAAAAAACAAATAAGCTTATATTGAATTAAATGTTAAAAGTAACCTCCTTAACGAATACAGTTTAAGATTCGGTCTGTGCGTAGCCCACAATTGTTTTGCATACCCATGTCTAAAAACAATGTATCTAAAAATAATCCCTTGCACAGAATATGTACCTTAATTTAACGCAATTTGCATCTTGACGTCAAGAGATCACTCATAGCAATGCAATTCAAAAACTGCACAACAGGCTACTAATACAGGCTATCATTATTTTTTATTTGAGTTGTATTTAATCTTTATAAACTACAATTAAGTTAATTTTATAATCATTCTTTTTTAAAATTATATTGTCAATCATTGTGGCAATGCATTTATGTTTTGCACAATTCTAATTGGGCACAAGGCCACATGCATGCACTTATAAATTATATTATAATTATATATATATATATAATAAGTTAGTGTAGCTACTGTATGATATCTGTTTAAGTGCCTTTAACAAAACTATAAATGAATAAAATCACATAGTTCTACTAAATCTTATTACTGAATTTACAGTTGCGTTTATATTTACATTTACATTTTACGGAGGGCGGATGGCGGATTTATCATGGATTTCCGCAAAATACATATGTTAAAAATTTATGTTATGAATGATAATGAATGATATGAATTTATATGATATTAAAGCAGCATCTGTTGACAAGCTATAGTTATTAAGCTGGTGTTTACACACTTTATTGCTCACACACACATAGAAAACGAATATCCGCCTCTTTCTCTTTTTGCCGCCTCTGTGGTCTAGTGGCTAAGACCACCGGTTTAGACCCAGAGGTCCCGGGTTCGATTCCCAGCGGGGGGTACATGTTTGTGTACTCGGTTTGGTTGGTGGTAGGGCTTGTTTGTCCGCCTGGCTAGCTACCACCATCTTATCTAAATATGTCGCCATAACATCAATGTATGTAGCATTGTTGTGTTCCGGCAGCTAGAGATAAGATAGCCAGTACCTCACTAGTTGAGGATCCCGGATGGAGTGCGCTTCCATCACTGGCCTTATCATCACTTAACATCAGGTGAGATCAAAGCACTGTGCTTACCCGTAAATATAAAAAAAAAAAAAAAAAAAAAATCAAACAATTTTATACTGTCGATGTCGAATAGTCAAAGTTTACAAAAAACTATGGTTCTATCCACGTTAAAATGATTCTTGATGAATATTAGGTAGGTTTGTGATAACAGAGAAAAATAATTTCGTTCGAATAGTAAATTATTTCTATTTAGTTACATAAAGATAATAATGTATATTTATTTATAAAATAATAAGTTGTTATAATTTAAAATACAATTGACTTACCGACACAGTTAAACTGCTTTAAACGGTGGCGGTGTAACCGGTCGCTGCAATTTCTAAAGTGACAGCTTGGGTGCTTGGTCAAGATCACCCATCAGAATGGGGCGATGCGAACTTTACTACAAATTGGAATAAACGTTTTTAATTCCTGTTTTTCTTTTTATTGTGTCACCTACTGTGATCAGCAGAATATCAGTGCAGCAGGCCCTGCTTGGTGCGTATGCTTACACTAAGCTGGGCCCACAGGCACCGTGTTGGCATCACATAATATAGTGCCCAATATGTATGTTAAATATTATTTTGTGTTTCCAGCTATATGTAAATTGTGTATTTGTTATAAATAATAAATAAAATAAATAAATAAACTTTCCTACACTCACACCAATTATCTAGCCCAAGAGAAGCTTCGTTATAAAACTTGTTAAAATGGTTACTAGACAACGGATAAACATACTTAAAATACTTAAATACATACTTATTATACATAGAAAACGCCCAGACCCGAGACAAATTTAAAAAAACAATAATTTCTAAATTGTCCCGACCGGGGATCGAACCCGGGACCTCAGAGATGGCGACACCATGAAAACCGGTGTACAAACCACTCGACCAAGGAGGTCGTCAATGTTATGTTATGTCAAAAAATGCTTTTCTTTCTTTTAAAAAAAAAATGCGTAGGTGTACACACGCCTCAGACTACCACAAACTGTAAAATTTCCTTGATAGACTTAAACTTTATGTATGTTGCGCATTATGGTTGAATATTTATTGAATGAATTCGACAGTTTACGATAGGTTGATGTGCAGGCGTTTTGTATAGGTACTATCAGAAAATGCGTTAAAAATTTACTACTACCGCAAATTTTGACAGACTTACATTTTCTTTTCTTTTAACCAAAGAAACGTAGAGCTACGTCGGAGAGCTGCAGGTGCTGATGTGGGACCCTCCTCGATTCCCCAAACGATGAAAACAGATGCCATTATGAATATACCTAGTAAAACTGTACTTTATCTTAAGGCGATACTAAATACATCAACTTTCATCGAAGGTTGTAGGAGTATGACAAGACCAACAAATCTGAAATGTTGATATAGATAACTTCATGCCTTTGTCTTTAAAAACCCTTGCTCAAAAACACGATTGTGCAATTTTGACTCAATCGTAATTCTTCACGAAAACACCTCTAAAAATCATTAATGCTAAAATTACACTGAAATTACTTAATCTATATGTTTTGAAATCACTCAAATATATTGGTAACATCAATATTCGTAATTTCATCAATATCATCATCGGCCTATCTTAGTCCACTACTGGACATAGGCCTCCCCTAATGAGCGCCATAGTAATTTAATTGCTGCAAATTTTGTACAAATATTTTTTTAGATTCTGCTTAATTTGCGGTCTCAATTTTTGCAGACGCTACCTATAACAGAATCTAAAAAAAATATTTTTATAGAATTACTGAATTTTTAGAGGTGTTTTCGTAAAGAATTACGAGCGAGTCAAAATTGCACAATCGTGTTTTTGAACAAGGGTTTTTAAAGACAAAGGCATGAAGTTATCTATATCAAAATATTCAGATTCGTTGGTCTTGTCATACTCTTACAACTTTCGATGAAAGTTGATGTATTTTTTCAAAGTGTCGCCTTAAACACATCTTTAACTTGATTATACAGGAAAGCTTAAACTTTGACTCTCATCTCACCTAATAAGATATATAATAATAATAAATAATGAAACGACTATGACTATGATAAGGTGAGAAAAGTTCATAGGTGGAAGCATAAATCAGAATATATTTAAAAATGTTGTAGAAAGCACACTTCGTTTGAAATTCTCAATTCATACCAATAAAAATGAATGTTTTTTGAAGGGCATTACAATAAATCCTAAGTTAGAAATAAATATAATTCAAGCTTTCATAACTTTGATTACTATAATTAACTAGCGGCCCGTCCCTGCTTCGCTCGGGTGGACATTTTTTTTTATATTGCCTGTGTTACTCAGCGCTAATGTAGCATTCTAATGATGAAAGATTTTTTTAAATCGGTCCAGTAGAGAGTGGATTGTATGGGAAAAGAAAATTGTTGTTTTTACTATTTTCCTCGTATTTTTTACGTTTTTTCTCTCCGTAAGAACCTTCCTCAGACTGCTTGACGAAAACACAACATAAAATAAATCAGCCAAATCGGTTCAGCCGTTCTCGAGTTTTGCGATTAGCAACACATTTGGCGATTCATTTTCATTTATATAGATTAGAGATCCAAATTTAAAAGGATAACACACATAACAAAAAATAAATATAAAATAATAACTTCAACAAACAAACTTACTAACTTTCTTACAAAAATCTTTTAAATTTTAATAGCTTTTTTCTGTTGTTAAAAGGTTTCTTCTTCTGGTCTCTAAAATTAAAAGGAATTGAATAAAAAGCTGGGAAGATTTTAGAGAAAGAAGAAAAACAAAAGTTTTGTAATATTGCAAAAAAATGCTTCCGATACCGGGAATCGAACCCGAGCCTCCTGGGTGAGAGCCAGGTATCCTAGCCACTAGACCATATCGGATCTTGTTTAAGATGGTAAAATACATAATCAAATTACACTTACATCAATTTTTAGCCAGTAATATAAAAAATAAATGTCAGTCATTCATTACAAATATCTAACAGTAAATAAATATAATGTGTGTTAAATAAAACAATGAAAATCAGTTTGTGTTCTTTAATTTAGATTGCGACTGCAGCGCCCTCTACTATGAAAGTCAAAATTTAGATCGTTGTATTAAAAGTATGCTTTTGTCTTGCCATTTTTACGGCCGCTTGTTGACCCAAAAACTTCGGCTACGGTACCATAGATGGCACTGTAGTAAAGTTTATTAATAAAGTAATATTTTGCTGATTTGAAAACTAATTTAGGTAAGGTTACATTAAAAGCGCAAAATCACGATTATAACTAAACATTTTATTTATATACTCATTCTGTTTTCATCGAGTTCAATAAACTACACATTAATTTTAAATGATTATTAGTATAAACAAATTTTAACTACTTATAAAGTAATTAGTTGACTCAATTCATATTTATAATAGAAAGGCGCTTCTGTTCAATTATGGATGTCTTACTACCGCAGTTCGAGATGTCCAGTAAAGTTGCTTAAATTTGTACCAATGATTTGCTTTGCAAAAAAATATCTAAAAAAAATTTGCAAAAAGAACAATTTGGCATGTACTTTTTTGAAATAATAAATGATGGTACGAAGTAATAAGATAAGAGAAGTACTAAGATTAACTGTGATCTCTGATAATGGCAGTTAAACAACAATTGTTTCTTATACAAATACAAAATGTACTTAAATAATTATAGCATAAGTTCACTCATACACATTTGCTTATAAAAACAGATAGGCTTTAAAGTCCGGCTCCACAAGGCTATCAAGCACGTAGAATTTCATCAAATAATATAGTCATTCCCACGGATTATCTTCTACATTCTCGTTGACAGCATCTTTCATTTTGTTAAACTTCTTCCTATTCATTCTGCTCTCAATAGGGCCTTCTACAATCTCACCTTTATTGAAATCATCAGCTATTATAATAGGTTTGAAGTCATCAACCGCTTTAACGTTATTTGCCAAAACATCTTTCTGAGGTTTAGCTTTCTGTATATTTTTCATAGGATAGTAAACGTATTTGACACCATTGACATATTTATAATTAGGCCTTAACTTTCGTCTATTAATACTACCACCTAATATCCTGTTGATCCAATAAGTGTAAGCATATTGAAGAACGTCTACGATTCCTCTCTTCCTTCGAGATTTGGGTGTGTCTGCTCTAATTTTACTGTTAGCAGCAACTTTCTTGTTATCATTGTGTCGTACGAAAGGTGTGGCGTAGTATACTATAGGCTTGTTATGTATAGCTTCTAGTTCAGTTTCGACAATAGCACGGCTTTGCCATTGTCCGTTTGCGTCGTATCCTCCGCCTCCGCCGCCGCCGCCGCCTCCGTAGTCGGAACCTGGGTTGTGAAATTGTGTGTTTTTATTGTTTTCGTATTTGGGTTTGGTTTATTGGAGGTTTTTTATATTGGGAATATACCTGCTGGCATCCATGCACCACCACCACCACCGCCGGCTTGCCAACCCTGTAAATTGTATTAATAAAAATGTAGCTTTACAGTTCTAGTAAAGGTTCAGTGTGCGTACTTTGGTATTCAGATGAAATATAATGAATAAAATAATAATATGGACCAATAAACAGTGGAGAAATAAGCTTGATGGTTTTTTTGAACTAAGTCGACAATCAATCATACGGTCCTCCTTTAGTTAAGTTAAGCGGTCTATGTAACATATTAATGTCTGCTCCACCATGGCTATAATTTGCGTTTGTCAACCCCGATGCCCAATGTATGATAACAAAAAGTTTCTATATCACATACTTTCAGACTTGAACATAAAAATGTAAGACGCTGCTCTTTAGCGGCACAAATAGTTGTGGTAAGTATAGACTGCTGACCATTATATTACAGGCGTTATGCAATGAGATGTTAATATTCTGACTGAGGACGATGATGAGATGACGAGTAAGTACTTTTTGGCACTAATATGACAAACAACGGTTCACTAAATGAAGTCAAATTTTTTTTTTCAAATAAACTTAGGAAATTGCTTTTGAATCGTTCATAAATTTTTTACCTACTTCCCATTCAGGACGTCTACGTCTTTTATAAGGACGGACGGACGTCTTTTATAAGGTTCCGTAGTCAACAAGGAACCCTTATAGTTTCACCATGTCCATCTGTCTGTCTGACAGACAGCTGTCTGACCCCATAGACTCTTAGTACTAGAAAGCTGCAATTTGGCATGGATATACATATTAATAACGCCGACAAAGTGGTAAAGTAAAATTTTGAAAAATATTTTTTTTTAGGTTACCTCCCCTACACGTGAAGTGGGGATGAATTTTTTTTTCTTGTTTACTCCTAAGTGTGGGGAGTCGTTGGATAGCAATTTTAAAAACAGTTTTTTGATTGAGGCATGCGTTTGTGAGCTATTAAGCTTTAAAGTGCAATATTTTGTTAGAGTCAAGTGTCCCCCCCCTATGCCAGCCAAATGGTTATTTTTGGATACGTGAAAAAATTCACGGTAGTTGTATATATGACGAAGTTAAAAGGGAAACTATCACAGCTAAGTAGGCTTTACAAGTTTACGAGTAACAGTCGCCCAACTTATAAAATGTACTTGGCGCAATACAAATTCCTCATTGGGAACTACTTAAATAACGTTGTTAGGTATTTCAAACCGGTAGTATCTACATTTAAGTATATGAGCCATCGTTAAATAAATGTTCATAAAAGCCCTCTTCTCAGAGTCCGCATTATTGAGATGGGCTACGGAACCCTACACTGCGCGTGGCCCGACACGCACTTGGTCGGTTTTCAAAAGTGTTTCCTTAATGTGTGTCTTAAATTTCTCAAAGGGTCATATAAAACGGTCATCACAATATGCCCTTTTCTAAAGCTTACCTTATGCCATGACTGTGACAAGCTTATCGAAAACTGCATCCAATTATCGCCCTATCGCCCTAAGGTTATAAGGTTTAAAGAGTATTTATTATTACTTACTCCATCTCCACCACCGCCGCCGCCGCCACCACCCTTCTTTTCCAATATCTTCATCAGAAGCATCATCTGGAATGAGATTTTATTTATACCAAATAATATTACTATCACGTAATATACTTAACCAATAATATTGTTATCATGTATTTTAATATTTGATATCTTAACCGACTTCAAAAAAGGAGGTTTCTCAATTCGACCGTATATATATATGTATATTTTTTTATGCGTGTTCGCGGATAACTTCGACGTTTATGTACCGATTTTGATGATTCTTTTTTTTAATTCAAATGTTGTTAAGTTAGACCTATATTAAACAGACTATATTTTTAACGCCTATTCATTAATACATGCAATTTTACTTTTATGTGAAATGATATCATCAATACTTATTATCAACATGGTGATTATCGTAATTTTTTTATTTTTATTGCATCAAAATCCCGCTTGAGAAATTTATTGAAACATTATTCTGGAATATCATTTGTCTCGAATAGAAATAGCATTAGAATTTATAAAGATGTAAGTTTCTGTTACCTTGGCAATCATGAATGACATCATGCTGAACATCATCCCTTTGAAAGACATCATTCCCATCATCCCCATCATCGCTGGAACCATCTACAAAACAAAAATGTTAATTTTTTATGTTTCTTTTTTAAATATTAAATCTAAGTACATATATGCTGAGTGTCTTTATGAGTTTAGTTTTATTTGCTAACCAACAATAGTTTGTATGGCATTGAAGTAATGCCTCCAGGCAATCAAAAATACTTTAAATTTTGCGTCACAAAAACTCGTTTTAGTTATCATAATAATGAAAAATAAAGCTCGTAATATAGCACCCATACAAATTTTGCATGGTCAAAGCATATATATGATCGCAGTTCTTATCACGCACCATCATGAGCTTCATCTTCATACACATCATGGCCATCATCATCATCTTCTTCTTGCCGCCGTCATCACCGCCTCCGTGGCCACCGCCGCCGCCGCCGCCTTTGCGTCTCTTCCGCCCAACGAATTCTTCTACTGCAATTATATTTATATTTATGTCCTATTTATACAAAAAGACTGTGGTTGCCATCACCATCATCACCAGCTCATTATATGTCCCCACAACTGGGGCACGAGCCCCAGCCTTTCCTATGAATGGACAGGGAGAACAGGCCATAACCACCACGCGGGCCCAGTGCGGATTGGTGGTTGTTTACTGCTGCTAATGCAGCCGGGACCAACGGCTTTACGTGAGGCTAGTGAAATTTTCGATACCTATACGTACTGTGAGAATGGCTTCGGTTTTTTCACTTTCAAACTTGGGCTTTAGAACATCGCACCAAAATCAAGTTAGCTCTTAATTTAATACTTTTACTATTATTTACCTGTATTTGGTACAGCAACGTCCTTTCCTAGAGCACTGAACTTCATGACGTGGTTATTGAAAAAGTTATCAACAGCCTTGTCGATTAGAAACGACAATTCTTCGGAATCGTTGCCTCTGAGTTCCTCATCTTTTATGCCTTCAGGTTCACTGTTGTTTACTTTTACTAGAAATTTAAAAGATACGGTATTTGTTTATTGTGTATTATTGCCTATGACTGAAAGCTACTAGCACAGTTTGTGATACAAGTAGGTGACGCTTAAAGGATCGCTTCCTACTAAATTGAGTGGTTGTTTCGGACAATTAGTACAGCCCTATTCCTCAGAGATTGACGATAATATAAAAACACAAAAATCTACGACGACTTCCGTAGCCGAATGGATTGCTCGCTGGACTTCGGGCGGTGGGCGCGTCAATGTCGAAAAATAACTTTTCGATATTGTGTCGGGTCTGGGTGGGTTGTGGTACCGTCGTTTTATGAATTCTATTTTAAACGAGTTCTTTAGCTACCTACTTTTGGGTCAGAACAATGTATGTGATGCTGTCTGATATAATAAAAACAAAAAAAAATACGTAATCTAAAAACAGAAAAATCAAAGCTACTTACCCAATTTCACATAGTCACCTATAACAGACACCTCCGGTAGCTTATTAAGCTCCTTCAGATACAACAACGTTTTTCTCTGTACACACGAATAGGAGAGATGAAGAAAACAATCGGTGTATACTCCCGCAAATACGTTATTAACCTCATTTTCGCTTTTCACAGCATTTGTTTCGATTCTCATTTGTTCTTCTACACTGCCATTGTCATTACGAATAATTAAAGCGTCTATACTAGTGAAACAAAGTAGTGTCAATACGAACAATTCAAATGCCATTTCTATAAATCGCGTGCAAATATGGCGAACAAATGAAAATCTACGCATCGGGTTGGGATTATTTATTTTCTTATTGTTTATAGGGTTTCAGGTCAGGTGTCATGGTATGTGGGTGAAAACCTGTCATTTCGTCGTTATATCTGGCTAGAATGAAGTATTCTTGTGGTTAGTTGAGTTGAGGGTTGCCAATCTATTCTAACTGGATTTTTGTCTCCGCTTTAATGAATTATATAGCTTTTAGCGATAAGGCGCTTTTCCCAATTTTTAGGGTTCCCAAAGGGTAAAACGGGAACCCTGTTACTAAGACTCCGCTGTCCGTCCGTCTGTCCGTCTGTCACCAGGCTGTATCTCATAAGCCGTGATAGTTAGACAGTTGAAATTTTCACAGATGATGTATTTCTGTTGCCGCTATAACAACAAATATCTACTAAAAACAGAATAAAATAAATATCTAAGGGGGCTCCCATACAACACACATGAGTTTTTTTTGCCGTTTTTATAGATAATGGCACGGAACCCTTCGTGCGCGAGTCCGACTCGCACTTGGCCGGTTTTTTTTATTGTAGATAAGACAAATGACTCCGCTCCACCATGTTTAGCTGGAGCGAAGTCCAGATGCGCAGACAGCTAGTGGAGCAGGATAGTGTCTCATTTTAGGCTTCATCACCTTGCCAACCCCCAAGTTGCTTCATAACACCTTGTCTATATGATCCCATGTTGTTAGATTTTTTGGTGGTGAAAAGAAATTAATGATTTGGCAATTTTTTCGTTTGCAACGACTGTTAGTGTTATGCTGATGATAACTGTTTTACTTACCTATATGTAACGTAAATTTAAATATGTTAACTTAATAAAATATGGTAAACGTTGTTTATACGATGGCATGTACTAGTCCTAGGTCATGGTCTGTCTATTTTCAAAATTTCATCCTAGTCTGTTCAACCGTTCTCAACATGCGCTTAGCAACGAACAGCATTGTATATACAACATATATTTATATTTATTATTATTAGGTAGGTACTGTTAAATTTTTGGTATGTTGTTTTATTCATTTATTCATTTTTTTTTTATTCTACATATATTTAACTTCTAAGTTTGTATGGGATATCTATGCATAAAAAAGAAAGTCCTCGGAACGTGTCTGTTTGTTTGTTAGGGCTAATCTCAGAAACCTTTGCACGGATTTTGATGCAGTTTTTTCTAATCTATAATAATAACAAAACAATAATATAATATTATCTCAAAATGGAGCGGAACAGTGTCTGTTTTAGCTAAATTATCTTCGTCTTTGTTTGGTCGTTTAAGCGCTTTCTCTGCTTAAACCGTTGAAAATATATTTCAATAGTGTATGGAAAAAAAGTAAAGCATAAAATGGTCTTCAAAATAATCTACGACAGAATATGTCTATGTTTTATGAATAGCTCGCACTAAGTGCTTTTACGATTTAAAAATGCATTTAATGTTATAACGTGAAACTTCAGACGAAGAAGAATGAGGTTAGACAAAATTGTGTGTGTTTGAGTGGGTCCCTGAGTAGTTTTGATTCACAATTGGACTCGGTAGGTGGTCCACTCAAGCGGACGACGTCGCAAGCGCGCCGCTAGTCGAAATATAAAAGGATCTAAGGCTCAAAGTTCTGAGTCCAACCCAGTCGCCATGTCGTGGTCACGGGCTGACCCATAATCCACATTATATTATTAGGTACACAGATTCCGTATCTGGGATAATTTGTGACAGCCCTAGCTAAGGTAGTCGTTATAGAAATCCCTACAACGAATTGTTCTCTGATACTTATAAACGTTTTTTAAGAAAGTCGTCTCTATCAAGAAGGCAATTAAGCTCAATATTGTAGTGATGTTTGCCTATTTTGACCTATATTGCGAGTTTTGGTCATTAAATTATGATTAAAAACATTATATTTACTTACATCTTTAGAACAATGAGTGGTATAAGATGGAGGAATACAATCAATGAATTAGTAGACTTTTTGGTTAAAATTTTTTATTTCTTTTTAGGTTTCAAGAAAACAATAATAAAACGATAGAATGGTAAGAAATAAAAAAGTAATAAAAATATATTATTAAAAATAATATTTGGTAAAATAATAAATGCAAAATAGTTATACTTTATAAAAGTATTAATAAATATCACAGCTAAGCATACTGCTTGAAAATAAAAATAAAATAAAACTTAATAGTAATAGAAGATAAACATAACGTACAATCTAAAAAATAAATATAATTGCGGTTAAATAGATACATATTTAAATATATACATAAATATAGAAAACAATAATATAATTAGTATGACAGGAACAATTAAAAGTATATTTATGAATATAATAATATAGTGCACAAAATCAGCGGTGGGAGGAAGATTATGTGTTATAATAACATACATAATATGTATACATAAGCAATTAAAAAAGATATTTTTTTTTATTTTAACTTTAACACGCCTACTTAAACTGCAATAAATCAATTCACAGCGCTAACAAGAAGAAAATAAGTTAATTAACATCTAGAATAAATAATTTTACACCTAATGAAATATAACTTTAAACAAAAATACATATAGCTGTTGTCATTTTATAATATTCATCAAAATTTAATGAACTAAGCAATAAACAAAAAAAGCTTCCAACAATTAAATAATTGATAACAATTTTTTTTTTTTTTTTTGAGAAATTAAATATTGTGAGACTCTTACACTATGCCCTTCTGCAATTCGGGAGACTAATTTTACAATATTGAGCTACTGAGACATTTAACTTACTTGTCTCAGTCTAATAAAAAAAAAAGACTTTGGTTATACAACTTGAACATCCCAAAGGACTTCTTGGCGGGAAAGTGAAGAGTCATGTCTGCGGTTTTGTTTTATTTTCTAAAATTTGTGTTATGTCGAATATTAATATGAAATAATGGTTGATTATTAACCGTTAAGTGTTCGTGAGTGTGCATGAGTGTTGGCAAATGAAACAAAACAGCGCAACGTCACTTTTCAAATTCTTTCTCAGTAAAGATGTGGGGCTTTACTAAGCCCTCCTGCGTGATACTCGAGGGGTTGGGGGTATAACATTTCTCACTTCTCATTTTTATTATCATTCATCATCATCATACTGACTAAAGGAAATATTGTATATTTGTGTATTACTTGTAAGAAAAATTACTTTGACACTGGCTAAATGTGCTAATCGCACGAAGCCATCAACTAAAAGAAAGAAAGAACATCCCAAAGAAAACAATAAAGTAAAGTAAAGAAAAATGTTAAGCATTATGCACGCAAAATAATAATATTTTTTTTTATTAATTGAATTTGGTCTATGTCTAACTTTCTATGGGCTTTACCTATTAAATAAATAACTAAATAAATAATAATAATTACAATTATTATTATAACCTATCAATGCATGAAACCGTATTTACCTAACGAACAAGCAAACAAAATCATACAAACAAATCCCGAGAACAAGTCCAAAAGTCATTATCTTTTATACCAAATTTAGCTAGTGGTGGTATCATACGGCGCATAACTATTATAGCCCAAGTCGTACGCTCTCCTGTACCCTCCATGGTGACCATGTTCGTGATCATGATGCTCTTCATGGCTGTGAGAGTGGTGATGAGACACCTCTGGCTTAGTGATGATCTCGTATGTGGTGGACTTGTGGCCTCTGTGACCTTTGAGGGCGACGAGGGCCGATAGAAGGAGGGATATCAGAGCAGTCATCAAAGCTTTGCCTGCAAGAAGGGCTAAAGCTGCCAACGCAGCCGCTCCCAATGCACCTGTGGATATAAAAATCACTCATCAATTGGTTTCAGAAGCTTATGAGAATATATAGGTCGAGTGTAACAATTTCCTTTGCTTGGGGGATATAGAACTGTTAAAAATTGACAGAAGAGATTTAAAAATAACGATTTTAAGCGACTTAAAACTTTACTTAATAGACTTTTAATTGCATGTTGGTTTGAAAGAATAAGAGCTTTCAGGTTTGTATTGAATACCATAATGTGTAATGGCTAAGAGCCAGCAATCATTGTATACTAGTGAATTAACCCATCAGGTAGAATTTGTGTGTTTCCTCATATTTACAAATTTTATAAGCATATAGAAAAATCGTTATTTGCTGTATGTTTAAGTATATAAGTATGTTAATTTAGATTAAGAGCTGTGACTTTTAAACTAGATTAAAATAAAAATAATAGAATAGGTTATTTTTTGGGAAGCTAAAAAATTCGTTGAACTTTGAAATTGCGTGTCTTTTTTTTAACAATAAGGATAAAGTAATTACCGAACTTATAGTTATCCTTTATCGTAATGATTAATAAGCCGCTAGTTCTTGCATTGTGTGGTCATCTACTTATCTGGTCTCGACGTTGGGTCAAAAACTATTTGCATAAACCCATTATCTCGAATTTTAATTGAGATCGACCAATCACGTGGATGAAAATCTTTGATATATTTAAAAGGTGTGATAGATTGACAGCGTGCAGGATTATCTTAAAACGCAACTACCATAAAATGCTACTCAACTATACCTCAACAACTGAGAAACTGGGTATCTTATCTCTAACCGTCAAAATTGTATTGTCAACAGACTTAGATAAATTGATGGTAGCTACTATATAGATAGATTAACAATTTATTGCTTACACTATATACATAAACCAATACCAGTAAATTTAATTATAAAAGCCAAGGGTCTTAAAACATGCCCTATCAAACCAAGCTCGCATACTATTTTTACTATAGTCCACTACTAGACACTTATGTGTCGCACTAATAACCCGGGGACCCATGGGCCATAAGATTAGTAGTTTTACCCCTTAATCACTAGATCCCATTTTGTTTCATTTGTTTCTACCTACTTAAACTTCGGTGACAAAAACATGATACTTTTCCGTTAGACGTCGCTAACAGTCATGGTTGTTAAATCATTTTTAATGTTAAAGCTTGAGTAACGGTAAATCTAACTAGAGACTAGACAAGCCACAACTATGATACATGGCTTCTAAACTTTTATTTAAGTACTTTGTTTTATGATTAAAATTTTTTCAAACATCAATGTTTTGGCTTCAGCACTTCGAAGTAAGACACACAGTTTCTCATTAGCTATGGATTATCTGGGTAAAGGTTTTTCATTTCCAGTTAATATTAGGCGATGGTAGGTACCGTCGTCTAATATGAAGGCCGAAAAGCTGAACCGACAAATGACCACACCCTTCAGGCTTAGTACCTCTAACTAAACTTTTCCGATGTTCTCTGCAAATTAGTCATTTATTTAAAAACCGTAATTTAAAGTATCAGTAAGATATAAAGTACGGTATCATTAGAGGAATCGGTAATGTTTATAGAATTAGTTATTTCAAGAATACCTAATAATAGAGTACATTTCCATTTACCGACGCGATCTTTATTTAAATAAACGATAATTTTTTACTAGTCAAGTGTAAGTACCTAGGAATCTCTAGAATCGGTTTTAATCGACTTAACTAAAGGTTTTGGTTTTTATCTACAAATACACACCTTTCATCATCAACGCAGCGGCTATAAGGCCACCACCACCCTTGCCTCCCTTGCCGCCCTTCCTTCCAACCGACGGATCACCGTTCGCCATCTCCATAGCTTCCTTAGTAGTCTCCGAGTCCAACAACTTATACTTCAAAGAGTGCCCGTCCAAGTAATTGTGGAGACGGTACAAAATAAATCTATTCAACTTCTCATCTGGTTTGCCAGGGAATTGCCTTGACAACTCCGCTGCCATCTCCTCGGGACTTGGAACACCTCCCGTCTGGTTCTCCTTGACGATGCTCAGTCCTGGTAAGAGGGATAGCTCATCGCGAGAGCTTAAGTCCTCCAAAAAGGAAAGCACGTGGATCTTCAAGCACTTTGAACTGAACATGTTGTTGCATTCCATGTGTAACGAGCGTCCTGCTCTGTCCGTGTAGTTGAACGCTGCCTTCTCTGTCACAGCTATAGTGTTCGGTTGGGTCCCATCGTCGATCAGTCCTTTGGTTTGGTACGCACACACAGTCACTAATATCAACACAACGTTTCTGGTACACATTTTGACACTATTACAATGTGCTTACTCTAAGTTCTGATACACTTAAGAGCGGGATGATGTCATAGCGATGACGGACCGCCCCGTACTGATGCTGTTCAGCGTGCTACAAATTTATTTATACCAGATTCATGTAAAAAGAGCATGATTTCAACAGCCATAGGAAATTGTAAAAGGAACAAACATTGGGCGATCGTTTTTCGTTCATTGTTCACGGCGAAATCAAGAACTTTCAAACTGTTAGCAAATGGGACCGATTGTGGGTTTGAGGATTATTTCTTTGCGTTCGTTTTTGGTTCGTGCTCTTCGCGAGCATGAAAGTGTTACGAAATAGTTAAATGCTTCAAACTTTATACTGTACTTTATACTTTATACCGTGAAATCTGCATCGATGAAGTATTATTTGGCAATACTTTCATGATGACTATAAAAATGGATTAAGGAAAGAGTGTTAATCTTAATGTCATTTAAGAATGACAAATTGTTGATTCTTCAATAGAAGGAACGATGACGCAGCGATTTCAGCGTTCGGGATGTGATCTAGCAAATCAATCCTCTTATGTAATGTCAGTTTGCCGGAAGGGTGACCAATTTGCCACCAAATCTTCAAATCAGCATTGTGCCAGCTTGTTGGGTTATGGCATATAAACTAAGGAGGATCACTCCTTAGTATGTGAAGATTTGTGTCCAACAGTAGGAACAGTGGTACATAAAATAAACCTCCCGCTGTGAATCGAACCTGGGACCTCTGGGTCTAGACCGGTGGTCTTACTAGACCACTGAGGTAATTAAAATCTCTTCTAGAGATAAGCTCACTTTTGTACAAAATGTCTTGTGCAACGTATGTTTGAATGTGTGTTTTATATGTACAAAAAATAATTTATTGCATTCATATGTACTCATGAAGACAGCAATTTGCGAACAGTCTAGTTATTCGACCAGCGATTAGGAAATATAAGCAGCTTTCTTAATGCCCGGTCTCCAGAATACTAAAAAGTATTATTAGTATTTCGGGCTTCGAAAAGCAATTTACGAATGCAGTCGAACGAATAAAGTTCTTGACGGCTTGCTTCTATCTTTTTTTCTTTTTGAGCTGTTGGTCGCATATTATATCGCCTTTACACCATAACCGTATCGAGTAACTTAAGTTTCCTCAAGTCATAGTAATTGAGCATCCTCAGTACGTTTCTGATTGGGATAGCATCACGATTTCAGATTGACGCAAACGCCTCTTACTAGATTCTGTAAGAGAGAGATTCTTCTGTTCTAGAGTGTTTGATTCATATCTGTTGACCATACAGCTGTCTCATACTGTCTGTCTATTACTTACTTTGTTCTATCAACTCCATTTAGATAATCATACTATACTTATATGTACCTATATAAAATATACTAGCAAATATTCGCTTACTTTTGACATCGCAAGATATAAATCAATCTTTGGTTATATTAGTATTAGTACCATACAGGGTACCAATATCTGGTTTTATATGTCGACTTTCGCTGTTGTCGGTACCATTACAAAGAAAAAATAATTTCAAACTTTTCCCAAGTGACACACACACATTTTCTATTTGTCATGCCATCTTGACGATACTATCATTAGAACTAAACTGTAATTTAAGAAGCCAACCGCATCCTAAGACAATGATCTAGATATTATTTAAAACATCATTACCGTCACATTACTTTCACAAAAAGTAAAGGAAAGAGCTCTAAAGTTACTTGGCCAATCAGTAAAGAAAGTTGATCGAACTCTTTTTTTTTTTGTTTTATTTTCGTTTTCGTTTTGTTTCTGCAGTCGCGGGATTAGTGTCTTGCAGTTCTAGTTTTGGCTTTGTGCTCGAAATCTATGTATTGAATCTATGTAAGCAAACTATCAGTTCAGTTTTCTTTATGTAACTGGTCATGTTTTTGTACAACAAACAACGTAGTTGTTGTGTACAATCTTTGTGGTAGGCCTTGAGTATATGATTGTCATTTGTTTCTATTTAACTTAGCATTGATAAGTTCTTTGGCTTAATTTTACCTGATTTTAGGTGACGGTAAGGCCGCAAAGAGCGTTTAGACATAATCCTCAACTGTTGTGGTCTAGAAGTAGGATATAAAAGGAAATTACCAAGCTAAAATAATTAAGCTTGTTAATAACTCAGTTGGCATTGTAAGTACCTATTTCAGAAAGTCTTTTCATGCTTTAGTGGTTTCAATTTGAGATGATGATATTTCGTTTACTATTTTTTGTACAGATCACGAAAGTGTTACCAGAACGCTTAATAAAATAATTGATGTCGATGTTGTTTAAAATTTTAATTTTGTAGGTTACACTTTAATCTTTAGTTGTATATGAAAAACGAAAGAAAAATTATAATCTTCAGACCCACGATTTTTTCTATTAATTTAGAGATTGAAAGTTCATGATATCTTCAAGTCGTCTATGGTGACTTCATTTTAAAGATTTGATATTAAAGCGATTTAATAACACATTAAGAACTTTTTACTAATACTTTTTTAAAAATCTGTTTTTTTTTTGGAGAAAAATGGTTATGTCGTATTTAAAACATATTTTTACTTAATAAAATTTTACACTTCTTTGTTCTTAAAACCGGAAGTTATGTTTGCGATAAATAAAAAAAAATTTTGGGCAAATTATCGGTGACATGAATAAAACAAGAGATTAAGAAATCACCATTTTTATTTTCTTTGGGTGCAAAAGATTGAAAATTGAATAGTTTAAAATACATATTATACAAATACTTATAACATAATTAACAGTTGTTACGATAACCATTAAATAATTAATAATATACATAAATATTTACATTTTATTATTTAAGTAAGTTTAACAGTCTTGTAAATAGGAATACATAAAATAAACACTATAAAGCACTAGTGATATATATGATACCAATATTTTGTGTTAAACACAAATAGTAATTAAATATAAATATATATAATACCTACACTAAATATAAAACAACAAGATAAAAAATATCACAATTATATAAATAGATACTAAACATACATATATTAATGAATATAATATCACAATGGCATACATAAAAAATAATGACAATGTTCAATAATAACATTATTAAGTAGACAAACAACATAGGATATCTAAATAATTATATAAATAATTATCTTTTTAAGGAATAGTAATAGATCAATTCGTGTTCTTATCAACTAGGAATAAATAAGTTAAATAAATTAACATTTCGTTGGCCCTTCCAATAAATTACACGTAATTCGTATGCGTTCTCTATAAATACATTATTCACAATAGTCATAAAAGCCATACCACCTCTTTACAAAAACAAATAAAAAAATTTAAAAAGGAACTCAGTTGAAGTCGTAAACAAAAAAAATGCATTTAAAAAAGAATTGACGACACATGGGGACAAAAAAGAAGAAGTAAACCAAAGAGCAACTATTAATACGAAGTTATCAACTAATGGAAAAAAAACTATTAAAATAAATAAAAACAAAAGGCGGCAGGATATGACTCAGCGTCGAATTATATAAACCTACTTTTTTAAATTAACGCCTCCTGACGTTTAAGTTTCGGCCGTATCCCGAATGACCGCCGCCGCCGTACCCACCAACGTCTTCATGTGCTGTGGAATGGGAGTGCGAATGGCTGTAGATCGGTTTGGACACGATCTCGTAAGTGGTCGACTTCTGGCCACCGGTCAAAGACTTGATTCCGATGATGGCGGAGAGGAGGAGAGACATCATGGCGGTCATCAGGGCCTTGCCAGCCAGCAAAGCTAGGGCTCCAAGACCGATTGACATGAGGGTACCTGCAGAAAACAATAAGATATAATTAGTATACTTTAGTACACACGCCTGCACATCAACCTACCACAAACTGTCAAATTTCTTCTATAGACTTTGAACTTTATGCGCTAAATATATGGTTGAAAATGTATTGAAGAAATTTGACAGTTTTGAATTGGTTGATGTGCAGGCATCTGTTCCATACATTTCCTTCCGAAAAAAACGCATAAAGAAGTTTTAGAGCTAGATGTCTCGGGTACCTTTCCCAGCGAGGGTTACAAAAGAAAGACTTGTTTTAGCTTAGGCTAGCTACCACAATGTTGTTTAAGTCATCTGAGGGTTACTTAAACAACATAAAATCACCAGTTCCTGTTGGAACATAGTAATGCTTATAACATTGTTGGTGTTGTGATAGACTTAGTTTGATGGTAATTAGCCAGACTAAGAACAAGCTATACCTACCATTAATTAAATGCGGACATTTTATTTCCCTCCTGGAAATCAAACTTGGGATTTCTGGGTATGATTAGACTGGTGGTCACTAGACCATGAAGGTCATGAAGGCGGTTACAGTTTGGAGTATGTACCTACTTGTAGGCTACAATTTCGTATTGCTTATATTTTATGATTGTTTGTATGTAGGAGGTAACCACCAGAACTACTGTGCCGATTGTAAAAAATATTTCACTAAAGCAATTCAAACCCTAAGTTAATTATAAAAAAAATCTATCCACATAGTAATAAGTTTAGACTCTAGTTGACATTACAAGTAAATAATAATAGAATTCACAATAATATAATAACCTAAAGTAAGTAAAACTATTACGAAACTAAAATATGGCGTCAAAAAATTCCTCCGCGTCGCTGTCGACTGGTAATGTACCCTAGAGACTGGCGGCATTGCCACGTTGTATGGCAATGCTTAGCCTCTGGCCAAGGTAAAAGCCAGCCCTTGGGTCATGGGAAGTGTCAACCAACCGTTTGGAGATGTCAGTAAATAAAACATGAGCACTCGGACCCCATGGCCATGTTACTCTAGTTGGGTAGGGGGAAGTAGCAAGCGGAACAACACGGTATGAAATTATTCTACACAAATAACTGGCTTTTACATGAAGTGTCAAATTGTATACAAGTACAACAAACAAGTGCATGGTACAAATGTATGTATACAAATGTATGTGTATTAAATTGTCATTTCTAGGGCTCCGCAATAAACAGAAAACCATCAGAAAAAAATAGTAAGCAAGTTTACGATTCAAAAGTGCTATCATTAGAATTGAAATTTCAGTGAACTTGAATAATGAAACTGTAATTGATTTTGATTTTCTTTGTTACGTCTGTCCATCTTTATCTATATAGAAAGCTATTTTTTTACAACGATATAACGGTTACAAACAAATAATAAAAAACATAAAAAAGTTAAATGAGTGTAAACAATTGTAAAGTGGTCATTTATTCAAGTGCTAATTGCTGCACTGAAGCTGAATTAAATATTTATAAAATACAGTGAAAAATACGGTTCGATTCCGGCTGGGTCGGCTAGACATTTAATTTTTTCACTGTATTTTATAAATATTTAGGTCATTTATTTTTTAAATACTTAATACTTTACTACTTTTCGACGATATGTGATATCGTGGTATAATTAGGTATTAGCTAAGATATTTTATAAAATATTGTCCTCCAAAACCAAAAGACGCCAATATTTTGGTCGCAGAGTCGTCGCAAGTAAATAAGAATTATGTACTTTAAACTACGGAACCCTTCACTTCGCAAGTACGACTCTCACTTGGCCAGTGTTTTTTTTACAATTATTTCTACGCTCCGATTCTTTCAGACCGCTAATATCGCTTAGAGTGTGCGTTCACTATTAGAGTTCCGTAGAGGCTTTTATTGCAGTCAGTCAGTGGGTCACTGGTTATAGGCACCTAACTGAGTATAATGCAACGTAAACGTCTAATAATATAGTGTACACATATATTCATATATAATCTTGACTTCTTAGGACTTAGGCCTGAGTACTCTGACAACGATGTTTTTTTTTTGAGAGAGTTTCGTTATCTACTGGACTTTTTTGGGGGCGGCGAGAAGAGAGTTAAGAGTTCCTCAAGCTGTGTGAAATGAAACACCGTCAGAGGTTTCCTAGAGGGAATGGCATCACGCATCAGTGTGTATCCCCTTTCCCTACTAGAATCTACGAGGGGTAAGGATCGAATCGGCATCGGTGTTAACTATGGTACCTCCCTAAACACGCACGACTAGCTCGCACCTAACGTAGAACTAGTGAGGTGCTATAGTAGTCGGACGATCGGGATAAGAAAAATGCGAGATAAGTTACCTTTGAGGTGTTAGGGGATCTTAGGGTCTTAGGGGATCCACGCCGCCATGGTGGAGGATAATGCGAAAGCATTGCCCAAACAAATTATAATTAAAAAAAATGTGTCAGCGTGTTTTGAACTTAGGAAAACTGACAAGTGCAAATATGTTAAAAAATTGTTTTACCGAGAGTCATGGTGGCGGCAATAGTTTAAAAAATACTGTACGGTTTGCGGTAAAACCTTAGAAATTAAGTAATAATCAACTGCTTAGGGTAGGTTCCTCCTTTGTACTACCTGAACTTGCTTCACTTATCTCAGATCTTTGTGTTGCTATATACTTTGAGCTTTTCATACTAGCCCTTATTCACGATCTATTATGTAAATGCAATTGCAGTTTTTTTATAACGAAATATAAATATGTTTGGTAGGTTTATCCCATAAAGTAATATAAGTATTAAGTAAATAACCTATATACTGACCCACTGCCAGGCAAAGGCTATCAATGAAACAATCTTACAAAAATCAATATCTGTTTCGTTCTAATTTAGAAGTTTTAAGGACATCGTCATCTTGGTTAATATAATTTATTTTCATTTACACTTTATTTATACTATGTTTGAACTAATTCACAAGTCACAATGATAATGATGCTAAAATGCAAATAGTTCCCACAAGAAAATAGCATTTGTTGTTGTGGTTTGTAGTTCAAAAGAAACGAGCGAAAACTTTGATTGAAATGAAAATTGTTATCAGAACAAAAGTTGTTCCGAAAATGCGGTTATGATTGTAGCAATTATGGCATACAGTATAATGAATTGTCTTGTAAGTAACACTTATTATATAAAACTTAGTTTATTGTGTATTTTTCCTTTCAATTTGTAGTTAACACAATATTTTAGCAGGCAAGTCATTTTCATTATTAATCACTACATAGTATAAAACAAAGTTGCTTCCCGCTGTCCCTATGTATGTATATATGTATGTATGCTTAGATCTTTAAAACTACGAAACGGATTTGGATGCGGTTTTTTTTAGTATAGAGTGATTCAAGAGGAAGGTTTGTATGTATTAATACGCATGTATAATATAGTAGAGAAACACTGATAATTTTAGAGGTTTCATATTTTTTTGCGCTTCCATTGCAAACGATGGCTGAACCCTACGAGCTAGATCAAAATATTGTACTACAGTATTGTACACCTTAAAGAGGTCTACAAAAAAGTCCGCTATGGTATATGTCTATCTCTGAGGGATAACCCACAATAATAATTTTTTATCTTACTTTTTACTTACTCTTTACGAGAAATAATGGCTTATTTACGAAGCGATTTTAAGCAATACAGCAATAATCCTTATCCAATTAAGTACCTTAAATACATTGTGCATTTAATATAAATCAATATGATTTAAAATGCAGGGACATAGCGGTTGCGTGTATCAGCATTGCACCCGTGCGAAGCCGGGGCGGGTCGCTAGTGCTTTATACAAAAAAAGCACTAGCATAAACTGTGAGTTATATTACTATAGCATTTGATATGGATTAAAAAAAAGCAATAGTTCTGTCAGTAAAAAATATTTAAATTTAGTTTAAGTTATTTCTCTTTTTTAAGTTATTTGCGAAACCTAATTCAATTTGCACAAATTAACAAGATCTAGACATATTCTAAAGGAATATTATATAAATTACAACGTACCTTTGAATAACAATCCAAGTGCCAACAATCCTCCTAAGCCACCCTTTTTGCCGCCCAAACCTCCTTTAGCCCTGGCATCACCAACTAAAGCCCTAGCCTCTTCAGTAGCACTCTCATCGAGCAACCTCAATTTAATCGTGTGCGTATCCAAGTAGCTCCCTAATTTGAACAGCAAGTATTTATCCAACCTCTCATCAGGCTTGGAAGGTAAAGCCCTTGCCAGTTCAGCAGCAAACTCCTCTGCTTTGCTCCCATTCTCGGTGCTAGCCTCTTTAACTAAACTCACTCCAGGCAGTAACCTCAATTCCTCTTTCGAGCTCAACTTTTCAAGCATAGAAATAGCCTCTATTTTCAAACATGTAGGACTGAAAATCCCTCGGGAGCAATCCTTTCCCATAGCCCTTGCTGCCGACTCAACAGTATGCTCCACACTGTTTTGAAATCCATCCTTTATTTCGGGGTTTGGTAGCGCGGTCACACCCACTAACACCACGAATACTAAAGTAGCAAACTGATACATTTCTAGTCACGTCTGTACACAAACAAATGTGGTTTCAGTTTGATAAGGCAATTGTTTCGTTCACCTTTTATATTCCTCAGTACTCTTATGTCAATTATATTTTCATAGAAGGCTGATTGCAAAAAGTTGCGGCAGTCGTATGGGAACATAAACCTTACGCGTTTTAACGCAAGGTGTATTTTATTAGAACGGTTTTTAGTTTTTGATTTATTATGTCGAGCAGTCACTGTAGAGACCAGTAGTAGTAGGTAGACCAATTTAAGGAATTTTTAATGTGTTATCATTCTGATCACTAATTTTGTTATGCATAATATTTTCACCTTCATCTTGATTGTCAATTTTAACAACTATTTTAAAATACGGTAGAACAATGGCTAATGGCTAAATAAATAAATAGAAAATTAGCAATAATTCAAACGCCAAAGAACATTTTTAAATTTTTAAATTTCGGTGCATTTTTTCGAGCGATTATGATACTCGTGTTTTTAATTTTTTTTAACGGTTCTGTTCAAAAACCTTTAACAATTTAGCCCTTATCAAATAAACAATCATGAGATGAGTTCGTGCTCATAAAAGATTTGACCTCAAAACCCAGACATATCGAGCCTATTCTTACTTTTAAAGCATACATAATTAGTTGAAATAATAGTAGCACAGTGTAGCGTCTAGAATGTAGTCTACATTAAAGCAGACTACTTTATCATTTTGCTCTGCAAAAAAATCATCAACCGTTCTGTGGTTTCCTTACTGAACAAGATCACATTTTGGTGCTGTCATGGAACCGGTTCCTTAAAGAAATGGAATTAAAGCTGCAAATTTAGTCTACAGTCTACAGTCTCCGTACATTGCAATTTTAATGGTAATATTAATTTTATAGTATATTTGTCTAATTTATGCTTAAGTTGTTGGTTTTAGTCTAAGACACAACAGTATTAGTAAGTAGTGTTCATAGATCATACTAGATGGCGCTAGCTGTATTGAAGTGGTCATTTTCTGAATCACGCTATTAAAGTTTGTTTTGAAATGTATAACCTCAGGTGTTTTTTTTGGATTATACGATTTTCTCTTGAACCAGACTTGTTGTATTATTTATTAATACCTATCTGAAGAGATTGCGAAATATTTTTGGGGAATTTGTACAAAGGTCCTTCGAGCCGGATATTTTGAGCTCTGCGACTGTTGGCAGTAAGTTGTATAGTTCCCATCAAGCACAGAAGAAGTGACGAACACCATTATTGGCGCTTGTCGGTGACGTCAGAGACAGAAGGACGTGACGACATCAGAAGGTGTGACGACATCAAAAGGCGTGACGTCAGAAGAGGCATTGCTGACATCACCAAGCGGCGGACCGGAAGTATATGGTGACGAAACACGGAAGTGAACGACAACAGTGAGTGAGGTGTTATCCTGTGAGTACTTTTAACGTTTTAATAAATCAAGGAAAAGTGGACCTTATTTCAAGATACAAAATAACTTTAATTTTGCTTAGAAGTGCATGAACTTGGAAAAATTTGAAGATTAGAATATAGGACTTAGAATAATTTCGTTAAAAGTGATACTACGGGGAATCCACGCCCGATTTCAGCTAAGTGTTTATTTGTCAAACACTTAGAAAAATTTTTGTGAAGATTTCAATGGAATAATATTTTGTTGGACTTACAATTTTAAGCGATAGTTTTTTAATAATATTTATTGGACTTGTAATTTTAAGCGCTAGTGTTCTTTTATAAATTACTTACTTGTGTTTACTTTGATTTTTTTTGCCTTTGTTTTTTTTTAATTTGTGTATTTGTTGCGTCGTTAAGAGATTACCATGGAATCATTAAAGAAATTGCAGCAGCATAATAGTACAAATATTAGCAAGGGATTTTCAAACTTTAAAAAATCTCCAAAGGAGCGTGTTACTGAAGGTTATGTGGAGACTCGATTGGAGTCATTAGAAAGTCTGTGGCTATCTTTTTCCGATGCACATCGGCAGATTATTACCGATGTAGATGAATCTGAACCCTTGAGATCTGTCTATTTTAAATCTAATATATATGACGATACAGAAGAGGTTTACCTAAATTATAAGACAGAATTAAAACAAACTTTATTGAAATGTCGAAATAATAGTAGTGAAGGGTTAGTTGTCACTAAAGAAACAAATCCAAGGGCCAGTACTGTAAGTTCAATTCAATTGCCGAAAATTTGTTTACCTAAATTCTCAGGCAGTTATACCGAGTGGACAACTTTCAAGGATCTTTACGTTTCATTAATCCATAGTAACTCGTGTCTCGATGATGTCCAAAAGTTGCATTACTTGAAGGGCCAACTTACTGGAGAAGCCGAACAACTTCTACGTCATATCCCTATAACAAATACCAATTATGCTAGTTGTTGGAAGAAGTTGTGCGATAGGTACAATAATAAACGATTCTTGTCCAATCATATTTTAAAACGTTTATTTGGTCTTAAACCATTGCAAACAGAGTCTTCAGTTAATATTAAGGAATTGTTAGATACAATGACGGAGTGTTTGCAGGCGTTAGATAATTTAGGTATTTGTACAAAGCAATGGGACGTCATTGTTATATTTCTTATTAGTCAAAAACTTGACCCTGAGACAAGAAAGCAATGGGAGGCCAAGTCAAATGAAACCCCTGAATGTCTACCCTCTTTGGATAGTTTTAAGCAGTTTTTAGAACATAAATATAGATCTCTTGAATTTTTAGATCTCAAGAAGGGTATGATAGGTAAAGCCGTTTATAGTACTAAGTCAACGAATGTTCATGCATGTACGGAGAAATCTATATTGGGTTGTCTTTTTTGTAAAGAAGAACACAAGCTATTTAATTGTAAGCAGTTTTCTAAGCAAGACGTGAATACACGACGTAACTTTGTTCAAAGTAACAAATTATGTTTTAACTGTTTAGGTCCTAATCATTCCGTATATGTATGCCGACAGTCAACGCGATGTAAAGTTTGCAAGCGCAAACATCATTCGTTGCTTCACCCACCAAATGTTTCGCAATCACCGCCTGAAAGGGCTAGTATTTCAGTTGCTCAAGAAGTTGTTTCTACGGCTACTGAAACACAAGAGGAATCAAATAACGTCACTACCTGTTTCTCGAATACATCCAGCCAAGTTCTTTTGGCAACAGCTCTTGTTAAAGCTGAGTCGCGAACAGGTACTAATTTAATAATCCGATGCTTGTTGGATCAAGGATCCCAAGCTTCCTTTGTAACAGAGTCGACAGTTCAGGCTCTAGGTCTCAAGAAAGTACTTAACAAGATTTCCATATCTGGTGTAGGGAACAATGAGAACAATTCGATTGCTTCGAAATATTCAGTTTCTATTAAACTGCAATCGATTTACGATCCCACATTTGTTATTGTTGTTAAGGCTCATGTGTTAAAGAAACTCACAAAGTTTCTTCCCTCGAAAAAAGTTTCTGCTGGCTTATGGTCTAAGTTATCGGAGATGAAACTAGCAGATCCTAACTTTCATACTCCAAATAAAATTGATTTGCTATTAAATGCGGAGATATACGGACAGATTTTAGTTGAAGGTTTACTCAAGGGTCCTCCTGGCTATCCTGTAGCTCAGAATACAAGGTTAGGGTGGATTCTATCTGGACGAATTCAGTCAGAAAATTCTGACTCATGTGATAGCAATCAATTTGTGAGTATGCATATTCAACTGCGTGATGACCCAAATGTAATGTTAAAACGGTTTTGGGAGTTAGAATCAGATGATGAATATCGAAGTAAAAACATTTTTACTCCAGAAGAGAATCGGTGTGAAGAGATATTTACAAAAACTACCGTTAAAGATAAGGTTGGTCGATACGTGGTTAAGCTGCCTTTTCGTGATGATAATCCGAAAAGTAAATACGGGCACTCCAAAGAAATAGCCACACGAAGATTACTTTCTTTGGAGCGAAGATTGGAGAAAAATCCTCTTTTAAAGGCTCAATATAACGCGGCCATATTGGAGTATTTAGATTTAAACCATATGGAATGTATTTCAGAAGATGAGCAGTGTGAAACAGCTGTGTATTTACCACATCATGCTGTGATACGTGAGGACAAGAGCACTACCAAGGTTCGAGTCGTTTTTGACGCTTCATGTCGTGGTACCAATGGAGTATCACTAAATGATGACTTATTAGTAGGCCCTCGTCTTCAGTCAGATTTAAGACACGTAATAATGCAGTGGCGCCAACATCGTATTTCTCTTGTTGCGGACATTGTAAAAATGTACCGCCAAGTTAAGATAGCAAAAGAGGATACTGATTTCCAGTGCATTCTGTGGAGAGACAATAATGGGATAATTCAGCACTACAGAATGTTACGCGTAACTTTTGGCACGGCTTCAGCGCCATACCTGGCTGTGAGAGCCCTTCAACAGCTCGCATATGATGAGGGCGCGGGTTACGAAGACCGCAGTATGTCTCTTGGAAAAGATAAAATCTCAAAAGAAGTAGCTGAAAAGGTCCTTAAAGATTTTTATATGGACGATTTGATGTCTGGATGCTCTACTGTTGAAGAAGGGATAAAAATCTATAAAGAGTTAAAAGAAATTATGAGAAGAGGAGGGTTTCAGTTACAGAAGTGGCTTAGTAATAGTAAGGAACTATTGAGCAAGATGGGAGAAGGAGAAAGAATAGGGGAAATTGAGATAGGAACAGGGAAAGAAGTGGAAAGTGTTAGGAAGGTACTAGGTATTACTTGGAATAATGAGACCGATGATATTGAGTATTCTGTGAAGCTTCCAGAAATTAGTAACCCTGTAACCAAGAGGAAGGTAATTTCCGATATATCTAGACTGTTCGATCCCTTAGGTTGGGTCTCGCCAGTGATTGTCCAGGCCAAGATCTTCATTCAGAAACTTTGGTTGTCTGGAATTGACTGGGATGACCAGCTTCCAGCAACTTTACGGCAGGACTGGATTAGTTACAGGGAGGATCTTCTTCAACTAACTGGGTTTCGCATCCCACGATGGACAAACCTTACTCCCGAAATGATATGCGTTGAATTGCAAGGCTTCTGCGATGCATCAAGTGATGCGTTCGCCGCAGTAGTTTACTTGCGGACAGTAGACCAGAGTGGCCAAGTTAATGTAAGTCTAATTACTTCAAAAACGAAGGTTGCGCCAATAAAGCAAATTTCCATACCGCGCCTAGAATTATGTGGTGCCACGTTACTTGCAAAATTATTATTTGAAGTTGCAACCACACTTAGTATTCCCAAGCAGCATGTTCATGCTTGGACTGATTCTTCCGTCGTATTGGCATGGTTAAGCAGCCACCCTAGTCGCTGGAAAACATTTGTAGGAAACCGTGTCTCAGATATTATCACACTATACGATCGCAGCCATTGGGCTCATGTACGTTCTAAAGATAACCCAGCTGATTGTGCATCCAGAGGTGTCAATCCGTCAAAATTTGCTGATGTCGGTTTATGGAGGAAAGGCCCGGTTTGGCTCTGTGCTAACACTATAAAATACAGTCCACTAGAAGGCGAAAGCCAAATCTGGGATATTGAGTTAGAACAAAGGGCAAATAAAATATGTCTTACAACTATTTTATTTGATTACGACGAATTTATATCACGGTTTTCATCATTGAAAAGGCTGTTAAGAGTTCTCACATACTGTAACCGATTTATAAGTTTAAAATGTTTCAAGCCTAAGCAGAACTTTAACGCTTGGCTTTCGGCTACAGAACTGCAACAAGTACTTAAGACTTGTGTTAGGAAGATCCAAAGTCAATATTTCCATCAAGATATCAGCCGATTAAAAGATAATGGCAGTGTTGATAAGAAAAGTAAACTTCGCTCTTTGAATACTTTTCTTTGTGTCGACGGTATGTTGCGCGTTGGCGGTCGACTTCAGAAGTCAGAGCTCGAATACGATCACAAGCACCCTATATTAATACCTAGTGAATCGCATTTGGGTTATCTTATAATTGCGGATGCTCACGAAAGGACACTGCACGGAGGCCCATTAGTAATGCTGAATTACATACGAACGAAATACTGGCTACTAAATTTGAAGAGTCGCATAAGAGCTTTTGTACACGGTTGTGTCACTTGTATACGACATGCAGCCAAGACCAATCAACCAATGATGGGCGAGCTGCCTTCCGCACGAGTGAGAGCATGTAGACCATTTCTACGTAGTGGCGTAGATTACGCAGGTCCTATTGCTGTTAGAACAACAAGAGGCAGAGGTCATCACGCTACGAAGGGCTACATTTGCGTTTTTGTGTGCATGGTGACACGTGCTATACATTTGGAGGCCGTCAGTGACATGACATCTGAAGCGTTTTTGGCTGCATTTAAGCGTTTTGTGGCTCGCCGTGGTCATTGTGCGGAACTATGGAGCGACAATGGATCTAATTTTGTAGGAGCAGCACGAGAGCTTAAGGCTCTGTTGGCTAAAGAAACATCCACCGTTGCTATTGATATAGCAAGTTGGCTCTCCGATAATGGCACTAATTGGCATAGGATTCCACCTCATGCTCCGAATTTCGGAGGATTATGGGAGGCTGGAGTCAAGTCGACGAAATATCATCTCAAGCGGGTTATTGGCACTTCAACTCTCACCTTTGAAGAATTGACTACAGTGTTGGCTCAAATTGAGGCTTGTCTCAATTCGAGACCAATTTCACAAGTGAGCGATAATTCTCAAGACCCGTTGCCTTTGACCCCAGGTCATTTTTTAATAGGAGAGCCGCCTTTGCTAGTTCCTGATCACAATTTTGAAAACTTAAATGTTAGTTCCTTAAGAAGGTGGCAATATGCTCAAAAAATGGTACAAGATTTCTGGAGACGATGGTCTCAGGAATATCTCACCCATTTTCAACAACGTTATAAGTGGAATCAACGCACTTCAGAGCCGAAAATAGGTGATATTGTGCTGGTGAAAGAAAACGATCTTCCGCCTGCCCGGTGGTTATACGGAATGATTATTGACAAACATTCAGGTTCGGACAACATTACGCGAGTCGTATCACTCCGTTGTAAGGGTACAGTTATTAAAAGACCGGTATCAAAGCTTTGTGTTCTTCCCATAAATGCAAATTAATGCTAACCTCGGTAAGTAATGTTAAGTAGTACATAAATAAAGCTAAGAAATGTCAATATATATGTTATTCATATTGTTATATTTAATGTTTAGTTTACGCCATAGCGCATGGTGGTAGGATTATTATGGACATTCTGTCCATGGTGGGCGGTTTGTCTAATTTATGCTTAAGTTGTTGGTTTTAGTCTAAGACACAACAGTATTAGTAAGTAGTGTTCATAGATCATACTAGATGGCGCTAGCTGTATTGAAGTGGTCATTTTCTGAATCACGCTATTAAAGTTTGTTTTGAAATGTATAACCTCAGGTGTTTTTTTTGGATTATACGATTTTCTCTTGAACCAGACTTGTTGTATTATTTATTAATACCTATCTGAAGAGATTGCGAAATATTTTTGGGGAATTTGTACAATATTAGCGAATCTATTACCAAAATGGAGAATGTAAAACATACGACTGCTACGTAATTATGTTTCGTCCTAATTTTAGTATTAATAAAACCTATAACATCTTACATTGTGATTATTTGTAAAATTATTAAATCATGCGTTAGCTTATTTTATACAGGTACTATTAACTAATATTATTTTTCTTTAGCATGGTAATTGAGTTATACCCAATCAAATCAAACATTAAAGAAAGAAATGAGGTTGGGTATTCTTGTTTTGTGTGGTTTACACGAATACTATTCATTAAAATAAAATACTTTTTACGGACTGATATTTCAAACCCTTAAGCGATTGAAGCCTAGAATTCAGTCCAGTCCCAGTTTCCCCGTGACCAATGAAGGGCAAAGCGAAGGTTTCGAAATATGTGAAAATAATAATTGTAAAATGCGAATCATAGATCAGATAAATAAAGTGTTTCATTTCATGTTATGTAGGTTTGAAATTGAGAACCTTATTTATAAGATCACAAGTAATAATGTAATAATAAGTGACGAGGTAGCCAAAAGAGGAACTGCACTTCACCTGGACTGGTATTATAGCCAGCCAGACTAACTATATATTCCTATCATCTAAAATAATGAATCACTTAACACAATATGACCTATAATGTGTTTTCATTACTGATTAATTAAATAACTTTTTTTATATTACAATGGGGAAGCGTTTTGCCTTCATCTCATCAGATAGTTAATCATGATAAGGAAAGGTGAAAGCGCACTTCACTCGGTATCCTCAACTACTGAGAGACTTATTTCTTAACTGTTAGATTACAACAATGCTTCAAACATCGTTGTTATGGGGATAAATAAAAAAGAAGATGGTAGCCAGTCAGTTGAAAGTCTTACCACCAACCAAACCGATACTATACAAACCCCATGATGGGAGTTGAACCGTTGACCTATGGGTCCGAGGTGGTCCATTAGACCAAAGATTCGGTATAAGAATAAACTACTATAACAGAAAACTTAGCTTACCCTTCATCATCATAGCCATCGCAATAAGCCCACCCATGCCTCCTTTCTTGCCGCCCATTGACAGAGGGTTCTTCGCTCTTCCTTCTCCAAGCGAAGACTTGGCTTCCTCAACAGCAGCATCATCCAGAAGACGGAGCTTCACCGAGTGTGTATCCAAGAAGGTCCCGACATGGAACAAGAGATATTTGTCCAACCTCTCTTCCGGGTCCAAAGACAGCGCTCTAGCGAACTCAACTGCTTCCATTTTAGACTCCTTGTCCTTCACTAAACTGACACCAGGAATCAAAGCCACTTCATCCTTTGTATTCAGTTTTTCAAGCAAATTTATAGCTCCAACTTTGAGACACGTCGGACTGAAGATCCCATTAGCACAATCCTTTTTTATCACTCTTGCAGCTTCAACTGTTGCGTCCGTACTTTGGTTAGGCATACCGAAAGCACTAGCCACCACTGCAATTAATACAATTTTGTACATTCTGAATGTTTAATTCACACGACCACGTAGTAGAGATGGCGATGAGACTGTGTTGATCTGATATATCGCTACCCTTTTTATATTTCGTGCTTTGTGGTCAGTTGATTACTCCTGGCTAGCGCGTGTCTTGGTTGTATCTAGCAACGTTAAATCTAACGTCAGTCAAACGCATTACAATAAGATTTTCAACCTTATCTTCATCAGTGCACGTTCTAAATTACTCTTTGTAGCAATCGCTTACTGCTTTGATGACCGCATCATGTAAAAAAGTTCACCCGCACATTTTCATAGGATCGTTAGCGAAACGAGTGCGATAGTAACGTTTGACGGTTCAATTGTGCCACCAAATGCGTTCGGGTAAAGTCGTTTATCGTGTGTGCGGGGTCATTCATAGTTTTAGGTTTGTTTCATTTTGATCAGATGTTCGTCTAAACGCTTAAGCATGGGTTCTGTGATTTTTAATTTCATGCTTGCTTAATAGAGTGCTTCTTTTGGTGCAGAAAGCAGGTGTCTTTCTCTTCGTCAAATATTTAAATGTTCAAATTTAAAGTGAAAATTTTAAGACAATGTGTGGTGACTGGAACCGAAACTAAAAATTTGTTGTGTGATGCTCAAGTGTGTGTTTTTGTTAATTGGAGTTTTAATACCTACTAAACGTTTACGATTATTGGTTGTACTGTACTCGTACGATACCTGGAATAAAATTATGTGGTCTGTAGCTTCTTTGGTATTTTTATTTTTGACAAGTGAATGTGTGAACATTATATTATTTTATTAATTAAGTGTGTCGAAAATGAACGCTAAGCATTATTATACATTTTTTATATAAATTATGTACTATTTTATAGAATAACGTTATATTGTGGTTAGTTGTGTACTCTATTGAATGTGCGCTTCCACTTTCAGCTATTTCATTTCTTAACATCAGTGCCCAGTTTTATTTGCCATTCGATTACGTTAACAAAAACGATTATTTTCAATCGAATTTTACTTCTCCCCTTAAGTTACCAGGCGGTGCTGCTGTAAAGCTATACAAAGTCTGTTTCTGTCGTATTAAACTTGCATTAAGCACTTGACACTTAAGTTAGTTCATCTCACGGGGCAAGGTATTCCTTGTCTTGAAATAAATAAATTAATTTGTATGTATCATGAATTTTTCAGTGTGAGACATTGTAATTAATTTAGAGTTACGATAACAATACCAATAAGCTTCTCCAGAAAACTTAATCCGCCTCTGTGGTCTAGTGGCTAAGACCACCGGTTTAGACCCAGAGGTCCTGGGTTCGATTCCCAGCGGGGGGTACATGTTTGTGTACTCGGTTTGGTTGGTGGTGGGGCTTGTTTGTCCGCCTGGCTAGCCAGGCGGAAAAACAATCATCCATCCATCTTACCTAAATATGTCGCCATATCATCAATGTTTGTAGCATTGTTGTGTTCCGGCAGCTAGAGATAAGATAGCCAGTACCTCAATAGTTGAGGATCCCGGGTGAAGTGCGCTTCCATCATTGGCCTTATCATCACTTAACATCAGATGAGATCAAGGCACTGTGCTTACCCGTAAATATAAAAAAAGTCATAAAAAAGTATTTATTTGAAAATTGTGGTGCATTGCCATTAAAGCATTTTTTGCCGCTGTTCAGTGACCTCTTGATCCATATTTTTTTTGTTTAATTTAAAAGTAAAGTAAGTAAATAAACTAGTTTTTTATACTGTCCGACTGCTGGGCAAAAGCTTCTATTAATTGAAATTAAGTCATCGCTACAATTAATGGGTACTGGCTTAATCACCACGCTTGCCAAATGCGGATCGGCAATCATAAATCCCGGGTATGTATATAAAAAACATAATTTGCCCGACCGTGATTGAACGTAGCACCTTCGGATATCGAGCCGAGCGCTTTGCCGCTCGGCCACCGAGGTTTTTATTTTTATTTTTGTGTAATTAACTAATTTATATATATTTATTATTTGTTCATTTACAAATGTAAAATCAAAAACTCAGAATAATAATAACTAATAACATTATACCTTAAAAAAATATAAAATAATAACTATCTAAAATATATTATTATGCCCTTTAGGCAAGGTTCCGAAGATACTGACAGCGTTCCCCCTTTGAATAGCTAGACTAATTCTTTGTCCGTGGTAGCTGCCAGCTCTTCGGTCTCCTGTGATGTAGACTAACGTTTGAAATCTCACTAATATTATAAATACGAAAGTTTGTGTGTGTGTAAGTGTGCATATTTGTTGCTTCTCCACGCTGCAACGGATAGATGGATTTGGATGAAATTCGGCATACATATAGTTTATAACCTGGATTAACACATATGATACTATTTATCCCGATATTCCACGGGAACGGAAACCACGCTGGTAAAACCGCGGGCGGCTGCTAGTAAATAAATAAATGTATGCTAAAGTTTGTCTAGGTTTACCAGGCTGTTGAATTAATGTTTTTTTTTTATTAATAAAAAAACATAATTTCAAAAATAAAAGAAAGCATAATCTAATTATCATTTTTAAATAGTCGTGACCCTATTACTGAATCTGACATCAGTTAGTTTGAGAATTGTTAGTTTCATCTTTTAGGTTAGGCATGTTATTACCATAAATTGTTATTTTGCTATTTTTTTTGTTTTTGCTATTGTTATTTTCCGGAATGCCCGTGAATTCCACGATGCTAGCGCTATAACGCTAGTATACACTGCTCTTGTAAGGAGTGAGGTTGGTTTCAATTCTTTAGAGAGAGACAAGGTGTAACTACCATCTACTAACGACTGCTTGTCAGATATTGCGCGATATGTATCTGACTGCCCGGAATTAGTAGCTCAAGTGGTGAGACTATCCGTTCCCGAAGTACTCAGATACTCTCTAAGACCCCGTAGTCGCATCATACTGGCTGTGCCCCGGGCACGCACTGTGGCGCACACTAACTCTGCTCTCTTTCGAGCATAAAAATTGTTAAATGAGCTTCTGGTATCATCACCATTGTGCGATCTGTTTGCTGACAGATGGAGGGAAGTGTGCAGAGAATGTCTGAGGTATTGTGAGATGATTGATAGGTAAGAAATAGTACTATTTGTTAGTTAAGTAATACATTAATAATATTATTATTAACTTTAACTTATCTCTTACTTTTCTTTACTTTTTATTTTTGCTGTTGTTTTTATTGTAATAGTTACAACTTACATATTAATAACAACAACATTTCTTGTTTTTTGTATAGCATAGCGTATTGGTGTCATACTGTGATGTTATGTTATTATTTTACATAAATAAATAAATAAATAACAATAGTGATTTCATTTTTTTTTAACTTATTGTTTATTTAATATAAGAAATATATACACAACAAAAAGAAACATATTTTTAGTTACTGATTTATTATTTGTCATTTTATAAAATAATTGCTATTAAATCGTAGTGTTACTTACAAATATGTAAATACTTTTTTTTCCTTTTTTTTTATTATTAAAAGGAGGCAAACGAGCAGGCGGGTCACCTAATGGAAAGTAATCACCGCCACCCATGCGTGATGCGTTGCCGGCCTTGAGGAAGGCTCTTGGATTTTGGCGTTGAAGGCGTTGGATCTTGAGTAGGAAGTAAAAATTGAAAGGGGGAGCACTGCTGGGGCACGAACCTCCCGTATGGATGGATAAGGAGAATGAGCTATAAAACTACATGACATAACATCATGCGGGCCCAGTGCGGTGGCTGTTAACGACTGCTAATATAGCCGGGACCAACGGCTTTACGTACCTACTGAAGCTCGGAGGCGTTTGAGATGATACATTTTTGGTCATTCGATGACCGGCTTTCGTGAAAGTTGCTTTAACTCAGCAATTGCAAACCTGGCGCGTTAACCAAACACCTCAGGGAGAACGAGTCATAGAAAGCCACCAAGAGGACCCAGTACAGTGTGGTGTTTGTTAGCGACAGGGAGGGTTTTGCTGTCACCTGTTTTGGAAGTGGCAAGAAACTTAACGGGTTCTTTAAGCCG